>JAVGWX010000002.1:155042815-156440315 GCA_036924085.1 Ariolimax columbianus | reverse complement strand
ATTAAGTCACCACTTTCAATTAGATAATCTGAACTATGTATCGATCCTGACTGATTGGTGCAGTGAAAATGTTGAGACTGCACGGTATCGTTCAGCGCAGCTCTCGGTCATGTAAAAGCTACGTTATGATTCGCCGCAGAAGCTAAAAATAGTTTAACTTACGAGATGGGTTTTTTTCATTTTTCATGGCAGACAAACGTGTTTCACATTTAATTACATTTCTTTCTTCGTACTTTTCATGCTTTTTCTCTTGTTGATCAAATGATGCATTGCTAAATAATGTATAACTTTACGCTTAGCTTATATTTTTGTGGGTTTTTTTTCCAAGTGAAGCACTTTACAGTTTTGTTTCTTTTATTCGAGTTAACGTTCAAAGTATAACGTTCTCATCGGAGTAAGGTCAAGGCAGCAAAAGGTTTCAAATCTAGAATTACACCTTTTTTTGTTTAGCCTTTCTGAATTCTACTGACAAAGACATGCTTCTTTTCACCCCTTTTGGCAATATCATGACGTATTGGCCAATGTATTTTTGAGTGGGTATCTTTTTGTAATGTGAACTTAATGGCGGTGTATGGATGCGTTTTTGTATATGTTTGTAATGTGTTCTACTATGGCGGGTAAATCTACCCAGAGCAACCTGGTTTTAGGGTGCCCATTTTCCTGTTAGTAGCAACTGCCACATGAAGATCAGAAGCTAAATGTCTTCTCCCACAGGATATGTGTCGATGAAGCTAGAACTGAGAGATAACTCTCAATTCTATTGGCGGCTAAGATATCATCGTCAACCATTCTATAATAGATGTTCCAGAATACACAACGTTGCCCGTGATGTATGCAATATGTTGAGGTTGTAGCGACCTCCGCGAACTTGACCCTTCATCGGATCCCCAGTGCACTCCACCCTCGGATTCCCAGTGCACTCCATCCCCTCCTCCCCATCCCTCCAAATTCCAAAGCGTTACACGATCTTTCAGGTTGTACAACATTTCGGCCGAGTCTCTTTTTCATTATCATCCTCACCATCGTCTTGGTCTTCTACTTCGTTCGCTTTCACACGACAACTTGAGTATTTCTAAAGAGAGCAGTGATTAGCATGAGGCTCTTTGTATACCCACCGAGCTTGTCAAGGAGTAGTATTGGCAATGTCCCTATGAGTTTTCTCTGTCCCTCGTATGTTGGACACTTTTGTAGTAGATGTTCAGTAGTCATTATGTCAGTGCCGCTGACACATTCATTAGTATTTCATATTCTTAATTTATTCAACAGATGTTAACTCAATATGCTGTGACGTGTGCGGAGTCTAGAGATGACCATCTGTTTACCTGCGTATAGCACATGCTATACGTCATTTGAATGTTGAGTTGCGTGCTATGTTTCCCACTTGTTCGTGTGTCTACACCTGGTAAACCTCCTGACCTATTTATAAGTTATAAGTATATCTGGTTGAAGTAACGTGCCACCTTCCTTTGGCAGTCCCTCAGTCTCCTCATTGCCAAAAATATAGCAAAAAGATTAAATCCAATGTATCAGAACTCTCTTGAAGCGGTGATATAGTTTGTAAAGTATCACATTTCTTTAGGTCTTTTTGTTGTTATTGTTGTTGTTTTTGTTGTTGTTGTCGTTGTTGTTGTTGTTCGTTTCCTAGTGCCTGCTACCACATTGAAGAGCACCACTTTCCTTTCTGTGTTTGCATCTGGCATTATAATTCTGCTGCAGTTTTCAAAGACTTAACTATCCAGAGCTCAATTTGGATTCCGCCGAAGTATGAGCTGCACGGACGCCTTGTTCACCTTAAGAGAAATAAGCGAAAGATCAATAGAATACAACGAAAATCTATGTGTTGCTTTCATTGGTCAGGAAAAAGCGTATCATAAGGTAGACAGGATTAAACTTTGGAAGATATTGCAAGAGTATGGTGTACAAGGCCAGCTTCTTGATAATGTAAGAGCTCTGTATCGTTCGAGTACAAACGTCATTAGAACGACTGATGGTATCACAGATGCTTTTGAAATCACTACCGGCGTGAGACAAGGGTGTGTGCTTTCTCCTCTGTTGTTTAACATCTATATGGACAAAATCGCATCAGAGACTGGTCAAATTGAGACATCTCAAGCAGAACAGAACTCAATACACGAATTACTCTTTGTAGATGATCAGTGCTTGCTGTACGACGATGAAAACAAACTGCAAAACCACATGAACGCGCTTGCGACTACCTGTGCTAAATACAAAATGCGAATTAGCGAGAATAAAACAGAAACTATGATGATCAGTAGAACTCCTGGGCCACTTAAGATAAGTCTAAATTATATTGCTCTTCAACAGGTCCACGAGTTCAAGTATTTGAGCAGTATTTTTTCGGCAGGGAAATCGAGACAAGGTGTCAGAAAGCATCTGCGGTTACTTATCAGCTGTCCCCATTACTTAGACACCCGAGCATTAGTTTGGCAACAAAGCAACAGCTGATAAACAGTATATTTATGCCGGTTTTGTGCAACCAGTGCCAAATATGGCCTCTGTCAATGGCGCGCGAGAGCAGAATTTCGACTTGTGAAATAAAGTGTTTGAGGAAGGTCATCGGTGTTACTAGAAGAGACAGAATGACGACATGCGAAGTATGGTCGGGACTACGTCTTGTGCCGAGTACATTTCCAGGCAGAAAATAAGTTGGTTTGGTCATCTCATGAGAATGCACCCTCATCATCTTCCACTGATGGCTTACAATGCTGGAAGATCTGGCTACAGGGCAAGGGGGTGGCCGCGAGGTGGGTGGATAGATGACATTAGAGTGATTGTGCAACGACAAGGGCTCACATTGACCGATGCAACGCACTTGGCGCAGGATAGACGACTCAAGCTCCCCACTTCGCTAAACTGCACATGTGGAAAGAAAACTAACTAACTCTAAAATTACTCGAAAACGACCCCCTTGCTACTGACAACTTTATTTGTGCCCTGTTTGTTAGGCTCAGGGAGATTCATCCACCTCCATTATATGTGGCATTTGTTGCTGGCGCATCTGTATATTCTAGGATCCAGCTGTTGCGTGGGTAGTGTTTCTCTTTGTTTTACAGCGACGACTTCTGTTTGTTTGTTTGTCTGTTTGTTTGTCTGTTTGTTTGTTTGTGTGTGTGTGTGTTTTGTTTGGTTTTTGGGGGTTTTTTTGTGTAGGATCTGGTTGGATTTTTTTTCTCCACAGTGCCATGAATGTTTTCTATCAGCTTTAAGGTAGCACTTTTTTCTTAATTTGGAAACGTGTGTAGTGTACATGGGATTTATCTGTGATGTGCCATGTATTGGATCTGTTCTACAATTGACATTTTCTGGTGCTACAAGGTTGCGCCGCTTGAGTTTTCCCCTTCCAAGTTCATTTATTCTCTACATTTGATAGTCTATCATCCTTCTCAATCACTTACCATGTTGTTTGGCCCTGCTGCGAGAAGTCTAGGGACGTTATTACGATGCATTACGCTGCCACACAGTGATTGTCGAACTGGATACTTCACGATTTATATTTCTTTTTATTACATTTGTAAATCAGTTATAAATGGGTTTTTTTAAATGGTATAACAGATTTATTTATAGCTTTTGGTTACATCGTGGCCAAAGCCCCAACTGGTATCAATAAGTATCAATATGCCAAATTTGAGGAAACTAGTAACCGGAATGTTGGCATATATAAACCACATACTTGTACTTTGCAGACACAGACACATCCTCGCGTATTATTATGTATGATACTTTTTATACTATCCAGGCCAGAAGTTTGATCAGCTGTTTACGACTAATATAAGATAATGTGCCAACACGTGCGGAGAAAGTGAAACACGTAACACTTTGCATAACAGTACAGAAATAGGTCAGTTGGACCAAGTACGGACAGAAAGAAATGTCATTCAAAACATGAATCAAAGTTCGGCGACGGTGAAATAAGATAAGGGTCAAAGTCCAGGGTTCATTGCGCTGTTCAAATATATCTTGATGTACTTCAATTAAAATATGTGTGTAAGAAACGTTGTCTTCGCTCTCAAATAATCACATTAATAATCTCATAAATATAATACTACATTTATATAAAATAAAATGATCACATAAACACAAAAACGCATCTACTTCCACCTACGGGAGGAAGACTAACGTCTGGTCAGGCACAACATACTGATCAGGCATGTTAGTCAGGGTCAGGCAAAATATACTGGCCAAGAACCCCTACCTCGACTTCCACGTAGTCCTCCCTGGAAACGGACTGTCTTTCTTGACAGTCTGGCTAACGAGGCGGGGAATCGACGTGATCCCCGTAGCAGAGAGCGACACGCAGATGAAGTCAAGCATAGCACAACCGTCTGGAGCGCCCTAGCCCACCTTCATCTGTGAGGAATGCTACCGCCACTAAACGTCCTTTTCAGGGCGCACATAAAAGAAAACCTATTCACTGTAGGCATTCACAGCACCCACCATAAACCTCGCTGTCATGGTTCTATTGACATAAAGTTTATTTATCAAAAAATCACAACTATTTCCATCATAAACCTCTAGCGACAGTCATCTGATGTTGGGAGATCTGTTGTAAGCAGCTAGCTGTGAGTCGCTGGCTGCTGTCAGCTTATTCACTGCAGCATCTTAGCCCCACTTTAGCAAGTAATTTGCTGAAGTGTCAATGTCTGTTTTCGTCGCATCTGCGGAGACACCATCTGAGCCAGTGGCTTTACCATCTCCTGCACATTATGATTTTCTTAATTTTTGCCCTGCTTTGGTTTATCGCTATTGACTTTCCGCTCCGTTTCTGATGGATCTTGTGAAGCTGATCTATTTAAACGACGTTCATCGAAATGTTCTGTTCACCTCTTCGTGTACCCATGTGTGTTACTGATCACTGCGTTTGACTTACACTTATCAATTCCATTTAAGAAAAACTGTTGAAGGAATGTGCAGTGCTGTGCTGTGGCAATGGTTACTACATGATGAGGTAGTCAGCCACACGTACAGTCATTACATGTTGTCTCTTACTGCGTGCAATGAATTCTCTGCAAATTGAAGAAATTTGAAGAAAATCTGGAAAGCATGCGTCTTTTTCTATTGGAGATCAAATAAAAACGTAACCTGAACACTTCAAGGCGCCTGCCTTTTGCAAGCGACCTTTAAACACCCTAGTGAATTCTATCAACGGATAAAGACTTTAACGTCACTTAACGTCGTTGTACTGGTTTAGAAGACTCTGCAGAGTCGGCATACAATCAGTTTCATTTACATTACCTTGCTCTAAAAGCTATGCGCATCCAATTTATTGTTGAATGCGTCAATTGTCCCTGCCCCCACTATTTCCTCAATTTTGACCAAGCAGTCTTAAGAATTCAAACCTTGTAAGTGTGGGTTTGCAGAACTGTAAGAAATGCAACGTCTTTGACGTTGGTTTGTTATGTTTATTATTTCTGCAACGATTAGTGTCTGTACTCCAGTCACGTAGTTTGAGTGTTATTATTAGTAGTTTCCCATCGAAAGCATTTGATGATGTAACTTGAGCTGTATTTTGATTATAGTGAAGAAGGAATTGCGCTTGTCATCGACCTCTTTCTCTGGTCCCGAGTTACCTTGGACTAGTGGCAAAACATTAGTCAAGACGACTGGAGGCAACTCAGAATGCAGGCACTCTTGTCCCATCTCTCGTGAGACCAGGGGTCACTTTACAAATTGGGGGAATCGATCGCCCACCGTTTCTGTTCATCGATTTGTGAGGCGATTGCCTTACCTCTCGACCACAAGAAGACTGCAGAATCTATAGACAACCAGTGTTACATTCCAGTCGTGTAGTTTCGTCACAAAGTGACCAGCTGACGATCGAGATGTTCCCAAGGTCGCCATCGAGCAGTCATGCTGGCGCTGTAGGGGTCTGTGCATATGGATCTGGGGTTGTCATTGGCCAGCTCTTTCCTGATCAGAGACGATGATTTCACTAGTTCCGCCCAGCCTCCACCCCATGTTGTTTACTTGAAAATTCGCTGCCCCTTGAGATGTGTATTATCGATAATGCTGGATGATGTTCCTAGATTTTCCTCTTATCTTCATGAGAATTGTCCAATGGATGAACTTGTAGTTTCGTTGTCTTGAACTGGATATTAACAGATTCCTGCGCCTACATTCTGCACTGCTCTAGTCGCTGATCCATGCTTCTCTGTTCTATAGTTCTTAGCTCAAGATGTAACTGCTAGTTTTCCTTTGAAGAGTTTTTTATTCACCCATGGAGTAGGTGGTAGTTTTTAATGTTTTTATCTGAGATTTTTGTTTTGTTAGGAGAATTGGTAATGTCTGCTAATTGATCTTTATATGTTCTGATTAATTTTTTGGACCGATGTATAAGGCTGTCCCTCTTCAATTCTCCCCCCTGTCTATGGGGGAGCGTCATATGTAGGGGCGTAAATTGAGCGCAAGCTTGGTTTGAAATCCCAGTATACAAGTCCTAAATTACTTCGTTTCCAGTTTGACTGGGATTTTTGTCGGTACGGCCATTTCTACAAGAACAGAAAAGACTGGCAAATCTACTGTACTGCAAAACTGCTATAGTATAACACATTACAGACACATGCATTTATACACTGGCCAATACGTCCTGATATCGCCCAAAGGACTACTGTCTCGGGTGGAAAAGTGCGCGTCTTCGACAGTAGAATCCAGAAGAGAAAACAAAATCAAAAATGCCGTTAACCAAACAAAATTGCCCTGACTAGATCTCCGAATCTGGTATACATTGAATGTGCTGTGATAATCGTATAATTTCTGATTGTGACATATTCTTGGCGTCCAGCCAATAGAATATGAGGGCTGATGCACGTGATTGACGTTTATTGGAGTGGTCTCCAAATTACGCGCAGCGTATGGTTGTTTACCTTACCTAAAGTTTGTAGATGTGATTTATTAACTGATCAATATATTGATACACTATTGGTCTTATTACTCAGTATTGAAATCCGTCGTCGTTTCCGTTCGCTCCCAAATGAAATGCAGCTATTCGTGAGTAAGCGAAGTGTTCTCCTTGCCGCGACCCATTAGGTCAATGTGTGACCTCCATGTCAATCTCTCTGCCTCATGTATGTGATGTCTAGACATACCTGATCATCGTTTATCTGGATCTTTATATTTCAGAGTTGTATTTTTTCTGCTCTTTCTTTCTGAGAGTATGAAAGAGTGTTGTTTCAGATTTGTCTGCACCATTCATTTCCCTGCCCATGCTGCTGTGTTGTCTGCTGCTCTTTGTATTTGTTTATTTGCAACTGTTAGATGTTGTACCACACCAAGTCGTCAGCGCACGGAGCGGCTGACATTTATTGGGACAGATCTTGAGTAATACATGGAACATGGTGAGGGGCAATACTAAGCCCTGAGGAAATCCGCGTTTTATGAGGATTGTTATGCCACTATTATCGGCCATGTTAACTCTTGTTCGTCAGGATGACGTCATCCATTTTCTCATCCTTAGTTGCGCTATTAGTCCGTCTGCACATACCTGTCTTAGCGATAGGGGTTCTCGCCTTGCTCTCTCTCTCTCTTCTTATCTCAGTGTTTCATTTTACTCTGTTCAACAATCACACTCTTGCACAACTTTCACACGCGCCCTCAGGGTGAGGCCCTTCCATTGAACTTTAGTTGGGCTGGCTTCTGAGAGCGCACAAACCTAGTATAGGTACATACAGACGCACACATACATCCAAGCACTAGTATATGCGTCTTAATATCGCCCAATTGATTATGGTCTGGGGTGGAATAGGCGCGCCTCCGCCAGTAGAAACTAGTGAGGCAAACATGTAAAATTAAAAAACATTAAGTAAGCTTTCTGGCAATCTATCCGTAGGATAGCGACCTATTTCTTTTCTTTAAAGGAGTCTTCAATAATTTAGGACAAATATGTGATCTGGTCTTCTGTGCTGCTACTCTCTAAACAATACTTGATCTGTTATTAGTATTTTGGGGGGTTTTCTATGTACCATTTCAGTCATCTGTTTACCATCCTCTCCATTGTAATAGGCACAACGGGTTAAGCTTATCGGTCTGTAACTGGTGGCTTATTTCTTATCCTTTCCTTTCATTAGGTTGGGGCATACACGCGCCTCTATGTCTCCGGCACATTGCCTGCCATCCTACTACAACAGTTTCTTCAATACTGCATGTGTCCGTCCAAGCCATATTATCCATTCGTAAGTTATATCAAATGAGTTCACTTCTCAAAACAGTATGGTCAAGCTGTTTTCAAGAATCTGAACATGGCATGTATGGGTTGTAAGCCGCGTCTAAAGAAACTGTACACTGGAAGAGTGAGACCAGTTCTCGAGTATGGCATTGCGGCATGGACAACAGCAGCAAAGGCGAACTTCGATAAAATTAGCAAACTCCAAAACCAAGCCATGAGAGTTATAACAGGAGGCATAAAGTCAACGCCAATTGTAGAACTTGAAAAGATTACAAAACTGCAATCCATGACCGACAGAAGAGACTGCAGAGCCCAGCAGCAAGCAGAGAAACTTAGAAGACTGACTGACCATCCAATGCACCAGAGACTAAACAATTTTGGAAATGGAAAACTAAAGCGGAGAAACTTGGCAGAAATAGCCAAAGCAAAGATGAACGAAGACCCTATGAACGCACTAACAATACCAAAGCCCATCCCTACTGTACGAAAACCTACCTGGAGGCAGCATATATTTCCAGAGGTGGTAAAATATACCAGGTATTGGAAACAAAAACTGCCAGACTGAAAAAGAAAGAACAGATACAACCCTGAGGTACATAACGAAAATCTACCCAAGCATGGACTGGACCCATGCATACACCGACGGTTCTGTAACAAACACAACACAGAACCGAGGGGCAGGGGTATTCCTGCGCCTACAAAATGGCAAACAAATAACACTGCCAGTGGCAACTGGAAAATACACAGGCAATTTCAGAGCGGAGGCAGGGGCACTGAGGGCGGCAGTAGAAGAAATGGTGACAGGTAAAAGGAATGAAAGCCACATAGTCCTGCTTACAGATGCCCTGGCCGTAGTCACAGCACTAAAAAGCCATAAAAATACTGAACTTAATGATTTAAGAGCAGTACTCTGTCAACTATGCCAGCAGTCCTCACCAAAAAGAGTAGTGGTACAGTGGGTTCCATCCCACTGTAACATCCAAGGCAACGAGGAGGCAGACAGACTGGCAAAAGAAGGTGCAACTACCACAACCAGATACTAGTGTGACATACGAAAAGTCAAAAAGGCTTATTAGAGCTAGATACATGACCAAATAGGAAACAGAACATACTGGCTACACAAAAAACGATGCCTATTACCAGTTGAACAGAAGAGAGCAAGTCGTGGTCTTCAGACTTCGCACTGGCCACAATAGACTGAGGTACCACCTATTCTTCTTCTTCTTCATCGTACGCTGTTTACAGCGATATTTACGTTGCACTGTTTTATTTTGTTAGCCTGTGGCTCAGTGCATCCGATTTCAACAGGCGTTTCTGTAGGGATGCCCTCCTTAGCCTTTGGCTGTCCCCAGCCTAACTGCTAGGCAGCAGTTGTTTTTGGTCAGAGTTGTCTCTCTTAGAGAAGTTGTCTTGCAGGACTATCGAGTCATCCCTACTCGTGTCTATAGGGTTTGGCAATGATATGATGTACTAGTTTGTACTATCCCGGAAGAGAGGCAGTCCAGTGTGACTGTCTCAGGATCGTCACGTCCTGCCAGAAACGTAGCATATGCATGTGAGTGAGGTATCTCTTTGCTCCCTTTATTTTCTCGGCTCATCTGCAGTGATGGCACGCCTAGCATTCTCCGCCACCTGGGAGGTTGTCACAATAGGGCAGAGGTGCAATGTCCGCTGGACTGCATCTCTTCTGCGTCCATTGGGATGACTGATAGCAGACAGAGGTAAAGAGCGAGGCAGGAGTGCATTTAGCCAGGTGCATTTCTGCGGCTCGATCGGGCCGGGCTGAGACGCGAGCCCCAGGTCCCAACCACATCGTAGCCTCCCATCACAGCGGTGCTGAGATTTAGGGCGGGATTCTGGCTTAGAGGCGTTCGGCCGTAGTCCCTCAGATGGTAGCTTCGTACCATTGGCTTATCAGCCAAGCACATGGACCAAATGTCAGCGACCTGCGATTCCTCTTGAAGGAGTAAATTTAACCAGGGGATAAGCCTGGTAATGGCACGAAGATGTTGTTCGCCTGGTGTGCGGACATATCTCATGATCAAGGGTTGCGTCTCATCAGTTCGCAGTGAGGTGGCTGCTTTACTGCTTACAACACCCCGACCGAGAACTAAGTCTTCTACTAGTGGTTTCACACCTCATCGCCGTAAGGCGGGGGGGGGGGGGGGGGGGGGGGGGGGGGGGGGGGGGAAGGAGGAAATCGGGCAGCTTCCCGCTCGCTTTGATCGGCGGACGGCAGAGACCTCTTTCTGCGGCTCGACCGGGTCAGGCTGAGACACGAGCCCCAGGTCCCAACCCTATTGTAGCCTCCCATCGCAGTGGTGCTGAGATTTAAGGCGGGATTCCGGCTTAGAGGCGTTCGGCCGTAATCCCTCATATGGTAGCCTCGCGCCGTTGGCTTATCAGCCTAGCACGTGGACGAAATGTCTGTGACTAGCGATTCGTCTCGAGTTGAGGACTACCGTGGCAACGCCCTGTCATTAGTAGGGTAAAACTGACCTATCTTCCGAGGGTCTAATACCAGCACCCGTTCACTATTAGACCCAACGAAAGTGCTCTCAGTCTGTCAGTCATTTTACAGTGTTGGCGTGTTGAGTCAAATTAAGCTGCACGCTCTACTCATGGTGGTGCCCTTCCGTCAATTCCTTTATCGAACACTGAATGCGGGCCAATCGAGCCACAGAGAGCTTAGCCCCAGATTTCCGAGGGTCTAATTCCAGCACCCGTTCTATATTAGACTCAATAAAAGTGCTCTCGGCCTGTCAATCATTTCAGTGTTTGCCGTGTTGAGTGAAATTAAGCCACAGGCTCCACTCCTGGTGGTGCCCTTCTGTCAATTCCTTTAAGTTTCAGCTTTGCAACCATACTTCCCCCGGAACCCAAACACTTTGGTTTCCCGGAAGCTGCCCGCAGAGTCATTGAAGCAACTCCAGCGGATCGCTAGTCGGCATCGTTTATGGTCAGAACTACGACGGAATATGATCGTCTTCACGCCTCTGACTTTCGTTCTTGATTAATGAAAACATTCTTGACAAATGCTTTCGCAGTAGCTCGTCTTGCGGCGATCCAAGAATTTCACATCTAACGCCGCAATACCAATGCCCCCGTTTGTACCTGTTAATCATTACCTCCAATTCCTAAAACCAACAAAATAGAACCGAGGTCCTATTCCATTATTCCATGCACCATTATTCAGGCAGCCGAGGCCTGCTTTGAACACTCTAATTTTTTCAAAGTAAACGCGCTGGCCACCCGGGACGCTTAGCGAAGAGCACCCGCAGGAGAGAGCCGGCAGACGGTAGGGCAGTAGATAACGGGCAGTCAACTGGCGCGAGCCGGATCGCCCGCCTGCGCCTGAGATCCAACTACGAGCTTTTTAACTGCAACAACTTTAATATACGCTATTGGAGCTGGAATTACCGCGGCTGCTGGCACCAGACTTGCCCTCCAATAGATCCTCGTTAAAGGGTTTAAAGTGTACTCATTCCAATTACGAGGCCTCGAAAGAGTCCCGTATTGTTATTTTTCGTCACTACCTCCCCATGCCGGGAGTGGGTAAGTTGCGCGCCTGCTGCCTTCCTTGGATGTGGTACCACCTATTCAACAAATTGAAGATAGGTGGCACTGACGAATGCTCGTGTGGTACCGGGAAAATGACCGCTGAACATTTGCTAAAAAACTGCCCGACATACGAGGATCAGAGAAAGCAGATGTGGCCATCACCAGACAAGCTCTATGGCAGTGTCGACAGCCTCAGGATGACCGCTGCTTTTTTCGAAAAAATACAGGTTGACGCCTGACAGCGTAGGAAGAAGAAGTAAGCCGCGTCACTAACTGCTTTGCCAGCCAGCCACCCCCCTCCCCCTAATTAAAGGCATAAAAAAGCAAATTTGCTTATTAACAAGTGTAACTTTTATTTGACAGAACAAATTGATTATAAAATGATAAACCTATTGTATATGATAAATATCTGACTTCTGGCAAAGTATTAACAAACAGCTGTTGAATTAAATGTATGATATCACTAAATGCGTGGCAGAGAGAACGGCTGTGTACGGGTCACCACACAAAGTGGATTGCTGTTGATAATAAGGTCTTTATCATTAGAAATACACTACAGCACTCAAATGAAAATACCTAACAAATCACAAGAACATATACAACACCACAGGCGTGACACAAAACACTCATCTTCTTCATTCACTCTTAACACCTTGAGGTGCATATCAAATAATCTTCTCCAAGCACATCTGTCCTGCGATATTCTTTCCTTCCAATTTTTCTTGTGTCGGCTTCTAGGTCTCTTTTGTATCCCTTTGCCACTTTTTTTTTTACTGTGGGTTCCACAACAGAGATTGCCTGGTGATAGTGGCTTGGGGATTTTAGTGTGTAGTCAGTCCATTCAGCACCACCTGTCTTTGTCCTATTCTCTCACATGAGCTTTCAGCTGTAACCTTGTCAAACCAATGAAGACAATCGGTATCTTAGTTTGAAAAATATCAATTTTTAAATATCCAAGATCTTTCTCAGAGATTTCTTGGTAAAGCCCTGGAATTTCTGAATATTGAGTTTGGTGGTTCGCAATGTTTCCCCTCGAGACATAAGGATAGACTTGACATTGACGGACTAGAAGATCCTTAACTAAGCATGATTTTTAAAATTAATTCTGTATTGTTAACATGACAAAGGTCACGCTTGCCTTTTGTATCCTGGTTTATAGATTCCCGTTTACACCGCCTGCTTCGTTTATGAATCTTCCTAGGTATGCAAAGCTCTTTAGCTCATCCAAGGGTGTTCACGACAGTCTGATGGTTTCATTTAATTTTGCAATGTGTCTTTTCCATCTCTAGACCTACTTGCTGAGAGATCATGTTCAGTGTACGACTTCTGCATAGTACAGGTCCTCTGCATAAGGACCATTTGTCCTTTCTCTGGAAGGCTAGTTGCTTCCTTGATCACTTGTTTACTTGGTTTATCAGTTAGCTTTGAGGTTGCCTATAGCAGGTCAAAAGGTGGGTTGACTGGCGATGTTCTATTTATGATCTATTCAAAGCATTCTGTCAATCTTTTATTTCCCTGCTTTTCAAGATTTGTTATCCCAGTTCCCAATTGGCCTTCTATTAGTCCACTTTTTTGTTGTTGGTATTTTCCTGGTAAGACCCATCAAGTCTTCTCGTGTGTCTACTGTAATGTGAAAACAAATGAAGATATGAAATGTATCCTCCTCCTCCTCTATGTCACTTATCACCCTTTCTCTTTCTGCTGGCTATAATTTGATAAAATAACACAATGATCTGGGATATTTAGATGTCTTGACTCTACTTTCCTATCACTTCAATCAGATACAAAACAAAGTAACTATATTTGATGAGAGGTCACAGGACTTGGCAAGAATAAAATGAAGTTTATGAAAATTAATGTAACTAATGACAAACACACTGTGTTGGGTGATACACTTCCACAACATGTGGACTCATTCACATATCTTGGTAGCAAATTAGATTGAGAAGAAGATATGGATAAAGTTATTAAAGCTGGAAAATAAAAGGTGAGAGGAGCGTACACTGCATTAGGGAAGAAGAGGGGAAAAAAAAATGTTCAGACGTTCATAAATGGGTGTCTGCACAGAATATAGATTGAAAATGGCATAAGATTACTCATGTGGAACTATTGGAGAGAACCAGGCAGAATAGAGAGATTGAAATGGTATAAGATCATTCATGTGGAACTATTGGAAATAACCAGGCACTTGAAATGGTATAAGATCATTCATGTGGAACTGTTGGAGAGAGGCAGGCAGAATAGAGAGATTGCAATGGAGAGAACCAGACAGATATCAGTGGGACATGAAGTGAGGCGATGGTGCTGATATTGGGTAGGTCACCCATTAAGGCAACCAGTTGATAGCATCACATGACAGTCTGTTCTAGAACATCCAAGGGAAAAGATATGATGATGTAATCCCTTGACAGCCCAATGCCTCCCTAACAATTGTTGTAGTGAGTCTCTTCGTGTCAGTTTCTTGGCTGGGTCCTGGCTTTGCTTGATTTTTTAAATATACTCAGCCTGTCTGGGATGTGGCCCGCTGATCTAGCCACTCCTGTCTATAGTTATTTTTCAAAATTTGCTTGCAGGTTTGTAGTGTGATACTAGGTAGTAGCTGTGGTAGCATTGCCCCACTTCTGGCCATCTTATCCTGGGATTCCAACATGGCCAGGTATCCACTGGAGCACTACTTCTGCTTCATTAGGGGTGGACAATTGGTCAATTCCTTTGTAGATCTTATTAACATCTGGAGACATTCTGTTTTCCAAAGCTTGGAGTGCAGACTTTGTCTGAGAAAACAACGATATCCTCAGGCTGTATAGTGCCGCTTTCAAAATCTGAGATTATTCAGCACAAACCTTTCTCTATTGCTATTATTTCTGCTTCATAAATAGAAAAGTTCTCTCCACAAGGGCCACAGATGTAGAGGTGGTCTTTTTGGTGCAGGTTACAGTATTTAATTACAGCGCCATTTCCAGCGTTGGTGGTAGACCCGGTGGCAGATCCATTTGTGTATACCTGGATGTTTTGTGGATATGAGTCTATAGTTTTCATGGCACGACTTATAAACCGCAGATCCTGATTTTGTACTCTGCTCAGCTTGTGTAAAGAGGCTTTTGCTTGCAATGGCTTGGAGGAGGAGTGAATAGTCAATCACTGAGCGGACATATCAATTGTAGAACTGGCATAGTGTATCTTGATCTGCCAAAGTGATCAAAGAGTGCCTTTTGGCAGGTTATGACATCTGATAAGTCATTTATGTACACAAGCAATAATGTACAACTTAACGCAGATCCTTGGGGCAGTCCTTCTTCCAGGGTTCTTTGTTTGGATGTTGATCCGCTGAATGTTGTTTGGATTGTTCTGTTATGGAAGAAACCTTTTAGCCAGTTGTACATTCGCACTGACATTCTCATTTTTTGCATCTTGAAGAGGAGACCAGTCCTCCAGACTCGATCTTAGGCTTGTTTGAGGTCAATGAATGTTGCCAGCACATTGTTTTTCTCCTAGAAAGCATCACATATCTCTTGGGTGAATCTTATCAGCTGGTCCATTGTCTGTTTCTTTCTCTGACGCCCGATTGGTTTGCATTAAGAATCTTGGAGCTTTCTAGCCACCAATATAACCTTTCGTTTATCATCCTTTCAGCGACCTTGCCTAGGTTTGAAGTCAGGGAGATCAGATGATAGTTTGTTTCTAGGTTTGATGAGAGATCGGACGATAGCTTGTTACTAGCTTTGATGGTTTGTCTTTATTTAGGACTGGGGTGATGATTGCTTTTCTTGTCTATTGGTAGCTTGCTTTCTCTCCAGTCTGTTGGTAGCTTGCCTTCTCTCCACGTTTTGTTAATGAGGTCAAAGGATGGTATGAAGCTCATCATTTGAGAGATTTAAGAGCATCTCGTTAGTGAGCCGGTCAGGTCCAGCGGCCTTACCTTTCTTACATTTGTTTAGGGCCATCTTAAGTTCTTGTCAAAGATCTCAGTTAGCTGTAGGTTGTTTCTCCATCATTTTGTTAAGTGTTGTGATAGCCTTAAGGGAAGAGCTATCAAGACAAAGATAAAGGAAACAGAAAAGGCGTGGAGAGAGCTTGAACAGTTGTTCCAGGACATGATACTTGGTGTGTATTTGTTGAAGAGCTGTGTTCCAGGACAAGATACTTGGTGTGTGTTTGTTGAAGACATGTGTTCTACAGGGAAGTGAAAGCTTTTGATGATGACAGTAACGCTCCTTGAGACTTCTTTGTTAACCTCTGCATCTTTTTATGCTTTAGTTGCACATTTTGCTGTTAGTAAAGCCCCTTTTTTGGCTCATCAATGTACAACATTCATGAGAATTTTTGCCATTATACATTTTATGTGTTGGCAGTTTTTTTTACTCAAAACTTTCTCACGTTATTTTTTAGACTTCTATGTCTAGCTATTCCCATCTTCCATCAATGCCAGCCCCTATTTCTAGCTGTTCCCATCTTCCATCAATGTCAGCCCCTATTTCTAGCTGTTCCCATCTTCCATCAATGTCAGCCCCTATTTCTAACTGTTCCCATCTTCCATCAATGCCAGCCCCTATTTCTAACTGTTCCCATCTTCCATCAATGCCAGCCCCTATTTCTAGCTGTGCCCATCTTCCATCAATGTCAGCCCCTATTTCTAGCTGTTCCCATCTTCCATCAATGCCAGCCCCTATGTCTAGGTGTTCCCATCTTCCATCAATGCCAGCCCCTATGTCTAACTGTTCCCATCTTCCATCAATGCCAGCCCCTATGTCTAGGTGTTCCCATCTTCCATCAATGCCAGCCCCTATGTCTAGGTGTTCCCATCTTTCATCAATGCCAGCCCCTATGTCTAGGTGTTCCCATCTTCCATCAATGCCAGCCCCTATGTCTAGGTGTTTCCATCTTCCATCAATGCCAGCCCCTATGTCTAACTGTTCCCATCTTCCATCAATGCCAGCCCCTATGTCTGGCTGTTCCAGTGTCAATAGTGATGCTGAACTCCTGTTTCTTCTCATCTCCCTTAAGATACCCCACATTATAGTGATGTCTGTTGACTTGAGTTTCTGTTCTTTGATAGTTCAGTTTAACTTTGATCTTGATCAGATTGGGGTCTTCTTCTTCTTCTTCTGCGTACACAGTCAGACAGTAACCATTATTTTCTCGAAAAAAGCGGCGGTCATCCTGAGACTCTCGCCACTACCATAGAGCTTGTCTTGCAGTTCCACTGGCAATGGCCACATCTGCTCTCTCTGATCCTCGTATGTCGGGCAGTTCTGCAGCAGATGTTCAGTGGTCATTTTACCAGTAGATTGGGGTCTGAAACTACATCAGCACTTCTGTACACCATGCCATCCTGCAATGATCATTTAAATTTGTTATGTAGATGAACATACTGATCTGTTGAGTGTCGCACTGATCTGTTGAGTGTCGCACTGATCTGTTGAGTGTCATTCTGATCTGATGAGTATCGTTCTGATCTGTTGAGTGTCGTTCTGATCTGGTGAGTGTCGCACTGATCTGGTGAGTGTCGCACTGATCTGTTGAGTGTCACACTGATCTGGTGAGTGTCGTTCTTATCTGTTGAGTGTCGCACTGATCTGGTGAGTGTCGTTCTGATCTGGTGAGTGTCGCACTGATCTGGTGAGTGTCGTTCTGATCTGTTGAGTGTCGCACTGATCTGTTGAGTGTCGTTCTGATCTGTTGAGTGTCGTTCTGATCTGGTGAGTGTCGTTCTGATCTGATGAGTGTCATTCTGATCTGATGAGTGTCGTTCTGATCTGTTGAGTGTCGCACTGATCTGTTGAGTGTCGCACTGATCTGTTGAGTGTCGCACTGATCTGTTGAGTGTCGTTCTGATCTGTTGAGTGTCGTTCTGATCTGATGAGTGTAGTTCTGATCTGTTGGGTGTCGTTCTGATCTGTTGAGTGTCGTTCTGATCTGATGAGTGTCGTTCTGATCTGTTGAGTGTCGTTCTTATCTGTTGAGTGTCGCACTGATCTGTTGAGTGTCGTTCTGATCTGATGGGTGTCATTCTGATCTAGTGAGTATCAGGGACAGACAAGAACCCGGTGAGCAAAAATTGCAATATTGGGCTAGCTCAGATGGGCTATGTACATATTGTGGTTATGTCTGTCTACACGAGTGGTACCGGGGCATGAAAGCCACTGAAATCCACGTAGCATGTCATCAATGGCGACTGAATATATTCTCATTGCACGTACAAGATACACGAAACAAGCCAATCAAATGCATTTACAAAATACAAACTGTTTAACGTCTATACAAGAAAATAGACCATAAAGGGCTTGTAGATCCTCAAGTGGTTTTCATGAGGAAAGAATAGGACCACTGCAACGAGAAAATGCGTTCAAAACCTTGGTACAGTATGTTTTTTTTTCTTTCAGAGATAAAATAAAAACCTAGCCTGTATAGTACAGTGTGACTATAGCAACAAGAGGCCTTTATTCCTCAGGCCTATAAATACAATGGAAATAAACTCTGCCATGATAGTTTTAAAATTTTAAAAAAATATACATTTTTTTAAATGAAATGTTTACATGTTTATAATGTAAATTATTGTAAATGAATCTATATGTTTGCTGAAAAATTAACATATGTAATGAGGGTCTGGAAGTGCATCAAAGAAGAGTAAAGAATAGTAACACAGTAACCTGTCAGGAATGTCATAAGAAGTGACTAAGTGACATAGAGCCAGCTACCCCAACCTGTAGAAATTAAGTCCCAAGAAATAGAACAGAAAACTACACCCTGTGGTAGTGCCAGAAGAGGAATGACTAACTATGTTAAGAGGTTTTCGTGTGCATTTAAAAAATAATGTCTTTTTTTGTTGACTGGACTATTAAAACAACATCAACCAATAAAATAACTTGATGTCAAATACGTGAATGACTTGACTCTTCTGTCCTATAACCTCCATCAGATTCAATAAAACAACTTGATGATGTGAATTAATTGAATGTGAATCGATAAATTAGACTATAATAAGTTTTTTAAAATACAGCCACCTACAATAACACGAGGGCATAGCTACAAGCTGACTAAAGAGAGGTCCAGGTTAGATATTAGGAAATATTTTTTTAGTCAGAGAGTGGTGTCAGGGGAGGCAGGGACAGTTAATGCATTTAAGAATAAACTGGATGCGCATAGCTTTTAGAGCAAGGTGATGTAAATGTAACTGGTTGTATACAGACTCTGCAGGGTCTTTTAAACCAGTATAAAAACGTTAAGTTAAGTTAATTGACTATTCTGTCCTTATAACCTCCATCAGATTCAATAAAACAACTTGATGATGTGAATTAATTGACTTGTCTGTCCTATAACCTCCATCAGATCCAAAAGTAAGTACACCTGATGAGAGGTCACAGAAATAGTAGGATTATGAGAATAAAGACGACTAACAACAATTAGATTGTGTTGGGTGACAGTGTCAAAAGATGTAGAAATTCAAATATTTTTGTAGCAACACAGACAAAGTAGGAGGTACAGATGAAGATATCATGAGAATACAAACGCTAGATGACCATTGGGCAATTTACGGAAATCAAAAGAAATTAAAACCAAAGCAAAAATAAAATCTTCAACTTCAATGTAAAGTCTGTTCTGTTTGACAGCTCTGAAAGAAGCTAGACTTTCATAAATGGGTGCATGAGCAGAATAGAAAGATTGAAATGGTATGATAATATCATTAATGTGGAACTATTGAAAGGAACCAGACAGATAGGCATTGATAGGACACATATTAACAAAACCAGCACAGCATTACAAGACAGTCTCTACTCTGGAACTCTAAGGCCAGAGATGTAGAGGCAGACTAAAACATATTTGAAGAAGAGAGCTCGAGACAAACATAAAGGAAACAGGAAAGACGTGTAGAGAACTGGAACAGACGACCCAGACTTGGTGTCAATTTGTTTCCGACCTCTGCTGCACAAGCATGTCGAAGGTTTTTGATTGTTTCGCTTTCCTACATTTCCTTTTTTCTGTAGGTGTCTGAACTCTACCCCGATAGTATAAGTAGGCCCCAGAGCATACATACACACTTCCTTACAATGACGTCAAAAATATAGAAAATATAATATGGAACTATGATGAAAATTTGTTAACAATCCTTTGAAAGTGGGATTCTGCTCTCTGGAGACAGGATGCTGATCGTAGCTCACTCACAGAGCCAGTAATTTGCCTGTTCAACTGGGCATTACCTGACTCCAACAGCATGTACGGTCAATCAAAGGTCACCTGGTGAAACATGAAACAAAAGTGGTCACTGTAACTCTTCATTCAAGGTTCTAGACAGATCAAATGAGTTTCAACAGACAAACATTAGGGATAAAGTGCAGAAGGCTTCATTGTACAAGCTCTCAGATTTTTGTGAAGTAGGGTAGGCAGTGCATTTCTTCGTGCCTTACCCAAGTCAGGTAGTAATTGTGGACTGGGAAATTGTTGTGACTGAAGGAACTAAGTACCATTGTTATGAAAGACAGGGGCTCTAACCACAATGTTCTAGAGAAAGTCAATGGAAGTTAGCTTTCTGTGAATAGTTTATGAGGTCTAGAAGTTGTGGCAGAAGCTACTTGTATTGAGTTCCTTTAATTCTTGATGCTGTTTCTTTGGTGGTGGGTTACAATGGCTCCTTACATAAGGTACACTTTAAAAGGTGGACCGGTGTCCTCCTGGCTATAATCCAATGCTAGGATCCTCAGTAAGCTTGCCACTATGGGGATTACAGTATTGATCCCTGTATTGTTAACCAGGATGTTGTGACATAGCATGTTTCCAGGAAGCCTAATGTGGACGTAAGGTGGATCATTGATCTGCATTTTTCACGTGACTCTGATGTCACTCCTCAAAAGCAGAAGTCATTCACGGTTCAAACCTTACTGTAAGCATTGTTCTCTTCATAGATTGCTGGTTCAAAAGCAAATATTGTAATGACCAAACTTGTATGCAGCTTTGGACAGTGGAGACATACAACTAAAAACCCTCGTTACAGTAACAGGTGTTAGAGACTGCGTTGCACTAAACCTCAAAACCTCGGCTTTTCCTGACATGGTACACATCCCTGCCTTTTACTACCTTATGTAAGCCATTTACAGCTGGGTCAACTGGAATGTATTGCACTGGTTCAACAGAGTTACAAACTATAATTGATAGGAGAGAACAGGACAAAGGCAGGTGGAAACGGACAATATCAGGAGGATGATGGCGCTGGATAGGCCACACTGCAAAAACTCCAAGCCAGTATCACTAGACAATCTCTGTGGCGAAACAGAAGAGGTTCAGAGAACACATGGAGAAGACAAAGGAGGTTCAGAGAACACATGGAGAAGATAAAGGAGGTTCAGAGAACACATGGAGAAGACAAAGGAGGTTCAGAGAACACATGGAGAAGACAAAGGAGGTTCAGAGAACACATGGAGAAGACAAAGGAGGTTCAGAGAACACATGGAGAAGACAAAGGAGGTTCACAGAACACATGGAGAAGACAAAGGAGGTTCACAGAACACATGGAGAAGACAAAGGAGGTACACAGAACACATAGAGAAGACAAAGGAGATTCACAGAACACAAGGAGAAGATAAAGGAGGTTCACAGAACACATGGAGAAGATAAAGGAGATACACAGAACACATGGAGAAGACAAAGGAGGTACACAGAACACATGGAGAAGATAAAGGAGGTTCAAGAACACATGGAGAAGACAAAGGAGGTTCAAGAACACATGGAGAAGACAAAGGAGGTTCAAGAACACATGGAGAAGACAAAGGAGGTTCAAGAACACATGGAGAAGACAAAGGAGGTTCAAGAACACATGGAGAAGACAGGTCTAGACAGGGAATACAGGGAGAAGCTGGAAAGAGCTGGAGGAAATAGCACAGGACAGGTCTACTAGGGGGAGGTGGGTTGATGGCTTGGGACAGGTCTACTAGGGGGAGGTGGGTTGATGTCTTGGGACAGGTCTACTAGGGGGAGGTGGGTTGATGTCTTGGGACAGGTGGGTTGATGGCCTAGGACAGGTCTACTAGGGGGAGGTGGGTTGATGGCTTGGGACAGGTCTACTAGGGGGAGGTGGGTTGATGGCCTAGGACAGGTCTACTAGGGGGAGGTGGGTTGATGGCCTAGGACAGGTCTACTAGGGGGAGGTGGGTTGATGGCCTAGGACAGGTCTACTAGGGGGAGGTGGGTTGATGGCCTAGGACAGGTCTACTAGGGGGAGGTGGGTTGATGGCTTGGGACAGGTCTACTAGGGGGAGGTGGGTTGATGGCCTAGGACAGGTCTACTAGGGGGAGGTGGGCTGATGGCTTGGGACAGGTCTACTAGGGGGAGGTGGGTTGATGGCCTAGGACAGGTCTACTAGGGGGAGGTGGGTTGATAGCTTAGGACAGGTCTACTAGGGGGAGGTGGGTTGATGGCTTGGGGCAGGTCTACTAGGGGGAGGTGGTTTGATGGCCTAGGACAGGTCTACTAGGGGGAGGTGGGTTGATGGCCTAGGACAAGTCTACTAGGGGGAGATGGGTTGATGGCTTGGGACAGGTCTACTAGGGGGAGGTGGGTTGATGTCTTGGGACAGGTCTACTAGGGGGAGGTGGGTTGATGTCTTGGGACAGGTCTACTAGGGGGAGGTGGGTTGATGGCCTGGGACAGGTCTACTAGGGGGAGGTGGGTTGATGGCCTAGGACAAGTCTACTAGGGGGAGGTGGGTTGATGGCTTGGGACAGGTCTACTAGGGGGAGATGGGTTGATGGCTTGGGACAGGTCTACTAGGGGGAGGTGGGTTGATGTCTTGGGACAGGTCTACTAGGGGGAGGTGGGTTGATGTCTTGGGACAGGTCTACTAGGGGGAGGTGGGTTGATGGCCTAGGACAGGTCTACTAGGGGGAGGTGGGTTGATGGCTTAGGACAGGTCTACTAGGGGGAGGTGGGTTGATGGCCTAGGACAGGTCTACTAGGGGGAGGTGGGTTGATGGCTTAGGACAGGTCTACTAGGGGGAGGTGGTTTGATGGCCTGGGACAGGTCTACTAGGGGGAGGTGGTTTGATGGCCTGGGACAGGTCTACTAGGGGGAGGTGGGTTGATGGCCTGGGACAGGTCTACTAGGGGGAGGTGGGTTGATGGCCTGGGACAGGTCTACTAGGGGGAGGTGGGTTGATGGCCTAGGACAGGTCTACTACGGGGATGTGAGTTGATAGCATATGCACTCCAAACAGGTGAAACAACATGACAAGAGAGGTGGAATAACATGAGATGTGGAATAACATGACTTTAACTTAACTAGAGAAGAGCAAGACATCATCTTCTGACTGAGAACTGGGCATAACAGACTCAAGGGTCATCTTTACAACAAAATGTGGATTGGGACAGATGGCAAGTGTCCATGTGGGGAGCATATCATGACCGTGGAACACATACTGCAACGCTGCACACTCGCGCAGGAAAAGAAATAACAATCCTGGCCTCGCGCGACAGATACGAGACAAAAGCTGTATGGAGATAAAACATCCTTAAAAACAACGGTGTTCTTTGTAAGAGAAACCGGGACCTTGATATGGGGATGAAAGAAGAAGAATAATATGACAGGACAGCTGGAATAACATGACAAGAGAGGTGGAATAACATGACAAGGGTGGTGGAATAACATGACAAGGGTGGTGGAATAACATGACAAGGGTGGTGGAATAACGTGAAAAGCGAAGTAGAATAACATGTGGGGTAGAATAACATGACAAGAGAAGTAGAATAACATGAGGAGAGGTGGAATAACATGAGGAGAGGTGGAGTAACACGACAAGCTAGGTGGAATAGCATGACAAAACCAACCTGCTAGGATGGAGCTCTCAAGAAGGCACAGAGTTTCAAGTTCTCAGATAGTGTGAACCCCATGTTGTAGAGAGTTTTGTGAACAGTTTTGGGGTCAGCATTGAAGCAGTGGAACAGCTCGACCAGACCTTGGCCATCAACATTAGAAAACCTGTGGAAGTTTTACAAAGTTTCTTATAAAACAGCAAACACAATGAAAATGTTGAACAGAGGTGGTTCAGATCCAGAAGTATATGTCAAGCTCTATGCTTTCTATGACTAGCAATGGTCATCAGTTGCCCATCGCAAGTCATGATGGTGACGGCACCATGATAACAGATTGTTGCGAATGGTCTATGGTTCGACATTGTTACTTACACTTATACGGGGTAGAGTTCAGACACATTCGGAAAAAAGGAAAGTGAAAGTCTCTTTTTCACTTCAGCCAATCAAAATAGATTTAGGTGCGAAAGATTTGAACTGTCATCAAATTGTCTGCAGGCTTATTCCATTATGATTGCTCGACAATTATGCGTCATGTGTTCTTATTCTTCTTCTTCGTACGCTGTCAAACGTCAACCTGTATTTTTTCGAAGAAAGCAGCGGTCACCTGAAGCTGTCGACACTGCCATAGAGCTTGTCTTGATGGCCACATGTGCTTTCTCTGGTCCTCGTATGTCGGGCAGTTTTGCAGCAGATGTTCAGCGGTCATTTTCCCTGTACCACAAGTGCATTCGACAGTGCCACCTATCTTCAGTTTATTGAATAGGTGGTACATCAGTCTGTTGTGGCATGTGCGGAGTCTGAAGACCACGACCTGCTCTTCTGTTCAACTGGTAATAGGCATCATTTTTTGAGTAGCCAGTATGTTCTGTTTCCCATTTGGCCATGTATCTGGCCCTAATGAGCCTTTTGGACTCTTCGTAGGTCACACTAGAATCTGGTTGTGGTAGTCTTGCACCTTCTTTTGCCAGTCTGTCTGCCTCCTCGTTGCCTTGGATGTTACAGTGGAATGGAACCCACTGTACCACTACTCTTTTTGGTGCGGACTGCTGGCATAGTTGACAGAGTACTGCTCTTAAATCATTAAGTTCAGTATTTTTCTGGCTTTTTAGTGCTGTGACTACGGCCAGGGCATCTGTAAACAGGACTATCTGGCTTTCATTGCTTTCACCTGTGAGCATTGCTTTTACTGCAGCCCTCAGTGCCTCTGCTCTGAAATTGCTTGAGAATTTTCCAGTTGCCACTGACAGTGTTATTTTTCTACCATTTGGTAGGCTCAGGAATACCCCTGCCCCTCCACTCTGTGTTGTGTTTGTTACAGAACCGTCGGTGTATGCATGGGTCCAGTCCATGCTTGGGTAGTTTTCCGTTATGTACCTCAGGGTTATGTCTCTTCTTTCTTTTTCAGTCTGGCTTTTCTTGTTTCCAATACCTGGTATATTTTCTATCACCTCCGGAATGATATGCTGCTTCCAGGTGGGTTTGCATACAGTAGGGATGGGCTTTGGTATTGTTACGGTGTTCATAGGGTCTTCGCTCATCTTTGCTTTGGCTATTTCTGCAAAGTTTCTCCGCTTTAGTTTCCCATTTCCAAATGTATTTAGTCTCTGATGCATTGGATGGTCTGTCAGTCTTCTGAGTTTCTCTGCTTGCTGTTGGGCTCTGCAGTCTCTTCTGTCGGTCATGGATTGCGGTTTTGTAATCTTTTCAAGTTCTACAATTGGCATTGACATCATGCCTCCTGGTATAACTCTCATGGCTTGTTTTTGAAGTTTGCTAATTTTATCAAAGTTCGCCTTTGCTGCTGTTGTCCATGCCGCAATGCCATACTCAAGAACTGGTCTCACTCTTCCAGTGTAGTTTCTTCAGTATTCTTTCGTCTGTTCCCCAGTTTGTGCCAGCAAGTTTCCTCATGATTACCATTCTTTGTCTGGCTCTCATTCGGTTTCTCTCGATCTGACTTTTCCATGTCATGCGCCGATCAAATGTGACTCCCAAGTAGTTTGGGTTGTCGTTTGGCTGCAGGTACCTGCCGGTAAGACTTATTTTGGTGTTATGTGGTTTATTTGAAAGCGAGAATATCGTACATGTTGTTTTTTCCTCATTTATTTTGAGAAGCCATGAGTTCGCCCACTCCTCCAACGATGTTAGGGCCTGCTGCGTCCGATTGTTTGCTATGGTGAGATTTTTTTCAGAGGTCCACATAGCCAGATTGTCTGCGAACATGGAGCTGTGGACTCTTCTTGGTATATTCTCTGTGATGCTGTTTACATACACCAGGAAAAGTGTGGGTGACAGTACACCCCCCCCCCCCCCCCTGCTCCAGTGTCACCTTTTGTTGTTCATGTTTCAGTTCCATACAACAGAATGGACTTTACATTTCTACTATGGTATTGTACTTAATTTTTTTTATATCCGTAAGGTTTCCAATCCAAAGAAAGTTCTTCTCTCCTGTATAATTCATATTTTGATAGCTTTACCCATACCTTCTTGTCTGTCTAAGCTAGTAGTAGATCGATCACATGCAAGAAGCTCCAGAAGATGTCCAAAAATTAGGGTTCAATGAAGAAAGAACACACATATTATTTGCCTTTGTGATGGTTTTTGTCTCCTTTTGACAAGACATATTTCTATCAACCACAGACAGTCGTTTTGGTTATATTATGACTTGTCTATTATATTGATTGAGTGGCAGCCTGTCCGGGATTAGCCCTGATAAGGGAAGGGTTACATATTTGTTAATATAAGATGCCTGTCAGATTAGTCAATGTCACCATTTTGCTCCATGTGAATCTAGAGCAGCCACAGTGTAGATGAATGCTTGGAGAAAGCCAGGTATTCAAGATGCAGTGAACGAGGTGACAGCGGCTCATCTCGTAGCTGACTGCCTTGTCAGTGAATCAAAGCTGTGTAAGATCATATTATGCAACCAACTAGTGGCCTTGAAAACAGGCTGCATTCATGCAGGCTGGCTGAGGAAATAGGTATCGAACAGGGAAGGTAAAGATAAACATGGTCCCAAAAATTGTATTTGCTGAAACTGGATGTGCTCGGCCAAAAGGCTCAAATATCGAAGCCTTGCTATAAACTATGACACGACATAACAAAACATCCCTTTTTTAGGACAAATGTCAAAGAGGAAGACAGGAAACCCAAAACCAAAGCATTTTGTGTGCTCTTGCAGTGGTGGGTTCTGTTTTATATAATCAGATTGCTAAGTCAATACACAACTCTGTTCAACCACCTTTTACAACATAGGCTGTGTCAAAGCAGTCTGACCTATGATGTGGGGATTGACACTGTAATCCCCATAGTATTGAGCTTGCTGAGGACCCCAGTTCACCTTCTCAAGCATATAACTAGAGCCACTGTAACCTGCTACCAATGAAACATCAAGAGTTAACTCAACTCAGCATGAGTAGCTTCACACAACATGCCACCATTTACAACATGCATGGAGGATGCATTGGCCCATAACTTTTAGACACAGTAAGGAATCCTGAGATTCAACACAAGATCAGGACATTGGTAGTTTATCACGCCATTTCAAACAAGAAAAGTAGATAAAAGTCTTCCTATTGTGTGCTTTTTGTCTGCATTACTCACTCTTGAACAAATCTGGCCAGTCCGTGGCAAGTCAACCACTGACAAACACTATCACAAGTCCACTGACTGATGGGACTAGAGAAGGTCCCCTGGTCCCCGCTTGCAGATGGCACCTCCGGTAGACAAGTACCTAATGAGGATAACAGAAAGTGAGAATAATGCAGCCACTGTTAAAAATGTGACACACTGTTGGTAATAAACAGGTATGGCCGAGTTACTGCACCAGGATAGAAGCAAAAGTAAACCTACATTAGAAACAAAAGGATTTTGTCAGGGGTTAAGACAATTACAGTCTGCTCCGGTAGGCATCGGTGATGCGAAAACATCAGTTAGTCAAATTCTGAGAAATTTGGTACCTTACATCGATATATTTTGACTTGACCCAAAGATGGCCAAATATCATGGGCATACACAGCTTCCTTTTAATATAGTTTTGTTTCCATAAGGTAGATATTTATGTTTTCTGTGAATTGCTAAAGTCACAATATTCTGCAAGATGGAATTAGGGTTAGTCAGTGACTGACTTAATTGATCAGGACAATAATGATTCATTTGGATTACATGTGGATATGCAATTTAAGTCCCATTGAGGTTCTGACTTTGAAACAGATGACAGTGAAAGTGGTAATGCTTTAATGGGGACAAAGCAAGTTTTCAACACATGTGGTCAGTACCAACAAAACTAATGATAAATTATGTGGTAAGACACAAATCAAAAAATTTAGGCAGGACAATAATGAGTTTTAAAAAACATTTATATTTGATTTATTTTCATGAGGCCAGTTACCTTCCTGGCTGCCTTTTCATCCCCAACAGTAATCCAGGTACCCATTTACAGCTGGTTTGACTGAAGCGCACAGATAATGGAAACAGAAAACTGTTATTTTGTAATGAAAAACGATTGGTCAACACTTCGCAAATCAGACCTCAGATATTTAGTGGGTTTTAAATCCTGCCATAATAGTCTGTAGTATTCTTATTAGATCCTTTGTCAATAGCTGGCAAAGCAATCAGTGACCATCACTACCTGATTGTGTCTTTAACAGTAACAAATACCTGCTTTCATTTCATCCAGTCTGCAGCCATTCTTCCGTATGGTGTCTTTAGCCGCAACAGCATATTTTACCTGATCCTAACTAACATGTCTGATCAGCATGTTATGCCTAACCAGACGTTAGTCTCGTCTCCCCAGCCTACAAATATGAGATCATTCAGCTGTCCGTCACCCAGCTGAGGAGTCTTCTTCTTCTTCTTCTTACGCTGTCAGACGTCGACCTTTATTTTTTCCAAAAAAAGCAGCTGTCATCCTGAGGCTGTCGACACCGCCATAGAGCTTGTCTAGTGTTGCCACTGATGATGGCCACATCTGCTCTCTCTGATCCTCGTATGTCGGGCAGTTTTGCAGCAAATGCTCAGCGGTCATTTTCCCGGTACCACACGGGCATTCGTCAGTGCCACCTATCTTCAATTTGTTGAATAGGTGGTACCTCAGTCTATTGTGGCCAGTGCGAAGTCTGAAGACCACGACCTGTTCTCTTCTGTTCAACTGGTAATAGGCATCATTTTTTGTGTAGCCAGTATATTCTGTTTCCCATTTGGTCATGTATCTAGCTCTAATAAGCCGTTTTGACTCTTCGTATGTCACACTAGTATCTGGTTGTGGTAGTCTTGCACCTTCTTTTGCCAGTCTGTCTGCCTCCTCGTTGCCCTGGGATGGAACCCACTGTACCACTACTCTTTTTTGGTGTGGACTGCTGGCATAGTTGACAGAGTACTGCTCTTAAATCATTAAGTTCAGTATTTCTCTGGCTTTTTAGTGCTGTGACTACGGCCAGGGCATCTGTAAGCAGGACTATATGGCTTTCATTCCTTTTACCTGTCACCATTTCTTTCGCTGCCGCCCTCAGTGCCTCTGCTTCCGCTCTGAAATTGCTTGTGTATTTTCCAGTTGCCAATGAGTGTTATTTTTCTGCTATTTGGTAGGCTCAGGAATGCCCCTGCCCCTCCGTTCTGTGTTGTGTTTGTTACAGAACCGTCGGTGTATGCATGGGTCCAGTCCATGCTTGGGTAGTTTTTCGTTATGTACCTCAGGGTTGTATCTCTTCTTTCTTTTTCAGTCTGGCAGTTTTTGTTTCCAATACCTGGTATATTTTCTGCCACCTCTGGAAACATATGCTGCCTCCAGGTAGGTTTTCGTACAGTATGGATGGGCTTTGGTGTTGTTAGTGCGTTTATAGGGTCTTCGTGCATCTTTGCTATTTCTATTTCTGCAAAGTTTCTCCGCTTTAGTTTCCCATTTCCAAAATTGTTTAGTCTCTGGTGCATTGGATGGTCAGTCAGTCTACTGAATTTCTCTGCTTGCTGCTAGGCTCTGCAGTCTCTTCTGTCGGTCATGGATTGCAGTTTTGTAATCTTTTCAAGTTCTACAATTGGCGTTGACTTCATGCCTCCTGTTATAACTCTCATGGCTTGGTTTTGGAGTTTGCTAATTTTATCGAACTTCGCCTTTGCTGCTGTTGTCCATGCCGCAATGCCATACTCGAGAACTGGTCTCACTCTTCCAGTGTACAGTTTCTTTAGTATACTTTCATCTGCTCCCCAGCTTGTGCCAGCAAGTTTCCTCATGATTGCCATTCTTTGTCTGGCTCTCATTCGGTTTCTCTCTATCTGACTTTTCCATGTCATGTACCGATCAAATGTGACTCCCAGGTAGTTTGGGTTGTCGTTTGGCTGCAGGTATTTGCCGTTAAGACTTATTAGGTGTTTTGGGGTTTGTTTGATAGCGAGAATATCGTACATGTTGTTTTTTCCTTGTTTATTTTGACCAGCCCTGAGTTCGCCCACTCTTCCAGCAATGTTACGGCCTGCTGCATCCGATTAGTTGCTATGGTGAGATTCTTTTCAGAGGTCCACATAGCCAGATCGTCTGCAAACATTGAGCTATGGACTCTTCTTGGTATATTCTCTGTTAAGTTATTTATATACACCAGGAAGAGTGTGGGTGACAGTACTCCCCCTTGGGGTACTCCCTGCTCAAGTGTCACATTATTGCTCACCTGCCCTTGTACTTGAACTCTGGCTGTTCTGTTTTTGAGGTAGTGGCTGATCCATTTGTACATTTTCCCACAAACTTCACTTCTTCGTAGCTTGACTTAAAGTCCCTCTTTCCAGGTCCACCCAAACCGCTACTGTGTGTTTTTGCTCCTGGTAGGCTGAGTCTGGTTGGTAAGAGGACAGGCTCCACCCCAAGGAACAAAAATTCCATCACTTAAAAAGTGACCAATTTTACACAAATTTAAATAGTGAAAATTTTGCCCACAAATTCACCAACCGTAATTGTACAAATATGTAAATTATGCTTGTAACTTATGTTGTGCTAAACAACAAGATGATGCTAAATGGCATGAACTAACATGCATCTTTAAGGGAGATTTGTGTGGTAAAGAGTTAGATCAATTACTGTAGTGTAATGGTTATGATGCTTACTTCCTGAGATTGTAGTGGGATCACTTCTCGTAGAACTAGTTCCCTCATCTTTATGCACAGTTGGCTCAGCTTCTTCACGAGTCTGAAGTTTCAAACACTCAATATTAAGTCTTGATAATAAAGTCACATTCTAGTCAGAACTTACTTAGTCACTCCTCTTCTACCCTGGCGTGTAGAGGTTTGCCAGAAAGAATATCAGACTGTTCTATCTATTGCCTTAATCTTAGCCTGGTTAGTCTTGTCCTCAGTCTCTTATGTTATCATCCAGGCAGACTTCGGGCTGCCCTAGGAGTCTAGATGAATGGCCGATTTTCGTTCATTCAGCGAACATGGCCATATTACCAAAGTTATTGCTCCACTCGAGTCTGTAAGGATTGGGATTCAAGATGGTACTGTATAGTCTTGATTGTGAAACTTGTCTCTTTTTGTTACTTGGACGACCTTCCTAATATATCTCAATTCAGATGCTTAGAGCCAGTGTTTCTGGGTTGTGGTAATTGCCTTTAGTAAAAACTGGTACATAGGTGGAAAGATATACATCCATCTTTTTTTTTTGGTTACCAATTTCTCATTTGCTGATGAATCCTCTATTTATGGAATGAAAAAGTCTACCTGTTGCTGTCCTTTGAGTAGCCAAATTTTCTTTAATGCATACCTTCTGGTTTATTACAGCCCCCTCCAAGATATTTGAACTGCTCGACAGGCAGTTCTACCAGCATAATGTGAAGGCTCTTCTCTTGTCAGGACCATTATGATTTTTGTTTTTGAACTGCTAATAGTGATCCCTCATTTCTTCAGCTCATCTTTTCAGATTTGAAGGTTGGTCTCCGTCATGGGCAAATGCCAACTCCAAAATGTAAATTGGCCTCATCTTCCAGTACCCCACAGTGTACTGTTTGATCCTCAGCTTACAGGCTTTGTTGACATATTCCAGTAGTAGTACGAAGAGCTATGATATGTTGCCATTTCGTAAGCTAATGGTGGTCCTGAACTCCTTCCGTCTTAATGTAGTTTTCTTATATAAACTATATATGGCACAAGGGGGATGGCATGGGCTAGTGGTTAAGTGACACAGCTCTCCATCCTAAGGCGCCGAGTTCGATCCCCATCACAGCACGGCCGTTACCCCGGGGAAGCAAACCCTTAGAAAATGCAGGAGGAAGCAGATCCTTACATAAAATGCATGCTGAAGTCGGATGCACTGGGCTGACAAGTGCAAAATAAAAACCAGTGCAACACACACCGCCTTGGGGATTAGAGAAATAAGGCGAACGCAAAAAAAAATATATGGCACAGATCAAGGATGCTGGGATGTTTTTTCTTCCCAGGCATTCCAAGAGCTTGTTCCTAAGGCCCTTATCCCATGCCATTTACAAGTCAAAGAAGAAACAGGTGCATCTCATCCTCTAACTCAAGAGTGTTCTCACTTTATTGCCCGAATGTGAAGATAAAGTCTTGAGTACTTCAGTTTGCTTTGAAACCATACTGGGTCTCATGCATGTCTTAGTCCCAGTATCCTAGAGTAGGCTTCACCAGGTGCACTGTAGTAAGATATGCCTCTTTAGTTTACACATTGCCAGTTAAGCGTTTTTTTTATAATGCTATACTGGTCTTACACTACTTTTCCAACCTTTATTTTCTCCAATATTCCCTTCAGCTTTCTCCACTATGATGTTCTTCTATCTGGAACTTGGTTGTCTTCTGCATTGAAGAGCCCTAAGAAAGTCTTTTCATCTCTCCATTATCTCCCTCACAGATGTAAGCAAGCTGCCTAACAAATTTCAGAGGACACTTTTTCCGTCCTCGTCTTCTTTAGGATCCTGTAAACAGCTTTTGTTTTCTTCCTGCATAATTTTTCAGTCTTCCACCAACGTCCTCCCAGATTTTGTTGATTTGCTACAAGTACATTCTTCTTCACTTCCATTCTTAGTTTTACATATTTTTTGTATTTCTTAATTTATCATGTTGTATTATTAGCTTCTAAGTATTATTTCTATGCTTTTTTTATTTTCTATTATCATTTTAATTTCTTCTGTCCACCAGTTTGTCCTCTTTAAATTCTTTTTGACTCGGTTCACATTAAGTGTATGTATGTATGTATGAACTTAAAAATGAACTTTTATATCTGTTTACACCAGGTGTTGCTCGTTACAGAATCACTGGAGCCACCTTACAGTGTCTTCAAACAATCTTCACTGTATCTCCCAATCACTCCATCCCATCTCAAATGATCATTTCCCACATTGACATTGAAATGTCCAAAGAGAAATGTTGCCATGACAACTGTCCAGTCTTGCAAGCAGCTCAAAAGATTCTTCTTTGGCTTCTGCTGCATCCCCTTCATTCAGTGTAAACAATGATGTTGACTTTCAATTTTCTTCTTGAAGGTTTTCTATCCCTTCTTGATGTTCTCTTTAATTTCTGGCTACAATACATCCCACTCCCTCTTTAGCCCTGTTGATAGTAGAAATGCTGTTATAGAGAAGCATGTTACCATCAAGATCCACGACTCCTATGATCTTGCAAGAGCCAGGATTTCCAATTTTTATTTTGTCATTTCTTCAAAGAGTTTGTCCTTTCCGTTTATACTTCTAATGTTCCATATTACAAAAATAGTAATCAGTATTTCATGCCAGTTCATCATCTTCAAACTCTGGGCATTTTTTTTTCTGTATATACTTGTAATTTAGATTTTAGACAAACATGTGCATGGCGTGTTGTGTCTTTAAATGGTGAAGGGGTTGTCTCCTTTTGGTCTTCATGCAGGCGTTCTTTTCTGGTTACCCGCTGTTTGAAGTATATTGACAGCTAACCTCCAAATATAAAGATCGTTCAGCTATCCACCACCAAGCTGGCTCACCTGGAAGGAGGACAGGACAGCTCCTCTAATAAAAATAATTATTACTACTTTAAAAACTAAACAGACATACAATTTACTAACATTTAGTTTTCTGCTGCAATCTAATGTAAAATCATTCTGCCACCAGAAGCATGACATGTAATAAAGAGTTTCAAATCCAGACTGCACATCTTCACAAATGATGGCTATGTTGTATACTTCATATAATTTAATAACAGATCTATGACAAAGAACATGACAAGAGCATATAAAAAGAGCTAGAGATTGGGAGGAGAAAGTGGAAAATATATAGAACACGCCATCCGAAACAAATTTGATGACATAACCAGACAGGTTAGGGACCGGAACTCACAGGTGAAGATAATAGTGGGGATAGTCATGGGACACCTTACAAAAAACAGTGGCAGGAATACGGCAGCTGGAGTCTCATAGTGGAGCTCAAGAAGATGGCCCAAAACTAAAATAAGTGGAGAAAATTTTGGCATTTGATCCCAAGGGGAACCAAGTCAGTTTGTTTGTGTGATCATTCTCAAACAAATTCTCTTTTTAAGCTCTCCCAAATCCTGGACTCTTCATCAATTGATACTGCTAATTATCAGTCAATTTTGATCTATAACTAGTTAAAAAGATTCAATTTTCATCTTCAATATATATATTTTTCTGTGTCGTAATCAGACTTGTATTGAATATTCACATGCAATTTGCTTGATCATTGACTTGATAAAATAATAAGACTATTCTCTGCTCTTGAAGTCCTAATTACATTGTGTCTGACGAGCGCAATGTTGCCAAAGAAGCAGTGAATGAGTTGATAGCAGCTAGCCATTCATAGCTGACCAAGACCCTAATCTCCACCCAAGTGGCAGCCCTGGAAACTGGCTGTGCTAGTGTAGTCTGGCTAAGAGAATAGGCACCGCAGTGGAAAGACAAACCGGGTACCCCTAAAAAAAGCCAGCTAAAATTGGGTGCATCAGGCCAAAAGACACAAGATATCGCAGCCTCGCTAAAACACAACATCCTTTTCAGGAAGAACAGAAATTTACCATGAGCGTAAATATCAACTCTCACAAAAACTCTTCATTAAACAAAGATTGTGCATGTGCTGGAAATTTCACTGTAATCGTGCTCTTCCCCCCCCCCCCCCCCAATATGTTAAGGAACACGGGGGAACAGACACGGGGGAACAGGTTAGAAGTCTATCTTTACCTACAATAGTAAAAGAGTACCAACTAAGACAAATTGTAGCCTGAACAATGTAATGTGGTTCCTGCTGGATGATATAGTAGATTGACAAAAGCACCCTCGCAACAGACCAACATTCATAAACTTGCCTGCTTGCACAAAGCTCTCAAGAATCCGTACAGTTTCAGTTTCTCAAAAAAACAGAAGCCCAGGTCATGTAGGTAATTCTGTAAAATTTCCAAATCTTTGTTGAAACAATGCACTAGCTCAGCAAGGATGTGACCATCAACTCCAGCAAAACTGGGGAAGGTTTGAAGAGACATATTGATGACCTTTACAACATCACATACAAAATTGAACGCAACTTCACCATAGATGGCATATTTCGGGCACATCACGTTTTACTGCGGTTGTTGAATACTTTAAAAGCCAGTAACATTTTCGTTTGTTGGTCTATAAATATTGTATTTTGTTGGGTGTAGAGACATAAATGAATAAAGAATGTGTTGGTGTTATTGTTTTTGTTCTTATGTGTGTTAGTTTCTGAGATACATAAGATGAAGGTGAAAATTTATAAAACAAATCACAAACATTCAGACTCACCGATTAGGGAACGTCGCTCCTCAATATTATTATTATTATTCTTTTGCGTTTGTTCTCAATCTCCCGCTACCAAACCCTGAACAGGGAGGGCTTTGCAAGTAGCAGGATGTAGTCCGAAGAACGGAATGTGTTGTGTCGCTAGTTTACAGCTTGACTGCTATATTTGCACCTTTTGGTCTGACACATCCGCCTTCGGCAGCCTCCTCAAAATAATCCATTGAAATCACTAAATGTTTGGGCCAAGATGGTATTCATCCAAAATTGATATTTGAAATTACAGATCGGTTAGCACAACCATGAGCTATATTATATTCTCACACACAAGGCTCAGTTTTGGGACCAATTTCGTTCTTATATTAATTTTAAAATTTTTGTTTGCATTCGTTTTATTTCTCTATTACCCACGGCGGTGTGCGCTGCACTATCTATGTTTTTATTTTGCTCCTGTCGTCTCATTGCATCCGACTTTGGCACACAGTTTATGTAAGGGTCTGCTTCCTTGGAGTAACGGCCGGTGCTGTGATTGGGGAGCGAACCTAGCACCTTCGGATTGTGAGTCCACGCCGTCCCCAAATAAATATAAATGATTTGGACAATGATATCAAATCCATAATTGCAAAATTCACAGATGTCACAAAACTATTCGGTAGTGTCTCATCTAAAGCAGAAGTGGATATATTAAGGTCGGATTTAGATAAAATTTGGGAACAGTCTGAAAGCTGGCAAATGGTGTTTAAAGTAGATAAATGTAGTCATCCACATGGGTAGATCCAATATAGAACATAACTACAGAATTGAAGAGAAGAACATTAGAAAAGGAAAGAAACCTAAGGGTTATAATAGACCATACAGGTAAGGTGAGAGAGCACCTCCAGGTAGCAGTGAAAGGGCAAATGCAATTGTAGGTATGATTAAAAAGAGAAATATTAAGCATAGGAGCAAGGCATGTGATAATCAAACTGTATAAAGCATTAGCCGGATTTTGATTTTAGTACTGTGTTCAGGTGTGGAGTTCTTATCATAGTGTGAATATAAACATGCTGGAAAGAATACAAATAAGATCAACAAAACTGATAAGTTGGATTCTGGAATTATAGTTATGAAGAAAAACCAGTTTTTCTAACTGACCTACAGTGTATGAGAAAGAGAAGAACTCAAAGTGGCCTAAGACATAATATTAAGGTTATTAGATAATCAAGGGAAAAGATCAATTTGACTATTACAAGTTTTTCAAAGTACAGCCAGCTACAACAAGAAAACAGAGCTATAAATTAATTAAAGAAAGGTCCAGATTAGGTGTCAGGAAATTTTTTAGTCAGAGTGGTAAATGCTTGGAATGCATTGCCACAGGAAATAGTGGGGGCTGGGTCAGTTAATTAATTCAAAAATGGATTGGATACATAGCTATTTTTAGATTAAGTTGAGTAGAAGAAACTAGTTGTATACAAAGACTCTGCAGAGCCTTCTAAATTAGTATAAAGACATTAAATTAAGATTTGGGACTTTCAGAATCTATAGCCTATGCATCGCCACCTTCTTCCAGAGATACCATATTCCACCTGTTCTCTCCCATGTGCTTTCGTTTGTAACCTTGCTAAACCTCAGAAGAGACAGAATCAGCCTCAGGGATTTGTCAATGAAGCCATGTATCCAATTCATATCAAAAGAGTTTAGCTTGATATGCACTTACATGAAACCTTATTCAGAGCAAATCAACAGGAAACAATTTAATCTCTTAACTGTTCGCTCTTTCAAAGTCAATAGATATGGCACAAGGACTTGTTGTGCATTTGTTGAAAATCTGTGCTTAAGCGATATGAAAGGTTATGCTAATGATAATGACATTTAATATCTGACATCATGTCCTGATTTTGGCTGTGATTTGTTAGTTGTTTTTATTTGTTCTTTGTCCACGAAAAGACCTTGTGGCAGTAACAAGGGTTTCATTTTTGTTTTCATCCTGGTTTGGTCACCGAGCCATTTACTGATAAACGTTCATTAATACCAAATGCAAATTTCAGATGGTTCTGTACTCGACCTATGACCTAGCTTTCATAAAATTCTTCAACAACATATTTGTTACTCACTCTTTAGTAAATCTACCCAGCCCATGGCATGACAGCCATCTAGAAACATCCTCACAAGTCCAGTGTTTAGCAGGACTACTGAAGGCCATCTTGTCACTACTTGCAACTGGTACTTCTGTAGCTGCCATATCTTTAAAAAAAAAAATTTTTTAGACCATTATCCAAAAATAGATAAACACAGTTTTAACCAGTAAAGGCCTTTATCAAGAACTTATCAAATAAAATTACTTAGCATTGTTTCATACTTCTGGTGCCAAAGAAAATTCTTTTGTGAACAGTGACAGTTTGTCACTAAAATGTCATGATTGTAGATACAAAAGGTGGAGTGTTATATTCAGGGTCAATCCCGCTGACAAAAAATAGTAAACTTCAAACAAGCAAATTAAATTGATCAGGTATGTGTATTTAACAGGCATTTCTGTCAAGTTGGCAACATCTCTTAGACCAGGCCACAACAAAACCCGGGCACCAGGTTGCCTACCTTTCAGGACCAGTACTGTGTTTACATATATAATTTCCTCCATCGCATATTTCTCCAATCCATCTAATGGACACAAAATGACATATTTGTCCATGCAATTTCCTCTCCTTCTGCCAACTTTCAAGATAAGACTACCAACATCACATTGCGCAGCATCTAAGGCATTACATAAATGAGGAATCGCAAAAATAGGTCAGTATTAAGTTGACAATAAACAAACTAGCAGATCTGTGCCGAACAACTGACCGTCATTCAAATTGCAAATATGAAAGAAAAAAGTTTTACAAATAAAGGTTCTCTTCCCTCCCAATTGCACTGTTTCCCCACCGTCCAATCTAAACTCACCCCGCTCTCAAACTGCCAGTCCTCCTCCTTCAATTGGGTCATCACCATGCACATCTCCTCCCCCTTTCAACCATCCCTTCAACCAGTATCTCACAAACAAACATACACCAACTCTTCATCATCTTTATTGTGTATAAAACTACCAGGTTAATGCCATAGAAACAGCTGAACATAAGGCTGATTTGATTTTAGAGAGTTTGACTTCCGTCTTGTCTGGTTCAATCAAAACAATGGCAATTTTGAAATTTGTTTAAAACTGTTGGAAATGATTCTTTTGATGTTTTTTATTTCGATATGAAGATTCACCTATTATTGAGAATGGGGAAGTTTTTACAACAGATTTTTCTGAGGTAGATCTGTTTAGTTTAGATACAATAACTATGTTTATTGTAAAAGCTCACAGATATGGCCATTTGCAAACATTGATAATCTGTTTTCAGTGAAACATTTTTATTTTTTTCACGCAAAGAACGTCGAAAGCGGGTGAGTCTAAATGTTTGTGCTGTTTTTCAACACTATCGCCTTTATCGTCTTGTATCTAAGAAACTAAAACACACACAACAAAAACAAAACTAAGTTCTTTATTCATCTATGTCTCCACACACAATCAAATCATATATATAGACAGACAAATAAAAAGGTTACAGGCTCTCAAAGTCAACAGCATAGTAAAACGTGACATGCTGAAAAATAATGTGGCTACAGGAAAATTGTGTAATTTTGTTATGTGGTGTGATAAAAGCGATGTGTTAATTCATTTATAATTCGATCAGCCAATCAAGTCCCTAGCAGAAACCCCTCATTATTATATAAGAAAAACAACATATTTTCAAGAACAATTCACCTATACCATCCGGGTATGTTGCACAAGTCTACAAGGAGCTATTCATGCCTGGCTCATACATTTTTTAATGTTGGCGCCTAAACAAATTTATTACTCCTATCCACGAATGTCCTCAACTTGTCTAAAGGGCAACATGTTTATGTCAACTCTTGATCTGGCCTCTACCCTTCGACCTATCTGGTTCAGGTGATTTTGATTGTGGTAGCTTATACTACCTCCCCCGTATCTCTTAGGGTTATGGGGACACAATTAAATGTGTTACTGGGGTCTTAAAATGGTCAGTTGTGCATGAGACTAGAGCAACTCTAGTAATTTCTGGAGTCAAAGGGTAAATTAATCAAGGACATCGTCTGGCTAGCCAATCCAGATAAAGCTGTCACATGAAAAAAAGGCTTCCACGCACTAGGGTCAAGAGGTGTGACTAAGTGAAGCAAACTAAAGATGTATGTATTGAAAAAACAGCCCCGCCAAATGGTACTCAAAATAATATTTCCCCTCCCCATGTCTAATGACTTTTCAGGCATGTTATGAGAAGAGCCGGTTTGGAGCATATCAACAGGAAAGACAGCAGGAAAGAGAGACAGAGAAAGTCAGACAGAGGACGGACAGCCTGAGAGAATGGCACAGGTGACAATCAATCAATAACAGAGTTGATAAATGACACATGTGATTGAAGTGGATGGAGGTCCATGATCGCCAACGGCAGAGCACCTGATGTCGTCTAATGACAGATGTTAACAGATATGAGATTTTCTTCTGTCTCATCCTTAGACCTTGATGATGTAATAAAGAAGATTGATGTCTGTGCCCTCTCGTAATATGGACACACAATGATGCTGTGTGCAAGAAAAAGGACACATACATGCTTGTAACTGATTGCAAGAAAATTGACACACACATGTCTGTAACTGTGTGTAAGCAACTGTGCATTTGGGATTGTGAAACAGACATTCCACTGCCTGGAACTAAACAACAACAAATATGTCTAGATACCATTACACAACATATCAGGCAATAAGAATGCAGACATACTAGCAAAACTAAGTGCTCAAACTTCTTGAATGTGGACCTCAGCTGTACAAGGGAAGTGCATGGACATCTTAAAGGTGGGCCACAACTGCACAAGGGAAGCAATTGGAAATCTTGAAGGTGGGCAGGTCACTCACCGTTGCGACAAAGGAAAATGGGTGGCGGTGGGGGATTGAAGAAAGAATGTGTCTAGTACAGGTAGGAGTTAGGACATTACCACTCTAACATTCCGATGTATACACACACTCTGGAACATACATCGCTCCCTCGGTGTCCACACACCACACACACATCCAGAATCTCCTAGTCACAGGGCGCCCAACATACACCTTATAGAGCGGCTGGCAAGACTAAAAAGCGTATGCTGGTTCAATCACCCTGCACTCCATTCTATCTCAGTAACATTTGTAAACAGCCTATCAATCGCTCTTCTATAAAGTCGGCGAGCTAAACAGACACCTAGCTAAATTCTCAGTCTCTCTCTCTCTCTCTCTCTCCATGGCCAGCCTGAGTTTAACTTTGTGAGTATTATATAGTGTCAAGCAGTATCAGAGCTGTTGTAACAGTTCCAGCCGGAGTATGAGCGTTTAGGTCACTCATCGCCGCGACACTAAGCTGACAAAGAGGGGGGAGTTGGTTGCTCTATAAGGTGTGTGTTGAGCACCCTGTGACTAGGAAAGATCTGGATGTGTGTGGTGTGTGCAGGACACAGAGGGAATGATGTATGTTCACGAGTGTATGTATACGCAGATCAATTGAGTGTGTGATCACATATGAGTATACGTGAATAGATTGAATGTGATATGTCAAGGTCACCTGTCTGAAGGTATCTGAATGTATAATGTAAAGATCACACGCCTGAGGGGATCTGAGTGTGAGTGAATGCACAGAATACAATCGTGAAGATGAATTTTTGAGAGTGGGTGGAAGGGTGCAGATAAGGGGAGGGGAGTGTGCGGCTAGAACTGGGTTGGGTTAGTTGGGGGGCAATATTCAAAAGCTTTTGATTACAACCTCCACAAAGTTATTAATAATTCAGAAAAATTATAAGATATGATTATTTAGTTAAGATGTATTTCTTGTGTTATTGCAATATCACAGGACTCACTTTAACAATTTTGTCGATATTCATGTAATAAATCTGCCACCTGCTGCGTGCTATGTTATTTGCTGTATGTGGTAACATTCTAGATAGCTAAACCACTGTGGAAACGCCTTATGCTGCCCAGTGGTCCACTGTGGGATGTCTGACCCAGCCATCACTCTAGTTTGGATCTACCTCCACTTAGTTACTATTGGAACGAATCACTCAGAATTCCTGCCACTCTAAAATGCAGCAGCAATCCCTGCTGGCCTGTCTGCCCCTAACCCCCCACCATGCAAATTGGAACGCTAGAGTGGTCAGCTCCTAACCCCTACCTATGCTAAACACATTCTTTCCAACCACCCCCTCCCCCCATTTTCCTTTGTCGACCCAGTGAGTGATCTTGGCACACTTCTTCTTCTTCTTCTTCTGCGTACACAGTCAGACAGTAACCATTATTTTTTCGAAAAAAGCGGCGGTCATCCTGAGGCTCTCGCCACTGCCATAGAGCTTGTCTTGCAGTTCCACTGGTAATGGCCACATCTGCTCTCTCTGATCCTCGTATGTCGGGCAGTTCTGCAGCAGATGTTCAGTGGTCATTTTACCAGTACCGCACGGGCATTCGTCGGTACACCCTATCTTCAATTTGTTGAATAGGTGGTACCTCAGTCTGTTGTGGCCAGTGCGAAGTCTGAAGACAACGACCTGCTCTCTTCGGTTCAACTGGTAATAGGCATCGTTTTTGGTGTAACCAGTATGTTCGGTTTCCCATTTGGTCATGTATCTGGCTTTGATAAGCCGTTTTGACTCTTCCTACGTCATACTGGTATCTGTTTGTGGTAGTCTTGCACCTTCTTTTGCCAGTCTGTCTGCCTCCTCGTTGCCTTGGATGTTGCAGTGTGACGGAACCCACTGTACCACTACCCTTTTTGGTGCTGACTGCTGGCACAGTTTGCAGAGTGCTGCTCTTAAGTCATTAAGCTCAGTGTTTTTCTGGCTTTTTAGCGCTGTGACTACGGCGAGAGCATCTGTCAGCAGGACTATATGGCTCTCATTTTCACTGTGTGTCACCATTTCTTCCACTGCCGCCCTCAGTGCCTCTGCTCTGAAATTGCTTGTGTACTTACCAGTAGCGAATGACAGTGTTATTTTTCTGCCATTTGGTAGGTTCAGGAATGCTCCTGCCCCTCTGTTCTGTGTAGTGTTTGTTACAGAACCGTCGGTGTATGCATGGGTCCAGTCCATGCTTGGGTAGCTTTTCGTTATGAAGCTTAGGGTAGTGTCTCTCCTTTCTTTTTCAGTCTGGCAGTTTTTGTTTGCAATACCTGGTATATTTTCTACCACCTCTGGAAATATATCCTGCCTCCAGGTAGGTTTTCGTACAGTAGTGATGGGTTTTGGTGTTGTTAGTGTGTTTATGGGATCTTCGTGCATCTTTGCTTTGGCTATTTCTGCAAAGTTTCTCCGCTTTAGTGTCCCATTTCCCAAATTGTTTAGTCTCTGGTACATTGGATGGTCCGTCAGTCTTCGGAGTTTCTCTGACTGCAGCTGGGCTCTGCAGTCTCTTCTATCGGTCATGGATTGCAGTTTTGTAATCTTTTCAAGTTCTACAATTGGCGTTGACTTCATGCCACCTGTTATAATTCTCATGGCTTGGTTTTGAAGTTTGTTAACTTTATCGAAGTTCGCCTTCGCTGCTGTTGTCCATGCCGCAATGCCATACTCGAGAACTGGTCTCACTCTTCCAGTGTACAGTTTCTTTAGTATGCCTTCGTCTGCTCCCCAGCTTGTGCCAGCAAGTTTCCTCATGATTGCCATTCTTTCTCTGGCTTTCATTCGGTTTCTCTCAATCTGACTTTTCCATGTCATGCGCCGATCAAATGTGACTCCCAGATAGGTTGGGTTGTCGTTTGGCGGCAGGATTTTGCCATTTAGACTTAATTTGGTACTTTTGGTAAATTTGGTAATCTTGGCACACATTAATGTACCTTTGTTCTCAGAGTCGCCGACCCCATCACCCCTGCCCTAAACGCTCATGCTCTGGAAGGAACTGTTACAGGTGGACCACAACTGCACAAGGGAAGCAGTTGGACATCTTTATGGTAGACCCAAACTGCTCAAGGGAAGCAATTGGACATCTTAAAGATGAGCTACAACTGCACAAGGGAAGTAGTAGTTCTTTTTTAGCATTCATCCTGAAAATATGCTTGTAACGTTGTGTCAGTTTACAGCGAGAATGCGATATCTGCAACCTTTCGGCCCGACACATCTAATATCAGCACAGCATTTTAGGCATCAGGTTTGCATTCCCTTAATTCATATCTCTTCACAAGGCTGTCTGTTGCAGTCTGTTTCCAAGGTCGCCACTTGGACCACAAGTGGCGAAGTGGAAAAGTGTATAATGGGGAAGATCGGTACTCACACAAGCACCCTCAGGGTGAGGCCCTTCCATTGCACTTCGGTTTTGTTGACCTCTGATACAGATGCACACATGCATCCAAGTACTGGTTAAAACATCCTGATATTGCCTAAAAGACTACAGTCCGGGATGGAAAGGGGCTTGCCTTCGCCTGTAGAATACAGAGAGGCAAACCTTTAACGAAAAGAAAAAAAACCTTGCATGGTCTTGGTCAGTTATGGGTCACTGACCCTGAAGCAAGCAGTAATATGATTCACTGGCTGCTGTCACTTCATTCAGTGCTGCATATTCACCTCAGGAAAGTGCTTGAACATCTTCAAGGTGGACCACAACTGCAACTAGTGGTAGCCCCATGCTTTGTAAAGAGTGAAAAGGGAAGAAAAAGAAAGTGGTTCTAATGCCTACTTTCTGGTACTTGAGCAGGATCACTTGTTGCAGGCTGAAGTCTCCCATTGTCTTGGATATCTGATTTACCTTCTCTCTGCGAAGGAGTGTCCTGATTAGTGTAATCGATACCAGTGTAATCGATACTTACAGCTTTCCCTGCAGAAGATAAACATATAAATTCAGTAACAGTACAAGTAATATCAATTCTTACTACAGTGAGGTCAATGTGGAAATATAAGAAGAACATAGCGATCAAACTAAACGGTCGTGGAACCCACAATGGAACTGAGGCAAAGGAAGGTCAAAGAGAGGAGACCTGGCGGCTGATGCAGGCTAGGCGAGGAAAGGATAGCATAGGGCCAGCCCACTTGACGGCCTATGCACTCCAAGGTGATGAGGGAAAGATGAATATTAAACTAAAATAAAATTAATGCAAAAACGGATTTTTTTCTGAATTTCGGGATCTCATGGACAAGTGACAGACTCCATTATATGACATGGAGGCTGCAGTGGTACTATTTTTTTTCTTCCACAGTATGTGGACCCAAGATTCACCTTGGAAATAATAATATTCCAGCCTAAATTATTTCTACTTCAATACCAAAAACCAATAGAGTAGGTGGCGCCCGAGCTGTTTGAACACCGCTAACATATCTTAGAGACACAGGTTAGTAAAGTCCTGGTTAAGTCATTGGTTTTCTGTTCTATCGGGGCTGGAAAAAACACCTTTATCACCTGTGAGAGGTATATAACGCTCATACAGAATTTGTCCAAAAATAATATAAGTAGGTTGGTACATGAAGAAGCACTGACTGACAGCTTCGGGCTGAGACAAGGATGTCTGTTGCTGCCCTTCCTGTTCTTGCCAGCTATTATTGCATTACTGGGCAACCCGTTCTTCAGTACCGGTTACATCGCTGCAGGTCCCAACTCCCTTTCCTTCAGGTCTCTGTCTGGGGCCACGGTGCACCAGTGGATAATGAGTTGTCCATCTGTGGCATCATGAATGTTGTTGTGGGATGCACGGAAATTGGACAAACATGGTGGTAGTCCCGTGATCGTTTCTTGTCTCTTGGGTATCATATTACTGTCGCTGTGCTTCATTGATTGTCCATTCTTCACAGTAAGTGTCCATGTTTCCGCCACATAACATATTGCAGGTAGTACTGCAGAGTTGAATAGAGAGGTGTACAGACTCTGGTTATGGATGTTGTTCAGTACAAGAAGAGAATGCCCCCAATCCACATAACACTGTCTTGTCAACCTTGGACTTTAGTCTTTCTGCATGTTGATCAGGCTATAGAACGGATAATGAAGACATCAATAGAGAGAAAAACTGATATTCAGTGGACATAATTGGAGGACCTGGGCTACGCAGATAATCTGGTACTTTTATCAGTCACAGCTAAATGTAAGAGAAACTTGTTAGGGTGAAAGAACAATCAGCCAAATTTGGAATGAATATAAACATGAAGAAAATCAAGCTCCTTGTCAAGCTGCTGGAAAAAGTGGATATCTTTACCAATTTGGATCATTTCTGACACTAAACAACATATGGAGATCCAGCAAGATTTACACCAGTTATAATATTTATTCAACGCCAGTGTTGCTGTATTGAGTGGAAACATGGAGAATGACCAAGGCCCTAAAACAAAGAGTACCTTGTTAACAGATACCTACGAATGATAATGGGCATAAAGTGACCGAACATGGTGAGGAATGAAGTCCTATGGGAAAGGAGCCAATAATAGCCACTGGAACAACAAATAAACAAAGAAAACAGGATTGGATAGGACACGTTACTGAAGGCATCGTTCAACATAGCCAGACAGCCTATTACATGGAATCCTCAAGGGGAGAGAAAGAGAGGTAGGCGCAAAAATACTTGAAGAGAATGTGAGAAGTAACTAAGATTAAATGATTACACCTGGAGAGAGACAGAAAGAGCTAAAGAGGGCCTTGTATGCTCACAGGATTTTGATATGACCACTGGGCCATCACCCAAACCTCTTGATTGCAACTTTCTCCAGTTCTTTCTTATTTCTACTTATTGTTCTTGTATGAGCTCTTAGTCTCTTCCCGTGCCTTCTTTGACCATACCTCTTTCTCCTTGGGTTTCCACAACAGGTTGCCTAGTAATACTGACTTTGTTTTCACATTGTGTGGCCTATCCTAAGATGTTCTGTTCCACCTGTCTGTTCCTTCACATAAGTTAGGAGTGAAAATATTCAACAGAAAGTTGAAAGAACTGCATGACAAAAAACCTACCCTTTGTTTTATTCTATAACAGACAGTAGGGCTTCAAAGCAAAAGGAAGAACAAGAAAAAGAGGAATTGATGGTGAATAAAACACTACAGAGGCATGGATTGAAAATAACTGCCACACAGATGGTACATCAAAAAAGACTAAGACATTGATGGACAGACGACATAGGGATCAGAAGAAAAAGTACAATACATATAACACGATTACAACATAATACTCACCCAAAATATCGTCATTATTTGCAGGAAGGACATTTTCTGTATGGCTGAGTTTTTTAGATATATCAAGGATAGTGAGCTGATCTCTATGTGGTGTTTTCTTGGATGGTGCTGCCTGTTTTAATGACTCTCTCGAAGCGACCTGAGATAATGGTTTGTTTTTCTGCAATCTCTCACTAGGAGGAGCATATGCAGTCGGAGTAAACTTGATGGGATCTGAGCTGAGATCAACTTTGAGCACGATCCTCTGCTCTGTGCTTGAAGATGGTTTGGTGACTTTGTTAAGGTGAAGATAAATATCAGTAGAGCCACTTTTGACTAGTTCAGGAATTGCTTTCATGATTACATCAGAAAACTGAACATCTCCGGATTGGGTGAAGTGGACGTGTTCTGGTGGGGGTATGATAACGCATTTGTGAGATGCAGAATTTTCACGGGACTTTGTGTCTACATATGCTGGTGTTGTGGTATGTGATGATGATGAGGGTGGTGCAGATGCTGTTGGAGAAGCTGCTGCAAGATGTGAAGAATCACATAGCTTTTGATGCATTTTATGTGAAGGAATTTTAGCTAACACACTGAGGCTTACAGCCCGAGTCATTTTTTCTTGTGCCGCGGATACTTGGTATATTTTGTTCCGTTGTATACTGCGCAACACACTTTGCTTTCGCCGAGCAGCTCCCGATTTCTTTGCCGGAATATCTACAGGTTCATTTGCATGAACAGCTACAGATTGTATTACCTCTTTCACTGAAGTGCTTTCTTCATTTACTGATACTTTAGTCCTTTCGCGAGGAGACCTAACTTCCTTACTGCCAGAAGTAGCAAACCTAGCCTTCTTCGTTGGCGTAGAAACTGAAGTCCTAGAAGATGAAGACAATGTCTGAATGGATAATTCTGAATCTTCCACTACTAATTGTTCATGATTAGCTGTAACTTCTGGAATTTTGGGAGAAGCTACATCAATTTCAATGCCATGTCCATTAACAGAGTCTGCAACAGGCTCACAGCCTGCTAAATCTGCAGATAATGAAGATGCTGTTTTGGGAATATCCAGTATTTCATTGATGACATTTGTAAATGAACTACTAATGTGTTCACCAGAAGCAGTGACAACACTAAAACATTTGGAAGATGGAGAAGCTGGTGGACTTTTATCAGAATTGTTTACTACAGTACAAATTTGGTTCTCAGCTTCTCTGTGAACCTCTGCTACTGTGTCAAAAACTTTGGGAGATGTTTTTCTTAAACTGTTGCTGTTCTGAGATGAGGCTCGTCTATGGTGTTTCCTGCTTTCCTCTGAGCTCTGGTTGAGTTCAGAACCTATCACATAGTCAGGATCATCACCAAACACGCTGACAATCTCTGAGATAGATGCTGATTCTGTAATTTCTTGTACTCTAACATGACATCTTCTCTTTATTATGGCACTAGCAGACATATTATCAACAGGCAGAACACCTTCAACCACTTTCGTCACCAGGACCAGGCCTGATGGAACAGATCTAACTGCAAGCATCTTTGATCTTTTCTTCCTTCTGTCTGATGGCTTCTTATTAATGATAGCCTTTCTTTTGTATGATCTAACAGGTTTGTCAGAAATGGCATTAGCACACAATAGAGGTTTATCTGTAGATTGGGAACCATCTCTCAATGTTTTGTCACTGTTGTATTTATTAGCTTCATCGAAGGCAGGAAATGTGTTCCGTTTACTGCTTCTTCCATCTGTCTTTGGTAGTGGTGTACCTGCAGGACTTTTAGAGCATCCAGCAATTTCATCATTTACTGACACCATTTCAGACTTGTTAATGTCTCCACTTTGAAATGATAAAACACTATCATCACAGTCCTGCAGTCCATACGCAGTTGATTTCACCCGAGACTGTATTTTATTTTCAGATTCTGGATATTCTGCTGAGAAATAATTGTTACAATTCATTAATTTGGTTGTCGATATCAGTTACCCTGCTATGGTTACAACACCCTATTCATAGCTTCATATAAAGCATAGTGTAGAAACGCAACTGGTCCTCATGCAAAAATCATGTATCAAAGTACATACATGTACTCCTGCAGTTCTAGTTTCTGCAGCAATCTGTCTTACATGATACAATGTTGCTAGCCCCATGAACAACTATCGAGTCACCTTTTAAAACATCCATGGAAGGTTATAACTATCCTATACATTCCTTCCCAGAACCACCCTCGGGCAGAGATTGCATTAGTGCTGATCAACTTAAGTGTTGATCTTCATCCCTGGCGCAGGCCTTTTGGTCATAACGTAAGTTTCATTTACGTTTCCGTTCTGACACAGTATCTAAGTCCCTCTTATCCATGTTATTACGTTTCTAATCATAACAAAAGAGTATGACCGCTACAGCCAGGCGTGCCTACAGGTGATAGATGGTTGTGTGACCTTCAAGAACAGAATGTCGGAGGTATAATAATCCTCCAGTTTCTAACTTGACGAATTAGTAACCAGAGACCAAACCACGATGTTTCACAGGAGGATGTGGGGAAACAGGTTACTCTGATGCTCCTATGAATTACCCCATGGAGGACTACACTGTGCAAACACATAATGGTATTAGGTATTTGCGCAGAAGAAGGAAATCTGCCGCTTCAAAGGCATCATCTGTGCTGTGCTCCCTTGTCAACTAGTCAAACTATGTTATTTCCCTTCGTTTTTTTTATTAGTAAAACTATGCTGAGCTACCTTGTTAACTACTCAAATTATTGTTCATGCAACATTGCATAATAAAATTAGTCGCTGGAGGAACAATAAAAATGGTCTGGCACAAGTAGCATTCTGGCACTGACGGTATACAATGTTCACATCAATGATCAATCCAATCAGTCCAGGCACTAGACAATTCATATATGCAGATGGTTGCTGCTCAGGGAAAGTGTTTCAATGACGTAGAGCTCAAACTAACTAAAGCCCTTCACAGATTGGCTGAGTACTATGAGGATAACCATCACAAAATTGACCCCAGCAAAACTCAGGTATATTCATTTCACCAGAAGAGCAGAGAAGCGAGAGGGATCATCCAGATCAGCTGGCAGGGGCATGAAATTGAACATAATGATATATCTAAGTACCTAGATATTACGATAGATACACATTGTCCAAAGACATTCTAGATCTGTGTGATAAAAGAAGGTCACTGAAAATACACAATCACCCACCGGAGGAGGTCGGCAGTTATAAAGAGATCAAGAAAGCCATACAACAAAAGATGAGAGAGGCGAAAGAAGCGTGGATTTGTGAGCAATGCGCAAACATCGAAGAGAGACTAAACAGAAATGATGCTAAAGGAGCATACAAGGTGGTCAAAGAACTGTTAACACCAGGACAAAGCAGGAACCTTATGATTCATGATAAAAACGGCAAGTGTCTCATTGAGGGAAATGATGTACTGGCAAGATGGACAGAGTACTGTTCCGAGCTATACAACTATGAAGGGCGAAACAAACCTGAGAAAACATTCCCCCCAACACCAACAAATATAGAGGATAACCAACTGATAACGAAGGAAGAGGTAATTGCAGCGGTAAAGACATTGAGAAGAGGGAAAGCGGCCGGCGTGAACAATATACCAGCAGAGCTCTTACAAGCAGGTGGAGAGGTAGTGGTGGAAGGCCTGACACACATCTGTAACAAAATATGGGCGACAGGAAACTGGCCGGAATTATGGACGAAATCTATAGTTATACCGCTACATAAGTCTGGAAACCTAAAGCTGTGCCAAAATTACAGAACAATAAGCCTCATTAGCCACCCTAGCAAGGTCATGCTTAAATTAATCTTCGACCGATTGAAACCCCAAGCAGAGAACATTATTGCCGAGGAGCAAGCAGGGTTCAGACAGGGAAGAAGCACTACAGAACAGATATTTAATTTAAGGCTGCTAAGCGAGAAATATCTAGAACAGCAGCAAACACTGTATCATGTGTTTGTGGATTTTAAGAAGGCGTTTGATAGGGTATGGCATAAAGCGCTTTGGGCAACCACGAGGATGTATATCAACGGAAACATTATAACGGTCCTTGACCACCTGTATAACAAGGCGTCTAGTGCAGTTCTTGTGAATGGGAGGCGAGGAGACTGGTTTAGCACATAAGTTGGTGTGAGACAGGGGTGTACTCTCTCTCCAACTCTTTTCAATATATTCCTTGAAGGAATTATGAGTGAGGCACTTGGAGGTCACGTTGGTACTGTCAAGATAGGGGGCCGAACGATTACTAACCTTCGTTTTGCAGATGATATCGACGGGTTGGCGGGTTCAGAAACAGAACTCCAGGAATGGGTCAGAAGGCTCGATGAAACAGCTCTTGACTATGGTATAAAGATAAACGCTGGAAAGACAAAACTAATGACAAACAACGCTACGGGCTTCAACAGCAAGATAAAAGCAAACGGTCAAGAACTCGAAGTAGTTGACCGTTTAAATATCTTAGGTCGAATGTCAGTGATGAAGGATCAAAATGTGAAGTATTGGCCAGAATAGCACAGACAATAGCGGCGCTTGCACGGCTTAACAAAATCTGGCAAGATAAACGGTTAGCACGACGCATGAATATCAGATTAATGCGTACACTGGTCCTGTCAATATTTCTCTATGCGTGTGAGACATAGACAGTTACAGCTGACCTTCAACGAAGGATACAGGCCTTGGAGATGATATGTTTCCGAAGACTTTTAAACGTCACGTACAAAGATCGAGTTACAAGCGAGGAAATCCGAGGAAATAGAATTACGACGGCAATAGGGCCTTTCGAAGATCTCTTGGCAACTGTTAAAAGAAGGAAACTCACTTGGTACGGTCACATATCGAGATCAAATGGTCTTGCAAACACAATCCTCCACGGGAAGGTGCATGGCAGACGACGAAGAGGCCGGCCCAAAAAGAGATGGGAAGACAATATAAAAGAATGAACCAGTCTCCGACCAGAAGAGTCACAGGCAGCGGCTTCTGACAGAGAGGGATGGCGTGGAGTTGTGAGGATGTCTTTATGTGTGCCCCAACGACCTTACCGGTTACGGGATGACCTGATCTGACCTGACACATTGTCCTACATGGAACACTGTCAGGTGATGAAACAAAATGTTAGCACATGAAGTAACACTGGGCAAGCTAACAAACACTGAATGGGGAGCCATTCAAGACCTCAAACACCTGTATAACTGCATAAGAATGCAGGAACAGTGTATTTTTGCTTTTTTTTTTTTTTTTGCTTAGATGTTTGCCTCACTAGTTTCTACTGGCGGAGGTGCGCCATTTTCCACCCCAGACCGTAGTCCATTGGGCGATATCAGGACGCATAAACCAGTGCTTGGATCATGTGTGCATCTGTATGTACCTATGCTAGGTTTGTGCGCCCTCAGAAGCAATCCCAACCAAAGTGCAATGAAAGGGTCTTACTACGAGTGCGCGTGTGAAAGTTGTGCAAGAGTGTGACTGTAGGACAGAGTCAAATGAAACAGAGTGAGGTGAGAGAAGAGAGCAGAGTTGCCCCCAGGGTGAGACCTTCCCCGCACAGGTCAGTGTACTTTTGCAGATCTCATGTCAGCACATAGTATAGCTTCCGGGGCAGCTGATTTCTGGTACAATACTTTGTGAGGCTGCCAGTCACGGAAAGTAAATAAGTACTCCATGCTGTGCCCTTGAAAACTACTCAAACTATGCTGTTCTGCCTTGTTAACTACTCAAACTATGCTGAGCTCCCTTGTTAACTACTTAAACTATGCTGAGCTCCCTTGTTAACTACTCAAACTATGCTGAGCTCCCTTGTTAACCAGTAAAACTATGATGTGCCTCCTTGTAACCATAGGTCATTCCAAAATTGCTGAACACGTTCTTGTTCTATTTTCTCAAAAACTACTATACTTACAGCAGTTATTTGTTTGCAAGCAGTATTGTATTTCATACAATCTTAAGATTTCATGTTCAACAAATTCACAAGAAGCGTAGTTTTTGCATAGATCCGTTTTTGTTATATAATTTTGCATATGTATAAAGCAATGTTAGTCAAACCTTAGATTTTACAGTAATACACTAAATTGTGGCAACCTTTTCCAAAGGCTTATCCATACTACATGTGGTAACATTCAATGAGACGTAGGGAACTTTACCCCATTAGTATATGTAAAGTTAAATATTCTTTTGCTATCAAATTGTGTTATGCTTTTTTTCTGCAACATGGGTCCTGAACAAGACTGATCTTGAGATTTTCCCATGATCCAAGATGATCATGAAAGATTTGTTGTGCAAAGCAGAAAAATAAAGTAGCAGTTGCTGTTGTTTTACAAAAATTATTAAGGCTACTATCTTTCCATACCGCTGAAAAACATGGTCGTGTTTGTTGATGTGAATGTGTCTGAGATGATCTACTTGAAGATTGCAGAACCTTGGACAGTAAGGACATTGAATTGTCGATATGGGATCAAGATGCTGTACAGCGCCTGAGCTGCAGTGGTCAGCGACCCATAGCTGACTGCTAGCGTCAGGGTCAGTGAACCATAGCTGTCAAGACCCTTCTACACCTCCACGCGATGATCCTGGATAACAGGCTGCAGCAGGGCAGACTGGCTAAGGAGAAGGGATCGAAGAGGGAATGCTAACCCGGTACTCAAAAATGCTTGCTGAAGTCAGAGTGTTGGACCGAAATGTGTAAATCCCGCAGCCAAGCTGTAAACTACGACACAATGCATTCCGTTCTCTGGACTACATTCTGCTACTTACCCTTTCAAGGTTTGGTAGTGGGAGATTGAGAACAAACGAAGAAGAAGAAGAATTGTCGATATTGCGGTCTTCCATCAGTTGATGTACTTTCTTGGGACGCAGTAACAAAGTTTGTATTCATAAAGATGTATTTTTCAATATATTGTGAGGCAATTGGTAGAGGTGTCAGCTACTGAGATTGGCATGTGAACTGCTCTATTCTGATTCTGGTGACTCGAAGAGGTTAACTATTGTTAAGGACTGGATAAAATGCAACCCATCTCGTTGCCAATATGCGTCTTACTCTCTGAGCACATGCTCTTCACGTTTACTCCAGTATTCAATATCTATTTTTAGGGGGCATCAAGTGCCAATTCTATCACAGTTTGAAAGACTTGACCTTTGACTGCAGCCCACACAAGTTCTATAGGGTCGAGGTGTGAAATGGTATAGTTGTAGTCGAAGATAAGTCAGGTCATGCTCTGCAATTATCTTGTCAATTAAAAACATCTTTGTCTTCCTTGTCTGCCTCACAAGCTGCACCAACTCTGGTTTTAAATTGTTGTGACAAAAAGGTATATTTTCTTTTGCAAGCCAATTCATGATTACTTGTTTCGTGCTTGATGAAGTTGGAATTTTGTCTTTCTGCGCTACAACATTAAATGATGCATTGTCCATAACAAGACATGATGGCCTATCCAGAGGTAGGAAGAAGTGTGTTCCCCAACCAATTCCTGAAAACATCTCCATTCACTTCAATGTGCTATTCCCTACCATCTGGGGACTGCTTGAAAAAGAAGTTCTGCGCCCCTTATAAGACCATTTTCTTTGCTACCTACATGAGCTATTACAATGCGTTGACCCTTGCTACTTGGAATTTCCCTTCTCTTGTTTCCGTCAAGTGATTGCCATTATTTCTCATTTCTATAATTAGCATTTACCCATAATTCGTACAAATATACCATTTTGCAGTCTTCCATTCTGCACTCACGATTCTGCCGAAGGTATTTGCATCATGCTGCAATGAGGTGGGTTTTTCACAAACTATGTCCCTGTCACAAACAGATTTCTGAACAGTGAAACTGCTGCATCTAACAAGTCTCAATAAAGTGGTTTTTGAAATTTTGACTTTGCATCCAGACCTTTAGTTTACAAGTTCATTTTCCCTAAACATTTTCACAATCTCTCATCCAATAACTTCTTTGTCGGTCATCAGTTTTCCTTTGCCTGCCTTGTCTGACTGTATTATTGACATGTTTTAAGTCATGTTTCATCCAATCGGAAAAAGATGTTCTTTCTATGCCTAGCACATGTTGTGTTCTCTTCCTAGGATCCTGTTATGTCATGATATAAACGACCCCTTCTAACTTCTCTGCAGAAGTAACTATACAATAGCACAGTCACTGTCTGCATCGTTAAGAATTTGCACCTCAAACTCATTAATAAATTAATAAGAATGTTGCTCGCTCAACCTCTCCTAACAGAAAACAAATGACCTTCTGATGCGTCACATCCATGGGTACAAAAGACGTGTGAACGATTCGCCTGAATTGTTTTTCACAAGATTCCTGATTCCTCACTACAAACAACTCAGCTTTTGGAGACAATAGTACACATTGAACAGAATACTGGAATGTGTTACTGTAAAACCTGTATAGGTATACCAAATCCAGATCAGTGTTATTTTACTAATCCCAAATAAGTAAAAACTTACAGGAGAACAATTTTAGATAGGCAAAAAATACTTCCTTAAGGTCGTGACTATTATTAATATCCACAAAAAATTGCATTACATTCTGTCAAGGTGATTATTTAATATAAATCATTAGCTGTTCAACAATTTTGAAACGAACTATAATCAAAACTATACTGCCCCATTGTATAGAGCCTTTCTCAAGTTAGAAAAGTTTAATAGTCTAATAATAAGACACTTCTTTAGAAGTGGAAGGTCTGATACCAAACAACTACTGCCTCACAGGTAGGCTAGGGACAGCAAAAGGCTAGTCACGCGACCCAAAACACATGCATGGTGAAAATGGCCCATCTGAATGAAGAACAGTGAAATGCAACCTGCCACATTACGGTAGCTACTTACGTGACTTTGTTGGAGCTATTGATGTATGATGGTGTATGAGGATGTATGATGCTATATGAGGATGTATGATGGTATAAGAGGATGTGTGATGCTATATGAGGATGTGGATGTATGATCCTATATGAGGATGTATGATGGTGTATGTAGATGTATGATGCTATACAAGGGGCTGTCATAAGTCTTTATCCTGACCATGAAGGAGTAGAAGAAAGTTGAAATTTGGCACAGTGCTTATTCCTTCTCAATGTAGCCACTATCTGAATCTATACATTTCTGCCATCTCTGCGTAATCTTGAAAAGACCTTCAGAATAGAGTAACCTATTTTTCAAACTAAACCACTTATCACAAGCCAGTATGACATCTTCATCGCTGTCAAAATGATTTACTTTCAGCTGTCTGTTAAGTTTTGATAAAGAAAAAGTCTGATGGAGCTAAATCCTGAGAATATGGTGGGTGTGGAAGAATTTCAATATTCAAATCATTGGCTGTTTGCAGCACAAGCCTTGCTTTATGGGAGGGCGCATTGTCTTGAAGCAAAGGCAGAATTTGAGTGCGTGCTATCCCTCGTTTTCTGGTCAGTCTTTCTTAGTTTAGTAAGGAGATCCTGCATAATATTGCCCATTAACCGTATTGCCCTGAGGCAGGTAATCTTTCAATATGACACCTTTGACATCCCAAAAAACAGCCAGCATCACTTTCCTTGCAGATTTCTGTGCTCTTGGCTTGACATGTGTTGGTGAGCCCGAGGTTTTCCACTGCATACAGGAAATTTTGGATTCTGGGTCATAATAGTGAACCCAAGTCTCATCTACTGTCACCATAGTCGGCAACATGTTTTTCGAATGACACATTTTGAGCAACTGGCCAGAGCAATCAACCCTCTGTACTGTTCACATATCAGCAGACGCAGGACCCAGCGGGCACACACTTTTCTCATGTTCAGTCTGTTGTGTCAAATTCTAAAAACTGTACTTTCATTCAGTTTTGCTAACCTAGATATCTCTGCAATTGTCATTTTCCTATCCTGGCCAATGATTTTCTTCACTCTTGCAGCATTTTCATCGCTGCACTCTGAGGATGGTCTTCCTTATCTTGGAAGATCAGCAACATGGGAATGGCCTACACCAGTTTTTTTACAGAAGCATACGAAGGACAGAATTCCTCAAACACTGGGTCCATCTCCCTGTGTATTTCTGTACGTGTTTTTCCCTGCAACATCAAGAATTTTATCACAGTTCTGGGCAACTTGTTAGAGTAGCAGATCCGGTCAATAAGTTGTGTTGCGCCATACTGGGTCATATGTGCCAAATTTCAACTTTCTCCTTCTACTCCTTCATAGTCAGGGTAAAAACTTATGACAAGCCCCTTGTATGAGGATGTGGATGCATGATGCTATATGAGGATGTGGATGTATGATGCTATATGAGGCTGTGGATGTATGGTGGTGTATGTCGATGTATGATGCTATATGAGGATGTGGATGTATGGTGGTGTATGTCGATGTATGAAAAAATATGTGGATGTATGATGCTATATTAGGATGTGGGTGTATGATGGCGTATGTGGAAAAAATGAAAAAGAGAGCTAGAACCTGCACCTTCAGATTGTCTTACCTGATCCATTTGGCTTCATAAGAAGAAGTCTGCTGCATTGTTTAATTTCTTCAATGCTCAAGCCATCACTGATTACTCTTATAGCTACAGTTTTCTGACTAGCTATGGTAGACATTTTCACTGAGATCTGCATTAGATAAAAGACAGAAAATTGGAACAAAAATTATATATCAATAGTGGCAACAGCATGGATAGAAAAAAATAATGACCACATAGAGAGCACACAAAAGAAGAATGCACTTTCACATCCAACAGCATCTAATACCATTAGAGGACAGATGACATACTAACAGGTTGTAAGAAACAGCTCAACAAGTGCTCATTATGTATTGTAAATGTGGAAACTACTTGCCACATTAAATTTACAGACTCACATAAATGTTAAAAATATAAATCTGTGCTTTTTTATTCGGGCCTGGCAAAGTCCTGACAATATGCAACATCGCTACTACAGTATGAAAAGTAATTAATAGTACTTTCAATATTTGAAATCCTTTTATTTAAACAGGCAGAGTCTGTTGCCAGCTAGTCAAAGGTTATCTGTAGTAGGTTCTTTTTACTTCCTGCGACCTCCTATACATCGGGGAAGGTGGCATATTAGGTGCTGATGTCACTGTAGATGAACAAACCATGAGAGTGATAAATCTGTACTGCCCCCTAGATAAGGATCTCTCACTGGCATCAATAGAGGTGCAACACTCAAACTGCGTAGTTGTCGGAAACTTCAATAGTCACTCAGAAAATTGGGGATTCGCGGCACCGAAGTGGAAGACTTGGAAATCGATAGTAATATACAGCTCATTAACAAAGCAGACGATGCACCCTGTTTTTACTCAAGAAGATGGCAGTCCACCTTAAAACCCGACCTTGCATTCTCCACAGCAGACATCAGTCACAAGATAAACAGAGTTGTCCTTGAGCGATTGGCAGGCACTGATCACGAACCAATAAAGCTGGTGATTAATATGGAACACAAAGCCCAAGAACATGAGCCACTGCCCCGATGGAATTACAAAAAAGCAAACTGGAACCTATTTTCTTCGCTGTCAGACATGTACTGCAGCCAGATTAACACCCTAAATATAAAAATCGGGGAACTACCCGAAAGCATAAACAAAGCTGTCCTGAGAGCGGCCCTCCAATCAATACCCCGAGGGGCAAGAAGAGACTACAAACATTACTGGACACCAGAGCTTCAGAAACTGGAAGAACTGACAGAAGCCACAGGAAGAACAGAAAAGGAAAGATCGAAAGAGGCTAACATCTACAACCCTATTGCAGCAAAGTACAAAATGACACTAAATAGCTCAGCAAGAAACAGCTGGATAAAAACAACAGAAGCGCTAAATCTGGACAAAGACGGCAGAAAACTATGGAGGCTAACCAAAGCCCTAAACAACGAGGACTGCAGGAACCATGAAACAGCAGTACAACCGAGTGAGAAAATGCTGACCAAAACACATACAGCTAACGCATTCATAAAAACATTCTCGCAAGCGAGCCAGATTATCCCACCTGAAAGAAAACAGGCAATGGCTATAGAGATAGATCTACAGATAAAACTCATTAACCTGCCCAGAGAAGCATATGACAACCAACCTGACCATGAAGGAACTTGAGGCATTTATTCCCTGAAACCAAGAAAGTCACCTGGAAAAGACGGGGCAACTAACGACATGCTTATGAGATTGGGTGACACTGCAAAGAGAATACTCCTCGCTGTCATGAAATGCAGCTGGAATTGTGGCATTGTACCTCAAGTGTGGAAAGAATCACAAATGATTCCCATCCTGATGAAAAATCAAGATAAACTTGACCCAAATAGCTATAGGCCAATCAGTCTACTGAGCTGCACAGGCAAGCCCATCAAAAAAATTATAAATGCCAGACTCAGCTGGCACCTTAAAAAATACAAATTATCATACCACAACAAGCAGGCAGCAGAGAGCCAACTGAGAACAGCACACACATCTCTTGAAAGACGCCTGGTGGACATAACTCAGACAACAGCAGCAAAATGAATTACACAATAGCGACATCTGGAGAATGTCACACATCAAAGATGCCCTACAGTACGTCAACCACTCAAAATACAGCTGGCCATATAGCTAGATGACAAGACAAAAGATGGAGTACCATAACTGCCATGTGGTACCCGCGCGACAAAAAGAGACCTCGAGGACAGCCCCCAACTCGCTGGCAAGATCCACTAGACAATTACAACATACCCGACCCCACAACAGACTATAATCCCACTGGACGACACATGCCCGCAACAGAAACGACTCACTGGAACCTGAGTTGGGATCCGGTCAAGGATGACCACCCCTTGACGAAGAACGGGTCGAACTAAAACTAAATAACTAACTAAACCGTCACTGTCTAGTCTACTGACCAAATTCACATTTGTGACCTCCTTTATGACAATGAATGATGTTTGAATTGTTTGTTGTCAAAATGGCAGGTTGTTTGAATATGACAAAATGCCCTTGTTACTTCTACAAACTTGATAACTGACCTTGCCTTACTTATGCTGCTACGGTTTACCTCTCACTCTCAGCGAGAGGTTCTAAACTCTAATCTAAGTAACACATAGAAGAGGTGAGGAAAAGCTACGTGTTACAATTTCTCATCATGCAGCATCATTCCCACCATTCAATTGTGCTCATTATCACATAAACTTAACGTCTTTATACTGGTTTAGAAGACTCTGCAGAGTCTGTATACAACCAGTTCCAATTACATTACCTTGCTCTAGAAGCTGTACGCATCCAATCTATTCTTAAATGCATTAACCATCCCAGCCTCCACCACCTCACTTGGCAGTGCATTCGAAGCATTCACAACTCTCTAGCTAAAAAAATACTTCCTAATATCTAATCTGGACCTCTCCTTAGTCAACTTGTAGCTGTGCCCTCTTGTTCTTGTTGGTGGTTGTATTTTTAAAAACTTGTTATAGTTTACTTTATCGATTCCTCTGATCATTTTATACACCTGTATTAAGTCACCACGAATTCTTCTCTCTTCCAGACACTGTAGGCCAGTTTTTTAAAATCTTTCCTCATAACTGTAATTCAGGAATCCCACTATCAGCTTTGTCGCATTCTCTCCAGCATGTCTATATCCCCTCTCTGATAAGGACTCCACACCTGTACACAGTACTCCAATCTAGGTCTAACTAATGCTTTATACAGTTTGACTATCACCTCCTTGTTCCTATGTTTAATATTTCTTTGTATCATCCCTAACATTGCATTTGCCTTTTTTTACTGCTACCTGAACTTGCTCCCTCACCTTAAATGTATCGTATGATCTATTATAACCCCTAAGTCCATTTCTTTATCTATCCTTCTAATATTGTTCTCTCCCATTCTGTAATTATGTTCCATATTGGATCTACCCATGTGCATGACTGTACATTTATCTACATTAAACTCCATTTGCCAGATTACAGATCATTCTCGAATTTTATCTAAATCCGACCTCATTATTTGATTATATCCACTTCTGCTTTAGATGAGACACTACTGAATTGAATAGTTTTGTGTCAGCAAATTTTGCAATAATGGATCCCATTCCTATGTCTAAATCATTTATATATATCAAGAATAAAATTGGTACCAAAACCGAGCCCTGTGGCACTCCACTTTTCACTTCACACCACTCAGAGTACTCCTTATTTATACTTTATACCAACCCTTTGCCTTCTAATCTTCGCCTTAACCAATCATCCAATGTTCAATCCATTTGCCATTTGGCAACTTCGAAATAATCTTTTTCCTGATGGTGACGACCATAATTATGTGATAGTCTGTTAAGTGCTAGTGTTAATTGTTATTTTATCACCAGTGTGGTGGTATCCCACTTTTTTCAATGAGAAATGCAATTAATATTTATTATGATACTAAACACTAAAACAGTAACTGTCTCAACTTAGTAAGTCTTAGTCAACTGTGATCTCTCCCGCTCAATCTTCCTCTCGTCCAGAGTCATATATAATATATGTTTATTCTGTTATCTCTGTAGCAACAGTAATGAAACGAGTGAAACGGCTGAAAAACTTAGTCTATTTTCTTACCTAGTAAAACATCCAAAGTATTGTAACATTCATATTCTCTGTTAACTTTCAATCAGCGGCGCGCAGATTCCATGCTGAGCCAAACCACAGTCACGGGGCCACATTCAGTCCGCAACTAGCCAAAATTGTCTAAATATTTTAGAAAAAAAATATAAAACGCTTGTAAAGAGTTCTTGTGTATAAGATAATTTTTAGTTGTAGAAATTAAATTGAGAAATGAATTTACAAAAGTACTTAATAAAGTATTTATGGGGAGGGGGAAAATGTACTTTTGTCATTTAATGTTTCGAAGGTACCACATTTTCATGTGGTTCCATGGTGTAATGGTTAGCACTCTGGACTCTGAATCCAGCGATCCGAGTTCAAATCTCGGTGGAACCTGACTTTTTTTTTTATCTTCCCTTTTTACAGCATTTTAGTTCATGATCCCCCACCAATATTAAATGTATATTACTTGTATTGTTGCTCTCGCAGCTGTTTACATTTTGCTGACTATCTAAGGAAGAGGTTGAAAACATGTAGCGTCACACAGTCAGAAGTACTTACTAGTATTATAGTATTTTATTTTAAGGTATGATTTTGCCTACCCAGTCGCGATTCGTGGGGAAGGTCACAGGGGCGGTTGTCCAACGCGCTAAATTCTTAGAGGCGCAAAATTACAATAAGAAATAAAGAAAAGTTTTACACGGACAAATATTCCAATCTTCGAACATTCTACGCAGTTTTTCAACATGATGGGTCAAATAAACGCTGTCATGTAACATGTAATATTTTACATTATATATTTTGAATATGAATTCCAAAGCACTGTTTGTGCCACATAACAACCACTTGCTCATTCTTGCTGAGTGTGCATGCAATTAGTTTTGGGACAAAGTCTGCGACTATCTATGGCACTGTGGAAAAGGTATACACTACACATTTTTCTCAAGCTACACTAATAGACGGGATGGTTTAGGACAGTGGTTCCCAAACATGTTCGGTCCACGACATCCTTAGTGTACAGTACCAGCATTTTTACACGGCACCCCAAGTCAGAGAATAAGCCTATTTAACAGTTGTAGCGCGCAGTTGATGCAGTTAGGTTGGTTAACTGAAACAAACTTAATGAAACACGTATTTCAAATTCGTAAACAGGTCAGCTCAGGTCATTCCGTAACCGATGAGGTCGTTGGGGCACACATGAAGACATCCTCACAACGCCACGCCACCCTTCTCTGTCAGATGCCGCTGCCTGTGACTCTTCTGGTCGGAGATTGCTCCAGCGTTTATCTCCATACCATAGTCAAGAGCTGTTTCATCGAGTCTTCTGACCTATTCCTGGAGTTCTGCTTCTGGACCCGCCAACCCGTCGATATCATCTTCAAAACGAAGGTTGGTAATCATTCGGTACCCTATCTTGACAGTACCAACAGTTTCCAAGTGCCTCACTCATAATTCCCTCAAGGAATATATTGAAAAGAGTTGGAGAGAGTGTATACATTCGTAAACAGTTTGTGTTAAAAGTAAATAAGTACATCCTTTGAACGATCTTATAATTGTAATTAGTGGAAATGGTGAACCATTTTTTCACTGCGCATCTTCTCAAAGCTTATAATCAAACTGGACACAGCCACCCTCATTGTCTGCACCACGTCGATTTTCGCACGGTACTTGCTTGTTATCACAGCCCCTGCCAAAAACCCACCTTCGCAAAAAAATCGCATTATAAATGGAATAAAGATTCGCAAAGCTTTACCACTTAGCAACAAATATTCATCTTACTTGGTTCCATGCTGCCAAGTGTTCTCTTTGGTGAACTGTCACAGGACAGTTCAATAAGATTTTCTTATTCTACATAATTCAATCCAGATGATCTGAGGTAGTTGTCTCGCCGCCGCGATTCAATTTCAACCAGTGTTCGTAAAGCGATCTCAGTCCCGCTAGGCGGAGCGATAGCGCGGGCTTGCGGAAAACGCTCGCCCGCCTTTCCCCGTTGTGCTATCGGGATGCGGTTTTTTTTTGGGGCGTCTCCTCCACCGAGGTGCGCTGATCTGGTCCGTATCAAGAAACGTTGTCAGTCGGTGGTGATTTATCTAAGGCTTATAGCAGAGCTCGACAGTTCGTCTCGCTGGTGGTCAGACTCTCGCAAAGAGCTTGTGACCGGCAAATGGAAAGCAGGAATCGTGACTGAAGGCCCTGTGTTCTCCCGGGGACCAACCCTCGGGAGAAGGGCAGGCTGGCAGGCCAAATTGTCTCTAGTCCCAGTGAAATTCATCGCCGAGGTCGTTGGGATCCGTTCTGCACAGAGCGCTGCCATCCCTCCTCGAGCGAGCCCGGTCGGTCGGTCGGTCGTCTTGTGCGTGTAGGGGGGCCCCTGTCAGGCGGTCCTAGGTCGACGGAGTGAGGGACGGGTGGAACAACCGTCCGTCCGTCCCGTCAGTCGGTCCCTGCGGCCGTCCCAGTGAGGCTTTTTACACACCTGTCCTCCGCCGACCGGTGTGTGCTGTACATACGTCTCCGACAGATATCTGGTTGATCCTGCCAGTAGTCATATGCTTGTCTCAAAGATTAAGCCATGCATGTCTAAGTTCACGATGTCTCGCGGTGAAACCGCGAATGGCTCATTAAATCAGTCGAGGTTCCTTAGATGACACGATCCTACTTAAATAACTGTGGCAATTCTAGAGCTAATACATGCTTACCAAGCTCGGACCCTCGCGGAAAGAGCGCTTTTATTCGTTCAAAACCAATCGTCGTTTCCCCTCGCGGGGTTGCGGCGTCCCCACTGGTGACTCTGGATAACTTTGTGCTGATCGCATGGCCTCATGTGCCGGCGACGCATCTTTCAAATGTCTGCCCTATCAAATGTCGATGGTACGTGACATGCCTACCATGTTTGTAACGGGTAACGGGAAATCAGGGTTCGATTCCGGAGAGGGAGCATGAGAAACGGCTACCACATCCAAGGAAGGCAGCAGGCGCGCAACTTACCCACTCCCGGCACGGGGAGGTAGTGACGAAAAATAACAATACGGGACTCTTTCGACGAATGCAAAGGGAGGCTTCGACATGGTGGGGACCTGGGGCCCCCGCTCCAGCCCCGCCCGGTCGAGCCGCAGAATGAGGTCTCTGCCGTCCGCTGATCAAAGCGGGCGGGAAGCTGCTCGATATTCACCCCATACGGCGATGAGGTATGAAACCATTTGTAGAAGACTTAGTTCTCGGTCGGGGTGCCCTAAGCAGTAGATCAGCTACCTCACTGCGAACTGCTGAGACTCAACCCTTGACCATGAGATATGTCCGCTCCCCAGGCGAACAACATCTCCGTGCAAGACCAGGCTTGTCCCCTGGTCAAATGCACTATTTCGAGAGAAATCACAGGTCGCTGACATTTGGTCCACGTGCTTGGCTGATAAGCTACCATCTGAGGGATGACGGCCGAACGCCTCTAAGCCAAAATCCCACCCTAAATCTCAGCACCGCTGTGATGGGAGGCTACGACATGGCTGGGGCTTGCGTCTCAGCCCGGCCCGATCGAGCCGCAGAAATGCACCTGGCAAAATGCACTCCTGTCTCGCTCTTTACCTCTGTCTGCTATCAGTCATCCCAATGGACGCAGAAGAGATGCAGTCCAGCGGACATTGCACCTCCTGCCCTATTGTGACAACCTCCCAGGTGGCGGGGAATGCTAGGCGTACCATCACTGCAGATGAGCCGAGAAAATAAAGGGAGCAAAGAAATACCTCACTCACATGCATATGCTACGTTTCTGGCAGGACGTGACGATCCTGGGACAAAGTCACACTGGACTGCCTCTCTTCCGGGATAGTACAAACTAGTACATAGTCCATCATATCATTGCCAAACCCTGTAGACACGAGTAGGGATGACTCGATAGTCCTGCAAGACAACTTCCTAAGAGAGACAACTCTGACCAAAAACAAATGCTGCCTGGCAGTTAGGCTGGGGACAGCCAAAGGCTAAGGAGGGCAACCCTACAGAAACGCCTGTTGAAATCGGATGCACTGAGCCACAGGCTTAACAAAATAAAACAGTGCAACGTAAATATCGCTGTAAACAGCGTACGATGAAGAAGAAGAAGAAATCCAGATGGAGTTTTGGTCCTGAATGGGTCTTGAATCCAGGAGAACACTTATTATTAATGTTCAGTCAAAACTTGTCCATTTTTAGGAAGATAAAGAGCAACAACTTTTAAAAGTTTACTTGGCTTGGCTTCTTTCGTTCTCAATCTCCCGCTACCAAGCCCTAAAAAGCGCTTTGCAAGTAGCAGAATGTAGTCCAGAGAACGGAATGCGTTGTGTCGTAGTTTGCATCTTGACTGCAATATTTGCACCTTTTGGTCCGACACATCCGAGTTCAGCAGGCAATTTTTGAGTACCGAGTTAGCCTTCCTTTTCGATCCCTTCTCCTTAGCCAATCTGCTCTATTGCAGCCTGTTATCCAGGATGATCGCGTGGAAGTGTAGTAGGATCTTGACAGCTCTGGTTCGCTGGATTACAATACAGTTCAGTTAGTTCCACCTTCAGTTAAGGAGGATCAGAGACATTTATTTATATACAAACACTAAGGACCGAGAAAGTCCGGTAAATGATTAGCTAGAATTAGAACAATCCAGCCACTAAACTCACATTGAAGCACTGAACTATTTACTAACTTTAAGCGACGTCCTTGTTAAAATGTACCGACCATACACCATCACACCCCCCCCCCCCCCCCCCCACCCCCTTACCAGTACCGATAATAGCAAACACGAATGAAACTACATCACGCATTGTTCTTCTTCTTCTTCTTCTTCTTCTTCGTTCATCCTCAGATCAAAGTCCCGGTTTCTCTTACAAATGTCATCGTTGTTTTTAACGCTGTTTTATCTCCATACAGCTTTTGTCTCATATCTGTCTCGCGAGGCCAGTAATGTTCACTCTTTTCCTGCATGAGCATGCAGCTTTGCAAGATGTGTTCCACTGTCATGATATGCTCCCCACATGGGCACCTGCCATCTGTCCCAATCCTCATTTTGTTGTAAAGATGACCCTCGAGTCTGTTATGCCCAGTTCTCAGTCTGAAGATGACGACTCTAGTTAAGTTAAAGAAGCTGTCTTCTTTTTTGGAAGTCGGGTGTTGATCAGCCCATTTTACCCTGAAGGTGGCTTTAATTATGGTCTTGGCCTCATTATATGTGATACTCAGGTCTTTTTGTGGGGATGCTCCTCCACACTTTGCTAGTTTGTCTGCAGCTTCATTGCCTTCAATATTGCAGTGGGATTGGATCCACTGTATGACCAACCTTGGGTGTTCTGCTGAGAGCTGTGTCAGGGAGAACATACATTGCTCGAGGTCTTCATCGTTGTGTTGTTTTAGCGCTGCTGATATTGATGCGGCATCAGTCAGAAATACTTTGTTTTCTTGGTGGATATCGTTATCTTGGATTACACGTTCAGCTGTGGCATTCGGTGCCTCTGCTTCTGCACGGAAGTTATTGGAGTATGTTCCCGTTGTTAATACTTGAGTTTTTTCTTCTCCATTCCTTATTCTGTAATAGACCCCTCCACCTCCATTGGATGTGGCTTTGTTAGATGAGCCATCTGTATTAACGTGTATCCATGTTTCTGGTGGGTATACTCTCCTAAGATATTCTTCTGTGATAAATTTCTTTTATTAATCTGTCTGTTCCATTTTTCCCTATTTCCTCTATGGTTTCTACCATCTCAGTGGACGGCTTTTTTCCATGGTGGGATTTTGGATGTTTGTTTTAGATCTCTAACCACTGCCTGGCTTATGATTTGGTCTGCTCTTGTAAGTTCTTTTGTTTTTGATATGAAGTGGTTTCTCTTTAATCTCCCTCTTCCCATGCGATTTATTCTGTCACATATTGGGTGAGCAGGCATTCGTTTGAACTTCTCCTGCGGCAGTCTTTTTTGGTCTCTGCACGTCTCCAAACTTTCGATTCGTGTGATGCTCTCCATTGCATTTATTGGTGTTGTTCTCATAGCTACAGTGATGATACATATACCTTAGTTTTGACTTGTATTTATTTTTGGAAATTAATTCTTTGTTGCTTTGGACCATGCTGCTATGCCGTATTCTAAAACTGGTCTCACGTGACATGTATACAGTTTCTTTAGGGTGTCCGTTTCAGCTCCCCATGTTGAGCCTGATATCTTTCTCATTATGGCCATTCTGTTCCTAGCTTTGTTGGTGGCTTTTTTAATCTGGTTTTTCCATGTCAACATTGGGCCCATTGTTATTCCCAGATAAGTTGGACTTATTCCAAAGTGGGAGAGTCTGGCCATTTTCTGTTAGGATCACTTCTTGGGGTTTGGGAGATATGGAGACGATTGTGTACGTGGTTTTAGTTTCGTTTATAGTGATTTGCTATTTTTTTTGTCCGTGTCTCTATTTTATTAAGGGCCTCCTGCATTTGGTTTCTAGTTACAGGCGTAGACTCTTCGGGTGTCCATAGTGCCAGGTCATCTGCATGTAGTGCACTGTGTACTCTTTTAGGGATTTCTGTGATTATATCATTGAGGAACAGCATGGGTGAGAGTATTCCACCTTGTGGAACTCCTTGTTCCATTTTCATCTTTTTGCTGAGGTGTCCTTGGAGTTGCACTCTTGCTGTCCTGTTATCTAGGTAATCACTGATCCACTTGTACATGTTGTTGGTTACACCCACTTGCAGTAGTTACAGTTTTTACCCGTTCTTCCATATTTTATCAAAGGCCTTTTTTAGGTCTATCCAGACTGCTGGTGTTTTATTTTTTTCTCTAAATGCATTTTCTTTCTCCTGCAAGATATATGTCACCTGATCTTCGGTAGATCTATTTCTAGGAAAACTTGCTTGAAGGGGAACAAGTACACTTTTTGATTCCATACGTCAGGTTATTCTGGTATTAACTATTCGTTCCATTAGTTTCCCCACATAGCCGAATAGACTAACAGGTCTGTAACTGCCTGGCTTCATGTTGTCCCATCCATGTTTAAGAATGGGGATAGTCCTTGCCTCCTCCCACACTTGTTTCCATCTTGTGTTAAAGATGTGTAGCAGTTTGTTCTTTGCTACTTCTCCCATGCTAGAGAGCATTTCATTAGTGATGCCATCCTTTCCTGTGGCTTTTCTCTTCTTGAGTTTACTAATGGCTGACTCCAGTTCTGTCTTGGTGATATTTACTATCAGAAGTTCTTCAGGTACTCGCATTGAGTGCTCCATGTAGTTTAATTATTTCATAATTTACCTTTTCATGTCTTCTGGGATTTTATTTTTACTAGTTTCTGCATAATTTTGGATTAGAACATCTGGCTTTTTTCCACGTTAGTACCTTTCCTTCATTTTAAGTCGCAATTGTTGGCTTGTAACTGTTTTTGTCACTCAAGGTCTTTGCTAGCTTCTTGCTCTCTCTATCAAAGTTGAGGGTTTCTGTATGCTCGTGCCAGCATGGTTGATTGACTGTTTCCCTATGTCTTGCAGCAGCTGCCTTGAGTGCGATGTTGCTTTCTTGATGTCGGCCAATTTCCGCTTTTTCTCTTGCTTCTTTTAGTTGAAGTTCCATCTGCTGCACTTCAGGTGACCAATACGGTTTGTAATTTCTTCTGGCGCCTCTTGGGATGTTCTTAGTTGCTGCCTTTAGAAGACACTGGTTGAGTATTTCCACCATCTTGCCTACTTTTTTGTGGTTGGTGTTGATGCACTGGCAGTAAAGATTTGTACATGTGGCAAACTTCTGCTAGTCTGCTCTCTTATAGTTCCACCTGGGCAATGGCTTGTGGTCTGACGGAATGTTTCCCAGGTTTATTATAAGTTTGATTAGTCTGTGATCGCTTTCTGCCAGATGTGTGAGTAATGTTCTTTTGGATGGTTTGGGCTTAGGTCGCCGGTGGTAAATGCAAGGTCAGGGGATGATGTTGATGTCCATCGCCTTGAATAGAAAGTGGGAGGGTCGTCTGGTAGGTTGGTCAGATAGAGTCTGTTGTCAAATCTCCCATTCCTCTAGTTCGTGTCCCCTTGCGTTGGTATGTGGGTAACCCCACCTCTCATACTGGCTGTTAAAGTCTCCTACCACTACGGTTGCCTGGTCTATAATATTCATAGCTTCTTGAGCAAGATTTTGTGTTGACGGGCAGTCTGAATTATACATTCTGTCTGATTCGGTAACGTTATGTCCCCATTTTGTTTCGGCTTCTCTGTTTGATTCCACCGAGATCATCTTTGATTAGATTGATATTTTGGAGAGGATAAACACACACACACACACGCATACCCCCTTTCCAGTCTATGGGTTTCATATCCTCTTATGCAAAATCTGTGGTTTGGATTAAGGTGTGTTTCCTGGATGCAGGCAACGCGTATTTCTTTCTCAAATAGTCTTCTGGACAACGCTTCCTTATCGTTGCATATACCTTCACCGTTCCATTACAACACCTGCAGGGTTTGAGTGGCAGGAGCATCTGTGTGTCCATAGTTGGATAACATGCCTTCGTCTGTGTGGGTAGCTTATGATGTCTCTCTGTATAGTCCGGGTCCTTGATAATCCTAGAATGAAATACGTAGTGTCGTGGTTTGCAGCAACGAGTTGTTTTATTAGCACCTTTAAAAAGGTGAAAACTTCCGTTGTCAGCAATTATTTTCTGCAGGTTCGCATCCCTAGCCTTTGGTTGTCCCCAGCCGACCTGGCGGCCAAACCTGCAAGGCAGCAGGTAATTATTTGATACTACTTCTTCTTTGCGTTCGGTTTCGTATGCTCGTTTTATGCCACCAGATGGGCTGCCTCCATGAAGTGACACGTCAGTAGCAGGTCCTCAATGGTTCCCCACAGTTTGTCATCAGTAGTTTGGGGTGGATCCTTTCGAGGCTTGGGATCCGGCGCTGCCTCCACCTGGTGGCAGCCCCATTCCTTGTGATATATCTGAGCATACTCATTAACCGTATATGCGTACATGTCCTTTTCCATTTCTGGCTACCCACGCCATTCTGGCCGGCATGTTCCGTCTTCGGTGGGGGAAGTTTTGGAGTCTTCCTATCCATGTCCTGGATCATCCAAACACTGTCTGCCGGGCTTCAGTTGCTTTTCTTTTGACCAGGGTAGCTCCCTGGGTGTGGATCGGGTCGTGTCCACGCGCCGTTGGGCCCAGCATCTGCCGAACCTGACGGAGGGGTCACACTCCTCGATGGTTTCTGTTTGGGTTACCCCACCCATTGCCTGCTATTTTATCCTTTCAGGCATCGGGAGTCCAGTTTGTCAGCGCCAGATACTCGATGTTCGCCATTATCGTGTTAGTTTAAACGGGGAGCACCGGACCCAGCTAGTAGACAGCTCGAGAAGGTACGGTTGGCATTTCTCATTTGTTTAGTGAGACCTGTACCAATCCTTACTCCTCTCATTGATACCATGTTTAGATATGCTTTGATGGGATAGTTATACCATGTTTAGATATGTTTTGATGGGGTAGTTATACCATGTTTAGATATGTTTTGATGGGGTAGTTATACCATGTTTAGATATGCTTTGATGGGATAGTTATACCATGTTTAGATATGTTTTGATGGGGTAGTTATACCATGTTTAGATATGCTTTGATGGGATAGTTATACCATGTTTAGATATGTTTTGATGGGGTAGTTATACCATGTTTAGATATGTTTTGATGGGGTAGTTATACCATGTTTAGATATGCTTTGATGGGGTAGTTATACCATGTTTAGATATGTTTTGATGGGGTAGTTATACCATGTTTAGATATGTTTTGATTGGGTAGTTATACCATGTTTAGATATGGTTTGATGGGGTAGTTATACCATGTTTAGATATGCTTTGATGGGGTAGTTATACCATGTTTAGATATGGTTTGATGGGATAGTTATACCATGTTTAGATATGCTTTGATGGGGTAGTTATACCATGTTTATATATGCTTTGATGGGATAGTTATACCATGTTTAGATATGGTTTGATGGGATAGTTATACCATGTTTAGATATGTTTTGATGGGGTAGTTATACCATGTTTAGATATGTTTTGATGGGGTAGTTATACCATGTTTAGATATGCTTTGATGGGATAGTTATACCATGTTTAGATATGTTTTGATGGGGTAGTTATACCATGTTTAGATATGTTTTGATGGGGTAGTTATACCATGTTTAGATGGGGTAGTTATACCATGTTTAGATATGCTTTGATGGGGTAGTTATACCATGTTTAGATATGTTTTGATGGGGTAGTTATACCATGTTTAGATATGTTTTGATTGGGTAGTTATACCATGTTTAGATATGGTTTGATGGGGTAGTTATACCATGTTTAGATATGCTTTGATGGGGTAGTTATACCATGTTTAGATATGGTTTGATGGGATAGTTATACCATATTTAGATATGCTTTGATGGGGTAGTTATACCATGTTTATATATGCTTTGATGGGATAGTTATACCATGTTTAGATATGGTTTGATGGGATAGTTATACCATGTTTAGATATGCTTTGATGGGGTAGTTATACCATGTTTAGATATGGTTTGATGGGATAGTTATACCATGTTTAGATATGCTTTGATGGGATAGTTATACGGTCACCCTGGCAGTTGTACTTTGTCAAGGAAGAGGCCGGGGATGTTCTATTTCCGTCCCTCTCGCCCACCAGACTCTCACATTACTGCTCTCTCAGCAGCCACACATTCCTTTAGCACATTAATACACAGTGGATTTGAGGTCATTTTCCACATTGACTGGGGCCATTTGTGGTCAGATATTAAAGTTTAAGAATAACTTTTCCTTTGGACCTTTTCTTGTTTTGCTCGCTAGATGATATTCCTTGGTTGACCTTTCCTGGGTTGCGAGCTCAATCTGCTCGAGTTTTCTCTCCTAGGCGGTCTGTCTTCCTAGAGTCTTGAAATCTCCCCCCCCCCCCCCCCCCCAGGCTGCTGCCATTCTTAGTCTGGCCCCTTTCCAGTGACCTGTCCGGCATGGGTGGCCCTATCAGGAACTTACGTTCTCTCCGGCATAGCACACAAGGTCACTGAGGAATGCATGCACCCACCTCGACAAGGTGATGGCATCCTGGGGGGGGGGGGGGGGGGAAGAGGGCATTGCGCTTTTGATCTCAGAGACTTGACGACCGTAGAAACATTTGTCGTCGACTCAGTTCCTGATTTCAAAGACGTCGACCTACAGTGGCTTTGAATCTGTGAGTTGGTTCCTAACATGTATTCAATTGAAACGATCAAAGATTTGAGGAAATCATTTCCCTTTTGTCAGCTAAATGTCCTTCATATCATCGTCACATGAACACATGGATTGTCTGATTGTAAGATCACGAAGACAGTGTCATTTCAGTGAAAATATTGTAAAGTTTCGCGGCACCATTGTAAACCTTAGTACAGCGGCACAAATCACACAGTTTGGGAGCCACTGTGTTAAAGAACGTGTTCCAATTTACTCAAAGCGATCATGTGACACAAGATGGAGTTAAGAGCACGAAGTTTGTACGCGCGCTTGCCGAGCAGACCGAAGAAATACTAGACGCGTTGGAAGTGTTGAGAGATAAGACGGAAACACTTCTCAAACCCAGGATGATGCTATGTTAGTTTGCATCATGGCATATCCTTTTTTTAAATGTTCTCATTCCTGTGTCGTTTGACAGTACTAACCAAAGTGAACGATGCTCAGATCTACCTCCAGCAAGACGGGGAGGAAGACTAATGTCTGGTCAGGCAAAATATACTGATCAGAACTGTTAGGGTCAGGCAAAACATACTCGCCAAGATCCTCACCTCGGCTTCCTAGTAGCCCTCCTTGGAAACGGCCTGTTTTCATAGCAACCTGGCTAACGAGGTGAAATATCGACGAAATCCCTGAAGTAGTGAGTAGCTCGCAGAAGAAGCCAAGCATAGTACAACCGCCTGTGAGACTCCGGCCCACATTCATCAGCACGCTCGGGATGTGAGGAAAGCTACTGCAACCCGTCACTTTATGTCCTTTTCAGGGCACACAAAAGAGTAGCCTACTCATTGTGGGCATTTGTAAACAATAACAACCTCCTCCAGCAAGGAGTTTGATCAACGTGTGCAAAAGTTGAAAATGTTAGCTTTACTTTGCTAGAAAAAAAGTGAATATCTCTAGCTCATGCGCTGCTCAGCATCTTGATGCCTAACAGAAGCTGCTCAGCATCTTGATGCCTAACAGAATCTGATGCGAACTATAAGCCAAAAGAAGGTTAGTGCTATAGTAGATACTATCACACTGTGGCATACCAGGAAATGAGAAAGAAGACAAGTTAGCAAAAAATAGAGACCAACAAGAAAACAAAAATAATAAGTAATCAACTTCCAGGAAATAAAGGCCCTTATCCAAGCCATAAGGAAGGTCGGCCTTACGAGAGTAAGACTTGTATGCCTCAGCAACTGTGTACTGAGCACTGGCCAACTGAGACAAAACGTCACACAGCGGTATTCAGGAGCCTTGAACTTTCCATCATGGCAACCTTTATCCAGAAAACTGGACCTCATGTGTGACATAAAAGTAGACCTCATGTGTGACATAAAAGTGGACCTCATGTGTGACATGTTGTTGTTTAATGCCCACAATGAGTATGTTTACTCTGTTGTGCGCCCTGAAAAGGGTGTTAAGTGACGGGTTGAAGCTTTCCTCAGATCCCGAATGTGCTGATGAAGTAAACCACAGTCCTGGTGGTTGTGCTATGCTTGGCTTTATCTGTGTGACCCTCACTAGTACAGGGATCATATCGATTCACATCTGGTCAGCCATACTGCCTTGAAAACAGCCTGTTTACGGGGAACGTTATATGGGTGAGAGATAATGGTCTTGGTCAGGATATTGTGCCTGGCCAGACTAGTGTCTCAATTCCCAATGGGCGACATAAAACTTGACCTCGTGTGCAATTACAATAATAGAGAACGAGAAGACCAACATGAAGCTTACACATGCAAGATGTTGCATACAAAACATAAACACGGTTACCAATACCTTTATTGTCAGACATATAAATACGATTATAGTTACTGAAAACATGAATGGCAGACATATTAATCTAGTTATCAGGGAACTGCATGTGAAATGGTTGATGTGACATCATCGCAATAAACAATATATGTTGTCAAAGGAACAGCAACAGAGGATTTCCCCAAAGAGAGCTGACATTACATTGTTCAGAGGATGGTTAAGTGGGTCATGCTTGCTATAAACTAGGATAATAACTAGATCAAGGAGCAGATCCTGGGGCCCCTTACCAGGGAGTGAAGAATAGGGCTACTGTATCCTCATACATATCGTAAAACTTGACTAAGAGTTGTGCACGGGGCTAGCGACTTTATTGAGTAAATTTTTTGTGTACAGAAACCATCACTGCGAAAGCACTGAAACTGCTATATAGAATCTGGCGGGATCAAGATGTTGAGCAGCACATGAGCTACAGTGGTTAGCGACCCATAGCTGACTGCTAGCATCAGGGCCAGCGAACCATAGCTGCCAATACCCTTCTACACCTCCACGCGGTGATCCTGGATAACAGGCTGCAGCAGAGCAGACTGGCTAAGGAGAAGGTATCGAAGAGGGAATGCTAACCCGGTACTCAAAATATGCTTGCTGAAGTCAGATGTGCTGGACCGAAAGGTGCATATATAGCAGCCAAGCTGTAAACTATGACACAACGCATTCTGTTCTCTGGACTACATTCTGCTACTTAAGCCCTTTCAGGGTTTGGTAGTGGGAGATTGAGAACGAACGAACGAAGAAGAATAATAATCTGGCGACAGTCACAAGCTTGAGAAAGAAAGCTAACCAGAATATAAAGACTTGTCCAAATTACGAAATCTTCGCCGGTGCTATGGCGTTCGTGCACTGTGCTAAGATTCTAGAAAAATATGACGAAGAACAGAGCAGTTATGGGTTAAACCGTGTAAAATGTTGATTCTCCGATTACACTAAACTATAAAAACTTGCGCAAATAGATATGTTCACCAAACTAATGTTTCCAGTATTTCCGCTAGCAGCCAAATGTTGTAACATGTGACAACATATCTTAGCAAACTGACAGAAAGCTACGAAGAACAGTCGTTAAGTCACAGCAATGTTATGAATAACAATTTTACAAGAGTATGAACCAGACATTTTTTGTGCTTTATTTTTCTATATGGTCCTCTTGCCATACAACACACTTGATCCATTTGTCCACTGGCTTGTGGATGCCCTCTATGACAAAACGTTAACAAATTTTGCACTGCCTCCATTCCATTGTTGTTAGCTGCACTGGAACCCATCTACTACACACTTTCCTATAACCAAGGTAATCATGGACAATTGTGTGTCCAGCGCTGTGCCTCATTGAAATGTACGGTTATTTCGATAAATAGTAACTCGCCTGTTTCCCCAAACTAACTGGCTGATCTGCTGTTTCACTTTGTCAGTTGACACACTTGATGGTCTACCATGCCACGGTTCATCAACGACATTTTGTCTTTTGTTTGTAAATCTTTCTACACTCATACATTCATACACTCTCACCTGACTCAAAAAACTGTCTCCATAGAGAACCATAAAAAAAAAAAAGAATAATAATAATGCCTCGTTATACCACGGTGCAAGTTGACAAGTCAGACGCACATGATATACGCTATATTGGGCACGTGACTACTGCTAGAACTGTTACAACACCTACATGTCGTATTGCTAAAGAGCTAGTTTTGTGTCCTGAAATAAGATTTTCCATTAAACATACTCTTCCATGCACTTTATAATAAAATTTATGTTAATTAATTACTGTACGTTGTACATATGATGAAAGCTAGATGCAGCTATGTCGACATACCTCCTAGAGGTGATAGTGGGAAACACCCTGTATTAAGAACTGGACACCCCGGAACAACATATTCCCCAGGCCGAGTAAGCCGCAGGAAGGAAAACAGCGACAAACTTACTACTAACAGCCAAGTGAAAGTCCTAGACGCAAGCCCTGTCAGGGATCGGATGGTACCTCCTAATTGAATCAGAATGACTTTCTAACTCTTCTATCATCAAACACAGACCATGAATGATATTTCACCGTTTTGTTGTGAGTAAAGCACAGGGTGTCTACTACAGATGGCTGCTACCTTTACAGAAAGCCTTTATGAGAGAATTTGTAGTGGCTGTAGCATTGATACCACATGATGGAATTGCTAGTCCCATGCACAATCATCTTTAGTCGCCTTTTATGGCATGCTATCAAGACTACAATGAACCTTCGGCTTGTGAGCAATGCCACTTAACCACGCCGTCCCCCTCAATGAACCTATTAACTTCTGTACCCCCTCGGGTGATAGATAGACCATACACAGTACTTCATTATTGTATAAATAGAATGGGATGAAGATGTTGAGCAGCGCATGAGCTGCAGTGGTCAGCGACTCATAGCTGACTGCTAGCACCAGGGCCAGCGAACTAAAACTGCCAAGACCCTTCTACACCTCCACGCAGTGATCCTGGATAATAGGCTGCACCAGGGCAGACTGGCTATGGGGAAGGGATCGAAGAGGGAATGCTAACCCAGTACTCAAAAAATGCTTGCTAAGTCGGATGTGTTGGACCGAAAGGTGCAAATATCGCAGTCAAGCTGTAAACTACGACACAACGCATTCCGTTCTCTGGACTACATTCTGCTACTTAAGCCCTTTCAGGGTTTGGTAGCGGGAGATTGAGAACGAACTCAGAAAAAAAAGAGGAAGTATAAATAGAACCAGGTCTTCATATCCTAGTTACAAACATCAAGCATGACAAAGGATAGGCCAGTGGAAACACACTTTTTGGGATCCTTGGGTACCTTCTCCACCTCATGGGTGTCCAACCTATGACCCGATCCTGGCCCCAGGTGTTCATTACAACCCACCAATCACTTTAGAAAATTCCAGACTAAGTAGAAATATACCACAAGGATTGCACGAGGATCTTTGTAAATGTCAGCACTGTGTACAGAATGAGATAAACACATCATTGATACAGACACAACTTTCATCAGCACACACACATAGACATGCATATACATTCATTGTGTACCTACATATTTATTTAAAATATGGACACCTGTGCTATATCTATGTCTTTCTTGCAATGACAAGCATTCGTCACATGGAAGCCCAGGGTTCAATTCCCAAAAGGACAATATTTGACTTTTTTTCTGCTTGTTTACAGAGACCTTTAAAATATGCTAGCTTTTGCGATGGTTGTCTCTCATTTATGTACACGCTTCCTGTTGTGTCCCTTTAGAACTTCCTAGAAAAGAAGAGCTAATGGAAATAACTTGAAGATGTGACCCTGGGTTAACTTGAAAATCAATTTCTCAAACAATTAAAGAAAACACAAATTGATGATAAATGTATTTTTTGTGGGTTAATGATAACGCAGTATACTCTGATACACGACTATGGTTATCAGTGATAAAACATCTATTATTGTTATGAGATAATTAGTTATATGTACAGAGTGATAACAAATCTCCATACATAGAGAATGTATTGTTTTCTTACTGTGGAAAAAAAAATGGACTCATAGCAGACACTGTTGTCGGGGATGAAGTGTTAGAGATTACCACGCATTAGGTCTCATTTTCTTCAATACACATCCTAGTTTCATTATATTCCATAACTTAAGTAGGGTGTCAATTTACAGCTGGGTAGAATAGAGAAGACTGATCCCTGAAATTGTTCTTGTCTTACTGTTAAACTAGCGACACAACACATTCCGTTCTCTGGACTACATCCTGCTACTTGCGAAACCCTGTTCAGGGTTTTGTAGCGGGAGATTGAGAACGAACGCAGAAGAAGAAGCATACAGATAAAAGGCAGTCGTCAGTGTGTAAAGGAACTAGTCACCCTACCTCACAGAAAGCTCATACAAAGTCTCGAACATTGTATCCCAGATAACAGTGTCAGCTATGGGACTATCTTTATCATTATTTGTTTCATTATAAATTAGAAAAACACACATTTTCCGCTACATATGAAAGTTTTTCAATCACCTTGCATCTGTCACACATTAATGTCGTTATTGCAATATCAAATGCCACACACCGTTATCATATCAATATTTGCAACACAGATTTACAAAAATACAATTTCAAGGAATCAAATGTGAGTACTGAACAAAACAGGCACCCATATAGAAACACAAAGACAACATTGAAAATGTACTCCAAAAGGCACTGATTTCATACATAGTAATAATAGTCCTTTATCGACATACATGTTGATACACGAATGGTACATCCAAATAATATTGGCCGTCTGTCAGACACTGCCCAGGAAGAATAACAGCGATCTAATCCTGACTGCACAAGTCTTTGACTCAACATTGCTACTTATGTGGCTGCAGTATTTTGACATGAATTGCAACAATTAGTCTACCTACAGTTGGACGCTGATATCTATAAATTTAAATATCCGCCCACTAAAACTTGACACTACTATTTCTATATCTGTTGCATGGATTGCATGTCCGTATTTTTATATATCAAGTGTCAGGCACACATGGATGAGTTGAATTGAAAGTATTTTCCCGGCTTGCCAGAAAAAGTGAATATTCTTGACCTGACTCTTCACATCTGTACAACAAAGCTTGCAGCAAATTTGGATCTCACTAACATTTCATTTTCAATTCAAACTCAATTTCCAATTGATCAACACCAACCGTTTACATGCAACACCCACAGGGAGAATTCTCTACCAATTTTGTTTTGCAACAAACTCATAGCCACAATATCTAAAAAGTCAAATGAAAAAGCAAAAACGATGAAGATTAATCCTCACTTTTGTAACTAAAATAGTACATTTCCGACTATGAAGCTGACAATTGAGCGGTTGCCATTGAATGTGGACTATAGTCTAAAATGTAATGTTGCTACAAAAAATAGCTGCTCCTGATTCAATTAAGTTTGAGAACCATTTAATAAACCAGTTTTGCGTATTTATCAATTTATCTGAATGGGTGATTTGTCCTTTAAAAACAATTATTGTCACTTCTTTACCAGCAAAACAAGTGTTTATGACCTCTCAGGAATGGATTATCATAAAATGCAAGTTGATTGGTTAATATCCGCAGTTTCGTTATATGATTTACGTACTGGTCAGGAAGTAATTAACGACAGATGAGGGTCTACTGTATGTGCCTATAATAGATATATAGTAATAATGTATTCATTGTCTTAGTTAGTTCTGTTGTTATTGTAAAGGTTCCAGCGACACTATAGCTCTTGCCCTTAGGCCCAATGCCAAGTGATGGTATCTGCACAAGTTTGTTAGTTGTTGTTTAGGTCCATCTTAGTTACATCTCATGTCTCCTTTAAGTTCTATATGAAGCATAGAGTGACCGACTCACTTGACATCCTTACAAGAAGCCTGTAACAAAAATAACTAACATCCGCTCTTGGTGTGACAATGTGCAGGTTACGATTTTACAGGGGATTTGAACCTATGTACTTCCGACAAGAAAATTGTTATCCTAATCATACTGCCACAAATTACAAACACATATATTCTATCTAAACACCAATCGAAATTATGTAAATTTTCAACTTGCGTTAAAACCTGTAAACTGTGATAACAGTGCACATCGTGGGCTTTATTAAAATTGACTGTTTATTTCAGGAGATGAATGTATGAAAATCTGTTTTGGAATGAATTGGCTCACCAAACAATAACTGGCAGTTATACATGACATGCAAAATATAGAAATTCAACAAATTTATTCAATATATAACACAATGGTCCCATTAATGAGGTCAAATGATAAACAAGATTAAACTAAATAAACCATACTTCCTAGTTTAGGCTAGAAAAAAAGCTCAGATTAAGAAAGCAATCAGAGCTTGGCATGGAATGTGTCCATTGGACGGCTATGAGCTGAAGGATTTAATAATGATTCTGATTGGACCAAAAATAGGTCAAAAGTCCTGCAGAAAATTCATGGAGGTAGAGCCAGCAAAATGAAAAATAATGGGACATTTTGCAGGTTTTTCAGATCACTGGTTGGATGACAACTGCCATAGACTAATGGTTGGTGAAATGTCATATGACATTTGTTCAAGTTCAATGAACACAATTATTGGTAACAGATCTTAACAGCTCAAATTATAATTAATGGTCCCGTAAAGTTTAACCCTCATGTCCTTGTCATGAACGATTGAAACAGCAAAGTAGGCGAGTGTTAAAATTGGTAAAGCATGGTGTCGTTTTCTGTCAAGGGGTCACTACAGCGGAAAAGAAGGACAGCCTGAACAAACTGGCCAATAGAGTTTTGGCAATAAATGAGGCAACCACCAGTTAATTTTCAAATAGCCCAAGATAATTTTAAACAAATATAATTATGCTATTTTTTCGTTATGACAGAGTCCAATAATAGAGCCACAGAAATTTATAAAGCTGAGGATTATGGGCTGCTTGTCTTTGTAGTCACCTTGGTATGTGTAGATTAGAATTTGATTTTACCTCTTAACAGAAAAAAAATCATGCGGTTTTGAACGCATGCCCCCTTGGTCAAATGACCAGCATACTAACTGCTCCTTCAAGAGAAACTAACGAAGGAAATACTTCAGCACGATGTCTAATGACATGAGCTGAATTATAACTTATGGCTAAAAATGCCCCTGATTTAGCAAACAAACAAAAACTTATGATTATGATAATTACCATAAACGTAAAGTATCCATGATATTAACACACCCCACCCCTCCCCTGGTTGTGAGGACAGCACAAAATGCCATCTCTTTCCCTTTCCATGACCACAAAACCAGAAGGGAGTTTCCCACTGCATACAGAGACAGAATGGAAAGCCTGAGAGGTGTGATTGGACCTAGGACTCAGCTACTTACTGAAGGGCAGAACAACCACAAGACAAACCTAGATATACGATGCTAAAGAAACTTGGCGTACACTACACACGAACAAACAATTCTGGAGCAGCTCTAGTTAATAGAGCAATAGAATCTATAAAAAAAAGACATTTAGTACTGAGAAAAATCAAGGGATAGAGAAACCAATGAAACAACTATATGATGCATAAATGGACACATTGTAATATTTGGACAACAGAAAAGTAAATGAATAATATCAAAGAATACAATAAACTGTGTAAACACAGAATCTCACAGTGACATGTGAAGCAAGATCAAAAACACACACACACAATACAAATATCTTTTAATGCAGCCATACTTTATGAGGCAAATATAGTATTAGTCCACAAATCTGGTCTGTTTGAAAACTCTTAGGACCCAGACAACAAAATTAAAATTTAAGAGATAATGAAGAAAATTATGTCCGACTGTCACTGGGCCCAGAAAGAGGGAGCACAATAGTAAATATGACCTGCCAGGCACACCACAGGAGGCAACTAAGGAGGGTTAGGCGTGGGTCCAGCTATCCCATCTTTTAGAAACGACAAGCCCCAAGAACAATAAAAGAAGACCTTTATACGAGACAGGACAGCAGTGACTAAACCAAGTCAAACTTTCCAGAAATAAACATAAATTTGATAAAACAAGTACCACCTTGGTCAAATCACTCAAGGGACCAAGATGAATGAGCAAGCTGACAGCAGCCAACGACTCGTAGCTGTCTGCTTGCAACCAGCGAAGCATAGTTGACAAATATCCTATTCTGCCTCCACATAGCTGCACTAGTCACGAGTGTAATCTGACCAATGGATGGATTGAGAGAGATAGCAGTGGGAAAGCAAACCCAATGCTCAAAAAAGCCAGCTGACATCGAATGTGTCAGGTGGAAAAGCGCAGTCTCGCTGTAAACTTCAACAAAATGTCACAACGTCCTTTTCAGGATGAACGATGAAGAAGAAATCACAAAGAGCTGCAAGCAAAGTCGGGTACTCAAGACAATAACAGCTGCAAACCTCAAGAAATGACAGTTTTTCTCTCTCTACCACAAGTGGGTCCTTTGAGGCTGAAGACGCATCAGTGAATGAGCCGACAGCAATCAGCTGGCTACCTGTGTCAGCGAACCATATCTGAACAAGACCATATTCTGCCTCCAAGTGGTGGGCCTGGAAGCAGGCTGCACTCATGCATTCTGGTTAAGAGAATAGGGATCACGGAGTGAAGGTAAACATGGTCCCAAAAATGCAGTTCTGAAACTGATGCGTGAAAGACTAGCACTTATTCCGAATAAAGGAATATTAGTCTTGGGTTGTTCTAGAGTATGAAGGGGATGCTAACTTCAATAAAACTATGGGCCAATAAATGTGTTGATCTGTACAGTTTATGATCACACCCAGTAAGTGCCTACATTCAAATGAATGGTGAACTGTCATTAGTAAAAAACTATTTGACTTTGTATTTCTAAATTGCTCTTCATTTTTCTTACATTTCTCAACATTCATACTTAAATAATGTCTTTACACATTATATTACCTGGGAACAGACACTATTTGTAGATAAAATTCTCACCCTAAACAATCCCTTTGCTTCTTCTTAGTAACATTTGTTTTATTTAACACCTTGTGGGTCACATGTATCTTGGGCTGTCACTTGGACAGCTGGAAAATAGAGACACCCCCCATTGCTTCAGCATCAGTCTTCAAATTCATTCATACAACAGTGTAGTCCAAGCAATAGCCCTATTGTGAAGATGAGATATGGGCTTGAACTTCTGCCTTCAAATTCATTCATACAACAGTGTAGTCCAAGCAACAGCTATAGCCCTATTGTGAAGATGAGATATGGGCTTGAACTTCTGCCTTCAAATTCATTCATACAACAGTGTAGTCTAATCAATAGCTATAGCCCTATTGTGAAGATGAGATATGGGCTTGAACTTCTGCCTTCAAATTCATTCATACAACAGTGTAGTCCAAGCAATAGCTATAGCCCTATTGTGAAGATGAAATATGGGCTTGAACTTCTGCCTTCAAATTCATTCATACAACAGTTTAGGCCACAGCCTATATTCGAACATGGCTGTTCAGCTTAAAAAACGCAACATAGTCAGAATTCCAAGAACAGCAAATTGGCCAAACTTCCATGGAATATACAATTAACTGGTCAAAGTGCCAAGGAATAGATATAACAGTGGTGAAGCGTCCAAGAAATGGCTATAAACGTCCCCGACACCTCCACAAAAAACAACATACAAACCAAATCGGACGCAACATTGGTAATACTTTCAAATACTATACATAAAATAAGTATGTCAAACTGACAAAGAATAGATATAACAGTGGTCAAGTTTCCAAAAAGTAAACATATTTGCAAGTGGACATAAAATTGGTCAAAACAAGAAATAATACAACTGGTCATAATTCCAAAAAAAAAAGTATAAATAAAATACAATTGGTCAATCTTCCATGAAATAAACTAGGTCATACTTGCAAAACATGGACATATAAAATTGGTCAAAAAGAAATACTAGAATTGGTCATAATTATAAGAAATTAACTAGGTTGTACTTGCAAAAAATGGACATAAAATGAGTCAAAAATTAAGTCATAATTTTAAAAACAATAAAATTGGTCAAGAGTTGCACTAGGTCAGATGAACAAACTGATGAATAAAAAGCCTATAATCAGAGAAGTAAACATGTCAATTAACCTACAATCAGAAGACGTCTGCAGGAAGATACTTACAAACTGTCCTATTAGATTATACAAATCTGTTTCTCATATTAAGGATATTACAGTCATTTGTCCTCTGTTTGGACCCCACACCTCTTAATGAGGGAGGACAGAAAAGGGCCACTGAATCCTAATAATGCTGATTATAAAAAAATAAATATTGGCAACGATTGAAAGCAATATATTTTATGTAACGAGAGAACACACAAAATATCAAAGAAAATAGAAGAATTAGAAATTAGTTAGCTGAATTCTCTAACACATCTTTCTTGCAGTACAGTGCAGTCATGACTATCACTTCATTGCCTTTTCTGTAGTACGGTGTACATGTTTTTTAGTGCTCAAAAAAAAAAAAAGAAAAAAGCTTGTAATTCAGGAGTACCATACCCCTAACTGGGACACAAGAGTCTCTTCTACCCAACAGGGATTAGACCAAACTGTTAGTCCTCTCTCATGACATGATCGTAGTGTGACATTCGGCCTTTTATCACATGTCCTTCACAGTGATTTTTCTGCCACAGAGGGGTCGGCGCTTAACCGCTATGTTAGGTTCAACATACTGACCAAGACCTGAACTCACATCCCCACCTGGAAACAAGCTGCTACATCGGTCTGGCAGAAGTGAAGAGTAATCACATTAATTCCTAGAGCGGAGAGCCTCACATTGCATTACAGCCAGGAGAGTCCCAGACAATATTCTCAAGTATGCCTCGAGATAAATGAAGAGCCACTGTAACTCACTACCAAAGACACATCAAGAGTTTCAGCATGAGTAGCTTCGAACAGCCTCTACCTTGCCAATGAGGTGGGGATCAATACAATATACTGTGGCACTGGTTCTATTTTCATATCTGTCACACAGAAAGTATAAATAAACCAGAGAGATAGGCCATGCTAATAACCGCCTCTTATGATATCCTCTCAGTGTGGTAGTGGTATTATTCTTATCCCTGTCAAACTTAAAAGAGCTTTTATTTTAACTGCTAGATCACTCTTTACCACTGATCATATGACTATATTACTTTCATAGAGAGACATGCTTTTGATAGCAGACTTACATACTGTGCTAACACATTAAATTAAATGACATTATGTACAATCTACTTGCGAAATACCACTGGATAATAGTTTATTACATTGATGGGTCTATTAAGAAATAAAATTTAAATTGTAGATATAAACTAGGTCATACTTCCAAGAAATAAACTACATCAAAACTTCCAAGAAATGGACATAAAGTTGGTCAAACTATATACATAAAAATGGTCAGACTTCCAATAAACAAATATAGAATATAATTTCCAGAAATAAATCATGTCCAATTTTTTTAAAAGTGGACATAAACTAGGTCATATTTCCAATAAACATCACACTTCCAAGAATAGATAACTAGGTCATACTTCTAAGAAATAAATTGGTCAAACTGCATACAAAATAGGTCGACATGCAGATATAGATTTTGTTTATATTACTACTTAAAACTGGGCAATGTTAATATTACATTACACAGATAATCTGGCTTACATACAGCTGATCTTCAATTTATACAATCATCAGTCATGGAAGCCATTTTGCTCTTGCTAAATTAGGTTTTAAACAAATGGGTACAAATGATCTGAGTAATCCCAGAATATGCTGCGATGAAAAATTCTATGTGCTCAGAAGTTTCATGATATATTGGGATGAGAAATAACAAAATAAAATTTTGATGAAAAGTCACAAAATATAGTGGACTGAGAAATCATAGAAAGAAATTGGGTTAAGAAATCACACAATACATTTTGGTGGCCCAACAACACAGACAGACATCCTATAATACATTAGTAAAAGAATACAATAGAAAAATCCCATAATTCAAGAGGCCAAGAAATCCCAGAATACAATAGACAGAGAAATCTCATAATTCATCATGCCAAGAAATTGTCGCATTAAGTGAACAATTTCTAGAACTCATTGGACGGTAAGACATACGTGGAGACTAACGAATTGTTAAAACATGTTGATGGGGATCAGTGTATAAGCTGTATGCATTATTACAAATGGTTTAAACAATTTAAGAATGATTGGCAGTAAACAGATGCCGACTTGCATTTGGGATGATCCACGACATCATTTGATGACCCCCATATTGTCCAGGTTTGTGAGATGATGCATTCCAAATTGTCATACGACACTGGGAAATAGATGAAAAATCCAATATCTCTAAAATTATCATATGACATTCTAACCGAAATTTCAGGACAAAAAGGCCTGAGTTGTGGAGAAACAGCTCAAATTCCACCACTATGACAATGTGCCTTAACTGCTACTCCTGAAATTTTGGACAAAAATTAAGACAAGTTTGTCTTCAGAGCCACTCTACTCATCTGACATAAGCACTTTTTTTCTATTTCCTTAACTAAAATTCAGCTTGAGGGTACAACAATTTCAGATCACTAAAGAAATTAATGGCAATTTGCAGATGAATCTACACATCATACCCAAAAGTGCTTACCAGGACTGATTCTAGAAGTGGAAACAACGTTGGAAGAGATGTGATCATAGACGGGGAATATTTCAAAGCAGCCAAGACACGACAGGTTCTTGGTAAGCCGCAATAGTTCTAAAAATAATTATTGAACTTTCTCAACTGACCTCACATTTAAAAACCAGTTTTAGAACTAATGGCTCGCTCACTTTTCTTGCACAGAAGGTCTCACCCCACGTACATCAAATATGTTAGTAATGCAAAAATGGTCCCAAACAAGACAACCATCCAGCATATGTTTACTGCTCCAGTCAGAGAAACAGAGTGGCGTAAGCTCTTGTTGCTCACGACAAATATACTAGGTTGAATTCCAGGTCTCAGCATATGAGATCTAGTAAGATAAAGCGATTGCCACCTCATCCCTGATGATGGCAGTGTCTACTATGGTATCCCATTTTCCATTACACTGCTCCGAATGTCACATGATTATTTTTATGTACACGTTTCTTGAACTAAAAATATACATCCACACAAGGTAGGAAACTTCAACGGCAGCAACATTTTTGTAGCTAGAACGGCAATCATTAAAATTGTTGTTGTTGGAACAACAGTCGTTAAAATTGTTATAGCTAGAAGACTGATGTAACTAGAACGATAGTCGCACAAATTGCTGTCTAAGATTACTTGCTGACAGGTGTGTCCGAGCGACTGTCACAGTACGAGTCACTCTCTGATGTGGACAGGGAACTAGACGTGCGAATGCTGTCCAGATCATCACGGAAGTAGATGTGGTGTAGGGCGGCTCTTGCATTGATTCTGCGCTCAGGGCTAAACATGAGTAATTTCTGGTGGAAGAAAGTTATAGAAGTTAGTAACATACAGTTACACAGGTTATAATCATATGAAGGGAAAGCATACAAATCATTAAAAGCTTTGCAGCTCCCTGGGAGGCACAGGTATGGCAAAATTTATTAACTTTGCCAAATGTGGAGTAACGGCAGACTCTCCCTTCAATCCAAGCTTTATATCTACCACAGAATGTGAACTAACAGCAGGCTGTCCCTTCAATCCAAGCTGCGTATCTACCAGTCATGTGTGATGTCTGTATGGCTCCGAGATATGAACCATGCTTAATGTGACATATTAAGAATCAAGGTCTACCCCATGCAAAATCAGTTTTCTCACAATCCACTGAAATGACTGTCCAAAATGCAGAGATAACAGCAACAATAAAACTCCTTTACCCCTGGGATAACTTGGATCGCTGCCATGACTCCCTATTTGGCCACGTTGCTCATCTGGCTCAGGATGCCACAGCTCACCAGATTTTCCACAGATCTGCCCTGTGCCTCTGACCACTCACTGACTGGCTGGCTGACTGAGGATGCCACAGCTCACCAGATTTTCCACAGATCTGCTCTGTGCCTGTGACCACTCACTGACTGGCTGAGGATGCCACAGCTCACCAGATTTTCCACAGATCTGCCCTGTGCCTGTGACCACTCACTGACTGGCTGGCTGAGGATGCCACAGCTCACCAGATTTTCCACAGATCTGCCCTGTGCCTGTGACCACTCACTGACTGGCTGAGGATGCCACAGCTCACCAGATTTTCCACAGATCTGCCCTGTGCCTGTGACCACTCACTGACTGGCTGAGGATGCCACAGCTCACCAGATTTTCCACAGATCTGCCCTGTGCCTGTGACCACTCACTGACTGGCTGAGGATGCCACAGCTCACCAGATTTTCCACAGATCTGCCCTGTGCCTGTGACCACTCACTGACTGGCTGGCTGAGGATGCCACAGCTCACCAGATTTTCCACAGATCTGCCCTGTGCCTGTGACCACTCACTGACTGGCTGGCTGAGGATGCCACAGCTCACCAGATTTTCCACAGATCTGCCCTGTGCCTGTGACCACTCACTGACTGGTTGGCTGAGGATACCACAGCTCACCAGATTTTCCACAGATCTGCCCTGTGCCTGTGACCACTCACTGACTGGCTGGCTGAGGATGCCACAGCTCACCAGATTTTCCACAGATCTGCCCTGTGACCACTCACTGACTGGCTGGCTGAGGATGCCACAGCTCACCAGATTTTCCACAGATCTGCCCTGTGACCACTCACTGACTGGCTGGCTGAGGATGCCACAGCTCACCAGATTTTCCACAGATCTGCCCTGTGTCTGTGACTACTGACTGGCTGGAAGTGCAGGAGAGAGGACACTCCGGAACATTATGGCTTCGACAGTTGGCAGACTCACCCTCAACTGTAGATGGTATTTGGCAATGTACAGCTGCACGTGAACATGACAGTGGTCAACCTATGTAACGGGCCTCTGATGCCTAAGTGAACTTTATCATTATTTTTCGACACAGTTTTTGCTGTTGGTAGGTCGGTCACTTAAGCAACAAGAGCTCGTTGTGTCACCTGTTCATGAACATAATTAGTGGGCTGAGTCACAGGCTGCATATAATGAGGTTGATGTGTTTCTGATCTGACCTAACCAGGTGGCGCATGGACGGACGTTGGAACGTGACGAAGTTGGTCATTTACCATCTCAATGTCCACGACATGCTTTGCTTTATGAGTTGATGGGCTGAGACATCAGCAAGGCAAGCCACATGTTTAAATAGGGCCAAACAGCGACGGTTGTAGTGTTCTGTAGGTTGAATGTGCTTTCAATACATGTCCGACAGATGGCTTCATCATTTGGTCGCACCAGTAGATCAAAAGAATATGTTGTTGCGTACACAGAAGGCTTCAATGCACTTCTGATTGATCTGCAGAATAGTCTGGGACTCAGACCATATAGAAGGATGAGGGCAACAAAGGTTATGTAAATTTGTAGCTTGGTTGTCAGTAGAAGTCTCAGCTGATTCCAGACTCGATGTAGGGCATCCAAAGAGTATTGTTTGCTGTCCTGATAAATGAAATCCTCAGTGGAGCTGACATGGAAGCCATAGATAATAATTGCTATGTGAGGTCGGAGACAAGATTCTGTATCTTGGTTTTTGCCCATGAGATGTGAAGGCCTAATGGTGCATATCTCACAGCCTCACTTTATGAGATGTGGAGGCCTTGTAACCCATAGCATTACTGCCGTAGGGGTGTGAGATGTTAGCGATCTCTCATTGCAAAACTCGGCTATTTGAGGGCAGTATCCATCTCCTCTACCTCGCCACTTTTACTTCCTGGACTGAACCGGTACCCATTTTTTGCTGTTGTTGTGTTCGCCTTCTTATTTATCTATTTTACACAAAATATGATGCCTATTACCAGTTGAACAGAAGAGAGCAGGTCGTGGTCTTCAGACTCCGCACAGGCCACAACAGACAGAGGTACCATCTATTCAATAAACTGAAGATAGGTGGAAACTGATGAATGCACCTGTGGTACAGGGAAAATGACCGCTGAACATCTGCTGCAAAATTGCCCGTAGTACGAGGACCAGAGAAAGCACATGTGGCCATCACCAGTGGCAACACCAGACAAGCTCTATGGCAGTATCGACAGCTGCTTTCTTCGAAGAAAATTCAAGTTGACGTCTGACAGCGTACGAAGAAGATTTCTCTATTTCCCAAGGTAGTGTGCGGTGCACTGTGGTTTTTATTTTGCGCCTGTCGGTCCAGTGCATCCGACTTCAGCATGCATTTTATGTAATGGTCTGCTTCCTCCTGCATTTTCTAAGGCTTTGCTTTCCCGGGGTAACGGCCGGAGCTGTGATGTGGATCGAATCCAGCACCTTCTGGTTGTGAGCCATGTCACTTAACCACCAAGCGCCGACAGGCGCAAAATAAAAACGCAGTGCAACGCACACCACCTTGGGGATTGGAGAAATAAGGCGAACGCAAAAAAAAAAAAAAAATCTTTATCTGAAAACCTACCATATTGCTACCAAGATATATGATGAATTATTTCATCTAAAGTAATTCTCATAACCGGTTTTTTCATTGTGCATTCTCATTCTCTTATTTCTGTGAACTTTCATAAGTATACTTATTTTATTTTGCATCTCATTGTGGGTATTGGACAGATGAGCAAAGTCATCGGCTTGATGTCGAGATAATCAAGTTGGTTTGCCAAAATAAATCTAAATTTGGTCGGTTCATGTTGTAGGCTTCATAATCCAGTAAATAGTCAGCAGAAAGAGAAATGCTGATAAGAGACATCCCTGTCACAAACATTCTTTCCAGGGTGAAAACCAAAGAAGAAGAATTCGCCTAGTATGATTCTCTTCAATATTTTCCTCAAACTCAGTACCACCAACAAATCTTGGGCTTTATTTATCTTCCCATAACATGCCTGATACATGAGACGGATTGGACGTATTGTAAGTTTGTTTCTTAGTAACCATGGCTTTTCTCTGGCTATCCTCATTGATTTTAACTATAAGATTACTATTTTCCCTCTGTTAAAGATCTAGTATAAGTTTCAAGCAATAATGAAACACATAATGAAGTACCTCCAACAAATCTTTGGCTTTGTTTTCAATCTCAGGAATAAAATGATCAATAGGTGGAGGCAGAGTAGGTTTGAATGACCCCCACATCAAAACAGCTGATTCAGGCCATGAGGACAGATCAGGTAAGCCGACAACACTGAAAATATGTAAAAATATTTTAAAATTGGAAACACAATTGAACTTGATCAGATTTAGAATACAGCATACTAGCATACCCTGCACTTCACACACTCGTTAATCCACACAAAGTCGAGTCTTTCCACACATTCCACTTACTCGTACGTTTCCAAGAACGACAACACCACCCAATTGGTTCATACCTACATTCTTCTGGTTTGTTTCATACATTGTGATAAATGAATATTCAATAACTTGTATTTTACTACTTTGTGTTATTTAAATAGCAATAATTTAATAACAGCAGATACAAGGCTGCTTGCATCTATGTTGTATTTATATCAGCGTCGGTGGAGAGTGAATTGCATGTAAGCCTAGTTAGGCTTACATTAAAAGTAAGTGGAGTGTTCAGTATTTATTATACTATAAGTGTTCAGTGATCATTATTCTAAAAATAAACTGTGATTTCATTTTAGTTATAAATGTTAATTTTGTATGGTAGGCCCGTACTTTTAAAATGAAATGTTACAGAAGGATATTGAAAATAAGGACAGGGAAAAAGGTAAATATGCATTTTTCAAAATTCAAAAATTTAACTTCTAAACATTGGCAGAAAAGTTTTGATATTTCGGTCATGTGACGAGATAACAGTCCTGAAGAGAGTGATAATGGAAGGCATGGTTCCTGGAAGGAGGAAAAAAGAGGTCGACCCTGACAAAGATGACATCAGGACATTACGGACAATATGGAGGTGCCTTTGTATGTTAGAAGCTACTCCTGCTGAGCTAACTCGATGTTTCATCATCCACCTTAAGGTGTACTTCAACAGGTGAACAGGGGTTCTCTAGATGATGTGCAATGCTAGGCTCCTGAGTAAGCCCACCTCAATGAGATTACAGTGCTGATACCTACCTTGCTGGTCATGGTGTTGTGACACAAACTGTTTCCAGGAGTACGAATGAGGATGTCAGGTCAGATGGGTGTTTGATTAGTAAGTGTCACCTGACCTTTATTACTCTTTGACTCCCAGAAAACAGTTTCAAGGTTATAAATAACCTAAAATGATTAACTCAATACCTTCCAGCTTACTTTATTAAATTTGTGTCTTAACGGCATGGAGTCGATATTTCAACTCAGAGATTTTGTTTCAGCTTTGGTGAATGAGTACCCATATTCACATCTTTTTCCATTCCAAGTTTTCTTTAATTTATTAATGTTTCTGGGTGAAAATTTAGAAATTGTACTTCTTATTTAAAAAAAAACTTTTGTGGTATCTTTGTGGAATTGTGGTATCTTTGCAAAAATGAGAGACATTTTCATACTTGGAACCCAGAAAGAGTTTTTGGCATACATGAACGAATCCTCTTCATCCAGACTAAATAGAGTTTCTGTAGTACATGCTCATGAATGGTTAGATTATGTTATTGCTAATGGTAGTGATGACAAGATGTCCATAATTCTAATAGTGACACTTCAGTGTCTATGTCTAGTAGTGTTAGGTCTAGATCAAGCAATGAAAGTCAATCTTTTGTATCAAACAATGACAGCAACAGTGTGACAAAAGCATGTTTTCTTCTTCTTCTGACTTTTTCATTCTCCCGCTACCAATTCCGAAAAATGGCCTTGCAAGTAGCAGGATGTTGGAGAACGGAATGGACTGGGTTGTATTTCAACTTGACTGCGAAATTTTGCACCTTTCAGTCCGACACATCCAACTTCAGCAGGCATTTAAAAAAACTGGGTTAGCCTTCCCTCTTTGATCCCTTCTCCTTAGTCAGTCTGTTGCAGCCTGTTATCCACCACATGGAGGTGTAGACGGGTTTGACAACTCTGAATCGCTGCAACTCGTGCACTGCTCAGCACCGTGACACCAAAAACATGTTTTAAACTTGACCATTATCTAGAGGTAAGATCTTGGATAGTTATGCTAGAGTGTATAATAGAAATGGATGTGTGTACGTTTGCTGAATGGAGAAGGAACATTCTGGATGCACATCAACTGTGTGAACTGGTGTTGATTATGGCTTCTATGCACCTAATTAGATGAATCTTCAAGAACATGATAGCCAAAGGGGAAGAATGGGTCCACACTGGTAATAGAGTACCAGAGAGTCATCATAACCTTAGGCAAGGAATGCAGAGAACGGAGCAACGAGAGAGCAGAGCACGAGGTAAATCAGCTGATAACTGAGAACACCAAGGATAGTGACGCTGTCATATAAACAGACGGATCAGTCGGACATCAGGCTGGGGTTCCTCGGCTGGAGTGAGAGGAGAGGTCGTTGCTGAGTGCAGTAGGACATACATGTCAACAACCTCCAGTATGAGAATGGAGACGGAAGCAGTGACCTCAGCACTGAAATGGATATCTGAGCCTTCTATAACAAAAGCAGTCATTGTGACAGACGCGCAAGCCGTACTTCAGAAAGTACAGAAGTGATGGCTTAGGTACGAGTGGTTAGCTGCCGTTGAAGCCTCAAACCTCCAGGCGTTGACCTGGATCTACTGTCCTGCTCATGCCGGGGTTCAATGCAATGAAAGAGCTGACATCTTGGCTTCACAAGCTCCCATTATGGGCACATTAGTGATGGATAGAAGTGACATTTTGAAATCAATCAATGACCGCCTACTGGATAAGGACACCATAATAGATGAAGCAGCAATCCACAGACTGCAAAGTTTAGACATTAAACGAGATTCGAGTGGAGTGGGGCGCATGAAAGGACGGCACAGGAGAGTGTACAACCAGCAAGCTATTTGATGACAGACTGAGCACCTATGGGTATGCTCGGAGTGCAGTGACATCGATTCTTAGAGACAGAACAGAACAGAAGACAACTAAGTGATGCTGTGCTTGAATTTTAAATAAGAGAAAAAGTGCATCCCAAATATTCTGGAGTGAATGAGTTCATGTTTATGGGTAGAACAAGAATTGTAATTGTTAAATCATCTTCGCACCATTTGCAAAGTAGTAGCATTATAAATTCCTTATCATCATCATTATGTTGCATTATTTTTTTGCAGAACATCACTCTCACAACATGCAATAAATTCGCCACAAATTAAAATACAGATAGAATTTCAAATTATTTTCATAAACTAGAAGCTTTAGATATCAAGAAAATCTTGAAACTTCGCCCATTCAGACTGGAATAAGCTTAGTTATGATAGTTTAGTAATGTTTACAGAATAAAAGGAAGACATGGGAAGCCCAGAGCCAAGTTACGAAGTTACGGCTGACCCAAATTCCGCTGGGGTGAGAATATCCAAGTATCTAGGACACTGAGGATCAGACTGGAGTCAGGTCAAGAGGACAGAACAGTCTGGTATGATCTCTACGCTCCAGGGTAGAATAGGAGCAACTAATTAAACAAAACAAAAAATGAATTCTCTCCAGATCACTTACTCAAAAATCTTTTTCAGCTGATCTCCTTCAGAATTGCCTTTAAAAAGTGGGCGTCGTATAAAAAGCTCAGCAAATATACATCCACAACTCCACATGTCAACGGCCGTGGCGTACTGACCAGTCAGTAATACTTCGGGAGCTCTATACCACAGTGTCACCACCTATAAGAAGAAAATATAAAGTTTATCTCCGTGGTAATGACAAGGGATTAAAAATAAATTCTTTAAAATATTGAAGGACACGCAGCAAACTGCATGTCTAATCACTGACTGATGTGTGGTCTTGGCTTTATTAGAGGTGCACATTCCTTGTGACAAGAGTACGTTCTTTACAACTACAGACAGTTCTATTATTATCAGACAGTATCTATCAATGTGCAACCTGGCAGGCTTCACTTAATATTTCAGCTCCCTGTGAGCACATGTCTTCAACAAATACATGTCAAGTTCTCCTGTACTAGACCATACGTTCCAGTCTTGTCTATGTCTTTCATGTTTTCTTTGTTTGTCTCGAGCTCTCTTCTCTCAGCAGGTTTCTTTATGTTTGTCTTATCCAATGCCTATCAGTCTGGTTCTTTCAAATAGTTCCACAATAGTGATCTTATAGTATCATTTCAATCTTTCAATTCTGCATTGGCACCCATTTATGGAAGTCTTTACCATTTTGTGTGCCTTGGTGTTCTGCATGATTCCTAACCATACAATATAATGGCATTTTTATGCTGGACTTGGGAGGTGGGGTGGCTGGTTTTCTACCTTAGCTGCAAACTAGACAACACTACAACACCCTTTCAAAACAAATGCTGAATAAAAAGACACTAGTTGTTTCTAGATGAATATCTATGAAGACACAGAGTCATCAAATGAAAAGGACATGCATCCTCTCCCTCAAGGAATCATCATGTCCTGTACACAGCCAGCTCTCATCTTTTCTCCAGCCATCTTCTTCTTCTGCGTTCGTTCTCAATCTTCCGCTACCAAGCCTTGAACAGGGCTTTGCAAGTAGCAGGATTTTGTCAGCAGAATGGAATGTGCTGTGTCGCTAGTTTACAGCTTGACTGTGATATTTGCACCTTTCGGTCCGACACATCCGTCTTCGGCAGGTCAGCCATCTAAGCATTACTTGGTCTTTCTTCAGACTTCACTTCAGGTAGATGTCGAAGTTAAGTTCCGAGCCCAGGTTGCTAAACACCGTACCACAAGAGGAATCATCATATTAAGTGTTAGCCCGTCTGCAAGGCAACACCTGGTTTTGAAATCAGTTTAATTCTCCTTTATGAATTGCCTTCTATGGCTAATGGACTTTATTTGCCAAGAGTAGTCAGGTTTTAGGGCTCCAGAGACTTGAACCAAGCCCCTTTCTTCTGTTAGTAAGGACAACAGCATGTGAAGATCAGGACCCTCTATCATGGTGTAGAGAGACATAATTTAGATGTAAAGTTTCTATAGGATGGGGGTTGTTCCATACTCAACCATTTTTGGTCATCTGGAAAGTTATAGTATAATTTTACTTTATTCCCTGTTCGAGCCCCTCGAATACATTGGTCTAACCTATCTGACCAAACATTCTAATTGTTCTTTAATCCTGGTTTGAGGCCGCTGTTTTTCGTTAGTGTCTTGCATGTGCCCTTCAGCTTCAGGTTATGAAGAGGTGTCTTGACCGAGTCCTAGTATGTGCTTCGTACACAGGCAGCTTTATTGCTCATTTCTGCTACCCATCTTTTGCGTGGTCAGCTGTTGGCTTTGTATCCATTGTATCTGTATAGCGTTGCTTTCTGCTGCTACCCCCAAATCAGACATGACAGTCTAGCCTAAATATTTCCATGTATTTTGCAAAGCAATTCATTCATTGGCTCTTTCCGTCTTGTCAGACGATAGGAATTGCGCTTTGAAAAAAAGGGATTTAACTACAGTCTATGACGATAACAATTGTGACTTGGATGACCAATCAGAGCCGAGAAGCATCTTACACAGTGTGTGCAAGGAAAGTCAGGATTGTTTGCGGCATTGCATGCCTTATCAAATGCAAAGTCCTTAGCATATATGCAATCAGTATCTTCTTTGTCTGTATTTCATGCTTAATCCTGCCCTTAACTTGTAACACCTCATGTGATAGCTGTTTAGTCGCCTCTCCTGGTGCGTGTAGGTAGACCATATCTCACTGTCATAAAGAAGGGTGTTGAGGACACAGGTTTTTTAATCAAGTGTTTTTTTGTTTTAACTGTTATGGCAAATAATCATATTGTAATTTAATTAACATCATACTGTAATAGTGACACAGGAATGCAGGGAACAAATTCAACATAAATATAGTTGTAAACAATTTGGAATTATCTTTGCTAGCCACCTTTAAATGTAATCAATGTTGATGGACTGCAGGGCATGGTATGAGAATGAAGGTATATGTGAGGGAATGATAGCAAATATGTGGGAGAGCTGGGCATGACCTCTACAAGAGTGTACATATGTGGCAGGGACCTCTGCCCTGGAATGGCTATCTAAGACCCTCTAACAAGGGCAGTCATGGTGGCAGACTACCAATCCTTACTTCAAAAGGTACAGAAGAGCTGCTAAGTTATAAGTGGATAGTAGATGTAGAGGCCTCAAACATCCAGGGGCTGGTGTGGATCTACTATCCTGGTCATACTGGGGCCCCAGGCAACAAAAGAGCTGACATTCTGGCAACACCTGCCCCCATTATATATGGATAAGTGTGATATTTTTAAGTCAATGACTAAATGACTGTCTGTTGGATAACAACACTGCAATAAGATGAATCAGCAAAACACAAACTGCAGAACTTTGAAATCAAATGTTCAAGTGGAGTGAATTGCATGAGAGAACAGAACAGAAGTGTGTTCAACCAGTGAGCTACAGGATCCATCAGTATCAAATATGATTTAACACAAGTGTTCTGCGATGAGGCAAACTGCATTATTAGCCCATGCTCCCACTGGAGTAAAAGCTTTCTCTTTTGAACCTCAGGAAAACTAGTAATTATTTCTTTTACTCCTGTATTATATTAGAGGAAATGTTTCTAGAGTTTCTTCTTAAACACAGAAAGCTACCGCACATTCAACAAGATGTATAGACTCTATGACTTGGATAGTCTTCTAACCCAGAGAGATTGGACTGAACTATTAGTCCCTTTTAACAATATGCTATCAGTGAGCTACCGAAGACAGATGTGTCAGATCGAAAGGTGTAAGTATCGCAGTCAATCTGTAAACTAGCAACACAACGCATTCCATTCTCCAGACTACATCCTGGTACTTGCAAAGCAACTTGGTAGTGGGAGATTGAGAATGAACGCAGAAGAAGAAGCAGCAGCTATCAGTGTGGGTGTGGTCATATTGTTGTCTCTATATAGTGCTCTGAAGGAATTCCACTTGGGCTAAGGATTGAAAAATTAAAAGACGTGACTCAAAACATTTAGTGACATAACTTTCAATGATGTTCTGGTGGCCCTACATCTTAAAATATTCACTTTACTGTCCATCAATGAGATGGAGAAATGCCGTTGGTCCAACATAGGTTGGTTCCGTCCAGTAGCCATACTGACATTGATGATCAGCTGCGACGAATCCTCAACATCCTCTATTTCTTGTATTGATGGTTCAATCTGTCAGGCTTTTCCATGCCCATCTTTTGGTGTTTCCACCAATGTCAGAAAAATAGCTTTGGTCCAACAAGATACCCCAAAGTAAAAGACCGAAATGAATTGAAATAATATTGTTTTACTCTGCAGAAGCAGACATTCTACCCGATTGAATACAAAGATTACATATTAATTTCCAGAGCTCTGGCGATGGTACCAGGTTGTCTTCTTGAGAGATGGGACATAGATCCCTTCACCACAACCGTCATGGTATGAACATCAGAGTTAGGTGAAAGAAGGGACGACCTAAGACAACTTGGTAAAGAACGATCTTAGTTCTTAGTCGACCTGTACTTCTACAGGGGCAGATGTCCCTGTGCAGGTCCCAGCTCTGGTATGAGCCGGGAGAAGAATTTCCTGCTTAGCAGCCTAGGCTCGAGCAGCTTAATACTTCATTGCGTTGGGACAATCGCTTTCTGAGGGTGGTTAACCGATGTGCGAGTTCATTTTAATAGGCTCAAACACAATAGCAAAATAGACTCGCAGCCTGTTAGGTGCCATCTATGCTGCTCTAAATAAACCACCTAACCATGGCCGGTGTTATGCCATTTCAGACAATTGCTTCTTACGACATACTCTCTGTAAGGCAGTGGTGCTATTCTTGTCATACACAAAGACACCGGCAGACCACTTGGTAAGGTGAAGAACCATAGAAACCTAAATGAAGATTATGAGCTAGAGCTGGAATATGTTACTATGGACTGTCTCAAACAGGGTGAAGTGGAAGGAGTTTGTTACTGCCCTTAAAGGCGCCATTAGGTGTGACGGTCATCAATCCCTTTGCCAGTTATTGACAAAGGATATTACTTATATAGTCTCTCCTATTCTACCCTGGGGTGTCGAGGTTTGCCAGGAAGAACATCAGACTATTCTATTAGTGACCAAGGATTAAAAAACAATTTTATAGAGTTAATAAAAAATGGTTATGTTATCTAACAGTAGAAGACCTACCACACTTGTCAGCTTCATGTCTGAGGCATACACTCTGGCAAGACCAAAGTCTGCCAGTTTCAATATACCATCATGTGTGACGAGGATGTTCTGAGGTTTGAGGTCACGATGTACGATACGGTTGCTGTGTAGGAAGTCAATGCCATTAACCATCTGAATCATCAAGTCCTGAAATCAGAGAAATAATGTGCAAAAATGAAGATCAGACCAAACAAGTGAATATGGATGGGACAGAGGGAAAGTCGTTCCAACTGGATACCCTTGACAGACTCATATTTTGGTCCGTCTTCTAGACACTCTCTATTCATGAAACTCAGACCTGCTCTTTGGACAATTCAGATACAAGTTAGTCTTATAGAAGACACTGTCATCAGGGATAAGAGACTCAATACAAGGTCTCAGCTTTTTCAGAAAAGAAAGGGGTTGGAGGTTGACGAAGAAGAAAGGGAGTTTTTGGGACGGGTTAAGCTTCCTTCCTAACCTCTTTGACTTACCAAAATGTAAATCAGGTGCCCATTTACAGCTGGATAGATAAAATGTCACAAGAATGAAACCGAGGAAAAAAGAACATGTTCACTGCCACATTCCCAGCATGTCTTAAAAGGCAGCTAAAGAGGGATGTGCTTGGGGCTAGCGACCTAATCATGTAAAAAAAAACATTTCCATTATAATAAGCAACTTCAAAAAATCAGATACAGGCTTCCTGTAGATGGACTAGTGTGCTTCACACTGGAGCAAAAAGATGAATGAGACTAAAGCCACAGAACCACTGTGACCCACACATTTCGTGATGGTAAATGAAGAGGATTATGCATGTAGCTAGCAACCTCACAGTGTAAATTGAACAACTACAGAAACGGCTAACCCGCAGAAAATTGTGAGGTAAGTACACCATCACAGCAGATTGGTATTGGATTGACCCTGTCAGAAAAGAGACGACTGGTGCGATCACCTGTCATTCTATGTACGAGGTCTGATTGACCATGTCAGAAAAGGAATGACTGGTGCGATCACCTGTCATTCTATGTACGAGGTCTGATTAACCATGTCAGAAAAGGGACGACTGGTGCGATCACCTGTTATTCTATGTATGAGGTCTGATTGACCATGTCAGAAAAGGGACAACTGGTGTGATCACCTGTCATTCTATCTATGAGGTCTGATTGACCATGTCAGAAAAGGGACAACTGGTGTGATCACCTGTCATTCTATCTATGAGGTCTGATTGACCATGTCAGAAAAGGGACAACTGGTGCGATCACCTGTTATTCTATGTATGAGGTCTGATTGACCATGTCAGAAAAGGGACAACTGGTGCGATCACCTGTTATTCTATGTATGAGGTCTGATTGACCATGTCAGAAAAGGGACAACTGGTGCGATCACCTGTTATTCTATGTACGAGGTCTGATTGACCATGTCAGAAAGGGGACGACTGGTGCGATCGCCTGTCATTCTATGTATGAGGTCTGCTCAAAAAGTTGTTGAACATTTTTTTAAATTGCTTTTTCGGGCTTACCTACACCCAGTCAGCCTTGTCTCCTTCGGAATACTCCCCACCTCAATTAATGCATTGCCTCTATAGCAGAAGAAAGATAGGTCTCTGCCACTGTGTCATAATTGAAATTGATCAGATCGTCTGCCATCTTCACATCGAGCGTAAGCGGCAATGAATCTACAAAGTCTTATCACTCTTGTCTTGAAGAGATAAATTTGACATGCTTTCCTTGTCCACCTTTTTGTATTATCCTCGCCCTTATTGCAATATTTATCTGTTGCATGTTTGCCCTAAACATTACCTTTCAGTGTGCTTTTTGGGAAAGTCTGTCTTTTTAATGTAGCCTAAATATTTTAACTTCATGATTTTGTTACTTAATTATCTGTGCATATCTAACTTCATGTGAATTTTAAAAAATGTTTTACCATTTAAAATAGGAGTACCCGTTTTGTCAAAATATCCACATCTTAGGGAATTCAACTATCTCTTCTGTTTGTTATCCATGATTTCTTGACATCAATTAATGACAAGAGTGTACATGACACTTAACAGCTCTCATGTTATATGTGTGTGCCATTTGTTTGCATGCCAATGTCTGTCTCATATTGTTATATAGATATGGCCATTCCTATTCTATTCCTGGTCACTATGATGAATTAAGACATGACCATATGATAATCTCACATGTTATCTCTATAAGTGAATACCTGGTACACAGAATGAGATAACATTAACTTTAGTGTGAACTTTGTGATACTCAAGCTGATAACAATGCCACTTTTAATTCATTGATATGGGTAAATGAAGTCAGCAACAGAGATAAAAGACTCTTTTTGTTTCCTGACTATTCACTTTCAAGTTGCACCCCCCCCCCCCCCCCCCCCCCCCAACGATACCTTTCTGACAATACCTCATCTAATCATTTATCCGTCTAGTTCTCATTGGAACATGGAACCAGAGCAGCTGCTCTCCATTTGTTCCTATTCTGAGCTGTCTTATTGAGTTTTGCCTACAAGACCCGGTTGACTTACTTCCTCCTTGACCATTCATTGCCAGGTGTTTCTTTGTATTTTCACTCACCTGTTTCCTTCTGGGCTCTATCTGGTCTTGCTGTTTTCTCCTTTTTAAATAGTCTACGATACCTCTAATTTTTGTGGTTCCTTCACTGGTGAATTTCTGTTTAGTGTTTCCACCTGTCTGCCTCTCTTCACTACAGATGTTCTGTCCTTATTGGTCTTTCACTGGTGTGTTGTGGACTTATTTTGTCCTTGATAGTATTCTAGCTCTATTGTATGTCTTTAGGTCACCTTATGTTGCGGCTTCCTCGGCCGATTTTTCTATGTATTTTCTCCCAAGTGATGAGTAATCAGTTTCAGATGAAACATACTGATCGACCTCCAGTTCTTGGCCTCATCCGTGCTCCTAAAACCATGTTTCACAGTAGTCTGACCAATGAAGTGGGGATTCATACTGTAATTCACATAGTGGTGAACTTACTGTAGAACCTCAAATTGCAACACAACCAGGAGGACCCCTGTCTACCTTCCCAAGTATGCCCCAGGATGTAAGAAGAGTCACTCTAACTTGGTACCAAAGAAATTTTGTCAAAAGTGAACTCAACTCAGCACATGCAGCGCTGTTCTAACTGTTCAAAATTAATGCCAGGGAGAGCAGCACACTATCAAGGTGGAACTACAAAAAGGCAGACTGGAAAATGTACCAGCATCGTACCAGTGTACTAGCTAAAGATCTAAATATAGACAGAGATATAGATAAGGTAGTTGACGAGTTCAGAGGACACATACTACAGGCTGCCCGTGAAATAATACCTAGAGGGGCGCGAAAGAACTATAGACCTTACTGGAACAGTGAACTATAGCAACTGCACAATGAATTTAAAACATCGCGTAAGCAAGCAGAGACTAACCCAAGTCAAAATCACCACCAAAATTGTCAACATGCCGAAAGCCAAATGGCTAAGCTGCAGGCCAGGAGAAAAGTTGAAAGAAAAAAACAGAGTCCCTGAACTTTGAAAAGGACACTAGGAAAATGTGGAAGTTGGTAATACAACTAAATGATGAAGGTACAGGGAGAAACACAAGGGTTGCAATAAATAAAGATGGGAACATCATCACAGATAAACAGGCAGCTGATCACTTTGCAGATTCCTTTGCTAAAGACAATGACATTGAAGTTAGTACAGAGAAACAGCAGGAGATCAGAGAAGCAACAAAATGTACGAAGTGATGAAACTATAACAGAGGTTATGGAGACCCCATTCACTATCAGAGAACTGGAGCTAGCAATATCCAAATTAAAAATGAGAATGTCACCAGGGGCTGACGCGGTATCAAGCGAAATGATTAAGAACTTGGGAGTAACAGGGAAGACAAAACTGCTACAGATATTCAATGCCAGTTTGACAGGCAGAGTCCCTCAGACCTGGAGAGAAGCAATTATGATACCGCTCCTAAAACAAGGGAAATACAATTCCACAGCATCCAGCTATAGACCAATTAGCCTTATAAGTTGTCTTTATAAAACAATGGATATGGTGGTACCTTGAGAGTGAGAAACTCCTTGTGCCACAGCAAGTGGGTTTTCAAAAATGCTTCTCTACTGAAGACCAAGCAACTTATCTTTCCCAAGAGATTGAGGATGCTTTCCAAGACAAGAAATGGGTAATAGCAGCATGAATAGACCTAAGGAAAGCATTTGACAAGGTATGGAAAGGACTGGAAGAAACTGAGAAACACAGTAAAAGGTAGGATGTACAAATGGTTAAAAGCATACCTGCATAATAGAAGAGACAGAGTACAACTAGATGGACGGAAAAGTAAGAAAATTTTACTACGCCATGGTGTACTGCAAGGTGGTGTGCTTTCCCCCCCACACTTTTCATAGTCTACATTAACGACCTGATTAACGAACCGCCAAGTGGAATGAAAGTGGCAAAGTATGCAGATGATCTGGTGATATGGTGCACAGATGAATATGCAACAGTTACCACCAAAATGTAACAAAAAGCAATAGATGCCGTAACCCTATAAGCAACTAAATGGTGTGTTAGCATCAACACAGATAAATGCAACACTATGCTCTTCACCCTCTCTCCAAAACAAAAAAGCGGGAGACATCAAGATAGACGGAGAGCTACTAAGAGAAGAACAACCCACCTACCTCAGAGTTACATTTGCTTTCCCCCACACTTTTCAGTCTACATTAACGACATGATTAACGAACTGCCAAGTGGAATGAAAGTGGCAATGTGTGACACCTACCTCAGAGTTACATTCGATGATAGGCCGACTTGGAGACATCACGTCAACAAGGTAGCAGGAAAAGCCAGAAGGAAGTTAGCCACCCTGAGAAAACTAAGCGGAACCACATGGGGAGCTGGAGAGAAAATACTTGGCAGTGTTTACCAACAGGGCATACGACCACATCTGGAATATGAATCAGCTGCTTGGTGTCCAGCATCAAACACTACATTGAAAGAGTTAGATAATCAGGTGCTAAGGGTTATTACAGGGGCAATTAAATCAACGCCTATAGTGAAGATGGAGAAACTAGGGAGGATGCAAGCACTAGGGGAACGTAGAGACACAACGGTGCTAACACTGTATGCCGAGTCACCCAATGAAGGATAGATTCCACGACCTAGCAATGGGACGATTGAAAAGAAGTAGCTTTGTACCCCAGGCCAAACGACTTCATAGACACACCACAGAACTGCCTGAAATTGATACAACTGTGTCAGAACAAACACCCTGGAGAGAGCAGAATAGACTATCAGTACGAGCCCAAACAACCATTCAAGGAATACTAGGCAAGGAGGAACAGAACAGTGTGCAACGTAAGACAATTGCCCTGAGTTTCTTGGATGAAGAATATCCACAGGATCTATGGGTCCTTCTTCTTCTTCTTCGTACGCTGTCAGACGTCAGGATCTATGGGTCCGAGTATACAGATGGGTAAGCACAGAATGCAGTAAAGAATGGAGGAGCAGGAGTGTATATAGAATATCCATTCACGCTATGGAAACAGTTGCACTACCAACAGGGAAATTCTGCCATAATTATGATGCAGAGATTCAAGCAATGAAATTGGCAACGGAAAAATTGCTGAAAACCAACCTAGGCCCAAATCCTGTGGTATTTTTGACAGATGCAGAATCAGTACTCCAAGCACTATCATCCGGGAAGCTGTCAGATCTACAAATTTTATTGTCAATTTTGTGCAACCAACACAAAATCACGATGAAGTGGATACTGTCTAACTGCGGAATACCAGTAAATGAGAGAGCCGACACACTGGCGAGGGAAGGTGCTAAAGATGAGCAACCAGATGTACCAGTTACATAGCATCAAAAGAAAAAGATGATTAAATTAATGAGAGATCTTCCAACACAAATACAAGATGACTATTACAATATAAACAGGCAAGAGCAGATTGTCATACTGCGCCTCAGAACAGGACACAACCGACTCCCCAGCCACATGTACACAAAATTTAGGATTGGCAACTCAAATAAATGTACATGTGGACAGGCCCTCCAGACTACAGAGCATATACTTCAGGACTGCCCAGAGTATGAGAGATAGAGGCAGAAATACTGGTCAGGGGAAACAACACTGGAAGGGAAACTATATGGACCTATGTGTGAGCGGTAGAAGACAATGAGGTTCATACAAGAGACAACTTTGCAGATGTAGACATACTCCAAGCGAATGAAAGAAGAAGCCCATGCAGCTACGAACAACAAGAAAATGTAACGCCACACATAAACATGGCCTGACATTGTGAGAACTGAGCTAGTAAAACCAAGTGATGCAGAGATAATATAATAGCAGCTTATACCACAAGCCAAAATGTCTCGTATTTCATGACTCCGCCCAAACATATAGCCATTATGTCATCATCACATCACTTCCAACACTCAACCTGATGACACTTCATCTATTACTCATTCTGGTACAATGTCTACAGGATGTGGTGTGTATAAAATAATCAGAGATTGTCATTTATAGCATATGTGAATGAAAGCAAACAAAATCTATATCAATAATGAGCAAAACACAAACAAGGTCAAAATACTGTCGACTAAGTTAAATGCATATCAACATAGAAAATATACAGCAAATAATGATATTGATAACAATCAATTGAGAATAAAATACAAGATCATTAATTCAGGATATTTGCTATACAGGACATACTGATTTTCGTTCACATGATGACATACCGATAATTGTTTATTTTATGTTACACTGATAATTGTCTATTTTATGTTATACTGATAATTGTCCATTTTATGTTATACCGATAATTGTTTATTTTATGTTATACTGATAATTTTTTTTTGCCGTTCAAAATCTTTCTCTATTCCCCAAGGGGATATTTTTATTTTGGGCCTGTCTGCCCGGTGCATCTGACTCCGGCATTCATTTTATGTAAGGGCTGCTTCCTCCTGCATTTTTTAAGGGGTTGCTTCCCCGGGGTTATGGCCAGTGCTGTGATTGGGGAGCAAATCCAGCACCTTCAGATTGTGAGCCGTGACACTTAACCGCTAGACCACGCCGTCCCCCAAATTGTTTATATAAGTCACACTGATAACTGTTTATATTATGTTAACCTGATTACTGTTTATATATGTCATGTCATACTGCTAATTGCTATACAATGGGCTTGTCTTAAGTCTTTACCCTGACCATGAAGGAGTAGGAGGAGAAAGTATAAATTTGGCACAGTGCCTATTCCTTCTCAATGTAGCCACCACCCGAATTTATACATTTCTGCCATCTCTGCATGACCTTGAAAAGACATTTAGAATAAAGTAACCTATTTTTCAAACTAAACCAGTTATCACAAGCCAGTATGGCATCTTCGTCACTGTCAAAATGATTTCCTTCCCCCTTTATAAAAAAAATTTTGAAGAAAAAAAAGACCTAAATCCAGAGAATTTGGTGGGTGTGGAAGAATTTAAATATTCAAATCATTGGCTGTTTGCAGAACAAGCCTTGCTTTATGGGAGGGCGTGTTGTCTTGAAGCAAAGGCAGAATTTGAGTGTGTGCTATCCCTCGTTTTCTGGTCAGTCTTTCTTAGTTTGGTAAGGAGATCTGCATAATATTGCCCATTAACCGTGTTGCCATGAGGCAATTAATCTTTCAATATGACACCTTTGACATCCCAAAAAATAGTCAGCATCACTTTTCTTGCAGATTTCTGTGCTCTTGGCTTGACATGTTTCGATGAGCCCGGGGTTTCCCACTGCATGCTGGCAATTTTGGATTCTGGGTCATAATGGTGAACCCAAGTCTCTTCTACTGTCACCATAGTTGACAGTACATTTTTCGACCGACACATTTTGAGCAACTTGTCACAGCAATCAACCCTCGTTTGTTTCTGTTCATATGTCAGGAGACGCAGGACCCAGCGGGCACACACTTTTCTCATGTTCAGTCTGTTGTGTAAAATTCTAAAAACTACTTTCATTAAGCAAAGCTGACCTAGATATCTCTGCAATTGTCATTTTCCTATCCTGGTCAATGATTTTCTTCACTCTTGCAGCATTTTCATCGCTGCATTCTGGGGATGGTGTTCCTGATCTTGGAAGATCAGCAACATGGGAATGGCCACACTTAAACTGCCTACATCAGTTTTTTACAGAAGCATACGAAGGACAGAATTCCTCAAACACTGGTTCCATCTACCTTTGTATTTCTGTAGGTGTTTTTCCCTGCAACATCAAGAATTTTATCACAGTTCTGGACTCTGATTTCTCCATTGTTCTGACAAACCATTAGAATAGTAGATCCGGTTAATAAGGTGTGTTGCGCTATGCACCATATCGTCTAAGCCCGTCGAGGAGAGGAAATTCATACTTCTCAAGTACAGTACAAATTGAATGAGCTACATATGTGCCAAATTTCAACTTTTTTCTCCTACTCCTTCATAGTCAGGGTAAAGACTTATGACAAGCCATTTGTACATTTCATACTGATACTTGTTTATATATGTCATACTGATAACTGTTTATATATGTCATACTGATAACTGTTTATATGATATGTCATACTGATAACTATTTATATATGTTATACTGATAACTATTTATATATGTCATACTAATAACTGTTTATATATGTCATACTGATAAATGTTTATATGATATGTCATACTGCTAATTGTTATATAAGTCATACTGCTAATTGTTATATAAGTCATACTGATAATTGTTATATATTTCATACTGTTAACTTTATGTTATGTCATACTGATAACTGTTTATTTTAAATGTTATATTTATATTCATTAATTGACTTTGTTGTAACACTGAAACCTTCTAGGCACATCATAATAGACAAATTTGGAGGATTGGGCAAAGGGCTGGCTATAATTATCCTGTAGATATATAATCACAAGAAAAAGAAAAGAAAACCTGTACATTCCATGGTAGAAAGGAGTGATTTGTTAGGTAAGATTATTTTAATCTCACTCTTTGGTGCAGGCCCCCATTGATGAAAGTTGAAACCGTCTTCATTGTGCTCCATTTTACAGAGCCATACAATAGGATTACTGACCAGGACGTCGTGTCAGGCACAATATACTGACCAAGACCACTATCTTTCTTTATGTAGTGCTCCCTGGAAACAGGCTGTTTTCAAGGCAGTCTGGCTGACGAGATGTGGATCGGTGTAGTAGTGAGCTTCATATCAAGCCAAGTATAGCGCTACCATTTAGTGACCACCTTCAAACACGCTCAGGATGTGAGGAAAGCTACTTCAATTGGCCCTGTAACGCCATTTTCAGCGTGCACAAAAGAACTAACTTATTCATCAGGGGCATTTAACAACAACAAACAAGAACATATAATAGGTTGAACTTAGGGTTGACAATTTATATTTCTGATTTGGATTTACATTTCTTTTGACTTTCATAAATCCCTTACCATAATGGGACAAATCAACCTCTGGTAGTACATTATCTTCCAACAATATGATTAAAGTTGTACTTTCTATTCTCATTGTCTTAATGGTTTCTCTGTGTATCCTGCTTGCTTCCTTCTTCGTTCCTTCTCAATCTCCTGCTTTCAAGTCCTGAAAAGGTTTTTGCAAGTAGCAGGATGTAGACTGGAGAACGGAATTCATTGTGTCGTAGTTTACAGTTTGACTGCAATATTTACACCTTTTGGTCTAACACATCCGTCTTCAGCAGGCCTTTTTTAGTTCCGGGTTAGCCTTCTCTCTTAGATTTTGTCTCCTTAGCCAAATTTGCTCAGTTGCAGCCTGTTTTCCAGAATCACCGCATGGAAGTGTAGAAAGGTCTTTGCAGCTCTGGTCCTGAAACTAACAGGCAGCTACGAGTTGCTGACCGCTGCAGCTCATGCGCTGCTCAGCGTCTTGATACCATCCTCACTTCCAATTTTTGTGACCATTTATCAAGTATACTTATACTATTCTGTATCTGGCTGTGGGACAGAAGAACCAAGTCATCAGCAAAATCCAGATCATTAAGTCATTTTGTCAATGAATTCCATTTTCATTGGTTAAAGTTGTGTTCTTCATAATTCAGTCAAAAACCAGCAGAAAGAGAAATAGTGATAAGACACCTGTCACAAATTTTCATAATCATATTAGCCAACTTCAGGTACACTCCTTAGAGCTTTGAGCAACTTCCAGAGTGAGTCTAAACCGCCAAACGCCTTTTCATAGTTCATGAATTTGATATGAATCATGTCATTGTAAAGATAACTGAATATGTTGTATAACAAGCTAAGAAAGACAACTTATCTGGCTCTCTCTGAGCAGCTCATGATAGTTAATGTGTTAAGTGGTATTGACAATAAATCACAGCAAAGGCTTTCTGACATCTAGTTTAGAGGGCTTCCTCGCATTTAGATTTGGGAATAATATAAATATAATTAAATATAAAAGATCCACATGGAGGATTTATAGTAGAAATAAGCAAGAATGATGAAGCAAAGAATACAATTTGCAACTCACCCTTATTCTGTCAGGTCCTAGTCCTGGAGGTGGACATCTCTCAAGGTAAGAGTTCAAATCTTGGTCGATGAACTCAAACACCAGTGAGAGACATATATCCTGGTCAGAGACGGCCTGGTGATGCACATCTAAAAGTCTGTGGAAATATTTCACCCAAAATAAACATTCTTCTTCTTCTTCTTCTGCGTTAGTTCTCAATCTCCCGCTACCAAACCCTGAAAGGGCTTAAGTAGCAGAATGTAGTCCAGAGAACGGAATGCGTTGTGTCGTAGTTTACAGCTTGACTGCGATATTTGCACCTTTCGGTCCAACACATCCGACTTCAGCAAGCATTTTTTTAGTACCGGGTTAGCATTCCCTCTTCGATCCCTTCTCCTTAGCCAGTCTGCGCTGCTGCAGCCTGTTATCCAGGATCACGACGTGAAGGTGTAGAAGGGTCTTGGCAGTTTTAGTTCGCTGGCCCTGCCGCTAGCAGTCAGCTATGGGTCGCTGACCACTGCAGCTCATGCGCTGCTCAGCGTCTTGATACCATTCTATTTATACAATAATGAAGTACTGTGTATGGTCTATCTATCACCCGAGGGGTACAGAAGTTAATAGGTTTGTTGAGGGGGACGGCGTGGCCTAGTGGTTAAGTGGCACGGCTCCCAACGCGAAGGTGGTGGGTTCGATCCCCATCACAGCACCGGCCGTTACCCCGGGGAAGCAAACCCTTAGAAAATGCAGGAGGAAGCAGACCCTTACATAAAATGCACGCTGAAGTCGGATGCACTGGTCCGACAGGCGCAAATTAAAAATACAGTGCAATGCACACCGCCTTGGGGATTAGAAAAATAAAGCGAATGCAAAATCTGTAATCTGTTCACTGTAATCTTGATTGCATGCCATAAATAAACATCTGATTTCAGATGTGTGACTAAATGTTTTTCTTCTTCATCACTCAACTAATTGTCTTTTGTCATTCTTTTTTTTTTTAATTCCTTGATAGAGTGAGTTGTACTGTGTTCTGTGCTGACTTCAGCGCACAATTTGTATATATTTATTTCCCACAGGGATATGACCTTGCTGTTTTGAGAATTCGAACCCATTAAGCTTAGACTGTGCAGTGTCACTATTCACTTTGCCACATGCTTCCTCTTACATAATGTCTAATTCCCTCATGGTCAACTGGGAAGTAGCCAGATTGGAAAGAATATAGGACCCAAGTACCTTTCCAAAAATAAAATAAGTTGCCTCATAGCTGTAAGCCAGGTACTAATTTGCAGTTGAGTTGACTAGAAAGTATAGGTAACAGAAACCAAATTTATTTGAGAGGCAAGCGCTCTACCACTGTGATACTTTTAGTCATAAAACTTTTCATGTATGTCATCAAAGGTGATGGAAGAGGGCTGTGCATTTGACTAGCAGCCTCCTCATGTAAAGCCAATGCTATAAAAACCACCAATGTTAAGTACTCGGATACAGTGGGACAGCAGCTGTTATTATTGAATGCCCACAATGAGTAGGATTATTCTTTTGTATGCCCTGAAAAGGACGTTAAGGGGCAGTTTGTCGTAGCTTTTATCACATCCCGAAAGTGCTGATAAAGGTGGACCGTGGTCCTCCAGCAGATTGAGCTATGGTTGGCCTCATCTGTGTGTTGCCCACTACTACAGGGATTAGGTCAATCCCTCACCTTGTTAGCCAGGCTGCCATGAAAACAGACCATTTCCAGGGAGGACTGTGGGGAAGTCGAGGTGAGGGTCTTGGCCAGTATATTTTGACTGACCCTGACTAACCGATCTGCTTCAGACATGCACATCTGGACCTTGCAGACTATTTTACAGTTGTACTTCGATATCTGCATCCTTCGGAAAGGCACATCCGTTGTACTTCAATACCTGCATGCTTCGGATAGGCACATTCGCTTGGTTTATTTTACAGTTGTACTTCGATATATGCATGCTTTGGAAAGGCACATCCGTTGTATGCAGATATCTGCATGCTTCGGACAGGCACATCACCTTGCAGCCTATTTTACAGTTGTACTTTGATATCTGCATGTTTCGGGCACATCACTATGCAGACTATTTTACAGTTGTACTTCGATATCTGCATGTTGCAGGCACATTACCATGCAGCCTATTTTACAGTTGTACTTTGATATCTGCATGCTTTGGACAGACACATCACCTTGTGGTTTGACTTTTTACTCCTGCTAGCTCTCCCTATCCATTGGCTGTCACCAGACAACTTGTGGGTGGTTTGTAGCCCAAGTTTTCCTTCTCCTAGATTAATTGCCATCTATGGTTTACAGACTTTATCTACCAAGAGCATTTACATCTCCTGTTTGTAGAAACAGTCCTGTCATAAATAGAGCAGGATCTCGGCTTATGCTGTCAGAAGCATATTGCATATGATTTTAGAGCCTGGAGAAGAGAGGGATGACCACTGATAGTTCAAAAACCACAATGGTCTCATAGGAGACATTTCATTATGCTGGGTGAACAGCTTTTGGAACAGGTCAAGCAGTTGAAATACATTGAAGCTGTAATAGACCATAAGGGAGGTATCAAAGAAGGATTGGCTACTCAAAGAGCAGCAGCAGGGAAACTATATCATGTCGTAATTAGAGGATTACTCATTTAGAGAGAAAGGCTGCAGTGTTAACTATTTTTTGTTCCCCATTCAGGTCCCGGTAACACACGCGTTAAATTAAAATTTCATGAAAACACAAATTATATATACTTAACGAGGGTGGTGTAGCATAGTGTTTTCTTCTTAGCACATATCACCTTGGGGTACATAGACCATCAACCATCCATTTTCAAGTAGACTGGGCCTGTGCTATTTTCTGCAGCTTCTTTCTGTTCCTATTTATCGGCATCTGGATCTCTTCTCCGTGTGTTCTTTGGCCTACCTTTGCCTCTTTTTCGCTGTGGGTTCTATGACAGAGATTGTGTGGTAATACTCATGTGTGGCCTAGCTTCTTGCCAAGATTATCTGTTCTACCTGTCTTTGTTCTAGCAGTTGGTGACACGGCTCACAAACAAAACTTGCTAATGTTCAGATTTATGAGCCAGCAAGGTCACACCCCTATGAGAAACAAACTCATAAAAAAAATGTGTGCTAAAGTTGGATACACAGATGCACTGGGCCACGAGATGCAAAAACACAGTACAACATGCCCTACCCTTAAGAAACATGGCAAACAGAAAGAAACAAAAACAAACTTACCTAACAATATTTGGATGTTCCCTATTTTCGAGCTGCTTTAGTAAAGAAATTTCTCTGATCGCTGCCATTGGCATCCCTGCCTCAAAATGACGACCTTGTCTTCGTATCCTAATCTGTTTAATAGCAACGACGGAACCATCTTTGTTGGGATCCCTAGCCTTGAAGACCTGCCCATATGCACCTGTTGGACAGCAGACAAAACACAATAAAGGCCTCAAGAAGTCAAGTTTATGAATACCGAAATAAACTTACACAAATATTTCTTTTTGCATGATGGATGAGCTAACTCTTTCGGCCTTCACACAGGCCACCTTTTGATAGGAATTTCCTGACCTAACTTTTTTAGTGCCGGGCAGTGACTAACAGGTTGTTCTTTTCAATTCTCAACTGCCATGGACTTGTTTTACATGAATAGTGTGTACACAGGGTCTCTGAGTTTATCATCCGTCTCTGATAGGATTAGGGGCAGATCTGCAACAAATCCCGCTCATAATCTATGCAAGTTAAAGAAATGTTCACTTGATTTAAAAAAGAAAATGCATATGAAAGATAACTCTTTGGTCTGAGGAATTGAATTTCATACCTGATCCAATGTGAGACAGGAACTCGTAATTTCTCTCCCCTATCTCTTTGCCTTGCGTGCGCTGCTGTTGTGATGCATGTCCTAATTGATGACTCTGGCTTTTGGGCTGTTGTTGCTGCTGCCGTGGAGAATGATGATGCTGCTGCTGATGCAAATGATGTTGTTGCTGGCGGCTTGGCTGTAACACTTGGTGCTGTTTTGACACCTGTAAAACTTGCTGAAGCTGCTGTTGTGGTGATGAGGAGGATGCGAGCTGTTGCTGCGATGGCAACAATGTTGGGCAGAGTTTTGGGGAACTTGATGCCTTCATGGCTGCTGTCAGCTTGCGCGTGGTTCACTCATACTAGCATCTATCGCCGTTATTCTGGAGAAATAAATTATGGGATGTAATGTCAGTGTACTACAAAAATAACATCAGGAAAACAATTACTTTCAGAATGAAGCTGATTCTTCCCCATTTTTTTCAGAGCCCCAAATAGCAGCAAAGAATACACTGTAACCTGTCAGGTATGTCATTACAGGCAACTGAGGATGGGGTCAGATAGCTAAGCTAAGATTAGACTTATTATTGCAGCTGGCTAAGTGGTTTGGATATTAATGTTATGGCCATGGGGGCCATGCATTCAAAAACTCGGTACAGCAGTTTTTTTAAAATAAGAGGTCAGATATCAACTTAGACTGTACACTGCATATTCCACAGTCACATTAATCTTACTCAGTGAACCTGTGCGATGGGAACAAACACTTTAATGATCGTTTAACATTGTTTTTATGATTTTCCAGTGAAAGTTCTATGTTAAAATTAATCTCATGATATTTAAGACAGGACTTTTCCCATGATATTCAGCTCTTCTCAGCTTATTGTTGGCACATGATTATTTAATCTTGCATTAATTTCTGCATTATTTCAAACAGTTCCACAACATCATTGATGATCCTATCCTGCCATTTTAGCCATGAGATTAGTCAATGAAAACAGCTGCCAGAGGTTTAAAAACAATCATTAGATAAAAGCTACAGGATAAGAACAAACAAAGCTTTTAAGACAACTATAGATAAAAAGTTAATGAGCTATTGTACACAAATATTTGAAGAAAAGGGGTCAAACACACAGTAAACAAGATAGCAGTCAACAACATAGCTGTCCAAGACCCTATTTTGATGCCAATTGGCAACCCTGGAAACAGACTGCACACATGTAGCTTGACAGAGAATATGGATCAAAGGAGGAAGACAGACCCAGTCCCCAAAAAGTACTGTGATGAACCGGATGTTTTTACCAAAGGGAGATCGTGCAAATCTTTAAGAAATCATGGAGGAAGTTACCAAAATGAAAGACATAGAAGAGTCATATGTTATTTATCTAGATTTTGCCAAGGCCTTTGACACAGTACTTCATCAAAGATTGTTTAGGAAGTTGAAATCACGTGGAATAGGTGGCAAAGTTGCCAAATGGATAGACAATTGGTTAATGAGAAAAGGCAAAGATGATTATGAGAAAGACAACTCTTTGGTCTTATGAATTAAATTGAATATGAGACAATACAACTCATAATTTCTGTACACCGAGTGGTGTGATGTAAAAAGTGGAGTGCCACAGGGTTAAGTGTTGGAGCCAATTTTTTTCTTAGTACATATACATGATTTGGAAAACGATACCAGATCCATGATTGCAAAACTAAGGCAGACATGGATATATTGAGGTCAGATTTAGATACAATTCAAGAATGATCTGAAAGCTGGCAGATGGAGTTCAATGCAGATAAATGTACAGTCATCCACATGGGTAGATCCAATATGGAACATAATTACAGACCTATAGATTTGAGCATTGTGTTCAATGTGGAACCCTTAGCATAAATGGGATATAAACATGCTGGATAGGATATAAGGAAGAACGACAAATCTGATAGTGCGACTCCTGAATTATAGTTGTGAGAAAAGACAAAAACTGGTCTACAGTATCTAAAAAAAAGAAGAATTCGAGGTGATTTATACAGATTTATAAGACAATCAAGGGAAAGGAAAAATTAGACTGTTAACAAATTTTTCAAAGTACATCTAACTGCAAGAACAAGAAGGCACAGCTACAAATTAATTAATGAAATGTCCAGATTAGATATTTACAATTTTTTAGTCACGAGAGGGGTAAATGCTTGAAAGGTATCATCACGAAATAGCGGGGGCAGGGTCAGTTAATGCATTCAATAATAGATTGAACGCACATAGTTATTTTTATATAAAGTTCAGTAGAAGAAACTGATTATATCCAGACTCTGTAGAGCCTTCTAAACCAGTTAAAAAGAAGTTAAGTGTCAAACTTAAAAAAGTGTAGATACTGAATCCATGCTGTAAAATGACACAACATAACAAGATGTCCTTTTTTAGTACCAATATGAACAACAACAAAAAAAAAATTAAGATTTGAATGCAAAATAAAATATGGTCATCCATACTTATTGAAAATTCTGTGTTTTCACATTAATATCTAAAACGAATTTTTTCATATTACAGAAATAAGAATGTGTCCACTACTCAAATCTCACAGGTAATATAAATTCTTGATAAATCATATCAGGTGATTTAGCAGCCTCTCTTCTACAATAGAAGACAGAGATGGTATTTATAATTTTCTTGTGAATTATAACTTCTACAGGACGGAGACCAAGACACCATGCCCAACCCTCTTGAGCCACCTCTTACAAGATGTGCTACTATTCTCTGCACCCCTTTCAGACCCCACTTAACACAGAAGGTGAATAAATGTCATATTCATTTTAAAGAAAAAAATGTCAAAATTTGACGATAGACCTAATTAAAAACGAGTAACTTTGTCAATTGTTCTATTTAAACTTTGTGTTACAGAAATGTAAAACATTCAATCTTCATAAAGTTCACTGCAGAAATAGATTGACTTAATATAACAAAACTACAGATATACAATGTAGGCCCATTTTGTAACAAAGAAAAGAGAAGTTATGGAGACATAACATTTTGTATTCAAATCTAATTTTCCTAATTGAAATACATTTATTTTACATCAGGTGGTCACAAATATGGCCAGTTCGATCCCCATCACAGCACCAGCCGTTACCCTGGGGAACCAAGTCCTTAGAAAATGCAGGAGGAAGCAGACCCTTATATAAGATGCATGTTGAAGTCGGATTCACTGAGCCAACAGGTGCAAAATAAAAACCACAGTGCGACGCATACCGCCTTATAAACAAAAAAAATACGGTGAACACAAAAAACAAATTTGGCCATAGCTGGTAGTGGAATCAAAGAACAGCTCTGTTCTATCTAATGCTCCAACATAATTTAACTTCACAGATCAACTTCTGGCCATTCTTGGGGCAGAGCTGTTTCCACTAATGAAGATGGGGAAAGAATCAGGGATCCAGTGTCAGCGTATAAAAATGTAGATAAGTATAATTCAGATGCCATGTTAGAACAAAACTACGTTACAACCAAAAGGTCATCAGTGACAACAGACAATGCACACAAGAACTATACGCCGTCCTACTTCTTCTTCTGCGTTCATTCTCAATGTCCCGCTAGCAAGCCCTGAACAAGGCTTGCCAAGTGTACCAGAGCTAATCGATTTGACGAAGCTCTGTCACAGACGGTAAAGGGGTCTGCTCTATTCTCTTGCACTCAGTACACTCACTCTAAACAAATTCAAGTAACACTAAATATAAACACAATACAACAGATTATTTATTCAAGCAACACTGCCACTATAAACAACTGAAATTCTTTCTCTCACACGCTTATCTAAAACAATCCTAACGCTATCTAACCTTATCAATACTGTTATTTCTCTGTTCTTTCTCCCCTCCTAATCTGGTCTGTTGCGGAATACTGCTAATGGTAAAGTCTGCAGGTTCTAAACCCAAGTATGACTTATGTGGTGTTGTTCCTCTTCGTCTGCGATAGATCAAAGTAGTCTCAACATGGTCAGGATAGACTGCACCAAATATGATCTATGGGATCTCTGGAAAACTCCCTCTAGCTGCGAATGGCGACTGACATTCACGTGATCAAGATGATGTTGACGTGATCAGTGGGACTGTGTCAATATGATTTTGTTGTTGCATTTATCTTATTTATCTTATTTCTCTATTCCCCAAGGCAGGTGTGCGCTGCACTGTGGTTTTTATTTTGCGCCTGTCGGCCCAGTGCATCTGACTTCATGAATCTTATGTAAGTGTCTGCTTCCTCCTGCATTTTCTAAAGGTTTGCTTCCCAGAGGTAACGGCCGGTGCTGTGATGGGGATCGAACCCAGCACTTTCTGGTTGTGAGCCGTGTCACTTAACTACTAGCCAACATCGTCCCCAAACATTCACGTGATCAAGGTGATGTCGTCGTGATCAGTGGGACTGTCAATAAGCTACTGACAACTTGTAATTACGACCAATACATAATATGAGGGTAGTTACCTTGCTTTCTGCGTGTCCATCTCAACTGCCTCTCTCCGTCGCCTAAATATCAACTCAAATCTGTCTCAACTGCATATCTTCGTCACCTGCCCTCCACTGAGGGTCTCTTTCCAAATTACCTCTGTCTCTGAAGTGAAATGTTCTCTCTCTGTGGTTCTCAACTCAAATCTGCCTCAACTGCATATTTCCGTCACCTGCCCTCTACTGAGCGTCTCTTTCCAAAGTACCTCTGTCTCTGAAGTGCAGTGTTCTCTCTCTGTCTCTGAAGTAAAATATTCCCTCTCTGTGGTTCTCAACTCAAATCTGCCTCACTCCGTCACCTGCCTTCCACTGAGCGTCTCTTTCAAAAGTGTTCTCATGGAATGTCCTCACGTCTCTCTACCGGGATTTATATTCGATCTGCATTTCCAGATCACGTGATTTCCAAAAAGGCGCGCGTTATTGTCTGTCTGCTTGCCACTATCCTCCCATCCTGGTCGTGTGGTTTCCAGGCGACGCGGGTTTGTCGGCGGCAACAAGTCTACCCGTCTACCACCACTAAACGTTCCAGGTGTGGACATATGGCCTGCAACTTACGTATGTTTACCACAACTTCCAACTTGCGCGGTTCGAGACAAAGCGCACGTGGTACATCCTGGTTACTCAAATTCTGGCGGTACTGAGTTCAGCTGCAGACTCATATGCCACGAAAAAGAAGAAAAAAAAGATGGATGTCTAAACTCTTTCTATCTTCCTCTCAACTGTTACATGTTAAAACATGTATAAGCTCATGCCTATATATTGTCTCTACGTCTAAGATCTGTTATTCATGTAGCAGAATGTAGTCCGGAGAAGGGAATGTGCTGTGTCTCTAGTTTACAGCTTGAACACGATATTTGCACCTTTCGGTCCGACACATCAAACTTCGGCAGGAAAGTCAGCCTAAATAACATTGAAATTCTGTTCTTTCAGCTGTCTTCCATTTGTTTACTAATTTTACTGTATGACAATGTTACAGTCCATCAATCGATAGCTTCCATTGCACATTCTGATTGGTTTACTGTTTATAAACAAATATTTTGGGTAAAAAGCAAGTCACTTGGAAGTAATGCATATTCTGCAATAAAAAGAAATTAACCTCATCTCTCTGTGAGTGGAAAATAAGTTAATTACAATATTTTAAAATCTGTGTTCCATTCCTACACAGATGGATCAGTTACAAATGTCACCTGGGATTGTGGAGGAAGATCATACACAAAAGCTAACCCGACTGATAGGAACAGCCAAGTTTTCAATCAACTACAGAGCTGAATTAGAAACTCTAAAGACAACCGTAGAAATAACACTACAAAACAAAAACCACATGCATGGGCAAAACATGATAGTAACTGATGCATAGTCAGCCATAACTGCACTCAAATCCTACAAGAAAACATAACTGAATGAATTGAGAGTAGATTTAGCACAAATGTATCAAAGGTTCCAGAAAGCAGTGATTCAGAAAGGAAACGTGGATGCCAGCAATCTGGTCAAAAAGGGAGCAAAACTGGTAAAGGAAGAATTACTGGTCAACGATGAAGAAACAAATCATAATAAAGAGGCAAAACAATTTAAAAGTGATAGGAAGAAAATTCCAAACACCAAGCAGATGATGGATACTACCAACTGTTCAGAAAAGGCCAAGTATGGTCACAACAGATTGAAACACCACCTATACACTAAATTCTTCTTCTTCTTCGTTCATTCTCAATCTCCCACTACTAAACTCTGAAAGGGTAAGTAGCAGAATGTAGTCCAGAGAACGGATGCGCTGTGTTGTAGTTTACAGCTTGGCTGCGATATTTGCACCTTTCGGTCCAACACATCCGACTTCAGCTAGCATTTTTTGAGTACCGGTTTAGCCTTCCCTCTTCGATCCCTTCTTCTTAGCCAGTCTGCCCTGCTGCAGCCTGTTATCCAGGGTCACCGCGTGGAGGTGTAGAGGCATCTTGGCAGCTATGGTTCGCTGGCTCTGGTGCTAGCAGTCAGCTATGGGTCGCTGACCACTGCAGCTCATGCGCTGCTCAGCATCTTGATCCCCATTAAATTCAAAATAGGTACCACCAGCCTATGTTGCTGTAGACAGACATGACAGCAGCACATGTGCTTCAGGACTGCCCCCAGTACACAAATCTGAAAAGGGGTAGGATATGGTCCACATTCCCTAAACTGCAGTATTTAAACCTGAAAAAGACAGCAGTCTTTATTGAAGAATAAAGAGGCTAAATGGGCAACGAGCGCAGAAGAAGAATAAAATGTGTGTCCTATATTTTTTTACACATTTCAAATCCTGCACAATATACAACACATTTAAAGTGCATTTAAAGACTAAATATCTTACAAATTCTCACCAAAAGAAGATTCTCATTAATAAGGAATGTGACATGAATTTGGAGAAGAAAAAAATGAATTAAATATAGATTCTTATAAAGAAATCAACATTCTAATACAATATTAACTATGTGTGAACTACCTGATCAGCATGGTGATTGGTTCTTTGGAAATACTTAATGTAGAAATATCATTTATTTTCTTAAATATTCGATGTTGAAATATTTAGTGATTTTGCTAAAATATATTCCACATGAGCTCAGTGTGACAATATGGAATTTCAATTAATAATATAACCAGCCTTGTCTTAGTTTATCTTATCAGGCACTGTAGGCCAAGACTATGATGTATATATCAGCATATAAATAAGATGCTGCCATTATTTAGCCTAATGCCAGTCCTTATACATTTATTGCAAATTCATTAAAACTACCGCAACTTCAACATATCTATACAGGACACAGAAATGATATTACTTGGTAAGTAGCAACTATAGATATTTCAAACTCATTTTAATTAATCCATTGTTTCATGGCCTTTGTTATTTCACAATGGGCAGACCTAGCCATAACAGTGAAGGGTTATCTCACAATCAGCAGGCTTAGTAGAAATAGTGAAAGAATAAAATGTGAACATATTTTGCTGACTTTATTAAAATAGTATACATCTCCTGGTTGTTTCCATCTATATGAACGAATTTTGTAATTATATATTTATTAGGATGATAAAAATGTATATATGTTTTAAAGATAAAATAATAAAACAAGTCACGATAGACAGTATTTCAACAATTTATCTCCAGAAGGCAGAATGGATTAAAGAATTTGTGTTTTTAATATCTATAGTTTAAATTATGACAATGAGGTCCATCTTCAGGTTTTTATCAGATAACCAAACACTGTATATTACATCCTCTTAATTATTTAATATTTATTTATCGATTACAGTTTTATTGCTGTGGCATACAAAAGCATCTGTTAGGATTAATTTCTTCGTAAACACAGAAATACTATCAACATGGCACTTTTGACAACTACATTTCAAATATCCAAGATTTGCGTATGACCTATGGAGATAAGTTACTGACTCATAAACTGAAGCAGAAAAATTACAAGCCAGCACACTGATCAAAGTTCACAAAGCTAGGGGGCAAATTTATTGTACTATTAAATAATGATGACAAAGTATATTGTATCCTAAATATATCATATAAATATTCTGATTTATAATTGATGTATTTTATCTTTATTTTGGAATATATCAGCTGTGTGTGCAAGCTAAATTTTATTTTGTAATAATGTAAGTACATTATTCAGAAAAACATATACTAGAACACCATTGTATTGACACAAATCAGACTGTATGGCTTTCTAATGCATTTATACAGAGAGCTAGGATGACAACAGCATTCTATAGCAGCTGGTATAAAGAAAAGAGCTTGCTGTATTAAAAATAAAATTAAAGGATTCAAATATATAACGGAAATCTAAATGCTACATATCTGTTCATCTGTGAACGCACAACTTCCTTTTGTGAAAAAGAGTAGTCTGATTATTGTTTAGAAGATGTTATATCAGTTTGTAATTATATATTTATAATAAAATTGCATATAGTTTCAGTATATTGTGTAATTTAAACATAATTATGAAAGTCTCTGTAGGTCAGTGTTTGTGTGCATGAGAGTGCGATTTTGGAGGAGAATAAATGTTGAGTACAATTGCTGGCTGTTCATATGTCTTCAAGTGATATTCATTATGGATTTCAAATGTGTATATTAAAATAAATGTATGATACATAATATTAATTTTAATTGAAGTACATTTGCCCATGGTAACATTTATTGTACCACTAAATAATGAGAAAGTATATTGTATACTAAATATATTTTATTTATATTCAAACCTGTCAAATTCATAATTTACGTATTGTATTACATATTTTTGGGCTATGTCAGCTGTATGTGGAGGTAGAATTTGATATTTTGTCATGGCATGTTTTAAATAAATTCTTTAAAAAAATGATTTAATTACTTTTCACACATTGTTCAAGAATATGTAATACTCAAGAGAAAAATGATTTAATTACTTTTCACACATTGTTCAAGAATATGTAACACTCAAGAGAAAATGATTTCATTACTTTTCACATTCAAGAATATGTAACACTCAATAGAAAAATGAGTTCATTTCTATTAAAAAAACAATGCTAACAACAAAAATTCAAAGAGGACTTTAGAAAAAGACAGGACAAGAATGACAGAGAAAACCATAAATTGTTCTATAAGACCGTATGAAGGAAAAAGAGTGCCCGTGGAAATTTGTAAAAGACAAACAAGGTGCTTTGCTTACCACCAGATGGAGGTAATGGTTAGATGTAAATACTATTTCTCAGAACATAATTTTCAAAATTATGTTTAAACAAAAATCTACCGAATCTTTTATGGAATCCTCGCCAGTGCTACGTAGTTCGTGCATTGTGCTAAGATTCTCTAAAATATGGAGAAGAATAGAGCACTTATGGGTTAAACCATGTGCAATGACATTGATTCTTCGACTAAACCAAACTAGATATTTTTCAGAGCTTCATACGGTGGATGACCTAGTCCAGGTATGGCGCTCAGAGGAGGAAATCACTGACTGGGAATACATCACAATGGGGAACAGAAGGCAACAATGGAGAAAATAAAGGTTGGCAAAGCAGCTGGACACGATGGCATAAAAACAGAAATGGCTAAGTAATTGGAAACTACATATGAAGTTATTCCTGAAGGTTTCCAGGGCAGCCTGGTGCACAAAGACTATACCCAAAAATTAGTAGATGACAACCATAATTATAGATATTTTGTACAATGATTTTTTTTTTTTGCGTTCGCCTTATTTCTCTATTCCCCAAAGCCGTGTGCGTTGCACTGTGGTTTTTATTTTGCGCCTGTCGGCCCAGTGCATCCGACTTCAGCATGCATTTTATGTAAGGGTCTGCTTCCTCCTGCATTTTCTAAGGGTTGCTTCCCCGGGGTAACGGCCCGTGCTGTGATGGGGATCGAACCCAGCACCTTCGGATTGTGAGCCGTGCCACTTAACCACGCCGTCCCCTTTTTACAATGATGACAGCTGATAGAAATGATACAGACATTTCCCTCCTTAGTGTCTCTGGCAAAGCCTACTCTAATATATTGTAGTGGCTGAGCTGCAAATGGGCGAGGTCTAATGTTGGTTCAAAGCAAACCAAAGTATTCAAGACATTACCTTCCAACATGTGGCAACTGAGTTTAAAATGCTCTTGAGTATGATGGTGAAATTTGCCTGTTTCTTGAAAATGCAAAAATAAAAGTAATTGAAAAGGTTTCCTGATGCAGACCGTGGAAGTGCCTGGAAAGCAAGAACCTCCCAGCACTCTTTATTTAAACTTGCTATAAGACTTGAAGAAACTACATTATGAAAGGAAACCAAAAAGTCAAAGGAGTTCAAGACCCCCAGTAATGTAAGATGGGGCAACATATCCTCCTACCTTTTCACACTACTCATAGAATATCTTATCAAAGTCTGTAAAGTGAGGACAAAAAGTGCTTAGCGGGGTTCTGGAAGATGAGACAAGTCTATATCAGCTCAGATGATGTGGTCCTGATTACCAAATCAAGAGACCTTCAGATCAACCTTCAAATCTTGACAGAGAAGCTGGAGAAGTGAAGGATGATCATTCAAAAACCACTGTGCTCTTGATAGAAGAGACATTACATAATGATGGGAGAACAGCCTCTGGGACATGCCAAGCATTTAAAATACCTAATAGTTATAAACCAAAAGAGAGGTATCAAAAAAGGAGTTGGTTACTCAAAGAGCAGTAACTGGCAAACTTTTTCATTCCATAGATAGATTCTTCAGTAAAAGAAAAAATAGGTAAGAAAACCATGATATACCACTGCAACTACGTACCAGCTTTGACTTACGAATGTGAATCATGGTCAATGACCATTACCCAGAAAAGCCAGCTTCAAGCCTCTGAAATGAGATATCCAATAAAGTTGGTCCTTCTTCTTCATCGTACGCAGTCAAACAGCAACCATTATTTTTTCGAAAAAAGCAGCGGTCATCCTGAGGCTGTCGACACTGCCATTGAGCTTGTCTAGTGTTGCCACTGGTGATGGCCACATCTGCTCTCTCTGATCCTCGTATGTCGGGCAGTTTTGCAGCAAATGCTCAGCGGTCATTTTCCCGGTACCACACAGGCATTCGTCAGTGCCACCTATCTTCAATTTGTTGAATAGGTGGTACCTCAGTCTATTGTGGCCAGTGCGAAGTCTGAAGACCACGACCTGCTCTCTTCTGTTCAACTGGTAATAGGCATTTTTTGTGTAGCCAGTATGTTCGGTTTCCCATTTGGTCATGTATCTAGCTCTAATAAGCCGTTTTGACTCTTCGTATGTCATACTAATATCTGGTTGTGGTAGTTTTGCACCTTCTTTTGCCAGTCTGTCTGCCTCCTCGTTGCCTTGGATGTTGCAGTGGGATGGAACCCACTGCACCACTACCCTTTTTGGTGCGGACTGCTGGCATAGTACTGCTCTTAAATCATTAAGTTCAAAAGTTGGTCCAAGTAACAAGAAAAAACAAGGTCCTCAATCAGACAATGTGGCATGATCTCGAAACCTAGCCCTTGCATACTTATGTGGAGCCATCTCAACTTTGGTGGTTTGGCAATGTCTGCAGGTTGAAAGAAGATTGGTTTCCATGGCAGTCATTCGATGTAAAGAGCCAAGGATACAGATCTCCAGAGTGGCGCAAAGTCTACTGGGATAACAAAATAAAACTCTATAAGAAACTGAGTAATAGACTGGAACCAGGCCAAGAGGAAGACAGTGGATAGAATAGACGGGCACTTTCTGGCAAACCTTTACAACCGCAAGGTAGAAGAAAAGTAAATATGTTTGAGATGTACTCTATTGTTACTTTGTCTGCATATAAATACATTTAACATACACAAAATAACCATGCAACATCATATTATGAAACAAACAACATACGAGGTGTGTTCGAAAAGTATCCAACCTTTGGGCCGAAAAAATACAATTACTCACCTGGGGGTTTGAAACCCTAATCCCCTTCAAAATACTCTCCTTGGGCCTCCTCGCTCTTCTTCCAGCAGTCCCACTATTGTTGGAAGCATCTCAGGAAGGACTATGAGAATGGAGTACAGCTGGATCGTCACATTTCTCATGTCTTCTTGTGACTCAAATCGGGTTCCTTTCAGCAGAATTATCTTGGGGAACAGCCAAAAATCGCAAGGTGCCAGCCTTGGATGGGCGGGTGTGTTTTCATGATCAAGCTGCCAAGTTCCCATTGTCCATTTGCATCGAACTGCATCCATCCAGGTAGTACTCTTTGGTAATGTTTTGAACTTGTGGTGCGTACTCATGATGCCAAAGGAGTAAAAGAAAACGGTCAACACAATTCTGACATGGCTGCGCACCTGCCTCGCATTTTTTGGTCTCGTGGATGATGAATGTACACTGTGACTGCTGCAGCTTGGTTTCCGGGTCTTACACATAAACCCACAACTAATCACCAGTGATCACAGTGCTCAAGAAGTCAGTGTCGCTGTTTGCACAATCCAGCATTTCCTGTGAGACTTCCAGACGGAGTTGCTTCTGCTCTATCGTTAGCAGCTATGGCATGAATTTCGCTGACACTCTCTGCATAGGCAAATTCTCACTCAAAATAGAGTGTTTCAAAACAATGCTTATCCCCACCTCATTCACAAGTTCTTGGATGGTGATACGACAGTTCTGTAAAACAAAGGTCAGTATTTGGTCGATGACTTCATCATTTCAGCTTGTTGTGGCCCCACCAGAACGTGATCCGCTCTCCACCGTTATGCAGCCATCTTTAAAGCAATTGTACCACTCCTTAATTTGTGTGATGCTCATGGCATCGTCTCCGAAAGTCTGTTGAATCTTCCTAATGGTTTCCACTTGGGTATCACCTAGCTTTTGACAAAATTTAATGTAACACTGCTGTTCATCTCTTTCCGTCATTTCCTGGTTAATAAAAACCTGGCGGGTGCTCACTACATGCAATACTGAAAGGCTGTCTGCCAGCGACTGACGCTTTTTGCGGGTGGAAAAAAAATATGAATGCATGTGCATGAAGGTCCCCTTTACCTCCCTGCCAAAGGACAACACCCACGCTTCACTTGTTTAAGCGGAAAAAATTAAGGTCTGATGCTTTTTTAACACACCTCATATATTTAACTTAAACAGCCATATCTCTGCTTCCTTAACTCCCTTTATATGTTCTGTCATTTATTTCAATCTGTCTTTTTTCCCGTTGTCTATTCTATACGTGTAGAAATTAATACAATTCATCCGTTCAGTTGTCCCCAATTCCAAAATAATAAAACATCCCAACTTTTGAAAAACAGTCCAAATATTGTGCGTTTTTCGCAGTCATATCATCACAGCTAATTCTTTTTGTTTCAACTTCTTTAATGCTGCCATGTAATGGCATTACAGGTAAATTTCACTGGCTATGCACTATTTATTCAATTAATATCCAAGATTATGCTTGTCATTTGTTCACAAGGGGGAAATAAATGGACTTCTAAGAAATCATGTTATGATGAATACATAAAAAGATACTTAGCTTCTGTGAGGAACACAATCTAGTGTCATAAATCTAGAAAGTTGGGGTTAGATCTAGAAAGTTGGGGTTAGATGAAGTATATAAGCCTAGGTGGTAATTCATCTAGGAAAAGTAAAACTTAAAATCACCTGCTGCCTTACAGTTTGGAAGAGAACATTGAATGGCTAGGAAGAGTTAAAAAAATTTTTTTTAAACGGCTTGCCAAAAACTAAATGCTGCAGATATAGCCGTACCAATTATTATATAATGAAATACATTGTCATTTGCAAGAAGAAAACACACACAAAAAATCGCATATCCACTATAAAAATGACATTCTATCGAGGAGGTCCTGCCAAGCAGAGGGAATGCTAGACCATGTGATTATGTTGTTACATCCAGATAAACCAGGAGGAATAGGAAAACAAGGAAAAATACTCAATGCCCAAAACACACAAGTGCTACATATCTATTTATGAACAATAATTTAATAAATGTTAAAATATGGGAACTGAACAGTAAAATACAAAAATAGCCATAAAAACAACGAACTTTGATCTCAATTAGAAATAGTGAACGTAGCATGTCATAAGAGACGGCTAATTAGGGCCTGAGACTCCATCCAGTAGAAACTGTAAGCCAATAAAACGGAACACCACACCACATAATAGTAGTAGCAGATGAATAATTAAGCCCCGCAGAAGACGGATACGTCGGACTGAAAGGTGCAAATATCGCAGTCAAGCTGTAAAATAGCGGACTGAATCCTGCTATTTGCAAAGCCCTGTTCAGGACTTGGTAGCAGGAGATTGAGAGCAAACGAAGAAGAACAATTTAGCAGGTTGGATTCAGGGAAGCAAAAAAAAAGCGATCTGTAACCTTTCCAAGAAAGATGTAATAGATTTGTAAAAAAAGGATTGAATGAACGGTTATCATGTAAAATAAATTGCTTACAGAAACCACAAATGCAGAACGATGGAACTGAATTGAAATATATGTCATAAAAGAAGCTTTTCCAAGTGGCAGCATACGCTTCATAGGGAGCAAAAATGGAGACAAGAAGAACCAAGCTTCAAATCAATCAATACCATTCATTTCCCTGTGGTGCACAGGTCTTCATGAAATTCACGCGTTATCCTGGGCCATCTGTGCCAGATCGGTCCACATCGCTCCTATTTCTTTTATTATGTTTGTACCTAGCTCTCTACTCCATGTATTTTGATCTGTCTCTAATCTCCCTTGCCTTGAGTTTTCCAGAACAGAGACTGTCTTGCAGTGCTATCAACTGGTTTCTATGTGTTCTATTATAGTTCTTTACAACACCAGATCAATCTCCGCATGCTATGGTCCACTGATATCTGTCTGGATCTTCAAAACAGTTCCACATTAGTGATCTCATAACATTTTATTTTCTCTATTCTGCGCAGCACCCATTTATGAAAGCCTCCCCCTTGTTTTTTTTCCCTAATGTTCGTGTTTCAGAGCATACAAAAAAACAATTTTTACATTGGAGTTGAAGATTTGTGTTAGACTTAATTTCTCCTGCCATCAATGTTTTCCTATTCTTTCCAACAATTCCACATGGATCTTATCATACCACTTCAGGCTCTTTATTCTGTTTAGATATTTACACTAAGTCTGCATTTGATACGCTCTGTACAAAAAAATAGAATTTACAGCAGAATTAAAGATTTTTAGTTTTGCATGTTCCCTGATGCAAGCAGCAAAGAAAATGAATAAGACCAGGTTGCTTGTGGTGTCAAAGTCATTATTATAAAACAAAATGCTGTGGAAACCACAGCAAAATGTTGAAAATGGTTCAGCACAGGCTTCCTAAAAGAAGAAGCCATTGCATTGCCTTTTGCAGTTGTTTCCCTGTGATTTGTGTGGAGCAAAAGACAAGAAAAAAGCTTTGAGATTATTCAGGAAGACCCATAGAGGAAGAACAAACTAAGAAATAATTCAATCAACTTTAATCTTGACTTCGTTGTCTACATTTTTATTAAGTTTACGAACGCAGACATGGCAACAGATGTCGCCTGGCTTTCATGCTAGAAAACTACATTAATTCATTATATGAGCAGCTCTTGAAGTGGTGGTGTTTCTACTTATTCTGTCCTGTTTGTTGGGATCCCTGTATTTTACTGGGGTCTGAAAGGGGAGCGAAGAATAGTAACACTGTAACTTGCCAGGCGTCATACGAACGAATTAGAAGGGTCTGGCTACACTTTCCTATAGAAACTATAATTCGTAAAAAATAAAAAGGAAACCTCTATACACCCAAGTAGTTGATGAGCAGCTAAGTCAAGTGTTTACTGCAAATGCTGCCCTTTACTGAACAAAATGCTTTTCAGAGCTGATTGCTGAACAATGTTCATAGCCATCTGGCCTGATTAAACACAGCATTTACCATGTGACTGAAAGGAAGGTTTAAGTTGGTATTTCAGTTCACCAGATAAGAAAATTTAACTGGAACCATTACTAGATAAGAATGTTTAACCTGTAACTCAACAGTAAGATATCTACACAAAATTAAAATAGCATTTTGTTTATCATTAAAAGATAACCACTTTAGTATCCATCCACAACCCTGATTACTGCAATGGTTAAGTGGTCCCATTCTTTGTTCTCAATACCCAACCCATTATCCACACGGAAGAAAAAGAAAACACTCTAAATATATAACTTTACAATGAGAAATATGTGTGCCACTACGATATAGTCTACTTTGTGAAATAAATGTAAATTTTTATATCGTAATATCATGATGTGACTCAGATTTCTCATTTCATCAATTATTCGGGGGCTCGAAATCAACACATAGAATCCGTCAAATAGAATAGAACAAAGAAAACAACTTTAAAAACAAACCCGCCGCAATCTTATCACAACAGCTAACTTTGAAAAAGTCCATTATTTTAACGCCATTCATGAAATAAAATCTAAAAAAACCCAACCGCCTGGGTTGACTAAACCATAATTTTTCACGTGGTCGACCATATCAAATATAAGAACAAGAAGAAAATAAAATACCGCATTTTCGACACAGTTATATACACATAAATACCTTCTTATATCACAAGAAATGGAGTACAAACACAAAGAATTATCAGACAAAATACGCGGTGGCTGACAAGCCCGGCCGAGACTTCCAGCCCAACTGTATGCAAATAGAATGAAAATGAATGAATGAATCAAATTGAATGAACTAAAGGACATTCCATTCTCCCACTGGTAGCGTAGGCAATGTGGGGGGACGGAATGTCTGCGGCTATTTGGAGATCTGACAAATTGAACTGGTCAATGGTTTTAGAATTAAGCGTTACCACGTGGAAACAAAGTTGTAAGTACATTTTGCGGTGCCTGCCGTCTAGGAGATTGCCATTACCTTCTTGTTTGTTATAAACATTCCTTCAGATTTTGGTTTCCTACACACCAACACTGAAGAGCAGGGTTGTCCGAATCAAACTGGACAAAAAAGGCTAAATCAGCCCCCACCAACAAGCCACAGAAAAGCCAAACACTGAGCACTTTTTTTAAAAGCCAAGAAACGACCAAACACTGCACAAAATGCCAAGAAGAAGCCAAAAGCATTTGGTCCAGTGAGAGGCGGGCAGAACGTAGCTTTAACAACTGGTATTTAACGCTATGTTTCTCGACAGGTGTGCAGTACGGCAGGCTGCCTACACTTGTCTTAGTACAACGAAGCGATCGTACTAAGAAAAAAATCAATGTCTGCCAAACTGGACGACAGGATTCGTACGATGTGCGTTTGTGAATCGGAGGTTTGATATATATTAATTTGAATAAATAGTAGTAGTTGTAGCCCATTTTCAGTCATGTCTGACTATAGGTTGATCCAACCTTGGAGTAGCAACTCTCTACTGAGTTTTTGGTTTTATTTTTCCTTTCGACGTTGTCTCTTCACTTCCTTGTGTTGAATGAGCTTATTTTCGCCCAGCCTAAGGTGGCTCTTCATGTTGCATCTCCATTTGAATCGATCTACATCTATGTTTTTCAAAAGTCTCAGATCCATATCTAGAGCATTCATACCCGCTTACGGGATCAAGATGCCGAGCAGCGCATGAGCTACAGTGGTCAGCGACCCATAGCTGACTGCTGGCGTCAGGGCCAGCGAACCATAGCTGCCAAGTAAAGCTATAAACTACGACATAACGCATTCCTTTCTTTGGACTACATTCTGGTACTTAAGCCCTTTCAGGGTTTGGTAGCGGGAGATTGAGAACGAACGAAGAAGAAGAAGATACCCGCTTACATGGATCTTTGAACCTCAACTGTGGCCGACAGGCGGTTCTCTTGCCATCCGCCAACTGGTCATATAGGATATCTTTGGGAATGCGACCATCACCATGCGGCAAACATGGCCAAGCTATCGTAGTCGTCGCTGCCTAAGAAGAGTGTACATGCCTGGAAGACCGATGCGAGATTGCACCTCCGCATTCGTCACTCCATGTAATTCCAAGAACTCCTGTTTGGCCTGTGTTGTCCAGGTCTTGCTACCATGCATTGTACCTCATGGCTTAATTGTAATTGTCAGTTTATGGTTTTCCCAAACAGGATGTCGTGAGGCCAGCAAAAGTAGCAGCGGCTATGCCAGTGCGGTTGTCTATTTATGGGTCTAGATAGAGATAGAGAGAGCTTGTTGTTGGTGAATGACCCCAGTTATGTGAATTGGTGCCCAGCTGCCAGTTCATAATTATCGATGCTAAGACTTGATGTGGCATGTACTTCCTGTCCCATCACATTTGGTTTGTGAGACCAATATCTTTGCAAGCCTGGGAAAAGCGATCTAGCAATCGCTAAAGTTCCTGCCGACTGCGGTACAATTGCTGCATCATCAGCGAAAAGCAGGTCTCTGATGGTGATCTACCTGATCTTCGTTTTGGTCTTGAGCCTTGCAGGGCTAAACAGACCGACCATCAGACCTAGTGGCAAGGCAGATTCATTGATTTTCATTTTCAAATGTATGATTCAGTAACAGAGTAAAGAGGATTCCGAACAGTGCTGGTGTTAGAACCTAACCCGGCTTAAGACCACTATGAATACCACATGATTGTGATAAAGTAAAGTAAAATAAAGTAAAGTATCCCATAGCATTACTGCCGTAGGGGTGTGAGGTGTTAGCGATCTCACATTTCAAAGGCTCGGCTATATGAGGGCGGTAGCCATCTCCTCTCCCTCGCCGCTTTTACTTCCCGGACTGAACCGGTACCCATTTAAGGCTGGGTCGACCCGGTTGTGATAAGTTAACATCAAATCTGACTGTTCCTTGTACGTCTTCATTGAACAATATTATTAATCGTAGCAGTTTGCTTAGGCAGCCTGTTTTAGAGAGGATTTTTAAGTCCATACAAAACCAAATCAAATGCCTTTGTCAGGTCAATGAAAAGTCTGATTCTGCTCAGCTGACTTTTCCGGAAGTTGCTGAAGAGAGAAAATCTTGCCGATCGTTGAGTTTCCAGACCTGAATCCACACCGTGACTCCGGATACACATGTTCAGTCAATGTATGTAGCCTAAGTACGATTACTCTGGCGAAGACTGAGCAGAGAGACACCTCGATAGTTATTGCAGTCACTTCTATCACTGTTGTTTGTGTGCCATGTTATAATCTGTGCATCTCTCATATCTTGAAGTATAATGGCCTTTTTCCAGCACTGACATAACATCATATTCAGCGGCTGCAAGAGTTTATTCTGAAAGCGCTTGATCAAATCAAGTGGGATCTCGTCGCTGTCTTGTGCTTTGCCCAGGGCCAAGCTGTCAACAGCTTTATTCAGATCTTTTATAGATTGTTTGATATTAAGCTCGTCTATACTGGAATAACTGCTGACAGCTTCAAGGGCTGTGGGAATGACTATATTGTCACACGAGTAGAGCTCAGAATATTGCTCGACCGATCGATCCATCTACTTTCCATTATCTCTTATTTTCTCACCAGTGATGGATCTCGGTGGTGCAGTTTACATACTCGAGGGACCAATAATTCTTGATACCATCGTACATTTGTCTGATGTTTCCTGATTGTACTGCCGTCTGGATGTTTTCACTAAGCTGTAGCCAATACTCACTTACACACCGACAAGCTGTTTGTTGCACCTGGCTTCTGGCGGCCTTGAAGTTGTGCAAATACCTATATTTGGAAGCTACTTGTATAAATTTCAACGGGGCAGTTACATAGGAAGTCCTCACTATCCGTCGTAAATATATGGCAATATATCGTGGTAATATGGAACACAATCACAGAATGGGAGAGAACAATATTAGAAAGATAGATAAGGACAGGGACCTAAGGGTTATAATATATCATACAGGTAAGGTGAGTGAGCAAGTTCAAGTGGCAGTGAAAAAGCCAAATACAATGTTAGGTAGGATAAAAAGAAATATTAAACATAGGCCCAAGGAAGTGATAATCAAACTGTATAAATCATTAGTTAGACCTATATTGGAGTACTGTGTACATATGTGGAGTCCTTATCATAGGGGGGATATAAACATGCTAGAAGGAATACACAAATGAGCGACAAAGCTGATAGTGAGATTCAAGAATTACAGTTTTGAGAAAAGACTCAGAAAAACAGGGCCTACAGTGTCTAGAAGAGAGAAGAATTCGAAATGAATTAATACAGGTTCATACGATAATCAGAGGAATGGATAAATTAGACTATAACACGTTTTTCAAAATACATCTACCCACAAGAACAAGAGGGCATAGCTACAAATTAACTAGAGAGTGGTCCAGATTAGATGTGAGTAAATATTTTTTTAGCCAGAGAGTGGTGAATGCTTGGAATTCATTGCCACGGAGTAGTGGTGGCAGGGACAGTTAATGCTTTTAAGAATAAATTGGATGCGCATAGCTTTTAGAGCAAAGTAATCTAAATGAAACTGGTTGTATACACTCTGCAAAGTCTTCTAAACCAGTATAAAGACGCTAAGTTAGGTTAAGGAAACGCCTCGTCAACATATGTATAATGCCGAAACGACATTATTATGCTATAATGATAATCCATTCATGCGAACCAATATATGTAAGTGTTAAATCGACTTTCTTCCTGGTAAATAGACATGGAATATGTAATTTTCTAGGGAGAGTAACCCTTCCAGGTGAAGAATACCTTCGTAATTTTCAGAAAAACTATTAGTTTGTACTTACCCACTTCCTTCTATCAGGTATCACTTAAACACTTCATTCTATCATGTGTCACTTAAACACTTCATTCTATCAGGTATTACTTAAACACTTCATTCTGTCATGTGTCACTTAAACACTTCATTCTATCATGTATCACTTAAACACTTCATTCTATCAGGTATTACTTAAACACTTCATTCTATCATGTATCACTTAAACACTTCATTCTACCAGGTAACGATTAAACACTTCATTCTATCAGGTAACGATTACACACTTCATTAAATCAGATAACGATCAAACACTTCATTCTATCAGAACGATTACATTATATCATGTATCACTTAAACACTTCATTCTATCAGATAACGATTAAACACTTCATTCTATCAGGTATCACTTAAACACTTCATTCTATCAGGTATCACTTAAACACTTCATTCTATCAGGTATCACTTAAACACTTCATTCTATCATGTATCACTTAAACACTTCATTCTGTCATGTGTCACTTAAACACTTTATTCTACCAGGTAACGATTAAACACTTCATTCTATCAGATAACGATTAAACACTTCATTCTATCATGTGTCACTTAAACACTTCATTCTATCATGTGTCACTTAAACACTTCATTCTATCATGTGTCACTTAAACACTTCATTCTATCATGTGTCACTTAAACACTTCATTCTATCATGTGTCACTTAAACACTTCATTCTATCAGGTATTACTTAAACACTTCATTCTATCAGATATCACTTAAACACTTCATTCTATCATGTGTCACTTAAACACTTCATTCTATCATGTGTCACTTAAACACTTCATTCTATCATGTATCCCTTAAACACTTCATTCTGTCATGTGTCACTTAAACAATTCCTTTTACCAGGTAACGATTAAACACTTCATTTTATCAGAACGATTACATAATATCATGTATCACTTAAACACTTCATTCTGTCAGATACCACACGCCATTCGATCAGGTACCACTAATTTTGCAGCCCGTTTATTTGTTGCTTATCTGCTGCAAATCGTTCGAACTGTTGAAGACAATACGAGTATTCGTTGCTCACCTCCGGTTTGGGTTGTTTGTTTACCAACTCCATAACGAGAAATTACTGGATTTTATTACAAAAGTGTCGGCTATTGTTATGGAATTTTTTTCGCATCCGACTTCTTTTTCTTCCTCTTCTTCTGCGTTCGTTCTCAATCGCCCACTACCAAGCACTGAACAGGACCTTGCATGTAGCAGGATGTAGTCCGGAGAACTGAATGCGTTGTGTCGCTAGTTTACAGCTTGACTGCGATATTTGCATCTTTCGGTCCGACACATCCGTTTTCTGCCATCAGAAGACTTATTTTCTTGTTCTGTGTTATCCAATTTGTCTGCCCAGTGCATCCGACGCCAGCATGCATTTTTTAATGGGTTTATGTGCATGTCCTTGATTTTTTGGCTTGTGTCATCAAAATACGAAGTTTGCAGCTAGACAATTGCCCACATACCGTATCTATGCTGCCGTCTTTACACGAACCTTGAAATAAAACACAAGGATATGCCAACTCTGAAGACAGGTACTTAAATCTGTTGTAAACATTGCAGAAAATAAACAAAACGACGGACAGCAACGACAGCCAATAATGAGTGCGCTCTTCAGTCTGATTGTCTTTATGTCGACAAGAGCATGTCGTTGTGTTTTATTTCTTCTTGCTATTTTAACGCAATTGGTGTTGATTGGAAAACATGTCCATTAAATTCCCGGTTGTAATTACTAAATTGCCAAGTTTTCATCTTATATTCTGAGCTGAATGACGCAGTTTCCACTGCACTAACAGTTTGCATTTCTGCAAGCATATTCGCAACATTATTTTATATATGCTTGTGTGTTTTAATTTAGTAAAATGCCTCTTTCTATGCAATGCATTTAAAAAAAATAAAAATAAAAAAATCGCCAATATGATTGTGAATTAATGCCTACGAAAAGTTGGGGAAACAAAAACCAAACATTTTGAACACCAAATAATTCCAAAAACATCTGTGCGTTGTAGGTTCTGAATATAGAGCTAAGAATAGTAACACTTTGTAACCTTTCAGTCATGTCGTAAGATCGACTAAGAATGGCTGGGTATGAGGCTAGCTGCTACATATGTCATGTAGAAACTAAGCGACAAGAGCAGACAAGACCTCTACATTAAAATGTAGAAGAGCAGCAACTAAGTCAAGACAAAAGCTAGAAAAGCGGCGAAACGAACTTTTTTGTTTAGAATGTCCGGAATAAGTATATCTCCTCAGTGCATTGCTTGATACAGACATATCATGAACCAGCATGTCTACTATTTACATTATATTTATATTTCTTTGGTATAGCAATTCAACTAATTCCGCTAAAACGCAGAAACAAATTCAAAATAGCCAAACGAAGTTTCTGACACCAGCCAATTCCCAAGTAGCTGAGTGATTTTTTTTTTCTTCCTGACAAATGAAAAACAGCCAAATTTTCTGAATTTAGTTTGGAAAGCCAAGTTGGCAACTTCAGCTGAGGAGGCCGACAGTGCCATGTGACTAAGCTTCCGCTATTTGGAGCCATGTGATTGGCTGCGGGCTGGGAGTGTGGCGCCGCGGGAGGAAAGGGTCAGGCCACGCTATTCATAAAGTTGGAACGGGTACTGGGAACACAGCAGGTGGCGGAATCTCTGCCCCCAAACAGATTTCTTTCTTTCTTTCTCAATAACCACGTATGTTGTTTGCATGCGGGTATGAAAGAGGATACAGATTCATTGAATATTACGCCGCCGTATACACTTGTAATCGAGAATGCAGACAAACAGGTGATTGGCCTTTTATGTCTGCGTGGTGGAGGGGCTGCTTCCATGCATACTACCATTTCTGGTTCATGGCTGTTTATTGGATATTGACAGCTAACCTCCAAATATAGAGGTCATCGAGCTATCCACTACCAAGCCAACTTCAAGTGTCTGAAATGAGATATATAAGAAAGGTGGCCCCCAAGTAACAAGAGACAAGATCCGCCATCAGACAATACGGCACGATTTCGAAACCCAGTCCTTGCAGACTCAAGTTGGGCAGTTTCAACTTCAGTGCTCAGGGCATGCCTGCAGAATGAATGAAGATCGGCTACCTCGGCTGTCGTGGGAAGCAAAGAGTTAAGGTTAAAACTCACAGGACGACACACATACCACTAGGATGACACTATAAGACAGCCTATAAGTTGTTGTTGTTTGCGAATGCCCACAATGAGTAGGTTACTCTTTTGTACGCCCTGAAAAGGACGTTAAGTGGCAGGTTGCAGTAGCTTTCCTCACATCCCGAATGTGGTAATGAAGGTGGATCGGGGTCCTACAGACGGTTATACTATGCTTAGCTTCATCTGCGTGTCGCTCACTACTACGTGGATCGCGTCCATCCCTCACTTTGTTAGCGAGGCTGCCATGAAAACAGCTCATTTCCGGGAAGGACTACGAGGAAGTCAAGGTGAGGGTCTTGTCTAGTATGTGTTGCCTGGATCTGACTAATATGTCTGATCAGTATATTTTGCCTGACCAGTCGTAGGTCTTCCTTCCCACAGTCTATATGAGACGTCGGACTAGACTGGAACCAGGCAAAGAGGAAGATAACGGATAGAATAGGATGGCGGTCCTTCTGCAAAACTATACGCAAAAGGGTAGAAGAGGAGCGAATAAGTAGTATGGTAGAAGAGTCTTCTACCGAAATGACACCCCAGGGTAGAAGAGGGGCGACTAAGTAGTATGGTAGAAGACTTTACAACCCTAGGTAGAAGAGGACGACTAAGTAGTATGGTAGAAGACTTTACAACCCTAGGTAGAAGAGGACGACTAAGTAGTATGGTAGAAGACTCTACAACCCTAGGTAGAAGAGGACGTGGCTAAAACAGATCACCATCTCCTCAACAGAACTGCAGGCCGCCCAGGACACAGCCAATAGTCGTGGTCATGAACAAGATCATTCGACGAGACGGGCCCTGGTCGCCTGAAGCGTACTATTGTTGTACTGATGGACTCTTTAAAACTGTTATCAAAATAGACTGCCCAAGCAAACTCCTACGACTAATAATATCATTACACGAGACAATGAAAGGTACAGTCCAGTATGATGATAGTTTATCACAACCACTTGGTATTGGCAATGGTGTTAAGCAAGGCTGGGTTCTAAGGCCGACACTTTGTGAAATAGTCTTTGCTCTGTTACCGAAGCTTGAATTTGGAAAGTGTCAGAATCTGTCTTCACTAAGGCGAATGTTTTGTTGTTTATCCTTTCAAGACTGAAGGTCTCAACGAAGATCACAGAGACCACCATCATTGACTTGATTGTTGCTGAAGATGCTGCAATTGTGACTCACAATCAGCGGGAGATTCAAAAGATGATAGATCGCTTCTCCCGGACTTACAAAGATTTTGGCCTCACAATAAGTCTCATCAGATGTGAGAAGAAGTAAATAACACGTCAACTCTTAGCCTCAATCATTAAAAACTTGCAGCTATGTATCAATTCACACACCTGGGATCCCTCATCAATGACATGCTCTCTCTAGACCCAAATATTGAGAGTCGCATTGTCAAAGCCGCTTCTGCATTTACTTCTCTCACAACGCATGTTTTGGAAATGCAAAAACTCACAATTAAAACGATGGCCACGGTGTACAATGCGTGTGTCATCAGCACGCTCCTACATAGTAGCGAAACATGGACAACCTTTGCCAAACAAGAGCACACCCTTAACACCTTTTTTTCAAGGCGCCTGCGTCCCTTTTTCGAATTACATGAAGAGACAAAGTGGCAAATACTGAGGTGCACTCTGGCTCCAGTTTTTCCACTACGTACACTCTAATTAGGCAACGAAGACTACGATGGTTTGTTCATGTTAGTCGCATGGAAGATGGCTGCATTCCCAAGGATATACTCTATGGACAGTTGGCGCATGGTGAGAAAACAGTTGGCCCACCAAAATTGAGGTTCAAAGATGTGTGCAAGCATGATATGAAGACCATGGGCACGAGTCTGACATCTTGGAAAGACGAAGATGTGTGCAAACATGATATGAAGACCATGGGCACGAGTCTGACATCTTGGACAGACGAAGATGTGTGCAAACATGATATGAAGACCATGGGCACGAGTCTGACATCTTGGACAGACGAAGATGTGTGCAAACATGATATGAAGACCATGGGCACGAGTCTGACATCTTGGAAAGACGAAGATGTAAACCGATTGAAGCGGGGACGTACCCTGCAGGGTATGCGGGGAAGGAGGGGTTGTTGTTGTTGATGCTGCTGCTGTAGTTGTTGTTTCGAATGCCTACAGTGAATAAGTGTACTCTTTTGTGCCTCCAGAATAGGACGTTAAGTGAAAGGTTCAGTAGCTTTCCTCACATCCGTGCTGATGCAAGTGGACCTTCAGGCGGTTGTGCTACGCTTGGCTTCATCTGCGTGTCACTCACTACTACGGGGATCATGTCGTTGCCTCACCCCGTTAACCACGCTGCCACGAAAACAGCTCGTTTCTAAGGAGGTCTACGAGGAAGTCGAGGTGATGGTCTTGGCCAGTATATTTTGTCTGACCAGACGTTAGTCTTCCTCCCCGAGAATGAAGGGTAGCACGCAGTATTGTTTGAAGATAAACAAAGTACTGAACTCCAACCTTAAACTCTGTGCAATTATCTCCCATTTATGCTGGACAGTTTGTGTACCTTCTACGCGCGTTATCTTGTAAGACTACGTCATTTTAGAGTTTCCAAATAGTGAGCAAACTTCTAGAGACTCAACAAGCCTGTACAAACTATACCAGGAGGGAGAACCAGTTACAGTTGCCCGTTCCAACTGCATGTCTCCCTTAGCCACTAGTAACAGTAATTACAACAATAAATAATGTAAGAATGACTGTAATCAAACAGAGAGAGGGGGACGGCGTGGCCTAGTGGTTAAGTGGCACGGCTCACAACCCGAAGGTGCTGGGTTCGATCCCCATCACAGCACCAGCCGTTATCCCGGGGAAGCAAACCCTTAGAAAATGCAGGAGGAAGCAGACCCTTACATAAAATGCATTGCTGAAGTCGGATGCACTGGGCCGACAGGCGCAAAATAAAAACCACAGTGCAACGCACACCGCCTTGGGGATTAGAGAAAATTAGGCGAACGCAAAGAAGAAGAAGAAGCAGAGAGAGATCGTCTAGCAAGAATATATCCGGATTCGTTCGAGATATTTTTGTCACAGATTTCATGAAATGAAAGTAGCGGTTGATCCCTTCGTGAATAACGTGCGTTGGTTGGGAGATTGCCAGAAGATACCAGAGATTGAGGAAAACCTGTCGATGCGATTGTCAGTTGGACAATGAGATTTGCATAAATACTTGTCACGTTTGTCCCCGATTTCTCATCACTTTTTGTTTTGAGATCTTTTTAAAAGAAATTTATGTGTTTTAAAAAAATCATTCTTTGTTTTGCATAATCATGCCTTTAGTTGCATTAAACAATACATTTGTAATTCTTATTTTACACTTACAAAAATGTACATTATCTCTGATATGGTACATAATATGACACATTCTTGTCCAAGCTGCAAATCCATGATCACTCATAAAATCCCAATCACTTCGCGGGCCGCTTAACAATAAATTCCTGCCGGCGTGTAGCCAGTCCATGTGCCGCGAGTTAAATCCACCATGTATATGGATTAGGGACATGACGGATGACCAAACTCTCTATTAAGATATTCCGGATCTATCTATCTATCTATCTATCTATCTATCTATCTATCTATCTATCTATCTATCTATCTATCTATCTATCTATCTATCTATCTATCTATCTATCTATCTATCTATCTATCTATCTATCTATCTATCTATCTATCTATCTATCTATCTATCTATCTATCTATCTATCTATCTATCTATCTATCTATCTATCTATCTATCTATCTATCTATCTATCTATCTATCTATCTATCTATCTATATATCTATCTATCTATCTATCTATCTATCTATCTATCTATCTATCTATCTGTCCGTCGGTCTACCTACCTACCTACCTACCTGCCTGCCTGTCTGTCTATCTATCTTCAGTCCGCTTATGTCGTTAGACGTCGTGGAGAGGTGCAAACTCCTATGTTTCATATTTTTTGGGAGGTGAAAATCAATGGTCAAGTTATAGAGAAAATTGAAAATTTCCGATATTTAGGCAGTCAAATAACGGAAAGGGGATTCTACACAAGAAATTATCACCTGAGTCAACTTGGCCTCAAATGCCTTCAACCAATTAACGAGTATTTGTAAATCTATATCAGCGAACAAACGTGCCAAGCTCAAGATATTTAACTAACGCCATCTCTGTGTTAACATTTGGTTATTAAAGTTGGAAAAAACAAAGACACTTGAAAATAGGTTGCATGGATTCGAAAATAAATGCATTAGACGTACATTAGATATTGGCTGGGAAAGAATTAATGACTACTGAGCAAATACGATAACAGTCCAACCACAATTATGTTTTTAATGTCGTCAAGAAGAAATGTTGGGCCTACACAGTGGTAGACTCTTAGAGCATCTATGCGGAACTTTTACACAGGAGACTGCAACTATGGGGCTAGTGATGATGCAAGAACTACAGAGAGCAGCGAAGGACCGATCGAGCTGAAGAATTTTGAGTTTTGTCTTATGCGCACTTTGGCGCTGAAAAACCAGAGAGAGGGGGAGAGAGAGAGAGAGAGAGAGAAAGAGAGGGCCCTAAAACACACATGTGCATTATTATCGACCTAGTCATGAAACATACATCTGTGTTATTATCCACCTAGCCATGAAGCACATTTCTGTGTTATTATCCACCTAGCCATGAAGCAAATCTAAATGGTATTATCCCCGTTTAGCTTTTGATTCGGTAGAACCACCTTTTTTCTGGCGTTCACTGGAACAAGGTGTTGATCCTGGTTATATACAAATTCTTGCCAACAGTTATACGAACTGCACCACCACATTTCGTCCCTTCCAATGTCCAATTGTGGTACTAGTTCAGAAGGTGGTCCGCCAGGAGGATCCGATCTCACCGAACCTCTTCTCTGCTTGTTTGGAATCAGTCCTCAACCGATGAAATTGGGATACCTTTGGCATCCAAATTGACCGCAGGTGTCTCATTCACCTTCGATTTTCCGACGACATAGTGCTCATCACAGAGTCAGCAGTAGAAGCCAACAAAATGATGCAGTCCCCTAATGGTGATGGCAAGATAGCGGGACTGGAGAGGAATGTCTAGAAGACCAAAGTGTTGCGCAAACGATTCCCCAATTGTGATCCAGTCTTCCTTGGCGGGGTGCAACTAGAGGATATCAACGAGTACATATATCTTGGGGGTCTTCTCAATTTGGAGAATATATGGAACCTGAACATACCTGAATATAGGTGCTTCCTAATATGTCTATATTGCTGTCAAGGTATGTGAATAACTCCACATTCTGAAGGTAGGTGGCTCCCAATCCAATTATATCATTGTTAGTTGCATTTATTTTCAAAACCTCTGTTTCGTCTCTGTGCATTTTTAGTCCCAATTGTAGTGACATCTCTTGGAATATACGTATCTTATTTCAGATCCGGATATGGGTATGAGACAGAAGAGCCAAATCATCGGTAATGTCGAGATCGTCGTCTCGTCAATATGTCCATTTTATGTCGTTGTCACTTGACGATAATGTCGACTTCATAATCCCCCTCATGGACAGCAGGAATGGTGAGAGTGGACAGTCCTGCCGAGCCCCCGTTCTTATTTCAAAGGATTCAGAAAGCTGACCATCATGTAACACTGGACACCTTCATGGAATACTGGACACCTTCATGGAATACTAGACATCTTCATGTAACACTGGACATCTCGTTGATTCATGCTTTCTAGATTAAATTATACCTGTCAGGTTAATACTGTACCAGAACGCTGGTCAAACGCTAGGACTAGTAACAGCTCGTATTATCTTTTTCGTCGTTCGCTCTCAAACTCCCTCTACCAAGCCCTGAACGATCTCAAACTCGCGCTACCAAGTCCTGAACGATCTCAAACTCTCGCTACCAAGCCCTGAACGATCTCAAACTCTCGCTACCAAGCCCTGAACGATCTCAAACTCTCGCTACCAAGCCCTGAACGATCTCAAACTCTCGCTACCAAGCCCTGAACGATCTCAAACTCTCGCTACCAAGCCCTGAACGATCTCAAACTCTCGCTACCAAGCCCTGAACGATCTCAAACTCTCGCTACCAAGCCCTGAACGATCTCAAACTCTCGCTACCAAGCCCTGAACGATCTCAAACTCTCGCTACCAAGCCCTGAACGATCTCAAACTCTCGCTACCAAGCCCTGAACGATATCAAACTCTCGCTACCAAGCCCTGAACGATCTCAAACTCGCGCTACCAAGTCCTGAACGATCTCAAACTCTCGCTACCAAGCCCTGAACGATCTCAAACTCTCGCTACCAAGCCCTGAACGATCTCAAACTCTCGCTACCAAGCCCTGAACGATCTCAAACTCTCGCTACCAAGCCCTGAACGATCTCAAACTCTCGCTACCAAGCCCTGAACGATCTCAAACTCTCGCTACCAAGCCCTGAACGATCTCAAACTCTCGCTACCAAGCCCTGAACGATCTCAAACTCTCGCTACCAAGCCCTGAACGATCTCAAACTCTCGCTACCAAGCCCTGAACGATATCAAACTCTCGCTACCAAGCCCCGAACGCTCTCAAACTCTCGCTACCAAGCCCTGACACAGGCTTTGCAAGAAACAGAATATAGTCTGGAGAACCGAATGCGTTGTGTCGTAATTTATATCTACTGCGATATTTGCACCTTTTGGTCCGACACGTCCGATTTCAGGATGATATTTTTGATTACCGTGCTAAACTTTCCTCTTCGATCCCTTCTACTTAACCAGACTGTCCTGTTGCAGCCTATTATACACGATCACCACGGGCAGGCGGAGAGGGGTCTTGGGAACTCTGGGACGCTTGCCCTGAAGCTAGCAGTCAGCTATGGGTCGCTGACCGTCACAGCTCATGCACTGCTATCATCTTGATTCCCAGCTATAATTATAATGAATAATGCGAGATCGACTGGGACAGTACCAGTGGAGTAAATATAATATGGTTAGCTTCAGCAAAGAACAGAGCACTCATTTAGTTTGAGAAGAATGGATCATCTTCTTCTTCTTCTTCTTCATCGTACGCAGGAATGCATCATCTGACGACCCCTAGCCCCAGTCCCTCGCCCTTCACCTTCCAACCTCCAGTTGCCCTTTCACACACACAGTGAAAAGAAGATAGCCAAAATTAATTATTTTATCCCTTCCCGAAAAACCTGCAACGGTTAGGGTCAGCTGAAGTAGGAGCACAACGGAAAACAACAGACAGGAGGATTCCTTCGATGTTGATACTTAAATCTACTTTTCAGAACCGAAGATGAGACGGAGTGAAGATCTGATAGAAATCAGTGACTCATAGCTGGCTGCTTGCATCAGGGTCAGTGACTCTTAGCTGGCTGCTTGCATCAGGGTCAGTGACTCTTAGCTGGCTGCTTGCATCAGGGTCAGTGACTCTTAGCTGGCTGCTTGCATCAAGGTCAGTGACTCTTAGCTGGCTGATTGCATCAGGGTTAGTGACTCTTAGCTGGCTGCTTGCATCAGGGTCAGTGACTCTTAGCTGCCTGATTGCATCAGGGTCAGCGACTCATAGCTGGCTGCTTGCATCAAGGTCAACGACTCATAGCTGCTGCTTGCATCAGGGTCAGTGACTCTAAGCTGGCTGATTGCATCAGGGTCAGTGACTCTTAGCTGGCTGATTGCATCAAGGTTAGTGACTCTTAGCTGGCTGCTTGCATCAGGGTCAGTGACTCTTAGCTGGCTGCTTGCATCAGGGTCAGTGACTCTTAGCTGGCTGCTTGCATCAAGGTCAGTGACTCTTAGCTGGCTGCTTGCATCAAGGTCAGTGACTCTTAGCTGGCTGATTGCATCATGGTCAACGACTCATAGCTGCTGCTTGCATCAGGGTCAGTGACTCATAGCTGGCTGCTTGAATCAGGGTCAGCGACCCAGAGTTGACCAAGACGATGTTCCATCTCCATTGGTGGCCCTGGAAACAACCTGCACCCGTGTAATCTGGCTAAGAGAATAGCGACCGCCGTGAAAAGATAAACCTGGTACCTACAAAAAGTCGGCATACATCGGATGTATCGGACCGAAAGACTGTAAACTACCACACAACGTCCTTTACACGAGGACGCAGAAGAAGGAGAAGAAAATATGCTTTTCGCATTTTCTTCCTATGTATCAAGTGTATTGGGCACTTAATGTTATAAAAGCTGTTTCTTCCTGTTTTTCAATCTTTGTTTGAACAGTCAGTAAATTCACATTTAATGGATGTCTTCTCACTAGTTAAGCCATGTTTCTGCCTGGAATAAACATCGCTCCTATCTAAGAAGGTGTTCTTGCCAAAACTACATTATCCCTAATCCTACGACTAATCTCATTAAGTGGATGGTAGACTTGATACGGAAAACCAAATTGGATGTCTGCTCAGACTTATCAATTGTTACCTCTACTTAAATCTCACAATCTAAGTTTGGCAAAGAAACGACAGTTGATAAAAATTATATGTAACCAACTTCAACGTGATACCAGTGCCCAAACCGGTATTGCTCAAGGGGCAATCAATCTGATCAAACAAAAACGTGGCTCCTCTCGGTCTGTAGGTCACTTACCACACCTCTTTTTGTCTATCTCCATGTGTAAACATATAATGGTAGTTCCCTTTTTTTACTCATGTAATTTGAGCTCTACCTCTCTTTCTCTTCCCATGTAGATCCCAATTAGGATCCTGCCTAACTATGTTGCATGATGTCTTTACATTGTATGTTCTTTTAGCCCCATTTTCATCTCTTAATGTGTTGTTCCAGTGACTGTTATTGGCTCTTTTCCAACAGGTCTTCACATTTCACCATATCGTGTCACTTTATGCTTATTATCCTTCTAAGGCATCTGTTACCGAATGACTGGAGTCTTTGTTGTATCGCTCTGGTTGCTCTCCATTGTTTCCGCTCCATACAACAATACCGACTTGACACTGGCGTTGAATAATCAAACTTCCTAACTGGTGTGAATCTTGATATCTCTAGAACTCTATATGTTAATTGGTGTCAGGAATGTCACTCTGACCTTTACATCTGTATCTGTACCCCCTGATGTGTCAATTATGCTGCCCAAAATAAGTCAAGCTATGAGCCTCTCCCTTCAGCATGATTGATTATGTGTTGAGCGAGTTAATTGTAAAGAGCTTTGTTTTCTTCATGTTGATACTCAAATCTTAATTTGTCTGATTGTTCTGTCACCCTGCCGTAGAATTTCTCTTGCATTTGACTATCAGACAAAAGTAACCATATCATATAAGAAATCCGGGTCCTACAATTGTGAACTTAGTGTCCACTGAATGCTAGATCTTTTTCCCCCTCGATTGTCATCATTATCCAATCTATAGCCAACATGAACAGGAAAGGGGAGAAGCAGACATTCTTATCTCGCCCATGTTTCCACCCCGAAGCTTGTAGTCAATATATCTTCATGTACCACTCTACTAGGAGCCGCGTAGCGCAGTGGTTAGCGCGCTGGCTTCGCATCTGAGTGGTCCTGGGTTCATTCCCCAGTTGAGGCTCCCGCGAGTAAAAGCGGCGAGAGAGAGAAGATGGCTACCTCATATAGCCGAGCCTTTGAAATGTGAGATCGCTAACACCTCACACCCCTACGGCAGTAATGCTATGGGATACTTTACTTACTGTGTCAACTTACTTCGCAGGTATTCTGTATCGGGGTTATGTACTTCTCCAATATCCGATAGTTCCAATAGAGTACTTCGATCCACACTATCAAACATATTTTTGTAGTGAACAATTTGCGAATATGGATGTTTTCTAGTCAATAGTTTAGCTATAGTTTAGCAATAGAGTAGCTATATGATTTGTGCATGAAGAAATCCTTCCTGTTTCTTTCTGAGCTTTTTGGATACGTCCGCTTTTAATTGAAGGTAATTGAGACATGCCACCACTTCAAGGTAGCAGACTGATGGAGCGTCCACGGTGCGCTAGAGTAGAATTTCTGTCGGGGAAATGAAGTGTCTGGGAAGGGTTATGATGTCACCAGGAGAGACAGATGACGAATGAGATGAGATGACGAATGAGATGAGATGACGAATGAGATGAGATGAGAGAATGACGAACTTCGAAACATGGTCGGAACTAGCAATTGAGCTGAGCACATTTCCAGACAGAAAATATGATGAGAGTGTACACTGATCAACTTCCATCGATGAGAGTGTACACTGATCAACTTCCATCGATGAGAGTGTACACGGATCAACTTCCATCGATGAGAGTGTACACGGATCAACTTCCATCGATGAGAGTGTACACGGATCAACTTCCATCGATGAGAGTGTACACTGATCAACTTCAATCGATGAGAGTGTACACGGATCAACTTCCATCGATGAGAGTGTACACTGATCACCTTCCATCGACGAGAATGTACACTGATCAACTTCCATCGATGAGAGTGTACACTGATCAACTTCCATCGATGAGAGTGTACACTGATCAACTTCCATCGATGAGAGTGTACACTGATCAACTTCCATCGATGAGAGTGTACACTGATCAACTTCAATCGATGAGAGTGTACACTGATCAACTTCCATCGATGAGAATGTACACTGATCAACTTCCATCGATGAGAGTGTACACTGATCAACTTCCATCGATGAGAATGTACCCTGATCAACTTCCATCCATGAGAGTGTACACTGATCAACTTCCATCGATGAGAGTGTACCCTGATCAACTTCCTTTGAAGGCTTACAATGCAATAATTTATGGCTACATGGAACGAGGGAGACAGCACTGCCGATGGATAGCGGACATTAGAACGATTATGTATCAACACGGGTGTACTACAACGCACTTAGCCCTGGACAAACGACTTGAGCTTCACTCGCTCATACACGGCACTAGTTGAAGGAAAACGAACTATTTTATAGCTAACTAATCTCATGGCAAAACGTTCAACGGCTTTGCAGGTCGCGAGTTTTTTGTCTTCTTTCCTTACTTCTCTTTTCCCCAAGGCGGTGTGCTTTGCCCTATGTTTTTAATTTGCGCCTGTCGACCCAGTGCATCCGACTTCGGCATATATTTTGTCTAAGTATGCTTTCTCCTGCATTTTCAAAGTGTTAGTTCTCCGGGATAATGGCCGGTACTGTAAATTGAGGAGCGAACCCAGCACATTCAGTTTGTGAACCGTGTCACTTAACCACTAGCCCACGCCGTCCCTGGTAGCGAGTTTGACACCATTGTGGAAGACTTTCACACCCCGCTTACTTTATGACCTTGGTTTTCCAAAATTGGATTCCGCGAAAAGGGCCAAATGGGTTTCCTTGGTAAATCGTGATTTTTTATAAAATAAAGGTCATTAAAAAAAAACAACAGAATGCAGCTTGCAACTGTGTGCTGCGACGGAGCAGTTATGTGTTAGACATAATATATATAATCTCAGTTCTGGTAATTGCGTCTTATTTCATTGCTAATAGAGTTTTCTGGGTTCCCATTGTACGTAACGGGACATTTATATCAAATTAGAAGTGAAGAAAAGATGGTTATATTCAGTTTTGCGAAGGGTTATGGTTCGAGTTAAGGTTAGGTTTAGGGTTATGTTTATGTTTTGAGTTAGGATTAGGGTTATGGTTAGTTTAGGCTTAGTGTTAGGTTAAGAGTTAGGGTTAGATAACACATAACGGTTCTGCCTGGCTCACTATCCTAGCATGAGTCCCGCTAGACATTTGAACATAACGGTTGTGCCTAGCTCGTTACCATAACCCGAGATACGCATGTCGCCAAGCGAAATATTACCGCTGAGGTTCAAAGAAAAAATACTTCCTAAAAAAAAAAAACAGAACGCACGACTACTCCACAGTGGACTCCTTGCACGTGTGCCCCAAATGCGAAAGGATTTGATTGGACAGTCATATGTGATCACGCATCACAAGTCTAATGCTGTCGCATCTTCGATCGCGTTGGTCAGTTATTAAGAGAGGCACATCAGAAATACGGTGACCTGGTCACAGTAAAGCTCACAGGTCAAGTCAGTAAATAGCTAACAAATGGTTATTTTAAAAAGAACAAAAAAACAACTAAATGAGATAGGTAGAACTTGAAAACCATTTATTATTACATTGTTTCTTGTGTCTCAAAACAATTTCCATCAACATTGATACACTTATCCCATCTCCACCAACATTGATACACTTATCCCATCTCCATCAACATTGATACACTTATCCCATCTCCATCAACATTGATACACTTATCCCATCTCCATCAACATTGATACACTTATCCCATCTCCATCAACATTGATACACTTATCCCATCTCCATCAACATTGATACACTTATCCCATCTCCACCAACATTGATACACTTATCCCATCTCCATCAACATTGATACACTTATCCCATCTCCATCAACATTGATACACTTATCCCATCTCCATCAACATTGATACACTTATCCCATCTCCATCAACATTGATACACTTATCCCATCTCCACCAACATTGATACACTTATCCCATCTCCACCAACATTGATACACTTATCCCATCTCCATCAACATTGATACACTTATCCCATCTCCACCAACATTGATACACTTATCCCATCTCCACCAACATTGATACACTTATCCCATCTCCATCAACATTGATACACTTATCCCATCTCCATCAACATTGATACACTTATCCCATCTCCACCAACATTGATACACTTATCCCATCTCCATCAACATTGATACACTTATCCCATCTCCACCAACATTGATACACTTATCCCATCTCCACCAACATTGATACACTTATCCCATCTCCACCAACATTGATACACTTATCCCATCTCCATCAACATTGATACACTTATCCCATCTCCACCAACATTGATACACTTATCCCATCTCCACCAACATTGATACACTTATCCCATCTCCATCAACATTGATACACTTATCCCATCTCCATCAACATTGATACACTTATCCCATCTCCACCAACATTGATACACTTATCCCATCTCCATCAACATTGATACACTTATCCCATCTCCACCAACATTGATACACTTATCCCATCTCCATCAACATTGATACACTTATCCCATCTCCACCAACATTGATACACTTATCCCATCTCCACCAACATTGATACACTTATCCCATCTCCATCAACATTGATACACTTATCCCATCTCCATCAACATTGATACACTTATCCCATCTCCACCAACATTGATACACTTATCCCATCTCCATCAACATTGATACACTTATCCCATCTCCATCAACATTGATACACTTATCCTATCGCTTTAACAGTGTACAAAACCCTGCATCATAGAAGTCTTTGGTCTGCTGTCTCAGCCACATTTGCACAATACCTTCGTCATTCGCGAAACGTCTCCCTCCAAGGTGAGATCATGCATTATGCTGTAGACTAAACTATGTGAACATTCTACTGTAGTTGCTACACTGTCTATCAATCCTCATCTGTCAGTTGAATTTGTAATGAGCAAATTGAACTCTATAATCTGGAAGTTGGCGTAATCGTTGCATTTCCACCACTGTTTTCTTATTGCATATAATGTTAACAGACGTTATGGCAAATTCGGACGGCAGATAAATTGCCAAGAATATCTGCTGGATTCAATTGAAACATGGTCACTTGCCTGGGATAAAGACCTTTGTGGCAAATGACTCAACTTGTACAACGTATGCTCACCAATACATGGGAGCGGCAGGAGAGATGCTATTCATGAAGATTCTCAATGCAGCTTGGCGCCACAAGAAGATACCAAGAGACTGGGAGGTTGCAATAATAATACCAATATTTAAAAAGGGTGACAATCGACAATGTGAAAATCACAGAGGTATTTCCCTTCTCAGTGTCCCCGGGAAAGTCTACTCTAGGATTCTAGTACGGCGATTAAGAGGTCTAGCAGAGCCAAATATGGATGAAACTCAATGTGGGTTTAGGGCAAACAGAAGTACTCAAGACCTTATCTTTACACTCAGACAGCTAAGTGAAAAGGCTCTTGAATATGATAAAGAGATGCATCTCTGCTTTTTGGATTTGGAGAAAGCATTTGATAAAGTTCCTTGGGACAAACTCTGGGAGTGCCTGACAAGGAAGAACATCCCAGGACCCCTGATCTCTGCCATACAGAGTTTCTATAAAACATGCAGAAATTATGTGCGGACATCAAATCAAAAATCAGGAGAGTTAAAGACCACTAGCGGAGTAAGACAGGGGAACATTCTATCACCGTACCTTTTCATACTCCTCATGGGTGAAGTCATCAAAGCCTGCAAGGAACGGACAAAAAAGTATGAAGTAGGGTACTGGAAGGTGAGACCAAGTTACATATCGGAACTAGCATTTGCAGACGATGTGGCCCTGATCACGAAAACCGGAGCACATCTCCAGATCAACTTGCAGGTCTGGGAAAAAGAGTTGAAGAAGAGAGGAATGCACATCAGCAACTCCAAAACAAAAACCATGGTGATCGCCAGAGATGAAAAGAGACATCAGATAACCCTGGGAACACGAGCACTGGAGCAGGTCAGCAACTTTAAATATCTAGGAGTGGTAATAGACAGCAGGGGAGGAATCAAAGAGGAGTTAACTGCACGAAGGGCAGCAGCAGGTAGACTGTTCCATGCAATAAACAGAGGTTTCCTCAGTAGAAGAGAAATAAGCAGGAAAACAAAGATGGATGTATACCGCTCGACCTATGTGCCTGTCCTGACAAATGGATGTGAGTCATGGGCAATGACTACAGCCCAAGAAAGGCAATTACAAACTTCAGAAATAGGGTACCTAAGAAAGGCGGTTCAGGTGACGAAAAGGGACAAGATCCGTAACCAGACAATACGTAGCAATCTTGAAGTTCAACCCCTGCAGACATGAGTGGAGCAGTCCCAACTACAGTGGTTTGGCCATGTCTGTAGAATGGAAGAAGATCAGATACCAAAGCGGTCATGGGAGATCAAAAGTCAAGGACGCAGACCCTAAGGACGTCCAAAAGTACGCTGAGAAGACAATATACGACAGTCCCTAAGTGATAGAAGGCTGGATTGGAAAGAGGCCAGGAAAAAGACGGTGGATAGAGCAGTGTGGCGTTCTCTTTGGCAAACCTCTACACCTCACGGTAGAAGAGGAGCGACTAAGTAAGTAAGTAAATTGAACTCTATAATCTAAAAGTTGGCGTAATCGTTGCATTTCCACCACTGTTTTCTTATTGCATATAATGTTACCAGACGTTATGGCAAATTCGGACGGCAGGTAAATTGCCAAGAATTGCTGCTGGATTCAATTGAAACATGGTCACTTGCCTGGGATAAAGACCTTTGTGGTCACTTGCCTGGGATAAAGACCTTTGTGGTCACTTGCCTGGGATAAAGACCTTTGTGGTCACTTGCCTGGGATAAAGACCTTTGTGGCAACTTGCCTGGGATAAAGACCTTTGTGGAAACTTGCCTGGGATAAAGACCTTTGTGGTCACTTGCCTGGGATAAAGACCTTTGTGGCAACTTGCCTGGGATAAAGATCTTTGTGGCAACTTGCCTGGGATAAAGACCTTTGTGGCAACTTGCCTGGGATAAAGACCTTTGTGGTAACTTGCCTGGGATAAAGACCTTTGTGGCAACTTGCCTGGGATAAAGACCTTTGTGGCAACTTGCCTGGGATAAAGACCTTTGTGGCAACTTGCCTGGGATAAAGACCTTTGTGGTCACTTGCCTGGGATAAAGACCTTTGTGGCAACTTGCCTGGGATAAAGACCTTTGTGGCAACTTGCCTGGGATAAAGACCTTTGTGGCAACTTGCCTGGGATAAAGACCTTTGTGGTCACTTGCCTGGGATAAAGACCTTTGTGGAAACTTGCCTGGGATAAAGACCTTTGTGGCAATTTGCCTGGGATAAAGACCTTTGTGGCAACTTGCCTGGGATAAAGACCTTTGTGGCAACTTGCCTGGGATAAAGACCTTTGTGGCAACTTGCCTGGGATAAAGACCTTTGTGGCAACTTGCCTGGGATAAAGACCTTTGTGGCAACTTTCCTGGGATAAAGACCTTTGTGGCAACTTGCCTGGGATAAAGACCTTTGTGGCAACTTGCCTGGGATAAAGACCTTTGTGGCAACTTGCCTGGGATAAAGACCTTTGTGGTAACTTTCCTGGGATAAAGACCTTTGTGGCAACTTGCCTGGGATAAAGATCTTTGTGGCAACTTGCCTGGGATAAAGACCTTTGTGGCAACTTGCCTGGGATAAAGACCTTTGTGGTCACTTGCCTGAGATAAAGACCTTTGTGGCAACTTGCCTGGGATAAAGACCTTTGTGGCAACTTGCCTGGGATAAAGACCTTTGTGGCAACTTGCCTGGGATAAAGACCTTTGTGGTCACTTGCCTGGGATAAAGACCTTTGTGGCAACTTGCCTGGGATAAAGACCTTTGTGGCAATTTGCCTGGGATAAAGACCTTTGTGGCAATTTGCCTGGGATAAAGACCTTTGTGGCAACTTGCCTGGGATAAAGACCTTTGTGGCAACTTGCCTGGGATAAAGACCTTTGTGGCAACTTGCCTGGGATAAAGACCTTTGTGGCAACTTGCCTGGGATAAAGACCTTTGTGGCAACTTGCCTGGGATAAAGACCTTTGTGGCAACTTGCCTGGGATAAAGACCTTTGTGGCAACTTGCCTGGGATAAAGACCTTTGTGGCAACTTGCCTGGGATAAAGACCTTTGTGGTAACTTGCCTGGGATAAAGACCTTTGTGGCAACTTGCCTGGGATAAAGACCTTTGTGGCAACTTGCCTGGGATAAAGACCTTTGTGGCAACTTTCCTGGGATAAAGACCTTTGTGGCAACTTGCCTGGGATAAAGACCTTTGTGGCAACTTGCCTGTGATAAAGACCTTTGTGGCAAATGACTCAACTGGTACAACGTATGCTCACCACCACCATTCGTGACTACAGCCGACTCGGTGATTGGGATTGGACGAAGTAAATATAATAAACTAGGTTTTTAAAAATAAAATCTGTTGAAAGGGTTTCTTAACTGGTCCTACTCGTAGAGGCTGTGTACACACTTTCAGCTGTGTAGTTATGCGGAAGTTGATTGAAATAGGAGAAATAGAAGTTCACGGACAACGGACATGCCAAGATAAATTAAAGCTTGCACAAACAAACAGTTGCGTCGGAGGTGAAGTGTGAGATATTTCATGTGTAATTGGTTTCAGCTGTTTAAGCGCGGTAACACAATTTCCATCTTCACTGTCTTTTTTCGTTACCAGCAAGCCAGGTAACCGTTTACAGATGGATTAACTGAAGTGTTTCGATGATTCTGGTCCAACCCGGCACGTTTATCAGCTGCTCTAACCATTATGTTACTGTTGTCAAACATATTTTCATCACAAGTCAAACCAAAAGAAGAAAAGGTTCTACCTCAAGTTTTTTAAAAACCTGTTTGGGGCCATTTATAAAAGACATCCACTAAATTCCAGTATTTATAAACCCTGACCTTCCCCATTCACACAATCGGTTGACCCGTCACTCTTCCTGGACGAGGTCTCCACGTGGTCTTAATTAAACATACGAGCTGACGTGTTATAACCACCTGCCTGCATGTCAAACTTTTGTTTTGGGTTATGATTATGGTTAGGTTTAGGGTTCTACACAATACAGTATTTGTATACAGATAAACTTGTGATACACCAGCGAATAAATATTCTGTTGGTGTTAAGAGATTTTAAGTCTAGAACGATTTGGAGGCCTGACAGGCAGGACAAAACTCGAAGAATGTTTATTTGGATTAAGCTGGACAGTAGGAAGCTTTCAAAGATAAGAGGGGTTGTTACTCTTGATGGCTTTGTATATAAGTGAGAGTTGCCATGTGGTGTGTGAATTGGGCGTCCACTTTCTAACTTAAATGTCCCCTTTCTTCCATGTTCATGGCTGTTCACTTTTATTGTTTGTTTACATACCTCTTCGTTCCCACCTCTCGCGTGAACATCGTGTATGGATAGCCCCCTTGTGTACTGTAACGAATTTGAGCATCTACGACTCTCCGACTTGAGACATTTCGCCATGAACACAAGTCACACATTTGACAAGTGTGAAGCAATCTTTGCCTTTGAAATACCATTGTCTGCGTACGAAGAAGAAGAAGAAATACCATTGTTGCCATTTGACAATAACGCACGAAATTGATGTTGGCAAGAATTATTCTGTTCCTGAAAGGAATTTTCAAACATTTTATACTAATGTTCGTTTCCTTTTTTTTTCGTTTGCGTTGTTCTTATGTGTCTATCCCCAATTGCGTACATATTCACGAATAACCGTCTGTTAAAAATAAAGAAAGATGCGGAAGGTGAGACGAAATTTCAAATATAAATAGATATGACTTAGTTCCCGCCCCCGGACAGAAACAAAGCGAGACCCACGTTATGGAAACAAGACCTTCGTCAGGGACACGAATAAATGAAAACATCTAACAAATAAGAACATAAATACAGATAAAGGTCTCCACAAACAATGCAATACGTCAGGTGGCGGCCATTTCACTGCCTACTGTATTTTGCTTGTAGAGTCTTTCGTCTTTGTTGATTGTGGCTGGCACCATGGAATGTCGTGCTTGGCAAAAACCTGCTGCACAAGTTGCGAGGCACGGGCGGGCACGTTGTCATTAGGGAGTTGCCATTCGTCACTCTCGCGTAATGCTGCGTTTTGTGATGAGGTGCGTCCTTCAAATGCAGTAAAATTGAACTGAAATTAATTGGACATCTTCCGACAACTCAAGAATTGTGATTCGGCGATTTCTCAACATAACTACGAGCACAAGATCGTTCATCTCTCTCAATATTTTCATGGCTATCTTAAAACATTTATACCCCTAGTAAACTTGTGCACGATTTATACTATCTTCCTCGTAGATTGTGTGTAACTTTAATTATGTGTCATATGGCTCACTACGTTTATGACAGAATATGATGCAATTTAGTTGATCGATTATCCCCACATGACAGTAGTAAAAATGCGGTCTATATACGTAATGTAAAAGCACTATTGCAAGCAAACCAGGCGAGCAGGACAGATGTGAATCAGTTACATGCACGTTCAGAGTGCGACGGGTGTCTATTAGCTTTTAGAATCGGGATACCAAAGAGGATATTGAAGAAAAAAAAACCACACCTTGTATGTATGTTTTCTTTAAATAGTCTTAAGCTCTGCTATCGTTTTTATGCCAGACTGCTTTTGAACTATTGTTTGTATCTCAGCCATTCTGAGTGAAACACGGAAAGTTAAGAACTGTGTTACTGTTAACTCCTATCAATCAACGACAACATTTCAGCCTCTGTACAGAACATGACTTCAACAAATACATCCAAAGTATGTATGTCCTGGGCTTTCCGTTCCAGATCTGTTCACGTGTTCCCAATTTAACTTAACTTAAATTAACTTAACATAACTTATAACTTAACGTCTTTATACTGGTTTAGAAGACTCTGCCGAGTCTGTATACAACCAGTTTCATTTAGTTTTCCTTGCTCTGAAAATAGTGCACATCCAATCTATTATTCTTGAATGCATTAATTGTCCCTGCCACCACTACTTCCTGCAGTAGTGCTCTTCAATCATTCACCACTTTCTGACTACAAAAATATTTCATAATATCTAATATGGACTTTTCTTTAGTTCTTGAGCTCTCTTCGCGGAGTGTTTTAATATACCCTTTCTTTCTCTTGCCTTGATGATACCAACACAGAGACTGTTTTGTAACATAATGAGCAAGTTTCCTTAACGTGTCCTATCCAACGCCAGCTCCTTCTCCTCGAGCTATGTTTCACTGATATCTGACTGGTTTCTTTCCGACATCAGTACCCCCATTAGTCATCTTATAATACTTTGTCTTTTTTTCGTCGTTCGTTCTCAAACTCCACCCACCAAGTCCCGGAAATGGCTCTGCAAGTAGCGGGATGTAGTCCGGAGAACGTAAATACTTTATGTCATAGTTTACAGCTTCTGTGATATCTGCACCTTTCGGTCCGACACATCCAACTTCAACGTGGTATTTTATTTATAACGGGTTAGCTTTCCTTCATTACCAGAGCCGATCGAATTGATAGAGCTCTGTCGCAGACGGTAAAGGGGTCTGCTCTGTTCTATTTCACTATACACTCGCTCTAAACAAATTCAAGTAACACTAAATATAAATACAATACAACAGATTCTTTATTCAAGTAACACTTAAATTCTTTCTCTCACACGCTTGCTAAAACACTCCTACCGCTAAACCTAACCTTATCGATACTGTTTTTGTCCAGTTTTTTCTCCTCTCCTAAACTGGTCTGCTGCGATCAAACTTTGTTGCGGATTGCCGCTGATGGTGAAGTTCGTGAGTTCTAAACTCAGGTAGGACATTCGTGTTATTGTTCCTCTTTTTAGGTGGTAGATCAAAGTCGTCTCGACGTGAAATGGATATATTGCGTCAAATATGATCCATGGGATCACTGGAAAACTGCGTCTAGCTGCGACTGACGACTTAAATTCACTGGATCAAAGTGATATCGACGTGATCGGTGAGACTGTGTCAATATGATGAATGGGATGACTGGAAGACTGCCTCTATAAGCTACTGACGGCTTGTAATTACGACCAATACATACTATGAGGGTAGTTACCTTGCTTGCTGCGTGTCTATCCCAACTGCACATCTCCGTCTCCTGCACTCCACTGAGCGTCTCTTTCCAAAGTGTCAAATCTAATGTTCTCTATCTGTCTCTGAAGTGAAGTGTTCTCTCTCCGTCTCTGAAGTGACATGTTCTCTCTCTGTGGTTCTCAACTCAAATCTGCCTCAACTGCATATTTCCGTCGCCTGCCTTCCACTGATCGTCTTTCTCTAAAGTATAAAACAAAAAATGTAATGGGCCTCACGTCTCTCCACCAGGATTTATATTTTGACCTGCATCCCCCAGATTGCTGATTTCCAAAACGGCGCGCATTTTTGTTTGCCTACTTGCCATTATCCCCCACTCTGATCGCGGTTTCCAGACGACGCGGGTTTGTCGGCGGCAACAAGTCTACCTGGCCACCACCGATATCGGCTCACGTGCAGACATATGGCTGGTGTTACATCAGGCTACGTATGTTTACCTAAACTTACACCTGCGCACTTTGAGACAAAAACGTGGTTAGTTTTGGTTAATTAAATTGTGGCGGGACTGAGTTCAGCTGCACTGACTTAGTCCTTTCAATCCGAAGAAAGAGAAAGAAAAAATGGTGGTCTAAGCTCTTTTTATTATCTTCCTCTCAACTCTGTTAAATGTTAAAACATGTATAAACTCCTTCTATGTATCGTCTTTACAGCTAAGATATGTTACACCTCTTTGATCCCTTCTACTTAGTCAGTCTGCTCTGTTGCATCCTATTGGTCCGGGATCACCACGCGGAGGTGGAGAAAGGTCTTGGCAGCCCTGGTTCGCTGGCTCTGAGGCCAGCAATCAGCTTTGGGTCGCTGACCGTTACAGCGCAGGCGTTGCTCGGCGTCTTGTTTCCATCTTACCATACTATTGCAATCTCTTTACTCAGCACATGTACCCATGTATGTGCTATTTGTCGTTATTTTAGTTGTACAATATAAAGTCCCCCAGGGATCCTAGAGATGTTTCACCAGCAGACCAACAAGAAGAGAAAGAAAGATAAATATGTGAAGAAGTTGAGGTGGCGGTTATATCTCTTAAAAAAGGTAAAGCGACCGGAGTGGATAACATACCAGGTGAACTATTAATTTTTGGAGGGACAGTGGCGATAGATTTTCTAACAAAAATGTGTCACATGATATGGCAGGCGGGAGAATGGCCCACAAGCTGGACAAAATCATTGATCATAGTGATAGGAGAATGTTCCACAAGCTGGACAAAATCATTGATCCTAGTGATACCATAGAAGGGTAACCTCCAACAGTGTCAGAACTGCAGAACCACCAGTCTGATTAGCCACGCCAGTAAAGTTATGCTCAAGGTCATCCTTAACAGACTGCATCAACGGGCGGAATAAATTATTGCGGAAAAAGCGAGTTTCAGAGCTGGTCGAAGCACAATAAAATATATTTTTAATCTGCGCTTGATCAGTGAAAAATACAATCAGCACAAACAGAAATTACACCAGTTCTTCATTGACTTTAAAAATGCTTTTGATAGGGTTGGACAGGAGGTCCTATGGGAAACTCTGCGCAAGTACAAGATAAGATGGGGGCTCACCCAGGTTATTGAGAAACTATACTCCGGTGCCAGCAGTGCAGTTTGCCTCAACGTGTCCGCACATGAGTTGTTCCGAACGACATTCGCCGTGCGTCAGGTGTGTCTCGTTTCTCCGACACTTTTCAATGTTTTCCTGAACCACATTATGCCAGAAAACATTGGATGAACACGTAGGGGCGATCAGTATAGGTGGACGCGTACTCACTAACCTCCAGTTTGCCGACACTTTCACGGTTTGGTCAGAACAGAACAGAGCCTGAACTTGCAAGGCTAGTAGCAAACCTGGACAAAGCTGCCCAGAAATTGGGGATGGAAATCAGTGCAGAGAAGAGTAAGATCATGGTCAACGCCCAAGAAGGTATTAACAACCCGATAATGGTCAAAGGTGAACCTCTGGAAAGTGTTACGCGGTTCAAATATCTTGGAGCAGAAATGAATGCAGAGGGGTCTGGAGCGGAGATCCAGTGAAGAACAACGATGGCCACGGTCGCCCTGACAAGACTGCGAATAATCTGAAAAGACAAGAACATTAGCTTGAAATCGAAGCTTACTTTACTTTCCGTGTCCTAGGCACTACGTCACACTTCATTCTTCCAGTATTCAGTCACGTAGATTGCCCTGTCCCTTGCACTCAACAGGTCATCCGTGCTACAAGTCCCCTGGAGGTTTGGGCAGATCATCAGATGGTCTTGGTCTTGTGTTACTCCACATTCGCATGTTTCCTCATCCCGGTATCGCCATCTTTTCAGATAATTCCTACATCGTGATACACCAGTTCGAGTCTATTTAGTGACTTCCATGTTGCGTAGGGCAGGAGATGTCCAGGCGCAGGTTCCTCCAGTAACCCGATCAAAAGGACCTAGTGTCAGCTGTTTGCAACTTTCGATGCGTCGATTTCCTGAGCTAGTCTGTAGGGGATGACTGTAAGAAACTTCGTCTTGACTTTAGTCTTGGGCGCTGCATCTGATGTCCGAACATAGTGTCTTGGGTCATTTACCTGTTTATCTCTTTCTATCTCTGACGCGACAGTTCATCGTACCTCAGGTGGCGCTATGCCGCTTATGGGGTATATATTTTCAGTTGGTGTAGGTTTTAGGCATCCAGTAACTATGCAGCCTCTCTCATTTATTGCGGTATCTATATTTTTGACCAAACGTACCCACGAAAGTGTTATAAACATCATCATTCACCATATAGTGTCATAAAATAATCAATAACCGATAACACGACCTGTAAATTGACCGTTTTGACATGAAAGCTGAACAAGCCTAAAAATAACTGTTATCGTCTTCTTTCTTCTTTGCGTTTAGGATCTTTTGGTCATGCTATATCTGTAGGCCAGTCGCCATGATGAAGTCTGAAGTCTTCACCAGGTCGGAGCGGCTGCCCCACAGCGTTTGCCTAGTTCCGCACCCTCTGGTCAGGTCTGGCATCTCATTTCCCTATAGATTGGGCATTCCTGTAGAATATGCTCAGGGTTCTGACATCCTGTTCCACATGGGCACTCATCAGTGTGTGAGATCTTCAGTCGGTAAAGATGTTCTAGTAGTCTGCAGTTTCCAGTTCTCAGCGAAATAAGGTAGTTTGTTGATTTCTTTTGAGTTGGTGAATTGGGTGTGGCGCATTGCTTATGTTTCTGTCTTCTCTCCATTGGTGTATATACTGATTTCTGATGATGTTCTTGATTTCTCTGTATGGTACTCGATGATTAAATTGTGCCTTTTTGCTGCCATCTTTTGCCAAAGCATCAGCTCTCTCGTTTCCCATGATTCCGCAATGGGAGGATAGCCACTGGATCGCTATTGTTGAGGAGCTCTGGAGTTTTCCCAGTTCTGCTCTGATAACAGTGGTTCGTTGTTTGCTTTTTGTCTGCAGTCCGTGAATACAGCTATTTTTGTTGGAGGTTGCCTTTCTGTTTGAAGTATTCTCAGTGCTCGCAGGAGGGCCATCGATTCTGCTCTGAGGTTTGTGGACAACTTTCCTCGTAAAAACTGTTCACCCACTTGCTTGTGGGATACCTGTTCACGGGAAAGGCTTTGGCAGTAAACCCTAAGAATAAATCCGGAGCTTGTGTCCCTGAGGCAGTCTAGTGGTGGTTCCATTGCTATTCTGGCAACTCCTGCGACGTAGCTGATTCCAGGCTGTATCGGTTAATGCTGGTCCCTTGGATCAATTAGTTACGTGGAAAGGGGGGACCTGCTGCACGGGCAACAGCTTCTTCTCCATAGAAGGATGCCCAAGCGTATGACCTGGAGACGCCTTCCAGGTTCACCCTGCGGTGTCAACACACGTGCATCAACAGTTAAACTGGGATGTTGGAATGTCCGTACCATGCTGACTGGACTATCTGATAACTTGCATGATATAAACGATGCCAGAAAGACAGGCACAATCAATGACGAACTGAAAAGACTGGACGTGGACATTGTGGCCCTCCAAGAAACTCGGTTAGCGGGCTCGGGGTGGACATTGTAGTCCTCCAAGAAACTCGGTTAGTGGGCTCGGGGTGAACATTATAGGGGCTCGGGGTGGACATTGTAGCACTTCAAGAAACTCGGTTAGTGGGCTCGGGGTGGACATTGTAGGGGCTCGGGGTGGACATTGTAGGGGCTCGGGGTGGACATTGTAGCACTCCAAGAAACTCGGTTAGCGGGCTCGGGGTGGACATTGTAGTCCTCCAAGAAACTCGGTTAGTGGGCTCGGGGTGAACATTATAGGGGCTCGGGGTGGACATTGTAGCACTTCAAGAAACTCGGTTAGTGGGCTCGGGGTGGACATTGTAGGGGCTCGGGGTGGACATTGTAGGGGCTCGGGGTGGACATTGTAGCACTCCAAGAAACTCGGTTAGTGGGCTCGGGGACAATGAGTCATAAAGACTACTTATTCTACTGGCAAGGAAAAGACCCAAAACTAAAGGAGGGAGCATGGTGTAAGCTTTGCAGTTAAAACGTCTCTATTACATATGGTTGAACCAGGTGAGAATGGTTCAGAATGCCTCCTTACGCTTCGTCTCCATTCCACAGTAGGTCCCGTCACCTATGTAAAGTGTATATGCACCTACCTTGTGCTCCACACCTGAAGTTAAAGGTGATTTATCAGCGATCATTAAAAGCACCAATAGTCAATAACATCTTGTTCTAGTAGGGGATTTCAATGCTAGATTGGGCGCTGATCACGACTCATGGCCGACTTTTCTTGGCAAGTTTGGAGTTGGACAAATTTATTAAAATGGCCAGCAGCTCCTAGAGCTCTGTGCCTACCATGAACTTCGTGTGACCAACACTTATTTTCAGACCAAACCCCAACATAAAGTATCGTGGAGGTACCCACGATCAAAGCATGGGCATCAGCTGGATCTAATTCTTGTCAGAAGATATCTCCTTCAGTACGTGCTCCTGACGCGCACTTACCATCAGCTGGATCTAATTCTTGTCAGAAGATATCTCCTTCAGTACGTGCTCCTGACGCGCCCTTACCATCAGCTGGATCTAATTCTTGCCAGAAGATATCTCCTTCAGTACGTGCTCCTGACTCGCACTTACCATCAGCTGGATCTAATTCTTGTCAGAAGATATCTCCTTCAGTACGTGCTCCTGACGCGCCCTTACCAGCTGGATCTAATTCTTGTCAGAAGATATCTCCTTCAGTACGTGCTCCTGACGCGCACTTACCATCAGCTGGATCTAATTCTTGTCAGAAGATATCTCCTTCAGTACGTGCTCCTGACGCGCACTTACCATCAGCTGGATCTAATTCTTGTCAGAAGATCTCTCCTTCAGTACGTGCTCCTGACGCGCACTTACCATCAGCTGGATCTAATTCTTGTCAGAAGATATCTCCTTCAGTACGTGCTCCTGACGCGCACTTACCATCAGCTGGATCTAATTCTTGTCAGAAGATATCTCCTTCAGTACGTGCTCCTGACGTGAACTTACCAAAGTGCAGACTATGACACTGTTCGTTCTTTGGTTAGCTGTAAAATAAAATTGCAGCCCCAGAAGTTCCGTCACACCAGAAGCAAAGACAAGCCACGCATCGGCACCAAGTAAAATATCGGACCCTGCGCCGATCAAGAGATTTCACAATGTTCTTCAGAAAACTCTCAATATCCAACATCATGATACCGCTGTTACAGAGACCTGGTAGCATCTTCGAAATATCCTACACAACACTGCACTTGCCACATTTGGTAAAATAACTATTAAATCAGATGAATGGTTTGAAGCGAAAGTGAATGATATGATACCTGTCATTGAGGCCAAGCGCGTTGCTCTGATTAAATACAAGCAGCTTCCAAATGCAGGTACGCTGTACAACTTCAAGTCCGCCAGAAGCCAGGTGCAACAAACAGCTGATCAGTATGCTAATGAGTATTGACTATAGGTTAGTGAAAACATCCAGACTGCAGAACAAACAGGAAACATAAGACAAATGTACGATGGTATAAAGAAAGCCATTGGCACTCTCAAATCCATTTCTGGGATCAAGATGCTGAGCAGCGCATGAGCTGCAGTGGTCAGCGACCCATGGCTGACTGCTAGCGTCAGGGTCAGCGAACCATAGCTGCCAAGACCCTTCTACACCTCCACGCGGTGATCCTGGATAACAGGCTGCAGCAGGGCAGACTGGCTAAGGAGAAGGGATCGAAGAGGGAATGCTTGCCCGGTACTCAAAAAATGCTTGCTGAAGTCGGATGTGTTGGACCGAAAGGTGCAAATATCGCAGCCAAGCTGTAAACTACAACACAACGCATTTCGTTCTCTGGACTACATTTTGCTACTTACCCTTTCAGGGTTTGGTAGTGGGAGATTGAGAACGAAGAAGAAGAAGAAGAAGAAATCCATTTCTGGTGAGAAAATAGATAAAGAAAAGCAGATGGAGCGATGGGTCGAGCCCTATTCTGAGCTCTACACGTGTGTCAATATAGTAATTTTCACAGCCCTTGAAGTTGTCAAAAGTTATCCCAGTAAAGACGAGCTTGACATCGGACCATCTATAGAAGATCTGAATAAAGCTATTTACAGCTTGGCACTGGGAAAAGCACCAAGCAGCGACAGGATCCCACCTGATTTGATGAAACGCTGTAAATATTTCCATTTTTGCAACCGCTGTAAATAATGTTGTGTCAGTGTTGGAAAAAGGTCACAATACCTCAAGATATGAGAGTTGCACAGATTGTAACATTGTACGAAAACAAAGGTGATGGAAATGACTGTACTATCTATTGAGGTGTCTCTCTGCTTAGTGTTGTAGGCAAAGTTCTCGCCAGAGCTGTCTTACTAAGACTACATACATTTGCTAAGCGTGTGTATCCGGAGTCATAGTGTGGATTCAGGTCTGGAAGATCAACGATCGACATGATTTTTTCTCTTCGACAACTTCAGGAAAAGTCACGTGAGCAGAACCAGCCCTTTAATGTTGCCTTTATTGACTTGACAAAGGCATTTGATTTGGTTAGTAGAGATGACCTCTTCAAATTCCTCTCTAAAATAGGCTGCACAAACAAACTGCTGCGACTAATAATATCGTTCCATGAGAGCATGACAGGAACAGTCCAATTCGATGGTAGCATATTCCAACCATTTGGAATCCTAAGTAGTGTTAAGCATGGCTCTGTTCCGGCCCCGACACTGTTCGGAATCGTCTTTGCTTTGTTGTTAAAATTGCATTTGGTAACGCAAATGAAGGAATCTAGGTCGGGTGGTAGGCTGTTTAACCTTGCAAGGCTCAAGGCCAAATCGAAAATAATGGAGATCACCATCAGGGACCTGCTTTTCGCTGATGATGCTGCAATTGTCACCCCTAGTTAGCAGGAACTTCAGAGATTGATGGATCGCTTCTCCCAGGCTTGCACAGATTTGGCGCTCACAATAAGTCTCAACAAAACAAATGTTCTAGGACAGGAAGTAGATGCCACGCCAAATCTTAGCATCGATAATTATGAACTGGCAGCTGTGCATCAATTCACATACCTGGGATCCCTCATCAATGACAAGCTCTCTCTAGACCCAGAAATAGACAGTCGCATCGACAAAGCTGCTGCTACATTTGCTAGTCTCACAACGCGTGTTTGGAAAGACGGAGGATGAGGTGAAGACGGAGGATGAGGTGAAGACGGACGATGAGGTGAAGATGGACGATAAGGTGAAGACGGAGGATGAGGTGAAGAGAGAGGAGGATGAGGTGAAGACGGACGATGAAGTGAAGACGGACGATGAGGTGAAGACGGAGGAGGAGGTGAAGAGAGAGGAAGAGATGAAGATGGACGATGAGGTGAAGACGGACGATGAGGTGAAGACGGAGGAGGAGGTGAAGACGGAGGATGAGGTGAAGAGAGAGGAGGAGATGAACAAGAAGGAGGTAATGAAGAATGTGGAGGCGATAAGGGGAAGGAGAAGCTGAAGAAGGGTAACAAGGTTAAGAAGAAGTGAAAGAACAAAAAGAATGAGAAGAAGAAGTGAAAGAACAAAAAGAATGAGAAGAAGAAGTGAAAGAACAAAAAGAATGAGAAGAAGAAGTGAAAGAACAAAAAGGATGAGAAGAAGAAGTGAAAGAACAAAAAGAATGAGAAGAAGAAGTGAAAGAACAAAAAGGATGAGAAGAAGAAGTGAAAGAACAAAAAGAATGAGAAGAAGAAGTGAAAGAACAAAATGAATGAGAAGAAGAAGTGAAAGAACAAAAAGAATGAGAAGAAGAAGTGAAAGAACAAAAAGAATGAGAAGAAGAAGTGAAAGAACAAAAAGAATGAGAAGAAGAAGTGAAAGAACAAAAAGGATGAGAAGAAGAAGTGAAAGAACAAAAAGAATGAGAAGAAGAAGTGAAAGAACAAAATGAATGAGAAGAAGAAGTGAAAGAACAAAAAGAATGAGAAGAAGAAGTGAAAGAACAAAAAGAATGAGAAGAAGAAGTGAAAGAACAAAAAGAATGAGAAGAAGAAGTGAAAGAACAAAAAGAATGAGAAGAAGAAGTGAAAGAACAAAAAGAATGAGAAGAAGAAGTGAAAGAACAAAATGAATGAGAAGAAGAAGTGAAAGAACAAAAAAGAATGAGAAGAATGAGAAAAAGAAGAGACAGAAGAACAGCAAAAAGGGAGTAGAAGAAGAAGTGAAAGAGTAAGAAGAAAGAAGAAGGAGATTAAAAACTATAATAATATTAAGAGAAGTTGTTGGAAACTACTCGTGCTGTTTCTTCTGTAGCCGGTTACGGTAGCTCTTCTGACATCCCGAGGCGTATTTGAGAAAGTAGACGTATGTCATTCTAGCTGTAGTGCAATGCGAGACTCCTCAATAAGCTCACTACTATAGGATTCCAATGTCGGTCCCCAACTCATTGGACAGACTGTCATGACAACCTGATTCTAGAAGCACTAACGAGGAATTCAAATGAGGTACTGCTCAGTATGTTTCACCTGACCTCATCCCCTTCGCTCCCAAGAAGACATATACGATTGAATATGCACATTGTTCAGTGGGGCTTGAATGGAGAAAGGTTTCAAATCTCTGGTTCAGATTTACAGGACAAAACGTGAATAGACTAGTCCGGAACACGGAAACACCTCTCACCAAGTGTCATAAGATTACCGTTTCGAGTGTTAACGTGTTCGTCACACACGGATTAGCACAACACACTTAATTTCCACTGACTTTATGAACTGAAACGCGCGGACCCTTACAATGCATAACACAACAGAGGATCGACGTTTCCCATAAAAAGATTATTATCAATGACCGGACACAACGACATCTGCACGTAAGAAAGCAGTTAACTATATATATCGTAAGAGCAGTTATATCGCTAGTTTTCTCACTGTTAAGGTATTGGGTTCCGATATACCCCAGTTCATCAAGTAGTAAATTTACACCTGATCTAACTATAATGAGGTTTGTTTTTGTTTATCTTTGGCATTGGTGTATACGGAAAGGTAATTTGTATTGTAAGTGGCGAAACAAGAAAACAAATAATATTCTTGAAAAATTTAATTTTGTTCATTGAAGTATATTAAGGTTACTTTTTAACCTTACTTCGTACATTACCATGTTGTATCATCATATGGGATCAAGATGCTGCAGCGGTCAGCGACCCATAGCTGACTGCTAGCGTCAGGGCCAGCGAACCATAGCTGCCAAGATCCTTCTACACCTCCACGCGGTGATCCTGGATAACAGGCTGCAGCAGGGCAGACTGGCTAAGGAGAAGGGATCGAAGAGGGAATGCTAACCCGGTACTCAAAAAATGCTTGCTGAAGTCGGATGTGTTGGACCGAAAGGTGCAAATATCGCAGCCAAGCTGTAAACTACGACACAACGCATTCCGTTCTCTGGACTACATTCTGCTACTTAAGCCCTTTCAGGGTTTGGTAGTGGGAGATTGAGAACGAACGAAGAAGAAGAAGAAGAAAGAAGTATCATCATATGTCGTTGTGATTAGCAAGTTACTAGCTGGAGCACCCAGCGTTTTCCAGGATAATTATGAAAAAAGTTCATTATTTAACCACTTCCGCTTCCGTCTTATCCCACTTGCACCACTCAGATCGGCATGTTTTCCCCCCATCTCTTCCCCATATCACAAATCTCTTTCCCCCATACCACAAATCTCTTTTCCCCATACCACAAATCTATTTCCCCGACACCACAAATCTCTTTTCCCCACACCACAAATCTCTTTCCCTAATACCACAAATCTCTTTTCCCCATACTACCATCTCTTTTCCTCATACCGCAAATCTCTTTTCCCCATACCGCAAATCTCTTTTCCCCATACCACAAATCTATTTCCCCGACACCACAAATCTCTTTCCCCCACACCACAAATCTATTTCCCCGACACCACAAATCTATTTCCCACACACCACAAATCTATTTCCCCGACACCACAAATCTATTTCCCACATACCACAAATCTCTTTCCCCCATACCACAAATCTCTTTCCCTCACAACACAAATCTCTCTAGACATACCACAAATCTCTTCTACCCATCCCACAAATCTCTTTCCTCCATACCACAAATCTCTTTACCCCATACCACAAATCTCTTTCCCTCACAACACAAATCTCTCTACACATACCACAAATATCTCTACCCATACCACACATCTCTTTTCCCAAAACCACAAATCTCTTTCCCTCATACCACAAATCTTTCACCCTCACAAAACAAATCTCTCTAGACATACCACACATCTCTTTTACCCATCCCACAAATCTCTTTCCACCATACCACAAATCTCCTTTACCCCTCCCACAAATCTCTTTCCCACATACCACACATCTCTCTACACATACCACAAATCTCTTTCCACCATACCACAAATCTCCTTTACCCCTCCCACAAATCTCTTTCCCACATACCACACATCTCTCTACACATACCACAAATCTCTTTCCACCATACCACAAATCTCCTTTACCCCTCCCACAAATCTCTTTCCCCCAAACCACAAATCTCTTTCCCCCAAACCACAAATCTCACCCCTATACTACACATATCTCACCCCATACCACAAATCATTGTACCCCATACCATAAATCTCTTTCCCCGTCCACATCAAACCACGCCCATCCCGTCGTCCCCCAATCACCAATCGTGTCTCCCTCAACTAACCAATATCTTCCTCTCCTTCAATCCGTCAACCCCACACCCCTCCCTCGCCCCATCCCCCCTCCTTTCAATCTTCCCATCTCTTTCATTGAATCCGTCAATCTCATTCCTTTCAACGCGCCTTCCTCCTCCTACAAGCCGCCAATCTACTTCCCCTCTCAATGTGACCATCTCTCCGAAAATATATCACCCTCAACCACCCAGTCTCTTCTCCCTGGCGTTTCCCAGGATAATTATGAAAGTTGTTAAATTTAAAACAACGTTTCCTCTTCTTCACATTCTATTTCTCTCCACCCTTCAACCTGCCTATTTCTCTCCCCCTCCCCTCCCCTTCATTTAAAACCATTTTACGCCCACTCAATTCTCACATCTCCAACGTCCATCCCCTCAGCACACCTGCCTTTCCCTCTTCAACCTGCTTATATCATCCGTCCCCTACAAAATCGTTCGCCTTGGCTATAACCCAGCTTATCAAACCCCCAATCTCTTCGACCGCCTCAATCCGCCCACTCCCCTTCTCACCGTACGCATGTGCTCTTACTTTTTTTTCACTCAAATATTTCACCTGCAATACTTTAAATTTCAATTGTGTCTTGTCGACGCAATAAAACCACCATTTAAACTCTACGTTAACTAGCTCTGAAATAGCTTCCCAGCGCATGCGCATTTGACGTCCAACCAAGCAAATTGGGTCATGTTCGTATTTCTCTTTTCTGCCTTTTAAGTGTTTCGAAAAATCGTATTAAATTTTCTTTTCAATCTTTTTAAAATTCAAATAGCCAGTTCATGTCTTGAGGATCATACCATGACAAAATGTAACTGCTTAAAATTTGTGAAACGATTTTGAATTGAATAAGAAATAAACAACTTATCAAACACCGAACAGACAGTCAGCTTTATATATACATATGTTTAGCAATGCTATTGTTTGTCCCTAACAAAGACCCTTTAGTTGTAACGTAGGTTTTTGTACTTGCGTTTGTGCATACGTGGTAACTGAACAATACTTGTTTATGTGGGTATGATAGTTACAGATTTGATAAGAATGCAGCCAAAGCTACCAACTGCTCGTATCTACAATACCAGACATCAGGGTTGCAGAGCAGGAAGCAGACCACAACAAAGATGGATAGATGGTGTAAGTGAGATACTGAAGAAACATGGAATGACTACAACATTGGCGATACAAATGGCACACGACAGAAAACTACACCTCCCTACGCCGTCTAACGACACAAGAGAATAGAAGATAATGCAGATAATGATGATAGCTACAGTTGCAGAAAGTAAGACAGTGGGGAAAAGAACGGGTCACCCCACCACAAACATCTCCTACTTATTACAGGTTTTCTTTCTCTTATATCTTGGATGTACACGTTTTCTTCCTCTTCTACATTGGATGTAGACGTTTTCTACCGTGGGATGTAATGGTTTTCTTCCTTGTATGCAGATATTTTCTACCTTTGGGTTCAGAGGTTTTATTCTACTTATTACAGGTATTCTTTCGCCTCTATCTTGGACGTACATGTTTTCTTCCTCTTCTACCTTGGTTGTAGACGTTTTCTACCATGGGATATAAAGGTTTTCTTCCTTGTATGCAGAAATTTTCTACCTTGGGGCTTAGAGGTTTTATTCCACTTCTATCTTAGGATATCGATGTTTCTTTTCTACCTTGGATGTAGAGGTTTTCATGAGATAATTTCAGATTGATCTGTATGCTGTCTTGCTTCACACGGTACCAGTCTCATAAATACTGTCCAATGTTGTTATTCCAGCAGACGTTGGCTTGTCCTGTTGGTCTGAATCCCTCGTTGTTGACCTCACATGAATGTTGTGGTAGCGAGTTTTATTATTCCATTCTGCGGACAACTGCAAACCACCGTAGATGAGATTGTTCCACTCGAGTCTGCAGGTTCTGGGTTTCGTAGATTGTGATGTATTGTCCGATTGTGGTTTTTGTTTCGAATGCCCACCATGAGTAGGTTTATTCTTTTGTCCGCCCTGAAAAGGACATTAAGTGGCGGGTTGCAGTAGTTTTCCTCACATCCCGAGCGTGTTGAAGAAGGTGAACCGGGGTCCTCCAGGCGGTTGTGCTATGCTTGGCTTCATCTGCATGCCGCTCACTACTACGGGAATCACGTTGCTCGCTCACCCCGTTAACCAGGATGCCCTGAAAACAGCCCGTTTCCAGGGACGGCTACTAGGAAGCCGAGGTGATGGTCTTGGCCAGTACATTTATTCTAACCCTGACTAACATGCCTGATCAGTATGCAATGCCTGACCAGACGTTAGTCTTCCTTCCCGCCCGATTGTGGACTTTGTTCTTTCTTGTTACATTCTTATGTTTCTCATTTATTTAAAGAAAATTGTATTAAAGGTTTGCTGTTATGGGTTTTACTGCCGAATGCACGGCTCTTTCCACCCAAGACCGTAGTCCTTTTGACGATATCAAGACGCATTGGCTAGTTAATTGATGTACGTGTGTATATGTGATGTGGACGTATTAGTCCGTATATGAATACGTATTTCAGGTTCGAGTTGACTTTTATAAGTTGTGGCTATTGTCCATGACATACATCCGTAAGCCAATGCGCATCAATAGGTTGCGAGTGCTCAGTCATCTTTGCTTTCTTGCTTATTTCACTTTTCCTGCACAATTCTCTATTAATGACATCGAGATGTTCATCAGTAGAAGATGTTCAGATAACCAATTATGTGATGGCAGCCTTCTGTTCAATATGAGTTCTTCTTTTTGTTGCTCTTGTTATTCTTCTTTTTCTTCATTGTTATCTTCTTATTATTCGGCGTTCGTCCTGAAAAGAACAATTATGACGTTGTGTCGTAGTTTACAGCTAGGATGTGATATCTGCTCATTTCAGTCCGACACATCCAATTTCAGCACGGCATTTTTTGGGACCAGGTTTGCATTCCCTTTTTAATCATTAATCTCTTAGTCCTGCTGCACGGTTGCAGTCGGTTTCCAGAGCTCTCATTTGAAGGCAGAATATTGTCTTGGTCAACTCTGGTTCGCTGACCCTGATGCCAGCAGCCAGCTATGGGTCACTGACCCTGCTGCACGGTTGCAATCGGTTTCCGGAGCTCTCATTTGAAGGCAGAATATCGTCTTGGTCAACTCTGGTTCGCTGACCCTGATGCCAGCTATGGGTCACTGACCCTGATGCACGCTTGCAGTCGGTTTCCTGAGCTCTCATTTGAAGGCGGAACATCGTCTTGGTCAACTCTGGTTCGCTGACCCTGATGCAAGCAGCCAGCTATGAGTCGCTGGCTGCTGTCATTTCATTCACTGCTGCATCTTTAAGCCAGCCTATGAGTTGGTGATCAATGCCATGTTATTGCCAAACTCCAGCTGTGGTATAAGTAAACCAATCTGATCTTCGGTACTCCATTGCATTTTTGTGTGTTGCATTTTCTTTGATGAGATCATCCATGAGAAGTAAGAAAAGATACAACTATTCTTTGATGAGATCATCCATGAGAAGTAAGAAAAGATACAACTATTCTTTGATGAGATCATCCATGAGAAATAAGAAAAGATACAACTATCCTTTGATGAGCTCATCCATGAGAAGTAAGAAAAGATAAAACTATAGAAAGTCGCCCTGTCTTATGCCACGTACGTGTTACATGGTGTTAAACAATGTGACTTTTAGTTTGTTGTCCTTACTGATAGAAACTATTTCTGATACAGGCCAAGGGGGCTGAAATGTTCTGTCTTGTCAAGCATTCGCAGAGCATGCTCCATGGAACCTTATCAAATAGTTTGTTTTTACAGATCCAAGAAATAGAGTGTATCTCACCATGGTACTCAAGAGCTTCTTCGTTCAGTTGTCTGAGTGTGAAAATAAGATCTTGAGTACTTGTATTTTCCCGAAAACTTAACTTAACTTCATTATACTGGTTTAGAAGACTCTGCAGTCTGTATTAAACCAGTTTCATTTACATTTCCTTGCTCTAAAAGCTATGCGAATCCAATTTATTCTTAAAAGCATTAATTGTCTCTGCCTCCACTACTTCCTGTGGTAATGCATTCCAAACGCTCACCACTCTCTGACAAAAAAATATTTCTTATATCTTATCTATTATCTAATATCTAACCATGATAGACCTCGCATGAGTTAGCTATGCCAGGGGCACTAAATGGGGATATTCCTCTATGATTTCCACATTCCCGATTATCTTACTTTAAAAATACTGTTCTCATTAACAAAACACACAGTAAACATGCATACACGTTTTGCTACCAATGCCAAATGACAACGCGTGAAATGTAATGACGAAGAAAAGTAATTGATGTCACCATGAGACACACAATGAGAAATGATGGCATCTGAAATATGGCGAGAACTGTCCCGTTGTGCTGAATACATTTCAAGACAAAAAATAAAATGGCTCAGTCATTTCATGAGAATACAACATGAATAGCTACTACTGCACGTCTACAACACAAGAAGATATGGTTACAATACACAAAGAAGTCGGCGTTTCATATGGAAATATGACAACATACATCCTAAAGTAACACACGCTTACAACAGACGCAACACATGTGATCAAAGAAAGGCAGCTTAAGTTCTACATGGCGTTTAGCGGCACAGGTGGACGAAAAACTAAGAAAAGTTATTTAATTTTTCTTTCATATTTTCTTTAGGCTTCTGTAGAACAGCTTTTCTAGCACTCATTTCCAGTTGTTCTCCAAACTAATCACAGGATTTCTATTTTCCAAAAGTACTTTGTTCTTGGCTTTTGTTCGGAGAATTAGCTGTTCTTTGTATTGCTCTGTTTCACCAACTGTATTCTTGACATTGAACTACTGCTCCCATGCCGTTTCCTTTTCTCGTACTATCATTTTAACTCTTATCCAGAAGAGCCAACCAAACGAAAACCACACCACCCTTGATTATGTGAGACTGATCAACACTTTGGGTCTCGGACACTGGGCACAGCACTGAACAAACGTGTATACAAGATTCCACTGCCTGCTTCACCATTGTTCACACGTGGATCACACGAACAGACTGGAGCATATGTTACAGGACGACCAGTTAATGAAGATACACTGGCCCAACGACTCACACTGAACTCAAAGCTGTACGGAGGGAGCTTAAGATGAACACGAAACAACGGTCAAATTCATCATTGGAACTCGCCTGACGTTGCAATGGTCAGTCACCCGGCAAGAACAAAAAGATGAGTACGGCCCAAATAGTTTGCTCTTGAAATGCTTCCCTGTTTTGACACCATCATGTGCCTCTGGGGCACACACTTTGAGGAAGTCATTGAATTAAAGCATACGGTTTATAAAATCATGTATTTGTTCCTCCTCGCAGTTCTCATTGCTGGTGCTAGACATTTCTGATACTTCGTCTTAACTTCTTGATCATTTACGAGATGGTTTCGTGTATTGTAGTGGGTGCTGCATTATGGGAGCAACTCTTTTGACTGGTCTCTATTTTATCATTATGTCGTGGTCACTTCCTGTTTCTGGCGCTCAGATAACTTCAGCATTCCTCGCAGACTTAGATGAGCTTGTCAGCACTGTGACATTGTTAATGATGGATTTATCATTCTTTTCCTTCTGTTTTCGTATTGGAAATGCCTTTTTGTTACGCTGTGTAGTAGTTCACAGCGAGGCTGCGATTTCTGTGGCTTTCGGCCGACACATAGGTTTCAGCACGGCGCATTTTAAAAACCATGGTTGCTTTCCCTCTTTGATCCCTCTCCTTTCAATAGGGAGGTACCGGTGCAAGTCTGTTTCCAGAGCCGCCATTTAGAGGCGTAATAAGGTCTTGATCAACTCTGATTCGATGACTCGGGACACATGTAGCAAGATACGAGTTTCTGACTGCTGTCACCTCATTTCCTGCGTCGTTGGCCCAGATTTCTCATAAACTCTTGGGTTACATGTTCTGTGGGCGTGTATGAGGGAAGTTCGTGTTTGTAATGACAAGGTTATGTTCACAACAGAATCTTCAACATATTAACCAATCTGTACCATCGAGAATGGTTTGGTGTTAAAATCTCAAAGAAGGACAATTTCATCACGACAATCACCGATGATCTTTTGAAAAAGTTCAAAGAATTCATCTTTGACATTTGTTCTCTCACCTTCATTCGGTGCACTCGCGATGTCAATTCAACTATACTGTCTTCTTCATATAAGCGTATGAACCATCATTTGTTCATAAATGCCGTTTTAGCAATAAGAGCAGCAAGTAAAAAAAATAAAGGAGGCAGAATACCGCCCCATCCACCTATGTATGAGTCTTGATTTACGCCTATCAATCATGGGCAATGACTGCAGTGCGCATAGACAAGCTGAACATCTCAGAAATGAAGTTGGGTGGTTGTTCAAGTAATTAGAATTGGCCAGGTTCACGCTCAGACAATATGATACGATCTCGAAACGCAGCTTTTTCTGACTCGAGTGGAGCAATTTCGACTATAGGGGTCTGGTCATGTCTGAAAATTTAAAGAAGACTGGCTACCATTAAAAGTTAGACGTCCCAGAGTTGGTTGAGATGACAACATATGAAAGATCCTGATGACCAAAGACTAGGCTGGAAACAGGTCGCGGAGTAAGACAACTGATAGAATAGTCTGATGTTTTATTTAGTAAACAACTATCTTTCACAGATTCCTATCATACACCTACCTCAGTTGCTCTCTGAGCACACAGTTTCCTATCATACCTACCTTAGTGGCTCTCACAGCTTCCTATCATACCTACCTCAGTGGCTCTCTGAGCACACAGTTTCCTATCATACACCTACCTCAGTGGCTCTCACAGCTTCCTATCATACCTACCTCAGTGGCTCTCACAGCTTCCTATCATACCTACCTCAGTGGCTCTCTGAGCACACAGTTTCCTATCATACACCTACCTATCATACCTACCTCAGTGGCTCTCTGAGCAGTTTCCTATCACATACCTACCTCAGTGGCTCTCACAGCTTCCTATCACACACCTACATCAGTGGTTATCTCTTCCTATCACACACCTAACTCAGTGGTTCACTCTTCCTATCACACACCTACCTCAGTGGCTCACTCAGCTTCCAATCACACACCTACCTCAGTGGTTCACTCTTCCTATCACACACCTACCTCAGTGGTTCACTAGTCCTATCACACACCTACCTCAGTGGCTCACTCTTCCTATCACACACCTACCTCAGTGGTTCACTCTTCCTATCACACACCTACCTCAGTGGTTCACTCTTCCTATCACACACCTACCTCAGTGGTTCACTCTTCCTATCACACACCTACCTCAGTGGTTCACTCTTCCTATCACACACCTACCTCAGTGGTTCACTCTTCCTATCACACACCTACCTCAGTGGTTCACTCTTCCTATCACACACCTACCTCAGTGGCTCACTCTTCCTATCACACACCTACCTCAGTGGCTCACACAGCTTCCTATCTTTCCATCTTAAATGTTTGAGAGCAAAGAGCAATCAGGGTCAGGTGAAACATACTGATCAAGGTGGGAGAGAAGAGCAATCAGGGTCAGGTGAAACATACTGATCAAGGTGGGAGAGAAGGGTAATCAGGGTCAGGTGAAACATACTGATCAAGGTGGGAGAGAAGAGCAATCAGGGTCAGGTGAAACATACTGATCAAGGTGGGAGAGAAGAGTAATCAGGGTCAGGTGAAACATACTGATCAAGGTGGGAGATAAGAGCAATCAGGGTCAGGTGAAACATACTGATCAAGGTGGGAGAGAAGAGTAATCAGGGTCAGGTGAAACATACTGATCAAGGTGGGAGATAAGAGCAATCAGGGTCAGGTGAAACATACTGATCAAGGTGGGAGAGAAGAGCAATCAGGGTCAGGTGAAACATACTGATCAAGGTGGGAGAGAAGAGCAATCAGGGTCAGGTGAAACATACTGATCAAGGTGGGAGATAAGAGCAATCAGGGTCAGGTGAAACATACTGATCAAGGTGGGAGAGAAGAGCAATCAGGGTCAGGTGAAACATACTGATCAAGGTGGGAGATAAGAGCAATCAGGGTCAGGTGAAACATACTGATCAAGGTGGGAGAGAAGAGCAATCAGGGTCAGGTGAAACATACTGATCAAGGTGGGAGAGAAGAGCAATCAGGGTCAGGTGAAACATACTGATCAAGGTGGGAGATAAGAGCAATCAGGGTCAGGTGAAACATACTGATCAAGACTCCACCTAATGTGCTTATTCATTCTCCTATAAACACATGTGTGACAGCAGCCTGACCAATGAGGTGTGAACAGTGTAATAGCGGTGACCTGACAGTGGCATCTCACATTGCACTGCAGTCAGGAAGACTTCTTAAGTACATCTTGGGATGTAAGGACAGCCACTGTAACCCGCTAACAAAGAAATGCAGACAAAAGTTAACTCAGCATGGTCAGCTTCCAACATCTTGAACTTTCAAACGTGACATGCCTTACAATAAACCATACCACGTGGATTACCTTCAATGAAAGGTTACAGCTATATCCATTGTACGAATGTATTACAGGATTGTGGGTGCAGACCAGCAAAGAATATTGTCACTGCATCCTTCCAAAAGCATGTTGTAAAAAAGTAACTAAAGAGGGCTGTACATGGGGTTAGTAACCTCATCATGTAAACCAAACTGCTATAGAAACCAACACTGTAGAAGTACACAAAGTGCTTTGCTGCAAGCTATCATAAAAGGTCAACTCCAGTAGTGGCCCTATGCTTTGTAGGGAACAAAATGGAGGCCACAAGAACTATCATTATGACTGGGAAAAAGTAGATGGAGGGTGCAGGTGATTTTAGGTTGGAGGGGAGGGGGGAGGGGTGGTTGAGAAGAAAGGTGATGGAGTGTGCAGGTGATTTTAGGTTGGAGGCGTGGAGGGGGTTGAGGAGAAAGGTGATAGAGTGTGCAGGTGATTTTAGGTTGGAGGTGGGGTGGTTGAGGAGAAAGGTGATGGAGGGTGCAGCTGATTTTAGGTTGGAGGGGAGGTGGGTGGTTGAGGAGAAAGGTGATGGAGGGTGCATGTGAATTTAGGTTGGAGGGGTAGGGGGGGATTTTGAAGGAATGGGTGAGTTGGAGGGTTGGGAAAGAGGGGTTAAAGGAAGGGGGAGAATCTTTAACTGTGAAACTGCTGTTGTTTCTTTCATATTGCACAGCTGGACTGCAAGGCAGATAATGAGCATACAACTGACTGCTGGCTGTAACTAATTTTGTTACAACACAATATGATGTCACAAAAATCTGTCTTTCACACATATACATTTCTATTAGCCAAATGTCTTATTCCTGGTAAATTCAATTAAATTCTGAACAGTCTGGTATGTGAACTATCATCATCGTACTCATCCTCATGTATCAATGTCATATAAAAACAAATTCTTCCACGACCCCCTGCACCTTCAACCATTTCAGGGTTTTCTTTGTTTTCTCATTTTGTCTGTCTTGCCCCGAGGGCCCCCCCCCCCCCTACACTGCTTCTCTTGCAGCCAATTTTTTCATAAGGGTTTCTAGGCCAGGTCCTTCTTACTAAGTACAGCTAAACCTCAGACTTTCATCTGTTTAGAGATAACAGTACAGGTAAAAAGTAAACATTTCACACATCTTTTATTTAGCTTGCAAATGCATTTAGACAGCTGAAAAACACAACTAACTAACTATATATAACACATGTCAAACCTAAATAAACATATAAAATTAAAATGAACATAAATATAAACAAAACAACAACTCTACCGTGACATATTTTTATTCTTGTATAAGTGAACAATGAAATACATATTTGAATATTGGTTGCACTAAATTGGACAAAAGAGGAAAACACAGGAAAGAAATCTGAAACATGGTTATAATTTTTTTTAAAACAGACAAAAATGCAAATGGACGAAAGTCAAGTGGACAAAGCCAAGGAATTTGCTGTATGTGTCAAACTATGCATGTTTGAAAAAATGTTTGCTTTTTTTCTAATTCATCTTCTTTGGACTTATTTGCAGCTGTTCCATTTATACTGAGCACTGTTTTCAGGAACCATAGTGATTTTATTTATTTGAATAATCAGTCTAGGACTCACATACATAAAGTGGGGAGAGGAGACTAACGTCTGGTCAGATAAAACATATTGATCAGACAATGTTAGTCAAATTCAGGCTAGGAGAGGAGACTTACGTCTGGTCAGACAAAACATACTGATCGGACAATGTTAGTCAGGGTCAGGCTGGGACAGTAGACTTACGTCTGGTCAGACGAAACATACTGATCGGACAATGTTAGTCAGGGTCAGGAGACTAACGTCTGGTCAGACGAAACATACTGATCGGACAATGTTAGTCAGGGTCAGGCTGGGACAGGAGACTAACGTCTGGTCAGATGAAACATACTGATCGGACAATGTTAGTCAGGGTCAGGCTGGGACAGGAGACTAACGTCTGGTCAGACGAAACATACTGATCGGACAATGTTAGTCAGGGTCAGGCTGGGACAGGAGACTAACGTCTGGTCAGATGAAACATACTGATCGGACAATGTTAGTCAGGGTCGGGTAAAACATACTGACCAAGACCTCCCCACCTCACTTCCATGCAGTTCTCCCTGGAAACAGGCTGTCTCATGGCAGTCTGGCTAACGAGGTGGGGGATCAATGTGATCCCCTTATTAGTGAAAGACACGCAGATGAAGACAAGCATAGCACAACTGCCTGGAGAATACTGGTTAACCTTCATCATCAGCATGTTTGGGATGTGAGGAAAGGTACTGCAACCCGTTACTTTACGCCCTTTAGAGGGTGCACAAAAGAGTTATCATACTCATTGTGGGCATTCAACAACAACAACAACATCCATAAACAAAATTATTGGCTCTCTAGAGACTTGTTTGTTATGTTTCTGATTCTAGTCCTCTGTTCTTTATTTTGGTTATACTTCTTCTGTTTCCTAGGTATTTTTTTCTGTTTTCTTCCTCCTTTCTTTGTTCATATTGTCTTCTAGGGTGGTGTGTTATGCTGTGTCATGTGCCTCACAGTTCAGTTCATCTAACTTCAGCACACATTTTACAAATAGGTTTACTTTGCATTTGGGCAATACCTTGCTGAATTCAAACATATGCATGTTTGGGTTATGAATGTTGACCTCAAACCTTCAGAGACTTGTGTGGCTGTGTCTTTGTCATGTAGAGGTGTGTGGGAATGGCTGACAGTGACATGGAGGTCTAAAACCTTCAGAGGTTTGCATGGATCTATAGTCCTGGCCATTCTTGGGTTCTAAGCAATGACAGAGCTGATAGAAGATGTAAAATGCTTCATCTTCTTCTTCTTACGCTGTCAGACGTTGACCTTTATTTTTTTGAAAAAAGCGGCGGTCATCCTGAGGCTATCGATACTGCCATAGAGCTTGTCTAGTGTTGCCACTGGTGATGGCCACATCTGCTCTCTCTGATCCTCGTATGTCGGGCAGTTTTGCAGCAAATGCTCAGCGGTCATTTTCCCGGTACCACAAGGGCATTCGTCAGTGCCACATATCTTCAATTTGTTGAATAGGTGGTACCTCAGTCTATTGTGGCCAGTGCGAAGTCTGAAGACCACGACCTGTTCTCTTCTGTTCAACTGGTAATAGGCATCGTTTTTTGTGTAGCCAGTATGTTCTGTTTCCCATTTGGTCATGTATCTAGCTCTAATAAGCCGTTTTGACTCTTCGTATGTCACACTGGTATCTGGTTGTGGTAGTCTTGCACCTTCTTTTGCCAGTCTGTCTGCCTCCTCGTTGCCTTGGATGTTGCAGTGGGATGGAATCCACTGTACCACTACTCTTTTTGGTGCAGACTGCTGGCATAGTTGACAGAGTACTGCTCTTCAGACCTTTGTAACAGTTCCATGGGGAGATGAGGTGTTGGGGCTCGCAACTTATTCACGGGGACAGTAATAGAATATTTCAGCTCAGGTAGAGACAGTTCAAACTAAGGTCATTCACGATTGACAAAGCAGGGTTTGGATTAGTAACACAAGAGAGAGGAGAGAGAGAGAGAGAGAGAGAGAGAGAGAGAGAGAGAGAGAGAGAGAGAGAGAGATCTACTGTGAGTTGGAGACTGTTGGCCAAAGATGATAGGAGATTCTAGTCCAGCCCATTTGTTATATTAACTAGAGTCACAGAAAGAAGGGCAGAGGTATTGAATGGCACAAAAGGGTGTGGTGAACCCATGAATACAATCCCAAAGTCCAGATTAAAAGTGATGTGTACTAGAAAACTCGTCAGGGAGCATACCCACAAATGTAATATAAGAAGCTTTCTTTCCATAGCATAGTTCTGACAATATGAAGTGAGCAGACTACCAGAGATCTACTTCATCAATCGCCAACTGCCGAAGGGCACCATGTGACCACGAATGTAGATAGTTAATCAGTGTAGAACAAGATTTGTATAGATTAAGTCTAAGGGGAATTTGTAGATAATATAAGAAGCAGAGGTCAGTCACCAGAACCGGGTTATTAAATTCAGAGTCCCACCAAACTCATGCTTATAAACTCTGAGTTAGAAAGATTTAGTTATATTTAGTATAGATAATTGTTTTTTTTGGGGGGTTTGGCCTTATTTCTCTATTCAGAGTCCCACCAAACTCATGCTTATAAACTCTGAGTTAGAAAGATTTAGTTATATTTAGTATAGATAATTGTTTTTTTGGGGGGGTTTGGCCTTATTTCTCTATTCAGAGTCCCACCAAACTCATGCTTATAAACTCTGAGTTAGAAAGATTTAGTTATATTTAGTATAGATAATTGTTTTTTTGGGGGGGTTTGGCCTTATTTCTCTATTCAGAGTCCCACCAAACTCATGCTTATAAACTCTGAGTTAGAAAGATTTAGTTATATTTAGTATAGATAATTGTTTTTTTTGGGGGGGTTTGGCCTTATTTCTCTATTCAGAGTCCCACCAAACTCATGCTTATAAACTCTGAGTTAGAAAGATTTAGTTATATTTAGTATAGATAATTGTTTTTTTTGGGGGGGTTTGGCCTTATTTCTCTATTCAGAGTCCCACCAAACTCATGCTTATAAACTCTGAGTTAGAAAGATTTAGTTATATTTAGTATAGATAATTGTTTTTTTTGGGGGGTTTGGCCTTATTTCTCTATTCAGAGTCCCACCAAACTCATGCTTATAAACTCTGAGTTAGAAAGATTTAGTTATATTTAGTATAGATAATTGTTTTTCTGGGGGGGTTTGGCCTTATTTCTCTATTCTCCGAAGCGGTGTGCGTTGCACTATGTTTTTATTTTGCGCCTGTCGGCCCAGTGCATCTGACTTCGGCATGCATTTTATGTACGGGTCTGCTTCCTCTTGCATTTTCTAAGGGTTTGCTTCTCGGGGGTAATGGCCAGTGCTGTGATTGGGGAGCAAACCCAGCACATTCAAGCCATGAGCTGTGTCACTTAACCACTAGACCCCTGTACAGTAAGTTTTGATAATGCTGTAATTGACTAGTCTTGTAATAAATGAATTATGTTGTGTTTTACTATTCCCATAAGTTATAGTGTCTTCTATGTTGATGATGTTTAGGAGGAATAACCAAAAGAAGAGTGATAACGCCACTAGAATACAATTGTCTAAATGAAAGTAAGTAGGTGAAACTGAGATATTGGTTCTTAATAGGATAGCCCTGTCACACCCTCAGGGGCTTGTATTAATATGTCAAGGTCATGCTAGGTTTCTAGGCAATAATAGAGCTGAAATTTTGACATTGAAAGTATCCATTGTGGGGACATTATATATGGATAAAAGGGGGACAAAATGAAATGAACTAATGACCTCCTGCTGGATGATGGCACTTCAATCGATGAATTATCTGGCTTCGGCATGAGTGGATGGCAGCTGTAGAAACCTCAAACCTCCAGTGGCTGGTGTGGATCTACTGTCCTGTTCATGCTGGGGATCCAGGGCAATGAAAGAGCTGACATTCTAGCTTCACAATGGCCCATTATGGGTACATAAGAAATGGATAACAGTGACATTTTGAAGTTTATCGATGACTGCCTGTTGGATAGTGACACCACAATAGATGAATCAGCAATTCATAGATTGCAGGACTTGAGTGTACACCCAGCAAGCTACATTAACCATCAGTATTTACACCCTTTGCCATTTGCTGAGGAGAGAGACCTGTGCACCTATGAGTCTGATGTTCATTATCATAAAAAAACATAAAGAAAAAAGTTATCAGCTTGTCTTATTTGCTGCTGTGCTACCACTTCTAGGTTCGTGATCAATGGTGTTATCAGAAATACGGAGGTCATGAATGCCTAATCCACTGTTAAACAACGCAGGGTCTTGCTTATCATCCTGCGGTCCTACAACAGGCTGAATGTCATGATGGATGATACTTGAAGCTCTTGAACTGTGACATGGTGGACCTGACTCAACATCCTTTGACTCAACTTCTCTGAGGCTAGTGTCATTACCAACAAAATGGTTACTCATCTCAACAGCATTGTTTTCGACATTGTCACCAGGAGCCTGGGAAAAGTCTTCATCTGCAAACAGCTCAGCGATATCCACAGACACATTATGGTCTGTTGCCGAATTACCGCTGAATTGAACAGACAAATGAGGCCTTTGATGTTTATTGTTGAATAAAGTTGATAAATTTGACGTACCACTGTCTGGCTGAGCAGCCATTTGTTCTAATTTAAAAGCCGCTTCCATCAGAGCATTTGTGAATTGTTCTAGTTGGTGCTTGCCGACATTACGACAGATGTTCAAACCAACGCACAATGGGTTCTCAATGTGGACAGGGGTAGAGTCTGCAGGCTTGCTGAATGTTGATCCTTCAATGATGGAGATGGCTTGGCTCTTGAAGTCAAACTCAGAGTAGAATATGAAAAAACCATGAAGAAGATTCTCTGTGGAAGGGAAATATGATAATTGTTTAAAAAGTGTTTGTCCAGCTTCTTCAAATACTTTTATCCTTAAAATAACAATCAACCCGTCATCAAATACTTTTATCCTTAAAATAACAATCAGCCCATCATCAAAGTTCAAACACTTTTATCCTTAAAATAACAATCAGCCCGTCATCAAACTTCAAACACTTTTATCCTTAAAATAACAATCAGCCCGTCATCAAACTTCAAACACTTTTATCCTTAAAATAACAATCAACCCGTCATCAAACTTCAAACACTTTTGTCCTTAAAATAACAATCAGCCGGTCATCAAACTACAAACACTTTTGTCCTTAAAATAACAATCAGCCCATCATCAAACCTCAAACACTTTTATCCTTAAAATAACAATCAGCCCGTCATCAAACAATTTTATCCATAAAATAACAATCAGCCCATCATCAAACACTTTTATCCATAAAATAACAATCAGCCCATCATCAAACACTTTTATCCATAAAATAACAATCAGCCCATCCTCAAACACTTTTATCCATAAAATAACAATCAGCCCATCATCAAACCTCAAACACTCTTATCCATAAAATAACAATCAGCCCATCATCAAACACTTTTATCCATAAAATAACAATCAGCCCATCATCAAACCTCAAACACTTTTATCCATAAAATAACAATCAGCCCATCATCAAACCTCAAACACTTTTATCCATAAAATAACAATCAGCCCATCATCAAACACTTTTATCCATAAAATAACAATCAGCCTGTCATCAAACACTTTTATCCATAAAATAACAATCAGCCCGTCATCAAACACTTTTATCCATAAAATAACAATCAGCCCATCATCAAACACTTTTATCCATAAAATAACAATCAGCCCATCATCAAACACTTTTATCCATAAAATAACAATCAGCCCATCATCAAACCTCAAACACTTTTATCCATAAAATAACAATCAGCCCGTCATCAAACACTTTTATCCATAAAATAACAATCAGCCCATCATCAAACACTTTTATCCTTAAAATAACAATCAGCCCGTCATCAAACAATTTTATCCATAAAATAACAATCAGCCCATCATCAAACACTTTTATCCATAAAATAACAATCAGCCCATCATCAAACACTTTTATCCATAAAATAACAATCAGCCCATCATCAAACACTTTTATCCATAAAATAACAATCAGCCCATCATCAAACCTCAAACACTCTTATCCATAAAATAACAATCAGCCCATCATCAAACACTTTTATCCATAAAATAACAATCAGCCCATCATCAAACCTCAAACACTTTTATCCATAAAATAACAATCAGCCCATCATCAAACCTCAAACACTTTTATCCATAAAATAACAATCAGCCCATCATCAAACACTTTTATCCATAAAATAACAATCAGCCTGTCATCAAACACTTTTATCCATAAAATAACAATCAGCCCGTCATCAAACACTTTTATCCATAAAATAACAATCAGCCCATCATCAAACACTTTTATCCATAAAATAACAATCAGCCCATCATCAAACACTTTTATCCATAAAATAACAATCAGCCCATCATCAAACCTCAAACACTTTTATCCATAAAATAACAATCAGCCCGTCATCAAACACTTTTATCCATAAAATAACAATCAGCCCATCATCAAACACTTTTATCCTTAAAATAACAATCAGCCCGTCATCAAACAATTTTATCCATAAAATAACAATCAGCCCATCATCAAACACTTTTATCCATAAAATAACAATCAGCCCATCATCAAACACTTTTATCCATAAAATAACAATCAGCCCATCATCAAACACTTTTATCCATAAAATAACAATCAGCCCATCATCAAACCTCAAACACTCTTATCCATAAAATAACAATCAGCCCATCATCAAACCTCAAACACTTTTATCCATAAAATAACAATCAGCCCATCATCAAACCTCAAACACTTTTATCCATAAAATAACAATCAGCCCATTATCAAACACTTTTATCCATAAAATAACAACCAGCCCATTATCAAACACTTTTATCCATAAAATAACAACCAGCCTGTCATCAAACACTTTTATCCATAAAATAACAATCAGCCCGTCATCAAACACTTTTATCCATAAAATAACAATCAGCCCATCATCAAACACTTTTATCCATAAAATAACAATCAGCCCATCATCAATATCAGTTGTCCATTGCAAGCGATGGTGGCGGCAGCGCCAGGAAAGAGAGACTTTTTGGGATTGTCTGAGGTCCAATACTGTGATTTGTCTTTTAATTAGATTTACGTGAACATTTATGTTATCATTAACTGAACTCTCTTGTCCTGAGCTACCTGGATACTGTGGCAAGACATGTTAATCGAGATGGCTGGAGGTAGTATGTCACACTGATTTATTTTTCTCGGGTTTGATTTTGGAATTACTTGACAGATTGAGTAGGAATTTCATGATTTAAAAAAAATCCTTGCCTTCCATTAACTGTAAATTAGGTAGCCATTTACAGCTGAATGTGAGCAAAGAATCATATTAGGGTCAGGTGAAACACACTGATAAATTAGGTAGCCATTTACAGCTGAATGTGAGCAAAGAATCATATTAGGGTCAGGTAAAACACACTGATAAATTAGGTAGCCATTTACAGCTGAATGTGAGCAAAGAATCATATTAGGGTCAGGTGAAACACATTGATAAATTAGGTAGCTATTTACAGCTGAATGTGAGCAAAGAATCATATTAGGGTCAGGTAAAACACACTGATAAATTAGGTAGCCATTTACAGCTGAATGTGAGCAAAGAATCATATTAGGGTCAGGTGAAACACACTGATAAATTAGGTAGCCATTTACAGCTGAATGTGAGCAAAGAATCATATTAGGGTCAGGTGAAACACACTGATCAAGACCCCCACCGTACATACTTGTTTATGCTTCTAGAAACAGGATGTGTCACAGTAGTCTGGCAATGAGATAGGGATCGACACTGTAACCCTCCTAATGGTGAGCTTACTGATAAGCCTCATTTTGCACTACAGCTACTAGGACTACTGTTTACCTGCTCAAGTACATTTGAAGATTAGAAAAGAGCTACTGTAACCTGCTACCAAAGAAATGTCGCCAAGTCTTAACTCAGTTTGAGTAGCTTTAGAGAGCAAAAACAGACACAGTCATCAGGGACGATATGTTAGAGATGTTACTATACTAGGTCTCAGTTTTTTCTGAGGTGGGCGTGACCAGTTCCAGCAGTTGCATTTCTGTAATTTTAAGACAGGTACACATTTACAGTTACATAGACTGGATTATGTCAAGATCATGGATCAAACCTGGCTTATTTGCTGTGGAAAACAAACATCTTATGACCACTCTGATATGTGACACCACTATGAATGCAGTTAGAGACGATTACTGCCAACCCTGATATCATGTCGAAGTTTGGTAGCACGACAACCACTAGAGCTATATTAGTGGGAGTTTGACTCCTGACAAGTTTAACCCAGCTATACAGGCCTGTGCATGAAGGGGCAAGACAATAACTAGCCAACAAATATTTTGTTATGGAAAGAGCAATAGATAAACCAACTTTGGCATAGGATAGGCTTTTGGAGTACAAAGCTCGTTTGACTGTCTGTAGTGAAAGTTGAAATGAAGCCACTGACATGATGATGGATGTCTTGAGCATAAAAACTTGATACTTCCTCGTTCATCTTCAGACCTCAACTTCAATGACCAACGAAGGCAGCGGTCGACACAAGGCTCTGCATGCTTCCGTATAGCTTCTCGTGGAAGGACACTGGCTGTTGCCAAATGCTACTTCTTTTGTCGTTATACAGTGGACAAAACTGCAAAATATGTTCTGCCTTCATGGGGGCTGTGCCGCAGGCACAAAGGTATGTAATGCCAATCATGAACTTTTTGTACAGTCTGTTGTGACCTGTGCGTAGGTGGAGGATTATCACCTGGTCTCGTTTGGAGAGTTAATGGTAGGTATTGTTTTCTATGTGGCCAGGGTAGTCTTTTTTCCAGTTTGCACTGTACGTTGTCCTGAATGCTTTTGTCTCATTGTATGTGATTTCTGTATCACTCTGCTGCAGCATTCCCCCCTCTCTGGCGAGTCTGTCTGCCTCCTCGGTGCCTGGAATGTTACAGTGGGCTGGTATCCACTGGACTGTGTTTTTTTTTAAGTACTGGGACAGGGGTTCGAGCGAGTCTGCCAGAGCATCGAGTTCATTTTTGTGCTGGTTCTTGAGCGCCATTAACACTGCGAGGGCATCTGTGAAAATGACCACCTGCTTTTCTGAAACTTGATACAAGAATAGAATTCTGGAATGTTAGTTCAATGAATGAGGCAGGCAAACTTAAACAGATCACAGCAGAAATTGAAAACTATAGATTGCATTTCTTAGAAATAAGCTAAAAGGAGGTTGATATAGCTGAGAGGTAAGTCACTCGTGTCTCAAAAAATGAATGAAAGCGGAATACAGTGGGGTGCTCAAATCCTGCAAGTTTCAAGCGTACTCTTGTCTTAAGGAAAGTTAGATCGAGCCACCTAGTCCTATTAGAGATGGACGATAAACTCAGGTCTCGTGTACATGGTGTGCACATTATAGAACCCTTGACAGTATAAAATAATAAAGAACAGGTTGTTAGCCCCTGTTTGGAAAAAATTAGAAGGGTAATGAAATTCCTGCCCAATAGTGGTCTGCATGAAGGCCAAATGAGGTGGCCCATCCTTCATGCAAAGCCAAAACAAACAAAAGGATTGCAAATATGTACAAAGACTACTCCCTAAGGGTAGAAGAGGAGTGACTAAGTGAAATGAAGTAATAAATAAGAGCAAATGGACAGGAACAATAAAGACAGCGTTATGATAAACAATAGTCTACCGTGGAAGAGAAAATGTGCAACACAGTTAAGGCATGGTGATTATCCTAGCAAAGGGAATGAAAATAAAAGCATTGCTGGAATGGAAACAGATAGACTGATAAGATTGAGACTACAAGGGAGATTGATCAACATCTACAGGATACCTCAGCAGGTCCATGTCCAACCCGTCTTAGTCTGACTTAACTTGGATTGCTCCTCTTCTACCATTGAATGTACAAGTCTTCCTTTATTGTTCTTGTGGCTTAGTTTCTACAGGATGGGGTATCCAACTCCATACCAAACCCTCCATAGTTGAACATGCTGGGAGGTTACAGTGTTACTATTCATTGTTCCCTCTTGGAGCCCCAGTAACACACATGTGATCGAACCAAGCATCAACCAATAATCTTATCTCACCTATACTCTCTTTGTTCTTTGACTTGGGAACAATGTGAGGATCAGATGGAAGCCCATACACAATGTCATCAATGTAGAACATCTCTGATGTGCCTGTTGAACATTAGAATAATGTAAACACATTCCACAAAGTAGGTCCTCACATAGAACATGTCAATCCTAGCCAGTAACTTTAACCTAGTGTCAAATCCAATCAGTATTTTATCTGATTTTTTTTCATCATTCATATACAAGATTATATTTTGTTACATTGTGTCATAGTTTACAGCAAAGCTGCGATATCTGTGCCTTTCGGCCTGACACATTCCGTTTCAGTATGGAACATTTTTGTTGCAGGGTTTGCCATCTCTCATATTCTTCTAGCCAGCATTTCATCTGAGCCCCAGCCAGCATTTCATCTAAGCCCCAGCCAGCATTTCATCTGAGCCCCAGCCAGCATTTCATCTAAGCCCCAGCCAGTATTTCATCTAAGCCCCAGCCAGCATTTCATCTGAGCCCCAGCCAGCATTTCATCTGAGCCCCAGCCAGTATTTCATCTGAGCCCCAGTCAGCATTTCATCTGAGCCCCAGTCAGTATTTTATCTACTTAAACCTTAAACACTAGCTGTAATCTACAGCCTATATGAAATAACAATCAATATTTTATCTGAATCCGAAACACTAGCTGTAAGCTGCCGAAGACAGATGTGTCTGACCGAAAGGTGTAAATATCGCAGTCAAGCTGTAAACTAGCGACAACGCATTCCGTTCTCCGGACCACATCCTGCTACTTGCAAAGCTTGGGCTTGATAGCGGGAGATTAAGAGCGAACACAGAAGAAGAACTAGCTGTAAGCTAGAGTTTAGCATGTATGAAATGTTAATCATAAGGGGCATAATCAGTCAAACAACACTTACTAGCTAAAGACCGCAACTGTCTCAAGGTTGGAATGACAGGTAATGGCCGTGTCTGTAGGTAATATATAAGCATCATCAAAAGTCCGATGGTCGTGGGCTTCTGTTGCTCACCGCTGGATGTCATATTTTGACTGATGGCCCACTGCTTGATGCCTGTCATTAATGGTTTCACCCGTGGGTCACATACCGAGTATAGATAGAGCAGCTCTGTCATTTTGATACTGTCCCTTCAAATTGAAATGAAACAAACACAATTTTTTAGTCTTACTGTGATCTGTGATGAAGAGTTGACATAACTGCATTCCATAGGCACAAAGTCTTTTTTTTTAAATATTGAAGGGTTGGATATTGATGTTAAAGTGTGGACACTGGATGGTTCCAACAAATGTTGAGAGGCATAGATGCTGGATGGTTCCAACAAATGTTGAGAGGTATAGATCCTGGATAGTTCCAACAAATGTTGAGAGGTATAGATCCTGGATGGTTCCAACAAATGTTGAGAGGTATAGATGCTGGACGGTTCCAACAAATGTTGAGAGGTATAGATGCTGGACGGTTCCAACAAATGTTGAGAGGTATAGATCCTGGATGGTTCCAACAAATGTTGACGGGCATAGATCCTGAATGGTTCCAACAAATGTTGAGAGATATAGATGCTGGACGGTTCCAACAAATGTTGAGAGGTATAGATCCTGAATGGTTCCAACAAATGTTGACAGGCATAGATCCTGGATGGTTCCAACAAATGTTGAAGGGGCATAGATCCTGAATGGTTCCAACAAATGTTGACAGGCATAGATCCTGGATGGTTCCAACAAATGTTGAAGGGGTATAGATCCTGGATGGTTCCAACAAATGTTGACAGGCATAGATCCTGGATGGTTCCAACAAATGTTGAAGGGGTATAGATCCTGGATGGTTCCAACAAATGTTGACAGGCATAGATCCTGGATGGTTCCAACAAATGTTGAAGGGGTATAGATCCTGGATGGTTCCAACAAATGTTGACAGGCATAGATCCTGGATGGTTCCAACAAATGTTGACAGGCATAGATCCTGGATGGTTCCAACAAATGTTGAAGGGGTATAGATCCTGGATGGTTCCAACAAATGTTGAAGGGGTATAGATCCTGGATGGTTCCAACAAATGTTGACAGGCATAGATCCTGGATGGTTCCAACAAATGTTGACAGGTATAGATCCTGGATGGTTACAACAAATGTTGACAGGCATAGGTCCTGGATGGTTCCAACAAATGTTGAAGGAGAAGGGTATAGATCCTGGATGGTTCCAACAAATGTTGAAGGGGTATAGATCCTGGACGGTTCCAACAAATGTTGACAGGCATAGATCCTGGATGGTTCTAACAAATGTTGAAGGAGAAGGGTATAGATCCTGGATGGTTCCAACAAATGTTGAGAGGTATAGATCTTGGATAGTTCCAACAAATATGGAAGTGGAAGGGTATAGATCCTGGATGGTTCCAACAAATGTTGAAGTGTGGATACTTAGAATGAAAGTCAAGAAAACAGTGCTAATAGCATAACAAAAATCCTGGGAAGAATTTGTAGAAAGACGAGAATAAAATGCCAGAGAAAACCAAGTTGTTCTACAGGAGCCATTAATTAAAATCCTGAAACTGATAAAATGAAACAAATTTAGTTATATGTGCAGTTAGTGATTGGAGCGTTCTTCTGGAGTCAAGGGGTCTGCAGAAGATTGATTAGAGCGTTTTTTCACCATTCCGACATTTTAATTAATCAACAAACAAAAAATGACAGTTCAAAATGCTACGGTGTTACATGGCAATAAAAGCATATATAAGTGATGGCTAATGATGCTCACAAGGACAAAAACAAAACGAAACCCATGTTACGGCCACAAGACCATGAGATCCTTATATTCCATCCATGAGATCCTTATATTCCATGCATGACATCCTTATATTCCATGCATGACATCCTTATATTCTATCCATGCCATCCTTATATTCTATACACAACATCCTTATATTCCATCCATGCCATCCTTATATTCTATACACAACATCCTTATATTCCATCCATGCCATCCTTATATTCCATCCATGCCATCCTTATATTCCATCCATGACATCCTTATATTCCATCCATGCCATCCTTATATTCTATACACAACATCCTTATATTCCATCCATGAGATCCTTATATTCTATACACAACATCCTTTTATTCCATCCATGCCATCCTTTTATTCCATCCATGACATCCTTATATTCCATCCATATATTCCATGCATGCCATCCTTATATTCCATCCATGCCATCCTTATATTCTATACACAACATCCTTATATTCCATCCATGAGATCCTTATATTCCATCCATGAGATCCTTATATTCCATCCATGAGATCCTTATATTCCATCCATGACATCCTTATATTCCATCCATGAGATCCTTATATTCCATCCATGCCATCCTTATATTCCATGCATGACATCCTTATATTCCATCCATGACATCCTTATATTCCATCCATGCCATCCTTATATTCCATCCATGAGATCCTTATATTCCATCCATGACATCCTTATATTCCATCCATGCCATCCTTATATTCCATCCATGAGATCCTTATATTCCATCCATGCCATCCTTATATTCCATGCATGACATCCTTATATTCCATCCATGAGATCCTTATATTCCATCCATGACATCCTTATATTCCATCCATGAGATCCTTATATTCCATCCATGCCATCCTTATATTCCATGCATGACATCCTTATATTCCATCCATGCCATCCTTATATTCCATCCATGAGATCCTTATATTCCATCCATGACATCCTTATATTCCATCCATGCCATCCTTATATTCCATCCATGAGATCCTTATATTCCATCCATGCCATCCTTATATTCCATGCATGACATCCTTATATTCCATCCATGAGATCCTTATATTCCATCCATGACATCCTTATATTCCATCCATGAGATCCTTATATTCCATCCATGCCATCCTTATATTCCATGCATGACATCCTTATATTCCATCCATGACATCCTTATATTCCATCCATGCCATCCTTATATTCCATCCATGCCATCCTTATATTCCATCCATGCCATCCTTATATTCTATACACAACATCCTTATATTCCATTGATACATGACATCCTTATATTCTATACATGATATCCTTATATTCCATAAACAACATCTTTATATCCCATACACGACATCCTTATATTCTATACACAACATTCTTATATTCCATACATGACATCCTTATATTACATACATGACATCCTTGTATCCCATACATGATATCCTTATATTCCATTCATACATGATATTCTTATGTCATACATGACATCCCTATCAATATACTTCTGAACTCGTTACAGTAGGCATCGGTGGCATGAAACCATCAGTTACAGTTCAATTCTGTGACATTTAGTATGTAACACATATGTTTTGCTGTTTAGTTTAGAGTAAATGATGACATATTTAGACTGACCTAAGATGGCTGAATATCTGCAGCATGTGCAGCTTTCGTTTAATGTAGAGTTATTTCCGTTTGGCGGATATTTACAATTTCTGTGAATTACTAAAGCTGTGGTATTCTGTATGATGGAATTAATAAATCAAGAACTGATTTTGTACTTATTATTTGATCACGTATAGATGATCATGTTCTGGTTTGCTCATGGATATAAAATGTAAGTCCAATTCAGATTGAAACAGACGACGAAAAAAGTAGCAATGCTTTGGAGTGGATAAAGCAACAATTTTGACATGTGCTGAGAGTAAAAATAATAACAAAATATGTGGTATCCCCATCTCCCCATTAATGATATTTAATGCTTAATACTAATATATATCTTTATTATGGATACTTCATGTCAAAGATAGTTTAATTTTGTGTCTAAATATTTAGACTACAATTTTAGCTTAATTTATTAATATCACTGAATTTTATTTTGAAGAAAAAAACAAACTATTTGACATATGGAGTTGTAGCACTTGCCCGTAGAAAGTTAATACTATCCATAACTTGCCCGTAGAAAGATAATACTATCCATAACTTGCCCGTAGAAAGTTAATACTATCCATAACTTGCCTGTAGAAAGTTAATACTATCCATAACTTGCCTGTAGAAAGTTAACACTATCCATAACTTGCCTGTAGAAAGTTAATACTATCCATAACTTGCCTGTAGAAAGTTAATACTATCCATAACTTGCCTGTAGAAAGATAATACTATCCATAACTTGCCTGTAGAAAGTTAATACTATCCATAACTTGCCTGTAGAAAGTTAATACTATCCATAACTTGCCTGTAGAAAGTTAATACTATCCATAACTTGCCTGTAGAAAGTTAATACTATCCATAACTTGCCCGTAGAAAGTTAATACTATCCATAACTTGCCCGTAGAAAGTTAATACTATCCATAACTTGCCCGTAGAAAGATAATACTATCCATAACTTGCCTGTAGAAAGTTCATACTATCCATAACTTGCCTGTAGAAAGTTAATACTATCCATAACTTGCCCGTAGAAAGTTAATACTATCCATAACTTGCCCGTAGAAAGATAATACTATCCATAACTTGCCCGTAGAAAGTTAATACTATCCATAACTTGCCCGTAGAAAGATAATACTATCCATAACTTGCCTGTAGAAAGTTAATACTATCCATAACTTGCCCGTAGAAAGTTAATACTATCCATAACTTGCCTGTAGAAAGTTAATACTATCCATAACTTGCCTGTAGAAAGTTAATACTATCCATAAGTTGCCTGTAGAAAGTTAATACTATCCATAACTTTCCCGTAGAAAGTTAATACTATCCATAACTTGCCCGTAGAAAGTTAATACTATCCATAATGGCAGTTTTTGTTATTGGATTGATTGTCTTTACCCAATTTCATATATACCAGTGTTCAGTGGTCCTATTCATTTCTCCCAAATAAGGACCCCAGGATCTACACAGGGAAGGTCCTTCCCTCTGAAGCACTGCAGAAATAAATAAAAGCACCACAAAAACTCACATTGCCTGTATACTGACATCACAATCCAAGTTCAGTGCCACGTTTTTGAACTTAACGATTGGCACACGAGCATTGAGGATCTTAAACAAGCCGTGCACTCGAGGAGAAAGCTCTAACAGGGATGCCACCATGACCAGTGTGCGCTGAGCCAAGTGTCGACTGCTGCTAAATATTTCTGTGAGGATCTTAAAGTTAGTTGACCGGCCATCATTCTGTTGTGGGGTTCTCTGTAGGAGGAAACAATAGAGATAACTGTAGAAACTGTAGCATTGTATTTCTAATAAGTAACCATTTACAGTGCGAGGCAAGTGCTGCAAATTTGTATGTCTGATATATTTTTTTCTCAAAATAAAATAAATTAATATTTTAAAAATTGAGCTCTAATTATGATCTAATGACACATAATTGAATTATCTAAGATATGAAGTTTTCATTACCATTGTTGATTTTTCAGTTCTCAAACCGGATTTGATAACTGGAGTATTTCACTTTCTCCATCTGTTTTCTCCCACCCTTCTATGTTGGAGCTCGGCATAGTAATTTACTTCCATATCTTTGTAAACACATGTAATGAAGGTATTCCTTGGTTGCACTCTTGCTTGCCATTTTTTATCATCAGCAACGACATCTTGAACTGGATGAATATGTCTCAGACAGCACCACCTGTCAAAAGCATTCAGGTACTTCTCTTCTCTCTTGTTTGTAGTCAATATCTCGAACCATACAGTGCCAGAGACCAGATATATGCATTAAGATTTCTTTCACAGAATAAGTTGTTTTCAAAATATTCTCCTTTTCTCTCTGAACACTTTTTGGTATTGCAATTCTAGCTCTTATATATTGATGGCTACGGCATCCTCTGTAATGATTTACTCTAGAATGAAGAGTATTGGTTGTTCAATCTTATTTTATTTCAAGACTTCAAACAGTCTGCTTGTCAACTTGATCGAAAGCTTTCTCACAATTGATGAAACAGATCTTCCTTGTTCAATCATTTTTTCCACAAGGAATTTTAATGTGCCTTTTGCCTCTTTTGTTCTCCTCTCCCTGAGAAAGCAAAATTAAGTATCTGTCACCTTTGACTATTATTTTTTCTCAATTCTCTCCATCTTTAATATTATTTTCTATGCATGCGATATTAAGTTGGTGGTTCGATATTTGTTGCATTAGTTTCAACAGGTGGAAAGTCCTTTGCACCTGGGTCAGGTGCAACATAGTAAGAACCTATATCACTTCCACACAGTGAAGACCACCTGCCAATGAGGTGGGAATCAGCACTTTGTCATCATTGTGATGAACCTGCTGAAAAACCTAGTATTGCACTACAGCCAGTAGTACCCAGTTCGTCCTTCTTTAGTATGTTCTGGGATATAAGTAGAGCCACTAAAACCTGATACTAGAAATATTCTACCAAGAGTGATTCATTCAACACGAGTAGCATCTTTTTCTCGTCCCTTTCTCACTCCAGCTGGAGTATAGGGCCACCACTGGAGTTGGAGAGCTGAGATAGCGCAGTGGCTAGTGCACAGGCTTCCCAGTCGAGCAATTGGGGTTTGGTCCCTAGTTTATGCAGGTTATTTCTTATCACAAAATGGCTCCCGTGGTCAACGCAGCCTAAAATATTGGGTACCAGTATAATCTGAAAAAGTAAAGGAGGCCGACATAATGCTGACCACATCAAACCTAGTGTGTCATTGGTCAAGATAATATGAGCCTTAAACCATATTTTCAATACACCCCAATGGCATGGAAACAGGATCTTCACTTGACTTTTTTTTACTACAGTTGGCCTCCTTTGGAAAGACTGCACCAAAGCACTTTGTGTGCTTTTGCAGTGACAGTTTCAGTATAATTTGTTTTACACTATGAGGTTGCCAGCCCCATGTACAGCTCTTTTTAGTTCTCTTTTACGACATGCATAGAGGTACATTGGTCTTATTGTTTCCTCCACAATAAAGGAACAAGTGCTCCAAACAATAACTTTGAATAATGTGATTTAGAAAATTTGACAAAATTGAAAATTGGTTTTGAAATGATCTTGGCAAAATATGGGATTGGGACAAACATTTTTTTAATGCGCATCTGTGCTTTATACTGGTGATCGGTGGAGACATTAAACAAAATGTTGTTTGTGTGCGTTCACCTTATTTCTCTATTTTTCAAGGAGTGGTGTGCGTTGCACTGTAGTTTTTATTTTGCGCCTGTCTGCCCAGTACATCTGACTTCAGCATATATTTTATGTAAGGGTCTGCTTTCATGTCACTTATCCACTAGCCCACGCCGTCCCTTGTGGTGGAGACATATTTCTACACAAAAGAATAGACAAAGCAACATGGGCGTCATCAGACCACAGAACAGATTACCAGATTGATTGTTTATGTATAAACAGATTTGACTGCTTCTACCGACTATCCATTTCTACTCGACAAGGGAGAAGACAACTCTTACGATAATATTTGATCCATGAAGTTCCCTGTTGAAGCACAGCATCATATCCAGATCACTGTTCCACCATCCAAATCCATTCAGACAGGAACCATAAGGGATAACTAAAGAATTTGGAAGAAATGACTGCAGTAGTTCCTCAAGTTGGAGACAAACAAAGAACCTCGATCGCAGGTCAGTATCACCAAGAGACTTGCGGATGCAGAGTTCTTGCAGTTCTTCTCCTATCTGAAATGTGAAAAGAGAGTATGTTAATTAGCTGATCATTGTAGAACACATTCTTTGTATCTGCATGCTTCCAGGTGTCAACTTGAAAGTATCTACAGAAAGCAGTGGTCAGACACAGGTTTGGGTGTCCATATAGTGCATGTCCAGGAATGGTACTAGTGATGGTTTTATCTATTTTCTATGATTATCATATATTGGGCACCTTGTTAGCATAAGTTCATGTGTCATTTAATTAGTGTCACAGTTAGACCTCACATGTAGTTCTAATCTTTAGTTTACTGAGCTGGTGGCATCTCAATCTGCCGTGTCCTTTGTGCAAAGTCTGAAGATTTTCACTTGTTCCTTTCCATTCTGCTCGTATTACGCTTCATTATTTTGTTGGCATAGATGACAACACATTTCAGTATCTACTCCTGACAAATCTCTTGGTCTCTTCAAAAGTTATTTTTGTACCAGGATGAAGTAGTTTCCCACCAACTTTTGATAATCTGTCAGCCCGCTCATAGTCAGGAATGCTGCAGTGAGATGGCATCCATTGTAACACAACTCTGTTCAACCTGTGACATAGTTTATAGAGTATTACTCTTCATTAATTTAGTCCTGAACTTGTCGGCCTTGTCCTAAAAATGGATACAGTAAATTCGAACTAATAATGTGATTTTAGGACATGTTCTCTAATCCTATCTTTAACAAGTCAATCAATCAATCAAAGCCCGTCACTCCTCTCGGTGCATAGGCCACCGACAACATCTCACCAGCGTACACGGTTCAGGGCTGCTTTTTCTGCCAGGTGTCATTATTTAATTTTAGCTCCTTCTCACATTCCCTTCTCCGCGTATTTTTGGGTCGACCTTTCTCTCTTTTCCCCTGAGGATTTCATGTAAGAGCATGTCTGGCTATGTTAGACTGTGCCTTCCGCAGCATATGTCCTATCCAGCCCCATTTTCTTTGCTTAATTTATTGTTCCAATGGCTGTTTTTAGCTCCTTTCCCACAAGTCTTCATTCCTCACCATGTCCTGCCACTTTATGCCCATTATCCTTCGTAGGTCTGTTAACGAAGGACTGGAGTCTGTGTTGTATGACCTTGGTCGTTCTCCATTCCATACAGCAACACCGACTTGACACTTGCGTTGAATATTCTAATTTTGGTGTGAATCTTGATATCTCTGGATCTCTATATAATGTTTAGTGTCAGGAATGCTCCTCGTGCCTTTCCAATTCTGATCCTTACATCTGTACCTCCTGATGTGTCTATTGTGCTGCCTAAATAGGTCAAGGTAACCACTTCCTCCAACTGCTCTCCCTCCAGCATAATTGGTTCTTTGCTGTTAGTGTTGAGTTTAAGGAGCTTGGTTTTCTTCATGTTGATATTCAGTCCCAGTTTGCCTGATTGTTCTTTCACCCTGTCAAGTTTCTCTTGCATTTGACTCTGACTGTGTGACAAAAGTACCAGATCATCTGCGTAGTCCAGGTCCTCCAATTGTGACAAAAGTGTCCACTGAATACCCATTTTTTTGGCCTTCGATTGATGTCTTCATTATCCAATCTATAGCCAACAAAAACAGGAAAGGTGAGAGCAGGCCTCCCTGTCCCATCCCTGTTTGCACCCGAAGCTGTCAGTCAGTACTCCTTCATGTATCACTCTACTTACTGTATCTCTGTACATATTCTGGATGAGGGTTGTGTACTTCTCTGGTATCCCATAGTGTCACAACAGTTGTCATAGAATACTTTGATCTACACTGACAAATGCTTTTTCAGTCTATAAAATTTGCATATATGGATGATTTCCATTCAATGCTTCGTTCTATGCTGCGTAGCATAGCTATATGATCTGTCCATGATCTTTCCTGACGAAATCCTGCCTGTTCCTCTCTGAGCTTTTTGTCTACTTCAGTTTTTAATCTGTCCAAGATGATTCTGTTGAATATCTTGCCTAGCACAGACAGTAATGTAATCCCCCTATAATTGCTGCAATCTGCCAGGTCTCCCTTCTTAGGCAGTTTAATCAGATGTCCTTCTTCCCATTCTGTCGGCACTCTCTCCTCTTCCCAGATCTTCTTGAATAATCCTTGCAATGTATCAGTAGCCTTATCTATATCTGCCATTATGGCTTCTGCTACTATTCCATCTGGTCCTGTCGCTTTCCATTTCTTGAGTTTGAATATGGATGGCCCTTTGGATTTCTATCTTACTTGGTCGATTGCCGTCCAAGTTCAGGGTCTCCTCTGCTGGTAGGATGATTGGTGCTTCTTATGGTGGAGGTCTGTATAGACTTTCTTTGAAATACTCAATCCATCATTTCTGTTGTTCCTCCGATGATGTCAATATCCTGCCTTTTCTATCTTTGGTTGGTTTGTCTGTCTGTATGTATCTATTTGCCATTTTCTTTGCTAATGAGTAAAAATCTCTCATATTTCCTATCTCTACTGCCTCCTGTGCCAACTTGTCAATATATTCCCTTTTTTTTCTTTCTTATGCATGTCTTGACCTCTTTGTCTGTAACAGTATAATTACTTTGTGCTTCTACTTTGGTGGCTCGGGTTCGGCAATTGTTGAGTATAGCTTTCTTCTTTTTTTCTTTCTTCCATTTTATGTAACATCTCTGTTGTGATCCATTCTTTGTGTTGGGTTCACTTAAGTCCTACAGTTTCTTCACATATCTTATTCCACATCTCTTTAGCCTGGTCCCACATACTATTAATGTCCATTTCTTCATCCTCATATAGCTCTTGTAGCACTTGGTATCTGTTATTAATTTTTAATCTAAATTCTGTCTTATTCTCTTGTTGTTACAATAAGTGTACGACAGACTTTCCCAAATGGATGCCTGTGTAGAATAGAGAGATTGAAATAGTATAAGATCACTAATGATTGAAAGAGCCAATACAAATTTCAGTGGAATACAAATTTCAGTGGAATATGACATGAGGAGAAGATGCTGAACACGCATTATGGAAACAAGGAGGTACCATTACAAGACAGCCTTTGTTCTGGAATCCCGAAGGCAAGAGAAGTAGAGGTACACCAAATCACATATGAAGATGGCAGCTCGAGACAAACATAAAAGAGATGGAAGATGTGGATAGAGCAGAACGGTTGTCCCAGGACAGGAGAACATGGTGTGTATTTGACTGATTGATTGATTAACAGTAAGTGCTAACTAACAAATGATTTTAGGGCGCATTTAGTTTCAGTTCTATTTTTAAAAATTGGATACAGAAGTCCTAATTCTATCATTAAAAATTGGATACAGTAGTCCTAATTCTATCATTCAAAATTTGGTATGGTAGTCCCAATTCTATCATTACAAATTGGATACGGTAGTCCCAATTCCATCATTAAAAAGTGGATACAGTAGTCACTGTTCCATCATTAAAAAGTGGATACAGTAGTCACTGTTCCATCATTAAAAAGTGGATACAGTAGTCACTGTTCCATCATTAAAAAGTGGATACAGTAGTCACTGTTTCATCATTAAGAATCTCATTGAGGAGGTTACTAATATGATAGATAAAGGGGAACTTATGGATGTTATTTATCTAGATTTTGCAAAAGCCTTTGATAGAGTACCTCATCAAAGATTATTTTGATAGTTAAAATCACATTGAATGGGTGGGGAGGTTGCCAAATGGATTGGTTAACGGGAAGAAGGCAGAGAGTGGGCATAAATAAGGAGCACTCTGACCGGTGAGAAGTAAAAAGTGGAGTGTCACACTGCTCGGTTTTGAGACCAATTTTGTTCTTGATATATATATATAAACGATTTGGACATTGATATTGGATCCTTGATTGCAAAATTCGCTGATGACACAAAACTATGCAGTAGTGTCTCATCTAAAGCACAAGTGGTTATATTGAGGGCAGATTTAGATCAAATTTGAGAATGATCTGTGAGCAGGCAAATGAAGTTTAATGTAGATAAATGTACAGTCATCCACATGGGTAGAACATAATTAACTTAACGTCTTTATACTGGTTTAGAAGACTCTGAAGAGTCTGTATACAACCAGTTTCATTTACATTTCCTTGCTCTAAAAGCTATGCTCATCTAATGTATTCTAAAATGCATTAATTGTCCCTGCCTCCACTATCTCCCGTGGCAATGCATTCCAAGCATTCACCACTCTCTGACTAAAAAAATATTTCTTATATCGAATCTGGATCTCTCTTTAGTTAATTTGTAGCTATGCCCTCTTTTTCGTGTGGGTGGTTGTATTTTGAAAAATGTGTTATAGTCTAATTTATCCATTCCTCTGATCATCTTATAAACCTGCATTAAGTCACCACGAATTCTTCTCTCTTCTAGACACTATATGCCGGTTTTTTCTCTTTCCTCATAACTGTAATTCTGCAATCCCACTATCAGCTTTGTCGCTCTTTTTTGTATCCTTTCCAGCATGTTTATATCCCCTCTTAACTTAACTTAACTTAACGTCTTTCAATTACAGAATGGGGGAGAACAATATTAGAAAGATAGAAAAGGAAAGGGACCTAGGGGTTATAATAGATCACACAGGTAACGTGAGTGAGTGTCCAGGTAGCACAGCAGTGAAAAAGGCAAATGCAATGTTAGATATGACAAAAATAAATATTAAACATAGGAGCAAGAAATGATAGCATAAAGCATTTGTTAGACCTAGATTGAAGTAATGTGTACAGGCGTGGAGTCCTTATCATAGAGAGGCTATAAAAATGCTGGAAAGGATACAAAAAAGAGGGACAAAACTGACAGTGGGATTCCAGAATTAGTTATGAGGAAAGAAAAATGGGCCTACAGTGTCTAGAAAACAGAAGAATTTGTGGTAACTTAATACAGGTTTATAAGATAATCAGAGGAACAGATAAATTAGACTAAACAAGTTTTTCAAAATACATCCCGCCTACAAGAACAAGAGGGCATAGCTACAAATTAACTAAAGAAAGGTCTAGATTAGATATTAGGAAATATATTCTCAGTCAGAGAGTGGTGAATGCTTGGAATGCATTGCCACAGAAAGTAGTGGAGGCAAGAACAATTAATGCATTTAAGAATAAATTGGATGCGCATAGCTTTTACAGCAAGGTAATGCAAATGAAACTAGTTGTATACAAACTCTGCAGTCTTCTAAACCAGTATAAAGACGTTGTTAAAAAGTGGATAGAGTAGTTATACCATTAAAAAGTGGATACAGTAGTTATACCATTAAAAAGTGGATACATTAGTTCTAGTTATACCATTAAAAAGTGGATACAGTATTTCTAGTTATACCATTAAAAAGTGGATACAGTAGTTCTAGTTATACCATTAAAAAGTGGATACAGTAGTTCTAGTTATACCATTAAAAAGTGGATACAGTAATTTCTAACTAATCAATGTTTGCAGGACATCTTCTCATCCTAAATGGTGCATACATTAATTGTTAACTGACCAATGGTATTCGAAAATATTAGAGAGACACAATAATATTTGAATGGAAGAAAAATATACCAACTATAATAAATAGTTTCCTACCGTGTTCATCACAGGATATACATTTGATGATCTTTCCTGCCAAGGTTTGTCATCTATCTGAGGTACTAGCTTGCGATTTTTGTGTGGACGAGTTGACAAGTCAAATAATATTCTAGTACGCATCGGAAACTGATTTGGTTCATTGAAAAAACTGGAATTCAGCTGGAGTTTGGTGATGCTATTCTCATTGGCAAATTCAGCCAGAATATAGGCCTTCAGAAAAAAAAATAAAAGAAACAAAATAATTTCAACAATTATTTAACGCCACTAAGACAACAGATGTTGTTTCAGATTATATACAAATGTACCAATCTCTGAAATGTCTGCTCATAAGTATGAGCATGCAGAATTGACGCTGAACTGTTATGTTATTATTTACAAGCATTGGTAGGGTTACCAGGAGTCTGGCAAATAGATGACATACCTATATTTGTACACTCTTGACATGTCTGATCTGAGATCTTCATGTCTCAAGTGTCCCACCTTCAACCCATTTCATACCTTTGTCTAGGCCAGGCATGTGCAACTTCATCGAGAACATTGGCTGGAAAGGCAATTTTTAATATATCCTCAGACCATAACTCGAAAAGTTATTTTAAAATTTGAAGAGATTTCTATTTATTTAGCAAGTAAAAGCAACCGTCAGTTAAGTTCTCGTACAATACACAACACTGACTGCACTTTCCTCTTTCATGATAATAACTTAACGTAGCGTTTTTATACTGGTTTAGAAGACCCTGCAGAGTCTGTAAACAACCAGTTTCATTTACATTAAATTGCTCTTAAAACTATGTGCATCCAATCTATTCTTAAATGCATTAATTGTCCCTGCCTCCACTACTTCCTGTGGCAATGCATTCCAAGCATTCACCACTATCTGACTAAAATAATATTTCCTAATATCTAATCTGGACCTTTCTTTAGTTAATTTGTAAATATGCCCTCTTGTTCTTGTAGGTGGTTGTATTTTGAAAAAAAACTTGTTATAGTCTAATTTATCTGTTCTGATGTTTTATTAATTTAGAATGCTGACACAATTATAACAAAATTAAACTAATATAATAAATTGCAATGTGCCAAAACATATCAATAACTAAATAGAATAAACTCACATATTATAACTTTATGAAATACTCAATTCAATACTGACAGCTGTGGGCAATGGTGCTGCTTGCATGCACTCACAAATTTTCCTGTAAGGGTTTTGGATGTCCCTGTCTTGCCGTGCCTGTATCATCTCAACAAGCGTTAACTTACTTCACACTAGTTATACAACGACATGTTACCAGTCATTATAACCCCAAGCAATGATTGTAAAGAGTGGTAACTGACAGTTTTGCTGTCCGGTGTGCGTGAAACATCGATATATGATAGTGTTAGATATGTGTGAAATGTCGTGTATGAAGCATGGGAGTTATAAAACTTATGACTCGGCTACTGAAAGGCTAAAATTAGTTGAGACAATGTTAGCACAGGCGAGAGAGAGTTCAGAGTTCACAAATGTCATTCATTCTTTGACAACGCCGATCTGGATTTGTCTGTCCAATAATCAGGACAGGGGAAAGGGAGATGGTCAGGTTTACTTGAGTCGATTTATGCGATAGTTCTAGACAATTAGACGGGTGTTCAGAATGGTGGGGGCAAGTCCCTCGGAGGGATGGAGGAAAGGTTAGCACCAATATTGCCTAGTCTAGTTGACATGGAAAGAAGTCGGTAGGGGTGTGATGCTGCCCATTTGCCGTAGTTACTAAAAAGCACAGGCAATACGTATAGGGGTTTTGAGACGCGAATGATTTGGTGGTAAGCTGTCACAGTGAGGCTGAAAGGGAGACAAAATAGCCAGAGAAGTTGGTGATTTCAGAAAGAAGAAACTTGACAGTGCAGTCCGAGTAGTGGCACAAGCTACTGGCTAGTCAACGGAGTGGGGACAGAAATACCACTTGACCAGCGGCAATGTTAGATAGGGAGGAGTATATGCGCTAATAAAGGCCGATACACAGCAAAACAGGAGAACTGGCCGAAGGCTTACCCACTGTGAGTTCCCTAGGCACTGCACGTTATTGCCTAATGGAAGGGACAGTGAAACCGAACTCCAGCAATCAAGAGAGAAAACTGATCACTTCAGTAGTGAGAGAATTGGTAACAAACAGGTTGTAGGTTTCATATGCTTGGTTATTGAGCATGCTGGAAAGAACAAAAAGCTGAGTCGGCAAGCTCAGCAGTGAGAGAATTAATTGGTCAGAGTCAGTGTGGTGTACTATAGACTCCGCAGGCAGCACACTCACAAAGCTCGTGTGGGAAACCTTTAATTCCACAGCGGAGACTAGCCAGTCACACCACGACGAAGGATCACAAGACTCAAGAGATTAGATAAGATTTTTTAAGTTGCTATTGTTAGTGATAGAAGACAAAACCTGGGTTAGATCCACAGGTTTCATGTAGCTCATGCTGACAGCCATTTTTAGAAAGGTTAGTCATAGTTAGTTTAGTTGATAATGTTGTTAATTATCAGACTATGTAATAAATGAATCACCTTGTGTTTTTATATTGAAAGAAGAAGTTTTGGTATTTCTATGTTTTTGTGACAAAAGAGTAAATTGATGAAAGAAAGATAATCTGCTAGAAGGGAAGACATATGCTGGTACAGGTGGAATGCAAAATCAGAGCTCGAGGTTAACCAGCTGATAGATGATAACAATCAGGATAGTGATGCCATCATTTACAACAATGGATCTGTACTACGTAGTGTCTCTGCTAGAGTGAGAGGTCAGGTTATTGCTGAGCACAGTCGGGCATACACAACAGCAACTTCCAGTACGAGAATAGAGAAGGATGCATTGGCTGCAACTCTGAGATGGCTATCTGAGACCTCTACAGCAAGAACAATCATCATGTCAAAATGCCCAAATATTACTTCGTAAGGTACAGAAGTGCTGTCTAAGGCATGAGTGGATGATAGCTGTAGAGGCCTCAAACCTGAAGGGGCCTATGTGGATCTGCTGCCCTAGTCACGATGGGGTTCAGGGCAATGAAGGTGCTGGCATTCTGATATCTGTCAATGATAGTCTGTTGGATGATGACACCACAATAGATTAATCAGCAATTCATGGACAGAAAAACTTTGAAATAAAATGAAGTTCGAGCAGAGTGTGGCGCATAAGAGGACAGAGCAGGAATGTGTACAATCAATGAACTGTAGGAAATATCAGTATCCATACTGTACCTTTTGCTATTTACTGAGAGAGACTTGACAGAACTAAGACAAAATAGAACTTGCTTTAACGTGTTAAGTTCACAAGTTTACACTCCCCAGACATCAGAAGTGAGGTCAATATTGAGTACACATTTTAACCAGAGTCTGTGTTGGGACGTAATATTTTCACGGTAACGTGTCTCACAGCGCGCTAACCATTGGCCAAAATAATACCACAGGAACAACAGGCCTCAGTGTACTGACCATTGGTCAAGAAAAGTAGAGAACGTGGAGGTGGACTTTGGACTGGTAGGCAGTTGAGATATGAGAGGTTGAACATAAGAGAAAGGAGGCAGTTAATACACAAGTAGCTAATATACAATAGATGAGAGACAGCAGAAACGACACTGTAGATTGGACATAGTAATCAAGAGATCATACACAAGTAGTTGAGAGAGCGACACAATTGTCTGAGAAATCAGGCACAGGTAGATTGGACTCCCTGGTAAATATCCTTTGTTCAGATTTTTATACCAGAATAGTTAGTACAACCAAGAAAGATAGGACGTAGCATATAAGTGGTAGAAAACCTGGTTGTATAGTGATCCATGTAACGAATCCTGGGAACTTAACACTGGTCTTCCACCTGTGTACTATTCACACATGGTCAGTAGAGTAGTTTGGTAGTTTTAGAGAAGAGCAGAAATAGAAATATTTCTATCCCTTGTGTGCCCATTGTCTCCCTACTGTAACAGTTGTGGACAATAAATTGATCTTTGTTGTGTACAATTCAATATTGAGTTGTGTAGTGTGGGTCGACCACATGTTGTAGTTTGGTCCCAGTTAGCAGGATGGGATAGAACAGTGTAGAGGAGGTAACAGTGAAGTTGTCATGTAGTGTGGCTCCACCACACTATGAGAAAAACACATGAATACTACAAATTTATGTGACAGAACACTCCCATACTAAAGTTAGAAAAGATTGTTAAACATTACAAATACCTTATCTTGAGATATATAATGGGCATGCTTTATGCTTCCAATAGAAATGAGGGACTGAATGGTTGACTCTGGGTTCTGTGTTTTGATGACAATACTCCGCTTTGCTTCACAATACCTCTCATGCAGGATCTGTTTAAATGACGGAGCTGTTGATGATAGTAAACAACAAAATGCCAGAGGTAAGTGAATTTAATGGTATGAATAATATTAAAGACAAACAGTATTCATCTGCGATTTTACCTATGTCATACATGTCAACTTGTACCAGAAGAAAACCCATTCACCAGACAAATAAACTGTACAGACAAAGTGAATTCCTATAATAGTTATGCATGTATGTGGTGAGTAGAGAAAACACTGGGTGGTAATTTATAGGTATTAATCTTCTTCTCTTCTTTTTAGATCTTTGGTCAATGACTGACAAAGCAGTCAGTAAATATCAAACTTGATAAGTGTCTTTAAGACCAGCAAGATACTCCCTCCACTTTATCCTGTCTGCAGTCATCCTCTGTCCCAGTTCTGATTCATGATTTCCATTTTGATTTCTACAGTTCCTCGTCAAGTTGTCTTAGAAGAGCCTCTATTTAGCTTTCCTTATTTGGTCCTTACCATGGTGGTTCTGATGATGGTGTCATGTTTCCTTTTTAGAATGTGTCCAATCCAATTCTAGCATTCACCAGTTATGATCGTGTGCATGTCTTCTTGGTTGCTCCAGGCAGCCTATTCTCGGTTGGTGATAGTGTTTGGCGAGAAATTCTATGAACTATTCTTAGACTGACTGTGTGGAAAGATAACAATTGGATGTTTCTTTTTCAGGTACTCTCACACACTCCACACTATACAGAAGCACAGCAAGTATGCAACTCTTGCATATTCTTAGTCTGGTGTTTGTGCTGTACTGTGAACACTTCCAAATGGTGTTTAACCTAGCAAAGGTTATTCTAGCTTTGCTCATTCTGCTTATGATACCTTTGCCCATTCTACCATCTGGATTCTTCTTCTTCTTCTTCTGCGTATGCAGTCAGACAGTAACCATTATTTTTTCGAAAAAAGCGGCGGTCATCCTGAGGCTCTCGCCACTGCCACAGAGCTTGTCTTGCAGTTCCACTGGTAATGGCCACATCTGCTCTCTCTGATCCTCGTATGTCGGGCAGTTCTGCAGCAGATGTTCAGCGGTCATTTTACCAGTACCGCATGGGCATTCGTCGGTACACCCTATCTTCAATTTGTTGAATAGGTGGTACCTCAGTCTGTTGTGGCCAGTGCGAAGTCTGAAGACAACGACCTGCTCTCTTCGGTTCAAGGTTCAACTGGTAATAGGCATCGTTTTTGGTGTAACCAGTATGTTCGGTTTCCCATTTGGTCATGTATCTGGCTTTGATAAGCCGTTTTGACTCTTCGTACGTCATACTGGTATCTGTTTGTGGTAGTCTTGCACCTTCTTTTGCCAGTCTGTCTGCCTCCTCGTTGCCTTGGATGTTGCAGTGTGACGGAACCCACTGTACCACTACCCTTTTTGGTGCGGACTGCTGGCACAGTTTGCAGAGTGCTGCTCTTAAGTCATTAAGCTCAGTGTTTTTCTGGCTTTTTAGCGCTGTGACTACGGCGAGAGCATCTGTCAGCAGGACTATATGGCTCTCATTTTCACTGTGTGCCACCATTTCTTCCACTGCCGCCCTCAGTGCCTCTGCTCTGAAATTGCTTGTGTACTTACCAGTAGCGAATGACAGTGTTATTTTTCTGATATTTGGTAGGTTCAGGAATGCTCCTGCCCCTCCGTTCTGTGTAATGTTTGTTACAGAACCGTCGGTGTATGCATGGGTCCAGTCCATGCTTGGGTAGCTTTTCGTAATGAAGCTTAGGGTAGTATCTCTCCTTTCTTTTTCAGTCTGGCAGTTTTTGTTTGCAATACCTGGTATATTTTCTACCACCTCTGGAAATATATCCTGCCTCCAGGTAGGTTTTCGTACAGTAGTGATGGGTTTTGGTGTTGTTAGTGCGTTTATACCATCTGGATTAACTGTGCTTTTGAGGAACGTCAACGTTTTCATCCTCGCTAGTTCTTCATTTCTTATTTAATTAGTGTAAAATTTAATGTATTTAGTGTCATGACTTCTGTCTTCTTTATATTAATGTTCAGTCCCACTTTTTGGCTATATGTACCCAGTTTTTCCATTTTCTCTTGAATGCATTGTGAGTCTGCAAATAATGTAATATCATCTACATATTCCTGATCTCCCAGTGCAATAATAATGTCCATCTAATTTCTCTTGGAGTGCCATATGTGGCCTGTTGCAACAATGACAGCTAGAAAAAGAATGTTTGATACTGGATGTCCTTGCCATACTCCTGTTTTCACCTCAGAAGTCTGGTCACCACGTCCAACATTTACATGTAAAATTTGAAAATACGACTTTTATTAATTGGAACTATGATACAAGGGTTATTGTAAGTTCTTAGTATCATCAGTGTAAAAATATCAAAGTGAAAATAAATTATAAATAGGTATGGTCAGATACCGCACCGAGACGAAAACACAGGCAAAACCTACGTTACAATTAATTGGCCTTCATTTGTATTTTCATCTCGGTGCGGTATCCACTGTCCCGCCACAGCCTCGCCTTATTTTAATTTTAGTATCATAATAGAAATCAATAAGTAATTGTAAGTCTAACTATGAAACATAAAAAAAACTCTAGAAATGCCAGAAGTTAGCAATAGGCTTACTCTAAAAATGCCAGAAGTTAGCAATAGGCTTACTCTAAAAATGCCAGAAGTTAGCAATAGGCTTCTTGAAATGTGTATTCTGGATCGTGTACATGACACATCAAATCACATTATCCTATGCGTCAATTCCGCAAATGTGGCGCATGCGATGAAGCCAACAATATTCTGTATGTGTCCTGAATTTTGCAGCGCTGTACAAATGCAGGTAAAGGTTTTTGGTTAGTTCATCTCACCATCACATAGGTGTGTGACCTCCATGGCCCATGGACATGTACATATGGCCACCAAAACGTTTTTCTACATGTCCATCTATTGTCAGGCATGCGTACCACGTGTCCAGCCCAACAGTGTTTGTGTGATATCGCTGCTTCCACAACATCCCGAAACAAAGCTTGATGTCGAATTTCTTCATTCTGAATCTTATCCCAAATCAAAATCTTTAGTACGCGCTGTTCCATTGCTCTCTGAGTGACTCTGATCTTCTCAGCAACTGAATTGCGCGAGCTCACTTCGCAATGTACAATAGGTAGCAATGTACATGACATTGCAACCTATTTCCAATTGTGAAAACTATTTTTTATTAATGTGAGAAATATGTTATGATTAAGCATGTTTTAGTTTAATTAATGTTTATTTTTATTAATTCCTTTAGAATCCCTAACAGTTAAAAATGCTGTCCAGACACCTGGGATATATGAGAAAAGGTATATTTACATAATTTGCAATGACAACATTATTTAGAGAAAAGAATATGTACAAAACAGTGTATGACCATGGACTGGAGGTAATTAGAAGAAAAAAACTATAACAACATATGAGTATTTTTCTATCCTCTCATAATGCCAAGTAGTTTACTCTTTAAATCTTGTTTTCCTGCATACCTTATAATATAGTGGGTATTGTTTCTTAAGCTTTCTTTCTTCAAACATATATATTAATAAGATTACTATAGTGATAGTCTCTACTCAGCAAGCTTTTACTTTTGACTTTGGCCTGTATATGAATGGGAGGGTGTGCAGTATAGTGAGATTTGAGTTTTCTATCCTAGAGAGGTCAGACCTCGCTGTTAGTCACTCTTCTTCTTCTTCTGCGTTCGTTCTTAATCTCCCGCTACCAAGTCCTGAACAGGGTTTCACAAGTAACAAGATGTAGTCTGGAGAACGGAATGCGTTGTGTCACTAGTTTACAACTTGACTGCAAATTTTCTCACCTTTCGGTCTGACACATCCATTTTTGGCGGCAGTCATTCTTAACTTAACGTTTTTATACTGGTTTGGAAAACTCTGCAGTCAGTATACAACCAGTTTCATTTACATTACCTTGCTCTAATAGCTATGCATATCCAATCTATTCTTAAATGCATTAATTGTCCCTGCCTCAACTACTTCCTGTGGCAATGCATTGCCACGCATTCATCACTCTCTGGCTAAAAAAAATATTTCATAATATCTAATCTGGACCTTTCTTTAGTTATGTTGTAGCTATGCCCTCTTGTTCTTGTAGTAGGTGGTTGTATTTTGAGGAGAAAAAACGTGTCATAGTCAAATTTATCCATTCCTTTGATTATCTTATAAAATAAACCTGTAGTGTATTAAGTATTAAGTCACCTCGAATTCTTCTCTATCTTCCATTCTCACTTGCTGTAGTAGTATTAGTGTGGTGAGTGCGACATAGAGTGTGAGGGATCGTTGTTTATTCTTGTCTAATGTATGTTGTTAGTAGTACTAGTACTTAGTAGTAGTACGTACTAGTATAGTAGCGTAGCCTTTCAGAATTTGAATAGAGGGTGTACAAATAAATGGAGCCACCCGGCCATTCTCACACAAAAAACATTAGACTATAGCTTTATTATTGTTCAATAAACCATTTTTAGGAGACTACCTTTTAGCAAATGTTCCTCACTGACAGGCACACCAGACCATTCCGGCGATTCCACAGAATGTTGTGAACTTGTAACTTTTTTTTGTCCTCGAGAATTTCTTTGCTGCGGTTGTGTTGATTTTTGTATGGCAGAAAGATCCTCAGCGTCATTTAATTTTGTATGAGATGATTTTTTCTTCTGCTGATTTGCACAGAATAGTGTAAACTGTCTTTTAGTGCCCAAATATGAATATGTTTTTGAATTTTGCCAAAGCAACATGAAATGCTTCGTACAATAGGGCGCAGCCATCTTTGGTGATTTAAGATTCATCCAGGAAAACACAAGAAAACAAAATGTGTGCAGTAAGTGGTGACACTAAATTACAAAACATTTGCAACTGTTGAAAAGTAAAATATTGACGACAAATGCACTTAACTCAACTTAACGTCTTTATACTGATTCAGAAGACTCCGCAGAGTGTGTACAGTAATAATAACAACCGTCCATCGCAAGCGATTAACAATATTAGAAAGATAGATAAGGAAAGGGACCTAGAGAGATTATACAGGTAATGCGAGTGAGCAAAGTTCAGGTAGAAGTAAAAAAAGGCAAATGCAATATTAGGTATTAAAAAAAAATATTAAAAACATAGGAGCAAAGGAAGTGATAGTCAAACTGTATAAAGCATTAGTTAGACCTAGATTGGAGTGCTGTGTAAAGGTGTGGAGTCCTTATCATAGAAGGAATATAAACTTACTGGAGGGATCAAGATGCTGAGCAGCAATTGAGCTGCAGTGGTCAGCGACTCATAGCTGACTGCTAGCGTCAGGGCCAGCGAACCAGAGCTGCAAAGACTCTTCTACACCTCCACGCGGTGATCCTGGATAACAGGCTGCAGCAGGGCAGACTAGTTAAGGAGAAGGGATCGAAGAGAGAATGTTAACCCTGTACTCAAAAAATGATTGCTGAAGTCGGATGTGTTGAACCGAAAGGTGCAAATATTGCAGTCAAGCTGTAAACTACGACACAACGCATTCCGTTCTCTGGACTACATTCTGCTACTTAAGCCCTTTCTGGATTTTGTAGCGGGAGATTGAGAATGAACGAAGCCAAGCTAAGCCAAACATGCTGGAAAGAATACAAAAAAAGATCGACAAAGCTGAAAGTGGGATTCCAGAATAACAGTTATGAGGAAAGACTCAGAAAAGAATTCGTGGTGACTTAGTACAGGTTTATAGGACAATCAGAGGAACAGATAAATTAGACTATAACAAGGATGCGATTGTCTGGCATGCGGACGACGTGGCCGGCCCACCTGATCTGGGTCTTGTGCAACAGTGTATGGATACTCGGCATTTTTGCCATCATGAGGATCTCGGTGTCTGGTACGCTATCCTGCCACTTTATTTTGAACAATCTACGGAGGCACCTTGTATGGAAGTGATGCATTTTCCTAGCATGCCTGTTGTACACAGTCCAGTCTTACTGACATACAGAAGGGTGGGGGCACTACGGCTCGGTAGACTTTGAGTTTCGTATCAAGCCTAAGACCCCCCCCCCCCCCCCCCCCCTGCCCCGATTCAAGACACTGCTACGCAGCCTCCCAAAGGCAGCACTGGCCTTGAAGATTCTATTAATGACCTCACAGTCAATAATAGTTTCCATGGAAATGGCGCTGCGAAGGTACGTGAAGCTGTCTACTGATTGGAGTCGCTCATTCTTGACTCTGATATCTGTGACACGATGTGCGTCACTCGGGGCATGCTGAAACATGACTTGTATTTTTTTAAAATTAATTGTAAAACCAAACATGTCGCAGGCTGTTGGGAATTTGTCTACAATATGTGTTCATGTCTCTTTCGGTGCTGGCAACAAGAGCGCAGTCATCAGCAAAAAGCAAGTTTGAGATAGTTGTGTCCTTGCCTTTGGTGTCAGCTTGCAGTCACCTGTGATTGAAGAGTTTTCTATTCGTCATGTATTTTATTCCCACTAAATTTTGGGAATAACCCTAATAGCTGACGCTGAACATGACAGCAAACATGCCGATGAGTGTTGGGGGCTAGTACACAGCCCTGCTTAGCGCCATTTGACACAGGAAAGGCATTTGACGTTTCCCCATCACTCAGTACATGAATATTCATACCTTCATGGAATTGTCTGCCGATCTTGGTGAATCTGATTGGACAGCCGAATTTTCCGATGACATTTCCAAAGTCCATCTCTGTTGGCGGTATCCAAAGCCTTAGTCTGTTCAACGAAAGTCATGTACAGCCCACGAAAGTCATGTACAGCCCCCGTTGCTGCGTTTGGTATTTCTCTTGAAGTTGCCGAGCCGCGAATATCATATCCACAGTCCCGTGACCCGATCTGAAGTCACACTGTCTCTCTGGAAGAAGACCGTGTTCTAGGTGAACGATTAATCCGTTGAGGAGAACTCGTGCCAGTATCTTGCTAGCAGTCGATAGGAGTGAGATTCATATGTGGTTGTTGCAGGATTGACGGTTTTCATTTCCCTTGTATAAGTGGTCGATGGTAGCATCTTTCAGTTCTTGTGAGGCAGTCTCAGTGGTCCATATTGTGTTTTACAACTCAGTCTCTGTGTTATGACACAACTACCTACTTTGTCGATCTCAGACGGTATTAGGTCCGCACATCCAGCCTCCCTATTTGATAGTTGGTTGATTGCTGCTCTGACCTCCTCGATATTTGGAGGAACGTTCAGTTTTTTGTTCAGGGGTGTCTAGGCGTTTTATTGTCTTGTAGCAGACGGAGGACGGTTGTTTGAGGACCGTGTGGAAGTGTTCTACACAGCGTTCCAATATTTTCGGTTTGTCTGTCATCAGTTTTGAGCCATCTGCATTCCGAATTGGAGTTCTATACGACGGTTGGGGGCCATAAACAGTCTTTAAAGTGTCATAGAAGTGTTTTGTGTCGTTTCTGTCAGCATAAAGTTGAATTTCATCTGCCTTGTTTCCCAGCCACGTGTCCTTCATTTTCCGGAGCACTTGGACCACTTTTCGTATGGTTGTTAAAATCTACCTTCTTGGCTACAGACGATGTGTCCCTTTGTTGAGCTCTAAACAGCTCATTTTTTTCCTTGATAAGGGACATGATTTCTGCGTCGTCTCATCAACCCAATCTTGACGTTTACGTGTCGTGTAACCAATGTGTTCAGAGGCGGAGGAGTATACAGAGTTTCTATTGGTGACCCAGTTTTCATCCACATTGGTCTGATCGAGCTGCAGATTCTTTATTTCCCATCTAGATCCCTTAAAAGTCCGTCAATGCTCATTATGCTTTGCAGTCTGAATACAACCAGTTTAATTTACATCTCCTTGCTGTAACAGTTATGCGCATTCTTGTTTCTAGGAACCAACATCATCACACATGGGGCATTCCTATTAGTGCTCTGTTTTCCGTCCAAGCAGCCAGCCTAGCGTATATGTAAATTCAGAGTCCCAGTCAGGTGTTGATTTCGTGTTATTCGGATTTTTCAGACAGAACACAACGTCTCCTCTCTCTCCTAGTCACTCTCAAATCTATCATTCTCTGCACATATTCATTTTTGCGACATTCTGTAGACTGTCCACGACTGTCCTTATCAACTCAACACTGTCTCTCGTCATTCTGTAGACTGTCCATGACTGCCCCTATCAACTCAACCCTGCCACTCGTCATTCTGTAGACTGTCAATGACTGCCCTTATCAACTCAACCCTGTCTCTCATCATTCTGTAGACTGTCCATGACTGCCCTTACCCTGCCTCTCATCATTCTGTAGACTGTGCATGACTGCCCTTATCAATTCAACCCTGCCTCTCATCATTCTGTAGACTGTCAATGACTGCCCTTATCAACTCAACCCTGCCTCTCATCATTCTGTAGACTGTCAATGACTGCCCTTATCAACACAACCATGTCTCTTCATCATTCTGTAGACTGTCCATGACTGCCCTTATCAACTCAACCCTGTCTCTTCAACATTCTGTAGAGTGTCAATGACTGCCCTTATCAACTCAACTCTGTCTCTCGTCATTCTGTAGAGTGTCAATGACTGCCCTTATCAACTCAACCCTGTCTCTGGTCATTATGTAAAGTGTCAATGACTGCCCTTATCAACTCAACCCTGTCTCTCGTCATTCTGTAGAGTGTCAATGACTGCCCTTATCAACTCAACCCTGTCTCTCGTCATTCTGTAGACTGTCCATAACTGCCTTTATCAACTCAACCCTGTCTCTCTTCATCAACCGCGTCGTTCACCACAGCTCGTCGCGCCACTGCATCAGCTCTTTCATTGCCCCAGACGCCTGCATGTCCCGGGTGGTAGATCCATGTGACACCTTGTATACCAGAGTTGTTTAGAAGAGGGCCACTCCCTTCTTAGCATGCACCTTTATATCTTACGGAGCATGCCCTGCGAGTCTGACAGTATCACTGCGCGCGTCACCGGTTGCATCACCAACCAAGTCAGGGCCGCGGTTACCGCCTCAATCTCCATCCTCATACTCGATGTGACAGTAGAGTAGGCAGCTGATTTCTCCACCACCTCCTTGCCATTTTTTATAGCCGTTTATTGGTCATGAGCTTTGTTTTATCTGCATTTATTTCCATACCAAAACTCAGGGCCGCTCAATCCAAGCTACCAATCAACTCCTAGAGTTCCCTTTCTGTGCCTGCCAATACATCAATATCATCAGCAAATCGGAAGTTTGCGATAAGTTGGCTATCATATTTATATTGCTCCTTTCCTTCTAACAGATGGCTATAATATTTACATTGCTCCTTACATTCTAACAGCTGGCTATAATATTTATATTCCTCCATACCTTCCAACAGCTGGCTTGTTGTTGTTGTTGTTGCTTAGATGTTTGCCTCACTAGTTTCTACTGGCGGAGGCGCGCCATTCCACCCCAGACCGTAGTCCATTGGGCGATATCAGGACGCATAAACCAGTGCTTGGATGCATGTGTGTGTCTGTATGTACCTATGCTAGGTTTGTGCGCCCTCAGAAGCTAGCCCAACCAAAGTGCAATAGAGCGGCCTCAACCTGAGGGCGCGTATGAAAGTTGTGCAAGAGTCTGACTGTTGGACAGAGTCAAATGAGTGAGGTGAGAAGGGGAAAAGTTTCTGTCATCATTGCCAAAAACTCTCAATATTATGTCTTACTAACTTACTAAGTCAGACTGTCTCTTGGCATTTTCAGCGGGTATAATCTTCTTGGAGCAATGTTATTGCAGCGCTTCTAATTTTTGGGGATCCTTTTACTGTTAAGAATTTATGGACTAACATTTCCATATATCTCTTATTTGACATGTACAAGTTGCGCGCTTTCTTTACACGTGTGCATTCTTTTTTCTTTGCTGCAGAAAACACATGCTATCATTTTCCGAAAAGTGAGGTAGGTTGAGGAAGTTAGATTAATTGTTTGTTAAATAAAATGGTTAAGCGTCGAAACGAAATATCTATACCAAAACTGAAACAAGAAAGCTACGCTCCTCCCGCAGGTGAATAGTGGATTTATAATCTGCCCTAGACAGTGTCTAGGCAACTTTAACTTATACAACTTATATGTTCTTGAGATCACATATTTAAGATTCAGACAATGGTTAAGAGTGAAACAAAAAAATTGGGTTCTAGAATTTATCACAAGTCAGTGTTGATTTTGATGTCATTAATTGTTTTAATTGTAGTATTCAACAGTATTGTCAGTTGTCAACACAAAGTTGTCATCGACGACTTGTTGATCATTGGCACATAACAGAATCGTTTTGTTCTCTAGTTATTGTTATTATAAATACTCAATTCTTGGAATTGTAATGTAATAATGACATTTGTAACGGAATTTAACATTGAAACTAAATTCTCACAATGTTTTTACTTGCATAATTGCTACCAATTCGCACTTCTTTAGTCTTTACTTTTTTTTAATGACTTTAGTCTAGCGTATTTTGATTGTTACTTGTAGATAAATGAAAAATAAATGATTATGGCACTATGCAATTTAATATTTATACCTAATTTATTTTCAAGAATTGTTCAGTTCCGATTCAATATTTTCCTAAATATTTTCTGCAATACAGACTCTGCAGAGTCTTCTAAACCAGTATAAAGACGTTAAGTTAATTATAACTCTGAACTCAACCATTTATACTGCTAGGGGCCTATACCTTAATCATAAACACATTTGTTTGTCAAAGTTTGTGATTTGAAGCTTAATCTGGACAGTGAAAGTGAAACGTCTGACAGACTGACGGCATTTTTAACCAAGATGAAATGTATTGAAAGACTAAATCAGTAAATGAAATCCCTATCGCTTTCTTTAGTCATATCATATTTACTTCAAAAATATACCATTCTGCATAATTTGTTTCTAGATATTCTGTATTGAGTGTATGTTTGTAGGTAGGTATAAATGGCTAGTACAAATAATAATAACAATAATATTCGCCTAGGCATCTAAGGTCCATTGCGTCGATCAACCATTGCCATGTCCAATTGCTGAGGCTTGTAACCAAACTTCATCCTATGCAGCGGGGTTGGTGGTAGCCCTGTTACCATGTGATTGCATGCGTAGTGTGTTGACCAAAGTCTCTACTGAGACTTCTGAGGTGTCAGGCTTTCTTTGTTTGTCCACGTTTGACTAGCCACAAATACATATCTTTAAATTGGATTGGGCTGAAGATGCAACACAGTAAATGAGCTGACAGCAGCCAGCAATTCATACTGGCCACTTGCATCAGGGTCAGTGAACCATAGCTGACCAAGACCCTTTTCCACCATCAAGTGGCAGCCCTAGAACAGGCTGCACTATCGTAGTCTGGCTAAGAGAATAGGGAGTGCAGTGGGAAGGCAAACCCAGCATCAACAATGCTAGCTGAAACCAAATATCTTGGGCTGAAGGGTACAGATATCACAGCTTCACTGTAAACTATGCCACAACGTCCTTTTCAGGATGAACGCAGAAGAAGAAATAGGATAATCTTATTTTGTACGCTTCACAATCCATTCAGTGTTTAATTAAATGGGAAAAAGATAAACGTAATCTCACAGTAGTAATTTCTGTCCAGGATCAAAATTGTCAAACTTTCATTGTGCAGAGGTGGTCTGACACTTCCTCGCTGCCTTGCCTCTTAAAAACAGTCAGGTACCCATTGGCCATGTTAACTGATGTGTGTCGAAATTAGGTATTAAACTCAATTTCATTTTATATCACTTGAATTAGTTTTTTTAAAACTACGAAGTACATTATCTCTGCATTGTGTGAAAGAACTATTTTTGCTTTATATATTTTTTGATTTTTTGCAGAAAACAACCACCAGTCGTTCTCCATCTTTCAGTAACACAGTTCCGGTTATTGTAAAGACCTCCTGCACATATTAAAGATAGGAAATACAGGCCAAACTTTGGATACAACATGTCTGAGAAAAACTTATATTGCCAATTTTGTGACTGTACTCTAAATGCAAGTAAGTAATAGTGCTGAAATTCAACATTGCTTTTTTTTTTACAAACTTCAATAATTTTTATAATTTTAACATTGTTTCTGATTTTACAAACTTAGATGTAACATCATTTTAACAGGTTTTGACATTGAACATAGCGTTACACATTCTGACATTTTACAGAATTTAACAGGTTTTACTATTTACATTATGTTACTAACACTAATATGATTTTCTAGGTTGTAAAATTAAAAAAAATAGTTTCACACTTCCACTAAAACAAATAATTTTTTAATGATTATTCTCTTTTACATATGTAAATACTTTTCATGATTTTACAGAATAAATATTTGTTACATGATCTTACAGATATCATTATTTTGTAAATACAGATTTGAACATATATTCGTAATTTAAAAAAAAAACATGTTGACATTTTTGATGATTTTAAATATTTATGATTTTGTAGATTGTACAAATTATTCTTCAGACTAGCATTTAGCTTGTATTTATAAACTAACATTTTCCATGAATTTTCATATTGCACGTTGCATGATTTTAACATTTTTTCTACTAGACTTCACATGTAAATGTAAAAATAAAATGCGGCGAATGAGAAGAATATTTATCTTTTTGTTTTTTACATTTTTTAACATTTTCATAATTTGTTTATGATTTTGCAAATCATAACATTTTTTTAATGATCTTTACATGATTTTACCAATTCATCTTTCTAAAAGAGAAATATTAAAAGTATTATTGTTCCCTATTTTTCTCTCTCAGAGAAAGAGTTTGACCAGCATTGCAAGGGAAAGAAGCACAAAATAAATGAACAACTTGCTTATGAACATGAAGTTGCAAACCGGAGGTTATTTGTCCGTGGCCTGGAGTGGCTCAGGGATCCACAGATGTTTCTGAAAACATACTTCTGTAATTTTGGGAGACTGAACAACATCTCTTTGGGGGGCAAACATGTGAGAGACTTTTGTCTGCTGCTCGTGAAACAAAGTTTTTGTTGGAAAATAATAATAAACTTGGTTTATGTTATGTAGAACTTAATCATAGGTCAGGGATGCGGAGTGCTGAGCCATGACCTCATTTAAGGTCATGAACAGTTAACTCAGCATTTTTCTTAAGAAATGCATTCAAATAAATATAATCTTAACATATATGAACATAAAGTATATTTAAAAATCAATCCTCAATCAATCAATAACCTTTCCACTCCCAGAGGAGCATGTGCCTTCATCAAACAACCACAATAATAGCGTATTCTAAGTCAACAATGTCAGTTCATTCCTTTACTTGACTTCATTGTTTGCTTAACCTTTTTCGGCCCAACGGCGTGCGATTACCACAATTTGGTCACATTCCACTGGCGTTGCATGCTGCCAGCTCTAGGGTCATCGCTTTATCGTATCTAAACTACGAGGTTAAGGCTGAACATACTGCTCTTTTGATTGTAGAGAGTTCCAACTTCCATCATGTACAGTTAGACGAAGAAAATGGGGATTGTGAAATTTGTTTTAGATTCTGGAAAGGATTTCTTCTGTTTTTCGCTTGAATTTGAAGATTTACCCTTTATTGAAAATGGGGGAGTTAAGTTTCTGCAATGGATTTTCCTGAGGTAGATCTATTTAGTTTGTTTATGTAGATACAATATTTATGTTTATAGTCGAAGTGACAGACATAGCAATTATGGTAAACATCGGTAGTAGTATCAGAACATTTTTTGGTGAAGGGACGCCGCTACCGGGTGAGTCTATATGTGTGTGATATTTTTCACCACTATCGCCTTCATCTTCTTGTATCTCAGAAACTAACATACACACAATAACAACAATAACACTAAGTTTTTAATTAATATAAGTCTCTAGACACACTAAAAAACATTAGAGATTCTCTAAATCAACAATCACGCCGGGGCATGGCGTGCTGAAAAATAAATCGGCTGCAGGAAATAGGCATAATTTTGTATCTGGTATAGTAAAGGTTAAAGTTCAATTTGAGCACACTTGTCCATGTATGTTGTGGCCTATTTCTTGCCATCTTGCTTCTGGGAAGACAAGACAAAACAAATAAATATTTAAAAATCATTGAGTAGCATATAAATAAAATTAACACTATGATTAGAATTGTAGCTATTGGATTTATGCATAATCTGAATATCATCACCATCAAGTGCTATGTTGGCCTTCGTTCAGGATCATGGACCGGACCTCCACAGCTCTCTGGTACTGGAAACTAGTTCTGTAGTTGATGCTCTCCCATGCCACGTACTCAAACCATCAAGTATTATGTCTCTGTCTTCCTCTGTCTCTCCTACCTAGAATTTTGCCTGTTGTAATGTTTTCCATACTTCACTCTGAATGAAAAACACTGATTGTTTCTTTCTAATATTGTTAACAAGTTTCTATTGTGTGTTCACTCCTAACAGTATATAGTCATTAGATTTGTTGTCTCTCCATGGAATTCACAACATGCATCTATAGAACCACATCTCTACAGTCTCTAATGAACCTTTTGCTCGTTTACTTGTCGTCCAGGATTCACAACCATATGTCAATTTTGGAATTATATTACACTGAAGTACATCTTTTTTCTCACGTCAAGAGATAGTGACTTGTTACATAATATATTTTCATTTTCTTTGCCTATCCTATTCTGCTTCTTATCTCTGCGGTGCATCTCCCGTCTGATGTTATTAGAGTCCCCAGATATTGGCCTGTTTGTGATTGTTGTAATATCTTCCCATTCAATCTTATGTTGTATCTCACCTGTTTTTGTCCATTCAAGATCACTCTGTCGTCTTCTTACAATTTAGGGTTAGCCCTTTATCCTTGCTATTCTTGACCACTACATTCACCAGATTTTGCAGATTTATTTCACTTGTTGCTATCATTACTGTATCATCTGCATATCTCATATTGTTTAAATTGTGCCCACCAACTGAAATACATAGCATTTCCACAATAGAAAGTAATATGTGTTCACTGTAAAGACTGAATATCATTATCTTTAAATGGAAAAAAATGGTGATACGACTCACAATCCGAAGGTGCTGGGTTCACTCCTCAATCACAGCACACAGGGGAAGCAAACCCTTAGAAAATGCAGGGTGAAGGAGACCCTTATTTAAAATGCATGCTGAAGTTGGATGCACTGGGCCGACAGGCGCAAAATAAAAACACAGTGTAACGCACACCACCTTGGGGAAAGGGGAAATAAGGAAAAAGCACACCATAAAATACTCTGCTTTAGAACTGCTGGTATTCCTTGATAATTTTCGCTGGTGTTCAGTGTTGATTTGAACAAAGTTGAAAATTGCTGAGTTGGGTAAACAAAATTATTTGTTAAGTTGCATTGTTTGCTCTCCTCCATGATAAATACAAAAATCTAGTTTCTTCTTTATATGCTTTCAAACATCAACTTGAATATATCTAAAGAAGGCAGGGGTCAGCCTGAGGTTATTTGCTTTTCCGTATTGCTTGTCCAGAAATGGTACTAGTGTGCTTTCTCTGTTCCTCGTATGTTGGACACCTTTATCACAAAGAACATTGAATTAAGCGAATATCAGTAAACTTAAATCAGTATTTATACCAAATTGTGAAAATAAAATAAAATAGATTGTAGATTCAGTTACACTACATCTCCAATTTGTATGTTTCCAGGGTAGCAGTTTTGCAGTTGTTGAGTTCACTAATGCAGAGTCTGTGGCAAGGGCTTTAAATGTGAAGCACAGAATTGGGGCGCACTCCTTGTACGTTAGACAGTACAAGTATCGTCCCCTACCAGGGGAAGCAAACAGAATGGTACATCAAGAGCTTGACCATGATGAGAAAGTAAAGCAGGCTCAGACTAAGAATCATTTGATGGAGATATTGTTGTCTGCAGATAATGTAAGTGTGTTTTAGCTTCGTCTTGGCAGGCTTACAAAAAAATGGATTGAATTTGAGAAATGTTTTAATTTCTAGCATGAAATGCAGACGTCAGAAAAATAAGAAGCATACAAAGTGGGACACTTTCAGCAAAGGAGGATATCAAATGCCAGAAATTAGATATACAGATGACACTATCCTCATACTGATGGCACTGGTTGGACTAGAAAATCTAATTATGTCAACAAATACCACATAATCTATAGTTTAACACCAACAAAGAATGACAGCAGACAACGTAATAAATAACTCCCAAGTTAGACAGTTAAACAATTCTGGAGACTTTTCAAGAAAAATTAGGTGAAGACTTTCGATTGCCTTACACAAACTAAGGCAGAGGAAAAATTTATTGCAGGGGCATAAGCAAGAAGACCAAGATTCAACTGATCAGGGCATCTGTTTTCACTGTGGCAGCATTTGGTTACAGGACATTGACATTAAACAAAACAGTTGCAATAAGATAACATCTTTTTAAATAAAGTGCTATAGAAAGATACTGAAAATATTATGGACAGAAAAGAAGACAAATAGAGAAACTTTGCAACAACTGAGAATAACAGGATAGATTAGACCAATTTTTTCAATATACAACCACCTACAAGAACAAGAGGGCGCTACAAATGAACTAAGGAAAGGTCCAGATTAGAAATTAGGAAATATTTTTAAGTCAAAGAGTGGGGAATGCTTGAAATGCATTGCCACAGGAAGTAGTGGAGGCAAGGACAGTTAATGAATTGGATGCGTATAATTTTTAAAGCAAGGAAATGTAAATGAATCTGGTTGTATACAGACTCTGCAGAGTCTTCTAAACCAGTATAAAAATGTTACATTAACAGAAAATTGTTTTATAGACAACATAACAAGAGAAAAGCTAAGATATTTAATTAAGTCATATGAAAAGACCAACTGGTCTGGAGAGGCTGATAGTACAAGGCAAGATGCCTTGGAAGGGGATGACCCAGAATATGATGGTATCAAGATATTACTGACAGTCCGAAGATGTTCCTGTGTGACACGAGCTGACTTGTCAGAAACTGCAATGTGTTAAGTGCTGCCATAATGGAGGCTCCATTTTGGAAAGAAAATGTTACATAATGATTGTGATAAAAGGGCAAATGAAGCATTTCACAGTTGTGGCTATGATATCTGCACCTTTCAGCCCAGCACAACTGCTTTCAACAAGTCTTTTTAATCATGTTAACTCTCCATAACCTTTGACTGTCCCTAGTCTACCTGCAAGTTGGTAGATGGGTTGTAGCCAGTTTGCCTTTTTCTAGATAAGTTTCCATCTATAACTTTTGGGCTTCATCTATCCAAATTATTTTTGTGTTAAGGGGACGGCGTGGGCTAGTGGTTAAGTAATACGGCTCACAATCCGAAGGTACTGGATTCGTTCCCCAACACACATCCGGCCGTTACACCAGGAAAGCAAACCCTTAGAGAATGCTGGAGGAATCAGACCCGTACATAAAATGCATGCCGAAGTTGGATGCACTGGGTCGACAGGTGGAAAATAAAAACACAGTGCAACGCATACCATCATGAAAACAGAAAAATAAGACGAACGCACGCAACACTTTCTTTTTTATGTGTCAGGGTGCTACAAGAAGGCAGGAAGCTGCGATTTTGCTGTCAAAGTTACTCATGTCTTGAGAGCATCAAGTTACAATTTAGAGCATTGTCTGTTATAAGCCCATGTTGTAAGATTTATGCTATATGTAATCCTGTGTTGTAAGATTTATGTTATATTTAAACCTACGTTATAAGATTTATGTTATATGTTGTTGTTTGCCCATCACCAGTGATAAAGACCACTGTTCATCCATTTGGAATGTATTCAGTCAATCATTGTTATATGTAAATCCATGTTGTAAGATTTATATTATATGTAAGCTGATGTTATAAGATTTATGTTATATGTAAGGGGACCCAGTGGTCATGAGGTAAGGGGTTCGCCTTGTGTGCTGGTTATTGCGGGTTAAAATCACAGTGGAGACTGGGTTTTTTTTCACGTGGATCATCCAGTACAAATTTCACCTGATCTCTGAGTAGTTTTTGTATTCGCCTTATTTCTCTATTCCCAGAGGCAGCGTGCGTTGCACTATGTTTTTATTTTTCGCCTGTCGGCCCAGTGCATCCTACTTTGACATGCATTTTATGTAAGGGCCTGCTTCCTCTTGCATTTTCTAGGGGTTTGTTTCATCTGGATAATGGCCGGTGCTGTGATTGGGGAGCAAACCCAGCACCTTCGGATTGTGAGCTGTGTCACTTAACCACTGGCCCACACCATTCCCTTTCTATGAGTAGAGATCAGACACCCATGTGCAGTGGCGAGCACATTAAAATCCATTGACAGTTGGAAATTGAAAAGAATAGGTTTAATGGCCCCCTGCTCGGACAAAATTCAAGTTAAAAATAGACTCAAATTATTCTAGGCATTCTCGCCCCTTGTGGCAAAAATGGAACTGTATGGCTATAACATCAGGTCTTGGTTATGTGGTTATCGGAGTGACATAGATGTCACCTGACAGGCTGCTGGTCTGTCTACCTTGCTCTAATTTACGCTTCCACTCGTACCAGTCCCAGAAATAGGCAATCATATATTCCAAGGGGTTATGGTTGGTAACAGTTACTGGGATTGACCTGGCAATTCACTAGCGGATTTTCGCTTGAAAAAAAATATGAAACTTAGGAAGTCACACCTCCCCATGACATCTAACGACGCAAGTGAACTAAAGATAGATAGATAGTAAGCCCGTGTTGTAAGGTTTATGTTATATGTAAGCCTATGTTGTAAGGTTTATGTTATATGTAAGTCTATGTTGTAAGATTTATATTATATGTAAGCCCATGTTATAAGATTTATGTGGGATCAAGACGCTAAGCAGCGCATAAGCTGCAGTGGTCAGCGACCCATAGCTGACTGCTAGCATCAGGTCCTGCGAACCTGAGCTGTCAAGACCCTTCTACACCTCCACGCGGTGGTCCTGGATAACAGGCTGCAACAGAGCAGACTGGCTAAGTAGAAAGGATTGAAGAGGGAAGTCAACCTGTTACTCAAAAATGCCTGCTGAAGTCGGATGTGTCGGACCGAAAGGTGCAAATATCGCAGTGAAGCTGTAAACTACAACACAACGCATTCCATTCTCCGGACTACATTTTGCTATTTGTAAAGCACTTGTCATGGATTGGTAATGGGAGATTGAGAGTGAACGAAGAAGAAGATAAGATTTATATTAAATGTAAGCCCATGTTAAAAGATTTATGTTAGATGTAAGCCCATATAAGATTTATGATCCATCACGAGTGGTTCCGGGGGTTAACAGAATAGGACCACTGTTTCCTTCTCAGAATGTCATACAGGATGACTAAAGAAAGTTATTCATGAGGCTGGCAACCTCTCCATGCAAAAGCAATTGCTTTAAAACTGCACTACAAATGATGGAATCCGATTATAACAGTGAATGAGCTGACATCATCCAGCGACTTATAGCCGGCTTCTTGCTTCACGGCCAACAAAACCTAGCTGACCAAGACCCATTTTCCATCTACAAGTGGTCAGCCTGGAAATAATCTACACCACTGCAGTCTTAATGAGAGAATAAGGACTGAACATGGAAGACTAATCTTGTCCCAAAAATGTCATTCTGAAACTGGATGAGTCGTAACGAATGGTGCAGATAGATCGCAGCATCGCTGTAAACTGTGACAAAATGTCCTTTTCAGGACGAATGCTGAAGAAGAAGAAAAGCTGGTTAGCTTAAGCCAGACCTAGTGTAAAATCTTTGCTCTAACACTTGGTGTGACAGGGCATGAATCAATGAATATATCCATCTGCAGTGAGGTCGCCCTGATGCTCTATCACCTGATTTTCTATTGTAATGCAGTAGTAATTGATGGTAACCCATTCTCATGTTAAGTTCAGGTGCCATCTCCACATTGAAGGTCAACCTCCAACTTTCTCTGTCTCTTGCTTTGATGATACAATCTGCCCATCTTTTTCCTGTCCATCTTTTGATGTTTTCCTCCCACTTATAGTGCTGTTTACCTCAGGAACCATATCCCCCATCTTTCCTAACAGTATTGTTTTCAGCAAAGTGTTGTCTTTTTAATATGACCAAAATATCTTAATTGTTGTATTTTGTTGATCAATCCTTGTTTTCTGTCGTTCTATATATTTTGCACAGGAAGTAGTTACTAAATATGTTATCATGACCTACCAATTTGCTCTAAGTGGAGCATAGGACGAACACTACTACTGACCGCTTTTGCACATAGTGGTGGTTTCAATAGCAATAGTATAACACAATGAGGCTGCTTGTCCCATGCATGACCTTCTTTTTGCCTCCTTGTACCTACTTGCAAGGTTACAGTGGACCTATTCTTTTCAACCTTGGTGCCACTCAGGGGAATGTATCTAACACTTTATTATAAAGATAGATTTTAGTCATTTCCATAAATAATGTGTTTTTCTTATTTTAATTATAACTTTCAGTTGCCTGACCAAATCAATTTGGTGGCAAAAAGCTTGAAGCTTGATGCTCATGATCAGAGAGAAAGGGTTCAAATCTGTGAAGAGCTTACACGATTGTTTGCTCCTCATTTTGAAAGTGAGTTTGTGTTGGACTTTCTTAGTTTTGAAAATCTATGATTTCATGTAATTTTTGTGGAAGATTTAAGCCCCTTTCTTTGTAGTTTTTAGTTTGGAAGGTTGTGTTTTATTCTTCTCTTTTTTAATCTCCAGTGCAGGCTTTCTCAACTAATGTTCAGTGAAACCTTAGAGTTTAGTATTACCTTAGAGTTTAGTGGTAACTTAGAGTTTAGTGGTACCTTAGAGTTTAGTGGTACCTTAGAGTTTAGTGTTACCTTAGAGTTTAGTGGTACCATAAAGTCTAGTGGTACCTTAGAGTTTAGTGTTACCTTAAAGTTTAGTGGTACCTTATAGTTCAGTGGTACCTTGTGTGGGCTAGTGGTTAAGTGAAGCGGCTCACAACCTGAAGGTTTGCTCTCCAATCACAGCAGCAGTTGTTAAACCGGACAAGCAAACCATTAGAAAATGCAGAAGTAAGCAGACCCTTACATAAAATGCTCGCTGGATTTGGATGCACTGGGCTGACAGGCGCAAAATAAAAACATAGTGCAATGCAAACCACCTTTGGGAATAAAGAAATAAGGCGAGTGCAAAAAAAAAACAAAACAGGTACCTTAGATTTCAGTGGAAGAGTTCAGTGGTATATTAGAGTTGAATGAAAAGTCTATACGGGTTCTGCAAAAGGTCTCTACTGGTTCTGCAAAAGGTCTCTACGGGTTCTGCAAAAGGTTTTACAGGTTCCTCGATTCTTAGCAATCTTTTCATTACTGGGTCCTCGTTCATGAATCTGGCAAAGCAAATATCATGGTCTGGGACATAGACCTAGGTTGCTCCCCCAAGATCAAATCCCTGAATGATGAGCTCTCGTATTACAATTATTTGGTCCCTGAGCCTTAGCCAAGCACTTTGAGGACCCCCAAATTGTCTGATCCTAGAATACACTGTGTAGAGGTACTTCAATAAAAACCATAAAGGTATAAAGGTTGCAGTGGATGGGAACATGAAATAATGATAATCACAAAATAATTATGGGCTAGTAACTGCACGGACACAAAATATAAAACAGAATCCTACATTCTGATCAAAATGTCCGTATCAGGGACAAGGAACAAGACAACTGAAAATTACGAATTAATCATAGTCGCCATTATTCACATGGATAACAAATGGAATACATATCACCTCAATTTAATAACATACATTTCTGTTTTGGTACTGGGGAAGAAATAATAGGGCAACTCATCTACAAGTTCTAGTTAAAAAAGTTGAAGAACATTTCTTCTTCTTCGTACGCAGTCAGACATCAACCTTAATTTTTTCGAAAAAAAGCAGCGGTCATCCTGAGGCTGTCGACACTGCCATAGAGCTTGTCTAGTGTTGCCACTGGTGATGGCCAAATCTGCTCTCTCTGGTCCTCGTATGTCGGGCAGTTTTGCAGCAAATGCTCAGCGGTCATTTTGCCGGTACCACACGGGCATTCGTCAGTGCCACCTATCTTCAATTTGTTGAATAGGTGGTACCTCAGTCTATTGTGGCCAGTGCGAAGTCTGAAGACCACGACCTGCTCTCTTCTGTTCAACTGGTAATAGGCATCGTTTTTTGTGTAGCCAGTATGTTCTGTTTCCCATTTGATCATGTATCTAGCTCTAATAAGCCGTTTTGACTCTTCGTACGTCATACTAGTATCTGGTTGTGGTAGTCTTGCACCTTCTTTTGCCAGTCTGTCTGCCTCCTCGTTGCCTTGGATGTTGCAGTGGGATGGGACCCACTGTACCACTACCCTTTTTGGTGTGGACTGCTGGCATAGTTGACATTTGAAATTGCATGTCAGTGTAATGTAAAAGCATTTTTTGGTAGGTGGCGCTGTTTAATTATGACTTTTTTAAGTAGTCTTCATTTCCTATATTTATCTGTTGTGGTTGTTTATAATCCTGTAGCTGATTGCTTACCATTGTGCAGATTGTATTTTGCATTTCTCCATGTCTGAATGTCATGAGCAGCGAATCAATATCAAGTTTTGTTTCAAGCTTGTGAGGACATTCACGAAGACTCAAGAAATGTTAAAATGAGTTAATGGTATCAGTACATTACGAATGGTTTAAGCTATTTAAGATTTGTTGGCAGTCAACTGATGATAACTTATGTTTGGGATGACCTTATTCAGGACAACACATGCCATCATCTGACGACACTCATGTTACCCAGGTTTGTGAGATGTTGAATTCCAATCATCACCTGACAGTTTCGGGAGTAGTAGAAGAACGCAACATCTCATAGGATTTTGCCATGAAGTTCTAGCAGAAAAACAACATCTGTTTCCTCCACCATGACAATACACAAGCCATGCATCACTACTTTTTCTGACATTTGTGGCCTAAATGAAGACGTGTGCTTCCCCAACCACCCTACTCTTTTGACCAGGCCCCAGTCACCCTATTTTTCTGACTTGCCTCCAACCACCCTACTCCACTCACCTGGTTCTAGTCACTCTACTCTGACCTTACCCCAGCAGACTTTTTCTACTTCTCAAGCTGAAATCCAGCTTGAACGGATAATGATTTCAGACCATTGAAGAAATTAAAGGTAATTTGCAGACAGATCGTGTGATTCCCAAAAATGCTTACTAAGACTGCTTCCAGAAGTGGAAATGGCATTGGGAGTGATGAATTAATAGTGGAGAGAACAAGTATTTACAAGACAACAATACTGATAAGGTTCCAAGGTAAGCTTGATAAAGTTATACATAAGAAATTCTGGAACCTTTTGAACAGACCTTGTACATGCTTGTTATAAAAGGCGACTAAGGATAGCTGCATCATGAAAAACTAATTACTACAGAAACCACCTTTGCACAGAACACACATGATGATGATGTTCGTCCATCACAAGTGATGAAGACCACTCTCTTTGCTCAGCCGTGTGGAGTCTTTTCTCTTGCTGTGTCCGCTGAAACAGGCGACTTGCACTGATTTGGATTAAAGTGAGGAAGAAACTGTACCATTTGTTAACCTCACTCTCCCGAGCTACCCTGTGCCAGTGGCAAGATTTTATCAAGACCACTGGAGATAGCACAGGATGCAGATTTTTCTTCAGGGTTTACTGCCAAAGCCTTTCCCGTAAACAGGTATCCCGCAAGGCAGCGGAGAGGGGATGACATCTAACGTTGTATGTCGTATCTTTCCCATAACCGCAAGAGGTCGTAGAGACATCACTCAGCGTGTGAGTGAGTTTGGCATCTCTCCCTTGCTGTGTTCAGTTCAATATAGTCGTGTCTAAATTTCATACACCAAAACCGACACTGTTTGCAGCTAGGGTGATGGGTACCAATTTCATGAAGTTCAGCCGCGTGAACTAGACCGTGAATTCTGGCACAGGTTTAAGCGTAATGCTATTCATATAGCCGATGTCAATTCCAGGATAATTGGACGGAAGAAATCACAAAAAAAACAGAACACATATATACACTTTGGCACAGCCTTTCTGAATCAGTTACAGTGGTGAAATTTTTTTGCAAGAGAAGTGACATGGAAAAGAGAGATGAATAACACAAATGATTGTTTGGTAGGTGCAGAGGTTGGTACATTCATGATTTGTGTAGGAATATGGGCTAGATAGGGTTCAGATACAGCATTGGAACAAAAACAAGAATGAAAACCTACGTTATGACCCAAAGCCTCCATCAGGGATAATACACAATACATATAAGAACTAATACATCATAGAAGGAGAGATGAACACATTAAAAAGATTTATGAACACAGAACGATATAGAAAGATACCTAACTACATGAACCACGTGGACTGGTTGACTATTTTCAGCGTAAGTGATAATCTTGGCAGTGAAAGAGTACAAAGTTAGAAAAGTCCACTGGCCCATATGAATTGTGTCACTAAATACCTTTTTATATCTTTTTATTTGTTCATATATCTCCAGGATGTCTTAGGTCATATACATATTGTCCCTGATGAAGGCCTTTTGGTTGTAATGTAGGTTTTGTTTCTGTTCCAACATGGTATCTGAACTATTGCTATTAATGTTTTTATACACTTTATTTTAGTCCACAGTATCGCTGCAGCCTTGCTTAATTAATTAAACATTTTTTACATTAGGGCTGTGGTTGTTTGTTTGTTTTTTTTTTTGGCCATTAGCCTTATTTCTCTATTCCCCAAGGTAGTGTGCATTGCACTATCTTTTTATTTTGCACCTGTCGGCCCAGTTCATCCGACTTCAGCATCCATTTTATGAAAGGGTCTGCTTTCTGCTGTATGTTCTAAGGGTTTTTTGCTTCCCTGGGGTAACGTTTGGTGCTGTGAGGGGGAGCGAACCCAGCACATTCAGATTGTGAGCCGTGTTACTTAACCACTAGCCCACACCATCCCCGCTGTGGTTGTTGATCAAGCACTGAAACTCACACACAAACTTCCATGAACTCCTGTGCATTTCATCTTTGTGTGTTCTAGACTGATGATTGAATCAGTTACCATCATGCTTGATGGCACCTTTTAGGGCATCACTAGACTCCCTTCACTTTGCTCAATGTGGGGCCACCCCAGCTGTAGTCCTTGGCAATAATTTCTGCTGCTGTCAGTCTCTGCTAATTTATTTTTAGTTTTCCTGTCTTTTGCCTTCCTTCTGGGATCAAAAGCTTTGGCAGGTTCTAGTGACTGGGTATCTTCTGAGCACATGATCATTCTAACGTCTATGCATTTTGTGTCACACTGTGAAAGTACTGCATGTGAATTCTTTTTCCTCTTCTACCTGCGGGAGTGTAAAGGTTCTTTTTGGATATACTTTCTATATATACTTGAAAATGCAGGTGGTAGGTCTGTTGTGTCTTTGTATGATGAAGAGGCTGCCTCTTTCATTCAGGCCACTATTGAGTATGACTTTCGTTACCTTTAGTTTTTGCCTAGACAACAGAAAACAATTTGCTTTTTTAAATTTTACTTAACTTAACGTCTTTAACTTAACGTCTTTATACTGGTTTAGAAGACTCTGCAGAGTCTGTATACAACCAGTTCCATTTACATCACCTTCCTCTAGAAGCTGTACGCATCCAATCTGTTCTTAAATGCATTTACGTAGCCAAGGGTTCTTTTGTATGCACAATGTGTGACCTCATAATTTATCATCCATCTCCAATGGAATAGTACATTAAATCTCTTCATCTTTGAGACTAGAAGATGCTTGAATCTTGTAGTGTTTGTACACCAACCTTTTCTCACTTTCTTGACAGTCGAGAACCTTGCTTAGAATTTGACATCATAAATTGTTTTTCTGTCTACCTCCCTGCCCACATTATTCAAGACACCCCCCCCCACCCCCCCCCCCCCCCAATTCTCTCTATTTTATTATTTTATGTGAATAACTGTTTGTATATGTGAGTGTGTGTGCGTATGCATGAAAGAACTAAATCATCACTAGTCAATTTTTCTAAAAGATACTTTCTTGTTTAATAATCAGATTTCAAAATTCATCAATTTGGGTCATCTGTCAATGGATTTGGGGCTAAAGGATGTGACCTTGACCTATTTCTAGACCTAAACAGTGAAACCTCTTCCAGTAATCTTGAAACGAACAAGGTAAACCAGGCAAGTTTAGTTTTCTTTGTCCACAGAAACAAGATTATGCCTGGACCAGTGGTTTGTCTTAATATGCATGTCTGCAGTAAAACTCACTAACAACAATGGTTCAAAAAGAAAAGGGGCCAAAAATAGTTTTACATAAGAACAGAGATAACCAATATTTACTCTAAATATGACTTTGTCAGAGACTGGACAAATGAGAACTATATATATAAATGATGGCATCACTCTTCTGAGTGTTATAATTTATCAGCTGGTTAACCTTGAGCTTCGCTTTCCTTTCATGTTACATCACTTTCTGCATTTCCTGCTTATTGTTATGATGATTTTGTGGTAATATGTTCTACCACCAATGTGGACCCATTCTTCTCCCTTGGCTATCGTCTCATAACAAAGTAGGACTATGCAAGAGGCCGACAAACTCAGTACATAAAACAAAGTGTCACAATCCACCACTACTGGAACACAAATACTTTGACACAGTTTTCCTTCAAGAAGGTTGACTGTAGTATACTCTCAATGAGACGTACACATTTACTCTCACTCTGAGACATACACATATACTCACTGAGACGTACACATATACTCTCACTCTGAGATGTACACATATACTCTCACTCTAAGATGTACACATATACTCTCACTCTGAGACGTACACATATACTCTCAATATGTTTGTAGGTCAAGAAGCTAGCTAAGATCATTTCCGCCTCACCGAGCTTCACCAAGACTCTTACCATCCCGAGTCACAGATGTCCGGTTGTCAGATTCGTCCACAAGTCCACAGATATCAAGTGTGATCTCTCCATCAATAACAGGTTTAACATCTTTCAACTTTTTCTTCCGGTCCTCTGAAAAATGAATTGTTTGCTACACTTTAAAAAAATTCCTGTTTCAGGTGAGACCTTCCATGTGGTTGATGAGCCCGCCATGTGTCGAGAAATATTTTTCTTAAGTATTCTAATAACTAAGCCTTTCGTCTGTTACGGGCCATCCATAAACCATAATAGATGTCCACAAAATTATTTATCTTTTAAACAATTCTCTCTATCGTGTCCACATTTGTCCACTTTATTTGAGCACTGCTCCATTGTAGATGTCCACTCCACATGTCCTTGATCAAACACATAAGCTTAAATGTTGTAATCACCTACCAGCCAAAGATGTAGAGCAGTAAATTCATTGGCAGCACTCAGCTGACAGCTTGCATCAGGGTTGACAAACCAGAACTGACCAAACCCTATTAAATTTCCCAGCGGCGGCCCAGGAAACAGGCTACACTAGTGTAGTCTGGTTAACAGAATATGGGTCACAGTGGGAAAGCAAACCCAGTACCCAAAAAAGGCAAGCTAAAACCGGATGTGTTGAGTGGAAAAGCACAGATAACACATCCTCGCTGTAAACTACAATACAATGTCCTTTTCAGGGCGAACGCAGAAGAAAAAGATTAATTACTTGCCTATACTTAAGACAGTCCAGTTCTCAGCAATTCTATACTTAAGACAGTCCAGTTCTCAGCAATTCTATACTTAAGACAGTCCAGTTCTCAGCAATTCTATACTTAAGACAGTTCAGTTCTCAGCAATTCTATACTTAAGACAGTCCAGTTCTCAGCAATTCTATACTTAAGACAGTCCAGTTCTCAGCAATTCTATACCAGTTCTCAGCAATTGCAATAGATTCTGTAATAATAGTTTGACAAAGAATAAAATCACAACAGTTGTGATGTTTGTGCCCAGTGAGTTAATAGAACATTAAGGTGGTTTTGTTCCAGATAGCAGGAGTATAGACGTTTAAACATCTTTGTATTGCACGCTACTGGACAACACCAAAGCAAACAGACCCGAACGACGGACAGCACTGATCGCCAGGGAACTGGCTAGATACAACATCTGCATAGCTGCCCTGAGCGAGACACGACTGGCAGAGGAAGGGCAGATCACAGAAGAAGGCGCTGGTTATACTTTCTTCTGGAGCGGCCGCAGCAAAGAAGAATGCCGTGAAGCTGGAGTTGGCTTTGCCATCAAGACCAACATTGTCGACAAGCTCACAAGCATGCCCAGAGGAATTAATGACCGCCTGATTACACTGCGTCTCCCCCTAATAGGAGGGCGCCATGCAACACTCATCAGTGCATACGCACCCACAATGACAAATCCTCAGGAAACAAAAGATAAGTTTTATGAGGACCTTGAGGCGCTCATCGCTGCAGTCCCCAAATCTGACAAACTGGTCATCCTCGGTGATTTTAACGCTAGGGTTGGCACAGACCATACAGCATGGGAGGGGATCATTGGCAGACATGGTATCGGAAAATGCAATAGTAACGGACTGCTACTTCTGAGGACATGTGCCGCAAATGAACTACTCATTACAAACACAGCTTTCCGACTACCTGTCCGAAATAGAACCACATGGATGCACCCAAGGTCCCGCCACTGGCACCTCATTGACTATATTATCATCAGACGTAGGGATCGAGCGGATGCTATGGTAACGAAGAGCATGTGTGGTGCAGAATGTTGGACCGACCATCGACTTGTCATTGCCAAGCTAAACTTCAAGATCCAGCCCAAAATGCGCCCCCAGGGAAAGAAACCACCGAGGAGGCTAAATGTCTCTGAGTTGAAATACGAACCCACGAGAGGAGGCTTCCAGGAAGAGCTTGAGGGTAGACTGTCTGAGCTTCGTTTTGAAAAGAACGACATCGAAAAGAACTGGGCATCATTGAGAAACACACTCTACGATACAGCTGTTAAACACATTGGCCCAATCACGCGCAAGCATAAGGACTGGTTTGATGAGAACGATCTAGAAATACAGGGCCTTCTCGATGCAAAACATGAAGCGCACAGGGAATACCAGAGGAACACACCATCTCCGACAGCAAAAGCTGCGTTCAATACTGCTCGCAAAGCTGTCCAGACCAGGCTTAGAGAGATGCAAGACTCCTGGCTCAGCAAAAGAGCTGACGAAATTGAGATGTTCGCCGAGCGTCATGACACCAAACGGTTTTACGAGGCACTGAAATCTCTCTACGGCCCGCAGCCCTCTAGTAATACTCCAGTTCGCAGTGCGGATGGGGTACTGCTAACAGATAAGGTTCAGATTCTAGACAGATGGGCAGACCACTTCTGCAAAATACTAAACCACCCATCGTCCATAAATAAAGAGGCCATCCGGCGAATGCCGCAGGTGGAACTGAACCTGGCGTTGGATGAAGTCATTACTGAGGAGGAAGTCGACAGGGCAATCAGTTCACTATCTATAGGAAAAGCTCCAGGAGCTGATGCAATACCAGCAGAGATATATAAGACAGCTGGCCCATCCCTCACCAGAAGGATCACTGAACTCTTCTGTCACATGTGGGCTGAAGGTAAAATTCCGCAGGAGCTAAAGGACGCCTCAATCGTTCACCTATACAAAAGAAAAGGCAATCGTCAGGAATGCGACAATCATCGAGGAATATCGCTACTCTCCGTAGCAGGCAAGATCCTAGCGCGCTTACTGCTAAACAGGCTCAACAAACACCTTGAACAAAGCCACCACCTCCCAGAAAGCCAATGTGGATTCAGAGCCGGAAGAGGAACAATGGACATGATTTTTGCCGCTCGCCAAGTACAAGAGAAGTGTCGAGAGCAAAATCAGGCCTTGTACACCACATTTATTGATTTGACAAAGGCATTTGATACAGTAAACAGAGGAGGGCTGTGGATGATAATGTCTAAGTTTGGCTGCCCCAACAAGTTCATAACAATGGTGAAACAGCTACACGAAGGCATGTGTGCTCGTGTACTGGACAGCGGTGCAATCTCTAAAACGTTTCTAGTATCAAATGGAGTAAAACAAGGATGTGTACTCGCCCCGACTTTGTTCAGCATGATGTTCGCGGCCACGATGACAGACGCCTTCAGATCATTGGAGCTTGGAATACCCATAAAGTACCGCACAGATGGCAAGTTACTCAATTCCAGAAGAATGAAGGCCAAAACCAAAGTGACTGGCGACATAATCAGGGAACTTGTATTTGCTGACGACTGTGCTCTAATGAGCAACTCAGAACTGAACATGCAGGTTGGAATGGACCAGTTCTCTGCCGCATGCGAAAATTTTGGCCTGACCATAAATGCCAAAAAAACAGAGGTCGTGTACCAACCAGCACCAGGCATGCCGTACACAAAACCAGAGACTACAGTCAGCGGGCAGACGTTGAATGCCGTAGACAAATTCACATATCTGGGCAGCACGCTGTCGAGATCTGTCAGCCTAGACGATGAGGTGGCAAGCAGAATAGCAAAGGCCAGCACAGCCTTTGGTAGAATGCGCTAGATGGTCTGGGCACGTTGTGGCATCAGAGTCAAGACCAAATTGAAAGTCTACCGTGCAACCATCATTCCAACCCTACTATATGCTTGCGAAAGCTGGACTGTATACTCTGGACATGCAAGGAGGTTAAACCACTTCCACACAGGTTGCCTGAGGCGAATATTCCACATCCGATGGCAAGATCGTGTCACTGACATCGAGGTTCTCTTGAGGGCTAACATGCCCAGCATACATGCACTGCTAGAAAAAGCACGACTAGGATGGGCCGGACACCTCGTCCGTATGTCAGACGAGCGGCTCCCAAAGAAGCTTCTCTACGGCGAGCTGAGAGACGGATGGCGCGAGAGAGGGCGCCCAAAGAAACGTTTTAAAGACGGTCTGAAGGACTCACTAAAAAGTTGCCAGATAGACTTCGACACCTGGGAATGTCTTGCGAAAAACAGATCTGACTGGAGAAGTGCAGTCAATGAAGATGACCGTGTTGTGAAAGCCCAGAACAGACGCGAGACGCGGAAATCCCGAGCAGCGGGAACACCATCCCCTTCTACAAACCTCGTGTGCCCGATATGTAGCAGATGTTTTCGTGCTCGCATTGGCCTGTTCAGCCACATGCGCACCCACACCCAACAGGGAAATCTGTGACAAGGATGATGTCGGCGGTCCTCATCGACAACGATGGACAGCTATTATTAGACATTTTGAGTCTATAAAGATTGGAAGGACTCCAGTTGGAGAACAGCGGCTTGGTATAGCTTCAATTGTATAAAGCTGATACTCCAACTGATGAGAGCACACAACTTTAGTTCTGTTACCATTCCAGTAAATGATTTATGGCTGTGAAGTGTGGCAATTGTGCAAAGCAGATGCTGAAAAGTTCCATTACACAAAGAGCGACGTGCACTAAATATATAGATAAGAGATCAGATCAGAAATTGAGAATTTCAACATCAAATTATTTTGGGACGTTGCAGAAACAGCATTATTGTGCAAATACTGCTGGGCTGGTCATGTGGTACGCATACCTGACAACAAATGGACAAGTCGAACAACATTTTGGTGTTCTAATGGTTATTCATGTCCACAAGGCTACCCGGCTGTGTGGTGACGAGATGGTTTGGTCAGCAAATTTAAGTCCGTTCTGGTACAGCACAGCAAAGAATTGGGATGCATACAAAATGTTTTTGGCTTCTTTGCATACGACATACTGCCTGGCATTACGTTGAGATTAACACGATGTGTGTGGACAAGAGGGACAAAATCCAAAGGTATATTTTGGTTGAACTCGACAGTAAGAAGCTTTCAAAGATAAGATTGACTATTACTCTTGAGAGATTTGTGTGTGAATGAGTGTTGCCATGTGGATGTCCACTTTCAACTTAAATACGCCTTTGCTTACTTTGTACATAACCCTGTCCCTCATGTCCACATTTGTTCACTTTTTACATAACCCTTCCCCTCTTGTTTACATTTATTCACTTTGTACATAACCCTTCCCCTCTTGTTTACATTTATTCACTTTGTACATAACCCTTCCCCTCTTGTTTACATTTATTCACTTTGTACATAACCCTTCCCCTCTTGTTCACTTTGTACAAAACCCTTACTCTCTTGTTCACTTTGTACATAACCCTTACTCTCTTGTTCACATGTGTTCACTTTGTACATAACCCTTCCTTTACCTCAAAAACACTGTTATTACGGTGTTTATTCCCTTGGGGTTGGAATTATATGGTCACTTACACTTGCAGTAACTTTACAGTGTGAAGGTAAGGTTTTTATTTGTATGGATAACAACAGCTATGTTATACCAAGGTTTTGAACTCGTGCCCCTGTGGTCAAGAGACGTATCAAAATTATTCAACCAGCCACTCCTCAGTGCATTTCTAAGTTGGTGCAAATGTCTAGGCCAGCTGTTGAAAGGAGAACAGTGGTGCCATTATGACTAGATCTAAATGCAATCCAATCAGTCCCAGGCTCTTCAACTGTGCTAGCCAGTCAACTATCAGGAAGTAATAAAGTAGTCATACATCAGGCATTAGCCAAATGGCAAGTATGTGACCCAAATATATTTAGAGAATTTCATAATCTTGTAACTTATTTTTAAAAATCTCCTGTTTGTTCTATTGTTTATAATTGTTTTTATTATTTCCTTTTATATTTTTCATCACATGTTATTTTTTCCATCTCCTAATATCTTTTGCTATCTCCTAATTTATTTTCATATTTCCAGATCTTTTTCTACATCATATTTGTTCAGAATTCTGTGTCCCCCCTCAATCCCAATCATATTTCTTTTTAGTTTTTCATATTTTCTGTTATTTTTCTCCATCTTCTATAATTTTATCTTATGCATTTTTTTTCACAATGTCATATTTTTTTTAAAAAACCCCTATTACTTTTACATTTCTTCATTTTCTGTGCTTTCTGTGACATCGTTGAGTTTTCGTTTTCTGACTTCATTGCAGAAAAGCTTTACACAACAGCTACCTGCTTCGATTGTTCAGTTCGGATCCACGTGTTCATAAACTGGTCAGCGTAGTCAGGCTCTGGGCAAGGTCTCAAGGGTTGACAGACAGCACGGGTGGAGCTCATCTCTTTACCAGCTATGCCATCACACTGGTTGTGATGTTCTTTGTGATGCACAGGGAGCCTAAGATTGTTCCCCTGGTGTGTGATGTGGAGAGATGTGTCAAAGGTATGGATGCTAGAATTCATTTGTCAGGTTACAGGGGACGGTGTGAGCTAGTGGTTGAGGGACACGGCTCACAATCCGAAGGTGCTGGGTTCGATCTCCATCACAGCACTGGCCATTACCCCGGGGAAGCAAACCCTTAGTAAATGCAGAAGGAAGCAGACCCTTACATAAAATGCATGCCAAAGTCGGATGCACTGGGCCGACAAGCGCAAAAACAAAAACATAATGCAACGCACACCGCCTTGGGCACACCCCATCTATATTTATTCCTCTATCAGCCGAACTCAGCTGTTGGAAGATGTCCTCAAGCGCTACTGTGAAAAGCTTTGGAAAAATTTAGTCGCCATTCTGCACTCCTCTTGCTAGAAGAATAGTTATTGAACGGTGGTACAGAGTAATGTCCGTACTACAGCCTACAATTATTTCTTCGATCATCCTCGTGTAATTTTTGGCCACGCCCTGGTTTCTTAGGGCATTGATTTCAATACTGTCAAAGGCTTTTTTATAATCTATAAACACTAGACATATGGGCAGGCGTAGTTGACTAGCTTTCTCCAGCAGCTGGTGGATTGTGTGTAGATGGTCAGTAGTGGAGACCCCTCTTCTGATTTCAGCCTGCTCACGGGGCTGTTGGAGATCCAGTTGTTGGCCGATCCTGTTGACAAGGACTTTAGAGAATATATACAAATAATATATTAAAAATAATGTTTACTTTTAGTTGAAAATATATTGTTATATAATGTATTCGCTATTATTTATTTATAATAGTTGTCCATCACAAGCAAAGATGGCGACACCATCAGACATGTGCTACGAGATGTTATTTCATATGACTGTGAGGAGCAGCATGTGAAGACAGCTAATGTAAAAATGATTTAGCTGCCTGGCATGTCTTCTATTTACACTGTCAATGTTTTGCAGGCATGCAGAAGAGTGGTTAGCACCACAGCACGATACACTTTTTACTACTTGGTGGTGACACTAATGCCTTGTTTGTTTCAAAGATTGTCTTGTAGTCTCCCAAATACAGAGCTTGCGTTTACAATCCTGTTGTTGACCTCAGGCAATACTCGCTTCTCTGGTTAGGGTGCAGCCTAGGCAGGTGAAACTATCGACTGCCTAGAGACTTTGGTTATGTATATATTACTTACTTGATAGCCCATTCCCAAGCAGCAGTTGTACCACTGCAGGTTCCAACTTTGTCTCCAATAATCTCTATCCTGGGCTTTGGAGGTACAGTTGTCAACAAGCTGTCTATCTGACTGACCGTTGATGTTGTAGTGGAGCACACAGGAATCTGACCAACATGTTGGAGGTCTACTCTGCAGTTTTTCTACCTCAAGGGTATCATCCTGTTGTTGACGGGCTCCAATGTCCATTCTTTCATCTGCTCACCACTGTTTTACCGTGTTTTTGCGAACATACGTATCATTCACCAATGATAACTGCCATAGGTCGGATTTGTAGATATCAACATGTGCAGTTTATGGAGAGTAAATCCACTGCTTTTGTAAGGGTCCATGTTTCAGCAAAATAGCACATTCCAGCGAGCACAGTGTAATTCAAGAGAGAGATGCGTAGGTTCCGATCCCAGCATCCATCTAGGAAGGACTCTCTGTCTGGATGGATGGGAAGGCTGCTCAACCTGGGTTTGACGTCTTATATATATATATATAAATTTGCGCAATGGGAATGAGATGCTTGCGAAGAATTCTTGGCATTTCATATCTGGATCGCGTTACAAACGATAGTGTTCTTGAAGTTGTTAGGAAGGAGTTAGGCCTGTATAAAAATCCATTGACTATAGTAAAAACACGAAAATTGACATGGTACGGACATATATCACGATCCGTGGGGCTGACCAAGACCATCCTGCAAGACACTGTACCTGGGAAGCGTGGGAGAGGGAGACCAAAAAAGAGATGGGAGGACAATATAAAAGAGTGGACAGGAAGGTCTATAGCTGTACCCTGGCGAAAAATCCAGACGTATGGCGTGAACTGGTTTGAAAAACTGCAATAACGGGGCCTCAACAACCTTCTAGGCTACGGGACTGATGATAATGATATATATATGTATATTATAATGTTATTTGTTGATTGTTTGACTTTTTTTGTTTGTTTCTTTTTTGGTGTTCGCCTTATTTCTCTAATCCCCTAGGTGGTGTGCATTGCACCATGGTTTTGATTTTGCGCCTGTCGGCCCAGTGCATCCAACTTCAGCATGTATTTTATGTAAGGGCCTGCTTCCTCCTGCATTTTCTAAGGGTTTGCTTCCCCGGGGTAACTGCCAGTGCTGTAATGGGGATCGAATCCAGCACCTTCTGGTTGTGAGCCGTGTCACTTAACAACTAGCCCACACTGTCCCCAGAATGTCTGATTTGATTTAGTTGCTGCTCTTCTGCCCTGTTGTCTAGAGGTCTTAACTTCTTCCTTTGGCTTAAAGTATTTAAATTCACTTGTTATGACATGCCTGCCAGGCTACAGCGTTATGATGCTTTGCTCTCCTTTTAGGCCCCAATAACACACTGTTCATCAATCACATTTGATTTGGAACATAGACTGTTGTTGAATGTTGATGTTTGATTGGGGATGTATCTGAATCTGTTTTTCTGTGTACTGGCATCAACAGTGTCATTGTATCCTTGTGACAGGTACTCGAAGGGAGCTTGTGGACGATTGGGAGTGTATCAGTCTCGAACCTGATGCTCAGCTACCACCTTCTGATAACAAGGATTCAGATGGTAAGCTCCTCATTTTAAGGGGTATACGGTTCGACACCAGGTGTTGACATGCTCCAACCGACCAAGTTGTAAATTTTAACTGGGTTAGTTGGTGAAGGATAGAAACTGGCCATTCATAAACAAAGGCCTAGTACAGTGATATCTCTAACACGTCATTTCTGACAGTAGTGTCTACTATGGGGCTGGCTACCTTTACAAATAAGTAAATTTGTGCTAGGTTAGTATAATAGGTTGAAGGACAGCCAAGCAAAATTGTGTTAGGTTAGTATGAAAGAGTAGAGAGCAAACTCAAAATTGTGTTAGGTTAGTATGAAAGAGTGGAGGGAAAACTCAAATTTGTGTTAGGTTAGTATGAAAGAGTGGAGGGAAAACTCAAATTTGTGTTAGGTTAGTATGAAAGAGTGGAGGGAAAACTCAAATTTGTGTTAGGTTAGTATGAAAGAGTGGAGGGAAAACTCAAATTTGTGTTAGGTTAGTATGAAAGAGTGGAGGGTAAACTCAAATTTGTGTAAGATTAGTATGAAAGTGGAGGGTAAACTCAAAATTGTGTAAGATTAGTATGAAAGTGGAGGGTAAACTCAAAATTGTGTAAGATTAGTATGAAAGTGGAGGGTAAACTCAAATTTGTGTAAGATTAGTATGAAAGTGGAGGGTAAACTCAAAATTGTGTTAGGTTAGTATGAGAATGTGAAGTGCAAACAAGCAAATACGTGATCTGACATGATACTGATCTGACATGATACTGATCTGACATGATACTGATCTGACATGATACTGATCTGACATGATACTGATCTGACTTATGTCTCACAAGAAGCTGCCATAAACAAAAGTGTTGTTTCTGACAGTGATTCTGGTAAAAGAATTCTTTGCATTCTGCTCCAACTCAATTGATTGGGACTCTGATGGTCTTGTGATGAAAGATGCATCAATGATTCCAAGGTCTCAGATCTCTCAGGACCCCAGCTACATCGGATGTAAGGTTAGTCATTGTAGAAGACTCTACAACTTATGTAATTGTATACCTCGCCATTTGCACATGCCAAAAGTATGGAGTAAGTATCTGGACATTTCCAAAATGCTGTAGAAGAGAGACCTTTACATTTTTAGCCCCAATACCGTTTTCACCACATGTCAGAATGTAATTCCACCTTTCCAAGATTGTCTGACTCAAAACATGCTTAACCCTTTCCAGTTTTAAATAAAAATATTTTGATTTGTGTCAGGGGTCAGTCCTAAACTCTGTATGACTCCAGAAATTTTTTTTTTTTTTCAAAAAATAAAACTCATTAATATTAAACACATTGAGTTGCAATTGTGATCTAAAGATTTAAGGACACATAATCAAACTATCTATGACATGAAGTATTAATATTTAAAATATATAATTAATATGAAGCATTAAATGTAATTAATGCAGAGGGGAAAATACCCCACCATCCCTCCATCAAAATGTGAAAATTCCTCAAACTAAATGACAGAACATAATGAATGTTGTCAGAAGTCGGTATTGGACAGAAATATATGGCTTTGGGTTGCTGGTTCCAAGCGATACAAGCTGTGATGGTTTAATATAAAATTGAAAATATAAATATTTTTTTTTATAGTGCAAACCACTATTGGGTGGGAATTTTTATGACATTTATAATTTTTGCTCAGCAGTGTGTTCTTTTCTATGTTCAAGTGCCAATAGTTCTCTTATGTAAACAGTTTTTTTGGTGTCCATCTCTGATGGGACTAGATGCTGGACCCACCTTCCTTGAAACCAGGTAACACTTAAAACCTCACTGTTTCACGCTTTCATTTCTTGAGAAGCTAGCACTTTACCTTTCAGCTTTACAATTTCTCACGATGGATTCCAGAAATTATAAACCACAAAATGTGGAAGTAAACCGTGCAACAGTTTTTGTTGTTGTTTGATTTAATTTTACATGTTTCTGCAAACAAAGCACATTGTTTTTTACATTATGCTTTACAATATGTATCCACGGTGTTGCCACAGCCTTGCCTTCTTTTAATTTTGAAAGCATTATAGAATATCGGAAGCAGCATTTAGTAAGCTTATGCTAGGCGCTAGCGAACGTAGATCACTGACTTTTCAAGTATTGTACATTATACATTTTGATAATAATGTGTCTAATGTTTGCCCTATCACTATTCATTCATTCATTGGCGTCTCAGTCTTTGCAGACAATGCACGTGGCACCCTGTCAGTAGCTTCTCAGGGCGGGAGCCTGGGCGCTAAATATGGAGACCCTGGGCTGCCCAAACTGCAGAATCCCCCTCTCGGCATCGCTGGTGTAATCTGAAGGAATGCAAAGCATGACAATTTGGCACCAGCTCAGCTGCAGGAGCTGCCGGAATGAGTTCGCAATTTTGAAACCATCCGCCTTATGTGCTACCACTTCGGATTTTCTGTCTGGGTTTACTCCCGTAGCCCTACCCTCTCCCGAGGTTTCCACAAGGTAGTGGACTCGTTGCCCGCAGATGCTAGTCACTCCAGACTACCGATGATACTCTCATTGTCCCAAGACTACTAGCCAGCACTCCCTGGGACTTGTGGGCTTAAAATCAGAGTTCCTACTCTCCTAGGTTAACTGGCTGATCAGGCTAACGAGCTTCGTCTACACGTGTTTAGAGTCAGAGTTTACCTTCTCTTAGATTGGCTGCCAGCCAAGGCAAATGAGCCCAATCTGCCCGCCCACTTATACCGCTGGGTACTCGGCTGCGGCCCACAGCAGGCTCTGTAAGAAACAGGGGGCCCCTCATGAAGATGCTGCTGGGGACACAATAATGTAGGAGAGGCCATTGGCATGGAAATTCCGGAATGGCAAACCGAACAGTCAATCTAGCAGCGATCTCTACACCTGAAAAGGAGAAGCTATAACAGACGTTTCACATTCCTTTAACGAGCGGGACGTCCAGCCCAGACCTAGTTTACATGTGTCTATATGTCTATGTTCTTCAAAGAAAGCAGTAAAATTAAACTCATTTACTGAAACAGCTTTCAATTTAGCTGCTGTTAAAGCATTTTATTTCTCACCAAACTAACAGAAATATTTTTTCTGTGTAAAAATGGCATGCTTGCTCTTCTTGTCCAGAAAACATGTAACAGGATATAAAGAGGGAATAAAATCAGGGATCAGAAGAGTTGAGGAGGTATATTATTGTCAGCTCTTGTATCTCAGATCAGATCAGTTGCCATCTCCACATCAAAGTTCGGCTGCAATGAATCTTCATATTCTCTATCCCTCTCTTTGATTTCACAATCTTAAATCTAATTAATCTGAAGGGGAAAATGTGCCGTAATTTGTTAGGTATGCTTTCACCATATGAGATGTATTTCTGTATTATTTGATCATTAGCATTACCACATTCACTTTCTTCAGCTGTCCATTCAGAGTCTGAATCAGACTTGTATTGAATATCCACGCGCAATCCATGTGCATGGTCATTGACCTGATCAAATAATAAATAATTTCTCTGCTGTTGAATGCAACAAGTTTAAAAATTCACTACATTTGTAAATACCGACCTGATGCAAATAACTATATTAAACTAAAGCTGCACAAGTGCTGCATATTTTGCAACACCTTAGGTTATTTCATAACTCAGATCATTGTAGCTAAGGGATACAGTGAAACACCAGCATTAGATACCAATTTGGGTAAAATCTGACTGATGTTTTCACACCATTGATCCCTATCGTATCAGACTGTACAGGGTTGACTGTGCATGGCTGTGAATTTGCTCATAAATTCTCAATTTTTTATCTCCAGCTCTTCAAGACCTCCTTATATCTTAAATGTTCTCTTTTTTCCCCCACAAAATGAGCTCTGTTCTTTTATGTATTCACATGCCAAAGGCCTCAGTTCTTCTTTCAATCTGCTTGTATATTGTCAATGTTTCTACACCACTCAGTCATGAAGAAAATCTCAAAATATTTGATTATTGTCAATTACAATTTGAGAGTTATTTGTATTATCTTGTATCTAGGCAGGCTGTTTGACTGTCTTGGACCCATTTGTACTTACGCACAATGTCGTTGGCAACGTTAACGAGAAGATCAAGGTGAAGTTTGTTGAAGAACTGAAAAAGGCAGCAGAATTAACTCGTGATTGGCCAGCTTCAATCATCAAGTCAGGGTCAAACCCATGGGGAATTGCAGGTACATGCTAAGTAGCCTTGTTGATTTGTGAATAACTTATGGTTGCAGTAAGGTCCCAAATGCTGTCATAGCTGGAAGAATGAGTTATCTACTACTATCACTACGCCATATATTGCTGAAGTCCATCAGCCGCTGTCGTCACCACACACGTTACAAGCTAGGTTTTTGTTTGACCTCCGATAGAAAAAGAACATGCCTTTCTAAGATTTTGATCGCATGTCCTCATGGTCAGAAGTGCAACATCCCAGCCAGTTGACCAGCTGCTCTTCTAGGAGGATGAGTTATCATTTCTAATTAAATGCTGTCAAGGGTTACCTTCATTAGTCACTTTTCTTCTACCCTGGAGTGTAGAGTCTTCTATCTTACTTATTTAATTTCTCTTATTTAATGATAGTTGCATGTTTTTACACAAAGATGTTTATTTTTCTTTTGCTTATATGTATTTCCTGATGTGCACTTATTATTATTGGTGGCAGATTGCTGTTTTCATCATTCATGACCTTAGATCAGTTTCCAGAGCTTGTTTTCACCTCAGTCCATATTGAGATTGTTATTTTCTTTCCTGCTCTACTTTGCAGCTTTCTTTACCTCTCTTCTACATCTGGCAGAGACTGCCAGAATGCTATATTGTTCTCTGTGCTTTGCTCTACTGCTGCTATTTCTCTGATGGAGCTCAGCTCTTCCAGCCTTTGTACCTCTTCTGTCCAGTATGGTTAGTAATTTCTCCTTGCTCCCTAGGTATATATTATTTTAGGATTGCCTTAGTTAGCTTCTCTGTCATATTTCTTAATTTCATTTGGTGGCGGTTTATGGTCTTGTTATATTTATCTGTGAGCCTTTAAAATTTGTCCCAGTCAGCTCTTTTAAAATTCAATCAGTGAAGTCGTATTTGTTCCTCAGGTTACATAGTTACGGTTGATAGAGAGTTTGACTGGTTTGTGATGACTGTCTCCTAATTGGGTCATCATTGTTCTATCCAACTTGTAGGATACATCTCTGATCTCATGTGATTGCAAAGGTTACCTTGTACCCCCCCATCTTTCTGAGTGGCTGTTAGAAGTCACTTGCCATGAATGCTTTAATAATAATAATAATAATGTTCGCTTAGGTGTCTGAGGCCTGTTGCGTCGGTCGGCCACATCCATGACCCACAGCCGTGGCGTGGTTTCAGGCCTCATCCAGGGCAAATGCTACTTGCTTGAGCCATACTGTTCGGAGAGGACTTCTTCTGCGCCTCCAGCCGTTCGTGGGAAGACTTGGCGCTGAGGAACGACTTGTGTAGTATCTTGTGGGCAGGAGTTTCCTGGTCCAGCCGTACAACATGACCGAACAAAGAAACTCTTCGTCGGTCAAGTGTTTCTGAGATTTGGTGGAGGCCTGTTTTAGCAGAGACCTCCACGTTGCGGATGTAGTCATGGCATCGGATGCCCATGATACGCCAATGGTTGCGCATGTGAAAGGCTTCCAGTCTCGACATGTCATGGTTCAGCAATGTGCAGTTTTCGGTCATATTAAATAGTTGGATTGGCTGGTTGTCAATGACTATATCTGTACAGATGACATCTGCTTCCCTATCTGAGGATGCCTCTAGTTGTATAGCTAAAATGGGGTTCCATATTAATGTGGGTACTCTTCCCTATTGGTCCGCTCTGTCCTTAATGCGTGTCTGGTATTCCCTGATACAGAATCTATGTTGAGAGTTTAAGTACATTTCTTGTGTGCATACAATGTCTGTCTTCTCTTCCACTAGTCTTGCTGTCAGTGACTGCATTTAAGGTGTATGCCATCTACATCCCAGTGAATTATATCAAGTTTTCTTGGTTCTAGTGAATTCTGGCCAGCAATGTTTTCTTTCTGTGGACTCTTCCGAGGCATAGGCTTAACGCCTGGTGGCTCTTTACAAACAGCACCACATCTAGAATCCTTTGTCCCACTCTAAAGTAACTAAAACCCTGAAAGTAACAGAGCAATTAATTCAGCGAAGTCATGTAGACAGAAGTAAAGTTTTCCAGGTCATAAAAACGCACAAGCTGCTCTACCACGACATGGTGAAGACGCAAGAGAGGCAACCTGGATTTGATAATTGAGAAGAAATGAGACATTATGAAGATAGCGTACATAATACATTGTTTGTTAATGCATTGAACTTTCTTTATTTGCAGCCTTGCTAGTTCCAGACCCTGACCAAAAGGCAAATTCTGGACACAAAGCCAACAAAAGTGGAGACTCCAGTCAAGTTACGAGTAATGATGCAGGCAAAGGTCAATCAGTTAAAGGCAGCTCTGCTCGAGTTGAAGGTGAACAAGAAAATGGCGACTTTTGTATCACAATTCAGCCGTCGCCACAGACCATGTCTAGTACTAAACTTCTTTTAACTGCCAAACAGAACAATGTCAAGCCTGCAGAACAGTGGTGCAACATGGCACAAGAGTTGATTCTGGATGTTCTGAAAACTGTGTTCTTTGTGGAGGTTGAAAAAGCTGGTGTTGTGAAGGTTGAAGAAGCTGGTGTTCTTGATGTTGAGGAGAAAGAAGTTTGTCAGGAGGTTAGACCATCAGAAGTTGATTCATTGGGTGAAGGAAGCATGGATGTTGAGAGTAACATAACTAATGAATGCAGTGTGAAAGACAAGGCACTTTTTATTGAGGATGAGGCTGACGATGGTGTCAGAAAACCAGTAATTGAGATGGAAGATGAGGCTCATGATGCTTCATTTGGTAAGAGAACAAGTGATATTGCTCACTTAGATGGCAGCAGTGTAGAGTTGATGGATGATTCAAAATCTGATTCTGGGTCACTGACAGAGGGGGACAAATTTTTGAGTCCGATGAAACGGTTCTGTGAAGGTGTCAGTGGGAAAGATGGCGAGTCCATCGAAGTTCCTAATAAAACTGTTACTGACGATGAAGAAGTTGCTGTCGGCAAACATGTTTATGGTGAAAAAAGCAAGGGTAACTGTACAGAGATACTTGATGATGTCGGGATATCCCTAAATGACCAATATCCGTCCAATGGCAGCAGAGACCAGACCAGAGAAAGTGCTGTATTAACTACATCCCATCCAGCAACAAGCTCATCTGTAGTTGCCAAAGACTTACCTTCCCAAGTACTTGTTAACACTAACACTGTTTCAGGAGTCATTTCTGAAAGAAAAACATCCAAAACCATGTCCTATTTCTGCAGATGCAAGTACCAACTCTGGATTGGACGTAAAAAATTGCATTCACAACTGGCCAATAAGAATGCCGTGATTGGTCTTGCACTGGAGCAAGAGATTACACAGTTGGCACTGAGAAAACAGAATAATTTTCTAGAGAAGGCCAGAGAAGGTGGTCATGCAGCACATCAAGGACAGTACGAAGGTCAAAAGAGTGAAGCTGAAAATGCCCATGGAAATGCACCACAAGGACAAACTGGCAATGTCAGAAATGCCAAAAATGGTCCAGGTAAAGATCAAATAATTAAAAGCAAGGAAAGTAGGCAAGACAATGAGCTAACTCAAGTTGCTGACCATAGCCAAGAAAAGTTACAAAAAGCTCAACAGAATTTAATAGAGTTTTCTTGTCAAATCTTCCATCAGAATTGTGATACAGACATCCAACTTCCTCACATTCTGATCAAGTTGCGACCAAGTGGCTCAAACATTAGCCAGTTTAAAAACTTTTACTGTCCCTTCAGATCATTGGTTCTGAATTTGGTCATTAAGCAGTTTCTGGACATTTACAACTGAATCTTACTTTGACTCTGTTCTGGGTTTGGGATTACCTAGTAGAAAGTTTGCATCTATTTTTATTAAAAAGAAAGTACAATTCTATTATCCTATTCACTCATGTCTTTGTTGTCATGGTCCATCTTACTTCATTTTATCTAGAACTTAATTTTATCTAGAGTCCATCAGATAGTCTCCTTCATTTTCTCTCAAACAATCACGTCCATTTCCCTTGTAAACTTGGCTGTCTGTCTGATCTCATCATGGTGAAGTTTATCTCTCAAATATTCACATCAATTTCTTTTGTATCACATCTATTTTCCCTATACCACATCCATTTCCCTTGTAAACTTGGCTGTCTGTCTGATCTCATCATGGTGAAGTTTATCTCTCAAATATTCACATCAATTTCTCTTGTATCACATCTATTTTCCCTATACCACATCCATTTCCCTTGTAAACTTGGCTGTCTGTCTGATCTCATCATGGTGAAGTTTATCTCTCAAATATTCACATCAATTTCTCTTGAATCACATCTATTTTCCCTATACCACATCCATTTCCCTTGTAAACTTGACTGTCTGTCTGATCTCATCATGGTGAAGTTTATCTCTCAAATATTCACATCAATTTCTCTTGTATCACATCTATTTTCCCTATACCACATCCATTTCCCTTGTAAACTTGACTGTCTGTCTGATCTCATCATGGTGAAGTTTATCTCTCAAATATTCACATCAATTTCTCTTGTATCACATCTATTTTCCCTATACCACATCCATTTCCTTTGTAAACTTGGCTGTCTGTCTGATCTCATCATGGTGAAGTTTATCTCTCAAATATTCACATCAATTTCTCTTGTATCACATCTATTTTCCCTATACCACATCCATTTCCCTTGTAAACTTGGCTGTCTGTCTGATCTCATCATGGTGAAGTTTATCTCTCAAATATTCACATCAATTTCTCTTGTATCACATCTATTTTCCCTATACCACATGCATTTCCCTTGTAAACTTGGCTGTCTGTCTGATCTCATCATGGTGAAGTTTATCTCTCAAATAATCACATCAATTTCCCTTACAAACTTGCTGGACCCTCAGTCTTCTCTCATTGTTGGTTGTGTACAATCCTGTTTCTTGTCACTTTAGCGTCTGTATAATCTCAAAGTCCTGCAGTCTGTACATTTCTGATTCAGACTACAGAATCATCTAACAGATGACAATGATTGAATTTAGTATGTCATGTGTATGTAAATCATATTAATATTTATCATAGACCAGTCTAGGGAGTGGCAAATGCCTCTGTATATCTTCTTCTTCTTCTTCGTACGTCCTCTGTATATGATATTTATAGATTTTTAGAAAGCATTTGATAGTAGAGGCCGAACAGTAATTAAAAAAATTTTGAAGCATTATGGAGTACCAGATACATTTGGATTGGAACTCACAGAGAAAAATATGTGGGGGAAGATCAAGAAACATCTAGCACCAAACAGTGGAGGCGGAAGTTAGTTCAATCAAGATCTTGTGGGTAAACTCAAGAAGTCAGTATATAATAGGAATAGATAGAGAACACCTGTTGTGTTCCTATGTTCCAAGTGGAACCAAACGATGATGTAGTTAATTAAAAATGTTAAATAAAATGGTTGTATAGTAATGAAATGGCTCACTTTTTTGCGATTCTCTGTCTCATCATCTTCACTTTGTTCTTGTTATCAAAGCTACTCCAAACTGAGTTTTTCACTCTTGACAAATATTCTCTGTTAGCCGGTTTGCTCTTCCTCAATCCCATGGCACACTATAGAAGGTGAACTTCAGTCCTTCTCGCTGTAGTGCAATGCAAGTCTTCTCAGCTAGCTCACTTCATCTTTGCCCTAATGACCTTGGGGTACATAGACCCTTCCCAAAGACCATTCCCAAGCAGATCATCTCTGTGCTATTTTCTCCAGCTTTTCCCTGTTTTGCTTGAATCAACTTTTAGGTCTGTTCTCTGTGTGTTTTTGGTTTTCCTTTGCTTCTTCTTCCCAGTGGCTTCCATGACAGAGATCGCCTGGTGTACTGGCTTGTGGATTTTGCAGTGTATGGCCTATCCTCCGTAACATTCTTCCCAAGATTTCCTTTTCCACCTGTCTTTGTCCTGTTGTCTCCCATAAGCTTTCATGTGTAACTTTGTTGAACCACTGTAGTCTCAGAATCTTTCTCAGTGATTTATTGATAAAGCCCTGTAATGGCTGATATTCTGTTTCGTCCTCCACCATGTTTCCACACTTTATGAAAAGACCAACTTCGCATTGTAGATGAAGGCTCTTAGCTTGGTATGCATTCTGAGCATGTTAAAGCAACAATCATGGTTTTCAACACATATAGGTTTCACAACTACAGGAATAAAAGTGCCATTCTCCACCATGTTGGCCATGGTACTGTAATACAACCTGTCACTAGCTGGACATAAGGTGGGCACTTGGTCAGCATACTGCACCTGATGCTGGCCTTCGCACTCATTTGTGAATGTCACCCCTATGCTTTCAAAGTAGCATTTCAGCACTCCTATCTCTGAATACCCAGCATGACCAAGTCATAGATCCACACAAACCTCTGATGGATCGAGGCCACTATCTCTGCTATCCAATCATGCTATGATAGTCATGCTTTCTGTACTATCAAAACCAATCATTCAGTCAGTCATGATTAATTATGTTGAAAATGTCTAGATTTATTATATGTTGGATAAATCTGGATCCACATCGAAAGTCAGCTGAAAAGGATCTTCAACATCTTGATGGTACAATTGGGCAGACTTTTCCCCATGCATCTCTTGAGGCTATCCTCCCACATATAGAGTTGCCTTCCTCTGGCATGGTATCCTCCCACATATAGAGTTGCCTTCCTCTGACACGTTATCCTCCCACATATAGAGTTGCCTTCCTCTGACACGTTATCCTCCCACGTATAGAGTTGCCTTCCTCTGACACGTTATCCTCCCACATATAGAGTCGCCTTCCTCTGACACGTTATCCTCCCACTTATAGAGTTGCCTTCCTCTGACACGTTATCCTCCCACATATAGAGTTGCCTTCCTCTGACACGTTATCCTCCCACATATAGAGTTGCTTTCCTCTGACACGTTATCCTCCCACATATAGAGTTGCCTTCCTCTGACACGTTATCCTCCCACATATAGAGTTGCCTTCCTCTGACACGTTATCCTCCAACATATAGAGTTGCCTTCCTCTGACACATTATCCTCCAACATATAGAGTTGCCTTCCTCTGACACATTATCCTCCAACATAAAGAGTTGCCTTCCTCTGACACGTTATCCTCCCACATATAGTGTTGCCTTCCTCTGACACGTTATCCTCCAACATATAGAGTTTGCCTTCTGCAGGCTCGTTTGTCCTCTACTTTTTATATGCCAAAATATTTTAACTGCTTGACTCTGGTTTCGTTCACAAACTCTCTTTTCAGCCCTAATCTTCTTCAAATCCTCATTTATTTTCTTATTTTTCCACGAGATGTGCCTCATTCCTTTTTATATTCTTATCTCTTGCACGTGTCTGAATGGAACAATTAGTTGGACTGCTATATCTCTTTGTCTAAATTTTTCTTTTTCAGTCACCATCCTGTAAACAACATCAGCATATTCTTTATTTTAATAAAAACTTATTTGCATGTTACATATATCTTTTTTGTCTCTTGCTTCAGATTAAGAAACATTGTTACTGTTTCTGTTTGTTGTTATTATGTTTACAATAGTTACTCAGAAAGTAATGCTCCTCATTTTTTTAATCATCCCAGAATAAAGATATTTCCTGTGTACATGTATGTAATTGCATGGTCTTCTGACAGATTGTGCTGCTATAGAACTCTGTTAAAATGGCGCCAATGTGCGACACGAGTTACAAACAATGAACTGTAATTGAATTTTTGGTAGTGAAGAACAAAAGTGTGGGGGAACATTCACAAATGTTTGTGTGCTTTGTATGTAAGCTGTTCAGCTGATAGAAGTACTTTGGTATACAGGGTTCAGAAAGTTTCAGGAAGTGCAAAGACAGCTGAATGATCGACCGCGATCTGGCCTCCTTCCACAGCCACCAGCCCAGATATGCTGCCAATATTCGTGAGGATCATCACATCACAAGTCAACAATTGGCCCTACAGTATTCTGTGTCACAACAGAAAACACGGATGTCAAAGATTATGGCAATGCGAACTGGAAACAAGCTGGTACAGGAAAGGCATGCATACATATATTTCACATTCCCGTAAGGCCTAAACGGAGATTATCTGCAAAAATAGCATGCGTAATGGAAGTATTTAGTTAAACTATGCGTGAATTTCATACATTGTGAATGAATAGTTTAAGAAACAAAATTACGGGGCATAACTTTCTGAGCAACCCTCATACATACATAATTAATGGTTTAGCGATCTACATATTTGTTGTTGACTTATTACCAATATATGTTTTTATCCACTTTTGATCATCAGTACTCCCGCAGCTTCAATCTATTTATATTTGTTATATACTGCAGAACTGACACTACAAAACTCCAGTCAAACTCATGCAGTCTATCTCGACAGATGGTGAAGGACAAGGATACGAATGGTTATTGTATTTTGCTGGTTGGAAAGCGATGAGTAATCAGGGTCAGGTGCAACACTGACTCTCACCTTATGTTTGAGTTCATGCTCTTGGAAACAGGCTGTGTCACAGCAGTCTACCAATGAGGTGGAAATTGATGATGTAATCCCCAAAGTGGTGATCTTACTGAAGAGCCTTGCATTGCACTACTGCTAGAAGGACCTCAGTCCACCTTTTTCAGTATGCTTCAGGATGTAAGATGAGCCACTGTAACCTTCTATCAAAGAAACATTGAGTTAACTCGACTCAGTAAGAGTAGCTTAAAAAAAAACCCACCACCTCGCTGGCTGTTGTATACAATCAAACATTCCTTGTGACTTGTACGTTTTTGCAAATGGCCACCAGACTAGTACTTGTGGAGTCTATGTGTGTCATTGTTGTTGTGTGTTTTGTCCCTAATGTTAGGTTAAATTAATTTTGTATGTGTTTGAGCATGGTATCTTAACCATACTTGTTAAAGGACTAGCCAATAAAAGATGACCATAGTAGAGAGGGGTGGGAGGGAAAAGAAAAATGTTGACATGGAGAGGAGTGGATATCTGTTGAAAGTGGACGTCCCAATTCACACACCATATGGCAACTCTTACCTGCATACAAATCTCTCTATAGGAACAAACCCGCTTATCTTTGACAGCTTCTAACTGTCCAGCTAAGCCCAAATAAACATTCTTCATATTGTGCAGCTCTTGCCAGTCTTCTAATTTTTCTAGGCTCAACATCTCCAATATAAAGAAAATGTTTAGTAACTAGTGTCACATAATTGAATAGAGTTATCTGTATAGAAATGATGCGTTGCATAGAACTGAACTCTGTGTTAGGTATAGATTGTTGTTGGGAATGCCCACGAGTACTCTTTTGTGCACCCTGAAAAGGATGTTAAGTGGCGGGTTGCAGTAGCTTTCCTCACATCCCAAGCATGCTGATGAAGGTGGATTGAGGTCTTCCAGGCGGTTGTGCTATGCTTGACTTCATCTGCGTGTCGCTCACTACTATGGAGATCACGTTGATCCCTCACCTCGTTAGCCAGGCAGCCATGAAAACAGTCCGTTTCCAGGGAGGGCTGCGAGGAAGCCGAGTTGAGGATCTTGGGCAGTGTATTTTGTCTGACCCTAACTAAAATGTCTGATCAGTATGTTGTGCCTGACCAGATGTATGTTAGTCTTCCTCCCCTTTAGGTATAGATAGATGATTTTAACATTTGAGCTTATGTATTTAATCAAAACTGTGGAGCTAATGTCCACCGGTAGGAAGGGGGTTGTCTCAATCAGAGGTGGACAAGAAGGAGAGGGTGATAAAACAATTGCAAATTTTGTGGATCTTTTATGAATAGTTACTTTTGTTATTATCAGTCAGTTTACACTTCTGATGTGTCCTTACAGGCGACCCTGCATACTTGACCCACTTATGACTTAACAGTCTGTGAAATACTAATTCAACCAATTGCAGTGCCATTATCCATCCTATTGTTTCCACCAAGAACGCTTTCAACAACACTATATCTGCTCGCTCAATGTCCTAAACCCCAGCGTGACCAGGACTGTAGATCCACACAAGTCCCAGAAAGTTTGGGGTCTCTAAACTATTCCCTTGTATTATTTCTCTTTAAAAAAAAAAACACGGAGAAGAGAATGTGATAAGGAACTACGATTAAATGGAGAGTGGGCGAAAGAGTAGCCTAGGACCGTGTACGCTGGCGGGATATTGTCGAGGAGAAGAAAGAGTAGCCTAGGACCGTGTACGCCGGTGGGATATTGTCGAGGAGAAGAAAGAGTAGCCTAGGACCGTGTACGCCGGTGGGATATTGTCGAGGAGAAGAAAGAGTAGCCTAGGACCGTGTACGCCGGTGGGATATTGTCGAGGAGAAGAAAGAGTAGCCTAGGACCGTGTACGCCGGTGGGATATTGTCGAGGAGAAGAAAGAGTAGCCTAGGACCGTGTACGCCGGTGGGATATTGTCGAGGAGAAGAAAGAGTAGCCTAGGACCGTGTACGCCGGTGGGATATTGTCGAGGAGAAGAAAGAGTAGCCTAGGACCGTGTACGCCGGTGGGATATTGTCGAGGAGAAGAAAGAGTAGCCTAGGACCGTGTACGCCGGTGGGATATTGTCGAGGAGAAGAAAGAGTAGCCTAGGACCGTGTACGCCGGTGGGATATTGTCGAGGAGAAGAAAGAGTAGCCTAGGACCGTGCACGCTGGCGGGATATTGTCGAGGAGAAGAAAGAGTAGCCTAGGACCGTGTACGCTGGCGGGATATTGTCGAGGAGAAGAAAGAGTAGCCTAGGACCGTGCACGCTGGCGGGATATTGTCGAGGAGAAGAAAGAGTAGCCTAGGACCGTGCACGCTGGCGGGATATTGTCGAGGAGAAGAAAGAGTAGCCTAGGACCGTGTATGCCGGTGGGATGTGGTCAATTGTCTACACACCGATATAAGTGATGAGCTTTGATTGGGCGATTGAAAATCTTCCTTTCCCAGTCCTTGTTTCCCCTCCGTCCCCCATCTCTTCTTCTGCATCCACATTTATGACTGACATCGGTTGTAAGAATTGATCATCTTCTTCTTCATTCGTCCTACTGCTCTTGCCATGCAGCATTGCAGAGTGGTGGGATGCATAGATTTCCTGTTTTTTGTCAAGTGGAATACTTGTGCTGTCATTAGGTGTAACTTCCTGAGAGAGTCACACACAATCCACCGACGTCGACTTCTGGCTCGTAGACTGGAGACCTGCACATGATATGCTCTTGATGGAGGCTGGTTATAATGCATTCTGACTAAATGGCTAAACCACTTGATTAATTGGACGCCAATATAGGTAATAACTGGATTTGTCCCCACTATCTGCCTCAGTGTGGTGTTGCAGATTTGGTCATGGATTGTTTTTCTGGCTGCACTTCTCACACAGTGCATCTCACAGTTCTGGATCTTACTTTTATATGTTTCTAGTAAAGACCAAAATTGACATTTGTAACACAATGTAGGAATACACAGTGTATATATCAGCCTCCTCTTACTTATTTACTTGTGTTTCAGCTGGCGGACTACATGTTCAACACTACACATGGTTTAGACTTTACAGCTTTTAGGGAATCCTGAATCCATTTGTTTGCAGTATGGTTTTAATTGCAATAGTTTTTACATGGTTAGGTTGCTAGCCCCATACAAAACCTTCCCTAATCACCTGTCTGATATACAGGGAAGGAAACAGTGACCCTATTAAGTTTAGCCCGGGAACCACTCAGGTGTTGAGGTGAGTCTGTTGAGGTACGATCAACAGCGCAAACAGAAGGTGGATATTTGCCTATCTACTGTGTGAGCATAGCTTATAGTACAGATTGGGTCTCAAAATCTCAGACAACGATCGTTCGATGATGAGGAATTGTCTGCAACCACCAAGATCCACACCCGGGTATTGCTTTGAACACTTTTTTTTTTACAGTTCGTGTCACTATTTAGATAAACTATTTGGTTACCTTCAGAGGGTCATAGTTTCTCTTGCCGTTTACCTGTGTTCAGTTGAATTTATTCACATTCATAACACTGGGTGGAAATCACATTGTTTGAACACAAGTGATGGCCGGCTCAATACCTTTTTCAAATTAGTAAAATTCCTGTCCATGTCCAACCTTGATCTTATATGTTGCATATGTGGAAGAGGATTCTTTGACAGAATTGGACTATACGGTCACTTCAACACTCACCTAAGAGGTGCAGCATGGCATATCTGACTGCTCTTGTCATCAACGACTATTATTATTACTACAACTCCTGTGAGGATTCAAATTTATAAGATTATTGTTCTATCTTGATTTTTATGTATTGTTTTAACACAACTACCAAATAATTAAATAGAGTCTAACAAACTTTTGTTAAGAAAATGAACATTGTTTAATACAATCTATTTCATTGCTTAAAAATATATTTTTGCAAAAGCACACACACACATATATATATATATATTATGGGGAAAAAATAAATATGTGGGTTTAATGGAAGTACATTTTGAAAGCCATTAAAAAATGAAGAAATCTGGAATAATGTGGCTTAAATATTTTGGAATAGCATTAAATCAAATAATTATATTAAATGTAGATTTTAAAAAGAAAAAAAACAGGATCGGCCTTATTTTCAAAAGCAACACCATCACCTAAACTGCCAAACCAGGAAAACAGTTAGACCTAAGACAATTCTGTGATAAGCCATAGAAGCTGAAATCAAAATCATGAAGAGTTGGGGCATCATACTAAGCATGTCCGTAGACCAAATGAAGCAGAGGAAGTTTGTTCCTGCCCTAAAAGCCACCATCAGAAATTATGGTTGCTAAATGCTTTGTCAGTGATAGACCAAGGATCCGATAAAAAAAATTAAAACAAAACATTTGTCATATAACAACAATTAAAATAACATGTAAAAAAAAAAACCCAGCTACAGGGACGTGACAAAGCGTCTTCTTTGTCCTTGGCTCTGAAGTAATACTCTATCTCCCTTATAAACTTTGCAGTGTGCCTTAGGTTCCTTAACTTGCCATACAGCATGGCTGAAGAGGGTCAGCCTGTCACTCTGTTCCTCTCATGGCCTACTCTTGTCTGTTCTCACCTTAAGGGCACGTGTCTTTCAAAGGCTCAACACCCCTGTGCATTTTGATTAAGTGATCTGGACCTTGTTCTAGTGCAGTGGTACTTCACAACACCCGTGTGGGATAATTATGAAATGATGTCGCTGGAAAATGAGACAGTTCTGAATTTGAAAGAAGAGTCGATGTGTTGTGATGGGAGGAAAGCAGGGGTGAGAAAATGATGGGCTGTGACCTAATTTGCATTTTACTTGGTGTTTGGCACGAGACACTACAATATTGGATAATTATGAATGTCATTAACACAGTTTTTAATCTGAAACAAATATGGACAAGTTCAGATGAGGAGGGAAGAGGTAGGCAATCTGAGAGGGGAAATGTTGAAGAAATGGGCAGTTTGGAATGGCGATGGGGGAGAGAAAAGTGATAAGTGTGGGAAATTGGAGAACCTTGAAATGTTAAACTGCTGTTGTTTCTTTCATACTGTACAGTTCAACTGGCAGGCAGATAATCTGCATGTATCTGCTATCCATCAAGATTTTCTATTAAATTTGTAAAATACTAAAAATAATCCAAGTAAATACATAGAAAAAATAACAGATTTACAATATTGTATACATATTATTTGAATCAGACAATCTTGCATAGGGCAAACACATGTTGAAGACTAATGTTCTAGAGCAAACTGCTCTCACCTGACTATGTGGATGTTGTAATCTGCTCTCACCTGACTATGTGGATGTTGTAATCTGCTTTCACCTGACTGTGTGGATGTTGTAATCTGTTCTTACCTGACTATGTGGATGTTGTAATCTGCTCTCACCTATGTGGATGTTGTAATCTGCTCTCACCTATGTGGATGTTGTAATCTGCTCTCACCTGACTATGTGGATGTTGTAATCTGCTCTCACCTGACTATGTGGATGTTGTAATCTGCTCTCACCTATGTGGATGTTGTAATCTGCTCTCACCTATGTGGATGTTGTAATCTGCTCTCACCTGACTATGTGGATGTTGTAATCTGCTCTCACCTGACTATGTGGATGTTGTAATCTGTTCTTACCTGACTGTGTGGATGTTGTAATCTGCTCTCACCTATGTGGATGTTGTAATCTGCTCTCACCTATGTGGATGTTGTAATCTGCTCTCACCTGACTATGTGGATGTTGTAATCTGTTCTTACCTGACTGTGTGGATGTTGTAATCTGCTCTCACCTGACTGTGTGGATGTTGTAATCTGCTCTCACCTGACTATGTGGATGTTGTAATCTGCTCTCACCTGACTATGTGGATGTTGTAATCTGTTCTTACCTGACTGTGTGGATGTTGTAATCTGCTCTCACCTATGTGGATGTTGTAATCTGCTCTCACCTGACTATGTGGATGTTGTAATCTGCTCTCACCTGACTATGTGGATGTTGTAATCTGTTCTTACCTGACTGTGTGGATGTTGTAATCTGCTCTCACCTATGTGGATGTTGTAATCTGCTCTCACCTGACTATGTGGATGTTGTAATCTGTTCTTACCTGACTGTGTGGATGTTGTAATCTGCTCTCACCTGACTATGTGGATGTTGTAATCTGTTCTTACCTGACTGTGTGGATGTTGTAATCTGCTCTCACCTGACTATGTGGATGTTGTAATCTGCTCTCACCTATGTGGATGTTGTAATCTGTTCTTACCTGACTATGTGGATGTTGTAATCTGCTCTCACCTGACTGTGTGGATGTTGTAATCTGCTCTCACCTGACTATGTGGATGTTGTAATCTGCTCTCACCTGACTATGTGGATGTTGTAATCTGCTCTCACCTGACTGTGTGGATGTTGTAATCTGCTCTCACCTGACTATGTGGATGTTGTAATCTGCTCTCACCTGACTATGTGGATGTTGTAATCTGCTCTCACCTGACTATGTGGATGTTGTAATCTGCTCTCACCTGACTATGTGGATGTTGTAATCTGCTCTCACCTGACTGTCTGGATGTTGTAATCTGTTCTTACCTGACTATGTGGATGTTGTAATCTGCTCTCACCTATGTGGATGTTGTAATCTGCTCTCACCTGACTATGTGGATGTTGTAATCTGTTCTCACCTGACTGTGTGGATGTTGTAATCTGCTCTCACCTGACTATGTGGATGTTGTAATCTGCTTTCACCTGACTGTGTGGATGTTGTAATCTGTTCTTACCTGACTATGTGGATGTTGTAATCTGTTCTTACCTGACTATGTGGATGTTGTAATCTGTTCTTACCTGACTATGTGGATGTTGTAATCTGCTCTCACCTGACTATGTGGATGTTGTAATCTGTTCTCACCTGACTATGTGGATGTTGTAATCTGCTCTCACCTGACTATGTGGATGTTGTAATCTGCTCTCACCTGACTATGTGGATGTTGTAATCTGTTCTCACCTGACTATGTGGATGTTGTAATCTGCTCTCACCTGACTATGTGGATGTTGTAATCTGCTCTCACCTGACTATGTGGATGTTGTAATCTGCTCTCACCTGACTATGTGGATGTTGTAATCTGTTCTCACCTGACTATGTGGATGTTGTAATCTGCTCTCACCTGACTATGTGGATGTTGTAATCTGCTCTCACCTGACTATGTGGATGTGGTAATCTGTTCTCACCCAACTGTGTGTGCATGTTGTAATCTCTTCTCACCTGACTTATGTGGATGTTGTAAACTTTTCTCACCTGACTGTATGTACATGTTGTTCTTATTCTTCTGCGTTCATTCTCAATCTCCTGCTACCAAATCCTGAACAGGGCTTTGCAAGTCAGGAGAATGGAATCCGTTGTGTCGCTAGTTTAAAGTTTTACTGCGATATTTGCACCTTTCGTTCTGACACATCCGTCTTCGGCAGCGTGCATGCATGTTGTAATATCATTCCTCTCTGTTAAGCTAACTGAAGCTAGTCCAATAGCAACTACTGCTGTGGGGATGAAGTGTTAAGAGACTTCATTGTACGAAACCCAAGCTTTAGTGAGTTTTACGGTATTTGAACTTGCATAGCAGATACTGCCTGTCATTAGGGACGGGGTAATAGAAACTATTATACAAGTTCTCAGCTTTTGTGAGGGTGACTAAACCAGTTCCCTTTCTCGCTGGCTTGCCTGACCTAATAGTCAGATATTATTTACAAATTGAAGAGTCATCCGAGTGGTACCTTAGTTGTCTTTCCTAACTGTGAACAGAGTTGGATAATCTTTTTATAGCTAATTAACAAGGGCATGCTGACACCGTGACAGGCATCATCCCTAAACATTTCTACATCTTTATGATATGCATATTGCTGAAATACTTGCATATAACCACCAGTGTTGTGTTTTTAGTCCATTTTTAACAAGATTCAAGTCAAGACTGCAGTTATGTCAAGTCTCAAGTGAAGTTCTTTAGGCCTCTGGTGAGAATTACTTATGGCATGGTAGCAAGAGCATTGGATGATTCTATAGAACAGAGGACCATATTCAGGGGGGGGGAAATATTACTTAAATTTAGTCTATTGCTATTTTCAGTCCGTTATGCTAGGATATAAAAAAAAATAATAAAGATCCCGTCACACCATGCGGCGCAAAGGAAATACGGTGTTAGGCCCATATTATTTGTAACCAACGGCACATAGTGGATGATGGGATCAGTATCATGTCGGCCGCCTTTACTTCCCAGATTTTTCAGGTACCCAATTTCTGTGGCTGGGTTAACCACAGGTGGCCGGTTTGTGATCAGAAAAAAAATCCTGCACCAACTGGGGATTGATTGCCTGAGAAGCCAGTGCACTAACCACTGCGGCCCCCAATGCTAGGATTTGGTGGCACAAAAAACATCAGTCCAGTTTGGGTGGAAATCTATATCAAAATGCAAGTGTTGGCCATTGTTACAGAGCAACGTACTTGTTGATAAGACCACCTAAATTATAACTGGAAATTGATGCACATGTAACAAAAGACAGCATTAAAATGGTTTGGCCATGTATCAAGCCTACCATCACACAGTACCCACCAACAAGCAATGCTATTTAGATACAACGGATTCAAGGCCAAAGGCCGACCATGAAAAAGGTGGCTTACAGAAATATCTGAAGCAAGGTGAATGCTACTGTGCATGAGGCACACAGTCAGGCTTGTTCTAGAGATCTTTTCATAACCTTAATCTGAAAGGCAAAACAGGAAAAGCGAAAAGAAGCACAGCTTTAGTTTAATGCATAATACATGACATTCTAATTGTCTTAAAGTTGGCTTTTCCATCTGATTAAATTTGAACACCATGACCCAAGAAATTATTTTGTTATTTCACAATGAACATGCGTCCAATTCAGACTTTGGTAGTGTTGTTGCGGATTTCATGCAGAAATACGCCTGACCTACTGAGTAAGAAAAATATTAGTGCTCCACATTTAATGCTTAATACTAACATATATATTTTTTTAAATAAATACTTCATGTCATAAAATTAATTGCCTTTGTATCCTCATTTCAGCCCAGTTTGTAACATACAAAGTTGTGGCATTTGTCATGGACTGTAATAGACACAATTTGACAAAAATAGTGCAGACTGGAAAGATTTAAGAAGTTAATCATAAATATTTAAAAAAAACCAAAACACTTAAAAAAAAATTCAAGATGAAAAATCCATCACAATTTTCTATCGCTATAACATTTGTAAAACACAATAAACACTATACGCAGTAAATGAACATGTACTAATATAAACAAAAAGACTTTTCAATATTATATGCATACTATTTGGAATGCTCATTTTGAGTCAGACATACTTTATGAAGGGGAGAATGGCATTCTGATATCTGTGTGGGGGGGGGGGGGGGGGTTTAGAGAATGGCATTCTGATATATGTGGGGGAGGGGGGGAGGTGTTAGAGAATGGCATTCTGATATATGGTGAAGGGGGGGGGGGGAGAAAGGAAATGACCATCTGATATATGGTGAAAGTGGTTGACAGGACAAAAAAGGTTGAAGACCCCTGATATACAATTTACAAGTATTAATTCTATGTAACCTATTTTTAAAACTCAATGAATCACAAATTGGTAAAATCTTAATAGACTCAAACACTAGAGATAAGTAGACCCGCAGCCAGTTAAGCGCCATCTATAGCTGCAAATTGAATTTTTTACGAGAAACAAAAGCTGTGTTCATTGACTAGGTATCTTACGATGTCTGTTACACCAGGTTTATAATGGATATATGCACAAGAAAAAAAAAAAAAATCTTAATTTTATGTATTTGACAAGAAGTAGGTTAGTGCAAGAAATAAATTTGCAGAGAAAGGTAAAAATATTTAGTGCATGTGACAGAAGCTGAGTCATAGCCATGAATAAAAATGGATACTGGGTACTGATAATGACAAACTAAATAGAAAGTAAGAGCTTCAACCATTGACAAAAACTTTGTAAGATTAACCAAATGTTAGAGACTTAAATAACAAATAAAAAAAAAACTATTAAATGCGTTTTCACTCAACTAAAATACAAAAAAGTTCATGAGCTAACCATGTGAAAGCCTGAACCGACTAGCAAAACTACTCTGTGAAAACAAGGCCTACTTGAGTAGCAAAGGTCTGATAGTCAAGTAAGACAGTTCTTCTATACTTACTTTATACAACTGCTTCCTTGCAGGTAGGCTGGCGACAGCCAAAGGCTAGTGAAGCAACCGCTATAATTGCATGCTAAAAATGGTTGCACTGAGTTTCTGGGGCAGAACATAGTGCAGTACAGCCTGCCTCATAGCCGCATACCTGACTCTGTTGGGGCCACTGATGTGGCTGTCTGATGGCAAACCAGAAAGTAACAGTGTGGAATAACAATTGAAAGACAAGATGAAAAATAGGAGCTTATATTTTGTGATTGACAAGAACTTGTTAACAGTGAAAAAAGCAAATGGAAACAGAATATGAAAAACAAAAGGTTTGTGCACAGACAAGATCTTGTAACCGCAGCAAATAATTTAAAAAAAAAGGCAAGAGCTCGCCTCTCAAGAATTGAACGAACTAAAGTGTGAAATGGTCAATCCCTAAATTACAAGTGTCCTCTGGTCTCAAGGGAAGTGAGATTGGCACCCAGTCCTATTGTAGATAAACTCGGAGGTCATGTGTACATTCTGTGCATGAGAAAGAACAGGCTATTAACTGCTGTCTAGGCAAATATTCTAAAGATAATGAAATTCCTACCCAGCAGTCCCTTGCATGAAGACATAACAGACCAACCACCTGTTTATCTGCACACTCAATTGCGGGTATATACACACACACACACAAAATGACCTGTACTCCCCCCGTGTAGGAGGGGAAGCGACTAACAAAATAAACAATTTTTGAATAGAAACGGGGCAAAATATAAGAGTGCATGAGAAATATTATTGTCTCAATCAATCAAAGACTGTTGCTCCTCTCTGTGCAGAGAACATTGACAACATCCCCCAGCATACATGGTCCTGGGCTGCTCTTTCTGTCTCTCTCCAGGTGTAATCATTTAATCTTAGTTTCTTCTCACATTATCTTTCTTCTCCGTGTATTTTTGTGGGGGGGCTACCGCTCTCTTTCCTGAAGGACTCCATGTAAAATATTATGATCTACAGTCAAGATATGTGCACAAAATTGCCATTCATTTCTCAGAGTGGTTTGAGTTAAAGACCCCTGTTTAGTATCTTAGTTCTTCCTGTCTGTGAAAGATGTTCCAGTTTCTAACACAAGATATAAAAAAAAAACAAGATATGAAGAGCCTGACTACCAAAAGATTAACCAGTTCTTCTAAGGGTTCACAAAACAAGGTTGCTGATAAAACAGTTGTCCAGAAACAACAAACATTATCAAGTCTCATAGTAGTCGCAAGGGGACGGCGTGGCCTAGTGGTTAAGTGGCACGGCTCACAACCGGAAGGTGCTGGGTTTGATCCCTATCACAGCATCGGCCGTTACCCCGGGGAAGCAAACCCTTAGAAAATGCAGGAGGAAGCAGACCCTTACATAAAATGCATGCTGAAGTCAGATGCACTGGGCTGACAGGCGCAAAATAAAAGCCACAGTGCAACACACACCGCCTAGAGAAATAAGGCGAACGTCGAAAAAAAAAAAAATAGTAGCAGCAAGTCATTTTGAGGGCTGCAGACAGTCAATATCAGGACACGTAGTCACACTAAGTCATTTTGAAGACTACAGACAGCCAATTCAAGACATGTAGTAGCACCAAGTCATTTTGACTACAGACAGCTATTATTAAGTAACGTAGCAGCACCAAGTCATTTTGACTACAGACAGCTATTATTAAGTAACGTAGCAGCACCAAGTCATTTTGACGACTACAGACAGCTATTATTAAGTAACGTAGAAACACCAAGTCATTTTGACGACTACAGACAGCCATTATTAAGTAACGTAGCAGCACCAAGTAATTTTGACGACTACAGACAGCCATTATTAAGTAACGTAGCAGCACCAAGTAATTTTGACGACTACAGACAGCCATTATTAAGTAACGTAGTAGCACCAAGTCATTTTGACGACTACAGACAGCCATTATTAAGTAACGTAGAAGCACCAAGTTATTTTGACGACTACAGACAGCCATTATTAAGTAATATAACAGCACCAAGTCATTATTAAGTAACGTAGTAGCACCAAGTCATTTTGACGACTACAGACAGCCATTATTAAGTAACGTAGTAGCACCAAGTCATTTTGACGACTACAGACAGCCATTATTAAGTAACGTAGCAGCACCAAGTCATTTTGACGACTACAGACAGCCATTACCAAGTCACATAGTGCATCAAGTCATTTTGACTACAGACAGCCATTTTCAAGTCACATAGTCACGCCAAGTCATTTTGAGGACTACATACAGCCATTATCAAGTCACATAAAGTAATTTTGAGGACTACAGTCATTATTTTAATAGTTAGTCGCAACAAGTTATTTCCAGGTATAACAAAATAAATGACACAATGATGAAAAAATACAAGACACAATAAAAGAACATGGTCACAATATAAGAAAACTGATCATGTTCTTATATAACCAACCAGTTGTCAACAATAATGGCTCAATGGGAAGTAGTCTGGCCAAAAGCAGGCAAAATATTTGACTTGAAAAAAATCCCTAAAAAATACGACATCAAACAGAATACTAGGTGGAGTCAAAAGTAAACCCTAAAATGGAAATAAGAAGTCAAGATCACGTAGTAGACAGTTAATACTACATATATGTTACATCGTACCTCTTGAGGTACCCGTGTACATGGACCCGTCTTCCTGATTGGAAGTATGACAACAAACCATAGCCAAGATGGTCGCTCCTTTGGAAGCATGGACGAGAGGAGTATCGAGCAGTTATCCAATTTTTGGGTAGTGAGAATCACAAACCAGCAAATAGTTGGAGAAAGTATAGGAATATGTATGTATCACTTCAGTAGGTTCATAAGTAGCTCAGGAATCTTAAGTAAAGTGGGGTGTCAACTGTGACTGATGCAAATCACTCTGGCTGACCTCATAGTGTGACTATGCCTGATGCTATCACTGCGGCAGAATCAAGAGATACCAGGAAAACAGGTAGGTAGCAATTGATGAGATGACTGGAGAATTGAAGATCAGTCTTGGCTCAGCGCAACATGATGCCGTACCATAAAGTCTCCTTTAGGTGGGTACCAAAGCAATTAGCTCCTGAGCTGAAAGAACGTCAGAGGATGTTTGTGAAACACTGTTACGTTGTGAAGACTGACTACACCATATAGTTACTGATAACGAATGTTAGTACTAGTCAGAGGCTAACCAAACTAGCAAGGTATGGCGACATTCATCATCACCAATACCAAAATTTCAATAAAATGTGGCAGGCTGGCAAAATGACGCTCATGCTCTTCTGGGACTGTAAAGGCCCAATCCTGAAACATTACGCACCCAGGAGATTCACTATCAAAAGCGAATCATAATGTGATCTATTTCAGGACCAATTGAAAACTGCAATCAGGTCAAAACATCACAGTTTGCTCAATTCTAGTGTGTTAACACAAGGTCACACACACCTCGGACAACAACAACGAATCTGTATTCGGAGTATTTTCCACATCCTGTTTATTCACCGGACCTTGCACCAAGTGATCATCATGTGTTTTGACCCCTCAAGGAAGCACTCAGTGACAAGAAGTTCAGTATGGATAATGAGGTGAAAGGGACGGTGTATGGGTAGCTCCACATGGTCAGAATTTAAGTGCTTTTATTTCTATTTGTGCACAATCTGTTCATAAAATAATATTAAACTTAGTTTGACTCCTCGTAGAATATTTAAAAATCTCAGAATATTTTATGTTATATCATTCAATGTCAATATAAAATTTGTTCTCTGATTAAAAAATGAAAAATAGGCTATTAAGTACAAAGAAAGCTTACAATTTTGTTGTAAAAAGGCGAAAAGTATATGCCATTGCAAATGTAAAAATAAAGCGATTAAAGTTGCAGCGGTGCTGAAGGTCAAAAGTCAATAAAAACATATATAGGTGACAGAGCCAGGACAAAAACAAAAACGCCATCTACCCACAGATCTTCGCCAGGGACAAAGAATGAATGAAAACAGCTAACAGATCGCAACCAAAAAAAGACATGATGTATAACGAGCGGTTTAAGTTAGCAGCCATACCTGGATGTACCAGGAAAGCATGAGTAAAAGTATGCTAGTTATGAGATTGAGTTAACCACACAAAATATGGTCAATATGATTGCACACAGACAAGAACAGACGAAAACATGAACAAATATCAAGAGATACATACAAAGATATGGGAAAGAAAATAACAAAATAAAATATATATCATCATGTAGCACATCTGTTTTGCAGAACGCCGCTCACATGACAGCCAATCTGTAAACATTCAATCCATGACTAGCTCTCCTGCCTCTGTCAATCCCAGTGCCTCTGTAATGTCCATCTTCTCCTCAGTCTACCTCTGCCTCTTTTGTCAGTTACCAAACCCTCCAGTATAATCTTTTCTAGACCATTGTGGCGTTTGATGTGGCCAAAGTATGTTTATTTCCCAGACAAAATGATATTAACTATCCAGGTTTGTTCTACATCGAGTTCCTGTAGGATTTCTGTGTTCTACATCGAGCTCCTTTAGATTTCTGTGTTTTTTATTTTCACTATCCATGGCATCTTAAGCACCCTCCTGTTGCATTTTAGCTGGAAGGATTCAATCTTCTTCCGTAGGGTGTGTGTGGCTGACCACGTCTTACATCCATACGTTGCCGTAAGGAAGATGCAAGTTCTCTGGACCTTAATTTTTGTTAGAGTTCAGTAATATTTTAGTTAATTTCCATTGTTGCTTATAGAAAAGTCAAAATATTCAAAAATCGTGACGTTCTGAACTTTTTGCTTCTCTAAGAAACCTTTAGGTCTGGTTTTCACCAGTGCTCATTGTCTTAATTTTGCTGTTATTTATGAATAGATTTTGTTCATCGCATCTGACAGGATCATGTTCCAGACCAGCAGCGCTCTTCGAGAGAACAACATAATGAGACCATATCCATATCTTAGTTCTGTGATAAATTAATTCTGTGAATGGGTCGAACCTTTCAACATCATCACCATATATATATATATATTTTCACACCTTTATTCTGTAAGGTGTCTATATGTGTGTGTGTGTATATATATATTTAAAAAAAAAAAAAAATATATATATATATATATATATATATGTGTGTGTGTGTGTATATATATATATATATACACACACACTCACATACATTCAAAAAAATATATATATACACAGACATATAGACACCTTACAGAATAAAGGTGTGAAAATGAATGAATAAATTATAATAGAAAAGATATATATATATATATATATATATATACGGAAAGGAAAATGAGAGTGTACGAGTGCGTGAGAAGGGAGCCCTACAGAAACGTATTCAAATCAGGAGGTTTGAGGTAACCCATGAGGAAAATCAAATGATTCTCAAGTTCCAACCAGCGTTGATCATCAGATGGGCAGAAGATGATGCCAATGACTCTGATGTCTACCTTGTCCTGGTGTCCAGGACTATAGAAGTGGCTGGAGGCAGGAGAGCAGAAGTTATTGAAAATGTCATTCAGGAAATAACTCAGTATAGATATATTGGTTTGATGACTTGTCAATTGTTCTCTCTTCAGTACTTCTAGATAATTGTTTCTTCAAGTCTCATAGCAGGCACTACATCTGGATCCTTTGATGGTTGCTTGCTTGAAGCTGTCTATATATATATATATATATATTTTGTTTTCATGACTGGTATTTCGAGTTTCACACTTTGCTGGCACATCCAGGTATGGCAGTCAAATAAAACCGCTCGTTTTGCATCATGTTTTGTTTTTTGTTGTAATTTGTTAGTTGTCATTTGTTCTTTGTCCCTGATGAAGGTCTTGTGGCCGTAATGTGGTTGTCGCTTTGTTTTTGTTCTGGTGGGGTCACTGAGCCATTACCTATTCTTAGTTCTTTGTCGACCTGTACTTCTACAGGGGCAGATGCCCCTGTACAGGTACCAACTCTGGTATGAGCTGGATATAGCCGGGAGAAGGATTTCCTGCTTAGCGGGTTAGGTTTGAGCAGCTTAATACTCAGCTGCGTTGGGTGGTTAACCGATGTGCGAGTTCATCTTTATAGACTCAAACACTAAAGCAAAGTAGACCCGCAGCCTGTTAGGCCCCATCTATGCCATGTCACACAGTCAGTTACCTCTTTCGACATGCTCTTTGTGAGACAGTGGTGCTATTCTTGTCCTTGTCATACACAAAGTCGCCGGCAAACCACTCGGCCATTACGTATGTATGTTTTTATTGATTTAACAGTGGCAAACTAAGGTAAAAAATGTAATGCTTAACATTTTCAGTGCATCCTGCAAACATAAAAAATGTACAAGCAGAAAGTCACAAACAAATCTTCATACTTCTAACAGGGTTGGGCCCACCAGTTAGAAAGTTCGTCACCCGTGTCCTAATCATTATTGTATATTAGTAATCTGTACCATCTTTGGTAGAAACCATGTCAACCAAGCAATATGCAATGTACGAGAATATTAAAGTACATATTTGATCTTGGCATGCATATTATAGGTGCCTATCAAACAATCAATGAAAATCTTTCCAGTTCCCTGTGGAGCAAGTCCAAACATTTACCTGTCTATATTTGTTTAAGTTTTGGTAGTTTCAAGTTTCTACAGGATGGAGTAAAAATCTCCCCATGCCCAACCCTCCTTAGTCACCAGCAGGTTACAGTGTTACTATTCCTTGTTACCAATTCTGACCAAGGTAGCACTCGGGAGGTGTGGCTGAGCTGTTATGACTCTTGTCTAGTGGCAAATATGACCTAAATTTACAATCTTGGTAAAACCAAAGTTTTTTTTTGTTGGTATATTGGAGGAAAAATAAAAACATAGCATGTGCACTGCACAACAACTGAATGGGCCAGCAGCCTTTATTCCTCAGCCCTTTAAATCCTCCAGACAAAATGGCGTAATGATATGATAATTTAAAAATTGACCAATATATATTTTTATTGTGAATATAATAAATAAGAGAATTTGATGCCTTTAGATCTGATAATTATACAAGAGGGAGTAACAAATTAACCTAAATACTTTTGTCATGACCAGAATATGCAATATTGACGTTAATTTTATTGACAACTCGTAATTTGAGTTCAATTATTTTCATTTTAATGATTTAAAATAAGAAACATTACAAACATGAGTTATTACTCCTGCCTTCGACACTAGCAGAAAAACGTAAATTTGGTTGAATGGTAAATGGGAGAAAATAAAATGGAAAAAACAAGCAACAAAGTTTGTCAAATCCTGGTTGACAGGAAGGTCTATCTGATTAGTTCATAAGCAGGGCTTAAGTAATTTTTGGGCACAAGACCGATTTTCTCTTCAAGTGCCCCAATCCACCATTCATCCTTATCCAGATCTCGACTGATGACATGCAGAATTTGACCTCTCTTAAAACTCAGTTCATTGTTGGTAGAGCCAGAACAATCCCACTTTCCGTAGAATAAATTCTCGTAATCTTCTGACGGGTGCATGATTTTCCCCAAAGATGGACTGATCATCTTCTTGGTCGGCTCAGGGAGGGGGGGTAGAGGGTTGGTAGGAGGTGGTGGAAGAGCTCGACCTGTAACAGATGGAAGTGTGGGAACAGGATCTTGAGGTGGTGGGAGTGCTCGTCCTGTAACAGGTGAAGGTGTGGGAACAGACTCTTGAGGTAGTGGTGGTAGTGGCAGTGCTGGTCCTCTGTGAGGAGGCATAGGGGGTGGAACCGGTTCTTCTTCTCCTCGATGTGGAGGTAAAGGAGGTGGCAATGATTCTATTTCTGTGTGGGAGGACACTGATGTATGTACTAGTGGGACTCTTGCTGAATGTAATGGCACAGGTGGCTGTGACAGTACAGATGGCAAATGCCCAAGATTCATTTTGGGCAATGATGAAACTGGTTTGTTGAATGCCCCAGGGGAGATAACTGGATCAATAGGCTCATAGACCAGATCATCCTCGTCTGAAACTTGTGCATCCGTCTTCAAAATTTTGTTGGGTAGGGCTGGTCCTGATGTAGGTATGGGTGGGCCTACCTTTAACGCAGCTGAACCTAATGTAACTGCTGTTGCAGCAACTGGTGTAGGAGAATGCTTGAAAGATGGTGTGTCTGTAAAGCCATCATCATACAAATCATCACTCGGCTTTCCCACCGATTTCTGTGGTGGATCATGAAATTCTTCATAAATGTCATCACCATCTGAAAGAGAATATGAGAATGACTAGCTGAACACCATCAATACATACCTCTATGGTTGGTTGGTTGCTAATGCTCGCAATGGGTTGGTAACACTGTAGCAGAGAGGACAGGGTCTTGCTCTATCTAATCTAACTAAGGTCGATCTTCACCTTCACACCTTAATCTGAATGATCTAACACAATGAACTTAGATAAACAAATTCTTTATTCCTTACTAAACTGGCACTCTTCTATTTCCAACTCACTCACTCCTATCCAGGGATTACCTAAACTAACAATCTCTACTCCTACACCTCAACTATTGTCAACAGTCACCTTTCCCGTGTTTGGCCTGCCGTGACGTACCGCGAGCCCGAATTATGGCCGGAACAGCGCCTGTTAGTACCTCGTGTTGCGACCTCAACCCAGGTAGATCGCCCTTGGTCTTGTTCCTTCGTCCTTTCGCTTGACGAATTGCGTTATGGATGTCAGGAAAAACCGAATCAGCAGCCGCAGGTATGAATTGACGGGTGTTGAACAGGAGCCGACTGACCACGTGATAGCGTGTCAGCACACATTCCAGATGACAACATTCACTCCCACAGCGGGCGATTATTGCCAACTGCTCGGAGGATCGTCCACGCAGCTGGCGCTGGTCACACCCCAGCCTAAATGAAAGGATACTCACAGGTGTAGACTTTAAATATCTTGAACTGGAGCTCAGACGAGGTGACGTCCAGTTCAAAGTATGGTGGTCAACTCGTTCAAGGTGTCAGCCGCTTGGGAATCTCGTGTAAATGCGTCAGACCTGGAAAAACCGTGTAGCTCGTGCTGGTGACCTCTTAGTGTGCGGCGCTCAACTGTCTCTCTTCAATGACTCACTCTTCAAAAATCATGTAATATTTCTGCAGATGTATTGTAGCGTATCTGCTGCAAATGGTGTAACGTCTCTGCATGTATCGTAGCGTATCTGCTGCAGATGGTGTAATGTTCATCTTCTCTATAAAAATTGTGTAACATTTGTCTTTTCTGCGAATTCGTGTAAGGCGAGGATCCTCTTCTAAATCCTCCTTCAAATCGTTCTCTAAATCGTGTGAAGTCTTCTCTGTAAATGTCTCCTAGTCTATCTTCTCAAATCGTGCAGTCTAATGCTTCGTGTTCCCCAATCGCGTATTATAAGACAAAGGCCCTTGCTCCTGGCCCGCCAGGCTTTTTATAACACGGAGACTATTTTCTTAGTCTGTGCTACTTTCAAGATGGCGTCGCTTTTACTCCCCATCCGTCGCGGTACACGCCGACTGAGTGGTCAGGTCCCGGTGGGAAGTCCGTGGGGAGACAAGATTTGTCTGCCCAGACTAAATCTGTCACAACCCTTTTGTGCGCCCTGAATAGGATTGAACTTGTGGCAGAATGTAGTAGCTTTCCTGACATCCCAAGCGTGCTGATGAAGTGGTCCAGGATCCTCCAGGCGGTTGTGCAATGCTTGGCCTCATCTGCGTGTCACTCACTACTACGCGGATCACATCGAACCTCACCTTGTTAGCCAGGACAACCAACGAGGAGGTCAGGTGAGGGTCTTGGCCAGTATATTTCTCCTGACCCTGGCTAACATTGTTTGATCAGTGTGTTTTGCCTGACCAGAGATTAGCCTCATCGTCCCACACATACCTCTATGAGAATTTGATCCTTTCTAAGGTTGTGTTTCATATTTGTTGTAAGTGGTGCAATCAGTGTGTAAGGTTGTTGTGTTTTTTTTGGCAGTTTGTAATGTCTTTAAAATACATTTTTTTCCACTTCAAATTATTTAATTTAAAAAGTTATGGCTGTTATCTTAAAAAAATAAATACATATACAATTTTAAAAATGAAGCCATTTTCTGGTGTTTTAAAAACAGTCAACCTGTACTTCTACATGGGCATATGCCCATGTGCAGGTCCCAGCTCTGGTATGAGCTGGATGTAGCAGAAAGAAGGGTTTCCTACTTTGCAGGCTAGGCCCGAGCTGCTTAATACTCTGCTGCGTTGGGACAATCGCTTACGAAGGGTGGTTAACTGATGTGCGAGTCCATCTTAATAGACTCAAACACTAAAGCAAAGTAGACCCGCAGTCTGTTAGGTGTCATCTATGCTGCTCTAAAAAAAAAACCACCTGATCATGGCCGATGTTATGCTATGTCACACAGTTAGTCTCCTTTTACAACATGCTCTCTGTAGGGCAGTGGTGCTTTTCTTGTCCTTGTCATACACAAAGATCCTGGCAGACCACTCGGAACAAAGTAATTACAAAGTTTGAAATACATATTTGAAAAAAACTGTTGATCTTGTGTGGTATAAAAACTTTTGAATGTATATTTTTGTGTAGTGCCAAGTTTTTTTTCAAGGAGCTGTATCCGAAAAGGCCTTGAAACTTTGTGACAACAGGAAAGATTGAAGCTTGGAGAGGCTAGAGATGGCAAATAAGACAGATCTGGGATGAAATGATAGGATAGACAGGAAAAAAGAAAATCTGAAGTGCTCAAAAGACCATCCCAAATGCTGTCATATCTGAGACTGGAATTAAGCAGAACTTTTATTCTATGTTTTTCTTGAAGCAGGTTACAGTAGCTCCTGTTATATCCAGAGGTGTACTGAAGAAGGTACAGGCTATAGTGCAATGTGAGACTTCTCAGTAGGCTCACCCCTATAAGGATCACAATGTCAATCCCCACTTAGTTGGTCAGACTGCAGTAATACAAGCCTGTTTCCAGGAGCACTGCATGGAAGTCAGGTGAGAGTCTGGTCAGTATGTTGCTCCTAACCATAACAACATTAGTCTTGGGCCCCCTCCATCCCAGTAGAACTTTACATTTTAAATACAAGAAACCATTGCTGTTTCGTTACTTCACTCTTTGCTCACTTTTCACTTCAGTTATAAACATACCTTATTCAATGACGGCATGGCACTTTATTATTATGTTCCGACATCGATTCTGTCAGCACCAACTATTTCATCAGAAGTCGTTCAGATTGGATCACATGCACTTGCAAGTGATAAATATGTAGTTATTTACATTTTTCAGCGGTCAGAATGCATTTTCAAAGTGGGTATCTAGTGCTCAACAAACCAGAATGCTCGGATAGATGAAGCATAAGCCACATGTTGTGATTCATCTAGGGGAAAGACAATGCTGATTTTAAACCACCTGTTAGATTGCTTATAGAAGGGTGACAACCAAACGTTAGGGACAGTTGAGCCAATTAAAAAACACTTGCAAAAAGGGGATGTGCTGACTTGATATCACAGATATTGTTGTAAAGTGGGGCGCAACATATTTTCTCAATGAGTAAACAAAAAACCTATAAAATTAAATAATCTTTTGGATACAAAAATTACGGAGCTACTGCACAAATAATATAACTATGAAAATAAATAAATGAATATGACCGTTTCAAATATTATCATACAGGCAATAAAGGAGGCAATAGCATGCTTCTTCTTTGGTTCAGGCACAAAAGAACCTCTGTATCAGTCTTAATATACCAAAGAACATCTTTGCAAGAAATAGGTAGAAAAAGTGGATAAAAATCATAACGGCTGCAGCAGAACTGATAATCAGATGTCAATAATAACAAGTATGAGTCAGTTCAGTGAGGGTACAAATACGAAAACAAGACAAAATAATGGGGGAAGTTGTGGAATTGGAAATCAAATGTCAATAATAGCAAGTAGAGAGGGTATAAATAGAAAAATAACACCAAAAAGTCTTCGTCAGGTACAAAGGACAACACAGATGAGAATAACAAAATAATATAAAAAAATAAAGATGAAAACAAATAGAGAAATTAACTTTTATAAAGATTATCTGAGCAGCAGAGTTGTGGAGCACTTTTTTCTCATGGCAAAAACGCAGAGTTCGATTCCTGTTATCGATATGTTTCAGTTAACCCAGCTGTAAACGACTATCTGGTTCATTGTTAGGGAAGGAAAGGGAACTGGCCACCTCACCTCGTTAAAAAGTAGAGGTCTAGTACAAGAAAACACTAGAATAACCTGGCATATGGAATACAAAAATTTACTTATCTCCCAGCAAGCAGGTTTACGTAGAAACAGATCGACCAAAGGTTTCGTATATCTCGCAGGAGAGAAAAGATGCATATAAAAAAATACTGAAAACACTGACAGTCTAGACCTAGGAAAAGTCGTTGATAAAATATGGAAGAGCGGGTTAAAACTAAAAAAAAATGCAAATGGGTATAACCAAAAACGTGAAATGGATCAGTGATTACCTAGATAAACAGGACAGCAAGAGTGCAACTCCAAGGATACCTCTGGAAAAAGATGAAAATAGAACAAAACGTTCTGCATGGTGGTATGCTGTTCCTCATATTCATCAATTATATAATCACAGAATTCCCTAAAAGAGTACACAGTGCAATATATGCAGATGACGTGGCACTATGGATATCCGAAGAGTCTACACCTGTAGCTAGAAACCAAATGTAAGAAGCCCTAAATAAAATATAGACATGGACAAAGAAATTGCATATCACCATCAGCAAAACCAAAACCACACACACACAATCTTCTTCCTATATCCCAAACCACAAGAAGTGATCCCAAAAGTATATAGCCAGATTCTCCCCCTTATCTAGGAATACCAATGAACCCAAGGCTAATATGGAAACACAAAGTCAAAAAGTCACCAACAAAGCTAAGAACATAATGGCCTTAATCAGAAAGATATCTGGTCAACATGGAGAGCTGACACGGGCACCCTAAAGCAACTGTACACACGTTATATGAGACCAATGCTAGAATACGGGATAGCAGCATGGTCCACAGCAACAAAAAATACCATCCAAAAAATTAACACAACCCAAAACCAAGATACATGTATCATCATTAGAACTATGAGAACAACATCAATAAATGCAATGAAGAACATCACAAGAATACAAAATATGGAGACACACAGAGGCTAAAAACACTTCAGCAGGGTGGAGAAGTTCAAACAAATGCCAGATCACCCAATATATAACAGGATAAATCAAGTTGGAAGAGGGAGATTAAAGAGAAATCACTTCATATAAAAAAACAAAAAATCTTGCAAGAGCAGACTCAATCACAAGCTAGGCAGTGGCTAGAGATCTAAACAAACATCCCAAAATCCACCATGGAAGAAAGTCAAATCCCCTGAGACCGTGAAAACAATAGAAAGTATAGGAAAGAAAGGAGCTCAGACAGAAATGAAATTTATCATAGAAGAATATCAAGAGTATACCCTCCAAAAACATGGACACATGTGTATACAGATGGCTCATCTAACAAAGCCACATCCAATGGAGACGAAGGGGTCTATTACAGACTAAGGAATGAGAAGAAAAACTTGAATACTAACAACAGAAACATACTCCAATAACTTCCGTGCAGAAGCAGAGACACTGAAGGCTGCAGCTGAGCTTGTAATCCATAATGAAGAAGTCCATCAAGAAAACATAGTATTCCTGACTGATGCTGCGTCAGTATTAGAAGCGCTAAAACAACACAAAGATGAAGATATGTATGTACATATGTATGTACTCCCTGACACAGCTCTCAGCAGAACACCCAAGGTTGGTCATACAGTGGATCCCATCCCACTGCAACATTGAAGACAATGAAGCTGCAGACAAACTATCAAAGTGTAGAGGAGCATCCTCACAAACAGACCTGACCATCACGTATAATGAGGCCAAGACCATAATTAAAGCTAACTTCAGGGGGAAATGGGCTGATCAATACCCCTACTTCCGAAAAGAAGACAACCACTTTAATTTAACTAGAAAAGAGCAAGTCATCATCTTCAGACTGAGAACTAGGCATAACAGACTCAAGGGTCATCTTCACAACAAAATTAGGATTGGGACAGATGACAGGTGTCCATGTGGGGAGCGTACTATGAGCGTGGATCTCAGAAGAAGAGAGAGCAATACTGGCCTTGCAAGACCGATATGAGACAAAAGCTGTATAGAGATAAAACAGCTTTACAAATAATGGTGTCTTTTGTAAGAGAAACCAGGACCTTGATCTGAGGATGAACAAAGAAGTCTCTTCATCCCCAATAGCAGTGTCTGCTACGAGACCTAAAACAATTATCTACAAGTGCTGGAGAGAGAACAATTAGCAAGTCATCCTACCAATGGCATCCTGATCCTTTGATGGTTGGTTGCTTGAAGCTGTCTGAATGACATCTCTCCATGCCATCATGTCCTCTTTGTTATCACACAAAAACTGGCAAGCAGAAACCAGATAATTAGAGTTGCATTTTCCTGTTGTCAAAAATCACATTTAAACAAATTAATTTCTTTACCTTCTTGCTATTATTTGTTGTTGACTATATTTAATGGTAGGGACAGAAATGTGGTTTTGCACAAGCATGCTACATATACCTTGGACATCTACATACATCACACAAGGCTATATTACAGGAAAACACTATCAAGAGATCACTACTGAAATAAAAGAGAGAGAGAGAGAGAGAGAGTCTTGCGGTATTATGTAGAGCCAATATTACTCTTTGGATACCAGTCTTGGACAATGAACAAACAAACAGAGAAATTATTAGCAACAGCAGAAAATGTTGTTCCTAAAAATAAAACTACATGCATCCTTGACAGTTAAACAATATAATGAACACTCAATAAAACAATATCAAAAAAGATCATCACTAAATAAAATAAAACGAAGACCGGAAACATTCTGGAATAATGGTATTCTATCAGGCAGATGTGTCTGATGCGAGGTAGCCAAAAGCTTTCCTTTTGTCCTGCAAATCAATCTGGTCAGCCATTAGAAGGTGCTGGGCCATGTCTTGTCTAATCCAGTTGTTGGACTTTCATTTGGCTATTAGTAGTAAGTGTGTGGGTGGCTTTCTTTTTGTGGCTTACAGCTTACTCGGCTTAGGAAACGTGTGGCTCTGTTGTTTCCATGTTAACATTTAGTCTGCCCAGCAGTATTTAACCTGCACTCTACCATTGGCAGGGCTGGTAACTGGTAACTTGTCAATGTATGAAGTCTTATCTATGGTCATTTGCTATCGTCACTATCACTTCTTAAATCGAAGCTGACTTTAATGTATACAATGGTCACCTCAGTATACCATTACGCGTGTGAGACTTGGACTCTGATGGCTGCACTAGAACGTAAAATTTGCGAAATGGAAATGATATGCTTGCAAAGAATTCTTGGCATTTCATATCTGGATTGCATTATAAACGAAAGTGTTCTTGAAATTGTTGGGATGGAGTTGGGCCAGTATAAAAACTTATTGACTAAAGTAAAAATACGAAAATTGACATGGTATGGACGGACATATATCACAATATGTGAGGCTGACCAAGACCGTCCTGCAAGGAACTGTGCCTGGGAAGCGTGGGAGAGGTAGACCAAAATAGAGATTGGAGGACAGTATAAAAGAGTGGACGGGAAGGTCTATAGGTGAAACTAATACCCTGGCGAAAATCAAGACGTATGGCGTGAACTGGTTCGACAAATTGCAATAACGGTGCCTCAATGACCTTTTAGATTACGGGATTGATGATGACCTCTAGGAGGCATGTCAACATCAATGGTTCATTGGATCCATTGGTTTGGAAAACCTTGTGACAACAGGAAAGATCAAGGAAAAGTGGGGCAGAGGAAGTCAGAGAAAAAAAGATCTTAGATGAGAAAACCTAGAACATCTGAGGTGGTGATATGCTCAAAGTACAGATGGCAGTGATAGGAATTGCTGATCAATACTTCTCAGTATGACACTTGATGATATGTAATGAAGGGTTGAAGATGCAATGAATGAGTTGACAGGAGCCAGAGACTCATAGCTGACTATTTGCGTCAGAGTCAGCGAACGGGAAACAACCAAGATTCTATTCTGCCTCCAAGTGGCAGCCCTGGAAACAGGTTCTGCCCGAGCAGCCTGGCTGAGAAGAATAAGGACCAAAGATGCACGGTAAAAACAAAAATTATATTTTGAAACTGGTTGTGTAGGGCTGAAAGGTACAGATATTGCAGTCTCGCTGTAAACTATGACACGATGTTTTAGGATGAAAGCTGAAGAAGAAGATATTTAATTAGATATATTTTCTAGAGTATCTGTTGAATCCACTGAGCAATTAGGCCTGATAAGGCAGTCAAGATGAAGATCAAGAGTAAAGAACTCTATACCAAAAGCAAATAACTCAATACTAAGAGTGAGGAACTGTACCAAGAGTGAGGAACTGTACCAAAAGTGAGAAACTGTACCAAGAGGAAATAACTCAATATCAAGAATGAGGAACTGTACCAAGAGTGAAGAACTCAATAACAAGAGTGAGGAACTGTACCAAAAGTGAGAAACTGTACCAAGAGTGAGAAACTGTACCAAGAGTGAGAAACTGTACCAAGAGTGAGGAGCTGTACCAAAAGTGAGAAACTGTACCAAGAGTGAGATACTGTACCGAGAGTGAGGAACTGTACCAAAAGTGAGAAACTGTACCAAGAGTGAGAAACTGTACCAAGAGTGAGGAACTGTAACAAGAGTGAGGAACTGTACCAAGAGGGAATAACTCAATACCAGGAGTGAGGAACTGTACCATGAGTGAGGAATTATATCAAGAGTAATGAACTCAGTACCATGAGTGAGGAACTACCAAGAGTAAGGAACTCAGTACCATGAGTGAGGAACTGTACCAAGAGTAAGGAACTCAGTACTATGAGTGAGGAACTACCAAGAGTAAGGAACTCAGTACCATGAGTGAGGAACTGTACCAAGAGTAAGGAACTCAGTACCATGAGTGAAGATCTGTACCAAGAGTAAGGAACTCAGTACCATGAGTGAAGAACTGTACCAAGAGTAAGGAACTCAGTACCATGAGTGAAAAACTGTACCAAGAGGGAAGAACTCAATACCAAGAGTGAGGAGGTGTACCAAGAGTGAAGAACTCAATACCAAGAGTGAGGAACTACCAAGAGTGAAGAACTAAATACCATGAGTGAGGAACTGTACCAAGAGTAAGGAACTCAGTACCATGAGTGAGGAACTGTACCAAGAGTAAGGAACTCAGTACCATGAGTGAGGAACTGTACCAAGAGTAAGGAACTTGATACCATGAGTGAGGAACTGTACCAAGAGGGAAGAACTCAATACCAAGAGTGAGGAACTGTACCAAGAGTAAGGAACTCAGCACCATGAGTGGTAAACTATACCAACAGTAAGGAACTCCTCTGAACCAAGAGCTCACACAACAACAACAACAACATTGTCATAAGTACTATACCTGATATGACTTCTTTCCTGGACACACCAGTTCGAAGCATAACTCTTTCTTTTTGTCATCTTTTATCAACTGAGGGGCTCCTCGAAATTCATAATCTTCAATATTTGACAAAACAAATGTAACATAATTAAATATATTTTTAAATGTCTGATATGTTACCACAAAAATTTATGTCGTACTTTAACATCTCATAGGAAATGTTAACAAAAATTGACAGGTGTATTTGACAAGCAAAACATATTATTTATTATTGGTAGCTTCAATTTAAAAAAAATAAATTGAAAATACATACATAAGTGTTTATCAATTTTATCATATCTAATGTGATGTAATGTGACAAAATATGATGAAACGTTACCTATGTAGTGTGATGGGACATATCTGATGGAATGTGACAACTGTGATGCAATGTGACATTCAATCAATCAAAACCTTTCCAGCTCCCTGAGGAACATGGTATTTCAACAAATACATGCGAAGTCATCAAATATTGACATGATTTTGATATAGTATTATAAATGTGAGGCAATAATTAAATTTTTCCCTTCAGTGGAAATGGAATACCAGAACATAGATATGCAGATGACACAGCCATCCTCTCAAAGAGTGCAGAAACTCTAGAACACAATGATCCTGTCTGTTAAACAACATAGACAAGAACACAATTTCTACTTGAACATCCTTAAAAATAAGATAATGACTATTGACAAAACAAACAAAAAACGCCTAACTCTATAAAAGTAATAAATTTAAAACACTACAAGTTTTGAATATCTTGGCTCCATTATCAGCAACAAAATAAATCAAGAGAAGAATATCCACTGGTAGTTCAGTTCAGTTCATCCCGTAACCCATCAGGTCGTTGGGGTACACATGAAGACACTCCCAAAAATCCCACGCCATCCCTCTCTGTCTGTCGCCGCCTGACGTATCTCACCGGGACGAAGGCCTGACCACTCAGTGATGTTGTCCACCCATCTCTTCCTTGGATGTCCTCGCCCTCTCTGTCCCAGTACGGAACCAAAGAGTATCGAGTTGGTAATTCCGTTGGACCTCGCGACGTGCCTGCACCAGGCCATCTTTCGTCTTTTGATAGCTGTGAACAGATCTTCAAAAGGACCAATAGCGTCTTCAACTCTCTGACAGATTTCTACGTTCGTGACACGATCTTTAAATGTAACATTTAGGAGTTTTCTATAGCCCCTCATTTCCATTGCATGTATCCTGCCCTGGATATCTGCTGTAATGGTCCCGTTCTCGTAGGCATACAGAAATATTGATAGCACCAAAGAGCGCATTAGTCTAACTTTTATGCCGAGGGCGAGCCGCTTGTCTTGCCATATAGGTTTCAGCCGAGTCAGCGCCGCTGTTGTTTGTGCTATTCTTGCAATTACCTCTGGCTTCGATCCCTCTTCGCTGATCAATCATCTCAGATCCCAGAGCCTGCCAATACATCAATATCATCAGCAAATCGGAAGTTTGTGATAAGCCTGTCACCTATTTTAACGGTGCCAACATGTCCTTTTAAGGTCGTCTCCATTATTCTCTCCAAGAATATATTGAAGAGTGTTGGGTAGTAGAGAGGTAAAATAAACTGAGATACGAATGTCAGAACACAAACAAAACAATAAAAATAAACATTCTGAGGACTTGCCTCTTCCTTATAGCAACATACAGATGTGAAATATGGACAATCAGTCAAACACTAAATAATAAATTTGAATTTATCAAGCTAAAATACTTCAGGAAAGTTCTCAGAATACTGTGGGCCGCAGAAAAGAGAAACACAGACGTCCTAAAAGAGCTCAGTTTTGGACAAAATTTCTTGGTAAACAGCAATAGGGCTAGGACACTCAAATACTTTGGCCACAAATGTCACAACAGTCTGGAGAAAAAACTATACTGGAAGATGTAGTACCTGGAAAACAAGGCAGAAGCAGACCGAGGAGAAGATAGACACATGAGATCACAGACGTTCTGAAGATAACTCTAATAGAGACAGGAGAATGCGCTAAAGATTGAGAGTCTTATAGGGCGGCTGTGATTAGACCTATGTTCTGCAAACTTATACTGGTTTAGAAGAATATGCAGTCTGTAAACAACCAGTTTCCTTTAAATTTCCTTGCTCTAAAAGCTATGTGCATCCAATCTATTTTAAAATGCATTAACTGTCCCTGCCTCCACTACTTCCTGTGACAATGCATTCTAAGCATTCACCACTCTCTGACTAAAAAAATATTTCATTATATTAAAGGACATGTTCAATGATGATGATTGACAATATGAAATGACAAAGTGAGGGGATGCATTGAAAACAGTGAAGACAACTCTTGAGGTTTGTTAACAGTAAACAATTTAGCATCACCCCCAAGTGGATAGAGGGGTCTAGTAAAAATTGACAAAACATTATATAATTAATTAATTAATATTATAATAACTGCAAATTTGCAAAACAACTTTCTACAGAAATAAATCACTGCAAGATCACTCAAAGTGCTTTGGTGCAGGTTTTCTGAAGGAGGCCAACTGTAGTTGTGGCCTTATGCTCTGACTGAAGTGAAAAAGAGACAACCAATACAGCAGGAGATTGAGGAAAGAAATTAGAGATGAATAGAACATACTAAAAGAAACCAGACAGTATAACTAGATATGCCATGGATTAGAAACCACACGGAAAGGCCAAGAAGCACCTTGTAACAAATGGTCTAGGAGTAAGTCTATTCAATTGGGGTCTTGTGGACATAATTGAAGAAGGCAGTATGGAATAATAACACATGGTTTCGCCTAATGCATGATTGGTTGAATTTCTGGAAAGTGTGCTCACGGTGGATACCCAGACAACTGACTGATGAACACAAAATGAACCAAATAGGACTGTCCTTGCACTTATACAGTTGTTGGATAAATTTATCAATGATAGTGCAAAATAGGTTGAGAAATAAATGACAATGTAAATGCAATAAGAAACGGCCACCTGTGACCTATTTACTATCTTGCCCTCGTATATTTCAAAAACATGAATTCTCTTCTCCAATCATTTGTTCGTTGTCCATGTTTCTACGATAGTAAAGAAACACCTGATCACTCTCATTTTTAATTTGTGAGTGGCTTTCTTGGATATGTATCTCATGTTGGCAAAACAGATTTGGCCATCCCTATTCGCTTCATGAATTCCATTTCCCATTATTATATTTCCAAGACAGGAGAATCTCTTGATCTGTTCTAGTGCTTCTGTTGAATAGATTTTGAGTCTAATTTGCTAATTATCATAGTTTTCATTTTCTCAGTGTTAATGTCCAATCCATATATCAGACTTTTGTTCTTTGCTTGAATCACCAATTCCTGTAATTCTTGTTCACTTTCAGCCAGCAGAACTGGGTTACCCACGTATCTAAGATTATTTTGCTTGTGTTGAGCTAATAATATGTATCATTTCTTGTTGTTCTAGATGCTCTGCTTGTCCCTGTATCTATCTACACCAAGTAAGACTCTTTATAAGCTACACCAAAATCAGGCTGAGGTAGCTTTCTTTGATAATCTGTCAGCCTCTTCAGTGTCAGAAATATTATAATGAGATGAGATCTGCTGTAACACAACTTACTCATACTTGAACCAGTGAAATCTTAACTTAACCTAATGTCTTTATACTGGTTTAGAAGACTCTGCAGAGTGTGTGTACAACCAGTTTAATTTACATTACCTTGCTCTAAAAGCTATGCTTATCCATTCTATTCTTAAATGCATTAATTGTCCCTGTCTCCACTACTTCCTGTGGCAATGCATTCCAAGCATTCCAATTTTTACTTCACACCACTCAGAGTACTTCGTATTTATGCCCACTCTCTGCCTTCTTCCCATCAACCAATTTTCAATTCATTTGGCAACTTCCCCACCTATTCCATGTGATTTTAACTTTCTAAATAATCTTTGATGAGGTACTCTATCAAACGCTTTTGCAAAATCTAGATAAATAACATCCACTGGCTTCCCTTTATCTATCATTTTAGTAACCTCCTCCATGAATTCTAATAGATTTGTTAAGCATGATCTCCCTGTAGTAAACCCATGCTATTTCTGATTAGATTAAACTTGTCTAAATGCATTACAATGTTTTTGTTGATTATTGACTCTAACAATTTACAGACTATGCTAGTTAAACTTACCAGTCTATAATTTGCTGGAACTGATTTTTTGCCTTTTTTGAATAAGGTGATCACTTTTGCATCGATTCCAATCCAGTGAAACAATCCCTTTTGCAAGTGATTGAAAACATAATATAGCCAATAGTTTTGCTAGTTTGTCTCTAATTTCAAACAGCAATTTTGGATGAATATCATCTTGACATGGACATTTATCCACTTTCGACCCCTCCAATTTAAAAAAAAACCCATTTCCTCTGTAACACAGATTGATCTTAATCCCGCTGTATCCATGTCTCTTTGAAAAATATCTATAGGCTCTGGTATCTTGGAGCAGTCCTCTTTTGTGTAGACTGTGCCAATGTACTGTTTCGGTCAATTAGCTGCCTCCCTCTTCTGACTTATTATTTTTCCTGTGCTGTTTATGAGAGGGCCTACTTTGTCTTTTGTTCTTTGTTTGTTTCTAACATAAGAAAAGAAGCTTTTAATATCAGTCTTGATCCTCTGAGCAAGTTTTTTTTTTAAAGTTTAGTTTTGCTGTTTTATTCACTTTCCGAGCTATGTTCTGGTTGTCCAAAATATTTTAAATATGTTTCTTTTGATTTACCTGCTTATACATATTTATTCTATGCTTTATTTTTAGTTCTTCTACATTTAACTACAAATCTAGTGATCCACTTTTTACGCCTGGGGGTTTACTGCCCTACATGGAACATATTCCTCTTTTACCTTTTCTAGAACTGTTTTAAAACTCTCCCACTCTGGTTCAACATCTGTTCCTCCGACAATATCTTTCCAGATTATGTGGCTCACTGCCTCTTTCATAGTCTTAACATCTGCCTTAGAGTAGTCGTATGTTCGCGTGTTTATGTTTACTTCTTTCCCTGCTATAAGATCTCAACGGATGATTTGATGGTCACTTGAGCCAAACAGTTCCCCAACTAATGTTTTCAATCATATTTTCCTCTGTAGTAAAAGTTAAGTCGAGTGTGCTTTTGCCTCTGATGGCTGCTTTTACATGTTGAATCAAAAAATTGTCAGTTATGCATTTAACAAAAGGTTTTGACTCTACAAGTGCTTCTGCCATATCCAATTTTATTTCTGGAAAGTTGAAATTCCCCTTTAATAATAATTTTCCTTCAGTTGCCTTTTCTACGCTACTAATCAGCTCCTCATCTTCCTCTTTTTGACTTGATGGATATCTATAGCATACTCCAATCACTGTTTTTTCACTCCCACTTTCCATTTCTCCCTATACACTTTCATTTTTGTTACCACATGATAAATCATCTTTGATCGTTATATTAAATATTATAGTGAATTTTTACACTATAATAAAACGTCACCTCCCTTAGTCTTGTCTCCAACTACCCTATATTTCCTTAACATTGTATATCCCTCTATTTCAAGATCACTATCTGCAATGTCCTCAATGCTGTTAACCCTATCATATCTGGTTTTTCTTCTTCTACATACAGTTCCAATTCTTCTCTTTTATTTACAATACTTCTCACATTTGCATAAAAACATTTTAGTTTGTAATTTTGTTGTTTTTCCAATATTTTCTTTTTCTTTATCATTTTTATTTTTTGGTTTTCCACTTCTTATTTCACAATTCCCTAACCCCAACTCTCCCCTTTGATTGCATCCTCTATAGCACCCTATTGTAGGCTTATCTTTAGTCTCATACTTCATAGGCCTTACTAGTTTAAATTTGTAACACAATGGATAAACATATACTTCACTACAGCATGCTGTCCTATCCAATTTAGATGTAAATGAGTTTATTGAGTTTACGTTTAAGGTGTAAGAAAGAACTGACCTGTAATAAAAAATGCCTTGTTCTGTTTCTTGTCTGTTGGCTTCTTGAAAATGTAGAAGACATTCTTGTGAAGAACACAGTACTGCTTAAGCCAAGACAATCCAAACATTCCTAGATGGACAAAAATAACAGTAGTGTCTCGCTATACAAACATTGAATCATATGAACGCCTTCAATTTAAAATCAGAATCCTTGCAGAAGAACACGTTCGCTCATTTGAACAATTTCCGATCATGATTTCTAAACCAACAAGTCGGTCCGTTTCAAAATTGGCTGCCAGGTTTCCGTCAGACTGATTTAGAAAGCCATGCATAACAGAGCGGATTAAAATTGTTCATGCACATTTGCTATATCTGTGTTTATAATATATAAACTCTGGTCTCTATCTGTTTGAATAAGCAGAGCACTACCAAATGAAATTGTTGATGTCTTTCGTGTATATAATTAATCCTTCCAGTTGACCTTGGATGAGTGTGTGTATCCTAGAGAGCAGATAATAGGACCACTGCAGCCATGCAAGTATGTTAGAAAAGATTATAAAAGAGGAGCTTGGCATAGGGCTAGCAACCTCATCATGTCAACTGAAATGCTGCGGAAACCATCCATGTAAGAATAAGCAGTGTTTTTTCACAGGCTTCCTGAAAGGGACAAGCTGCATAAGGAGTAAAATTAAGATTTTTATGTGTGTGTGTGTGTTCTCCTTATTTCTCTATTTCCCAAGACAGTGTGCATTGCACTCTGGTTTTTATTTTGCACCTTTTGGCCCAGTGCATCCGACTTTGGCATGCATTTTATGTAAGGGTCTGCTTCCTCCTGCATTTTCTAAGGATTGCTTCCCCAGGGTACTGTCCAGTACTATGATGGGGATTGAACCCACCACAATCGGGTTGCGAGCCGTGTCACTTAAAATTAAGACAAACAAGTTCCCCTTGGAGCATAGGGCTATAACAGATACTTTCCAATGAAACCATATTTTACACCGTCTTCTTGAGTTTCGAGCACAAAGCTTTAGTGACCCTGACCTCCTGTTGCAACGTTCGTTGCTAGGTTTTCACTTGTCCACCTTACTATTCTCATCCCCCATGTCTTCTAATCAAGTCCAAGTGGGGTTCAATTTTTGCTTGTCTTCTTTATTTTCCCTGAAAAGGACATTTTGTAAAGGAGTGTTGTAGTTTACAGTGAGGCTGCGATATATGTACTTCTCGAATAGACACATTCGGTTTAAGTATGGCACATTTTTGTTCTCTATGTTCTCTGCCAAGCTGCACAAATGCAGCTTGATTTCAGAATAAGGTCTTTGACAGTTCTGGTACATTGAACCTGGCACAACCAGTCAGCTATAAGTCGCTGTCTGCTGTCATCTCGTTCACTGCATCTATTGAAGCACTCTTCAGAGGAGTATGTAGCTATGAAAAATGGAGATATCTTTTGTATGATCCATACACTTTGACCTGTTCACTGATTTGTACATTTTGATCTGTAAACTGATCCCTACACTTTGATCTGTCCACTGATCCCTACACTTTGATCTGTCCACTGATCCTTACACTTTGATCTGTAACTGATCCTTACACTTTGATCTGTCCACTGATCCCTACACTTTGATCTGTCCACTGATCCCTACACTTTGATCTGTCCAGTGATCCCTACACTTTGATCTGTCCACTGATCCCTACACTTTGATCTGTCCAGTGATCCTTACACTTTGATCTATCCACTGATCCTTACACTTTGATCTGTCCACTGATCCCTACACTTTGATCTGTCCAGTGATCCCTACACTTTGATCTGTCCATTGATCCCTACACTTTGATCTGTCCATTGATCCCTACACTTTGATCTGTCCATTGATCCCTACACTTTGATCTGTCCATTGATCCCTACACTTTGATCTGTCCATTGATCCCTACACTTTGATCTGTCCATTGATCCCTACACTTTGATGTCTTCTATATATTTATCCACATTCAAAAGCATGTATTCTCTTCTCCATTCGTTTGCTTTGTCCATGTTTCTACGCCATAGAGTAAAGATGTAACATCTGACCACTATCACTTTTAATTTGTGAGTGACTTGGTTGGATGCCAATATTTTACTCATGTTAGTGAAAACAGACTGCTGAAGTTGGATGTGTCGAACCAAAAAGTGTAAATATTGCAGTCAAGCTGCAAACTATGACACAACTCATTCAGTTTTCCGAACAACATCCTGCTACTGACAAATCCCTTTTTATGACTTGGTGGCAGGGGTTTCTTCTTCTTCTTCTTCATCGTACGCAGTCAGACATCAACCTTTATTTTTTCGAAAAAAGCAGCGGTCATCCTGAGGCTGTTGACACTGCCCAGAGCTTGTCTAGTGTTGCCACTGGTGATGGCCACATCTGCTCTCTCTGATCCTCGTATGTCGGGCAGTTTTGCAGCAAATGCTCAGCGGTCATTTTCCCGGTACAGCACGGGCATTCGTCAGTGCCACCTATCTTCAATTTGTTGAATAGGTGGTACCTCAGTCTATTGTGGCCAGTGCTAAGTCTGAAGACCACGACCTGCTCTCTTCTGTTCAACTGGTAATAGGCATCATTTTCTTGTGTAGCCAGTATGTTCGGTTTCCCATTTGGTCATATATCTAGCTCTAATAAGCCGTTTTGACTCTTCGTATGTCATACTAGTATCTGGTTGTGGTAGTCTTGCACCTTCTTTTGCCAGTCTGTCTGCCTCCTCGTTGCCTTGGATGTTGCAGTGGGATGGAACCCACTGTACCACTACCCTTTTTGGTGCGGACTGCTGGCATAGTTGACAGAGTACTGCTCTTAAATCATTAAGTTCAGTATTTTTCTGGCTTTTTAGTGCTGTGACTACGGCCAAGGCATCTGTAAGCAGGACTATATGGCTTTCATTTCTTTTACCTGTCACCATTTCTTGGTGGCAGGGGTTTAAGAATGAACAATGAATAAAAAGAAGAAGAAGGTGAAAACATATTTGCCATTTCTATTCTCCCCTTGATTTCCATTTCGCATCTAACTTTTTTGGTTGTTATATTTCCAAGATAGGAGAAGCTGCTCTTTATTTGTTGCAGTATTTGGCCGTCTATTTTTATCTGTAAAGCATATTTCAAGTCTAATTTATTAATTATCACAGTTTTCTTTGTTTTTTCAGTGCTAAGGTACAAACCAAACACCTGATTTTTATTCTTTACTTGTCAGAAATTCTTGTAGTTCTTGTTCGTTTTGAGCCAGCAGAACTGTGTCATACGCATTTCTGAGATTTTTTATTGATATTCCACAGATAATTTTTTTTTTCTTCGTTTGCCTTCTTTCTTTATTCTCCAAGGTGGTGTGCGTTGCACTATATTTTTATTTTTCGGGTGTCGGCTCAGTGCATTCAGTTCGGCATGCATTTTATGTAAGGGTCTTCTTCCTCCTGCATTTTCTAAGGGTTTGCTTTGCCGGGGTAATGGCTGGTGCTGTGATTGGGGAGCAAACCCAGCACCTTCAGATCGTGAGCCTTGTCACCTAACCACTAGCCTACGCCGTCCCCTACACCGATAATGAATCCAGGCATTTCCTCTATCTGTTGAAAAATGTGTTCTGTGCAAATGTTAAACAGACAGAGAGACAGTGTGCATCATTATCTTTAAACATCTATATATCTTACAATGGCAGTTTTATCCCAGTTTAGGTTACTGAGTATTCTTGTGTCTTTCCTATCCATTCCTATGTTTTCCAGACATGTAATTAGTTTTTCAGAGGTCTTTTTGTTTGTAGTTTATAAAGCACAAATAAATGTTTCTCTGTACTTCTATATATTTTTCTGCTAGTGTCCTTATACAGAATATTGCTTCTCGTGTTCAGCTCATCTGCCTGAATCCAAATTGTTCATCCTTCACTTCATTGCTTATTCTATGCTTAATTCTTTCCTGTATCCATGTCTTGCTTATTATTCTTTCTCTGTCTCTCTTTTATTTTTAAAGCAGAAAGCCTAAAAATGAAATCCATGGAGAGCACCCATTACAGCCATATGCCCCAAGGGGAATGTCTGCATCTCCATTTCACTCCTTTTGGCTACCATCCTATTTGGCGCCTTACAGAAACCCTTCGCCAAAGCACTTTGTGAATTTCTAAAGTCTTCTTCTCAGATGTCTCAGAAGTCTTCATCTCGTCAGTGATGGACAAAGTGATCAATGATCATTACACCTTAGGGTGTCTATAAGGGCAACAGCAAACTCTCTCCACTTCACCCGGTCTGCAGACATCAATAGTACGGTGCCTCATCTCTAATTAATGATTTCCATTTTGTCTTCTATGGTTCTTGGCAAAGTTGCCTTCGACCTTTCGCCTTCCTTCTGGGGTCCATACCACAGTGATCCTGGTGATGGCATCAGGTTTTCTTCTTAGGACTTGGCCAATCCAATTCCAGCACTGATTGGTCATAATCGTGTGCATATCTTCTTTATTGATTCAGATATGCAGCTCTAGTTTGGTGATGGCATTTGGCCATCAAATTCTATTAATCTTTCTTAGACAGGTTTGTCTGGAAAGATTACCATTTTAAGGTTCCTTCTTCTACTACTCCCCAACACTCTGCACCATATGGAAGCACAGAAAGTAGACAACCCTTGTATATTCCTAGTGTTTCTACATGGTGTTGATTTACATTAAAACTTTACGATGGTTTTGAGCTTCCTTCTCCGTGTCTGTTTTGGTCTGCCTCTACTTATCTTGCCTGGGAAACTCCAGAATAGAGACTGCTTTGCAATGCTATCAGCTGGTTTCCTTAATGTGTGTCCAATCCATGCTAGCATCATCTTAATACACAAACAATAACAATTTCAATAAAAGCACTAATCTAGAACAATTGTACAAAGATTTCCTATCCTGTACTAATGTAACACATGCCAATACCTGGTCGTTCCAGATATCCCATCTTGATGGGGTTGGTTAGAGCGATCATCGCTGTGACTGGAATGTCTGTAAGAGAGTGAGAGACAGGTGAGCCTAGGAGACACAAATCTGCTAACAAACAACTTATGCCTTTCAGGCATGTTGGGGACAGCAAAAGACTAGAGGAAAAACCCCAAATAAATGCATGCTGAATACAGATGCAATGGGACCCCAACAAATAGCAGCTCATCACATAAAGACAGCCATAGAAACATTGTTGGAGACAGTGATGTGAATGTCTGATGTGAACAATACAACTCACCTGATAAAGACAGCCGTAGAGACATTGTTGGAGAAATTGATGTGAATGTCTGATGTGAACTGATAAAGAAGACAGCTATAAACACTTTGTTGGAGAAATTGATGCGAATGTCTGATGTGAACTGATAAAGAAGACAGCTATAAACACTTTGTTGGAGAAATTGATGCGAATGTCTGATGTGAACTGATAAAGAAGACAGCTATAAACACTTTGTTGGAGAAATTGATGCGAATGTCTGATGTGAACTGATAAAGAAGACAGCTATAAACACTTTGTTGGAGAAATTGATGCGAATGTCTGATGTGAACTGATAAAGAAGACAGCTATAAACACTTTATTGGAGAAATTGATGCGAATGTCTGATGTGAACTGATAAAGAAGACAGCTATAAACACTTTGTTGGAGAAATTGATGCGAATGTCTGATGGCAAATAAAGAAGAAGCAGAAGAGCATTTGAGACTTCGTTTGATGAAATCTCACTTATTGTAAGGTTAGATGTCCAACTGTGAGGCCAGGTGCCCAGTTGTGTGGTCAGATGTTCAGTTGTGAGGCGGGTTGACTAGTTCCCTTTTTCACTGAACAGCATCATTATAAGCTAAAGGTTATCCCATAAGACATGAAATGTAGAGTTCTACCCGAAGGTCAGCTTTCTGAACCCCTTGAGATAAAAACTGGTGTGTGATAGGGATGTCTCTTATCACAATTTCCTGTTCTGCTGGCTATTGACTAGATTATGAAGACAACAAGCTCAACAAACAAAAATGGAATTAATTGGAATTTGACAAAACAACTTAATGATCTGGACTTTGCAGATGACTTGGCTTTGTTTGTCCTATAACTGCAATCAGATGTAAAATAAGATAAGTTTGCTTGACGAGGTCACAGAAATAGAGACTCAGAATACACAGAGAAAAAAAAATAAAGATAATGAGAGTAAATACAATTAACGACAACCAGATTGTGTTGGGGGACACTACTACATAATGTAGAATAATTCACATTTCTTGGTAGCAATATAGATGAAGTTGGAGGAGGAGGTAAAGATAATAAAATAAGAAAAAAGAGGCAAGAACGTCTTTCATTGCATTTGGGAAATTGTGAAAAATAAGGAATTAAGGACAACACAAAAAATAAAAATCTACAACTCTAGTGTAAAGTCTGTTCTATTGTATGGCTCTGAAACATGGAGATCAACACAAAAACAACAATGAAAAAAGTACACACTTTCAGAATTAAAAAAAAAATTATAGATTGATAGAAATGATAAGATCACTAATGTGGAACTGCTGAAAAGAACCAGACAGAATAGATTGATAGAAATGATAAGATCACTAATGTGGAACTGCTGAAAAGAACCAGACAGAATAGATTGATAGAAATGATAAGATCACTAATGTGGAACTGTTGGAGAGAAGCAGATAGATATTAGTGGAACATTTATGTGAGGTGAAAGTGCTGGCATTGGATATGAAGCACGCTAAGGAAACCAGATGATAGTGTTACAAGACAGACTCTATTCTGGAATCAGCAAGGCACAAAAAATAAAGACAGACTAAAACATACACGGAGAAGAGAGTTTGAGACAAACATACAAGAAACAGGGAAAATGTGGTCACAGCTGGAATGGATGGTCCAGGACAGAAGGACTTGACATGTATTTGTTGAAGACCTGTGCTCCACCTTGGTGGGAGGATAATATTTAAGATGAACAGAGAAAAGCCTAGTAGACTGTACTATCAAGGCAAGAGACAGAAGACGCTAGAGATGTATTGCAGCCAACTTTCACTGTTGAAAAGGCACTTTAACTGATCATATATGGCACGACCAAAGTAACACTGCAAATTGTCTGGCATGCCATAAGAGGTGAGTATCAAGGGTTGGGCTTGGAACTGGCCATCTCATCCTGAAGCAACTTTAAGCCACAAACACTTCAATAAATTTGGCCAGATTAATATTTAATGACTTGGCATGTGTTTGTTGAAGACTTATGCTTCACAGGGAGCTGAATAGATTTTGATGATGATCATTTATGGGTTATTGTCTCTAGCACTTTTTTTTTCCAACTTCGAAGGCTACTCAACATTCTGCATGTTTTTGGCATGTGTGAATGACAGGGTGTAAACAAGATGCAGACATTCAACAACTTGGTGAAGAGCCACGGAAGCTGAATTTATAATAATCATGAACCAGAGCACCCTACTAAGAATAGCTGCAGACTGGGGAAGGTGGAGGAAGTTTATTGCCGCCCTATGAAGAAACATGCTGTGCATATACAAGGGGATTGTCATAAGTTGTTGCCCTGACTATGAAGGAGTAGGAGGAGAAAGTTTACATTTGGCACATATGTAGCTCATTCAATTTGTACTGGCCTTGAGAAGTATGAATTTCCCTCCTCAATGGATTTACCCGGTATGGTGCAACACATTTTATTGACCGGATCTGCTACTCTAACAGTTTGTTAGAACAATGGAGAAATCAGAGGCCAGAACTGTGATAAAATTCTTGATGTTGCAGGGAAAAACACCTACAGAAATACACAGGGAGATGGAACTAGTGTTTGAGGATTTCTGTTTTTTGTATGCTTCTGTAAAAAAACTGGTGTAGGCAGTTTAAGTGTGGCCGTTACCATGTTGCTGATCTTCCAAGATCAGGAAGACCATCCTCAGAGTGCAGTGATGAAAATGCTTCAAGAGTGAAGAAAATCATTGGCCTGGATAGGAAAATAACAATTGCAGAAATATCTAGGTCAGCAAAACTGAATGAAAGTATAGTTTTTAGAATTTGACACAACAGACTGAACACGAGAAAAGTGTGTGGGTCCCACGTCTGTTGACATGTGAACAGAAACAAACGAGGGTTGATTGCTGTGGCCAGTTGCTCAAAATGTGTTGGTCAAAAAACATGTTGCCGACCATGGTGACAGTAGATGAGACTTGGGTTTACCATTATGATCCAGAATCCAAAATTTCCAGCATGCAGTGGAAAACCCCAGGCTCACCAACACATGTCAAGCCAAGAGCACAGAAATCTGCAATAAAAGTGATGCTCACTGTTTTTTGGGACATCAAATGTGTCATATTGAAAGATTACCTGCCTCATGGCAACACGGTTACTGGGCAATATTATGCAGAGCTCCTTACCAAACTAAGAAATAATGTCACCAGAAAACGAGGGATAGTGAGCACTAAAATTCTGCCTTTGCTTCAAGACAACGCGCACTCCCATAAAGCAAGGCTTGTGCAGCAAACAGCCAACGATTTGAATATTGAAATTCTTCCACACCCACCATATTCTCTGGATTTAACTCCATCAGACTTTTTTCTTTTCCCAAAACTTAAAAAACAGCTGAAAGGAAATCATTTTGACAGTGACGAAGATGCCATACTGGCTTGTGATAACTGGTTTAGTTAGAAAAATAGGTTATTTTATTCTGAAAGTCTTTTGAAGCTCACGCAGAGATGGCAGAAATGTATAAATTCAGGTGGTGGCTACATTGAGAAGGAATAAGATCTGTGTCAAATTTAAACTTTCTCCTCCTACTTCTTCAAAGTCAGGGTAAAGACTTATGACAAGCCCCTTGTACCTGCTTGAATTGTGATCTAAAAAAGTACACACATTTGTAGAGTTAGTTTAAAATGTCGGCACCCATATTTTAAACATTTGGTAACATTTAAAAAATTGTTTTCATAATGTAAAGGTGTGTTGAAAATTCAGAAAATGGCTGTTCTAAAAAGCTAACAATAAAACAAGCTGTTGAACTTATTCTCAAGGATTCTGAAGCTGATAAATTGGATTTAGATGGTGATTATTCTAAAAATGACAAGTGGAATTTGATGATAAACTGAATTACAAAATGTGTGAATCGGATTTTGATCCAACTAGATACTATTACATGCCCACAGGAAATCATGTTGTGGTCTGGAAAAGTATCCCATATATTGTATCAAGTAAATTTGATACGGGATAGTTTTCCACAAGCTACTGGCATAATAAGTAGAAACATTGGAGATGATCAGGTCAGTCAATTTGAGATAGATTAATTATAATTGAGCACATAGCTTTGTCAGACTAAATAGTTTTGCTCATGTGTCTTTCTTGTGTGCATTTTCTCACAAAAAAAGGAGAATAGAATTTTATGAACTGGGTGGCCATAGTTCAAAGGGTTAAGGACATAAGAATAATAATAATAGTGGGGTGTACAATGTGGTGAGTCTTCTACCATAGTCAGGTTAACACATATTAATGAAATAATACATACTGTCTGCATAGCCATCTTCCTCACTGCCATGGCTACTATCCACTGTGTTTCTCGATTCATCTGCAAATGTGAACATTATTCAAAAGTCAGTAACAATCATCTCAAAAAACAGGTACAGATTTGTTCTTAATGACAAACTTGATCGATCGATATTCCTTTTCTCTACTCTCTTGTGTTTTTTCCACCTTGACGTGGTAGATGACCTTATGTGCCCATGTCCCCAAGAGTTATATGCAGTATTATAGCTACGAGAAGGGCCTCTAAAACCAGACAGGTCAAAGGTAGGAGACAGACCAAGCAGAGACACAAACCTGTTGGCCTTACAGATAGACTGGAGGACAAGGAAGTCAATCCGGACAGAAAAGCTTATAGAAAACTGATGCACTGGGTCACATCATTAACAAAGCAATGCAAAATAATTTGTGGCTTTATGAGGATGTCATGAATAACGAGTCAGCAGCTTGTCCTGACTGAGGGATACCACCAAACAGTGAGAGTGCCATCCCACGTTACATTCCTGGACAAGTTCTATCGAGATATCAACCTCAATCTGATCATTGCTTACTTCAGATATTTTCAAGTTGGGGTCTGAAAGTGTACAGATAAAGATCAGCTCTATAGAGATAACAATAACCTCAGCTAAGAGACCTGCCCAAAAAGTTCCAGAACTTTTGACATTGCGCACCAATGTGATGTCATAGCAACATCCGCTCAGTGGGGCTGCCTGGTTATGATTTTCTTCAATAACTTATCAGTACCTGCATTTTTCTTTTGTGATTGTCCTGAAGCTGATTGTTTACTAACTTGCAGATTGTGTATTGTGTTTACTTCTTGAGATTTATCAATGTCATCAACATTCAGTTTTACTTCAACCTCAGTAAGATGTTTGTGGAGATTTATGAAACGTTAAGACAAGTTTGTAAAGATCATTAACTGTTACAAATGATTTAATCGATTTAAGATTGGTCGGCAGTTAACAGATGATTCATATTCAGGACAACATCATCTAATAACTCTTGTTGCCAAAGTCATGAGACGGTGTGTGTCAATAGTTGTCTGATAGTCCAAGAAATAACTGAAGAATGCAAAACCTCCATAGGATTGTACCATGACATTCTAACAGATAATTTACAAAAGTATTGAGTAGCTATGAAGTTCATTCCATGACTACTGACATAAGATCAGAAAAATAGTCATGTTAACATCTGCCAGGAACATCTAGCACATCTGCCAGGAACTTATTGATCATATAACATGGATAACAACTTCCTGAAGAAAATAATAACCAATGATGAAACAAGGGTCTATGGCTCTGACAAGAAACGATTGGTTGAGAAGAATCCATCAAGACCCAAAAAAGAGCAGCAGGTCAGGTCGAATGTAAGTCATGTTGATTGTATTTTTTTACATCAAGGGTGTTGTGCACCATGAATTCTTACTAGAGGGGCAAATGGTTGCTGCAAGTAATATCTGAAGTGCTGGAGAGGCAAATAGCTGCTGGCAAGTAATATCTGAAGTGCTGGAGAGGCAAATAGCTGCTGGCAAGTAATATCTGGAAGTGCTGGAGAGGCAAATAGTTGATGGCAAGTAATATCTAGAAGTGCTGGAGAGGCAAATAGCTGCTGGCAAGTAATATCTAGAAGTGCTGGAGAGGCAAATAGCTGCTGGCAAGTAATATCTGGAAGTGCTGGAGAGGCAAATAGCTGCTGGCAAGTAATATCTGGAAGTGCTGGAGAGGCAAATAGCTGCTGGCAAGTAATATCTGGAAGTGCTGGAGAGGCAAATAGCTGCTGGCAAGTAATATCTGAAGTGCTGGAGAGGCAAATAGCTGCTGGCAAGTAATATCTGGAAGTGCTGGAGAGGCAAATAGCTGCTGGCAAGTAATATCTGGAAGTGCTGGAGAGGCAAATAGTTGCTGGCAAGTAATATCTGGAAGTGCTGGAGAGGCAAATAGTTGCTGGCAAGTAATATCTGGAAGTGCTGGAGAGGCAAATAGTTGCTGGCAAGTAATATCTGGAAGTGCTGGAGAGGCAAATAGTTGCTGGCAAGTAATATCTGGAAGTGCTGGAGAGGCAAATAGCTGCTGGCAAGTAATATCTGGAAGTGCTGGAGAGGCAAATAGCTGCTGGCAAGTAATATCTGGAAGTGCTGGAGAGGCAAATAGTTGCTGCAAGTAATATCTGGAAGTGCTGGTGTCTCAGGGAAAATGTATGGAGGAAAAAGGCCTGAATTGCTGAGAAACAACTCAAAGTTCCTCCCCCAGGACATTGTATCAGCCCACACATCACTGCTCATTCTGGGATTTTTGGCAAAAACAAAGACAAGTGTGTCACACTACTAACCTGACCTGGACCCAACAGGCTTTGTTCTATTTCTCAAAACTGAAATCATGATCTCACCTTCCTTGAGACCTGGTGCCACTTGAAATGTAAGGGATTCAAACACCCACTGTTTCGTGCTTTCACTGATTCGTTTCTTGAGATGTGAGCACCCTGTCTTTCTGCTATAACGACCACTTGGCTATCTTTTACAACATGCCTTATAGTGCTACTATTCTTTGCTTTCTTTTTGGACCCCAGTAAAACTCGAACGAGTGCAATTTTCATTTGTAAATTTAAACTTAAACATGAATGCATATTGTGGCTACAGTTTGTGGAATTTCCATTTCCCTTCACAAGGAACTTACCTAAAGAGCCACTGAATATATCTTTAGAACTAGATACACTTCCTTCATCTCCTGAGTTGAGAGACAAGCTGTCATGGTCTTCAAAAAGCTTCTGAAGTATTCTCAGAATTTTCTTTTTTTCATTTTCTCCATTTGGGCTTAGAGTTTCTGTCTGCAAGGTAACCTTCAAAAATTTGCTAAATTCTGTGGATAACATAATACACTGTTTTAGAATTAGATTTAGTTGTAGAAAATACAGAGAGAATAAAACATTTGTCAAGTCACTGTGCAGCACACATATCTTCAACAAATATTCCCCAAGTTGTCCTGTCTTGAGGCATGGCTACATCTTACCTGCTTTCTTTACATGTGTCCTTAGCACCCTTTCTTCTTTGTTTTGACCTGTTCATTTTGTTTCCTAAGGCGGAGTGCGTTATAATAGGTTTAACACCTTATGGCCCAGGTTATTCAGGTTATTTAACTTCAGCAAGCATATTATTTTTTGTCATGGGTTTACTTCTTCTTACCTTGTTGAGTTCAAATATATGATTTCTTTTCTCAGACAGGTACTACCTTGTTGAATTCAAACATATGCCCCTTCCCCATAGGGGCACTACCTTGCTGGTCAAACATGCCTGTATCACTCAGCTACACGGCACCCCTCGCCCACAGCTCTGTTCTCAAAATGTGTTTAGTTACATGACTAGCAAACATGGCTGAAGCTGATACTGATTCTCCTTCAGATCTAGATTGCTCATCTTTGCTGGGCTGTCCCCCAAAAACAGGATACCTCGTTGACACAACCTTTTTGACCTAACCTTTCCAGACTGAACGATTCTGCGTGAGAATTCCCCTTGATTCCCCTCCCTCACTCAGCTCGCCATAAAAAAGATTGTTTTGGAGCCTTCTGCTTGCCATTCAAGCACGGTGGACAGCCATACTCAGTTGAGCTTACAGCAAAAGTGCATGAATGCTGCGCACGCTGGTTCTGCTGGGCAGGACCTTATTAACTATGATATGGTCCTGCCAGCGAATATGGAGTATATGCTTCAGACAAGTTGTGTAGCAGCTGAAAACATATATGGTCATCCAAGTGCAATGACGTCGTTGCAATGGAGCCATTTTTCATTTTGCTATCTTCAGTTCTTGCTACTACTAGGTGGTGATAGCTCCCAATGTCTGCACTTTTTATTACTTTCACATATTACAAGGAATGTCTCTATCTGTTATTGATCATTATGTGATCTATCCGACTTCTGCCACTTTAATTTGGTCAGTCCCATATTAGCTTGTTCTCTTGGAAAGAAAGACAAAAGCACTTAGATACTGTTAACAATGCAAGGGAAAAGAGAAAAAGAAACAGACAAAAAGATTCCATAAGTTTCATGGTCAATTAATTGAAGGAGCCCAGTTTTACATATTTTGGGAAGAAACTTTCTTTTTCCAACTTCCAGATAAAACTACCTGTATCATATAAGAGAATTGGGATCAAGATGCTGCAGTGGTCAGCGACCCATAGGGGACTTCTAGCGTCAGGGCCAGCGAACCATAGCTACCAAGACCCTTCTACGCCTCCATGTGGTGATCCTGGATAACAGGCTGCAGCAGGGCAGACTGGCTAAGGAGAAGGGATCGAAGAGGGAATGCTAACCTGGTACTAAAAAAATGCTTGCTGTAGTCGGACGTGTTGGACTGAAAGGTGCAAATATCGCAGCCAAGCTGTAAACTACGACACAACGCATTTCGTTCTCTGGACTACATTCTGCTACTTAAGCCCTTTCAGAGTTTGGTAGTGGGAGATTGAGAACGAACGAAAAAGAAGAAGAAGAAGATATAAGGATATTAGAAAATTGTTTCTTAACTTAACTTAACTTAACATCTTTATACTGGTTTAGAAGACCCTGCAGAGTCTGTATACAACCAGTTACATTTACATCACCTTGCTCTAAAATCTATGCGCATCCAGTTTATTCTTAAATGCATTAACTGTCCCTGCCTCCACTACCTCCCCTGGCAATGCATTCCAAGCAGACACCACTCTCTGACTAAAAAAATATTTCCTAATATCTAACCTGGACCTCTCTTTAATCAGCTTGTAGCTATGCCCTCGTGTTATTGTAGGTGGCTGTATTTTAAAAAACTTGTTATAGTCTAATTTATCGATTCCTCTGATCATCTTATAAACCTGTATTAAGTCACCACGAATTCTTCTCTCTTCGAGACACTGTAGGCCGGTTTTTCTGAGTTGTTCCTCATAACTGTAATTCTGGAATCCCACTATCATCTTTGTCGCTCTTTTCTGTATTCTTTCTAGCATGTTTATGTCCCCTCTATGATAAGGACTCCACACCTGTACACAGTACTCCAATCTAGGTCTAACTAAAGCTTTATACAGTTTGACGATCACTTCCTTGCTCCTATGTTTAATATTTCTTTTTATCATACCTAACATTGCATTTTTCTAGTACTTTCTTCTTTCAAACAAGAAATGTATTACTGATATATGGCTTGGCTTCGTTCGTTCTCAATCTCCCGCTGCCAAACCCTGAAAAGGGCTTAAGTAGCAGAATGTAGTCCAGAGAACGGAATGCATTATCAATTATGTTGTAGTTTACAGCTTGACTGTGATATTTGCACCTTTAGGTCCAACACATCTTACGTCAGCAAGCATTTTTTTTGCACCGGGCGAGAATTCCCTCTTCTATCCCTTCTCCTTAGCCAGTCTGCTCTGTTGCAGCCTGTTATCGAGGATCATTGCATGGAGATGTAGAAGGGTCTTGGCAGCTCTGGTTCGCTGGCCCTGACGCTAGCAGTCATCTATGGGTCACTGACCAATGCACCTCATGCGCTGCTTAGCATCTTGATCCCTTACTGATATATAAAATATATTCTTTTACTGCAGGCATACCTCTTTTCTTGTAAAGCCTAAAGGCAGGCGAAACAAAACAGGTTGTAGGTCAGTTACATGAAAGGACTGGACTAAGAAAGAGGCACTTAAGCCGACTTAAGGATCGTAAATGAAAAACATAATGATGAAAATAAAGCTACTATTAACACTAGTGTATGTGTATCACTGATACTGTGTGATACTATTACTATTATTACTATCACTATCAGCATCACTTCTTAGAATTTGAAGAACCCTGAAATAGCTAAAGCCAAAAAAGGCAAGGAAACATCATGTTTCATATCTGATATCACTTATCAGCTATGTCTACTTATACTTATGTCGTTAGATACGAAAAGATGCAATCTTCATTGAAGTGTCATCTTTTGTTAATATCTTCGAAACTGTGGTGGGCATGGGAAGAAGGAAGGTAAATCAATGTTAATAATGTAAAAGTTGCAATGATGAAGAAACGATAATGATAAGCACGTCGTTATTTATTAATATTTGCTTACCTGAAATCACACGTTTGACATCTTCGTGAAAGGTAGACATGATGCTTTGAAAAATGTTATACGGTCTAGCCAAAGTTATATAACTTGATAAGTGATCTTCCGTCACAACGAAAACATACTTTAGCAACTTTTACTAAAGTTTGGCAAGTAGACAAGGAAGTTTATTTTGGCCATTGGATTGAGCAGGAAGGCAGTTGTTAGCAGTCTTACAATTTACTTCCTGTTCCGATGTCACAGGATTTTTTTTTGCTGTCATTAGACGCTGTTTAAATTGTAGAATAAAGTGCCTGGTGAGCCACGCCATTAAGTTTAAGATAATCATACTCAGCTATTCCTCAAACTTTGAACTGAATAACAAGTTGGAAAAGAGCATATCTATCGAAATGTTAGTGCATGTAGAAGATTGGGTTGTATTTCTTGAGAAGAGAGGAGAACAATTGTGGAGGTATTTAAAACGTTTGGGTGAAAAGAGTGTAGTGTTCATTGATGACCGAAATCAAATTTAGACAGTTCAGATATTTTGGCCATATAACAAGACATGCCTCCTTGTTGAAGACAAGACTAGAGGGTAGGGTGGAAGGCAGTCGTCCAAGAGGCAGACAACGTTATAAGTGGCCGGATAACATCAGGAGATGGACTGGGAAAAACCCCCAGATTTCATTATTACAGCAAGAGATGAGTACACTGTAGACCCATTGCAGCCAAACTTCGATGCGAAGATGACACTTGAGCTGAACTGAACTGCTCAAAATGATATAGGAGAGAACTAATCATAAGTTGACAACAGAGTTCCCGGTAACCATTTTGGATTTTAACAGCGGAGCAAATGAAGCATTATTCTGTATAAGGACACTAACATAAAAATATATAGAAGTACAAAAAGCATTTAAATGTGTCCTTTTTATTTTATAGACTTAAAAAAAGGCTTTCAAATTGGCAGTCCCGCATGAGAAACTAATTACATGTCTGTAAAGCAGAAGTATTGACGAATAAGACACAAGAGTAGTCAGTGACCTATATTTTTTCTGATGAAACTGTGCAGAAACACGGACCATGAACTAACAGTTCGAAAACAAAATAGAGATCATCTAAAGTTATACATATGCACGTGTTGGATTTCGTAGAAAAAGAAGCAAACAAATAGAGATGTCATGAAGAGAGTAGGCATGGGTAGAGATTTACAATTTCTGGAAATTAAATTAAAAAAGGCAGAAGCACTTGTCTAGTCAAAACCGTTTGTTAAGTGCATAACTGACAATTTTAATATTCAACGTGTAGAAGGAACTACCAGAGGCAAAAACATACTGGGACAAGTATTTACTACAGTGGAAAATGCAACTGAAAACGTTACCATTGGAAAATTTTTGGCTCAAGTGACCATCAGATCATCCGATGGGATCTTAAAGAAAAAATAAGCATACTAATATACGACTATTCTAAGACAGATGTTAAGAAGATGAAAGAAGCAGCGAGCCACATAATCTGGAAAGATATTGTAAGTGGAACAAATGTTGAAGAAGAGTGGGAGAGTTTCAAAACAGTTTCAGAGAATCTAAGAAAGGAATGAGTTCCATGTAGGACGGTAAATATGAAGCGTAAGAAGTGGATAACTAGATTAGTAGTTAAATGTAGAAGAGCTAAAAGTAAAGCATGGACAAATATTTAAAGGCCGGGAAATCAAAATAAACATTTAAAATATTTGGACAAGTAAAACATAGCTCATAAAGTTAATAAAGCAGCAAATATTTACTTCGAAAAAAAATACGTTCACAAAGGATCAATACTGATAGCAAAAGCTTCACTACTTACGTGAGAAATAAACAGAGAACGAAAGACAAAGCATGCTCTCTCAAAGACAGCACAGGCAAATTAATAAGTCAGAACAGGGAGGCAGCTAATCTGCTCAATCAGTACTTTGGCACAGTCTACAAAAATAAGACTGCTCCAAGATCCCAGAGCCTAAAGATATTTTCCAAACGGATATGGATACAGTGGGATAAAATTAAGATCAATCTGTTATTCGGGGGAAATGTTTTATTTTTTTTTGCGTTCGCCTTATTTCTCTATTCCCCAAGGTGGTGTGCGTTGCAGTGTGGTTTTTATTTTGCGCCTGTCGGCCCAGTGCATCCGACTTCAGCATGCATTTTATGTAAGGGCCTGCTTCCTCCTGCCTTTTCTAAGGGTTTGCTTCCCCGGGGTAACGGCCGGTGCTATGATGGGGATCGAACCCAGCACCTTCTGATTGTGAGCCGTGTCACTTAACCCCTAGCCCACGCCGTCCCCCCCCCTTTTTTTAAATTGTAGGAGTTTAAAGTGGATCAATTTTCGGGTCAAGATGGTATTCATCCAAAATTACTGTTTGCAATTTTAGACCTGTTAGCAAACTGTATGCAATGGTGTGTTTGCGCTAGGTATCCCAACCCAGCGATGTCGGGGTCGACTAGTTCTTCGTCGGTGTGGCGAAAAGTGAAATGAGTAGCTTGCCGATAAAGTGACCACACCAGTCAACCTCACCTTCAAGTGGTGCACACTGGGAAACAGTGTCTGCGAGGCTATAGTCAAGCGAGGGAATTGCTCGCCTGGGAAAACTGGCTCCTCCAGGTCAAAAGCAGATATTGTCCAGCACCGGCTTGAAGATGAGATGGGGTTCGCTAAATAAAATACAGCCGCCCAAGATTCACACATGAAGACACAACCAAAATCAACTATACCTGCTCGATCACAGACCGGGTAAACAATGACCGCGCCTGTCGTCCCACACCAGTGAGGAGGTGATAAGTGTGTTACTGGTGGAACCATAAAGCTGAGGAAGGACAAACTCATAATAGGAACATGAAATGTCAGAACACTGAACCCATGTGGTAAAATCAACGAGCTAACGCATGAGATGAAGAACTACCGCTGGGACATCCTGGTTATCTGCGAGGCTCTATAGAAAAACTTTGGTGAGTTTACCAAGGAGGAGGGCCACATGTTTTACTTCAGTGTTTCAGTGGCAGAGAGGACATACATGTAAATGGAGTGAGGATACGGTACTGGTACATAAAGACACATCCAAATATATATTGATTTGTCGTCCAATAACTAGCCGATTTATCATGTTACGGCTAAAGCCAGTGCCGTGTAATATTACCATAATAAAGTGCTGCGCACCAACTGCAAACTGTGAAGATTGTGAAATAGAGGCATTCTATTATGAACTTCAGAATCTGATAACCGAAACGCCAGAGAAGAATATAGTGGTAGTCCAGGATGATTGGAACGCAAAGATTGGAGAAGATGCAGTCCATGACTAGAGAGGAACATGCGGCCCATACGGAAACAAGGAAACTAATGACCGGGGCCTCAGACTCCTAGGATTTGCACGATGCAATAAGCTGTTGGTGGGAAACACGCTCGGGTATAACAAGCCGTCTAGATGTTGGACATGGTGTAGCTCAAACAATGAAGTTCTCAGCCAAATTGATTATATACTGGTCCAGAGGAGATTTAGATCTAGCCTCGACACCGACACAACGAGAAGTTTTCCCTGAGCGGATATAGGAAGCCACCACGATCTTGGTATGATGACTATGCGTCTGCGATTGAAGAGAGTCGCAAAGAAAAAAGTGACTAGACTAAAGTTTTACCTAGACAAACTAAAAGACTCAAGAATCATCGGTGTTCCGATCGAGGGTTGAATGGAGATTTGCTCCACTGTTGGCTCTCAGAGATGGACTGGAAACCGATACAGTAACACAGTCTCTTAACTCAGCACTCATAGATGCAGCAACAGAAATCCCCGGGTGCAACCAAACAAAATAGAAGCAATTGGTGATCAAAGAAAGTCTAGACCTTTGTGATAGAAGAATGTCACTGAAAAACCCAAAACATTCACCTGATGAAATCGGCAGATATAAAGAGGTTAAGAAAGCAATACAACAAAAGACGAGAGAGGCGAAAGAAGCGTGGATATGTGAGCAATGTACAAACATAGAATATAGATTAGACAGAAATTACGCTAAAGAAGCACACAAGGTGGTTAAAGAACTGGTAACATCAAGACAAGGCAGGAACTTTATGATCCAGGATAAAAACGCCAAGTGCATTTAGAGGAAAATGAAATACTGGCACGATGGACTGAGTACTATTCCGAGTTATACAACTATGCGGGACGGGGCGAGCCTGAGAAAACAATCTCTCCAACACCAACAACGATAAAGGATAACCAACTGATAACGAAGGAAATGTAGCTGCAGCAGTAAAGACACTGAGAAGAGGGAAGGCGGCCGGCGTGGACACACATGTGCAACAAAATATAGACGACAGGAAACTGGTCGGACTTATGGACAAAATCGATGGTTATTCCGCTACCTAAGTCTGGAAATCTAAAGCTGTGCCAAAATTACGGTACAATAATCTTCATCAGCCACCCTAGCAAAGGTCAAGCTTATAATAATCCTCGAAATATTGAAACCCCAAGCGGAGAACGTCATTGCTGAGGAGCAGGCAGGGTTCAGACAGGGAAGAAGCACTACCGAACATATATTTAATTTAAGACTGCTAAACAAGAAATATCTGTAACAGCAGCACACATTGTATCATTTGTTTATTGATTTCACGAAAGCGTTTGATAGGGTATGGCACAGAACGCTATGGGCAACCATGAGGAGGTATATAATCAACGGATCTATTATACATGTCATTGAACACCTGTATGACAACGAGTCCAGCGCAGTTCTTGTGAATGGGAGGTGCCGTGGATGGTTTCGCCCATCGGTCGATGTGAGACAGGGTTGTACACTCTCCCCAATACATCTCACAATATTCCTTGAGGGAATTATGAGTGAGGCACTTGTAGATCGCCTTGGTACCGTCAAGATAGGGGGCCGAACGATTTCCAACCTTCGTTTTGCAGATGACATCAACTGGTCGGCGGGCACAGAAGCGAAACCGGTAATGGGTCAGAAGGCTAGATGAAATAGCTCTTGACTATGGCATGGAGATTAACACCGGAAAGACAAAATTAATGACCAACAACGTCGAGGGCTTAAACAGTAGGATAAAAAGCTAATGGCAAGGAACTCGAAGTGGTCGGCCGTTATATCTGGGTTCGATTGTCAGGGATGAAGGATCAAAATGTGAGGTGTTGGTCAGAATAGCACAGACAATAGCGGCGCTTGCCCAGTTGAACAAAATCTGGCAAGATAAACGAAGATCAGATTAATGCGTACATTGGTCCTGTAAATATTCATCTATGATTGTGAGACATGAACAGTTACAGCTGACATGCAAAGGATACAGGTCTTGGAGATGAGATGTTTCCGAAGTCCCCCAATATATCACGCACATATACCGAGTTACAAATGAGAAAATACGAGAAAGAATTACAACAGAAATAAAGCCTTCGGACTGAAGACCTCTTGGCAACTGTCAAAATAGGGAAACTCGCTTGGTACGGGCACATATTGAGATCAAATAGTCTTGCAAATACGACCCTGCCCTGAAAGGTGCAAGGCAGACGACGAAGAGGCCGCCCCAAAAAGAGGTGGGAGGACAACAGTAAAGAATAGACCAATCTCCGACCAAAGGCAGCAGCCGGTGACAGAGAGGGATTGAATGGCATTGTGGGGATGTCTTCATGTGTGCCTCAAGGGCCTCACCGGTTACGGGAGGACCTCATATGACCTGATATGTAATATATCTATATATGATGGGCGTGTTGAGGTGAGAAGATATTGAGGGATTGAGGAGGGAAGAAATGGCTAGTTGAGGAGAAAACTATAGAACATGCTGAGGAAGAAGAAATTGGCAGGTTGAGGAATGGGAAAAAATAGACAGGAGAACGAGTGTGTTGAGGGAGGAAAGAGATGGGCGGATTTAGTAGACAATATTGGCGGATTGGCGGGAAGATATTGTAGAGTTGAAGGAAGACGAGATATACATGTTGTGAGTGAGATAGATGGGTTGAGGGAGAAAGTGATGGATGTGTTGAGGTTGAGATGAGTGGGTTGAGGGGAGAAATGATGGACGTGTTGAGGTTGAGATGAGTGGGTTGAGGGGAGAAGGGATGGACGTGTTGAGGTTGAGATGAGTGGGTTGAGGGGAGAAGGGATGGACGTGTTGAGGTTGAGATGAGTGGGTTGAGGGGAGAAATGATGGACGTGTTGAGGTTGAGATGAGTGGATTGAGGGGAGAAGGGATGGACGTGTTGAGGTTGAGATGAGTGGGTTGAGGGGAGAAGGGATGGACGTGTTGAGGTGGAATTAAGTGGGTTGAGGGGGTGGGGAAAGTGATTACGTGCTGAGGGTAAGATGGGTGGGTTGAGGGGAGAAGGGATGGACGTGTTGAGGTTGAGATGAGTGGGTTGAGGGGAGAAGGGATGGCCGTGTTGAGGTGCAATTAAGTGGGTTGAGGGGGTGGGGAAAGTGATTACGTGCTGAGGGTAAGATGGGTGGGTTGAGGGGAGAAGTGATGGACGTGTTGAGGTTGAGATGAGTGGGTTGAGGGGAGAAGGGATGGACGTGTTGAGGTGGAATTAAGTGGGTTGAGGGGGTGGGGAAAGTGATTACGTGCTGAGGGTAAGATGGGTGGGTTGAGGGGAGAAGTGATGGACGTGTTGAGGTTGAGATGGGTGGGTTGAGGGGAGAAGTGATGGACGGGTTGAGGTTGAGATGGGTGGGTTGAGGCGAGAAGTGATGGACGTGTTGAGGTTGAGATGGGTGGGGTGAGGGGAGAAGTGATGGGCGTGTTGAGGTTGAGATGCGTGGGTTGAGGGGAGAAATGATGGACGTGTTGAGGTTGAGATGCGTGGGTTGAGGGGAGAAATGATGGACGTGTTGAGGTTGAGATGGGTGGGTTGAGGGGAGAAGTGATGGACGTGTTGAGGTTGAGATGCGTGGGTTGAGGGGAGAAGTGATGGACGTGTTGAGGTTGAGATGGGTGGGTTGAGGGGAGAAGTGATGGACGTGTTGAGGTTGAGATGGGTGGGTTGAGGGGAGAAGTGATGGACGTATTGAGGTTGAGATGCGTGGGTTGGGTTGAGGGGAGAAGTGATGGACGTGTTAAGGTTGAGATGGGTGGGTTGAGGGGAGAAGTAATGGAAGTGTTGAGGGGGAGTTGGGTAGGTTGAGGGGAGAAGTGATGGACGTGTTGAGGTTGAGATTTGTGGGTTGAGGGGAGGAAGTGATGGACGTGTTGAGGGGGAGTTGGGTAGGTTGAGGGGAGAAGTGATGGACGTGTTGAGGTTGAGATGGTTGGGTTGAGGCGAGAAGTGATGGACGTGTTGAGGTTGAGATGGTTGAGTTGAGGCGAGAAGTGATGGACGTGTTGAGGTCGAGATGTGTGGGTTGAGGGGAGGAAGTGATGGACGTGTTGAGGGGGAGTTGGGTGGGTTGATGAATGAAGTGATGGGCGTGTTGAGGGTAAGATGGATAGGTTGAGGGTGAGATGGGTGGGTTGGAGAAGTATAGAGATGGACAGGGTAATAGGAAATTTCAAGGAGGAAGAGTCAGTCACACGCGTTGGTTCACAGGAGAAGAGTTGTGCCAGTTGGATGACGCGGAAAAGTGCAATGAAGATGTAAAGCGGAGGAGGGGAGTCTTAAATTATTAAACTGCTTTTGTTTGAGAAGCGGTAGTTCATTTCTTTGTTGTTATTTTGATTGTATTTAACATGCATTTTTTAAAATAAAGGGAAAAAAAACTTAAGGAACTCGTATTTTGTTCTTATTGATGGCAGGCTTAACTCACTTATGGTGAGAAGCGTAGAAAAAGAAGACGATTAAAAGCAGGCAGAAAGAATGATGCTCGTACAGGTGGATCTTGTGCCCTTTGTAATGCAGTCCCAGTTTGATGGAGGCTGGGACACAGACTGGTTTACACAGAAACACCTTTATGAAGTCATGATGCTATACCATTTTTACAATCTTGTGTGGAGTCAAAATGTGAAAACAATCGGATGCAGCAGGCCCTAACATCGCTGGAGGAGTGGGCAAAATCATGGCTGGTCAAAATAAATGAAGAAAAAACAACATGTACGATATTCTCCTTTTCAAATAAACCACATAATACTAAAAAAGTCTTAATGGCAAATATCTGCTGCTGAACGACAATCCAAACTACTTGGGCGTCATATTTGATCAGCCCATGACATGGAAAACTCAGATTGAGAGAAACCGAATGAGAGCCAGACAAAGAATGGCAATCATGAGAAAACTTGCTGGCACAAGGTGAGGAGCAGACGAAAAAATACTGAAGAAACTGTACACTGGAAGAGTGAGACCAGTTCTAGAGTATGGCATTGCGGCATGGACAATAGCAGCAACGGCGAACTTTGATAAAATCAGCAAACTTAAAAACCAAGCCATGAGAGTTATAACAGGAGGCATGAAGTCAACGCCAATTGTAGAACTTGAAAAGATTACAAATCTGCAATCCATGACTGATAGAAGAGACAGCAGAGCCCAGCAGCAAGCAGAGAAACTAAGAAGACAGATAGACCATCCAATGCATAAGAGACTAAATAGATTTGTAAAAGGGAGACTAAAGCGGAGAAACTTTACAGTAATAGCCAAAGCAAAGATAAGTGAAGACCCTATGAACACCACAACAACACCAAAGCCCACCCCTACTGTACGCAAAAACATCTGGAAGCAGCATATCGTTCCAGAAGTGGTAGAAAATATACCAGGTATTGGAAACAAGAACAGCCAGACTGAAAAAGAAAGAAGAGACATAATACTGTGGTACATAGCGAAAAACTACACAAGCATGGACTGGACCCATGCATTCACCGACGGTTCTGCAACAAACACAACACAGAATGGAGGGGGAGGGGTATTCCTGAGCCTAACAAACGATAGAAAGATAACACTATCGGTGGCAACTGGAAAATTCTCAAGCAATTTCAGAGCGACGGCAGAGGCATTGAAGGCTGCAGTACAAGCAATGCTGATAGGCGAAAGCAATGAAAGCCAGATAGTCCTGTTTACAGATGCCCTGCCCGTAGTTACAGCACTAAAAAGCCAGAAAAATACTGAACTTAATGATTTAAGAGCAGTACTCTGTCAACTATGCCAGCAGTCCACACTAAAAAGAGTAGTGGTACAGTGGGCTCCATCCCACTGTAACATTCAAGGCAACGAGGAGGCAGACAGACTGGCAAAGAAAGGTGCAAGGTTACCACAACCAGATTCGAGTGTGACCTACAAAGAGTCAAAAAGGTTTATTAGGGCCAGATACATGGCCAAATGGGAAACAGAACATACTGGCAACACAAAAAATGATGTATATTACCAGTTGAACAGAAGAGAGCAGGACGTGGTCTTCAGACTCCGCATAGGCCACAACAGACTGATGTACCATCTATTCAATAAACTGAAAATAGGTACTGATGAATGCACCTGTGGTACAGGGAAAATGACCGCTGAACATCTGCTGCAAAATTGCCCGACAAACGAGGACCAGAGAAAGCACATGTGGCCATCACCAGTGGCAACACTAGACAAGCTCTATGGCAGTGTCGACAGCCTCAGGATGATTGCTGCTTTCTTTGAACAAATTCAAGTTGACGTCTGACAGCGTACGAAGAAGAAGAAAAAGAAGAAAATGTGAAAATGAAGAGAAGAAATCTGAGAATTCTAAACATTGTATTTTCACAGGTGAAAGTGTGCATGTGGTATACACAATCAAAGAACACACAGACTACAATAAGTTCCTGATCACAGATTTCAGGTCACGCACGGAAGCAAACAAGAAACAAAAACATCAGCATCGAAAGAAACGGTTGCATAAAAGCAAGATAGTGGGTTTTGTGCACTGAAAAATTAATGCGCATCGTGACTTCAGCTCAGTCAGCTTGTGCATCCAGATGTGGATAGTGAGAGCAACCAGGGAGGCATCAGTAAATATTTTCAACCCATTTCAAGTATCTGACTAACCATATCAGTGGAATACAAGGGTGCTTCAAATGAAAACCTGTCATTTTTATTTTGGAAAATTTATTAAGAAAAAATGGCACAAAACTGTATCATTTTTTCATTGTAGTCTCCCATTGCATCTGATACACGTCTCTCAGTGCCCACAAAGTGTGAATTTCTTTAGAAAAAAACTCTTATGGTTGTGTGTAATAACTCATACACCCCATTGTTCCAATTCTGGAGTGTGACAAAACTGACTCGCACAACATGCAGAGCAAAGCCAGATGTCCTCAAAACATCAGCACTCGCTCTGTGTTTCTCTGTAGCTGAGTACGCCGCACCAGTCTGGAAGGACTCTGCGCATGACAAACATATAGATACAGCAATAACTGAGACGAGACAGGCCGTATAGTTACTGGATGCCTAAAACCTACATCACCTGAAGAAATGTACCCCATAATCGAGATAGCGTCATCAGAGATACGAAGAACTGTCGCGTCAGAGATAGAAAGAGAAAAACAGGTAAATGACCCAAGAAACTCTATGTTCGGACATCAAGTGAAGCGCGCAAGACTAAAGTCAAGACGCGAAGTTTCTTACAGTCAACCCATGACCAACTGTAATAGACCACTACAGGTGGCCATGGTCAACCCAGCCCCTACAGACTAGTCCAGGAAAACGACGCATCGAAATTTGGAAACAGCGACATAGGTCCCCTTGATCGAGTTACGGGAGGAACCTGCGCCTGGACATATCCTGCCCTACACAACATGGAAGTCACTAAATAGACTCGAACTGGTGTATCACGATGCAGGAAAAATCTGAAAAGATGGGGATATAGAGATGATGAAACATGCGAATGTGGAGTAACACAAGACCAGGACCATCTGATGATCTGCCCAAACCTCCTGGGAACTTGTAGTATGGATGATCTGCTGAGTGCCAAAGACAGGGCAATCCACATGGCTGAATACTGGAAGAATGAAGTGTGACGTAGTGCATAGTACACGGAAAGTAAGTAAGTACGTAATTCTGAAGTCAGCTGTCATGGCACCCATCTTGCGTAACAGGAGCACATTATGTGGTGTCCAGAAGTTCTGCTATTTCATTTAGCCATTGCGATTTTTCATCGTGTTGTGAAACTGCTGCAATTGACTCTGGTGTTGCTACTCAATGTGCCTGACCCGGTTGAAAAGTCTGTCGTAGAACTCGTGCCATTTCGGAACTTCCTACTCCCTTCGTACACCTACTCAGTGGTCTCGAGATAAGGTGTCCCCCTCGGGTGCCGGAGGTCGCGTGTTCGAATCACGGTAGTGACCGGAATTTTTTTCACGTGGATCTTCTTGAAAAAATTCCCATGATCTCTGGGTAGTGAGATAGGACTCCTGTGTTCAGTGTCGCGCACGTTAAAAATTCCTTGGCAGTCGAAAATCGAAAAGAGCAAGCTTAACGGCCGCTGCTCGGACAAAATCCAAATTAAAAATCTACCCAAGTTATTTGTACATTACCCTGGTTTGTTAAGAGCAGCTATAGATGGCAATTTACAGGCTGCGGGTCTACTTAGCTCTAGTGTTTGAGTCTATTAAGATGGACTCGCACATCGGTAAAAACCACCCTCCGAGAAACTGGCTGTATACAGACTCTGTAGAGTCTTCTAAACCAGTATAAAGACGTTAAGTTAAGAACGTACGATTCTTTCAACTACAGACACAGTCTGCAGTTATATCAGGGCACACACGTCAGTGTGTTGGTATGCACGCGAACGTATGTGTATCTGTTTGTTGTAATCTGAATGTTTATATGGAAGTGCATGCGTGTTGATGAGGTCACTGTAAGAATTATGAAATACGCGAATGTTTTTTGTACCATCCATTTGCAACTGAGCTTTTGCAAAAAGATTAACCAAAACAAGAACACGTATAAATCATTCCGTACTGACGTCGCTTCTCCCAGCCAAACCTTTTGTAAAACGAAAAAAGGAATGTGTAGCATATGTTTTCACGTTCAAACCCATTAACAAAAATATGCTATTTTTATTTCAGAATCCTTTGGCTGCTGTCTTTCTATGCAAGTATCAACATTCTTTCCCTTCGAATGAGAATATCTTTTGAGGTGTTTCCCGTGTTTTTATTTACATTTTAAGGCATTTCATTGTTTTGTGCGTGTAAGTGCATAGACAGGTATCTTCTTCTTCTTCTTCGTTCGTTCTCAATCTCCCGCTACCAAACCCCGAAAGGGCTTACGTAGCAGAATGTAGTCCAGAGAACGGAATGCGTTGTGTCGTAGTTTACAGCTTGACTGCGATATTTGCACCTTTCGGTCCAACACATCCGACTTCAGCAAGCATTTTTTGAGTACCGGGTTAGCATTCCCTCTTCGATCCCTTCTCCTTAGCCAGTCTGCCCTGCTGCAGCCTGTTATCCAGGATCACCGCGTGGAGGTGTAGAAGGGTCTTGGCAGCTATGAATCGCTTGCCCTGACGCTAGCAGTCAGCTATGGGTCGCTGACCACTGCAGCTGATGTGCTGTTCAGCATCTTGATCCCCATAGACAGGTATATGGGTTTGGAGGGACATTGAGGAAGATGATACATAAGGAGAAGAGCAAGAGATGAAGATAACATAATGAGAAGAACAAGAGATGAAGATAACATATATGATAAGACGAATGATTGAGATGAGAATTAATAAATAAGGTAGGAACAAATAATCAAAATGACAAGTGAGGAACAAGAGATAAAGTCATAAAGATGATAGATAAAGAGAAGAACAAAATATAAAGATTATCTATATATATATATATATATATATATATATATATATATATATAAGGAGAATAACAAGAGATTATTATGATAGAAAAGGAGAATAACAAGAGATAAAGATGATAGAAAAGAGGAACAAGAGATAAAGATGATAGAATAGGAGAAGCATTAAGTATGAAGATGATAGATAAAGAGAAGAACAAATTATGAAGATGATTAAAGATTAGATAAGATAATGACAAATGATGAAGATAATAGATGAGAACGGAATAAATAATACAGATGATTTGTAAGATGACAACTGATGAAGAAGATGTATGCATGAAAAGTGACAGAAGACGGGCACTCAAATTACACAAAGATATTACATATAAGGACATAGACTGATAGATGAATACACAGATGTAGATATGGGTAGACAGAGAAGTAGCTACATAAAAAATGCCAGTAAGTAGTTAGTTAAGTAGAAGCAGAGATACATTGGCTGCCAGAAGAACTTGCATGTTGGCAAACAGTCTAGGACGCAACATGAAGGGCCAAAGATGGACAAATTTATTTGAACACAGCAAGAATTATCAAAGACATTTAATAATGCTGGATAATTTATTAATACAAGGAAGATATTATCACATTAGATGAAAATGACTGTGTAAAACAAATATTGTATCCAAAGTCCAACGTGGCCCAGAAACAGGGAGAACAAGCATCTCAAATGAGATATAGTTACAACATTTTAAACAACAAAATATGAACATGAATGTATTTATCAAAAATAGTAAGCATTCACAGCGATGATCTTAAAGAGTTGGTTTTCTGTGATAAATATAAATAAATATTCACATAAAGAACAGGAGATATCAATTGTAAGAAAAAACATTAACAAATAAGTCACACACACAAAATCAAGGAAAAGAAAAAAACTGAAATCATTGTGAGAACAGGTAACATTTTGGCACATTATCACAACAGGCACAACTAATGAATAAAGAGATACAGGATGACTGAGAGAGAGAAGGTAAAGGGTCATTTTTGTATGTGTGTAATAGAAAAGAACCAACGATGAAGTAGTAGAGAAATAAAATAAACATAGTTCTATAGCAGAAACAGCAATCAGGGATGAAGTGTTAGGGACTACATTGTACCTGTATGATGTGAAGTGGCCAGTTCCCTTCTGGATGCCTTTTCTTTCCTTACTATAGGTCAGGTACCCATTTACAAATGAATCCCTTTATAGCTGGGTCGTTGGTAGGGGAAATTGAACCCCGTCCCTTTGCTGGGAAAAGTGATGTGCTATACTACTACTACACTTATCAGACGCCGCAATGAAGAGATATAATTGCTAAATCCAGATAGAACATCACTTGAAGAAGGAGAATGACAGACTAGAGAACATAAATATGTGGTTTATTTCTTCATTCTTTCCATTGATCTTCAACAGGAACATAAGTGTGTCTTGGACATCCGATGGTATGACTACATCTGCAACGTGGATGTCTGCTGAAACACTTGACTGACTCCGAGTTTCTTTGTTCAGTAATGTTGTACGGCCGGACCAGGAAACCCTGGCTCACAAGATACTACACAAATTGTTCCTCAGTGCCAAAAGTCTTCCCCCGACCAGCTGGAGGTGCAGAAGAGGCTGTACCCCCACAGCACGGCTCCAGCAAATATAAACCTCGACCTCCACTCTGGACGAGGCCTGCAACCCCGCCACAGCTATGGGTCATAGATGTGACCGACCAACGCAATGGGCCTCAGACCCCTAAGCAAACATTATTATTATATTATTATTACTCAATGTCAAGGACTCGCATCTTGTTTAAAGATGTATTGGTTCTACTTAACACTGTAAGGCTTCCTCTAATTTTCATTGCTAGGATCTTTGTTTTACTTAGTGTGTATTGTGTATTTTAATTTATGGTATACATTTTCTGTTCTTCTTCTTTGATCTTTGGTCAATCATTGGCAATGCAATCAGTGACCATCATGTCAGTGGCATCTTTAAGGGCAGCAACACAATCCATCTATTTTACCCAGTCTACAAACATCCTTTGTACAATGCCCATGATCTGGTTCATGATTTAATTTAGGTTTTTATGATTCATCATCAAGTTACAAGTATCTTATATCTGCTTCTCTTTCACATTCCTTCTGAGGTCCACCGTATGGCGGTTCTTGGGATGATCTTCAATTCTTTTCTTAGGACATGTTGATCAAATTCCGGTGTCGACAGGTTATGGTAGTGTGCACGTTTTTTTGGTTGTTCCGGACAAACAGGTTTTTGTTGGTGATGGTGTTTGGTAAGAAAACTGGATGAATCTCTCTTAGATAGGTTGTGTGAAAAGTTGACATCTTTGACATATAGAAGCACAGAAAGTGCACAACTTTTGTTTATTACTAGCTTGATTTTTTTCTGTCTTGCAAAGACTTAAAAGTTGGCAAAGACTATTCTGGCTTTGTTTATCATGCTTTTGATGTCTTTGCCTGTTTCAAGGTTTGGTATAGCTATGCTTTCCAGGTATGTAAATGTGTTTGCCTGTATTAGTTCTGCATTCTATTTTAATTGGTTTGTCTTTCAGTTTCTTTTTTGGATGAATCGGTGTGAGTGTACAAATAGTGAAATGTCATCTGCTTATTCCAGACCTCACAGTGTAGGAAGTGATGTTCATCGTATTCCTCTTGAGATGTCCTGTGGGGTCTTTAGTAATCTGTTAGGATGGTACCTTGACTAGATATTTGAAGAGGCACAGTGATTGTAACATTTGCTCTCAATTATCAGGCATGGAATCCACACTATATTGTCCCTCTTTGTTGTCATCTCTTTCTTTTTTAATTTGTCTTCTATATCATAATAAACAAGCAGATGACACTAGAAAATTAAGAAAATGTGTCAAATAAATAATAGATAAAACCAATAGAATGTTGACAAAGAAGAAGTGTACAACATAAATAATTTAGTATGAATAGGAAAGATAAAATGCACAAGAGAGGTAAATTAAATCAATGACATGTATAAGTCTGAATGTCACAAAAAGAAGTGAAAATAAAGAGTAGCAAAATTAATTGGTAGAAGTTTATAACAAGAGTAAATTTTATGTTTTAGAATAAGAGGTAGAAAGATTCTGAAATATGTGGTCAAATAAAATACAAAAATGATATAAAATAGTTGGTAAAAGTTAGTACAAAAATTTAAAATAAGTATAGGTTTAACAGATAGAAATTAGTTAAATTAAGAAGCTAAAAAATTGATAGAAGTGAAGACTACAATTTAGTAAGACAAACAAAGACTATAATAAGTGAAAATATATTACCAAATAAGAGACAGAAATAAAGACAAACCTATCTCAGAGACCAACAACATGAAAGATGCACAATTTAGAAATTACAAAAATATGTTACATGAATTTTCTGCAGTTAATTATCATTTTTGACACTGGAAATACTGAAAAAAATGTTTACTTCAAAAGCATGAATACATACATACATACATACATACATATATATATATATATATATTTATCTTATTTTTAAAAAGGCACATTTGGAAGAGTATCACAATGAAGCTTTATCGTGCATCTTTTTAATTTTTGTTAGATTTCAGGATAAGTTAGAACCTACCTATCCATTTTTGTACTCGTTCAATCCACTTCTTATTTACGGTACTTATTTTTCTAACTTCACTGACTCACTATATTTCTATTGACCTGCGCTCACATATTTATTCCTTTACTTACAAACACAAAGACTCACACCAATTTATCATATGGTAATAAAGACACTAACTCTCACTCACTCACCTATTCACTCAGATCTGGCTATCTTTTAACTATCCTTAGCTCTTGTAATTTCTCTGAGTAATTGTTTCTGCATTTGTAGGAAGCATGGAATAACATCATGGCCAGGTGAAGCAAATTGACCAAGATCCCACCTCACTTCCTCACAGTGCTCCTGGAAACAGGCTGTGCAACAACAGTTTGGTCTATGAGGTGAAGTTAGATACTGTGACACTAGGATTAGTGGTAATCTACTGAGAAGTCTTGCATTGAACTACAGCCAGGTAGACCCAGAACAACCTTCTTTGGAATGCTTTGGGCTGTAAGAATAATAATAGTCGTCCATCACAAGCAATGATGACAACATCAGTCAGACATGTTGTGTTGCACCTCAACAGTGAGTATGAAGAGGACTGTATTGTCCAATTCTAGCACAGAGTCCCCTTCCACATATGCAACATATAAGGTCAGGGCTGACATGCGGGTGTCAATTGTTTTGCTTTTCGCACAGCATGATTTCTTCAAGCCTTTGAGATCCGGTGTACCTCAGTAATGGAGGCAATCTGAACATGGATTTAAACAAATTTTAAAATACAAATTCAAGATGATCGAAAAAGAATAATAATCAATCAATAAACTTGACCTGGTCCCTGCTGCAATAGATAAGTTCCTGCTGGTCCATCAAACTGAAAGATTTGGGAAGCACTGGCCTCTTGGACTACATTAATATTTTTAGTTAGTGAGGGCAAATCATGATGGAAAGTAGTTACTCCACCAACACAAAAAGCTGAATACTCCTGCAAGGAGTATATGTTTTAATATATAAACAAAATTGAAAATTTGTCAATAATAAATGCATATTATTTGGAATGCACCTTTTGAGTCAGACAATCTTGGAATGGGGGGGGGGGGGGGGGGTGTGTGACATTCTGACATATCATGAAAGGGTGCATAGGGCACACAAGTTTGAAGACCCCTGGTTCAAATTAGCATTGTGAAGTAAATTTTAACACATAAGATAAACACATTATGACTTTAGTACAGCCCCATTTCTTTGGTTGTTCATATTTGTTTTGTCTTCTACTCGCAAAAAGTATTTGAAATTCCATAGCAAAAACTGTCATCAGTGTTAAATCACTAGAAACTTTATTGTACTAGCTCTCAGATTTGTCTGATGTACAGGTGACTATTTCTTTTCCTCATCACTTTTTTTTTTCTTAATTTTTAGTCAGGTGTCCATTTACAGCTGAGCAAACTGGATCCTTTCAACACTGAGTGTGGAATGCTTTGTCACAGGATTCAAATGCTCTAACTGCTCTGCCACTAAGATCCTCCACTTTACCAATACAAACCACCAAACTTGAGAATTGTGTGTGACTACAATCATAAAGCATCTTTAGAAAAATGTTGTTTACAACCAAAAACTTTCAGTGTCAGGTCACTGTTGTGCACCAGACCAAATAATTTCATAGGCAAACTACTGATCTACCTAAAGTTGACATCCCTCTAAAGTCCATACCATAGCAAACCCTTTGGAGAAAGGAATATGGACTACCAGTATGTTTTAAAACAAAAGTGAAAGTAAAACTAGACAAGGATGAACAGAATGGTGTGCAACATAGGACGGTTACTCTCAGTTTCCTGAATGAAGAATACCAACAAGACCTTTGAGTCCAAGTACACACCCATCGGTCTGCACAGAATGCAGCAAAGAATGGAAGAGCGGGAGGGTACACATAATACCAAAACAACATTATGGATATGGTCAGAGTACAAACCGGGAAATGATGTTTTAATTATGATTCAGAAATCCAGGCAATCAAGATGGCAATTGAGAAACTGTTGAACACCAATCTTAAACCACAGCCTGTAGTATTTCTGACAGATGCAAAATTTGCACTCAAAATACTAAAGTCTGGGAAGCTGCCAGGCCTACAGGCTCTACTGTTTGAAGTGAACAACCAGCGCAAGATTGTCATGCAGTGGATACCTTCTCATTGTGGAGTACCAGGTAACAAGAGAGCAGATCGGCTGTCAAAGGATGGTGCTGCTGACAAACAACTAGATGTACCAGTTACATACCATCAGAAGAAAGGGATGATCAAATCAATCAGATTCCGATCAACATTAGAAAAAGACAATTATCATAAGCAGACAAGAGCAAATTATTGTGTTGTGCCTCTAAATAGGACACGACTGACTCAGCAGCCATACGTAAACAAAATTGAAATTGGCAACTCAGTTATGTGTAAATGCAAAGATTGCATATCAAACTGTAAAACATGTACTACAGAACTGCTAAAAATATAACATAACAAGTCACTGGCACTGAGAAACATACTGGAAGACAAACTTGATGAACCTGTATGGGAACTACAAAAGACAGTGAAGTTTATTCAAGAGCAAATATTGCAAATATAGACATTATATTTGAATGAAAAGAGGAGAAAAGATCACAAGATGAACAAGAAAAAAATATTATATCATGCAGATTTTTTCACAAGAGGTAATATTATTGAAATATACAAATTGAGAAACTGCAAGTATTGATAACAATTGGTGAAGATAGAATACAATAAAAGCAGCACAAAAAATATTTCATACAAAAGCACAGTAAAAAGACAAACACAATATTTTTGGTTTTAACAAAGACAACGAATTAGGCATCAATTATTATATTAGAATTATTAATTAGGAAAATGGTAACATGAATTAATATTTAACAATCAAACAACAGAGAACAACAAAAATATAAAACAAATAATCAGAAGAATAATTAACATATAGAAGTTATATTCCTTGCATGTTTCTTAACAGCTTGTTGTACAGTTTATCAATATGCCAGAAAGATATGAGTATAACCTCAATTATAAGTTTTCTTGATATTTTTTGCCCCAATTTTTGTTTTATTTATCCAACAATTTTACATATTGTCACAAAGTTTTCTAACTGATATTTTAAATAATCAACTCAAGGAATATTTATTGCTTCTTTAACTTAACTCAACGTCTTTATACTGGTTTAGAAGACCCTGCAGAGTCTGTATACAACCAGTTACATTTACATCACCTTGCTCTAAAAGCTATGAGCATCCAGTTTATTCTTAAATGCATTAACTGTCCCTGCCTCCACTACCTCCCCTGGCAATGAATTCCAAGCAGACACCACTCTCTGACCAAAAAAATATTTCCTAATATCTAACCTGGACCTCTCTTTAGTCAGCTTGTAGCTATGCCCTCGTGTTACTGTAGGTGGCTGTATTTAAAAAAAACTTGTTATAGTCTAATTTATCCATTCCTCTGATCATCTTATAAACCTGTATTAAGTCACCACGAATTCTTCTCTCTTCGAGACACTGTAGGCCGGTTTTTCTGAGTCGTTCCTCATAACTGTAATTCTGGAATCCCACTATCATCTTTGTCGCTCTTTTCTGTATTCTTTCTAGCATGTTTATGTCCCCTCTATGATAAGGACTCCACACCTGTACACAGTACTCCAATCTAGGTCTAACTAAAGCTTTATACAGTTTGACGATCACTTCCTTGCTTCTATGTTTAATATTTCTTTTTATCATACCTAACATTGCATTTGCCTTTTTCACTGCTACCTTAACTTGCTCACTCACCTTTCCTGTATGATCTATTATAACTCCTAGGTCCCTTTCCTTATCTATCTTTCTAATATTGTTTTCTCCCATTCTGTAATTATGTTCCATATTACATATATATCTTACATATCTTTCTTACATGCACAGTAAGCCTTATTGACAGTGACCACATGCAGAAGACATTTTCATTAGTTTTTCAGCTCTCTATGAGATTCGTAATATTCTTTAATATACAATTTCCTAGTCATCTTCTTTCATTTTTTTTGTTTATTTCTTTTTTTCTATGGAATATTGTGAATATAAAGTAAATAGAATAAGTAAGTCCTAGAGTAATTAGAAGTACAAAGCAAATAAATGAAAAATATAAAAATAATGAAAGTTAAGATATTTTGGTCATATAAAAGATGCAACACCTTACAGAAAACTGTACAAGAAGAAAAGTAGAGAGCAAACATACCAGAGTAAAACAACACTATCAATTGGAGGATAACATCAAGAGATGGACATGGAAAAGCTTATTAAATGACACCATCAAGACAAGAGATGGAGATCGTTGGAGATCCATTGCTGGTGATGATAACTGAACTGAATTAATAGGATTAACTTCTAAATGACATTATATTCTGTAAGTAATGCTGAATAATTGTTATTTATAACTTCCACAGACACAAATTTCTTTTGCATTAGATCAAATTTAAACCTATTTAGCTCCCTATGGAGCATAGGTCTTCCACAAATAGACACCAAATTGTTAAATGTTGATTTGCCCCTATCTATTTTGTAGAATAGAGATTTTATAGCAGGAGATGGGGAGAAGAGACTGGCATCTAGTCAGACAAAACATACTGATCAGATATATTAGTTGAGATTTACTAAAATATAATGGCCGTCCCCCACCTCACTTCCATAGATTTTCCTGGAAATGGGCTGTTTTCATGAAAGCTTGGCTAACAAGGTGGTGGATCAACATGATCTACACAGTAGTCAGTGACACTGCCTTAAGTGACAGATGAAGCCAAGCATAGCACAACTGCCTGGAAGACTCTGATCCCCCTTCATCAGCATGCTCAGGATGTAAGGAAAGCTACTGCAACCTGCCATTTAAAACACTTTTCAGGGTGCAAAAAATAGTAATCTTACTCATTGTAGGCATTCAGCAACAACAACAACATAACATGGGATAGCCAAGCCCTGGTTCAGACATTCAGATATTTTGCATTAGATGCTCTTTATAAACAATATATATGTGAATATCTATTAAAGAAAGAAATAATGGGGGCAACTGAAGGACATGTAAATTTCATCTCATTGACAATATCAAAATACCATCATTTTAATAAAGTGGTGAGAATTTGCATATACTTGAGACTGGGCCAAAATAAAACCACAGCTTGTGCTAAAATTGAAAAATAGATCTTCGATAATGTTGTGCCAAATAACAAAATGGACTAGATTGGTTTTAGAATGAGATTTACTGTACTTCTGTACAGATGACTACTGGAGTTTAAATAGTATATTTTTCTCATCCTCATGTGATACATTGTGATATGAAGCAATATATATATATATATATATATATATATATATATATATATATATATATATATATATATATATATATATATATATAAAAATTTATTTATATATAGGGTAAAGTAAGTAGTATGTCTTTTGTAGAACGTTGTTTCTAACAACTGCCAACCTATTTGGCTGTTGTTCTTTACTTGACAAGTGTGCAGTACGGTAGGTTGCCATTACACTCCGTACATGGAGGAATGAAAAAAAACCATGTCTGCCAAACTGGACATGAGCGTGAATCAAACCGGGTGCGTTGGGACTATGAAACAGATGCTTAACTCCTAGGCCACCCAGCCTCCTATATATATATATATATATATATATATATATATATATATATATATATATATATATATATATATATATATATATATATATATATATATATATATATATATCCTTCTTCTTTTAGCTTATCCTGTTATGCCTTTGAGTGTCAGGTTATGAAGAGATCTCTCTCTAGCATGAGCCCGACTGTGTACTTCATGCACAGTGGATAGTACACAATGTACCTCATGTACCGCTTCATATATTTCCAAAAGTCCCCTATTTTGGGGTCTGCCATATATATATATATATATATATATATATATATATATATATATATATATATATATATATATATATATATATAATATATACATACACACACACACACACACACACACACACACAAAATTGAAACTGGAGCCAAATATTTACACATACATCCATAATTTTTGTAAACGAACTGAAATATATTTGCTACAGAATTTAGCAATACATATTGATATTTATAATATTTTAGGAACTGCATAAATAAAATGTGTAATATTAGTTGATATTTGATCTGTTTCATGATTATACATAATATAAACAATTTATGTTATGAACAAATTCTATATTTTTATATTTCTAATTTGCACCTATTTTATTAAATTAAAAAAATCTTGACTTTATATTCTTAATAAATATGTGCAAATCAAGTTTGTTAAATTTTCAGCAAATAATGCAACATGTTGATGTTTATTTTGTTAAATGTGATTCTGAAAATATGGGATGCATAGTGTGTAAGGAGAGCGTCATATTTGAAAAGATGGGATGCATACTGTGTAAGGGGAGCGCCATATTTGAAAAGATGGGATGCATAATGTGTAAGGGGAGCACCATATTTGAAAAGATGGGATGCATTGTGTGTAAGGAGATCTCCTCATCTGTAAAGTAAGTATTGGTCTTCAAGACCTCCAGTTTACATTTCTCGTGTAACGATTACAACTTTTAAAAGTTCCTGTAGATCGTGACAACTTAAAAGTTTTCAAAATGGTGTTCAAACATGGCTTTTGTGGCTTTGCTGGAGTCCACACATGCTCGCTCAACTCCCTTAGTGACTCCTGGAGGTCCACAGCTGAAAACACCCACTTTTCGGACCTGAGGAAACCAGAGTGCATTAAGATTAACAGCATGGATATATTTATCATGTAACTGTTCAGCAGCACCATTTATATAAGCCAACGGACTTACTAGCTATAGTCAAGAGGTAAGGCACTCATCTCTCAAGGCGATGAATGGAAACGGTGAGTGATCGAGCACTGCAAGTTTCAAGCAACTCCTGCCCTGAAGGGAGGTAAGACCAGAATGCCTGCATCCTGAGTTACCCTCAGTCATCTCTACTGATCGTCTTGTCACTGGTCCAAGGTAATACTGGATGAGAGTGAGGTAGATGACCAGCACAGTTTCTTGCTCACTATAATCCAATTACAGTGCATGTTACATCATTAAGGCAAAAACTGCCTGATGATGTCGTTATCCCTCTTACAATGAGTAACTAACTTTAAAAAAATATAAAGATATATTAACTTAACAGATTTATATAGATATATTTATATTTGCTGTTTGATAGATGTATGTGGGTGCTAAGTTGTGTGTGTTAAAGTCAGGTGCAACAGACTGACCAAGACCTTACATTACCTCCATACCATGCACTTAGCATTTTGCAGCAGCCTAGTCAATGACATGAGGATCATCATTCTGATCCCCACAGTGGTAAGTTTACTAAGAAGCCTTGTATTGTTCTACATCTAGGAAGGCCCAAATCCACCTTCTTCAGTACACAAAGAATATAAGGAGAATTACTACAACTGGTGGGGGAGGAAGACTAACCTCTGGTCAGTCAAAACATACTGATCAGACATATTAGTCAAGGTCAGACAAAACATCCTGGCCAAGACCCTTATCTCGGCTACCTAGTAGCCCTCCCTGGAAACGTGCTGCTTTCACGGCAGCCTGTCTAACAAGGTGAGAAATCGACGTGATCCCTGTAGTAATGAGTGACATGCAGATGAAGCCATGCATAGCACAACCAGCTAGAGGACCCCAGTCCACCTTCATCAGCACGCTTGGGATATGAGGAAAGCTACTTTAACTCACAACTTAACATCCTTTTCAGGGCGCACAAAAGAGTAACCTCCTCATTGTGGACATCTGCAAACAACAACAACAACTGGTTGCCAGAGAGCATTCATAAAGAATGAAGAACTTCATATCATTAGTCACTATAGCAAAGACAAATGTATATATATATATATATATGAGGCGTGTTCAAATGAAACCGGACCTAACTGCACCACCAAGTGAACATACGTACGATGCGCATGATGACATCAAATCTGTTGTAAACAGCACATACCAAACATCAAGTTTGCAAAATTTCATTATTCTCCAACACCTAGTTTCCTTAGCAGACCATTGAAAACATGGCGGATATGATAAGGAATACGTCCAGAGTTGATCAGCGAGTGGTGATTCTGTTTCTAACAGCTGAAGGATGTCGACCAGTTGACATTCAACGCAGAATGCAGGCAGTTTATGGTGAATGGAGTTGTTGCATCAATTTTGGTGATGGCATCACAGAATATAGGCAGTGTATAGTGATAAAAGTGTGTTGAAGACAACAGTGAAGAACTGGACAATGATGTTTAAAGAAGGATGTGAGTTAACGAAAGATCTTCCAGGACCAGGTCAGGCACATATTGTTGCGTCAGAAGATGCCATCACCAAAATTGATGCAGTAACTCGGGTCACCATAAACTGCCTGCATTCTGCAATGAATGTCAACTGGTTGACATCCTTCAGCTGTTAGAAACAGAATTACCGCTGGACGGATTCCGTATTACATCCGTCATGTTTTCAATGGTCTGCTGAGGAAACTATAAGTCAGTGGAAAATCAAATTTTGCAAACTTGACAATTGGTATGTGCTGTTTACACCAGAATTGACATCATCCTGCACATCATACATATGTTCACTTGGTGCAGATAGGCCCGGTTTCATTTGAACATGCCTCATATATATATATATATATATATATATATATATATATATATATATATATATATATATATATATATATATATATATATATATATATATATATATATATATATAAATATATATATATATGTTGGGCGGGTTGAGGTGAGAAAAGATTTGTGGGTTGAGGGGGAAAGGGATGGACAAGCTGGTAATTGGGAAGAGCAATTTGACATATTTATGTGACACATTTAAGTAGACAGTTTGACAGAGTTAGGGCTTACATGGATATTTTTTTATGGACAGTTGACATATTTATTTGTAAATATTTATATGGGAAGTTGACAGATTTATGTGTAAATAGTGAAATGGACAATTGACAGATTTAAGGCGAATGTATTTATAGGGGAAGTTGATAAATTTACGTGAATGTATTTATTTGGGAAGTTGACAGACTTATGTGTATATATTTATATATAGGCAGTTTGATTGATATATATTTATTATGATGCCACGTCATGGCATCAGCGTCAAGACCAAACTCAAAGTCTACCGTACAATCATCATTCCAACCCTACTATACGCTTGCGAAAGCTGGACTGTATACTCTGGACATGCAAGGAGGTTAAACCACTTCCACACAGGTTGCCTGAGGCGAATATTCCACATCCGATGGCAAGATCGTGTCACTGACATCGAGGTTCTCTCGAGGGCTAACATGCCCAGCATCCATGCACTGCTAGAAAAAGCACGACTAGGATGGGCCGGACACCTCGTCCGTATGTCAGACGAGCAGCTCCCAAAGAAGCTTCTCTACGGCGAGCTGAGAGAGGGATGGCGCGAGAGAGGGCGCCCAAAGAAACGTTTTAAAGACGGTCTGAAGGACTCACTAAAAAGTTGCCAGATAGACATCGACACCTGGGAATGTCTTGCGAAAAACAGATCTGACTGGAGAAGCGCAGTCAAATCGGGTGTAGCTGCTGGTGAAGATGACCGTGTTGTGAAAGCCCAGAACAGACGCGAGACGCGGAAATCCTGAGCAGCGGGAACACCATCCCCTTCTACAAACCTTGTGTGCCCGATATGTAGCAGATGTTTTCGTGCTCGCATTGGCCTGTTCAGCCACATGCGCACCCACACCCAACAGGGAAATCTGTGACAAGGATGATGTCGGCGGTCCTCATCGACAACGATGGACAGCTATTATTACATTTATTATGAACAGTTTTTTAAAAGTTGTTATTGTTGTTGTTACAGATACTGATCTTGTCCTAACACCCAGTGGTATCTGCACAATATTCTTGTCTTTGTGATTGTTGTTGATTCTTTGTTTAATTCACAGAATGTGAATTACCATCTGTTTTGTTAATTATTATAAAACATTTCCTATAGATCTTATGACTTTTAAAATTAGTAACAGATCTATATTGATAAAAGATAGAAGTACAAAAGTATTTTAACCTAAACCTTAGTTTATTTTATGTCCTGCAATATTTATGAAAGAAGAGCACACAACTGTATCCTTTTTTAAATGTAGTCTTCATTGTCTTTAATACAAGTTCTCCAGCACCTACAAAGGACATGGATTCCTCTAGACAAAGTCTTTTAGTTGCGTATACAGCCACTCATATACCTTGTCGTTGTTTGAATTTTGTAGTTTAGCTACTAAAGCACTGACTTTGCAGCCATTTTGTAGAACTGGAGAGCATCATGAATGATGTGGTCTGTTAACCTTGTCTGATGTCAAGAAGTGCGGTGATGAACCTTGTCTGATGTCAAGAAGTGCGGTGCTGAACTTTGTCTAATGTCAAGAAATGCGACTATTTTAGTCTGTGATTGTTCATCATGATGCGTTCTATTGCTACTATTGTCTATGGTGTCAATACTCAGTACCTAGCTACATCAGGAACAGTCTGTCACAGAACTCATATCATTAAAGAACTTTGTTTTTCACTTATACACTTGCTGGAGTGACAGGCATGCATTACTATACTGAAATTTCACTCGCTGATTGTAGAATGTTACTTCTCTTTGGTGCATGTCACTAGTGGGACAGCCGTTTTTAAATGGCTACTATGACATCATGCTGCTCATCTGCAATGTGATGCCAACTGCAGAAGACTCTTGAAGCTTATAGCATGTCTCATACATGACAATGGCATGATGCTTCAAATTTCTATCACAATTTTAACGCTATCATTTGTAGCCCACCAACTGAATTAGCATATTCAATTTAAGGTAACACTTTCACACACAAGCTTCTGCACACTTCATATCAGACTTGCTTGTTTGTTTATCCGTTATTCATTGTTTTCAACTCGCTCTCAGTCACAAAAAGCGCCACTCTAACAACTGTATTTTTGTGGTTACCTGTGGATGTGCCTTGTTAACAGCTGCCATGATCTTGTTTAGCTGAGGTCGACCAAAGTGGGTTGTGGCCTTCAGGCCAGTGAACACACTTTTCCCTCCATTTAGCTTCTGGAAGTGTTCTTCAAAGATATACTGAAAGTACATGTACAAATTGAAATTGAAAGTAAATGTGGAAATGTATAGTAAAATTAAATGAAAAAATGGATACCAAAAGTACATGTAGAAATAGATAAAGTACACATGGAGAGATAGATACTGAAAGTGCATGTGACAATTAATACTGAAAGTGCACATGGAGATTAAGGCTGAAAGCATACGTACAAATTGACACTGAAAGTAATTGTAACATGGATACTGAAAGTACGAGTTCAAATGGAGAATTAACATTTAATGCTCTTCATTACTAGTCACGATATGGCTTGGCTTGGCTTCGTTTGTTCTCAATCTCCCACTACCAAACCCTGAAAGGGCTTAAGTAGCAGAATTTAGTCCAGAAACCGGAATGCTTTGTGTTGTAGTTTACAGCTTGACTGCGATATTTGCACCTTTCGGTCCAACACATCCGACTTTAGCAAGCATTTTTTGAGTATCAGGTTAGCCTTCCCTCTTCGATCTTTTCTCCTTAGCCAGTCTGCCCTGCTGCAGCCTGTTATCCAGAATCACTTTGTGGAGGTGTAGAAGGGTCTTGGCAGTTCTGGTTCGCTGGCCCTGACGCTAGCAGTCAGCTATGGGTAGCTGACCACTGCAGCTCATGCGCTCTAGTCACGATATAACAAGAGAGATCTCATTTGTGTTTGAAACAAGCAAGCTAAGGTAGACTGCATTATAAATAAAGTGAGGTGTACAGAAACATATATTTTATTGAGAATACAGATGACAAGACGGATTTTCATTGCATTGAAGATTTTCAATTATGGGACTCCACAAAATTAAGTCCAATATGAAGATCAGTATCTTCAAAATATGAAAATCAGTATCTTCAACTGTAATGTAAAATTAGTGTGGGAATCAGTGTGCATGGCTGGGAAGCTGGAGAGGTCAAAAAAGATACTGAGCAGAATGGAGAAATTGAAATGTGATGATAAGATCACGAATGTGGAACTGTTAGAAAGAACCAAACATATCTCAGTGGAACATGACATGATAGAAAGTGCTAGCTTTGAATAGTAGACACAACAAGGATACCAGTTGATAGCATTACAAGAGATGTAGGGCAAGACAAAATCACATATGGAAAAGAGAGCTTGGAACAAACATAATAGAAACAGGAAAGACAAGGACAGAGCTGGAACATATAACCCAGGACAGACGAACTTGACATGTATTGGCAAAGACTTTTGCTTCATGGGGAACTGAAGAAAAGTTTTGATTGATTGATTTAATATTGACAATTTACTGATCACATTAACATACCTTGAGTTGTACATATAATAATTTATACGCAGTGGTTCTCCAAGATGACAAATATTTTGATGGTTCCTGTAGAATAAAATGGTAAATTAAGACCCTCTACATTATGAACAAAAATAGTAAACTTACCAGCAATGAAGTTCTAAGATCAAAATTCTGGAAGAACTGAGTGATAAAAATATCAATGGAAACCATTCCTTGTGTGTCTATTTCTTCCACTTCTTTGAGAATGTCAATCAACCACTCAAAATGACGCTGACTGCCAGTGATCCAAATGAAGTAAACCTGTGATTAGGTGGAAGATTGAAAGTGTACTAGTCAATTAGCAGCAGTAACAAACAAATACATTAAGGACTTGTTTTAAAACAGGATTTATTATTAAGGACAACAACTCACTACATCTACTTCACCCAGTCTGCAGCCATCATTTGTGAAGTGAATTTTTTTCTGATTCATGATTTCCATTTAAGATTATGTGGTTCTTTTATAATTTGTCTTACGCCGCTCTCTCTTTCACCTTCTCTTTAAAGTCCATAGCATGGCAGTTCTGGTGATTGTGTCAGGCTCACTTCTTAGAACATGGGCCAATTCAATTCCAGCATCAACTGATTGTGATGATGTGCATATCTTCTTAGTTGCTCTGGGCAAGCAATTAGATTGGTGATGTTGTTCTGCCATGAAAAAGAAAACTCTACAAATATTTCTTAGACATGTTGTGTGGAAAGGTGACAATTTTGACATTTATGTTTGTGTTACTCTCCAGCACTCTTCATATAGAAGCACATAAAGTATGCGACTCTTGTATATTTTTACTTGGTTTTTGTGCTGTACTGTAAAGACTTGCAGTTGTTACCATCTGGCGGAACTGTGCTTTCTAGTTATGTAAATGTGCTCAATTTTGCTAGTTCTTGGGTCCATGTATTAATGAGATTTTTTACATTTAGTGAATTGACTTCTCTCTTCTTGATTTTAATATTAAATCCATCTGGCTATATGCGCTCAAAATTCTTGTCTAGTAAATGTTTATGTTGTTGTTGTTGTTGTTATCCCATAGCTGCTGAGCAACCCTGCTCTTGGCAGCCCAATGCCATTCTAATATATATACAGGCCTTCTTCAGTTGTGTCACTGCTCCGTACAGTGTGTTGGTAATTGTCGGCAGTGCTTGTAAGAGTTTTTTCTTCATGTCTGCAAGCGCCTTGCACTCAATGAGTAGATGTCGAACTGTTTCATCAGGATGAGAGCAATGTCTGCACAAGGGCAGGTGCTGGGGATTGATGCGGTTCAAGTGGCTATTAACACTGGTAGGCCCTGTTTGTAACTAAAAGATGAGACTTTGATCTCTTCTATATAGTTTATTTATGTCATCGTTACTTTTTGGCTGTGACATTTTGCTGAATATACTGCAGCCTGTTGTTTCCGTCGCCCACCTGTTCATCCAGATTTCCAGAGTATTATTCTTAATAATTTGTTTTACTGTGTGGTTACTGCAGGGTCTATCCAATTGTTGTTTTGAGTACATGTTTATAAACATTTTCTTTTATTTATAATGTAAAGAGCAATTCCATTTTGTTTCCCAGCGGAACTCTTTGTGCAGCTTATATTTGATGCACAAAGTTAGTTTTGATGTGTTCTCTATTGATTCTTCTCTTTTCTCTTGTGTTGGTCAAATTTGTTGATACGCTGGCCAGATCTAAATATATATATATGTGCGTGTGCATATATGTAAATATCTACCTGAACTCAAGTGTCATCAAACTCAATTAACACTATAGTTCACGGGTTATAGTATGCTGGAATTACTATCATTAGTTAGGAGCATTTGTGTCCTATTACTGCTAGGTGGCCCACTTGCAAGGGGCCAGTCACATCACAGAAAAATAAAAATGGCAGACAACACTGTTAGTCCTTGCATGGAACAGTGTGTTGTGATGAAGTAAGATATTTGAATGGTGTAAACATAAACGTTTTAGAGAAGGCCGTACGTCTGTGAGTGATGATCCCGGCCATCGTGGCTCTCAAACCACCAGTCATTCCTGTGAATTTCCAGATTGTGGAAAATTGGTGTATAACCTGTTGCAAAATTGCAGAAAAGGCAAGTCATTCTCGGGGTATGTTGGATCCTATTATTCATGAACATTTGTATTTTTTAGAAGGTTAGTGCATATTGGGTGTCAAGACAGCTTTCCGCTTTTGGCCAGCAGAGTTGAGTTCAAGCCTGCACTGAATTGACGGATCATTTTGACATGGAAGGACATGACTTTTTGGATCGCTTCATTACATGTGACAAAACCTGGGCACATGATTACATGTGACGAAATCTGAGCACATCATTATACTCCTGAATTAAAACGAACATCCAAGCAGTGGAAGCATACACAATCACCACCACCAACAAAATTATTGACTATTGCGTCTGCAGATAAAGTGATGGTAAGAGTTTTCTGGGACAAACTTGACAACTTTCACGTTGATTTTCTATACCATTGTGCCATTATCAACAGTGAACAGTACATATGCATTTTGAGTGATGTGCATAACTGTCTGTGAAAAAAAAAAGTGGTTTTATCACAAACGGCATCCTGCTCCTGCAAGATAAGGCTCAATCTCATACTGCTCACTGCACTATGTGCCATCTGCAGCAACTTGGCTAGGTAGTATTGCCACTTCCACCTTACAGCCTAGATTTAACTTCAAGCGATTTTCACCTGTTGACCCCTAAAAGAATTCCTGGGAGATCAGCATTTCAGAACTGATGACAAAGTGAAACAGGCTGTCCTGGATTGGTTCAGACATACTGACAAATCTTTTAATGCTGAAGCTTTTCAAGCATTACTTAAATGTTGAGATAATTGCATAAACATTGCCGGAAATTATATAAAAAAATTAATGTAATTTTGACTACTTGAAAAATGTTGTTTTTCCTTACAAAGAAAGTCTCGGTTTGACTTGAATACTCCTCATACGTTTGTTATGTAGAACCTGCACAATTTTGAAATCAATTGAGGGCAGATAAGAAAGTGGTGTCTGAAAGGATGGAGTAATAGTATGTACTGTAACAGTTCCACCCCGAGCATGAGAGTTTAGGGCAGGGGTGATGTAGTTGCAGAGAAAAAAGGTACCTGAATGAGTGCCAAATGTCACTCTCTGTCTGGTCACTACGCCAAGGTCACTCACCATCTCAACAAAGGAAATCAGAGTTGGGGAAAGAATGTACAGGTAGGGACTGACCACTGGCGTTCCAATTTGGGTAGTTGGGGGTGAGTGACAGACGGGAGGGCAGCAGAGCTTGCTGCGATAGATGAGTGACAGGTGTTCAGAGAATTCGTTCCAATAAGGACTGAATAGAGCCATCCCCCTGAGATCCATTGGTCAGCTCTGATACTGCTTGAGAGTATATAACAAGAGACAAAGTTTAGCTCCAGCAGGCTGGCCATGGAGAGGGGACGAGTGAATGTAGATACACCGACTTAGTAGAAGAGCGATTGATAGACTGTTGTACGAATGTAGAGATAGAACAGGATCGCTCAAACAGCATACGATTGAGTCGGGGCCAGCCGCTCAAATAAGTGTGTGTGGGCATTTTGTATAGAGGAGAGGTAATCTGAATGTGTGTTGTATGCAGGACACCTTGTGAACGAGGTATGTCCTGACGAGTTAAGCCAGTGTGTAGATCAACTAGGTGAGATCTAGATGTGTGTGGTGTGTGTAGACACTGAGGGAACGAGGTATATTCTAGAGTTATGTGTATATGCAGATCGACTGAGTTGAGAGATCATGTTAGTTTACGTAGAATATATTGAATGCATTATGTCCAGATCGCCCGCCTGAGGGGATTTGAGTGAGGCAGAGTTTGTTGAGGATGCAGATCTGAGAAGGAGATGTGTGTGTGATGTATGTACGGCACTTGAACTGGGTTTTGATAGTTGGGAATTCCATCAAAAGCTACTGCTTAAAATTTCCGCTTTAATTAATATTTATATTAACATATATATAATATAGGAATATTTAGTTAAGATGATATGAATTGAATTGTGTTTGTAATTTCACTACTCATTTTTCTGGTATGAGTATTATATAATAAATATGCCACCTGCTGTGTGCTATGTCATTTGCTGTGTGTGGTCATGGATGTTGTGGTTAAGTCTGGTAATGTTTTAGTTAGAATAACCCTAGGGCAAACAGTGGGATCTTCTGCAGTACAACCAGTGGGCTACTGAAACCAACAGTAAAAAAAAAAAGTTAAAATCCCGATTTCACATTTGCGTGGTACATTGGGAATATGGTATTAGGCAGATATTCTTCTTGACCAATGCCACACTAGGGGAGATGTGGTCAACATCTCGCTGGCTGCCTGTACTTCCTAAGATTATTCTAGTTCCCAATTTTTTTAGGCCGAGTGGACCTTGAGAGCCATTTTGTGATCTGGAAAAATCTCACACCAATTGGGGAAGACTGAACCCTGATCCCCCACTGGGACGTCAGTGCTTTTACCACTGCGCTACCTCAGCTCAGAAACCACCAGTACTAACCCCCATTGCCATTTCCTAAGGGAGACTGAGCACTTATGGGTTTGCCTGGACTGCAGTGATGTTGATTCTTGACAGAACAGAACATAAATTGTAGAACCAACATCACTGCAACCCATCAGCCCTATAAGTATTCAGTAGTTTTCAGCAAATGACAAAGGATGTGGACATTGATGGCTTCTGTAGCTCATTGTACACATGTATCTCTACTATCTCTCACTTACCACAGTAACTATATTCCTCTTGAAGTATATCAATATTAACTCTCAAATCTTTGCACTCCTCCTGATGAGTATAGCTCCTTTACGTGTGTATGCTCTCTATGATCTTTTATTCCTTTCACTTCTTAACTTTACTTAACTTAGCATCTTTAGACTGGTTTAGACGACTACAGAGTTGTTGTTTGCGAATGCCCACAATGAGTAGGTTACTCTTTTGTGCCCCCTTAAAAGGACATTAAGTGGCGGGTTGCAGTAGCTTTCCTCACATCCCGAGCGTGCTGATAAAGGTGGACCAGGGTCCTCCAGGTAGTTGTGCTATGCTTGTCTTTCATCTCACTCATTACTATGGGGATCACGTCAATCCCTCACCTCGTTAGCCAGGCTGTCATGAAAACAGCACGTTTCCAGGGACGGCTACTAGGAAGCCGAGGTGAGTGTCTTGGCCAGTATGTTTAGCCTGACCAGACATTATTCTTCCTCCCCAGAAGACTCTACAATGTATACAACCAATTTTTTGGAGGGTGGTTTAATCGATGTGCGAGTCCATCTTCTTCTTCTTCTTCTTCTGCGTTCGTTCTCAATTTCCCGCTACCATACCCTGAAAGGGCTTAAGTAGTAGAATGTAGTCCAGAGAACGGAATGCGTTGTGTCGTAGTTTACAGCTTGACTGCGATATTTGCACCTTTCGGTCCAACACATCCGACTTCAGCAAGCATTTTTTGAGTATCGGGTTAGCATTCCCTCTTCGATCCCTTCTTCTTAGCCAGTCTGTCCTGCTGCAGCCTGTTATCCAGGATTACCGCGTGGAGGTGTAGAAGGGTCTTGGCAGCTCTGGTTCGCTGGCCCTGACGCTAGCAGTCAGCTATGGGTCGCTGACCACTGCAGCTCATGCGCTGCTCAGCGTCTTGATCCCGCGAGTCCATCTAAATAGACTCAAACACTAGAGCTAAGTAAACCCGCAGCCTGTTAGGCACTATCTATAGCTGCTCTTAACAAACCATCTGGGGAAAGGTACAAATAACTTTGGTAGAATTTAACTTGAATTTTGTCCAAGCAGCGGCTGTTAAACCTACTCTTTTAGATATCCAACTGCCAAGAGATTTTTAACGTGCTCGACATTGAACATGAGAGCCCGATCACAAAGATAAGGGGTATTTTTACCAGAAAATTCATGTGAAAAAATCTCCACCGTGATTTGAACCCGTGATCTCTGGCATCCGAGGCTGACACCTTACCTTGAGACCACTGACTTCTCCTGATGAGTGTATCTACCTTCCCAAAGTATATCAATATTGCCTCTCTACTCTTTTACTCATCATGTTGAATATCCCTCTCCTCGTCCCCAACCTTGCACAAGTCACATTGCGCCTCTCACTCATTACATACCTTCTGACACTTGACCTTATATCTCATGTTGATGGATGACATGTGTACAAAGTCCTTCAGGATGGATGCATAAGGAGTGACACCAATGCCAGCTCCGACAAGCACACTGACGTCATACTGATACCAGTCTTGCTGACCAGCACCATAAGGTCCATCAAGGTAGAGCTGCAGGGTTGAGACAAACATTAAAATAGAGTTACAGGGTTGAGACAAACATTAAAATAGAGCTGCAGGGTTGAGACAAACATTAAAATAAAGCTACAGGGTTGAGACAGACATCAAAATAGAGTTACAGGGTTGAGACAAACATTAAAATAGAGCTGCAGGGTTGAGACAAACATTAAAATAGAGCTGCAGGGTTGAGACAAACATTAAAATAAAGCTACAGGGTTGAGACAAACATTAAAATAGAGCTGCAGGGTTGAGACAAACATTAAAATAAAGCTACAGGGTTGACACAGACATCAAAATAGAGCTGCAGGGTTGAGGCAAACATTAAAATAAAGCTACAGGGTTGACACAGACATCAAAATAGAGCTGCAGGGTTGAGGCAAACATTAAAATAAAGCTACAGGGTTGAGAAACATCAAAATAAAGCTACAGGTTTGAGAGAAACATCAAGATAAAGCTACAGGGTTGAGACAAACATCAAATTACAGTTGCAGGGCTGAGACAAACATTACATTTTCTTTCTGGCAGTGGACTGTAGAAACTCATCTTATATCACTGAGTTTGCTAAAGAAGGTAGACTTGGCTCTCCTAGATGCAGTGCTAGATTTCTGAGCAAGCTCACCATTACAAGCTTCATAGTGTCACTCCCCACTTTGTTGGTCCGGTTGATTCCGTACATTCTGTTTTCAGGTGCATGGCTAGAACGTATGGTGAAATTCTGTTTTCAGGTGCATGGCTAGGATGTAAGGTGAAATTCTGTTTCCAGGTGCATGGATAGGACATAAGGTGAAATCCTGTTTCTAGGTGCATGGCTAGGACATAAGGTGAAATTCTGTTTCTAGGTGCATGGCTAGGACATAAGGTGAAATCCTGTTTTTAGGTGCATGGCTAGGGCACTAAGTGACATTTGATTAAATATGCTGCACCTGACCTTGATGTTAGCATCTTTGTTAGTCTTTATTGTAGTATATAACATCCAAATGTGCAGTGGGTGTGGCACTGGAAAAGCAAGCTTTGAAGTTAAATAGCCGATAAGTGATTGGCTTTTTACATGCTAAGTCTTGAAACAGGAAATATATATTTCTAAAAGCAGGGATGTACTTCTTTGGGTAATTCATGTATTATTCATTTACAAATGAGGTTTAGGAGTTATACTAGCATTAAATAAAAGTGAAAGATTGTAAGGAACAGAACACTAGTTGTAGTTTCCAGACAAAATGTATTTGGTATGTTGGGGTGTAATGGATTAAAATACGGAACTATCAATACAGTATTCATTCCTATTGCTTGGGTCTTTCAAGAGGATGAGAAAAATAAAGGCTGCCTGCCTTTGCAGTCACTGTGTAATGTACAGGTTCAATTTATATTTTTACCTTCAGTAGACAAACAAATGGTGGTCTTACCAGGATTTTGAACCCATGTCCTCATGGTTAAGAGAGCTCTACGATAACAGCTCGGCCACATGCTCGAATAGCGCTCTATATAATTGTGCTATTGTATATGTCAATGGATCTATTCAGCATGGTGAGATATCAGGATGGGGTGTCACCATAAGATCGAGAGGGTTGTTGTTGAGTGCAGCAGGGGCATATTTAACAACTATCTTCAAAATAAAGATTTGAGGAGGTTATCTGGGACCTTATTAATCAGGGAAGTTTTTGTGTCTGGCTTTCAATCCTTACTTTGTAAGGTGTAGATGGTATGGATATGGAATTAGTTGATATATGAGAAAGAGAGACAGGGTCGAAGGTGCAGTGAGTGAGCTGACAGCAGCCAGCAACTCATTGCTGGTTGCTTGCATTTAGGGGCACCGAATCAGAGCTGATCAAGACATATTTCTGCCTCCAAGTGATGGCCCTGGAGATGGACTGTATCCATGCAGCCTGGCTAAGAGAATAGGGATCAAAGAGAAAAGGTAAAATTAGTAACAAAAATGATGTTCTGGAACTGGCTGTATTGGGCTAAAATGGGCAGATATTGCAGCCTCGCTGTAAATTATGACACATAACAAAATATCATTTTCAGGATGAATAGAAAAGAAGAAGACATATAGACCTCAATCTTTCAGGAGCTTTTGTGGATCATTGTCCCGGTCATGCTGTGGTTAACAGAAATGTAGGAGATGATATTCTGACCTGGAAAGCACTTCACCCTACTATGACGGTTTTATCTGAGGCAAGGTGACCAGTCCTCTTACTGACTGTCTTGTCTAACTTAGCTGTAAGGATAGGCACCCATTAACAGTTGAGTAAGGGAGGAAGACTAACGTCTGGCCAGACAAAACCTACTTACTTACTTACTTTTCACGTCCAAGCACCACTTTATATATCTTGCATCCAGTATTCAGCAACATGTATTGCCTTGTCATTTGCCTCCAGCATATCGCGCCTATTGCATGTTTCCTGGACGTTGGGGCAGGTCATCAGGTGGTCTCCTGTATTGCGCTTCAATCACATGTGTCATCATCTGTGTATCCCCATCGCTTCATATTCCTCTTGCACCGTGATACACCAGTTCGAAGTCTATTCAGCGACTTCCATGTTGTGTATGGTAGATGATGTCCAGGTTTCCCCCAAAGTTACAAAACTTACTGATAAGCCATGTTAGTCAGAGTGAGGCAAAATAAACTGACCAAGACCCTCACCTCGGCTTCCTTACAGCCCTCCCTGGAAATGGGCTGTTTTCATGGCAGCCTGGCTAACAAGGTGAGAGATCAATGTGATCTCCGTAGTAGTGAGCAATATGCAAATGAAACCGAGCATAGCACAACTACCTGGTGGACCCAGATCCACCTTCATCAGCATGATTGGGGTGTGAGGAAAGCTACGACAACTCGCTACTTAACGTCCTTTTCAGGACACACAAAAGACCAATCCTACTCATTGTGGGCATTCAACAACATCACCAACAGCTGAGTAGCCACAAGAAAGTGTTCCAAATATGATGCTACTCAGCTCAGATGGTGTAGTGGTAGTAGATGTAGCCACAAGAAAGTGTTCCAAATATGATGCTACTCGGCTCAGATGGTGTAGTGGTAGTAGATGTAGCCACAAGAAAGTGTTCCAAATATGATGCTACTCAGCTCAGATGGTGTAGTGGTAGTAGATGTAGCCACAAGAAAGTGTTCCAAATATGATGCTACTCAGCTCAGATGGTGTAGTGGTAGTAGATGTAGCCACAAGAAAGTGTTCCAAATATGATGCTACTCAGCTCAGATGGTGTAGTGGTAGTAGATGTAGCCACAAGAAAGTGTTCCAAATATGATGCTTCTCAGCTCAGATGGTGTAGTGGTAGTAGATGAACAAAAACAATAAGCGTACTTTCAGCCACAAACAAATTATCTCACCTTTGGATAATCTCTGGTGTTTTTCATGTTCTCATTATCAAATATATGCCTGAGGTTCCAGGTCCATGGACCCAAGGCTCTGATGTGTAGTTTGAGTGTGTCCTCATGAGGGGCGGAAGTGAGTGTGAATGGGTGGTACTCATCCTTGCCCTGGGCCAGACACGCAATCCTCACCCATTGGCCAGATTTGTACTCAAACCGAGGTGGTCTCTTGAACTCTATCATAGTCACATCTGTGGATGGTAGCGAAGTCGTTAAAAAACTGGTCTCAGGAAAGTATGGAAAAGAGAAATGCGGCAGGGGAAGTAATTAGTATGTAGATGTATAGATAAAAGCTGGGATGAATAGCTGATCGATAGATTAATGTAGGCTGAAAGATTAGATTCATGCACTTTAAAGCATGCTCAGCTGAGATGGAATGAACACATTTACCAACTATCAAGTTAGCGATTTGCAGGGAAGCTTCTGTATGGCAAGTTGAGTGAGGGAAGGTGATTGCTCAAAGAAACGTTCAATTACAGCCAGAATGAGTGACTTGAGTGCTGTAAAATTTACACTCAATCAAAGCGCATTGCTCTTCTCTGTGCATTGACCATTGATCATGTCTCACCAGCATATATGGTCCTGGGCTACTCTTTCTGCCTCTCTGCATGTGTAAGCATTTAATTGCGGTTCACTCTTCTATTTTGTCCTTGATGTATGTTTAGGTCTACCTCTGTCTCTTTCCTTGAGGATTCCATGTGGGAGTCAGTTTTGCAATGTTGGATGGTGTCTTTTTCAGCATATATCCTATCCGTTCAAATTTTTTCTCTCCTTAATCTGCTCTTTAATTGGCTGCAGTATTGCTCCTTTCCCAAAGCTCTTCATTCCTCACCGTATACTGTCACTTTATGTTCATTATCTTTCATATGCAGCTGTTAATGATGGATTGGAGTTTTTGTTGTTTGGCCTTGCTCATTTTCCATCATGGTGCGAACACTATACAACAGCAACAACTTAACACAGGGGTTGAATATTCTAACTTTAATGTGAATCATGATTTATCTAAATCTCTAAATGTTATTTAGTGCCAGGGATGTCCTTCTTGCTTTTTCAATTCTGGTCTTTACATCTGCATCTGTTCTCCGCTGATGTGTCAATTGTGCTGCCCAGTTTGGTTGATTGTTCTTTCAACGTGTAAAGTTTCTCTTGCATTTGACTATAAGTGTGTGACTAAAGTACCAGATCATTTGTGTAGACCAGATCCTCCAATTGCGATCATAGTGTTCACTGAATACAAGAAAATTAACACTTGTGTTCACCATCATTGATATTTATACTGTCAGACAAGTTCCCATGATGAACTTGACAGCTGTCATCATTTTGTGTTCACCCATTGATGTTTACACTGTCAGACAAGTTCCAGTGATGAACTTGACAGTTGTCATCTTCTTGTGTTTGCTAAATGATGTTAACACTGTCAGACTTGGGGAACTGAGATGCTAGTCCAGTAAGGCACAATACACTGACAAAGACCACTATCTCTCTTCCATGTAGCGTTCCATGGAAACAGGCTGTTTTCAAGGCAGTCTGACTGACGAGATGTGGATCAATGTGAACCCTGTAATAGTGACCACCACACAGATGAAGCCAAGCATAGCACAACCACCTGGTCCATGGTCCACCTTCATCAGAATTTTCAGGATGTGAGGAAAGCTACAACAACTCACCACTTAACATCCTTAATAGGATGCACACAAAAACAAACTTACCCATTGTAGGCATTAAAGAAAAACACTATCAGACAAGTTCCTGTGATGAACGTCACGGTTGTCATCTTCTAGTGTTGACCTATCATTGATGTTTACACTGTCAGACGAGTCCCCATGATGAACTCCACCATTGTCTGGAGCTCCTCTTTAGCTCTGTACAACTTTGAGTTTAGTGTTGCCATTTGGTCAGTGATCCTTTCTTAACTGGCTATGCAGAGGAAGCTCTGTAAAACATGCTCTACAGTTGTTTTACTCAATCCCCACATGCACAATTGTGAATCAGACAGATGAGGTCTGTACATGGATTTATTTAGTTAGCTATGCACTGTTCTGAGGTGGCAGTGATAGAAACAAAGTGAAAATGGTAGAGAGAACATCATGGCTCTAAGAACAACAAAAACAACAACCAAAGATACACATTTTCATAAATGGGTTGTTGTGCAAAAAAAGGATTGAAATGGTAAAATAATATCACTAATGTGAAACTGATGGAAAGACAAACAACAGTGGAATTTGAGGAATGTAAGGTGGAAGAAGATGCTCACGTTGGATAGAATACGCATTATGGAAACCAGTTAATAGCATCACAAGACAGTTTCTATTCTGGTATCCCTAGAAGAAAAGAAATAGAGGAAGACCAAAATACATAAAGAGAAGAGGGCCCAATAAAAATATAAAAGAGATTAGGAGAGAAATGGATAAAATTGAAAAGAACTGGAATAGATAGCTCTGAGCACAAGGACTTGGTAAGTATTTATAAAACACACGTGCTCCACAGAGAGCTAAGAGTTTATGGGGATGATGGTAAATGTCAACAATTATTTTATGTCCATGTTTACCCAACCTAGCACATACCTGAAGGAAGATTTTGAGCCTTGATGATACAGATCTCCGTTTTTTTACGACTGAGAGAAATCAGCTTGTCTACCATAAACCAAATGGCTGGTCCAGTCAGATAGGCAAAGAACATAGGCTTCTGGACAACCACACTGGCTCCATGGATGATTGTCAGCACATACAGGACTATAAACAACTTGTGTGTCATCCAGAACATGGTGAAGATGTGACTCCGAGCCGTTTGCGTGGCAAACACGTACAAAATACACAGGACCAGTACCAGCAGAACACCAGTAAAACCTGGACAGAAATTATAAGTGAGTGGCGAGAATAGTAATTTTTTGGGAATGAGTATTATGTTTTTGTGTTACATTACCTTGCTTTAAAAGCTATGATAATCCAATCTATTCTTAAATGCATTAATTGTCCCTGCCTCCACTACTTTCTGTGGCAATGCATTTCCCACATTCACCACTCTCTGACTAAAGAAATATTTCCTAATATCTAATCTGGACCTTTCTTTAGTTAATTTGCAGCTATGCCCTCTTGTTCTTGAAGGTGGTTGTATTTTGAAAAACTTGTTATAGTCTAATTTATCCGTTCCTTTGATTATCTTACAAACCTGTATTACGTCACCTCGAATTCTTCTCTTTTCTAGACACTGTAGGCCAATTTTTCAAAGTCTCTCCTCATAACTGTAATTCTGGAATCCCACTATCAGCTGTGTCGCTCTTTTTTGTATCCTTTCCAGCATGTTTATATTCTCTCTATGAAAAGGACTCCACACCTGTACACAATACTCCAATCTAGGTCTAACTAATGCTTTATACAGTTTGACTATCACTTCCTTGCTCCTTTTTTTAAATATTTTTTTTTATCATACCTAACATTGCATTTGCCTTTTTCACTGCTACCTGGACTTTCTCACTCACCTTACCTGTATGATCTATTATAACCCCTAGATCCTTTTCCTTTTCTATCTTTCTAATATTGTTCTCACCCATTCTGTAATTATGTATCATATTGGATCTACCCATGTGGATGACTGTACATTTATCTATATTAAACTCCATTTGCCAGCTTACTGACCATTCTAGAATTTTATCTAAGTCTGACCTCAATATATCCACTTCTGCTTTACATGAGATACAACTGCATAGTTTTGTGTCATCTGCGAATTTTGCAACCATGGATCCAACATCAATGCCCACATTGTTTATATATATATCAAGAACAAAATTGGTCCCAAAAGCCGAGCCCTGTGGCACTCCATTTTTTACTTCACACCACTCAGAGTAGGCTTACTCTTTATTTATGCCCACTGAAGTATACATTTTGTTTGCCTGTAATACGTTCACACATTGATCTATTTAATTCTTATTTTCTCTAATAATGGCTTAAATATAAGCCAGGCTATTATTCAATTTTATGTGAGAGCAATAACAAATGTTTTCAAATAAATTGACTTTTAGAAAGAACTAGATAAATGAAAACAACACACATGAAAGCAATCCATACAAAAACAGCACACATGAAAATAGCATAGGCCTACAGGAAAACAGCACCCATGAAAAAATCACAATGGAAAACATCACACATGTAAAAAGCACTCATGAAAGTAGCAAACTGAGTTAAATAATTACCAGTATTAAGAATAAAGTATATTCAAAATTCTTGTTCTTTTGATTGCATCTTAACTGCTGTTTTCAATCATGTTCGTACTTTGTTCAAGTGTTTGAACCTCCACTGTCTAGTTAGAGCAGAATTTACCATTGGGAAGACTCATTGTCTCCCTATAGTTTTTCAGAATATGAGATAAAGATACTAGATTATCCGTACTTGATAGTATGTCATGCTAATTCATCGGTGTAGGCATGTATCCATAATTGTTTTGTATAATTTTCTTCGATCACATTCAGGGAAGCAGTTCGCTTTTGCAGATCATTATTCATTTATATATTCTTAATAAAATCCAATAAAAATACAGTTCATTTATATTTCTTTTATCATATATATAAGTGACTTCACTATAACATATGATCAATATTAGCTGAAATATGCACAGTTAAAATACAATTTTACACTAGAACAGTAACAGATGTTAACTGATGTTTCTACCTCAATAGACCTTTAAATTAGCGACACAACGCATTCCGTTCTCCGGACTACATCCTGCTACTTGCAAAGCCCTGTTCAGGGCTTGGTAGTGGGAGATTGAGAATGAACCGAGAAGAAGAATACATTTTAAAAGAACTGGACAAATGAGAACAGCACAGACTAAAAACAGTGAACTATCCTACAAGAATATCACAATTAGTAGAGTACAACAAGAAAACATCAAATGAGCATACCTGTCATTGTGCCAAAAACCCACTCCTGGAATGACATTGACTCTTCAGTTCTGAAATCAGATCAACAATAATATCAAGGTAAAAAAGTTTGCTTCAGCAGAGAAATGATGACTTGAACCAACAAGAAACATCGAGTACTACACAGAGTGGATACACATAGGACCCGTGTAACCTTCCAAGTATGTTGTAAAAAGTGACTAAAGAAGGTTATGTATGGTGTTACAGGTTACTCTATCTTATCTTAACTTTCTTTCTTACAATTATCACTCCTTAACTCACAACCCTAATTAAAACACTAACAATTATTTTAATTGCAGCAAAAGCAAATGAATGTTTATTACACAAACATAATACACATTTTAACAATAAAGACTCATGAATCGTATTCTATTGTTCATCAACCATTCAACTAACTTTAATGTCTCTTAAGGGTTTCATACAAATAGCACAGGTATTTCTCTTGTACTAAATTAATCCTAAGGTCCTATCACCTGATCATTTCTAGCTAATGTTCGATTTACAGTTCTATCTCTCTCTGAGTTGATTCAATACTATCTAGCTAATCTTTTCACTGACAATTTTCTGGTCCTTGCTTGTCTGGTGGCTTTCTGCTCTTCCTCTCAGCTTCTGTAACATCTAGGTCTTATGAGCATCTTGTCTTGTCTTCAAGTCAGAAAAACAATTTCAGCAATTAGATCTTCTGGTTCTCCTTCGTTGTCTAGTCAGGAACTCGGCGACGACTACAGCAGTTCTATCACCGTGGTGGTTCTCCAGCTCAGGAATAACGCCCTTGTTGACAGGGGATCTCATGTTGACGACAGTTGTTCTGTTACTGAAGGTCGCAGTCCAAGGCGAGGTGTTGACGATATGACAACTTTGTGTTTAAAGTAATACGTCTCCTTCTGACGAGTATGCAGTTGAATGCCACTCCAGGGACTTAGAAGTCAGCATCACGTTTGACAATGTGTCAGCGTCGAATCAAGAGAACAACACACACAGTCAAATACTTACAAGTGCTTGGTCAAGTTCTTCCCTCTCAGTGAGTCGGCTTTGGTTACTGACTTATCCGCTGTTTTAGAGCTATTCTATCTCTCTAACTACTCAACTTCAGCTGATGTTTCTCGCTCTGTCCTTGCTTCTCGCTCTGTCCTAGCTACCTGCCAACTGTTCGGTAGTCTTCTGTTATGTGGTCTATCTCGAATACTCTGACCCCACAATTTATAGACATTATTTTCACCGTTTGGGTCCATGAAGTCAATCTTTTTCTAGTTCTGACATGTCAACTTTTCATGAACTATCCTGCTACTAAACAAAGGCTACTTTTTCTTGACCTAAAAAGTCATAGAATTTTCCAGTAGGAACCGTGAGAAAATCTAATCTGGCTGGACAGTCTTAAATGAGCATTGTTGAAGAATTTCAAACAATGACTGTTCTATTAACTCTCTCAGACATGGTTCTAAAGTTATGTGTGGATACCTCAAATGGTGCTTTCAGGGCTTTCCTGGCCCTGGCTCATGGGACCCTTGTAACTCTGTTACAATGGTGCTAGTAACTTCCTCATATAAAACTATTGCTACAGAAACTGCCACTACAAGCGCATTAATACAGACTTTCTGAGAGGTAGTGACTTATAGTGGTGGCCTTTGTTTCACATGAAGCAAACAATTGAAAATAAGAAGAAGATTCAGTAAGACAAGATGGAACTGTTATGTTGTTGTATGTCATTATATAAAGGACTGCTTTCATTGAGATCTTTGCAGATCCTGGATGCTCAGTTTCTCTTAAGTGATCCACTACTTGAAGCCGATACATTAGCCAAGGGATTTTGTCAGACAAACAACATGACTTTGATGACTGGATACAAAAATTCATATCTCTTATACAGCTGGCTGGACTGGAATATGCCAAGAAAATAAGACAAAAACATGATTTTTATGAATGCATCAACAAGAAGTAGTGGAGACAGAACAGTTAATGCCTTTAAGAATAGATTGAATGCGCATAGCATTTAGAGCAGGGAAATGTAAATTAAACTGGTTGTATACACTCTTAATAAAATGGTTAAATATAACACTCACAAAGACAAGAAGCAGTTCTTCAATGAACTTGCCGCAACAGCTGAAAGTGCAGTAAAAGTGGGCAACTGCAGACGCCTTCACCAGATCACAAGACAGTTATGCAATAAACCACCTACTATAAATACACCAATCAGAGATAAACATGGCAACCTTCTTACTACAGAAAAAGAACAGATGGAATGTTTGGCAGAACATTTTACAGAAATATTGAATAGGGGTTCAGACAGGGAAGAAGCACTACAGAACAGATATTTAATTTAAGGCTGCTAAGCAAGAAATATCTAGAACTGCAGCAAACATTGTATCATGTGTTTGTGGATTTTAAGAAGGCGTTTGATAGGGTATGGCATAAAGCGCTTTGGGCAACCATGAGGATGTATAATATCAACGGAAATATTATAACGGTCCTTGAACACCTGTATAGCAATGCGTCTAGTGCAGTTCTTGTGAATGGGAAGCGAGGAGACTGGTTTTGCACATCAGTTGGTGTGAGACAGGGGTGTACACTCTCTCCAACTCTTTTCAATATATTCCTTGAAGGAATTATGAGTGAGGCACTTGGAGGTCATGTTGGTACTGTCAAGACAGGGGGGCCGAACGATTACCAACCTTCGTTTTGCAGATGATATCGACGGGTTTGCGGGTTCAGAAGCAGAACTCCAGGAATGGGTCAGAAGGCTCGATGAAACAGCTCTTGACTATGGTATGGAGATAAACGCTGGGAAGACAAAATTAATGACCAACAACGCTACGGGCTTTAACAGCAAGATAAAAGCTAACGGTCAGGAACTCGAAGTGGTTGACCGTTTTAAATATCTTGGGTCGATTGTCAGTGATGAAGGATCAAAATATGAGGTGTTGGCCAGAATAGCACAGGCAGTAGCGGCGCTTGCACGGCTCAACAAAATCTGGTAAGATAAACGGTTAGCACTACGCACGAAAATCAGATTAATGCATACACTGGTCCTGTCAATATTCCTCTATGCGTGTGAGACATGGACAGTTACAGCTGAGCTTCAACGAAGGATACAGGCCTTGGAGATGAGATGTTTCCAAAAACTTTTAAACGTCACGTACAAAGATCGAGTTACAAACGAGGAAATATGAGATAGAATTACAACAGCAATAGGGCCTTTCAAAGATCTCTTGGCAACTGTCAAAAGAAGGAAACTCACTTGGTACGGTCACATATCGAGATCAAATGGTCTTGCAAACACAATCCTCCACGGAAAGGTGCATGGCAGACAACGAAGAGGCCGGCCCAAAAAGAGATGGGAGGACAACATAAAAGAATGGACCAGTCTCTGACCAGAAGAGTCACAGGCAGCATCATCTGACAGAGAGGGATGGCATGCAGTTGTGAGGATGTCTTCATGTGTGCCCCAACGACCTCACTGGTTACTGGATGACCTGACCTGACCTGACCTGAATAGACCACATCCAACAACAACCCCAAATTTTGAAAATGAAACAGACATGCCCCCTTACCAGTGTCCTGTGCAAAATTACACTTGCAGAAATAAAAAAAGCCATCCACAAACTAAAGAATTTCAAGGCAGGCAGGGATGATGAGATAACTGGTGAAATATTAAAAGCCGCAGATGATGCCACCCTCACTTCATCTCCTATTCATCATAAATGATGTGTGGAAAAAGGAAAAATCACCCGACAGTGGAAAGATGGTATTATTGTAAAAATACCAAAAAAAGGAGACTTATCCGATTGTAACAACTGGCGTGGCATAACACTCCTGTCAGTGCCTGGGAAAGTACTCTGTAGCATAATATTAGAAAGACTCAGGGACAAGTAGATGTCATCATAAGAGTAGAACAAGCATTCTTGCATTTAAACATAGATCCAACACTGCATTTGACTCCCATAACCAGCTTTCAAAAAAATAAAACTCCCGTAATTTGTTGAAGCATAGGTCCAACACTGCATTTGACTCCCATAACCAGCTTTCAAAAAAATCAAACTCTCGTAATTTGTTGAAGCATAGGTCCAACACTGCATTTGGCTTTACCCTCACCATCATGACGATCATCATCAACAATGTAAAATTATTTCTGTGTTAGCTTTACCATGACAACAGTAACACACAAACGCACTTTATACCTAATGATCAGACTTTTAAAGATGCACAAGAACCGCGTGGGTTGTGTGGCCAGGTGGTAGAAGTTAAAACTGTAACCAATAATGTGGATGGCTGCAAAAAAGAATGAAACAATATAAAATATAAATACAGCACAAAGTGTTCCTCTTAGATCCTTTGTCAATGGCTAACAAAGTGTTCAGTGACTTCCATGCCAGATGGTTTCTTTAAGGGCAGCAACAAATTTCCTCTACTTCATCTTCTTCTTCTTCTGCGTTCGTTCTCAATCTCTCTGTACCAAGCCCTGAACAGGGTTTTGCAAGCTGCAGAATGTAGTTCGGAGACCGGAATGCGCTGTGTCACAAGTTTACAGCTTGACTACTATATTTGCACCTTTTAGGTCCAACACATTCGTCTTCGATAGGTCACTTCATCTAGTCCATGGTCATCTGTTCTATCGTACCCCAGATCAGTACATAATCTTAAATTGAGCTTCTATAGTTCTTTGCCAAGACATTCTAGCTCTCACTTTTGTCTTCCCTCTTAGGTTCATAGCGCTGTGGTTCTGGTGATGGCCTCAAGTTCTCTGTTTGGGATACAATTCCATCACTGACTAGTTATGGTGTACAGCACATGATGACAGTTTTTTTCTCCAAAAGAGTTAATATCTGACTCCCATTTTCAGGGTACATATCACCAACACGGCCATGATGGATGCATTTACCTTGAGGTGGAAAGGGGATGAAGACTAACATCTGGTCAGGCAAAACTTACTGATCAGACATGTTAGTCAGGTACAGGCACAACATACTGATCAGACATGTTAGTCAGGGTCAGGCACAACATACTGATCAGACATGTCAGTCAGGGTTAGGCAAAATATACTGGCCAAGACCCTCACTTTGGCTTCCTTGCAGCCCTCCCTGGAAACAGGCTGTTTTCATGGCAGCCTGGCTAACGAGGTGAGGAATCGATATGATTCCCGTAGTAGTGAGCGACAGGCAGGTGAAGCCAAGCATAGCACAACCACCTAAAGGACCACAGTTTACCTTCATCAGCACGCTTGGGATGTGAAGAAAGCTACTGCAACCCATCACTTAACGCCCTTTTCAAGGTGCACAAAAGAGTAAACATGTTCATTGTAGGCATTCGAAACAACAACAACAACCTTGCAGTTGTTTATCAGTTTTATATCTTGACATGCCACAGAGCTGTTGTCAGCAGGAGTTTTTCTTCTCACGGCTTTTATCAAACTGGGTAGGGGTCATGTTAAAGAAGACACTCTGGCACTTCAGGTTTGGGGGTTTCACACAAAACTGACCTCCTGGCTAAATAGAAAGAACAAACACATTATGGAAACAACAATAAATAAACAAACAAAAGCCCTAATTGTAAAACAGGGCACAATCTTTGGCAAATATATGAAGAATGACCACAGGCCAAACAAAGTGGAAGGAGTTAGTTGCTGCCTTAACTGGTGCAATCACTAACTGGAAACTTAATCTTTGACTAAGAATTCAAGAAGTAAAAGAATATCACAAGAATTAGTTATTTTATTTCATCTTCCTTTTTTTATGATCCAAAATTAGCATATGATAAAAACTAGTTTAGCCAAACTTTTATAAATGGTTGTCTGTCTGCACAGATAGGGGATTGAAATGCTAGGATAAGACCACATGTAGAATTATTGGAAAGGACAAGACAGAAAGCAGTGGAAAATAAGGCTAAGAGAGAATGCTAACTTTGGATGGGTCTCAAATTACAGAGACTAGTTGCTAGCAATACAATGCAGTCTCAAGAGTGACAGAGGCAGACCAAAATGCACATGAAGAAGAAATTTTGAGATAAATATTAAAGAAACAGGAAAAGTTAGACAGAACTGGTACATAAAGCCCAAGACAGGAAGAATTGAGATGTATTTGTTGAAGACCCGAGTTCCACATGCAGTCGAATAAATTTTGATGATGAATGGTGTTATAAATGGAGAGCTGTAATAGCTGAGAGGTAGGTAAAGGTGATTGCCACAAGTTTTAAGCGCCCCCTGGTCTCAAGGGAGGTGAGACTGGTGTCTAGTCACTTTGGAGATCAACGAAAACGAAAAACACAGATGTTCCGTGTACATACTGTGTACAGAAAAGTATTCATGGCAGTTTAAAATTGATAAGAGTAGGTTGCTAGCTGCTGTCTGGACAAAATTATAGAAAAAAAGAATGAAAATCCTATTCAATGCACAGTCTACTTTTTCAGGCCTAGTAAGCCGCAGGAAGTAAACATTGCAAAAAAAATAACGTACTATGGATAACTTTTAGCTACCTGGCAGCAAGCATAACCTGCCTGTCTGAATACCAGAATTCAAAGTATTCCAAGTAACATAACTTAACTTAATGTTCTTATACTGGTTTAGAAGACTCTGCAGAGTAACCAAGTAATCAAGCTATACATAATTCTCAAAATATTATTCCTTAACTACAATTTGAGGTTTATGCAAATAATCAATGCTGGCATATTTTTTTTCTTTGTATTTGTTATGCCGTTATTCACCCAACATAGTTCAATGTTTTAGTCTGTGCTGTTTATGTTTTCCATTCCTTGATAAAAGTCTTGTTAAGTTGACATGCCATTAAATATTTGTTAATATTCTCAGATAAAACTACTTTTCACCTTTTATTTGTTCATGTTATTGTTTGAAATCACTTGTGCAATGTTTCTTTGGGAGGGAGGTTACAGTGTCTATTTTTGCATCCTGATGCATACTTGAAAAGGTGGACCAGATTCTTCTGGCTGTACTGTTGTCTAATGTGAATCTCCTCAATCAGCTCACCACTTTGGAGATTAGAGTGTCAATCCCCATCTTGTTGGCCAAACTGCTATGACACAGCATGTTTCCAGGAGCATGAGCAAGGGTGAGAGGTGAGGGTCTTGATCAGTATGTTTCACCTGATCCTTACTTCTTCACCTGCTGCTACATTTTTAGTTTAAGCTGTATTTCCCTTATATTTGAAAAAAGACTGAACATAATAGTAGAACTACGACAACAACAACAATGATGCTCACCAGCACCAACAACTCCACTACCATCTCCATCACTTACACAATAACAAAGCCATCAACAACAGTAGCAACAAGTACAACAACAAAACACACAATCAATCCTACCAGAGAAAAAGAGCGCAGTCCATGCTACAACTTTGTGGAAGGAAACATGTGAATCAAACGGGATGAAAAGGTTGAGCGGGGTAGACCTCAGGTATGTTATGGTGTTTCTACACATGGTCAGCAACAAAAAACTGGTAGAGGGTAACAAAAATTGTTGCACATTCTCACTGTCATCATCATGATAATCATAGTCTACATAATAATAATCATTATCTTCGTCATCCTCATCACCATCATCATCCACAACATCATCATCAGCATCAATATTTCCATAACCATTACCCTTCCCAATATCATAATTATCTTCACAATCACCCCTACCATCACTATCATCATTGTAATCATCACAACCATCATAATCATCACCACACTCCACTTGCCATCATCATTATCACCATCAACATCATTATCTCCATCATCATTGCCACCATCATCATCAGAATCATAACCACCATCACCTTTGCCATCATAACTAACACTGGCAATGTTGCAGTGCACCTCCTTCTAAGATGGCTTAGCTAACAAAAATGTGTACTACATATTAGATGTCATTTCTTTAGCTTTCTATCAAATCATCGTTTGAGAGGGGGCCTGCTGAAGAGGTTAGGGGTACAGCTCACAACCCAAACTTTCTTGTGTTCAGATCCATGAAACAGTAGAAGTCAAACCCCTATGAGAACTAAGCCAATGACCAAAAATGGTGTGCTGAAGTTGGATGCCCTGGATCACTAAGGTGCAAAACATAGTAAAATAAACTCACTTTGAAAACAACGCAATAGCCCAAAAAACATAAAGAGCATTATTCATAGATTAGTTCTGTCACCCATAGTTTAGTTCTAGCACTTTTACACAATTGATCAAAGTTTAATTAGTTCTGTCACCCATAGTTTAGTTCTAGCACTTTTACACAATTGTTCAAAGTTTAATTAGTTCTGTCACCCGTGGTTTAGTTCTAGCACTTTTACACAATTGTTCAAAGTTTAATTAGTTCTATCACCCATAGTTTAGTTCTAGCACTTTTACACAATTGTTCAAAGTTTAATTAGTTCTGTCACCCATAGTTTAGTTCCAGCATTTTTACACAATTGTTTAAAGTTTAATTAGTTCTGTCACCCATAGTTTAGTTCTAGCACTTTTACACAATTGTTCAAAGTTTAATTAGTTCTATCCCCCATAGTTTAGTTCCAGCACTTTTACACAATTGTTTAAAGTTTAATTAGTTCTGTCACCCATAGTTTAGTTCTAGCACTTTTACACAATTGTTCAAAGTTTAATTAGTTCTGTCACCCATAGTTTAGTTCCAGCACTTTTACACAATTGTTTAAAGTTTAATTAGTTCTATCACCCATAGTTTAGTTCTAGCACTTTTACACAATTGTTCAAAGTTTAATTAGTTCTATCCCCCATAGTTTAGTTCCAGCACTTTTACACAATTGTTCAAAGTTTAATTAGTTCTGTCACCCATAGTTTAGTTCTAGCACTTTTACACAATTGTTCAAAGTTTAATTAGTTCTGTCACCCATAGTTTAGTTCTAGCACTTTTACACAATTGTTCAAAGTTTAATTAGTTCTGTCACCCATAGTTTAGTTCTAGCACTTTTACACAATTGATCAAAGTTTAATTAGTTCTGTCACCCATAGTTTAGTTCTAGCACTTTTACACAATTGTTTAAAGTTTAATTAGTTCTGTCACCCATAGTTTAGTTCTAGCCCTTTTACACAATTGTTCAAAGTTTAATTAGTTCTGTCACCCATAGTTTAGTTCCAGCACTTTTACATAATTGTTCAAAGTTTAATTAGTTCTGTCACCCATAGTTTAGTTCTAGCACTTTTACACAATTGTTCAAAGTTTAATTAGTTCTGTCACCCATAGTTTAGTTCTAGCACTTTTACACAATTGTTCAAAGTTTAATTAGTTCTGTCACCCATAGTTTAGTTCTAGCACTTTTACACAATTGTTCAAAGTTTAATTAGTTCTGTCACCCATAGTTTAGTTCTAGCACTTTTACACAATTGTTCAAAGTTTAATTAGTTCTGTCACCCATAGTTTAGTTCTAGCACTTTTACACAATTGTTCAAAGTTTAATTAGTTCTGTCACCCATAGTTTAGTTCTAGCACTTTTACATAATTGTTCAAAGTTTAATTAGTTCTGTCACCCATAGTTTAGTTCTAGCACTTTTACACAATTGTTCAAAGTTTAATTAGTTCTGTCACCCATAGTTTAGTTCTAGCACTTTTACATAATTGTTCAAAGTTTAATTAGTTCTGTCACCCATAGTTTAGTTCTAGCACTTTTACATAATTGTTCAAAGTTTAATTAGTTCTGTCACCCATAGTTTAGTTCTAGCACTTTTACACAATTGTTCAAAGTTTAATTAGTTCTGTCACCCATAGTTTAGTTTTAGCACTTTTACATAATTGTTCAAAGTTTAATTAGTTCTGTCACCCATAGTTTAGTTCTAGCACTTTTACATAATTGTTCAAAGTTTAATTAGTTCTGTCACCCATAGTTTAATTCTAGCACTTCTACATAATTGTGCCCAGTATAGTCTCATCACTTCTAGAACATTTCAATTCTTCTATTCTGTGCAAACACTCATTTATAAAATTCTGCATGCTTTGGGTTCTTGTTTTCCATGTTTCAGTGTCATATTATAGTACTGACTTTACATTGGAGTTGAAGGATTTTGTTTTGAGTTTAATTTCATTTTATTTGCAAAAATGTTGTAATACTATGAAAGCTTCTCTAGCCTTTTGTATTCTTATTTGAATATATCTGTATGTGTACTGTGCAGTGATCATTGCTACCAAGACATATATAAATGATTCTGCATTCAAGAAAGTCTAAATGCCACCACAAACAAGAGCATCAACTACCACTCACCTGAAGGTAAAAGACATTGCAGCAGCAGCACCCCTGGTCATGCTGATCCCGTAACTCATGAGTTTTCTGAAGCCAGCATTTTCTTGCTCTACAGTGTAATCTGCAATATCATCATTTATGTGAGAGAGTTTGGCAAAAACAGGAGCCCCCAAACAATAATTGGATAGACATTGCAGTAACTATTCAGTAAAACAAATAGAAAAGATCAAAGTATCATCTTTCAGTTCTGAACAGGACACCAGATTCAATAGCCAGTTGAACCGCATCAATCCTCAGGACTATCCTTGTGCAGACATTGTTCTCACTTTGATGAAAAAGACACCTGCACATAGAATGTAAGGCGCTTGCGGACATGAGGAAAGGATTCTTAAAAGCACTGCAGACAATTGCCAACACACTGTATAGAGTAGTGAAACAACTGAAGAAAACCAGTATCTATATAAGAATGGCATTGGGCTGTCAAGAGCAGGCTTGCTCAGCAGCTATGAGATAACAACAACAACAACATGTGAGAGAGTATTAAAACCCTACCATTTAAAGACTTAAAGACTTTTGTAAAACCTTATAAACTTAAATGGCGCATTCAAATAGGTTACACAACATTATACTCAAAGGAACAATCTGGGGTTCAATTAAGAGAGGAAGACTCAAGGTGTTTAGGACAGAAATAGATGGAGAAAATCTTGAAAGAGACAGCAACAATAGATGAGGACGGACAGTGGTGGAAACATTCAATTCATAATTCTGTGAGAAATGATGCCCGAAGGTCCTGGATGGTTATAGGGAAGATGAAGATGAATCAACGATCATCAATATTCACCCTTTTCTGCTTCTCCTATCTTGAAAATATTATAATGGTAAATAGAGGGTGTGAAATAAAAACCAGGAAGTGAATAGGAATGGCAAAATCTGTTTCAACTAACTAAAGTCATATATTGACATCCAAACAAGTAACTCCCAAATTAAAAATGAATGATCAGGTTTTATGCATGCTCAATGTAACTGTATAATGTAGAGATGTGAACAAAGAACAGAAGAGAATTGATGGCTTTGAAATGTAGGTATTTAGATGCATGGGGAACATTTCATGAAAGAAAGAGTCTTGGAGAAAGTTGGGATGCAAAGAGAATTTATGAATGACATCAGAGTCTGACAGGTAATATGTTGGTCATTTCAAAAGACATAATACCTTGCTGAAAACAATTCCTGGAAGGAAAAGTTGATGACAAATGTGCCAGAGGTAAAACTGCTGAAAACAATTCATGGAAGGAAAAGTTGATGACAAATGTGCCAGAGGTAAAACTGCTGAAAACAATTCCTGGAAGGAAAAGTTGATGACAAATGTGCCAGAGGTAAAACTGCTGAAAACAATTCCTGGAAGGAAAAGTTGATGACAAATGTGCCAGAGGTAAAACTGCTGAAAACAATTCCTGGAAGGAAAAGTTGATGACAAATGTGCCAGAGGTAAAACTGCTGAAAACAATTCCTGGAAGGAAAAGTTGATGACAAATGTGCCAGAGGTAAAACTGCTGAAAACAATTCCTGGAAGGAAAAGTTGATGACAAATGTGCCAGAGGTAAAACTGCTGAAAACAATTCATGGAAGGAAAAGTTGATGACAAATGTGCCAGAGGTAAAACTGCTGAAAACAATTCATGGAAGGAAAAGTTGATGACAAATGTGCCAGAGGTAAAACTGCTGAAAACAATTCATGGAAGGAAAAGTTGATGACAAATGTGCCAGAGGTAAAACTGCTGAAAACAATTCCTGGAAGGAAAAGTTGATGACAAATGTGCCAGAGGTAAAACTCACTATAATTGGGAGAATAACATCAAAAGATGGACGGATAAATCTGACAGGACTATACCAAAGATGGACATGGATAAATCTGACAGGATTATACCAAAGATGGACATGGATAAATCTGACAGGACTATACCAAAGATGGACATGGATAAATCTGACAGGACTATGCCATCAAAGCAAGAGAAAGAGATCATTGAAATCCATTGTAGACTACCTTTCATGTGAAGATGACATCTGAACTGAATAGTCCAAAAGATTGTTAGACATCATGGGAAGGTAGAATCTACTTTCATCTGCTACTTTGGTGGCTTCCGTGTGCTGTCCGAGTGGCTTTCATGTGTCATCAGAATGGTCATTTTAATTTTCAAATAAAATCTTTGGTATGCTTCTTTAATGCAACTAATCCATCCTTATTTTCATCTTCTTCTTGCTCTGAAGCCTTGATGTGTTATAAACTTATGCACCAAGTAGGTTTGAAGTCAATTTCACCACATGATCAAACCGTTTTCTTTTTTATCTGTTATTCAGCTTTTTGTTCTCACCAAATTTCTGATTGAATTGTTTCTCATCCGATTCTTAAATTCAAATTTAAAACAAAAAATAATGTACTTACAATAGAATCTCTCGCCAAACAAGCCGATACAAATTCCATAGAAGAGAACGACAAAGAAGATGTGATGACGATAGTTCTCAATAAAATGCATCACCAACTTGACCTTGGCTTTGACTGGAGTATAATGTTCCCGTACAGCCTCAAACTTTTTCACGGCACTCGATTTCCCTCCATCCTGACCTGATAGTGAGGATGATGACCCACGTCTTCGCATGTCCATGTCAGAACTGACAGAAATGGATGTACAAAAAATACATATAGACCATGAATACAACATTGATTGCCATTGTTGGCTTTATTTGCAAGAATTAGACAGTTGAGAAAGAATTATCCATTTTTTTGGTTCACTTTGGGAGGATTAAAAGGTTGAGGAAGAATTATCCATTTTTGGCTCATGTTACAAAGATTAGGGGGCAGATGAAGAATGACCCATTGCTGGATTACATTGGGAGAATTATAGAAAGAATAATAAATTTATGGTTCATATTGGGAGGATTAGAGGGATGTGGAAGAATGATCGATTGCTGGATTACATTGGGATGATTAGAGAGTAGAGGAAAAATAACCAATTGTTGGCTTACATTGGGAGAAGTAGATGGTTGAGAAACAATTATCAATTTTTGGCTCGCATTGAGAGGATTAGAGGGTCAAGGAAGAATGACACATTGTTGCTGGAGTTGTTACTTGGACCACCTTCCTTAATTATCTCATTTTTTATTCTTGGAACTGGTATTTCTGGGTTGCTATCATTGTCCATGACTTGCATCCTTAAGTAAAAACTGGTACATTGTTGGAGGGCTATACAACCATCTTAGTTTTCTTACTTATTTCTTTTTTACTTAGAAATATCTATTTTTGGCATGAACATGTCTGCCAGCTGCTTCTCTTCAAGTTGCCAACTCTTTTTTGACACTTTCCTTCTGGTCTATTACAGCTGCAAGGTATATGAACTGCTTGATCTGTTCTGGAGACTGTTCAAACAGCATGATGTGATGTCTCCTCACTTCTCTTCAAGTTGCCAACTCTTTTTTGACACTTTCCTTCTGGTCTATTACAGCTGCAAGGTATATGATCTGCTTGATCTGTTCTGGAGACTGTTCAAACAGCATGATGTGATGTCTCCTCACTTCTCTTCAAGACCACAATAGTTTTTGTATTTCAACTGCTAATAGTCATCCGGTCTTATCCTGCTCCTCTTTCCAGATTTGAAGTTTGAAGGTTTGTTTAGAAATGGATTGCTCATTTGATTTTTCTTTTTCTAAAGACTTTCAATCTCACTGTCCAAAAATATAATGTGTTTTTGAATGCAATAACCAATGTTTATATCACTAAAACATTTTGTCAAAGAAACTATGCAAATCTCTAAATCTATTCCTAAACTTTTATTTTCTATCACAATAATCATCAATTGTTTGGTTTTTCTTCTCAAATGTCATCTTACATACTTCCAAGGTGTGTGTCTCATAGAGTCTATGACAGCAAAGTCAAACATCTTACTTTCACATGTTAGACACAATTATGATTGATGTTTGTCCATTACAAGTGATGAAGACCACTCTTTTTGTTCAGCCGTGTGAACAGATTTATCACTTGCTGTGTCTGCTGAAATGGGTAACCTGAGCTGTGACTCAGCGTGTGAGTCTGGCATCTCTCCCTAGCTATGTTCAGTTCATTATAGTTGTGTCTAAATTTCTCTCACGCCAATTTCGTGTGAATTAGGTTGTGAAATACAACACAAGTTTAATTGTAGTGCCATTCATATAGCCGATGTCCATACCAGGATAATTGGATGGAAGAAATTACAAAAAAAACGAACGAATTAACCAGTCTAAATGGAAAACAACACCACGTTTCAGTGTAAGTCGAAGTGTGTAAGTTGTGTAACACAAGAGTAAGTTGTCGTCTAGTGTGAATTTCAAGCAAATCTGTGGTCTGGCGGCATCTAAAATGAACCAAAAAATAGAGCAATTTAGACCCACAGCCAGTTACGGCGCCATCTTTATTGCTCATCGTATTTATAGACACATTTATACTAACTTAAGAAATGGCGACAAGCAAATATCTTGGCTCTAAAACCAGATGGTTTGGACAGATGTGGCTCTTCAGCCTGGAAAGTAGATTAACTAGTGGAAGGAAAACTTATTTTAAACTATGTGCTGCCTTTGTAGATGAGATACCAGTGTATAAAAAGTATCTGGTGACACCTGAAGACATCCCATGTAAATGAGACTTCTAAGTCTGGAAAGCAGCTCATCTAGGAAAAGGAAACTTTTAACTCCAAACCACATGCTTATTTGCAGGTAGGTTTAGGAACTCAAATGGTTAGAGATAGTAAACCAGAAAAAAGAGAATCTTAATTTAGATGTGACTAACCAAAAGGCACAGATATTGCAGATCAATTGTAAAATATAATTCTCGCTCAATGAGTGAACAAAGCAGAAGAAAGATTATCTATTGCTGTCATTCGCAATTTGCAGCAAGGATCAATGTTAAGGCTGTTTTCTTACCTAGTGGCTGTGTTTGTCTTCTTAGGGGACTTGACCTTTGATGGTATTACCTTTGATAGTCCTGTAGGAAAGAAACATTTCAAAAACATATACATGCAGTGGTATTTGTAATAAAGGACATTTCAGAAATGCGTCTGATCAATTATAATTATAACTTTGAAACATACACATTTCATAAAATGTAATAAAAAAACCATGATAAAGTGAAATGAATTCTGTTCTATTTTTCTACCTTAAGGTGTGGGTAACAATTAATTTGCAGTTTTTTAAAATGTATAACTAATTTGCATGATTTATATATAATTTTGAAAAAATATAAATTTACTGTTATAAGCAGCTTTAAGATTGTTACATTTATATGGAATGATAAATATTCAAATTAATTTAAGTTGATATATAGATGAAAAAGTCTGTATACTTCTTTGCCACTTCTATTGACCCATATAGACGGGACTCACCCTGGGGGCAACTCTTCTCTCTCTCCTCTTCCCTCACTCTGTTTCATTTGACTCTGTCCTACAGTCACACTCTTGCACAACTTTCACACGCGCCCTCATGGTGAGGCCCTTCCATTGCACTTTGGTTGGGTTAGCTTCTGAGGGCGCACAAACCTAGCATAGGTACATACAGACGCACACATGCATTCAAGCACTGGTTTATGCGTCCTGATATCGCCCAATGGACTATGGTCTGGGGTGGAAAATGGCGCGCCTCCGCCAGTAGAAACTAGTGAGGCAAACATCTAAGCAAAAAAAAAAAAAAAAATACCCATACAGACGGTATTAATATATCAGTGATTAACAAAGGACATGAATGGTTTGCTAATTGTACACATCTGATTCACCCTTGCAGGTGCCTACCCTTATTGCGATACATCATTAGTAAGAAAAGATTAGTAGCTATCTCTGTCTCACAGATCAGCTGCAATGGATCTACAACGTCTATTATTTCTTGCCATGAAGATACAATCTGTGAGGATTTTTCCTTTTCATTTCGTGATGCAGTTAAAGCACTGTCATTCTCTGGCATATTAACCTTTCACTTTTCCTTCCAGTATAGTTTTTAGAAAGAAGTTATGCCCTTTTGCATGGCCAAAATATTTTAGCTGCTTGACTATGATCCAGTTTTAAATTCTTTTTTCAAGTTTTCCAAGACTTCCTTATTTGTTATCTTCTCTTTCCACAAGATGCTCCTCATTGTTCTATATATTCACATTTCATTGTTTGTAATTCTCTTTTTCAACAGTTTATTCATTGCTCATGCTTCTTGTGCTTTACATCAATGACACATATACATACCACTTTATTAATCAATTAACTGATTGATTGGTTCACTGATTGATTGATTCACCTATTTGCTCCATGAGAAGCATAATTTCACACTATAGCTGGTCATTTGAGTATTTGCAGTGGCAGCGTCATATCACGTATTTGAAAGGTTTCAGTGGTTATAATATTTTCAACCTAGATAAAATTCACGTAACACTTGATAATTCTTCTGAAAATGTATTTGTTTAGATGTCAATAGCTCTGTCTTATTGTTGATAACAGTGTCAGCAAAGTCGATTCTCTTTCTGATTTCTGTTTTCCATTGTCTCTCCATCCTTATTATATTTGTGGATGTTATTTTCTAGATTTTGCAAAAGCCTCTAATAGAGCATCTCATCAAATAATGTTTAAAAAGTTAAAATCACATGAAATAGGTGGCAAAGTTGCCAAATGTATTAAAATTGGTTAACGGAAAGAAGGCAGAGAGTGGGCATAAATAAGGAGTACTCTGAGTGGTATGAGGTAAACAGTGGAGTGCCACAGGGCTCGGATTTGGGACTAATTTTGTTCTTTATATATATAAACGATTTAGACATTGATATGGGATTCATGATTGAAAAATTCGCTGATGACACAAAACTATGCAGAAGTATCTCATCTAAAGCAGAAGTGGATATATTGAAGTGGGATTTAGATAAAAATCGAGAATGGTCTGTAAGCTGGCAAATTGAGTTTAACAAAGATAAATGTACAGTCATCCAATATGGAACATAATTACAGAATGGGCGAGTACAATATTAGAAAGATAAAAAAGGAGAAGGACCTAGGGGAAATAATATATCATGCTGCTGTTGTTTGTCCGTCATAATTGATGAGGACCATTTTGTCAACATTCACTGTTCACATGAGTTCAAAGATAGCTAAATAAGCCAATTGGGGCCCAGCATTGTCTGTCACATTTAGTACCAGGAATCTGATGGAGATGGATGTGTCGAATCAAAAGGTGCAAACATTGCAGTAAAGCTGTAAACTGGCGGCACAATGGATTCCGTTCTCCAGACTACATCCTGCTACTTGCAAAGCCTTGTTCTGGGCTTGGTAGCGGGAGATTGAGAACGAAAGCAGAAGAAAAAGAGATGCAAGCAAATATGACACCACCATCATCAGAGCTAAAGAAGGGCTGATGTGAGAGACTTACAAAGCGATCATCTCTGTATAGACTAATTTATTCTTGATGTCTCATGTCTCTGAACATCATCAGCAACAGTGCTGCTCCAGTCTGTGCAATTGGTGGAAATTCTTTATCAGTCAGCATGGTTAATACTTTACTGGATCAGTGATTTCTAAAGTGTGTTGTTGTACCATTTCTGCTGACCACCGCGTGCTCTCTTGCCATTTTACATTTTATCACAGAGCAACTTTTTTGGTAGCCATTGATCTGACATGCGTACCACCATCCCATCTCAATTGTGCTGCATAAATCATGGTGTGTATACTGGACATGCCCAATCGTGCTATCACATCTGTATTTGGCACCATGTCCTGCAATCTGATCCTCAGTAGTTTCCGCAAGCAGTGCATGTGGAAGTGATTTAATTTTCCGACATGACAACTATAGATGGCCCAGGTCTCAAGCGCATATAAAAGGGTAGGTAGAACAACTGGAGAGAATAATGGAGACGACCTTAAAAGGACATGTTGGCACAGTTAAAATAGGTGACAGGCTTATCACAAACTTCCGCTTTGCTGATGATATTGATGTATTGGCAGGCACAGAGAGGGAACTCCAGGAGTTGATTGGTAGATTGGATAGAACGGCCCTGAGTTTTGGTATGGAAATAAATGCTGATAAAACAAAGCTCATGACCAATAACGTTGCAGGATTTCAATCTGTCATAGAGGCAAATGGGCAGGTACTTGAGGTGGTGAAACGTTTCAAATATCTTGGATCGTTGATCAGCGAAGAGGGTTCGAAGCCAGAGGTAATTGCAAGAATAGCACAAACAACAGCGGTGCTGACTAGGCTGCAACCTATTTGGCAAGACAAGCGCCTCGCCCTCGGCATAAAAGTCAGACTAATGCGCTCTTTGGTGCTGTCAATATTTCTGTATGCCTGCGAGACCTGGACCATTACAGCAGATATCCAGGGCAGAATACGTGCAATGAAAATGCGGTGCTATAGAAAATTCCTAAATGTTACATATAAGGATCGTGACACAAACGTAGACATCCGTCAGAGAGTTGAAGACGCTATTGGTCCTTTTGAAGATCTGTTCACAACTATCAAAAGACGAAAGATGGCCTGGTGCGGGCACGTCGCGAGGTCCAACGGAATTCCCAACTCGATACTCTTTGGTTCCGTACCGGGACAAGAGGGCGAGGACGTCCAAGGAAGAGATGGGTGGACAACATCGCTGAGTGGTCAGGCCTTCATCCCGGTGAGATACGTCAGGCTGCGACAGACAGAGAGAGCTGGCGTGGGATTTTCATGTCTTCATGTGTGCCCCAACGACCTAATGGGTTACGGGATGAACTGAACTGAAATGAGAACAACTGCAGCGTAGACCTTTATTTTTGCTTGCGTTCTGATCCCTTGCATATCTCACACCTTACTACAAAGTCTGCCAAATGCAAAAATATATCACACATGTAAGGTGAGTGAGCAAGTTCAGGTAGCAGTGAAAAAGGCAAATACAATGTTAGGTATGATTAAAAAGAAATATTAAGCATAGGAGCAAGGACGTGATTGTCAAACTGTATAAAGCATTAATTAGACCAAGATTGGAGTACTGTGTACATCTGTGGAATCCTTATCATATAGGGGATATATACATGCTGGAAAGGATAACAAGAAGAGCGATAAAACTGAAAGTGGGATTCCAGAATTACAGTCATGAGGAAAAAGTAAAAAAAAACAAAAAACCGGCCTACAAGTCTAGAAAAGAGAAGAATTTGAGGTGACAATACAGGTTTATAAGATAATCAAAGAAAAGAATAAATTGGACTATAACAAGTTTTTCAAAATACAGCCGCCTAAATGAATAAGAGGGCACAGCTGCAAATAAATTAAAGAAAGGTCCAGATTAGCTATTAGGAAATAATTGTTTGGTCAGAGAGTGGTGAATGTTTTGAATGCATTGTCACAGAAAGTATTGGAGACAGGGTCAATTAATGCATTCAAGAATAGATTGGATGTGCATAGGTTTTTTTTTTAGATCAAGTGAATGTAATAGAAACTGTATATAGACTCTGCAGTCTCCTAAACCAGTTTAAAGACGTTAAGTTAAGTTGAGCTAAAACAAGTTTATTTCCAAGATAAAAAAAACTCTTGATCTGCTCTAGTAACTTATCATCTATTCTTACCTGTAGAGTGAATTTCTTGTCCTACTTATTAATTATCATAGTTTATGTTTTTTCAGTGTTGAATTCTGAACCTAATTCATGACATGTTTACTCTTTTGTTCCACAAAGTAAGACTTACCCTTCCAATCAAAAGATGCATTCCACAGTTTATCCATCTGAGGGGAAAGAAGCTGGCAGAAGTCTTCAAAGGAGTAACTGTCTTTAGGCCCAATCCCTGATTGCTGGCACAAGGAATTGACCAGTAAGTCTACATCCTCATGATTTGTTTCACTTTGAGCCATTTCCAGCAATGATCTAAATGAGAAAGATGGTTGATATACCCAGCAAAAATACTGTGCTGTACAGAACTATTAAAAATTACTTTTTGAGTTTGAGACTGTTTACAAAAACATATATTTTAGACAGTCTCAGTTTAAATGTCTTATCAGCACTCTTATCTACTCTTTTCTCCCTCTCACTTTTTCTCCTTTCATACAAGGTCTTCTATATGAGAAAGACGAACTCTTCATTTCAAAGTTTAGTAAGTTTACTTGACATTCTTATATAGAAGACCTCATATGCTTCCTGCGGTACAAGAGATGGGTAAAATTAGCATTATTGTTGATAATAGTGAGAAGTGTGTGGCCAAGCAATTAGATTCTTTATTCGGGAGACGGGTTCAAACCCTAGTAATTTCTAGTTAATGATTATATGTATTGCATACATATATATCAGTGGTTAAGTAAAATCAAATCATACTCCATGGATAAGCAGCCTTTTTTCTTTAACCCAATTGATGCCCTGAGTGGCCAGTTCAGTCTCACCTGAACATCTGTCCAATTTGATTCAAGCTCATATGTCCCGTTCCATCAAGGTCGTACATGTAGAACATTGTCTGTAGTTTGTCTTGGATGGAGCCTGTAGAATATATAACTTCCTCTTGTATTTGTACAGAAACCACACTCTCTGTCTCTTCTTCACTCTCTCTTTTTGCATGAAAAAAGGAAAATGTTTGGTCATTGCAAGCGATTATAACAATAGTGTCAGGATCGAGAGATTTTTTGTGTACTGGCTTAGGTCTGACACTGTGACTTGTGCTTTAATTAGATTTATGCGAGGGATATTTGCGCTACCATTAACCATGCTTCTCGTCCTGAGCTACCTCGGTCCAATGGCAAGACTTGGTAGTTGAAACGACTGAAGGTAGCATGGAATGCAAATTTATTTTTCTCTGGTTTACTTCAGGATTTACTAGGCCTGGGTAGATGGTGTAGGCCTAGGTAGGTGGGGTATTGGGTATGGGGGTGTAGTCCTGGGTAGGTGGTGTAGCTGGGTGAGTGGTGTAGGCCTGGGTAGGTGGTACAGGCCTGTGTAGGTCTATGTAGGTGGTGTAGGTCTGGGTAGGTGGTATAGGCTTGGGTAGGTGAGGCATTGGGTAGGTGGTGTAGGTCTGGGTAAGTGGTGTAGGTCTGGGTAGGTGGTGTAGGTCTGGGTAGGTGGTGTAGGCTTGGGTAGGTAGTGTAGGTCTGGGTATGGGGTGTAGGTCTGTGTAGGTGGTGTAGGTCTGGGTAGGTGGTGTAGGTCTGGGTAGGTGGGGCATTGGGTAAGTGTTGTAGGTCTGAGTAGGTGGTGTAGGTCTGGGTAGGTAGGGCATTGGGTAGGTGTTGTAGGTCTGGGTAGTGGGGCATTGGGTATGTGGTGTAGGTCTGGGTAGGTAGTGTATGTCTGGGTTAGGTGGTGTAGGTCTGGGTAGGTAGTGTAGGTCTGGGTTAGGTGGTGTAGATCTGGGTAGGAAGTGTAGGTCTGGGTAGGTGGTGTAGGCCTGGGTAAGTGGTACATTGGGTAGGTGGTGTAGGCCTGGGTAGGTTGTGTATTGGGTAGATGGTGTAAGCCTGGGTAGGTTGTGTATTGGGTAGGTGGTGTAGTTCTGGGTAGTTGGTGTTGGTCTGGGTAGTTAGTACATTGGGTAGGTGGTATAGACCTGGGTAGGTTGTGTATTGGGTAGGTGGTGTATTGGTTAGGTGGTGTAGGCCTGGGTAAGTGGTACATTGGGTAGGTGGTGTAGGCCTGGGTAGGTTGTGTATTGGGTAGATGGTGTAAGCCTGGGTAGGTTGTGTATTGGGTAGGTGGTGTAGTTCTGGGTAGTTGGTGTTGGTCTGGGTAGTTAGTACATTGGGTAGGTGGTATAGACCTGGGTAGGTTGTGTATTGGGTAGGTGGTGTATTGGTTAGGTGGTGTAGGCCTGGGTAAGTGGTACATTGGGTAGGTGGTGTAGGCCTGGGTAGGTTGTGTATTGGGTAGATGGTGTAAGCCTGGGTAGGTTGTGTATTGGGTAGGTGGTGTAGTTCTGGGTAGTTGGTGTTGGTCTGGGTAGTTAGTACATTGGGTAGGTGGTATAGACCTGGGTAGGTTGTGTATTGGGTAGGTGGTGTATTGGTTAGGTGGTGTAGGCCTGGGTAGGTGGTGTAGGCCTGGGTAGGGAGTGTAGGTCTGGATTGGTGGTGTAGGCCTGGGTAAGTGGTACATTGGGTAGGTGGTGTATGCCTGGGTAGTTGGTTCGCATTGGGTAGAAATTTCATTATTTCTCTAAATTCAAATTTTGTAAGGAATCATATCACATAAAACAAATTGCTACATAAATTCTTCATGACAAGAGTGCATGTCAGTGAGTGAATACAGGTTTTCTGAAAAATAACACACAACTACAGCAGCCACAATATGCTCTGTATGTAGTAAACGATGTTGGGGGTAATTGTAGCTGACAGGTAAGGTGCTTGCCTCTCAAGAAACAAACTAACAAAAGTCTGAAAAAGTAGGTATTCAAATCCTGCAAGTTTCAAGCATCCCTTAACCTCAAGGGAAGTGATTGGTGCCTAGTCCTATTGGAGATGGATGATAAACTTGGAGTTCCTGTGCACACACTGTGCATGTAAAAGAACCTTAGATAATTGACAATTTAAAAAAACAGGCTGTCTAGCCACTGTCCAGGCAAAAATCCTAAAGGATTCAAATGAATATATATAAATGTCTACAGTGGATGTTGGGGCTGATGTCTGAATTGCAACTTGTAACTAACCTTTGGAGAACAGCACGACAGCATTCAGAAACTCCCGGAAGGAGATGTAACCATTTCTGTCAGAATCTATTAAACTGAAGAAATGTTCCACAAAGTCTGAGTTTGGTTTTACTGCCATGGCCTCTGCAAACTCTTCCTTGGATAACTCAATCTGCAGAGAATCAGAAACGAGAAAATTAGATAAATAGTGAATATATTTCAGATGATATTCTTGGATGATGGCACTGCAAGGAATGAATCAACAATGCACAGACTACAAAGTTTTGAAATTGTATGTGGGTCCAACAGAGAAGGGTACTTGGGGGGATGGAGCAGAAGTGTGTACAACCAATGAGCTATCGGAAGCATCAGTGTCTACATCCTTCACCATTTACTGAGAGGGACAAAGCACCTGTTGATTTGCATGGATTGCAATGATGTCCATTGTTAACAGAGCAGAACCTATTTTTGGAAGTCTGTACCTCTCTTGATTTGACTCATTCAGTGCATACAATTGATTTCACATGCAGTTTTATTTGAGAAGAGTAACATACATTTAGCAATTTTTTGGTTGACAAATGTCTTTATAAAAAACTAGACAAGCAGAAACAGCACAAGTGAAAACAGTGAATTCAGCTAAATAAATATTATTAAAACAATGAAAGTGTCTCTTAGCAGAAACTGCTGTTGGGGATAAAGTGTTACAAGACATCATTGTACTAAGCCACAACTTGTGTGAGGTGAGTTAACCAGTTCCCTTCCTTAACTTAAACTTAAAATTTTTAATACTAGTTTACACTATCTTTCCCTAACCGTAGGTCAGGTACCTGTTTGCAAATGTACCTCTTATACAACTGGGTCAACTGATGAATATTGATAGTTTATAGATACATAAAATCTTAAATGTTATTTCTTCATCTCAGTTGTCCACATGTAGTTAGATTTGGTAGGGAAATGCAGTCCTCTGTCATGTATTACATGTGTTGCCATTCAAATTGTCAATTCACGACTTTGTAGTGTTTCATTAACATTTTCAGTCCATCATTTTCTTAGACTTCCTCTTGTTCTGAAATTCTGCTGTCCTGTGAAGATGCAGTGAACAAGATAGCAGTCAGCAACTCATAGCTGGCTTCTTGAGTCAGGATCAGTGAATCAGAAATGATCAAGACCTAATTTTAGCTCTGAGTGGCAGTCTTGGAATCAGACAACAATCGTGCAGTCTGGCTGAGAGAACAGGGAGTGGAGACAGTGGGGGCTAGGGGTTAAGTGACATGGCTCACATTCTGAAGGTGCTGGGTTTGCTCCCCATCACAGCACCGACCGTTACGCTGAGGAAGCAAACCCTTAGAAAATGCAGGAGGAAGCAGACCCTTACATAAAATACATGCTGAAGTCGAATGCACTGGACTGATAGGTGCAAAATAAAAACCGTAGTGCAACAAACACCATCTTGGGGAATAGAGAAATAAGGCGAATGCAAAATAAAAAACAAAACGGATTGAATGGGAAGGCAAACCCAGTTCCAAAAATGTGACATTCTTAAATCACATGCTTTGAACCAAAAGGCGCAGATATCATAGCCTTGCTGTAAACTACAACACATCACAACAAAACATATTTTTCAGGATGAATGCCAAAGAAGAAGAAGGTAGTATAGACATGTTGGAGGTGAAAGTTTGAAGATATACTTGCTGTGTGACCAAATCATTTAATTTGCTGGCTGTCTATATATGTCATGCAACACATTGTTCCCACTTGCTGTCATAGTTCTCCATTTGTCACTCTGCCTCTTCTAGATACAAGTCCTAAATAAACCCCAATAATCGGATATCACTAATTAAATTGAGTATCTGCTGCAATTAGTAGCCAAGGAGTGACAACAAGATTAAAAAGCTGAAGGAAAAGATACAAAATAATAAATTAGAGGAAAAATACCTCTAGTATTTCCTGGCTATGTTTCTTCATGTCCAATTGTCCACTATCCAAACTTGGATCATAGTCCATCTGAAATGCCTGAGGAAAAGATGGCCAAATAAAAACATTAACAAAAACACAAATTGGCATGCAGTAAAATCAGTAAGCAATCATTATGTTTGATGTTACAGAAACAAGCATTCATTATGTTTCATGTTTAGAAACAAGAAACCATTATATTTTATGTTACAGAAACAATAGATCATTGTGTTTTATGTTACCAAAGCAAGAAATCATTATGTTTTATGTTACAGAAACACTATGAAATTTACATGTTGGTGCAGTAACTGAGCAATACGTGTTTATTGACTTTTGACCATCAGTACCACAGCAGTTTCAATATATTTTGACTGCTGAGAAAAATTTACCTCACAGAATTCTGGGAGACCCATAGATGATCAGTCTCTTTCAGGAAATTGTATACAAACAGATGTCTGTTTTAGTTTGTGATCCAACACACCCATGATCCATTGCAGCTCAACTCATGTTTGATTTCAAACTTCTGCACTTTGTGGATTGCTAATCTAACATAAAAACATTGATTGATTTCAGTATACACCTCTTTATTCATTTCTAATGTGTCCACAATAAGTACTTTGAATCCAGAGTATCAGTTTCTGCAGTGTCATGAATTCAGCATGGTTTGGACAGTAGATCTACAGTAGTCCTTTAAAACCTAAGGACCCTACTTTTTTTATCTATTTATGATGCACCTATTCCTTCTGAATTATCTTGAGCATGAATTGATAGAATGACATGCTGTCCATGATAGACACATCATTGAACTATAATCATAAAAAAAGACATGATGAAAAACCTGCGATTTGCAGATGCTATTGACACACTTGCTGTAAATGAAAAAGACATACTGGCACTAACAACTAGACTTGACATTGCCTCTAAAACTTATTCTATGGAAATCAACACAGCAAATGACAATTAACAAAGATAAAATCCAAGAGAACATCACTAAAATGAACATAAATTGGAGGCAGTAAAAGAATATAAGTGTCAGTGATCTACAACTGGAGACAATAACACAAGACCACAACTAAGTACAAGTTTTGCAAAAACGACTTCAATTCTCACAACACAGATTTGGAAAATATGAAAAAGTAAGAACATATCTGTATCAAGTATGCTCAAGTTAATATAGACCTTAATTCTCTTGTTACATTATTATGTATGTGAAACAGGGATATTAAATCCTGACAGACCAAAATACCAAGTAATAGAGATGAGATTCTTCAGACATATCGTCAAAATAATGTACAAGGACCATTTCTCAAATATCCCTTTATAAAATACAATACATGAGGATGCTGGAACATATAAATGCTTACTAACTGTTGTAGAAAACACAAACTTCAATGGTATGAACATGTGATAAGAACAAGTGGGTATCCAACATTATGCTCAAGGGAATAGTCTAGGGAACAAGACGGAAAGGAAGGCCCAGAATCGGCTGAACAAATAATATACAGAAATGGAAGAGAAAATGCACAACACACTGATAATTGACAGACATCAGAAAGAACAAACAATTCATAATTCAGTGTGATGTGAACTGAAAAAAACCATTTATTGGAAAGATGAGCACAGACATGATAATTATAGTTTTTTTTCAGAATTAATGTGTTATTTTCTGGAACTGAAGAGAAATGGAAGTAGCTGAATATATGAAAACAATTATAAATATTAGTATATGTGTATGTTCTTAGATGATTTCTACTCATAATTGAATGCACCACATGAGAATTATCATAAAAAAGAAATCAGTTGCCTCAGAACACCAGAATTTGGCTGGAAGTAGATATTTTTATATAATATTGTTTATAGTCTTTTTTTTCCAGTCACATTATTTTAATTTCTAGAAAGTCAAATAAATATGCTAATATATTTAGTTAGTTTCAGCAGCACTTTCAATTATTTTAAAAATAATATGTCATTTTAAAAAATCTGTTGAAAATTGAAGACACTACAGCTGAAAGTATAAGCACACCTCTAGCTCATAAATGTAAACATAAAATAATCTGGCCGCAGTGTGTTTGAAATGCAGTTGTTAATGAGTCACAAATTTAATTTTTTCGGTCATGTTAAACGTCATTACGGACTGGAAAGAACGGTCATGGAGGGCATGGTACCTGGAAGACTACGCAGGGTTTACCAAGATGAAGGTGGATACAAGATATCAAGGCTACTCTAAACATGAACACGGAGCAGGCGGGAAGATTGATTGCAGACCGAGATTCATATTGGCTGGTTGTGATGAGAGCGATGTTCTACGAAGGACATGCTACATAATGATCATGAATTAATGAGTTAAATGTCATGCTGTTACTCTGATTAAGTCTGTATCTATCTGCTCGTCTATGTCTGTTGAGCATAAATTACCTCAGAGAAGACAGTTTTGAAGAACTTTTCCAACATCTCATTCCTCTTCTCCTTGGTTGTGGCAGCACTGAAGAGGTCATGCAGCTTCAACTCAATCACTGAGATGTCCACATTGTGGTTCTGGGCAAACCCACACAGGATGGACACAAAGTCATTTCTCATGAGCTCAGAGCAGAACTCCACAACCTGATAAACAAAATGTCATTAAAATTTTATGTGCTAGACATTATACATTTTCTTCTGTTTTCTTTTTTTGTCCCTTTTTTCTGTTTGTTTTTACCTTTATATTTTATTTCCTATTTTCTTGACGTTTTTGTCAGTTTTTCTTTCTTTTTTAAATATTTCTGGTTTTCTTTAATTCTCCTTTTTTTAGTATCTCTGTCTGTCATTCTTTTGTTAATTTCTCTAATATTTTGTCTGTTCTACTTTTGCACTACTTCAGTTTCTATCCTCATTTCCTTATTTCTCTTCTGACTGTTTTTCTTTATTATGTTTCTGAATCCTGTCTATTTTCTGTTTTGATTCCTCTATTTTCTTTTCTAGTTCTTAACTTAACTTAACTTAACGTCTTTATACTGGTTTAGAAGACTCTGCAGAGTCTGTATACAACCAGTTCTATTTGCTTAGTATAATATTTTCTATCTTTTTGTTTTGTTTTACAATTCTTTCTTTTTTTCACAACGTCTACCTGGTATTCTTGATTTTGTCCATTTATGGCCTGTTAGCTTTATGTAGATCTCTTTTTTTCATGTCTTTTTCTTCTATAGCATTTCTTTTTATCTTCATCCATTAAAAAATCTTTACTCTTATTATCTGTCCTTTTCTCTTCTATCTGTCTTTTTCTCTATTTTCTGTCTTTCATCTATCATCCCCCCCACCCCCACCCCCTCTCCATTTTTATTCACCAACAGCAACAATTACAACAACAAAAAAAGGAACAATGGGGCAGCAACAACAACGATGGCACAGCAACAACAAGGCAGAAATACCAACATCAACAACAACAATGGGGCAGAAACAACAACATCAACAAACAAACAATAAAACACTAACCAGATCGTACTCTTTAGGCAACATAATTGCCATAATTTTTCTCTTCTTGTTGGAGCTGATCTTGACACCAACATTGGACTGGGAACTCATTTTGATTGTCCTGTCAGAGGTCAGATAGAAAGGTCATGAGATAACATTTTTACTGCTAAACAGTTATTTATAGTATTTAATGGGAATTCATGGCTAATGAAAGATTCCGTGGCGAAGTGGTTAAGCCGTCGGCCTCGTGATCAGGTGGTGTGGGTTCGACTCCAGGCTCCACCATATTTTTCACGGGCGCTTGATGCAGAGTCCCCTGCATCTCGTAGTCGCCCCCAGTCGTCTTGTCCTTGACTTGCAGCCGGGGTTGGGCGGCACGAGACGAGAGAGTGAGGATAAAAATTAGCGCAGTTAATCCTTACTAAAAATAGCACTAGCAAAATAAATTATGCCATCATCGTCTACGATGGACAGCGGCCTTTGCCATTTGCCCTGGCTAATGTGCTAGTTTAAAAGTCAAGTTTTGAAATATATATTATTATTATTATTAATGGAAACTATATATTTGACAAGAACTGTGGGAAAACCAGGCAGATGCCAGTAGGACAAGATGTAAAGTGAAGATGCTGATGATGGATAGGACACACATTATGGTAAACAGCTGACTGCATTACAAGGCAGTGTTGTCTTAAGGAGTACAGAATCAGCATTGCTGGGCTCTCAGCATATGTATAACTCCTCAGTATCTTTCTCTCTCTCTCTCTCTCTCTCTCTCTCTCTCTCTCTCTCTCTGTCTCTTTCTCTCTCTCAACAATATCAAATAGTATACCCAGAACCAAGATGCAGCAGTGAATGAGCTTACTGGAGACAGCAACTCATAGCTGGCTGCTTGAATCAGGGCCGTGATAGTTGACCAAGACCATATTCCAGCTTCACAACTCAACCCTGGAAACAGGCTGTACTAGTCACTAGTGATGTTATGTCCAAGGGATAGGGATCACAATGGGATTCCAAACCCAGCACCAACAAAAGCCAGCTGAAATCGGATATGTTGGGTCAACAGATACACATATCACTGCATTGCTGTAAACTATGACACAACATCACAACTTCCTTTTTAGAACGAATAAAGTCTTTACACTTCATCTCTGACATTAGTGTATGTCATAGGACTTCTTTATCTTTACTTTTCATCTGGGTCTTCACATCTATCATCAGTTGGAGCACAGTCTACTGTCTTACCTAAGATGAGTTCCAGTTGTGGAGAAGATCTCCAAGCATCCTTTGGTGGTCAGGTGAAGCTCAATTTGTCGGCTAGGTAAGTTTGGGCCCCTCCACTCCATGCCATCGTGTACTGAAAGAGAAAAATATTATTTGCCTCATTACACTATCATGCAGAGCAGTAGCACTAATACTAATATTAAAACTGCAGTTACTACTACTACTACTACTACTACTACTACTACTACTACTACTACTCTACTAATACTACTGCTGTCCTTACTATTACTACTACTACTACTGCTGCTGTTACTACTACTAACTACTACTGCTACATACTGCTGTTCCTACTACTAACTACTACTGCTGCTACTGCTACTACAACATCTACTACTAATTCTACTACCACTACCACTATTATTATAACTGCTAACACAATTAGCATCAATAAAACTACTTATACTAATATCTGAACTATGCATACATCAACTACAACTACCACCACAAATATCACACGTATAAATATAGTTACTACACCAACCTCTCAGCTCCTGGTACATCAATATAATTGCTGTTGCTACCAGCACCACTACTAATACTAAAATTAAAACAACAGTAGCTACTGCTACAGCACAAACAGTCAAGTACTACCACCCCAACAACAGTAGCTACTGCTACAGCACAAACAGTCAAGTACTACCACCACAACAACAGTAGATACTGCTACAGCACAAACAGTCAAGTACTACCATCACAACAACAGTAGCTACTGCTACAGTACAAGCAGTCAAGTACTAACATTACAACAACAGTAGCTACTGCTACAGCACAAACAGTTAAGTACTATGGCCACAACAACAGTAGCTACTGCTACAGCACAAACAGTCAAGTACTACGACCACAACAACAGTAGCTACTGCTACAGCACAAACAGTCAAGTACTACCACCACAACAACAGTAGCTACTGCTACAGCACAAACAGTCAAGTACTACCACCACAACAACAGTAGCTACTGCTACAGCACAAACAGTCAAGTACTACCACCACAACAACAGTAGCTACTGCTACAGCACAAACAATCAAGTATTACCACCACAACAGTAGCTACTGCTACAGTACAAACAGTCAAGTACTAACACCCCAACAACAGTAGCTACTGCTACAGCACAAACAGTCAAGTACTACCACCACAACAACAGTAGATACTGCTACAGCACAAACAGTCAAGTACTACCATCACAACAACAGTAGCTACTGCTACAGTACAAACAGTCAAGTACTAACATTACAACAACAGTAGCTACTGCTACAGCACAAACAGTTAAGTACTATGGCCACAACAACAGTAGCTACTGCTACAGCACAAACAGTCAAGTACTACGACCACAACAACAGTAGCTACTGCTACAGCACAAACAGTCAAGTACTACCACCACAACAACAGTAGCTACTGCTACAGCACAAACAGTCAAGTACTACCACCACAACAACAGTAGCTACTGCTACAGCACAAACAGTCAAGTACTACCACCACAACAACAGTAGCTACTGCTACAGCACAAACAATCAAGTACTACCACCACAACAGTAGCTACTGCTACAGTACAAACAGTCAAGTACTAACATTACAACAACAGTAGCTACTGCTACAGCACAAACAGTTAAGTACTATGGCCACAACAACAGTAGCTACTGCTACAGCACAAACAGTCAAGTACTACGACCACAACAACAGTAGCTACTGCTACAGCACAAACAGTCAAGTACTACCACCACAACAACAGTAGCTACTGCTACAGCACAAACAGTCAAGTACTAACATTACAACAACAGTAGCTACTGCTACAGCACAAACAGTCAAGTACTACCACCACAACAACAGTAGCTACTGCTACAGCACAAACAATCAAGTACTACCACCACAACAGTAGCTACTGCTACAGTACAAACAGTCAAGTACTAACATTACAACAACAGTAGCTACTGCTACAGCACAAACAGTTAAGTACTACGACCACAACAACAGTAGCTACTGCTACAGCACAAACAGTCAAGTACTACCACCACAACAACAGTAGCTACTGCTACAGTACAAACAGTCAAGTACTACCACCACAACAACAGTAGCTACTGCTACAGCACAAATAGTCAAGTACTACCACCACAACAACAGTAGCTACTGCTACAGCACAAACAGTCAAGTACTACCACCACAACAACAGTAGCTACTGCTACAGTACAAACAGTCAAGTACTAACATTACAACAACAGTAGCCATTGCTACAGCATAAACAGTCAAGTACTACCACCACAACAACGTCAACTATTGCTACAGCACAAACAGTCAAGTACTACCACCACAACAACGTCAACTATTGCTACAGCATAAACAGTCAAGTACTACCACCACAACAACAGTAGCTACTGCTACAGCACAAACAGTCAAGTACTACCACCACAACAACAGTAGCTACTGCTACAGTACAAACAGTCAAGTACTAACATTACAACAACAGTAGCCATTGCTACAGCATAAACAGTCAAGTACTACCACCACAACAACGTCAACTATTGCTACAGCACAAACAGTCAAGTACTACCACCACAACAACGTCAACTATTGCTACAGCATAAACAGTCAAGTACTACCACCACAACAACAGTAGCCATTGCTACAGCATAAACAGTCAAGTACTACCACCACAACAACGTCAACTATTGCTACAGCATAAACAGTCAAGTACTACGACCACAACAACAGTAGCTATTGCTACAGCACAAACAGTCAAGTACTTCTACCACAACAATAACTTAACTAACTTAACTTAACATCTTTATACTGGTTTAGAAGACCCTGCAGAGTCTGTATACAACCAGTTACATTTACATCACTTTGCTCTAAAAGCTATGCGCATCCAGTTTTTTTTCTTAAATGCATTAACTGTCCCTGCTTCCACTACCTCCCCTGGCAATGCATTCCAAGCAGACACCACTCTCTGACTAAAAATTTATTTTCCTAATATCTAATCTGGACCTCTCTTTAGTCAGCTTGTTATTGTGTGTGGCTGTATTTTAAAAAAACTTGTTTTAGTCTAATTTATCCATTCCTCTGATCATCTTATAAACCTGTATTAAGTCACCTTGAATTCTTCTATCTTCTAGACACTGTAGCTATTACTACAGCACAAACAGTCAAGTCCTATCACCACAACAATAGTCACACCATCACCTACTGCACAATTTTTTCCCGATATTTTTCTCTTCTTTGTTGTCTGCTCTTTCTAATTTTGTTGCTTTTATTGTAAAGTGTAAGATACTGGGCATTGTATTTTATAGCTGGACTGCCCTGTCTGCCTGCACACCTGCTTTTAATAAGTAATTTTATCTTGGTAAACACTTGGCTGCTACCAAACTTCTCGCAAAGCAACATGTGATCTGTTGTCAGAGTTTTCCTTCTCCTAGATAAACTACACAAAGTATTTTAAATTTAAGAAAGCTGTGACTTGTATCTTGCTCCCTCACCTGTTTGTGGGAATAGTCCCACTTCAAAACTACATTAAATTTGACTATTGCTGTTGTAAGGTTTTCTGCAGGCCATGCCTTGGAAACATTTACATAGGTTTGATAGCTCATTCTCAATTCCACAACTGACTATGACAGCATTTAGTACCACATGACCAAATCAGCTATGATTGACCTAGACCTTAGTTCCCTGCACCATTCTGACTTTGCTTTCATCAACGTTACAGGTAGACTTACCAGAAACACTACATGACAGGGATCTCCTCAAGTTTCTCCTTTTCTCTTTTTCAGATTTGAGAGTATGTAGTCTTCTCTCATGTCTCCATGTCTTAAATTTGGAAAGCAGATAAGCAGCCAAGATACATACTGAAATCATGAACAGATCAATTATGAATAGGTTGGACATTTGATCAAAATAATGTAATAATTTGGATAGCAGATAAGCAGCCAAGATACATACTGAAATCATGAACAGATCAATTATGAATAGGTTGGACATTTGATCAAAATAATGTAATAATTTGGAAAGCAGATAAGCAGCCAAGATACATACTGAAATCATGAACAGATCAATTATGAATAGGTTGGACATTTGATCAAAATAATGTAATAATTTGGAAAGCAGATAAGCAGCCAAGATACATACTGAAATCATGAACAGATCAATTATGAATAGGTTGGACATTTGATCAAAATAATGTAATAATTTGGATAGCAGATAAGCAGCCAAGATACATACTGAAATCATGAACAGATCAAGTATGAATAGGTTGGACATTTGATCAAAATAATGTAATAATTTGGAAAGCAGATAAGCAGCCAAGATACATACTGAAATCATGAACAGATCAATTATGAATAGGTTGGACATTTGATCAAAATAATGTAATAATTTGGAAAGCAGATAAGCAGCCAAGATACATACTGAAATCATGAACAGATCAATTATGAATAGGTTGGACATTTGATCAAAATAATGTAATAATTTGGATAGCAGATAAGCAGCCAAGATACATACTGAAATCATGAACAGATCAATTATGAATAGGTTGGACATTTGATCAAAATAATGTAATAATTTGGATAGCAGATAAGCAGCCAAGATACATACTGAAATCATGAACAGATCAATTATGAATAGGTTGGACATTTGATCAAAATAATGTAATAATTTGGATAGCAGATAAGCAGCCAAGATACATACTGAAATCATGAACAGATCAAGTATGAATAGGTTGGACATTTGATCAAAATAATGTAATAATTTGGAAAGCAGATAAGCAGCCAAGATACATACTGAAATCATGAACAGATCAATTATGAATAGGTTGGACATTTGATCAAAATAATGTAATATTGGCTAGTTTAATAACTAATGGGTTGGAAATTTGATAAAAGTAATTCAAACTTGGACAGTTCAACAATAGTTTGAACAATTTGATCAAAATTATGGAATCAGAAATATTGAAATAATAAATGTTTGACAAATGGTAGGGGTAATTAAATCACACACAGTTAACCAATTAATATGTTGGATATTTTATCAGAATCATGAAATCATTGATAGTTCAATAACTAATTGATTGAATATTTTATTACAGAAACATTTAAATACAATGATTTTCCCATTGCCAGGAGTCTGTATGGGGATTGATAAAACTAAGGAATGTAGAACATTTGGCTTGCCAGTTCCTGCAGGATCAGTTATTATTCCATCCTCCCTTAAAAAAATGTAGCTCCTTATTGGGATTAGGACCCATTTCCTTCCCAGAAAACCAATATTCTAATCTAATAAAATGTTTGAAGTTGTAGTGCTATTTGATATCATATGTATGATTTTACAAACAAGTTAATTATTATTTATATTAATAAAAGTGGTCCTGGTTATTATTTTTTCAGCATTTCAAATAGATATTAACGTATATTTAAACTATTTCATAAATTACATTTAAGTATTGCTAAATAATGGTTTTCTATATTATAATCTGTGATATATAAATAGATCATGGCAACCAAATTATAAATATGTAATCAATAAATGGATTCATTTGACAATTTTTTTAATTTTTTACCTGCAATTAAATAATTAGAGGGCATATATGTTTTCAAGTTTTGTGACACCTTCTGGTTTAATTTCTTATCAAAGGATCTCCACGCTTTATGTTGCTTAGTGTCTCTTGAAGTGTAAATCTGGCACTGGATAGACTCTTATCACTTTCTTCATTTTAAACCTCTTCATTGCATATAATCAGGAGGCGGAAATAGTCACTCGTTACTGATTTCTTATTTGAACCATCTTCTTAAACTTACATCAATTAGATGAGAAAATATACAATTAAAGATAGACACCCATTAGAAATTGCAGTGTCAGGAATAAAGTGTATGTAAAAAGACTTCCTTGCACTAAGCCATAGCTTTTTCTTGGGTGAGGTGACCAGTTTTTCATCTGTGCTGCCTTCCCTTTCCTCACTATCAAAGATGGGAGGATAGGGGCAGGGAAATGGGGAAGGGAGGAGCAGGCTGAAGAGAGAAGGGATGAATGGTTTGAGGGAGTGGGATGGATGAAAGGAGATGGGCTGGTTGGAAAGAGAAGGAGATGTGCAGAGTGATGGGCTGGCTGAAGGAGAAGAGACAGGTGGCTTTTATAGCAAAAGTTGAAATGGAGGAGCAGGAAAAGATGAGCAATGGTGGATTGAAGAGAGAAAGGATGGGCGGATTAGAAAGATGAAGTGTTCGGTAGTTGGGGTGTAGAAGAGATGGGTGGGCTGGAGGGGGAACAATGGGAATGGTCATAGATGGGCTGGTTGAAGGAGAAAGAGACAAGCAGGTTGAGGGGGGAGGGAGGTTGAGGAGGGAAGAGATTGGTGGGCTGGAGGGGGAACAATGGGAATGGTCATAGATGGGCTGGTTGAAGGAGAAAGAGACAAGCAGGTTGAGGGGGGAGGGAGGTTGAGGAGGGAAGAAATGGGGGGGCTGGAGGAGGCACTTAATGGGAATGGTCATAGATGGGCTGGTTGAAGGAGAAAGAGACAAGCAGGTTGAGGGGGGAGGGAGGTTGAGGAGGGAAGAGATTGGTGGGCTGGAGGGGGAACAATGGGAATGGTCATAGATGGGCTGGTTGAAGGAGAAAGAGACAAGCAGGTTGAGGGGGGAGGGAGGTTGAGGAGGGAAGATATGGGGGGGGCTGGAGGAGGCACTTAATGGGAATGGTCATAGATGGGCTGGTTGAAGGAGAAAGAGACAAGCAGGTTGAGGGGGGAGGGAAGTTGAGGAGGGAAGAAATGGGTGGGCTGGAGGAGGCACTTAATGGGAATGGTCATAGATGGGCTGGTTGAAGGAGAAAGAGACAAGCAGGTTGAGGGGGGAGGGAGGTTGAGGAGGGAAGATATGGGGGGGCTGGAGGAGGCACTTAATGGGAATGGTCATAGATGGGCTGGTTGAAGGAGAAAGAGACAAGCAGGTTGAGGGGGGAGGGAAGTTGAGGAGGGAAGAAATGGGTGGGCTGGAGGAGGCACTTAATGGGAATGGTCATAGATGGGCTGGTTGAAGGAGAAAGAGACAAGCAAGTTGAGTGGGGGGGCATGGGGGAAAGAGATTAGTGAAATAGCGGGCAAGGAAAGAGGGCAAAAGGGATGCGAGCCAGGGGAGGGGTGAGGGAAGAAGGATAACCTTTAATTGTTAAAGTGCTGTTGTTTCTTTTACATTAACAGTTTGACTGACTGACTTAACTTAACTTAACGTCTTTATACTGGTTTAGAAGACTCTGCAGAGTCTGTATACAACCAGTTTCAATTACATCATCTTGCTCTAGAAGCTGTACGCATTCAATCTATTCTTAAATGCATTGACCGTCCCAGCCTCCACCACTTCACTTGGCAATGCATTCCAAGCATTCACAACTCTCTGGCTAAAGAAATACTTCCTAATATCTAATCTGGAACTCTCCTTAGTCAACTTGTAGCTGTGTCCTCTTGTCCTTGTTGGTGGTTGTACTTTAAAAAACTTATTATAGTCTACCTTATCCATTCCTCTGATCATCTTATAAACCTGTATTAAGTCACCACGAATTCTTCTCTCTTCTAGACACTGTAGGCCGGTACTTTTTAATCTTTCCTCATAACTGTAATTCTGGAATCCCACTATCAGCTTTGTCGCTCTTTTTTGTATTCTCTCCAGCATGTCTATATCCCCTCTCTGATAAGGACTCCACACCTGTACACAGTACTCCAATCTAGGTCTAACTAATGTTTTATACAGTTTGACTATCACCTCCTTGCTCCTATGTTTAATATTTCTTTTTATCATCCCTAACATTGCATTTGCCTTTTTTACTGCTACCTGAACTTGCTCCCTCACCTCACATGTATGATCTATTATAACCCCTAAGTCCCTTTCTTTATCTATCTTTCTAATATTGTTCTCTCCCATTCTGTAATTATGTTCCATATTGGATCTACCCATGTGCATGACTGTACATTTATCTACATTAAACTCCATTTGCCAGATTACAGACCATTCTCGAATTTTATCTAAATCCGACCTCAATATATCCACTTCCGCTTTAGATGAGACACTACTGCATAGTTTTGTATCATCACCAAATTTTGCAATAATGGATCCCATACTTATGTCCAAATCATTTATATATATCAAGAATAAAATTGGTCCCAAAACCTGTGGCACTCCACTTTTCACTTCACACCACTCAGAGTACTCCTTATTTATACCCACCCTTTGCCTTCTTCCCGTTAACCAATTTTCAGTCCATTTGGCAACTTCCCCACCTATTCCATGTGATTTTAACTTTCGAAATAATCTTTGATGAGGTACTCTATCAAAGGCTTTTGCAAAATCCAGATAAATAACGTCCACTGGCTCCCCTTTATCTAACATTTTGGTAACCTCCTCCATGAATTCTAATAGATTTGTTAAGCATGATCTCCCTCTGGTAAACCCATGCTGACTATTTCTAATTAAATTAAATTTATCTAAATGCATTACAATGTTTTCTTTGATTATTGACTCAAACAATTTACAGACTATGCTCGTTAAGCTCACAGGTCTATAGTTTGCTGGATCTGCTTTTTTGCCCTTTTTGAATAAGGGGATCACTCCCGCATCTTTCCAATCTCGTGGAACAATCCCTTGTGCAAGTGATTGAGAACATAATATAGCCAATGGTTTTGCTAATTGGTCTCTAATTTCAAACAGCAATTTTGGATGAATACCATCTTGACCTGGACATTTATCCACTTTCAACCCCTCCAATTTTTTTAAAACCATTTCCTCTGTAATACAGATTGATCCTAATCCTGCTGTATCCATGTCTCTTTGAAAGATATCTACAGGCTCTGGGATCTTGGAGCAGTCCTCTTTTGTGTACACTGTGCTAAAGTAGTGATTGAGTAGATTTGCTGCTTCCCTATTTTCACTTATTTTTTTTCCTGTGCTGTCTATGAGAGAGCCTACTTTGTCCTTTGATCTTTGTTTATTTCTAACATAAGAGAAGAAGCTTTTACTATCAGTCTTGATCCTCTGAGCAAGTTTCTTTTCGAAGTCTATTTTTGCTGTTTTATTCGCTTTCTGAGATATGTATTGCTTGTCCAAATATTTTAAATATGTTTCTTTTGATTTACCTGCCTCTATATATTTTTTCCATGCTTTATTTTTAGCTCTTCTACATTTAACTACAATTTTAGTGATCCACTTTTTACGCTTGGGGTTTACCTCCCTATATGGAACACATTCCTCTTGTAGCATTTCGAGAACTGTTTTAAAACTCTCCCACTCCTGTTCAACATCTGTTCCTCCGACAATATCTTTCCAGATTATGTGGTTCACTGCTTCTTTCATTCTCTTAACATCTATCTTAGAGTAGTCATATGTTCGTGTGTTTGTGTTTACTTCTTTCCCTGCAATAAGATCCCATCGGATGATTTGATGGTCACTTGAGCCAAACAGTTCCCCTACGGTAACGTTTTCAATCATATTTTCCTCTGAAGTAAAAACTAGGTCGAGTATGTTTTTGCCTCTGGTGGCTGCTACTACATGTTGAATTAAAAAATTTTCAGTTATGCACTTAACAAAAGGTTTTGACTCTACAAGTGCTTCTGTCATATCCCATTTGCACATGTTCTGCAGGGGTCTGCTAGTTTAGTAATAAAGTAAGGTGGGGGGAGGGGGGGGGGGAAGTTTATGTGTGTGTGCGTGTGTGTGTTTTTGACTCACATAAGGGAAGTAATCCAAGACAGGTCCAGATAATAATGTATGCAATTTCACTCCCTTGGAAAAAATCGTAGCCGTGATGTTTAGGACAATTCTCCAGGTCTGAGTAGTTGAACATCATCGCATTAGTGCACATAGGGGCTGTAATAAATATGATATCATGAGTTACCTATCTTGATATATATCTACCAGACATTCATCACATCTGACTGTTATGAACCATCTGTTTCTACTTCTGTTTGTCCATCATTTTTGTTTTCATTGTCTCTGTGTTTTTAACTGTTTTTGGTCCCCGAGACAGTTCCGTGAATACAGTGTGTTAGTCAACACATTTCATCTTGGCACATGGCCATGTCATTGGAGTTTTCACATTTTGATAAATGCCAGCATGTATTGTTCAATATTCTCCAGCTGACACACATAACCTTTTCCTCATCATTGATAAACCACTTTGGTTGATTCAGGGATGTCTTCTTGTTCTTTATTTCTGATGGAAAACCTCGTCTGTTTACATTCAGAGCTCCAGTGTAGTGGTGGTTTCTCTGTCGCAAAAACTAAACAGGAGGCAAGGAAGAATAGTACGTGATCCATGTACTTTTTTACAGTGATCTGTCTCATATTCAGTTCTCGGATTTTAAATTCTTTTCAATGTCCATGTATCATATGCATCTAAATATAGCCAGAGAATTAATTGTTCTGTTAATTTAATCTTAGTTACAACACAAAGAGCCACTATGGTAGAATATATATGCATTTTCTTTTCTTAGTTGCTTCTTTGTTACCCTGGGGTGCAATGATTTGCCAAAAAGAGTGACAGACTATCTGCTGCCTCCTCTAGACCTGGTTGCAGTCTAGTCATTGTTCTCTTATAGAATTGAATTATTTTGCCATCTCAACGGACTCTGGGTCATCCTGGTGGTTTGTGTACTTGATACTTTGCTTTCTGGCCTGCAGTGACAGCCATTCTTCTTTCCTTCTGCAGATATGGCCAAACCACCAAAGTTGATATTGATCCACTTGAGTCTGGAAAGGCTGGATTTCGAGATCCTATCGTACCATATTATCTTATTGTGTCGATTGTTTCTGCTTGCTACTTGGACCAGCTTTCTTGGATACCTCACTTCAGAAACTTGGAACTGGCTTTTCTGGGTTGTGGTCACTGCTCCATGGTATATGAACTGTCCTCCTTATTCCAGGGGCTGTTCATCCAGCATAATGTAATGTTTCTCCGGTTTTCTTAAGACCACTTTGGTTTTTGTTCTTTAACCACTAAAGGCTATTTGCCTTTTCTCCAGTTCTTCATTCCAGATTTGAAGGTTGGCCTGGAAATGTGCTCAGATTTGGCAATCAGGGTCACATTAGCGGCAAAAGTCAGCTATAATAGAAAGACTGTCCAGTACCCTGTTGAGTCATTTTTGGTCCTCTCCTGAGAGATTTTGATATTATCATCAATAACCAGTATGAAAAAGAATTACAATATAATATCAACTTGTCTTACACAACTGTTTTTATATAAATATATATATATGTATATTCCTCTCTATTTTGCATGTCTATCTGACCATCTGAATGTTCATTTATCCACATTATAAAATCTGTCCATTCAGTCATTGATGCATCCATCAAAATCCACCCTAAACTACATGTCTATCCCTCCATCCATCCGTCTGACAATGTACTGATTTATCCATCCATCATCTATCCAACCATACTTAATCTATACCTGTCACAATTGTGTATATGTCTGTCTATCCGTCTATACCTGTTTTACATCTGTCTATCTACAGTCTACATTTGTCACAAATCTATCTGTCAGTCTACATATATCATAAATAAGTCTATCTAACAGTCTATATATTACATAAATTTGTCTATCTGTCCACCTAGACTTTCACACATCTGTTTGTCAGTCTATATTTGTGTGAAACATCTGTCAATAAACTCACTTTCTGTGATGGTAAACACATCTGCCTGAACCTGGGACAAGTCAGAGCCAATAGTGAGAGCCAAGATATGGGCCAGGGTCATGTTGTGAAGTTCTGCAATGTCATCCTCCGAAAACAACCTGGAGGTGAATTAGGTTATCTTGCATATCACCATAGTGGACCACCATTTCGTGGTAGATGAGGTCTTTTCCATATCACCATAACGAATCAGCAATTACCCAAGAAGCATTTAACAGAGTGGTACCGAGTTAAAAAGATTACGATCACTGCAGCCTTTCAAGCAAAGTGTAAATAGTGATTATAGAGCGTTGCACATGGGACTAGCAATCTCATCTTGTAAAACCATTACCACTGAAACTGTCCCCGCAAATGATTGGATACAGGCTTCCTGTAAAGGGATAAGCTGTACAGATGGACAAATGCTTTACTTTGAGTGAAAAGGCAAATAATCATGATTAAGCAGCCTTGTCTTCTTGCTACATTCTCTCTGACATCATCGTCCTTTCATTAGTTGCTTCATTTGATGTATTACACTACCAATGAAGGCACTTAATAATAGGTGTCCATCGCAAGCGAAGATGATATCATCAGACTTGTGCTGCAAGATGTGATCTCACATGCCTGGAGAGTCCTATCTTGGCTTGGCAGTCTTTGCCGTACGTGGTACACACATATAAGGAGTCAACTGCGGTGCTATTGCATGTTCTGTTCTTTTGGGCAACTTGCCTTCTCTGAGCCTCAGTGACGAATTTTCGCTCTGTAAATTGAGAATCTTGTGTTGTTTGTGGGGCTGGTGGTACGGTTTTGTGCAAGCATCTCCTAGCAGATGACATCAATGTTGAAACTTTTCAGAGACATATTTACAGTCATTGTAATGATTCTTCTGTCCCTCCAATGAGTGACTGTCTGTTCTTAGCTCAGTGTACAACACCTGCTTCGGATGTGTGAAAATGTTAGGTTCACTGTATCTAGGTTCGCTGTAAAAGGGTTTGGATGCTTAACATGTTAGACCTATTGAAGATTTCAGAGTTAGACACTTTGTCCTGCAAGCTAATTCTCAGCAGCCAGCAGAGGCATCCTATATAGAAATGTTGGAGCTCCATGGCATGTTTGCTATACACTGTCCATGTTTCACAGGCATGCAGAAGAGTGATTAGCACTACATCCTGATACATTTTTCTTGGTGGTGGGGTGGCACAGATTCTTAGTTGATTCCAAGCATTCAAAGTCTTCCAAATCCAGCACCTGCCTAGGCTAGCCTGTTATTGACATAAGAATCAATATTCAATGCTCTGATGAGGGTACTGCCTAGGTAAATAAACTTATTGACTACTTGGAGATGTTGAATTTTTATAATGTTAGGTTCACTGTAAGACATCCAGAGAACTGACTGGAAGAGTATCTCAGTCATCTTAGTGTCTAACAATCAAAATGGTGAACTTAGCTCCCCCTGCCATTCCATTTATTGAAACAAAGGTTCAACACTTTGTTTGGCTCTCCTAACCAGCTTTTAAAAAGTTTCATTCAAGTCATTTGCAGTGTTTTTGTTTGTAGCAAATTTTTTTACAAGGTGAGGCTGCTAGCCTTGCGCACAACTTCTTTAGTTACCTCTTATGACATGTAAAGGAAGGAAACAGTAGTCCTATTCTGATTTCCTCATAAATCCCTTAGAATACGGCTAACTTACACTAACTTATTTATGTCATCATCATGTAGCATGTCCTTTGTAGAACGTCGCTCCCATCACAGTCTGTCTGAAAGAAACTTGTTCCCTTGCCAAAACACCAGCTTCCGCCACTGTCATACTCAGGCACTCCTGGATATCTTTGTGCCATCATCTTCTTGGTCTACCCCTTCCTCTTTTGCCTGGCACCATACCTTCCATCACCGTCCTCTCAAGACCGCTGTGTCTCTTGATGTTACCAAAGTATTTGCATTTTCTAGCCAAAATGGAATTGATAAACCAGTTCTCCTCTATGCTCAACTCTTGCCGAATGTCTAAATTTGTTCTTTTCTCTGTCTAGGGTATTCTGAGGATCTTTCTGTAATATTTTGACTCGAAGGATTCGATTCTTTGTCTAGAAGTTTTGGTAATCGTCCATGCTTCACAACCATAAGCTGCCACAGAAAAAACACAGCCTCTCAAGACTTTTACTTTTATCATTTTGTTTGTGCCCTGCCATAATTTCTTCAGGCTGTTCAGTCTCTGCATTGCCATAGCTAGTCTTCTTCTGATTTCTTTTGAGCAGTCACCATTTTTGTAGATTCTGGAGCCCAGATATTCAAAATGTGTAACTTGATCTATTTCCTGACCACCCACTGTAAATTTATGCTGACATTGTGTTTTATCGGTGGTCATTATCTCTGTTTTGTTTATGTTTATGAACAGATTTTGATCTTTACTATGTCCATTAATGGCTGAAAGTAGCTGCTCTAGCCCTTCCGAACTTCTTGATAGTATCACTGTGTCATCTGCGTATCATAACTCTGGAATCTCGTACCCCCCAATCGTAAATGGGTCGAAACTTTCAATGTTCTCATCTTCTCGTACATTTCTCATTATACATTCCGCATATATGTTGTACAGATAAGGTGAGAGGATACATCCCTGTCGGACTCCCTTTTCTACTGCAAACCAATCTGATGTTTGCCCAGATACTCGGACAGCGGCTTGTTGATCTTGGTATAATGTTTCAATGAGATGGACTATATGCAAAGGAAACCCCATTTCCTTCATGATTCTCCACAGATTTTGATGTTTTACCGTGTCAAAGGCCTTAGTGTAATCAATGAAACATGTGTACAGGTCTACATTAAACTCTCTACATTTTTCATAGATATTCCTTAAATTGAATATGTGGTCCCGGGTCCCTCTGTCTTTCCTAAAACCTGCCTGGACTACGTGAATTTCAGATTCAAACCTTTTCTCTATCCTTCTTAATAGGATTCGCAAGAGTATCTTGCTAGCATGGCTGATCAGTGCGATAGTTCGGTAGTTCGTGCACAGCTTCAGGTTGCCTTTTTTGGGGAGGGGAATATAAATTGATTTCTTCCATGCTTCTGGCCACTCTGCACTGTGCCATATCTGTTTACACAGCTTGTGATAGACTCGAGCACATGCCTCTCCTCCTGCTTGTATTAGCTCTTCTGGGATATCCTCACATCCTGGGGACTTTCCCTTTTTCAGGCTTTTAATTGCAGAGCGTACTTCTTCCAATGTTGGTTCAGGTTCTTTCTCTTCCTTTGGTAGGATTGAAACTGAGCGCTTTGTGCTGTCTCCATACATGGTTCTGCAGTACTCTCTCCATCTGTTCAATATGTCTTTGGCTTCTGTTAATGTGTTATCCTCTTCGTCATTTATGACATGTGGAACCGGACGGAATTCCCTTGTCAGTGTTCTTATTGCTTTGAATGCATCTCTTTCTTTGCCTTGTTATTGTAGGTTTTCTATATCCTTACATATTTCTACTATGTATCTTCTTTTATCTTTTCTTATTTCTCTTCTAACTTTTCTTGCGCAGTTTTTATATGCTGTGTTGGTCCCCTTACTTCCCATTTGTTTTAATTGTTGCCTTTCTGCAATGAGTTTCTGTGTTTCCTCTGTTATATAGCTCTGTGTCTTGTGCAATATCTTTGGAATCATTTCTTTTGCTGTCGAGATCAAAATCTCCCTTGCGTGCGATGTCAACTCCTCAGATGTCATCTCTTCCTGTATAGCAAGCAACGCCTCAAATTTGTTTGCCACTTTGATGTTGTATTCAGTAGGTATTGCTGATACATCGAAGCGTATTGGCTGGTAACCTTTGTTGATCCTGCGTAGTCTTGTTTGGAAAACTGCAAACAGTAATTCGTCGTCCGTATCGCAGTCTGCTCCTGGCAGTGTTTTTGTCGCCAGCACATTTGATCTCCATCTTTGTTGCACTAGGATGTAGTCTATTTGGTTTCTGCTGTTGCCATCAGGGGAGGTCCCCGTGTACAGTCTTCGTGGATGTTGTTTGAAGGAGATGTAGGCAATGGAGAGGTTGTTTTCCGTGCAGAATGCAACCAGTCTTTCTCCTCGCTCATTTCTGTGTCCCAAACCAAAAGGTCCTCGAACACTTCTCTCCTCTTCGGCTCTTTCCTCTCCAACTTTCGCATTGAAATCTCCAATGATGACCAAGATGTCTCTTTTTTCAACTTTTCCATCGCTTCTTGCAAGGTGTTATAAAAATCATCCATTTCACAATCGTCTGCCGCTGATGTTGGTGCAACTTATTTATGTATGTTATTATTAATATTTTTTTTGTTTTTGTTTTTGCGTTTGTCTTATTTCTCTATTCCCCAAGGCAGGGTACGTTGCACTATATTTTTATTTTGCGTCTATTGGCCCAGTGCATCTGACTTTGGCATGCATTTTATGTAAGGGTCTGCTTCTTACTGTATTTTAGAAGGGTTTGCTTCCCCGGAATAATGACCGAAGCTGTGATCTGGGAGTGAACGCAGCATCTTTTGGCTGTGAGCCTTTTCACTTAACCACTAGCCCTTGTCATCCCCATATTTATATTTGATTTTCAGTTGTTCAGTTTGAATGATTTATATCTCACCACAATTGCTAGTCAAACATCTGAGTAGCAGAGTTGTATCGACAACTTCCAGTTGACCCAGCTGGAAATTGGTACCTGGCATTTTGTTAAACAAAGATAGGCAATGAGAAAAGAGAATGATAATTCAACCTCATGTAACAGCTGAGAACTGGTACAGTGAAGTTTATAACACTTTATTCCTGACAGAAGTGTCTGCTATAGAACAACATTTCGATCCAATGACAGAACATTACCCGTTACCAGTATTTTCAAACTAAAACATACCTCAATCCCTTAACAATATCAGCAACAACAAACAACTACTTCAGCACCACCATGACCACCACCAATGGTAACATCAGCAACTACAACTACAACGACATCATCTTCAACAACAAGAACATCAGTAAGTGCAACTACCACAACAGCATCCCCAACAACATCAGTCACAGCAACTACCACAACAGCATCCCCAACAACATCAGTCACAGTAACTACAACAACAGCATGACCAACAACATCAACAACATCAGTCACAGCAACTACAACAACAGCATCCCTAACAACATCAACAACATCAGTCACAGCAACTACCACAACAGCATCCCCAACAATAACAACATCAGTAAGTGCAACTACAACAACATCATCCCCAACAACATCAGCAACATCAGTCACAGCAACTACAACAACAGCATCTCCAACAACATCAGCAACATCAGTCACAGCAACTACAACAACAGCATCTCCAACAACATCAGCAACATCAGTCACAGCAACTACAACAACAGCATCTCCAACAATATCAACAACATCAGTCACAGCAGCTACAACAACAGCATCCCAACAGCAACATCAGTAACTAGAACAAATAACAATAAATGTCCAATGACAGCATGTTTACCCATTGCCTGTATTCTCAAACCAAAATCTGTCTCCATCTCTCAAACGGATGAACTGGTCATACAAGATGTGGCTAAACAATTCTCCAGGTCCATCTGGGGTTGTCTCCATCATACCACCCACAAACATATCCACGGTTGATAAGTTTCCTGTGTGCACTCTCCTAAAGGCCTCAACCAGCTGTGCAGTGTTTAAAAAAAAAGGGAGGAGGGAGGTAAGAAAAAAATGATTAAACCTGCAAGATGTTCTAGAAACTAGAATCCTGTTTATTCAGCAAGACATATAAACTTATATCTGACATCATGTAGCCAAAAGCTGATGGAATTTATTTGCGTTTTGCCTTAGATTACTTTGTTGGACTAAGAGCTTTAGTCAAACCATCTGGGCACTAAGTGATTGGTGCCACGGTCAGAAGCTATATACTGACCAAGACACCACCTGACGTCTATGTCGTGCACCTGGAAACAAGTTGTGTTACAGCAGCTTGACCAACCAGGCTTGGATCGTCACTGTCATCCTCATAGTGACGAACCTACTGAGAAGATTACAATTACACTACAGCCATGATTGCCCAAGACCACCTTCTTCAGTACTTCCCAGGGTATAAGAAGAGCCACAACATCCTGCTACCAGAAAAAATTAGGCAAAAGTGAAGAACTTGGCACAAGTGGCGTTAGACAACACAACACTATATCCATACCTATAACTGACTATGACCAAGTGGAGAGTGATAGCTGATACTCATGCATGCTAGTAGACTTCTGCTTTGATCCATGCTGATTGTCTCAACTAGACATCATGCTTTAGTCATTTCTTTATTAGTTTTCCCTTTATTGGTATCATTATTTGGTTACTCTCATTTGCTTTGTCCTCGTCCATGACCAAAACCCTTTTAATTGTAACATATGTTTGTTTTCTTCCTCTTTGTGCCCAAAGCTAAACTGATCATTACTTTATTATGTGTTTACTGTCAATCTGGATGATGCTGCTTGCTGAGATGCCAGATATACATGAAGAATTGAGGATACACACTGAGGAGAGATGCCAGATATACATGAAGAATTGAGGATACACACTGAGGAGAGATGCCAGATATACATGAAGAATTGAGGATACACACTGAGGAGAGATGCCAGATATACATGAAGAATTGAGGATACACACTGAGGAGAGATGCCAGATATACATGAAGAATTGAGGATACACACTGAGGAGAGATGCCAGATATACATGAAGAATTGAGGATACACACTGAGGAGAGATGCCAGATATACATGAAGAATTGAGGATACACACTGAGGAGAGATGCCAGATATACATGAAGAATTGAGGATACACACTGAGGAGAGATGCCAGATATACATGAAGAATTGAGGATACACACTGAGGAGAGATGCCAGATATACATGAAGAATTGAGGATACACACTGAGGAGAGATGCCAGATATACATGAAGAATTGAGGATACACACTGAGGAGAGATGCCAGATATACATGAAGAATTGAGGATACACACTGAGGAGAGATGCCAGATATACATGAAGAATTGTGATACATACAGAGGCAAGCTTCAAGGTATAAATGGAGAATTGATAATACACACCAAGGAAAACTGTAAGATATAAATGAAAAATTGATGATACACACTGAGGGAAGCTTCAAGATATCAATGAAAAATGTCATCACAGTCCATTCATTTTGGACTGTTTTCTTCAGTTGTGTCCACAATACTTCGTCTGCCTCAGCTTACAATTTCACTGTTCTTTACTGAATGATCTTCACAAATCTAATTTCTTGTGGAATCCAAATCAATGCATATCTTTGACTTCTTCTCAATTCAGTGTGTCTCATCTATCTTTTCTTATTCTCCCTAATGTTCAAAAATTCATCCTCTACCTCACTATAAATCTCTGCTCCAAGCATATTTTTGTTGCTTTATCTATGTGAAAGTGGAGCAAAGAGTAATCAGAGTCTAGGGATACATACTGATCTAGACCAACACCTCAGATCCTAGTTTGTGCTCCTGGAAATAGGTTGTGTCACAATAGTTAGGCCAACAAGGTGGAGACAGACACTGTAACTCCCATGGTGATGAGCTTACTGAGGAACCTTGAATTGCACTACAGCTGGTGGGACACCAGTCCACCTTTTCAAGTATGTCTTGTGATATAAGATGAACAACTGAAACCCGCTACCAAAGAAACATCATTAAGAGTTAACATAACTAACAGGGAGGAAGACTAACGTCTGGTCAGACAAAATTGACTGATTAGTCATGTTAGTCAGGGTCAAGCAAAACATACTGGCCAAGACCCTCACCTCAGCTTCCTAGTAGCCCTCCCTGAAAACGGGTTGTTATCATGGCAGCCCATAACAAGATAAAGTATTGACATGATGCCGTAGTAGTGAGTGACACGTAGATGAAGCCAAGTATAGCACAACTGCCTGGAAATCCTGGCCCACCTTCATCAGCCCGCTCGAGATGTGAGGAAAGCTACTGCAACCCGCCACTTAATGCCCTTTTCATGGCCCTTAAAATAGTGACCTACTTATTGTGGGCATTTGCAAACAACAGCAACAACACAACTCAGCATGAGTAACTTTGATCAATAACATTAACAACAATAACAACAACTATACAAAACATATCTTAGACTAAAAAAGAAGTCAATGAAAAATAAGAAAAAAGACACTATTCTCAAACAAATAAACAAATGTGGTAGATGTTTTTCCTGGTTATAAAAATAAAGCACAGTTAAGTTTTTGTTACCTCAGGGTTAGTCTGGGTCAGCCATGGATTGACATCCTGAAAGGTAGTTTTCTCCTGCAGTCCCATGTTGACTCTGACAGTGTTGTAGTCAGGAAGGCCGTAGTCTCGCCCCTTCATGATAGCCAGAAGGACTGCGTCATGGTTGGAGTGGTACAGAGGGCCATAGAATTTGCCTGAGAGATTATGGTTATGATATATATTTAGTTAGTGGAATATTAAAAAAGACAGAGTGAGAGTAAATGAAAAAGAATTAGAGTGAGAGAGATGCACAGAGAGTATTGAAATAGAGAGAAGAAATAAAAAAGAGAGATAGAGAGAGGGAAGGATAATGCTATAAAAAAAGACAGATTTATTCTTCTTTTGGTTTTACTTTTCAGAGCATAGTCCAATCACTTCAGTTAGCCTCCTTTAGGAAGACTGCACAAAAGCTAGGGCCACTCCTTCAGTTTGCCTCCTGCAGGAAGACTGCACCAAAGCTAGGGCCACTCCTTCAGTTAGCCTCCTTTAGGAAGACTGCACCAAAGCTAGGGCAACTCCTTCAGTTTGCCTCCTGTAGGAAGACTGCACCAAAGCCCTTTGTGTACCTTTGCATTGGTGGTTTCTATAGCCATTTGTTTTACACTATGCGGTTGCAAACCCCATGTACAACTCTCTATAGTCTCCTTTTATGGCATGCATGGAAGTACAGTGGTCCTAATCTATCTTCCCCAGTAAGAGACTCCTGGATCCACTTGGGGAATAAAGAGATTGTAGCATGGGAGAAAAACAATTAACCCAATGGTAAATTCAATAATTTTTTCAAGTATATGGAAACAAGCTAGAGATGTACGTGGAAGAGAGATAGAGAGACCTAGGCAGAGTGACAGAGTGTGAGAGAGAAAAAGAGAAAGTTGACAAATATTTACATGAAGCCTGTATCACAGAGATTTTGTGCTCTCTTGCAGTGGCAGATTTTGTAGCTCTCCATTTTATATGATGAGCTAGCTAGCCTCATGCACAATCCTAATTAGTACCAATGTATAGAACATATATAAACTATACATATCATGAAATACTCTTGGCCTGAGCATGTCCTACACAAAATATTGACACAGATTTAAAGAAATATTTACACAGCACTTACAAAATATTGACACAGGTTTTACAAATATTGACACAGCACTTAGAAAATATTGACACGTTTTACAAATATTGACATGGTCCACACAAAATATTGACGCAGGCCAAATAATTATTTACACACTGGAGAACAAAGACCAGCTTGGGTATATCTACACAAACATGACAAGCTCTGGTATATTTACATGAACCTAGACCTGCTCTGATCTATCACAGTGAACAGATCAACACGGATCTATTCTTATGAACAAAAACCAGCTCCAGTCTATTCCCATGAACACAGACCAGATCTGGATTATCCCCATGAACAAAGACCAGCTCTGGATTATCCCCATGAGCAAAAACTAGCTCTGGTCTATCCTCATGAACAAAAACCAACTCTGGTCTATCTACATGAACAAAAACTAACTCTGGTCTATCACCACGAACAAAGACCATTTTCAATCAGAGGATACCAGATCTTCCGACTTGATAGAGGTCACAAAGGAAATGTTCTGATACTGACACGTAACTGCATACCAAGTAGCGCAGTATCTGTAAATCACATCGGACAAGCAGAAATTGTAGGACACAAGAAACGAAAATCTGTATCCTCAACCTGTATGGCCCACCCAACAAAGACCTGTCATTCTCGAGTATGGAAATCAAGGACTCCAGCTGCCTAGTGGTTGGAGACTTTAACAGTCACTCGGAGAGATGGGGATATTCAGACACAGACAGCAGAGAGGATGAAGTGGAAGACTGTGAGATAGACACAAATCTCTATCTTTTCAATAGGCCGGACGACAGTCCTAGCTTCTATTCCAGAAGATGGCATACCACCTCCACTCCAGACTTGGCCTTCTCCACAAGGGATATCCATCACAAAATAGATCGTCAGGTGCTCGACCAATTGGCAGGTAGTGACCACAGGCAATTAGTCTAGATATTGATATGGAAGTAGGGCGCCAGGAAATAAAACCGCTGCCACGTTGGAACTACAGACAGATTTGCACTGCTGACAGATGGACTGTGTGAAACTATCAACACACAAAATAACAATATGAAACCTATGGTGGAAAGCCTAAGCAAAGTAATACTGCAAACAGCCACCGAGACCATCCAAAGAGAGGCAAGGAAAAACTATAAGCCATATTGGAATCATGAACTGCAGAAAGCTGAGGAAGAAGTCTCAAACGCTAGGAACACGGCAGAGAGAGAGAGAGAGCAATCTATTGAAGCAAATATCTCCCTCAAGGCCATTCTTGCGAAATACAAAAGAACACTGAACCAAATAACAAGAGACAGTTGGAAAAAAGAAACAGAAAGCCTCAATCTAGATAAAGAAGGGAACAAACTATGGAATTTAGTCAGAGCCATGAATGACGAAATACCATCAAATAAACAAATTACCATCAAGCAGGGTGATAACAGGCTTACTGGAAAAAAAGGAGTAAACGCTTTTATAGAATATTATGCCAGAGCAAACCACATTGATGTCCCTACAGACAGGTATACAGACATAAGGGAAGAACAAAAGAGCCACGACAACATCAAGATTGCACCAGAGGAGCACATGATGGCAAAACTAAGCATGAATGAAATGAATGAGGCCATGAGAACTTTAAACAAAAAGAAATCGCCCGGAAAAAATGGGGTATCAAATGAAATGCTGATGGGGTTGGGCCAAACAGCAAAGAGGAAGTTACTGTCAGTCCTGAACCAAAGCTGGACAAGGGGAATTATACCGCAGGCATGGAAAGATGCTGTACTTATACCAGTACCAAAGAAAGAAAAAGATAGAACAGATCCAAATGGATACATGCCTATCAGTCTACTGAGCTGTGTAGGTAAACTGATGGAGCGTATGATAAACACCAGACTGATGTGGCACCTGGAAGCAAAACACATATTAAAACCACAGCAAGCAGGATTTAGACAACACAGATCCACTGAGGACTAGATCACTCTCATAGCTCAGGAAATAGAGGATGCTTACCAAGAGAAAAAGCATACAGTAGCGGTTTGGGTAGATCTAGAGAAGGCATTTGACAAGGTGTGGGAAGAGGGACTTAAAGTCAAGCTACGAAGAAGTGAAGTATCTGGAAAATGTACAGATGGATCAGCCACTACCTCGAAAACAGAACAGCCAGAGTTCAAGTACAAGGGCAGATGAGCAAAAAGGTGACACTGGAGCAAGGAGTACCCCAAGGGGGAGTACTGTCACCTACACTTTTTCTGTTGCATATAAACAACATCATAGAGAATATACCAAGAAGAGTCCACAGCTCCATGTTTGCAGACGACCTGGCTATGTGGACCTCTGAAGAAAATCTCACCGTAGCAAACAATCGGATGCAGCAGGCCCTAACATCGCTGGAGGAGTGGGCTAAATCATGGCTGGTCAAAATAAATGGAGAAAAAACAACATGTACGATATTCTCCCTTTCAAATAAACCACAGAACACCAAAATGAGTCTTAATGGCAAATATCTGCGGCTAAACGACAACCCAAACTACTTGGGCGTCACATATGATTGGAGCATGACATGGAAAAGTAAGATCGAGAGAAACCGAATGAGAGCAAGACAAAGAATGGCAATCATGAGGAAACTTGCTGGCACAAGCTGGGGAGCAGACGAAAGAATACTGAAGAAACTGTACACTGGAAGAGTGAGACCAGTTCTCGAGTACGGCATTGCGGCATGGGCAACAGCAGCAAAGGCGAACTTTGATAAAATTAGCAAACTTAAAAACCAAGCCACGAGAGTTATAACAGGAGGCATGAAGTCAACGCCAATTGTAGAACTTGAAAAGATTACAAATCTGCAATCCATGACCGATAGAAGAGACAGCAGAGTCCAGCAGCAAGCAGAGAAACTAAGAAGACTGACAGACCATCCAATGCACCAGAGACTAAATAGATTTGGAAATGGGAAACTAAAGCGGAGAAACTTTGCAGAAATAGCCAAAGCAAATATGAGCGAAGACCCTATGAACACCATAACAACACCAAAGCCCATCCCTACTGTACGCAAACCCACCTGGAAGCAGCATATCATTCCAGAGGTAATAGAAAATATACCAGGTATTGGGTAACAAGAACAGCCAGACTAAAAAAGAAGGAAGAGACATAACCCTGAGGTACATAGCGGGAAAACTACCCAAGCATGGACTGGACCCATGCATACACCGACGGTTCTGTAACAAACACAACACAGAATGTAGGGGGAGGGGTATTCCTGAGCCTAACAAACGGTAGAAAAAAAACAGTCAGTGGCAACTGGAAAATTCTCAAGCAATTTCAGAGCGGAGGCAGAGGCACTGAAGGCTGCAGTTGAAGCAATGCTGACAGGCGAAAGCAATGAAAGCCAGATAGTCCTGTTTACAGATGCCCTGTCCGTGGTTACAGCACTAAAAAGTCAGAAAAATACAGAACTTAATCATTTAAGAGCAGTACTCTGTCAACTACGCCAGCAGTCCGCACCAAAAAGAGTAGTGGTACAGTGGGTTCCATCCCACTGTAACATTCAAGGCAACGAGCAGGCAGACAGACTGGCAAAAGAAGGTGCAAGGTTACCACAACCAGATTCTAGTGTGACCTACGAAGAGTCCAAAAGGTTTATTAGGGCCAGATACATGACCAAATGGGAAATAGAGCATACTGGCTACACAAAAAAAACGATGCCTATTACCAGTTGAACAGAAGAGAGCAGGTCGTGGTCTTCAGACTCCGCACAGGCCACAACAGACTGAGATACCATCTATTCAATAAACTGAAGATAGAAGGCACTGACGAATACACCTGTGGTACAGGGAAAATGACCGCTGCACATCTGCTGCAAAATTGGCCGACATACGAGGACCAGAGAAAGCACATGTGGCCATCACCAGTGCTAACATTAGACAAGCTCTATGGCAGTGTCAACAGCTTCAGGATGACAGCTGCTTTTTTCTAACAAATTCAAGTTGACGTCTGACAGCGTACGAAGAAGAAGAAGAAGAACAAAGACCAGCTCAGGTCTATTCACATGAACAAAGACCAGCTCTGGTTTATCTTCATGAACAAAAAACCAGGTCTGATCTATCCTCATGAATTAAAACCAACTCTCGTCTAACCCCAGGAACAGATACAAGGCACGAGACTAGGCCTTAGACTAAGACACTCACTTCTGTAATCTTCAACTACATGCGTGTCTGAGAACTCAGCATACTGGGATGATAGGCCTCTCAGGATCTCCGTCACGCCAGTCTCATATGCATATATCACGTCCTTGGAAGCACAAAAAATTGTTATTACGTTGCTAAAAGTCATTGAGTCTTTTTGTATGTAGCCTATTTCTCAAATATCTCTCCAACTCTGTCTTTCTCTCTATCTATCTCTCTTTTAATCTCTCTTTCTGTATTGTTTCTCATTCACTGTCTTTCTTAATCTTGCTCTTTCCCCCCCTTTATTTCTTTTACTCTCTCTATATACTGGAATGCTCAAATCCTGGTATTCAATCAAGCAGATCAATGCCTGATGTCAGGTAGTCAAAAGCTATCCTTTTGTTCTGCAAATAAATCTGGTAGCCGCCAGAAGATGTTGTCCATTGCCTTTCCTGGTTTACTTTTGGACTCACATTTGACAGTAAATTTGTGGGTGGTTTCTTTCATATGGCTACTACCACGGAGAAAACTGCATTTCTTTATTTCTCTACTTCTTAATTTCTTTCTCTTTCTCCCCACTCTCTTCTCCCCCGTACACTCTCTATCTTTCTTTCTTATATAATTGTTTTCTTTCTTTTACTATTTTTTTCTCTGATTTTTTCCTCTCTCTATCACTCTTTCTCTATCATTGCATTTTCTTTCTGTTTCTTACTTACTGTTTATTTCTTTCTCTCTCACCTTTCACATCCGCATTACTTTCTCTCACACACACTTCTGTCAATTTTGTCTATATCTGTTTCTCTCCATCTCTGTCTCTCTGTCTTTTTTTTTTCCATATTTCTCTCTCATACTTTTTCTTCATATCTATCTTTCCCCTCTTTCTCCGTCTCCCTTTCCATTTATTAATAATATTTTTTCCATCTCTCTTCATCTTCTCTCTCTTTTGTTCTCATCTCTCTCTCTCTGTCTCTCTCTCTCTCTCTCTCTCGCACATTTTAACACAAAAGCTGACTTTACAAGGGCATAGATAGTTCCATAGCAAAGATTGCTAAATGAGATGGCGTTAGAGACTTCCTTACACTTCCCAAAATCAATTTTTCTCCATACATTACCAAATCAAATCCATCATTCATTTCTCCAAATCCTTCTCCTCTTCTCTAATCTCCTTTCTTCTATCTTCTCCCCCACTCTGTCCACACCAGAATCCAAGAACAAAAAGTATGAACATACCATTGATTTCCAGTATGTGTTACACAGTCTGTGTGTCTTTCTTGGTTCGCAGTTATTGCCTCTGAGAGGAAGAGAGAAAACAATACAGGATCCCAGACCATTCCAATATAGATGTATCAACAGACAGACAGAAGCATTTATTGGTGCACACACACACACCAATACAAATATACTCGCACACATACCCATACAAATACATGCACACACATATAGATTTATGGGGAACGGAGATGCTAGTTCGATCAGGTACAACATTCTGGCCAGGACCGCACGTCATGGTCGGGTACAATACACTGACTTAGACTACAATCTCTCTTCCATGTAGCGTTCACTGGAAACAAGACTGTTTTCAAGGCAGTCTGGCTGACGAGATGTGGATCGAGCGTCACGCAGATAAAGCTAAGCATAGCACAGCGACCTCGAGGACTATGGCCCACCTTCATCAGCACGCTCGGGATGTGAGGAAAGCTACTACAACCCACCATTTAACACCCTGTTGAGGGCGCACAGAGGTAACGTTCTTCATTGTGGGTATTAAACAACAGTAACAACAACATATTATTCATGCATGTATGCACATGCACGCACGTGCGCGCACGCACGCACACACACAAACACATACACGTAGTCTAAAAATAACATTTATAAGACACATTCTGTTAATAAAAAGTTATTAAGGTACAATATAATAATAGTGGTAATAATAGTAATAACTATAACAATAATAATAATATTTATTATTATTCTCTGAATGGTACCCTGGGTGAGTTGAATAAGACCATTGTCACTTTTCAAAGCATTTAAAAAAAAATTGCTTAAAAGCTGTTGTGCATGGGTCTAGCAGATTCATCATATAAAACTATATAAAACTATATAAAACTATATAAAACTATAAAACATATCTACTAGAAATTCTCAAAAGCAGACCTGTTGTGTAGGGGCTAACTAGTTCTATGCTTCACTTGGAGTGAAAGAGCTTGCAGTCCATTGCAAGCAAAAATAGTGGCACATCAAACCTGTGCAGTAATATGGGATATCATATGGCTGTAACGTCTTATCTTAACACAACAGGCACTGCTCTATGTGGGACACACACAGACAGATTTAGTAACTGGGTTGTACATTCTGTTTTCAGCCATTGCATTCTCTGAGCCTCAACGATAAAAAAAAAAAAAAAAAATTGGAGAAGATGCAGTCCACGACTGGAGGGGAACATGTGGACCATACGGAAATAAAGAAACCAATGACCGGGGCCTCAGACTCCTAGAATTTGCAAGATGCAACCAGCTGTTGGTGGCAAATACGTTTGGGTTAAACAAGTCATCGAGACGCTGGACATGGCATAACCCAAGCAATAAAGTGCATAGCCAGATCGACTATATACTGGTCCAGAGGAGGTTCCGATCGAGCATCAACACCGACAAAACAAGAAGTTTCCCCAGAGCTGACATAGGAAGCGACCACGATCTGGTTATGATGACCATGCGTCTGCGATTGAAGGGAGTCACAAAGAAGGAAGCGACCACGATCTGGTTATGATGACCATGCGTCTGCGATTGAAGGGAGTCACAAAGAAGGAAGCGACCACGATCTGGTTATGATGACCATGCGTCTGCGATTGAAGGGAGTCACAAAGAAGGAAGCGACCACGATCTGGTTATGATGACCATGCGTCTGCGATTGAAGGGAGTCGCAAAGAAGGATGTGACCAGGCTAAAGTTTGACCTGGACAAACTAATGGACCCAAAAATCAGCGAAGTGTTCCAAGCAAGGGTAGGAGGGAGATTTGCGCCACTGTTGGCTCTCAGAGAGGGACTGGATACAGATACAGTTACAGAGTCTCTTAACGCAGCTCTCATAGATACTGCAACAGAGATCCTGGGATGCCACCAAACAAAAAAGAAGCCATGGGTGACCAAAGACATTCTAGATCTGTGTGATAAAAGAAGGTCACTGAAAAAAGCACAATCACCCACCGGAGGAGGTCGGCAGTTATAAAGAGATCAAGAAAGCCATACAACAAAAGATGAGAGAGGAGAAGCGTGGATATGTGAGCAATGCGCAAACATCGAAGAGAGACTAAACAGAAATGATGCTAAAGGAGCATACAAGGTGGTCAAAGAACTGGTAACACCAAGACAAAGCAGGAACCTTATGATCCATGATAAAAACGGCAAGTGTCTCATTGAGGGAAATGATATACTGGCAAGATGGACAGAGTACTGTTCTGAGCTATACAACTATGAAGGGCGAAACAAACTTGAGAAAACATCCCCCCCAACACCAACAAATATAGAGGATAACCAACTGATAACGAAGGAAGAGGTAATTGCAGCGGTAAAGACATTGAGAAGAGGGAAGGCGGCCGGCGTGGACAATATACCAGCAGAGCTCTTACAAGCAGGTGGAGAGGTAGTGGTGGAAGGCCTGACACACATCTGTAACAAAATATGGGCGGCAGGAAACTGGCCGGACTTTTGGACGAAATCTATAGTTATACCGCTACATATGTCTGGAAACCTAAAGCTGTGCCAAAATTACAGAACAATAAGCCTCATTAGCTACCCTAGCAAGGTCATGCTTAAATTAATCCTCGACCGATTAAAACCCCAAGCAGAGAACATTATTGCCGAGGAGCAAGCAGGGTTCAGACAGGGAAGAAGCACTACAGAACAGATATTTAATTTAAGGCTGCTAAGCGAGAAATATCTAGAACAGCAGCAAACACTGTATCATGTGTTTGTGGAATTTAAGATGGCGTTTGATAGGGTATGGCATAAAGCGCTTTGGGCAACCACGAGGATGTATAATATCAACGGAAATATTATAACGGTCCTTGAACACCTGTATAACAAGGCGTCTAGTGCAGTTCTTGTGAATGGGAGGCGAGGAGACTGGTTTCGCACATCAGTTGGTGTGAGACAGGGGTGTACACTCTCTCCAACTCTTTTCAATATATTCCTTGAAGGAATTATGAGTGAGGCACTTGGAGGTCACGTTGGTACTGTCAAGATAGGGGGCCGAACGATTACTAACCGTCGTTTTGCAGATGATATCGACGGGTTAGCGGGTTCAGAAGCAGAACTCCAGGAATGGGTCAGAAGGCTCGATGAAACAGCTCTTGACTATGGTTTGGAGATAAACGCTGGAAAGACAAAACTAATGACAAACAACGCTACGGGCTTCAACAGCAAGATAAAAGCAAACGGTCAAGAACTCGAAGTAGTTGACCGTTTTAAATATCTTTGGTCGATTGTCAGTGATGAAGGATCAAAATGTGAAGTATTAACCAGAATAGCACAGACAATAGCGGCGCTTGCACGGCTTAACAAAATCTGGCAAGATAAACGGTTAGCACTGCGCACGAAAATCAGATTAATGCGTACACTGGTCCTGTCAATATTTCTCTATGCGTGTGAGACATGGACAGTTACAGCTGATCTTCAACAAAGGATACAGGCCTTGGAGATGAAATGTTTCCGAAGACTTTTAAACATCACGTACAAAGATCGAGTTACAAACGAGGAAATCCGAAATAGAATTACAACGGCAATAGGACCTTTCGAAGATATTCTTGACAACTGTCAAAAGAAGGAAACTCACTTGGTACGGTCACATATCGAGATCAAATGGTCTTGCAAACACAATCCTCCACGGGAAGGTGCATGACATACGACGAAGAGGCCGACCCAAAAAGAGATGGGAAGACAACATAAAAGAATGGACCAGTCTTCGACCAGAAGAGTCACAGGCAGCGGCTTCTGACAGAGAGGGATGGCGTGGAGTTGTGAGGATGTCTTCATGTGTGCCCCAACGGTTACGGGATGACCTGACCTGACCTGACCAACGATTATGAAGGCAATGAAAACAGTTGGCAGACATTATCATATTTTTTTCATGAGGTCGAGAGCATGATCTTCACCAGATCAACAACCACAACCTTTACAGCTTCCATCACCACATCTCCAACCACCAACATCATAAAATTGCAACTTCATAACCAGCATCATCTCCATCAAATCTTCAACCACCCACACCATGACATTAACATATGACATCCACTCTTACAAACGTAATCACCATCACACTTCCAACCACCAGCATCGCATTTCTAACTACCAACATTACATCTCTAACCACAAACATTACATCTCTAACCACCAACATCACATCTCTAACCACCAACATCACATCTCTAACCACCAACATTATTACACTAAAATGTCATCATCCCCCACCAACCATCCTCACCATTGAATCTCCAACCAATAATATCATGACACTAACATATTATATCCACCCACACAACCATCAAATCTCAGTCACCACCATCAGACTCCACATCGGGGACTAGTGGTTAAGTGACATGGCTCACAACCAGAAGGTGCTGGGTTCGATCCCCATCACAGCACCGGCCATTACCCGGGTGAAGCAAACCCCTAGAAAATGCAGGAGGAAGCAGACCCTTACATACAATGCATGCTGAAGTCAGATGCACTGGGCCAACAGGCACACAATAAAAACCACAGTGCAACGCACACCACCTTGGGGATTAGTGCCATAAGGCGAACACAAAAAAAAAGACAAAAAAAAAAAGACTCCACATCGTCCATCAACATCATCATCAAAACATCTGAACCATCAACACCCGCATCAGCCACCAGCATCCTCATCAACCATCAAAACATCTGAACCATCAACACCCGCATCATTGCAGCCACCAGCATCCTCATCAACCATCAAAACATCTGAACCATCAACACCCGCATCAGCCACCAGCATCCTCATCAACCATCAAAACATCTGAACCATCAACACCCGCATCAGCCACCAGCATCCTCATCAACCATCAAAACATCTGAACCATCAACACCCGCATCAGCCACCAGCATCCTCATCAACCATCAAAACATCTGAACCATCAACACCCGCATCAGCAACCTAAATCCTCATCAACCATCAAAACATCTGAACCATCAACACCCGCATCAGCCACCAGCATCCTCATCAACCATCAAAACATCTGAACCATCAACACCCGCATCAGCCACCAGCATCCTCATCAACCATCAAAACATCTGAACCATCAACACCCGCATCATTGCAGCCACCAGCATCCTCATCAACCATCAAAACATCTGAACCATCAACACCCGCATCAGCCACCAGCATCCTCATCAACCATCAAAACATCTGAACCATCAACACCCGCATCAGCCACCAGCATCCTCATCAACCATCAAAACATCTGAACCATCAACACCCGCATCAGCCACCAGCATCCTCATCAACCATCAAAACATCTGAACCATCAACACCCGCATCAGCAACCTAAATCCTCATCAACCATCAAAACATCTGAACCATCAACACCCGCATCAGCCACCAGCATCCTCATCAACCATCAAAACATCTGAACCATCAACACCCGCATCAGCCACCAGCATCCTCATCAACCATCAAAACATCTGAACCATCAACACCCGCATCAGCCACCAGCATCCTCATCAACCATCAAAACATCTGAACCATCAACACCCGCATCATTGCAGCCACCAGCATCCTCATCAACCATCAAAACATCTGAACCATCAACACCCGCATCAGCAACCTAAATCCTCATCAACCATCAAAACATCTGAACCATCAACACCCGCATCAGCCACCAGCATCCTCATCAACCATCAAAACATCTGAACCATCAACACCCGCATCAGCCACCAGCATCCTCATCAACCATCAAAACATCTGAACCATCAACACCCGCATCAGCCACCAGCATCCTCATCAACCATCAAAACATCTGAACCATCAACACCCGCATCATTGCAGCCACCAGCATCCTCATCAACCATCAAAACATCTGAACCATCAACACCCGCATCATTGCAGCCACCAGCATCCTCATCAACCATCAAAACATCTGAACCATCAACACCCGCATCATTGCAGCCACCAGCATCCTCATCAACTCTCTAATTAAAACATCATCATCTAAAACTTTATCTACACCACAATCACCATCATCATCATCCAAAACACGACAATCATCACCATCCTCACTACCACAAACACCCCAATCACCATCCTCACTACAACAAACACCCCAATCACCATCCTCACTACAACAAACACCCCAATCACCATATTCACTACCACAAACACCCCAATCACCATCTTCACTACCACAAACACCCCAATCACCATCCTCACTACCACAAACACCCCAATCACCATCCTCACTACAACAAACACCCCAATCACCATCTTCACTACCACAAACACCACTAGTACCACCCCAGACATCACAATCACCATTATAACCCCTCAAACACCCATAGCACCACTCTAAACACCACAATCACCATCATCACCACCCTAAACACCATGATACCAACTCCTCACATTTGATAAATGGCTGATGGTATGAGTGTCATGATGAAGTTAACAGCGCCAGCATCAAAGATGTCAGTGACATCACTCTTGATCCAAGGCTTGTAGCCTGACAAAATGTAATTAAAAAATCACAAATAATATTTTACCGTATTTGAAAGTCAGTACATACATCAAAACATTCAAACAGCAAGACAGGAAGACAAATGCTCAACAGTATATTGATACTAACTCTCTGATACTCGTGTCAATATATGGAGAAGCAAAGACAACAAAAGGAAACAAGAGTCAGAAAATGAAGTGGTCAGGGTCACTGTGTAGCTGAAGTGTTAACAAAATTCAGGAATATGCCAAGTCAACAAGCATCGACCTGTCCATATTTGTTGAAGATTTTGTGACTTCAAATGCCTTCAGGTTGGTATAGCCTGTCCCATGCTCAAGACTCTTTAGTCACCTCTTATTACATGCCTGGAAGATTATCATGTAGCGTGTTCTTTGCAGTGCTTTATTCTCATAACAGTCAGTTTGTAAAACTCAATATTTGATGAGTTCCCTTCTATCAATGTCACCATCAGAACCTCGTTAACTGCATGTCCTTTTTCTCTTGGGTCTGCCTCTACCAAAGTATACATATTTTATTTTGCATGTGATTGCGGTTATGGAACAGAACAGTCAAACTCTCAGCATGAACCAGTTGATTTGTCAAATTCCATTGAATTCCATAAACAAAATTGATATTGCTGTCTTCATAATCCAGTCAACAACTAGCAGAAAGAGAAATGGTTCCATTGTCATGTTGCTTTCTCTAATACTAAAGTACAAATTCACAGTTATAATGAAGCAAAGACACTCATCAAACAATCCATGAAGATGGAATGGAGAGACCAGCACAAAGAATGCAAGCCAGAAAATGACAAACATGGCAGAGATGGGCAGACAAAGATCTTCAGACTCAAGGCCCACCTCCACGGAATATGTCTCAGAGTCACCATCACGTGTGATTGTAGAGCACGCAAGCAAACACCAGAACATATCCTGCAGAACATTTCTACTTATACAGACCAAAGAGAGGCAGTCTGGCCCAGGGGAGTGACCATGCTCGAAATCTGTGGGGGACTGCAAAAATACCTGAAACGCACAACCTCCTTTGTGAACCGCAGCGGGCTAGAAGCATAGAATAAGTTGATCAAAGAAGAAGAAGAAAGAACCAATTAATAATTGAATTGATTGAAACGTTCTGTGACCAAGGATTTAAACAGGAACATTTGCAGCGAGAGACAAGCTTTCTAACATTTGGGAGGACCAGCATAGCTTAAGCATAGTTCAACAGTAGAACATTTCATAAATTGACATATATTATAAACAAAAGATTGGAAAGCCAACAGCTTTGGAAGGTCCACTGTATGCACTATTATTTTAAATACATTACAATGTCTTTCTTATGTTACATTGCAGGGCACATTGGCACTTGCCTTAAAGACTTTCACCTTTGTCACAAACCCAAAAACCACAACTTGGGAATCTCACTGTTCCAGGACAAAGTAGGCCAAAATAAAATGAAAATGCAGGGAAATAATAAGTATATGCATCAACACACATTACTACACTTACATATACATTAAGAGTCACTCACATATATTGAAACAAAATTACATTAAGGCAATAATAATAAAAAGTGATATAAAAAGAGATGTGAAACTGAAAAGTGAGAAAGAAAGAGCGAAAGAAGTGAATGTGTAGGGAAGCCTACATAAAGATCTGGAATGTATCAAACTATGGAGGTTACAGCATTCCATAAGAAATTTGAAATGACTGTCGAGCTCAAATGGGTGTTGATCATTGACAAAGCAGAAGATGATACAAGTGACTCTGGGGTCAATCTTGTGAGGTGGGTGGCGACTTAGGTATATTGGACATGGGGCCACTACATCATCCTGTAGAAACTACAAACCATAAGAAAAGGAAAATAACACTTCCACACCCCATAACAGAAGACTCTACACCAAATGATACAGCTTCAAAGTCTGGTCATCACCTGTGTATGGTGGTAGATCCTTTTCTATCAGCTTTGGTAGCCAATCGTAAACAATCAGTTTCTGGAAGAAAAAAAAGTTGGACAGAATCAATTAAACAACTAAAAAGTGAGTGTATAAGTGAATTGGTCTAAGATTGAGTTAAAGATTAGGTTCATTATGGAAGAAGGAAAGTGAATGCATGCTAGTTTGAAATAGTGCTATGATTACTTGCTGAATTTTGTGAGATTAGATATTGAGGGAAAAAATAACAGTGAGTATGAATTAGGAAATGAATAAATGATGACTTGAATTAATGTAAGGATTACACAACGAATTTGTGAATTTATTGTCTAAAATTGAGTGAAAATATAAACAAGTTTCAAAATGAATGATGGTTTAAATGAGTATTAGTAATAGAGCATGCTTTAATAAAACTAAAAGGTTTCAGTTTGTGGTTGAAAAGAGAGTGCTCACCAACAGTGACATGCTCTCACCTGTATTGATCCAATAACCTTTCGCCTAGATCTCTCGAACACTTCATCACTTGACAAACTTCGGTTGTCTGAGTTAATTTTGTTTGCAATAGTGTTGTGGTATCTGTAGAACAGGATACTAAGTGCCAGCACAGCTGGGTTCTCAAACACATCCGTGTCTCCCAAACCTGAAGGTGAGAAACAGCAATAGGGGTTGAAAGGTCAATGTTATCTCATTGCACAGTGATTCAGAAACCTTTCAGTATGACAGACCAGTTAGGGCATATTTGTTACAATAGGGTGCAGTGCCAAATTTATTGATTATTGTTCCTGTTTGATCATTTAAAATGTGTATTACAATTGTAACAATTTTTATATCAAAAGAGCTCCATCAGTTTTTATATTTAAAAAATAGAGGATATCATATTATGATAGAGAGACCATGGTAATTTAAAAAAAAATTGTTCTAAGTCAAGGCCCAAACAAGAACCAATTTTTGGTTCATCTCCGTGATATCCTTTGCAGACTGGTAATTGAGGACTCGCGGACCAGTACCGGTCCACGAACCACCAATGTGGGAATCATTGCCCTTCAAGCAGGAATAATCAAACATGAAACCTGAAGAGTGAGTCTTAAGTGATTTAAAACCCCGACCACTTAACAATGGTAGAAATTGTAGTAGTATTAGTGTTGATAGTGGGTGTCTGGTTAAAATAATAGAGCCGCAGTAACTTCCAAGGATATAATAAAAGGCAACTAAAGAGGGTTGTGAATAGGGCAAGCAACTTCATGAAATAAAATGACTGCTGTGAAACCACAGTGAAACTACTCAGGTACAGGTTTCCTGTAAAAGATCCAGTTATAGTGGTGTCCCTATGTTCCACTTGGAGAACAAATGGCCTCAAATCAATGTTTCATATTATTTATCATTTTGTTTTATTGTTTTTGGAGGTTGCTATAACTGAAAGTTAAGGCCTCTCAAGTACTGAATGAAAGTGTCCACTGGTCTCAAGAGCTAATTGAGTTTGACCACTAGTCTTATCTGAGATGGACAATAAACTTGGGATTTCCATATAAATAGAATGCACGTAAAATAATCCCTGACATTTGAAAATTGAAAAGAGTTGCCTGGAGATAATTGATAAAGGTTATGAGATTGCTACTATGTAGTGGCCTACATGAAACCAAAAGGAGGTGTCCCCCTCTGTAAAGCAAAGACAACAGATCAATCACTTGATTGTCTGCACATCTGATTGCAAGTATTAAAAAAAACCTTGCGTACAACGGTAGAAAAGGAACGATTAAGTGAAGTTCCTATTCCTTATCCACAGTACCACTACAGCTTCGCATTATTTATTATTACCATTTTTACACTTGTTATAAACATGTTTCAGCTGACAAGCCTGTGAATGGGTACCTGACGCACTCTTAGGAGAGAAAAGATGGCAAGGAAGGAAACTGGTCATCCCATCTAATAAACAAGCTGCGGCCCAGCACAATGAAGTCTCTAACACTTCATTTCTGACAGCAGTATCTGCTATAGGGAATATCTTTACTTTATGTAAAACTGCATTTCAGCTCTTAGAAATTCTTAAATGCCATTAGTGTTTACAGTGGAAAGAATTTCCCAGACGCTGATGTCATCTTGTCTTAGAAACAAGAACAGGACTTACGCCATAGGTCCTCTGACTTGTTGTACTTGAAGGAGAATGAGTTGTAAGGTAGGCCAACATTGTTTCTTAAAGGAAATTTCCCCCATTTGTCTTCACATGCCATTTTCCCTGTGTTTGCTTCTCGCAAGAAATCTGTTCTGACAGAACTTTTACCATACAGGAAACTGCCGTCAATAAAGCTAGATTGCCAGTTTATCTGTGGAAAAAATAAAGGAAATAATTAATTTTGTTTGTTTACGTTAGTCAAATTCTTAATTGTACTGTGTTTTGTGTCTAATGTTCCAGTGGATCCGACTTCTGCACATATTTAAAACAAGAATTTACTTCTCATACGGTTTTGCTCACGAAATTTGTTTAAGTGTTGCCCACTACCCCTCCCCTTGCAAATAAAGGAAATAGATTTATTCTGTTCTGTTAAGAATCAACTTCACTGCACTTCAGAAAGACTCATACATATTCAGTTTCTCTCTCAGGACATGATGAAAGATATAGATACTTATAGTTTCAGTAGATTAATGGTTGCACGAACTCCTACTTCGTCTTCTCAGGCATCCTTCTCTGCTAGACCACATCTGATTTCAAAATATTGTCAGTTCATTGATTGCAGTGCTATTGCCAAAGGGGCAGTCGTTGATCAACTTCAAAATGTCACTCCCAGCCATTGACATTGTGTGTACTACAGGCACCTTAAAGGCCATGGTGTCACCTCTTTCATTGTTCCATACTCCATGTATCAGCAAGGTATAGCTATTGATCAGTCAATCTTCACTGATCTCGTTTAGGCGGACAATATTGTCCTGTTCGGCACAGACAGATCTGCGCTGCAGCTCTCTCTGGAAATGTTAAACAGTGAAACGCCTTTCCTAGTCTTGTCTATATCCTGGGCCAAGACCAAAGTTCAAAATCTCATTTCGGACATAGCACCAAAAGGTATTACAACTCAAGGTCATACTGCAAAGAGCACCAACGAATTCATCTATCTCGGTAGCATGATATCATTCGATGGGCGCAGCAGTTCTGATATGTCAAGGCGGATCGGACTATCTGCGTCCACTATGCACGACCTCTGACGTGTGTGGAGTAATGGCAAGATTTTCATCGGAACAAAAATCTGCATCTACCGGTCCTGCGTGGTCCCAGTCCTGCTTTACAGCTCCGAAGCCTGGACATTGATGAAACACAACATGTCGAGACCGGAAGCCTCTCACATGCGCAAACAGCGGCATATACTGGGCATCCGATGGCATGAATACACCAGCAACGTTGAGGTCTCTGCTAAAACAGGCTTCCTCCCAATCTCAGAAGCAATTGATCGGCGCCATATTTCTTTGTTCGGTCATGTTGTACGGCTGGACCAGGAAACACCTGCCCATAAAATACTACACAAGTTCTGCCGAAGACGGATGTGTCGGATCAAAAGGTGCAAATATCGCAGTCAAACTGTAAACTAGCGACATAACGCATGCCGTTCTCCGGACTACATCCTGTTACTTGCAAAACTCTGTTCAGTTCTTAGTAGCCGGAGATTGAGAATGAACGCAACAGAAGAACGAACTACACAAGTCGTTCCTCAGCTCTAAAAGTCTTCCCACTGCCGGTTGGAGACGCAGAAGAAGCCGTCCCCAAACTGTATGGCTCCAGCAAGTAGTAACCTCCTCCTCAGCCCTGGAACCACGCCACAGATATGGGTCATGGATGTGGCCGACTGATGCAACGGGCCTCAGACGCCTAAGCGAACATTATTATTATTATACTCCATCCCATCTATTTCATTGTTGCAGACTCCACGTCCTCTATTTCATTATCACAAACTTCATGTCATCTATTTCATTATCAAAGACTCCATCATGTCATCTATTTCATTATCACAAACTTCATGTAATCTATTTCATTGTTGCAGACTCCATGTCCTCTATTTCATTATCACAAACTTCATGTCATCTATTTCATTATCACAGACTCCGTGTAATCTATTTCATTATCACAGACTTCATGTCATCTATTTCATTGTTACAGACGCCATGTCATCTATTTCATAATCACAGACTCCATGTCATCTATTTCATTGTTACAGACTCCGTGTAATCTATTTCATTATCACAGACTTCATGTCATCTATTTCATTGTTACAGACGCCATGTCATCTATTTCATAATCACAGACTCCATGTCATCTATTTCATTGTTACAGACTCCGTGTAATCTATTTCATTATCACAGACTTCATGTCATCTATTTCATTGTTACAGACGCCATGTCATCTATTTCATTATCACAGACTCCATGTCATCTATTTCATTGTTAGAGACGCCATGTCATCTATTTCATTATCACAGACTCCATGTCATCTATTTCATTGTTACAGACGCCATGTCATCTATTTCATTGTTACAGACGCCATGTCATCTATTTCATTGTTACAGACGCCATGTCATCTATTTCATTGTTATGTTACAGACTTCAGAATGACCAGGAGAGTCGGAAGGAAATAAGAATAAGGAACAAACAGATGGGCACCATAAGAACTGGTGGTTCGATACTGGAAACGGTTCATCGTGTTATTTTCTTGTCAAGAGGAGCAACAAACCAAATTGTAGAAGACTATTGATCTCATCACCTGAGTCATGTCCTGGTTGAAAAGAATAGAGCAGCTGTAACATTCCAATTCTGTTGTAAAGGTAATGGTAGTTCCATAGAAAATGATGGCGTCGAGTGATGAAATGTTAGAGGCTTCACTTTTTGAAACTCCCCTCCTGTTTAACAGGTTGGATGATCAATTCCTTTCCTCACGGCCTTCCCTTCCCTTACAGTAAACCAGGTACCCATTTACAGCTGTATCTACTAGAGTATGCCAAAACGGAAGTTGGACACTGTGCCTTTGCCATAAAAAGTGAGTGCTCTCCCGCTAGAACAATCAACACTCACATTGAATAAGTTGATTCAAGAGGGTTGTGCATGGGTTAGCAGCCGTATCATATAAAATTATTGTTATGAAATCGCCAGTGAAAATGATTAAATACAGGCTTTTTATAAACTGTATAGGTCTCAGTTGCAGTGCTGGCAATATGCTACACTTTTAGTGAAAAGAGGAATCAAATTAATCATTCGTCTAATGACAATGACACCATCAACATCTCTGTGAATTTCTGATTTATCTTTCGCACTCCTTCCAACAAGTGTACATTAATAGACTTCAAAATGTCACACATATCCATAGTGTGCACATAATGGGTGTCAGGATGTTCTTCTTCATCGTACGCTGTTTACAGCGATATTTACGTTGCACTGTTTTATTTTGTTAAGCCTGTGGCTCAGTGCATCCGATTTCAACAGGCGTTTCTGTAGGGTTGCCCTCCTTAGCCTTTGGCTGTCCCCAGCCTAACTGCAAGGCAGCAGTTGTTTTTGGTCAGAGTTGTCTCTCTTAGGAAGTTGTCTTGCAGGACTATCGGGTCTTCCCTACTCGTGTCTATAGGGTTTGGCAATGATATGATGGACTATGTACTAGTTTGTACTTTCCCGGAAGAGAGGCAGTCCAGTGTGACTTTGTCCCAGGATCGTCACGTCCTGCCAGAAACGTAGCATATGCATGTGAGTGAGGTATTTCTTTGCTCCCTTTATTTTCTCGGCTCATCTGCAGTGATGGTACGCCTAGCATTCCCCCCCACCCGGGAAGTTGTCACAATAGGGCAGGAGGTACAATGTCCGCTGGACTGCATCTCTTCTGCGTCCATTGGGATGACTGATAGCAGACAGAGGCAAAGAGCGAGGCAGGAGTGCATTTAACCAGGTGCATTTCTGCGGCTCGACCGGGCCGGGCTGAGACGCAAGCCACAGCCATGTCGTAGCCTCCCATCACAGCGGTGCTGAGATTTAGGGCGGGATTCTGGCTTAGAGGCGTTCGGCCGTAGTCCCTCAGATGGTAGCTTCGCACCATTGGCTTATCAGCCAAGCACGTGGACCAAATGTCAGCAACCTGTGATTCCTCTCGAAAGAGTGCATTTGACCAGGGGACAAGCCTGGTCATGGCACAGAGATGTTGTTCGCCTGGTGTGCGGACATATCTCATGGTCAAGGGTTGAGTCTCAGCAGTTCGCAGTGAGGTAGCTGATCTACTGCTTAAGACACCCCGACCGAGAACTAAGTCTTTTACTAGTGGTTTCATACCTCATTGCCGTATGGGGTGAGTATCGCGCAGCTTCCTGCCCGTTTTGATCGGCGGACGGCAGAGATCTCTTTCTGCAGCACGACCAGGTCGGGCTAAGACGCGAGCCCCAGGTCCCAACCATATCGTAGCCTCCCATCACCGTGGTGTAGAGATTTAGGGCGGGATTCCGGCTTAAAGGCGTTCGGCCGTAATCCCTCACATGGTAGCCTCGCGCCATTGGCTTATGGGCCTAGTACGTGGACAAATGTCTGCGACTCCTCTCGAATTGAGCAGGATTACCATAGCAACGCCCTGTCATTTGTAGGGTAAGACTGACCTGTCTTCCGAAGGTCTAATACCAGCACCCGTTCACTATTAGACCCAACGAATCAATAGAGGGCTTTTTATATGTCAGTCATGACCAAGTGTCTGAAACCTGCAGTTTCTGTAGGATTAAGCAGGGTTACCATAGCAGACGTTATTTCATTAAGAGGGTAAAACTGACCTGTCTTCCGTGGGTCTAATACCAGCACACGTTCCATATTAGACCCAACGTAATAGCTCTCAATCTGTCAGTCATTTTATAGTGTTGGCGTGTTGAGTCAAATTAAGCCGCAGGCTCCACTCATGGTGGTGCCCTTCCAGTCAGAATGTTCGAAATTTTGTTGTCTGGAACTACAACATAACCGAGGCAGTAAATCCACACCAGATATGTGATACCCCTACAGCAGTCATTCACACATACTTTAGTCATATCTTCAACACTTCTGAATCTTCTAAAGAAAGGATTAGGGGTCAGACAAGATGACTGTCCATGTGGTTCTCTTCTTTTCACCCATGTGGAACCTGAGTTCTGTTGTTTTGAGTACCTGAAATATACTTCTGCCTACCTGTCTTCTGGGATTGTTTGGAGACTGCCCAGATGTCTTCTCATATGATGACCTCTCGTAAGGCATGGTTTTATCTCCTTCAGCATTGGGATCAAAGTCAGGATCACCGCGGGGAACTGACACATCCAAGATCTCAACAGGGCAGGTTATGTCATCTGTGTGCAAGATCTCACGATGGACTATTTGACCTTGAAAAGATACAGAATACAGTTGACATCATTAACCAGATCTATGTTTTTCAAAGTTGATGGAAATGACAATCTAAAATAGAACAGACACAAGGACTATTTAAAATGTATGAACAGTTGACTAGGTGGAATTACTAAAGTTGTACCTGGTTTGACAGGAATAGCACCATCACTACCTTCCATGTATGTAGTTAAGGTGCCCAACGAGGGTTGTACATTAGGCTAGTAACCTCATTTTGTAAAGCCATTGCAATTGAAACTGCAACTACAAATGTTAGGATACAGACTTTCTGTAAGGGCATCAACTTTAGTGGCTATGTGTCACATGGAGCAGAAACATGGATCATAAGTCACCAACCATCAATTTTCAATCATCAACTATGAGCCAAAAATCACCAACCACCAATCACCAAGCATCAATCATCAATCACCCAGCAATCACTAATAATCAATCATCAACCACCCACCAATCACTAATCATCAACTATCAATCATCAACCAATAACCATCAACCACCAACCACCAGCCAACCACCAATCACCAACCACCAACCACCAATCACCAACCACCAACCAATCACTAATCACCAACCATCAATCATCAACCAATAACCATCAACCACCAACCACCAACCAATCACTAATTACCAACCATCAATCATCAACCAATAACCATCAACCACAAATCACCAACCACCAACCAATCACTAATCACCGACCATCAATCATCAACCAATAACCATCAACCACCAACCACCAATCAACAACCACCAACCAATCCCTAATCACCAACCGTCAATCATCAACCAATAACCATCAACCCCCAACCACCAATCATCAACCAACCACCAATAACCAAACAACAATCATCACCCACCAACCAATTACTAATCATTACCATCAATCATCAACCACCAATCATCAACCATTAATCATCAATAATCAACCAGGAATCACCAATCCTCAGCCATTAGTTATAAGCAACCAAAACCAACAAAACCAGCAAAACCAACAACCATCAATCATCAGCCATTAGTAATCAAAAACAATCATCAACGCCAATAATTAACCATTAATCATCAATCAACAATCATCAGTCACAAATCATCAACCATTAATTATCAATAACCAACCAGAAATAATCAACCGTTAATCATCAGCCATCAGCCATCAACTATTAATCATCATTCATTAACCAACAATCATTAACCAGCAATCATCAGTCATCAAATCATCAGTCATCATTCATCCGTCCTACACTAATGACATTCCGCTGCCTGTTCAAATGACAGGATGTATCGCACCATGGTCACTACATGTCCATCTGTGCAACTTGGTAGACCTTACTGACTGCAATTATTATCTTTACGTCAGAAGTAGAGAAAAACCAAAACAGAGAAGAGAGACTTGAAATGGAGACAAATGACACGGAAAGAGCTTGGAATGATGGCGATTGGCCAGATGACATGACAATTGAAAGTAAAGACATGTGCTCCGCTGGGAACTAAAAGAGATTGAGAATATGCTGATCCAATGTTCACAGGAGTGACTGTAGTCATGAATGTTATATTTTTTTATTTGAACATAGTATTAGATTTGTGCTAATATTCATTTACCACTGAGTGACTATTTTGGGAACCAGGAAACGTTCCATGCATTGACTGCAAAGCCAAGCTAACACAATTTGCACTTGATAAGCATGTTCAAGTTTTATTGGCATGTTGGGATAGTACTGTTTCGCTCGTATAGGGATAATCCTGACCCATGCGTTCTGTTTTAAACTGATCAAGATTACAATGGCCGAATGAGGAGTACAACGTGTCAATCAATCAGATTGACATAACGTGACAGTTGTATGGTCTTCTGACGTGTTTATTGCCATGTTTGTAATTATGAAGACTCAACATCATTGCACTCTAGGCAGATCTATAGATGCAACCTATTTCAGCAAATGGCAGAGAATGTGGATATTAATGCTTGTCATATATCTTTTCTCTGCTGGAATCATGTTTGATTTCAATATTTAGCTGTCGATGGATAGCTGGCGCATAGATTACAGTGTAATGATATATTACAGTGCCACCACAGATTACAGAGCCACCACAAATTGCAGCGTTATCACAGATTACCGTGTCACAAATTCCACTGTCAACACAGATTATCATGTCACCACAGATTGGCGTGTCACCACAGATGGTCGTATCATCACGAATTGCAGTGTAATCACAGATTGTCGTGTCATCACGAATTGCAGTGTAATGACAGATTGTCGTGTCATCACGGATTGCAGTGTAATCACAGATTGCCGTTTCGTCACTCAATTAGCGGTTATCGATTGTTTTAACTCTACTGTTGACAGCTAAAACTCCACACGTTTTAAATGCGCTTGAGATCTCTATATCTGTTTTCCAGCCATGACGCGGACAGTCCATGTGTACCCTTCAAAGCAAGCATGGAGAACTCGGCACGATTACTATCATTATTATATATAGAAAAACGTTATAACTGAGAGGTAATGTGTTCGTCTCTCAAGAAACAAAAGACAGCGCGAAACGGTGGGTGTTTGAATCTCGCAAGTTTCAAGTCTCGTCCGTTCTCAAGGGATGTGCGATCGATCTACGTAGTCCTATTTGAAACGGATGATAAACTTGGAGGCCCCGTGCACGCGAAAGAATCGTTGGGACCTGAACATTGAAAAGCTTAGGCTGCTAGCTCCTGTCTGGGCATAAACTCTAACGGTAATAACATTCTTGTTTTACACTTGTTTACCAGGCCTGTGTCATCAGCACCCTTCTTTATGGCATTGAGACATGGTCTACCTACATGCACCAGGAGAGACGGCTAAACAGCTATCACATGAGGTACCTGCGCAGATTCCTGGGGGTTGGGTGGCAAGACAAGATCAGCAACACAGAAATGTTGGAGAGAACAGGCACTGTCACAATCTTGTCCATGCTTAGTCTTCGAAGACTCCGCTGGCTGGGACACATTCGGAGGATGGATGATGGGCAGAATACCATAATATCTTCTCTATGGGGAATTACAGTTGGGGAAAAGGTCTCAGGACCGGCCACTACTTCGGTACAAGGATGTATACAAGCGGGATATGAATGATGCAGGCATCGATTTGGAATCATGGGAGCAGTACGCCAGATCGTGTTACATGGAGGCGCAGGATTAAGCATGGAATACAGAAAAAGGAGATACCGATTGCTGATAGGCTAAAGACTCAGAGTTTGAGAAGATACGCCACACCATGCGATGCCGCAAACGGTCCTGACTTTCCTTGCACACACTGTGAAAGACATTTCTCTGCCCGATTGGTCTTACGAGTCACATTCGTTACCGTCATGGACTATAGTTTCATGCCTTTTTTCTCTCAAAGCACAATTACTATCGTCTGACAAGACGTAAAGAGCTAATGGAATAAAATTCTTACCAATATAGGCCTGCAAAAAGGAAGCGGCCACTTCACTACATCAGGCTTACATAAGTGATGCCAATAACTTGTTTGTCTCCACACCCGAATGCAGATACATACAACAGGGATAGAAGAGGAGTGACAAAGAGAAACAAACGGAGTGAGAGAGAGAGAGAGAGAGAGAGAGAGAGAGAAGAGAGAGAAAGAGAGGAGTGGGGAGGGAGAATATAAAGACCTCAGCCAGGTATCAGCTGATATATTTTCTCAAAGCCATTTCCTGCTGCTTGGTGATAACTGCACGGAGAGTCAAAATACACTGTACTTAGCAAAAATAAATTGAAAGAAATGGCATCATTGAAAGTCAAAATATATAATACAGATTGCCATGGATCAATCATCCCACGGGGATAAGAAAAAATTGGAAAGCCATGTTCCGACATAAAGCTATTCAAAAGGGATAAAGGAATAACGCATGGAAACACCTAAAGAATCACAAACAACAACTATTGTCAATGGACTCAAGAACTTTATGATTTTTTGCTCATACATTCCTGACCCGTCAGTCTGGCTAATGTGCACGCTAGTTCCGTATCGTGCTCGGTATCATATCCTCGCTAATTGGTCAGTTCAGTATCGTATTCGGTATCACGTGCTCACTAATTGGTCAGTTCAGTATCGTATCGGTATCATGTCTTCGCTAATTGGTCAGTTCAGTATCGTATTCGGTATCATGTGCTCGCTAATTGACCAGTTCAGTATCGTATTCAGTATCAGGTGCTCGCTAATTGGTCAGTTCAGTATCGTATTCGGTATCATGTGCTCGCTAATTGACCAGTTCAGTATCGTATTCGGTATCATGTGCTCGCTAATTGGTCGGTTCAGTATCGTATTCGGTATCATGTGCTCGCTAATTGACCAGTTCAGTATCGTATTCGGTATCATGTGCTCGCTAATTGACCAGTTCAGTATCGTATTCGGTATCATGTCCTCGCTAATTGGTCAGTTCAGTATCGTATTCGGTATCATGTGCTCGCTAATTGACCAGTTCAGTATCGTATTCGGTATCATGTGCTCGCTAATTGGTCAGTTCAGTATCGTATTCGGTATCATGTGCTCGCTAATTGACCAGTTCAGTATCGTATTCGGTATCATGTGCTCGCTAATTGACCAGTTCAGTATTGTATTCGGTATCATGTCCTCGCAAATTGGTCAGTTCAGTATCGTATTCGGTATTATGTGCTCGCTAATTGACCAGTTCAGTATCGTATTCGGTATCATGTCCTCGCTAATTGACCAGTTCAGTATCGTATTCGGTTTCATGTGCTCGCTAATTGTTGTTGAGATTTTTTGTGTTTTTATTGTGTGCTGTTCTTGGTCCCTGGCAAAGACTGTGTGGCCAAAATGTAGTTTTCGTTTTGTTGCTGTCACAGTGTTGCAACTGAGCATTACTTGTGTGTGACTTGTTTGTTTTACTGCTCTGTATTTGAAGACTTGTCGCGTACCATTGACGTCTCGCCATGTGCTTTCATAATACCACAATTCAGTGCATACCAGCTCACTATGTCACCAAGGGAACTAGTTGGCAGATATACATGATAACAAGGAGGTGCTTAGAAAACAAACTATATATGGAGAACGTATAATGTGGCTAAAGCAATAATAAAAACAGCCCAGAAATCACATTTGTTTTATCTTTCGTTCACACTATGTCATAAGTACTGTGTTTTTGTTTAATGGCAATGTACATCTAACTTAAGCATGGTTCTTTTGTAAAAACTGAAGCAAGTTTGGGTTGTGAGATGTTCCAGAACCGTTTCTGCACGATGCATTCCACTAAAGTTATTTACAAAGAAAAACAACTAAATATTGACCAAAAATGCGATTTGAGTACTACAAGCTGTTATTTATATTAAACTATGTTTTTTGTTCTTGAGAACTACTAGAGTATAATTTATTTATTTTATAAGATTAGTGGTCCTATGTTTTGTAAGGAACGAAAACGGGACACGAAAAAGGAGAACAAAGGTAACTTGACCTTTAGAAAAAATTCGAAAACAATCGAGATTAACTAGGAAGCATGTGGAAGGTTAGTACATACCCTCAAGAAATAACTTTACAGTATAAGTATTGGAGATTGCAACCCACATGGAAGAAGAATTGTGTGGAGAGTCCAAAGAACGTTTGATGAACAGTGGTAGAGGAAGAATACAAATTAGGAAGAACAAGAAGAGGAAGAAGAAGAAGAAGAAGAAGAAGAAGAAGAGAGAGAGAGAGAGAGAGAGAGAGAGAGAGAGAGAGAGAGAGAAAGACAAATTTAAAAAAAAGGAAAGGCGATCTTAAAACAGGCACTGTTGTCTGGGAAAAAATGTCTTCAATTTCCTAGATCTTCGCATTTTTGAGGTGGGTAATGTGGGTCCGTTCCTCGCTACCTAGTCTTTCCTAATTGTAAATCAGGTAAAAATGTACAACTGGTGAGAAAGCAGCGTGTGCAGAAAGGCAATTGAACCCAGAAGCATTGATGTCAGAAGCAAGGTCTAAAACCACTTTGTTAATGAGATAAATACTACCTACCAAAAAATGCAAAGAGAGCAGTCAAGTTCCTCTGATTTGGAACACCAGACTTTCCAGCAAGACTTCCGAAAAGCTCGTTGCTGATTCGTCTAGGATTTGGCCGATCCCATCCTGAGGGTCGATATGTTTCGTCTTCGTACGAAGGGGTGATATTTCTTTCTAAAGGTCGCCCTTAAAAGAATAACAATCATAAATCAATTTAACATACAACAAACTTTCAACAACAAAAAAATGTTGTATGATTAAGTACGGTTCAAATACAAACACTGCTTAAATATATACTTTTATTTCAATGGCACGTTCTTCGACCAGATTGACAGAGTGGCTATGGGCACCCAAATAGGCCCGAACTATACATGTCTACTCAAGGGCACACCCAGCACTTAATTTGGTCGCCATATATTGACTCTGTCTCCGGATGTACTAAGATACATTGGCGACTTTATAGGTGTTACAGACAACCTGTCAAAGGTGTTACAGACATGTCATATGTGTTACAGATAACATGTCAAAGGTGTTACGGACAACATGTCAAAGGTGTTACAGACAACATGTCAAAGGTGTTACAGACAACATGTCAAAGGTGTTACAGACAACACATCGAAGGTGTTACAGAAAACATGTCATAGGTATTACAGACAACATGTCTCTCAAGCTTCATTGACTATGTGAACAATATTCATCCCACTATCCACTTCACATTCAATGTCTCTTTCCATTTGACAAACAACTGAAGAAGACATATATATATATATATATATATATATATATATATATATATATATATATATATATATATATATATATATATATATATATATATAAATATATATATATATATACGAATGGCATTGGGCTGCCAAGAGCAGGCTTACCCAGCAGCTGTGGGATAACAGCAATCAGCAAACTTTCATGACATCTCTGTCTGCAAATGTCCTTCTAGCCTCTCCACCGCTGTTTACTACAACCCACTGACGTCCATAGCTATCTCCTCTAAACGTCCTCCCAGCACAATTTCTGTAGGGAATCTCTCGTTTTCATCCTGTATCGCTTCTGCTAAGACTAGGGGTACTTCATAGTTAAGGTCCATGAATTGATTGGTTTCTTCTACAAGAGTCTCTACCCTGAAACCACTACCACCTCCGCTATTGGCGTCTCTCTATCCACATCACCTAGTCCCTTACTACTGTTCACCAATCTCCCAATGACCGTGTGAACCTTGTCATTACTTACCACACACAGCTCCTCTGTCGTGATATCTTATTTCGCTATCCGCATATCCTTCATTGCAATCCGTCCAAACTCAAACTATTTCCAGATTACCTCTTTGTCCTCTACAAACGAAACAAAAACTGGAGAGACCTGTTGGTTGGAAGCAGTATGAACAATAGTTCTCATACCCACCTTGGCACAATGTGCCGTAAGAGCGAACGTTGCTGCGTTATGTGTCCCTATGTCACCCAGACACATTCGGTGGCTCTCCCCACAGCAGTGTTTCATTTGCAAGTCCAGAAACCTCGTATATCTCATCGTTTTCTCCAATGAGCCATGACGTGATCGATGAGACCGGGTTGGATCTCCATATACGCTATTAGCAACACCTTAATGCCGTCTTTAACAACACTGACACCCCGTCGCCAACAACTTCAATGGTTTTGGCCACCGAGGGATAGCTGATATTACAAGCAATGAGTCACAGGCATTATCTTCTGCTTCTCGGCAAATTGGTCTCAATGCGAGTTGAAAAATATACTGATCTAACACATGGATTGCCTTTACACATACGGCCTTCAGCATTTTCCATACTTTTACCAAGCCTCTCTCCTCCAACCTGCCCTCCCCCCATCCATACTTTTACCTAGCCTCTCTCCTCCAACCTGCCCTCCCACCATCCACACCTTTACCTAGCCTCTCTCCTCTAACCTGCCTTCCCACCATCCATCACTTTATCTAAGCTCTCTCCTCTAACCTGCCTTCCCACCATCCATCACTTTATCTAAGCTCTCTCCTCTAACCTGCCCTCCCACCATCTATACCTTTACCTAGCCTCTCTCCTCCAATCTGCCCTCTCACCATCCATAACTTTCCCAAGCCTCTCTCCTCCAACCTACCTAGACTCTATCTCCTCTAACCTGTACTCCCACCACCCACACCTTTACCTAGACTCTTATCTCCTCTAACCTGTCCTCTCACCACCCACACCTTTACCTAGGCTCTATCTCCTCTAACCTGTCCTCCCACCATCCATACCTTTACCTAGGCTCTTATCTCCTCTAACCTGTCCTCCCACCATCCATACCTTTATCTAGACTCTTATCTCCTCTAACCTGTCCTCCCACCATCCATACCTTTATCTAGACTCTTATCTCCTCTAACCTGTCCTCCCACCACCCACACCTTTATCTAGACTCTTATCTCCTCTAACCTGTCCTCCCACCATCCATACCTTTATCTAGACTCTATCTACTATTATCTGTTCTCCCACTATCCATTTGTATTTCTTCTCTTTGTTTCCCCATCTATGTGGTTTATTCATTTACATATCGTCATCTGGCCATTTTCCGGTTGGCTTCTATTAGCTTTTCCGGTTTTATACTTTCCTTCCTTCGCACACTTTCCTGGCTTCGCATACTTTCCTGACCAGCCTTAAAACTTGCACCCAAAAAGGCTGACCAGCTACTTGAAGTATGTAGCTAAGTACATTTGTATATCGTCTTATGTGTTCACATCTCTTATTGATGTGTTTACATATCTTAATGATGTGTTCACATCTCTTATTGATGTGTTTACATCTCTTATTGATTTGTTCACATCTCTTATTGATGTGTTCACATCTCTTATTGATGTGTTCACATCTCTTATTGATGTGTTCATATTTCTTCCATGATGTGTTAGTTCAAATGTGTATTTTCCATTGTCCCTTTTAGGGTTTTTAGGTCGTAACATACTATTTGCTCTTGTTTCTGTTCCAGCAAGTCATATGAATAATATTATCCTTGTCTTCAGACATGCCATAAGGACAGCTGCAAACGTGCCCATGTTCGTAAAATGATGTCCAAATCAGTGAGGTTGCTCAGTGAGGTTGTTCAGTGAGGTTGTTCAGTGAGGTTGCTTTTAAAATAGCCTAACGAATACATTTTTCAAAATACATCAAATTTCTTAGAGATTCAACATATTTACTCAACGTCAGGATATTCTAAGGCTACATGCAAAACATCATTGGATCTGACATGCAGTTTAGTAGAAAATTGCATCGGACCTTGCTTATGAATTAAAAGACGGACTATAACAGTAGTGGACTGCTCAAATCCCTGCTGAAACAGTCCGCACAGTAAGATGTTTCTCGCGATGCTCTACTGGTAGAAGGGTCAAAAGGTTCGTCCAAAGAGAACGTACACTATTTGACATGAGGCATACGTTGTCCCCGGCAAATAGCCCCAGGAACTTCCTTCTGCAGAGCTTTGTTATTCTGAAATGTGTATGTCGGCTTCTATGGGCTAGTCGTCATGGTCTGCAACTGTTGCAGCAACCAGCCAGACAGCTGCTGTATCAGTGGAAGGTTGTAACACTCTACAGCATATTTGTACAGTATCACGTTTCGTTGGTTTTGAAAAATGTATCGTGTTTTTATAGAATGACGAGGCAGGCTGTTAAGTTCAAAATGAAACGAGATTATAAAAGTTCACAAAATCGCAAGGAAAAACTGAGGAGGGGGTGGGGGTGGTGGTGGGGGTGGGGGTGTATTGGGGGTGGGGGTGGGGTGGGGGGTGTGTGTGTGAAAAAGGGGGGGGGCGTGAGGTGTAACTGGAGTGCAATTTTAACATACCTGGTACGAAATCTGTCGGTGCTGTTTGACTGGGCTTGTCAGGATTTTTCTCGGTATTACTACCTTGTGTCCAGTTTGACTGGGCATGTCGGGGATTTCTCTCGGTATTGCCACTTCTCCACATACATAAATGATTATTAAATCTATTCTACTGTAAAATTGCCATAGTGGAAGGCATACAATACATTATAGATACACACGTGTATCCGTCCTGATATAACCTGAAAGCCTACGGTATGAAGTTGTATGGGACGTGCCTATGAAAACAACTGATATCACACTCCACCGTAAGTGCTTTTACGTATTCGATATATTCTGGAAAAGCATTCTGTTTGGTTTGTAAACTGTTTCCCTAATCTAAATCGTGCTTGGCAACAGATGTCGTTGATGACTGGAAATATCTCTCAATAAACCAGAAGCATTAATCATGCGTGGAACACAGACATGCTATGTGCTTGTATTTGCTGCGTACTTCGCATGCACCTCCGATAAACTAGATGCATAGTTCTCGAGAGAACATCAGTCTTGACGCCATGTTTCTCGTCGACTGGTTGCTGTAGTATGCATCTTCCGTGGGGAACTGACTTATAAGTGGAACCGTCTACCGAGTTTGATCCATTTCATGGCAACTTTACATCAACATATGGAAACGCTGGAATAAGATATTGTTCATATCGGTGAAAAACAATATACGGTGATGTGATTCATCAAGCGGTCAACAAGGCAATAGCAATATACTATGGATGACATAGAATGTTCCAGTTAGTATTCTGTGTTTGTAGATTCGATTCTTGGACCAGTTAGTATTCTGTGTTTGTAGATTCGATTCTTGGACAGAAGAGGCTGCACTGAATGAGCCGGCAGCAGCCAGCAACGCATAACTGGTTGGTTGCATCTGGGTCAGTGAACCATAGCAGATCAAGGCATTATATTCTGCCTCCGAGTGGCAGTCCTGGAAACAGTCTGCACTTGTGTTGTATGACTAAGAGAATACGGATCGACGTGGACAAGCAAGCCCGGCACCAAAGTGAGTTAGGCTGAAATGTGCAGATTCCGCAGTCTCGCTGCAAACTACGACACATCGTCACAATGTTCTTTATAAGACTAACACCGAAGAAAAAGATTCGATTCTGGTTTGTTTGCATAATTGCCAGTCAACTGTGCCCCCCCGTTACGGAAGTTCCAGTGATAGTAAACGAGCTGAACGTATCACCACTGATGGTAAGCCCACTGCACGTATCACCAATGATGGTAACCCCCACTGAACGTATCACCACTGATGATAAGCCCACGGATCGTATCACCACTGATGATAAGCCTACTGCACGTATCACCACTGATGGTAAGCCCACGGATCGTATCACCACTGATGGTAAGCCCACTGAACGTATCACCACTGAACGTATCACCACTGATGGTAAGCCCACTGACCGTATCATCACTGAACGTATCACCACTGATGGTAACCCCGCCAAACGTATCAGCTGGAGTGAAAAAGGGACAAGACCAAAGATTATACAATGATTAGCAAACACCAGATGATGTGTCACTTTAAGAAAGAGGCGCCTAAAGAATGATGCATGACAGCCATTATAAGAAAATAGGAAGTATATAGAAGTGAAAACAAGGATAAACGAAGAATGTGATTAGAAAAAAGGGGAGAGAATGTAACGCAAGCAAAGTAATGTAACAAAATAGCAGCGTAACGAACATTTATGTAAAATTCACTTTTAATTTATAGTCAAGGAGATCTCATATCTGTCACGGCCATCGATGATAAAGTATTAGAGACGTCCCTTTTCGAGGTCACCGACTCATTTTCGATAGCTAATGTACACCGAAAACTAGTTCTCTTCCTCGGCGCCTTCTTGCTTTCACTAAAGTAAATACGATTGTGTAGAATGGACATTCGGCAAGAGTTGAGCATAGAGGAGAACTGGTTTATCAATTCCATTTTGGCTAGAAAATGCAAATACTTTGGTCACATCAAGAGACACAACGGTCTTGAGAGGACGGTGATGGAAGGTATGGTGCCAGGTAAAAGAGGAAGGGGTAGACCAAGAAGACGATGGCACCAAGATATCCAGGAGTGCCTGAGTATGACAGTGGCGGAAGCTGGAGTTTTGGCAAGGGAACGAGTTTCTTTCAGACAGACTGTGATGGGAGCGACGTTCTACAAAGGACATGCCACATGAGAGAATGGAAGGAACATAGTATATTCGCCATACGACAAACGATTCTCGGAAACTTTTGCTAGGAATCCTTTTGCATGCCTACTGTTGCAACCACCACCACAACAGCAACAACAACAACAACACAAACTACTACTGCTACTACTACTGTTTCTACTACTACTACTACTGCCACTACTGCTACTACCACTATTTCTACTACCTCTATTACTACTACTACTACTACTACTACTACTACTACTACTACTACTACTACTACCACTACCACTGCTACTACCACTGTTTCTATTACTACTACTACTACCACTACCACTACTACTACTACTACTACTGCAACCACCACTACTACTACTTCTGCGACTGCATGCCACTACTTACTACTACCACTACTACTACTACCTCTGCTACTACTGCTACAACTTACTACTATTGCTATTATTACTGCTACTACTAATTCTACTATTTACTACTTCTAATTACCACTACAAGCACTACTACTTCAGCTTCTACTTTTACAACTACTACAAGTTTTCTGGGCATGACCACAAGAAAACCACGTTAAAGTACTCACCGACACCTCCCCATGAAGGATTCAAAGGGTTGTTATACCAACCATCAAACCGCTGAACTGGTATGTCCTTTGGGGAGTAGCCTGCAGGTACACAGCAACCAGGTTAGAATGTGATGGTATTTGTGGTGATAGTGGGGGTGGTAGAATATGGTGGTAGTGGTTAGGGTAGAATATTGTGGTAGTGGTAGTGATATAATGTGGTGGTAGGGGAATATGATGGTAGTGGTTAGGTTAGTGGTAGTGGTTAGTGGAGTGTGATGATGGCGGAGTATGGTGGTAGGGAGATGTAGGGGGGGGGGCATACAATGATATTAGCAGTCAAATGTTGTTATAGTGGTAATATGGTGGTAATTATGAAATGCAGTTGTTGTGGCAGTGTGATGTGATGATAGTTGTGGAATATAATGGTTTAAATGTGGAGATAGTCCGCGTATTTCCAGGGCCTGAAAAAGGCAAACCAGTAACACTGTAACCTGCCAGTCATGTAAAAATCACTACATGCGGGATATTTATCATAAAGAAATTATTTAACAGCCAAAAGGCGTCGCCATTGCGTGGTAGAAGAGGACTGACTGGTTCACTCAAGGTTTTGCTAGTTATTGTTGTGGTTTTGTCTATGTGGTTCAATCAATCAATCAATCAATCAATCAATCAACCAATCAATCAATCAAACAACCAAAACCTTTCATATTTTCATGGAGCACAGGTCTTCAGCAAATGCGCCCCAATTTACAATGCTCTGGATCATCCAATCTGTCCGTCAACGTCTTCCCTGGTTTCTTTATGAGTGTCTCGAGCTGTCTTCCCCGTGTATGTATGATATGCCTCTACCTTTTTTGCCCTTGGGACTCCAGAGCTGAGACCGTCTTGTAATGATATCAGATGGCTGTGCATGAGCTGCAGTGGTCAGCGACCCATAGCTGACTGTTAGCGTCAGGGCCAGCGAACCAGAGCTGAGCAGCGCATGAGCTGCAGTGGTCAGCGACCCATAGCTGATTGCTGGCGTCAGGGCCAGCTAACCAGAGCTGAGAAGCGCATGAGCTGCAGTGGTCAACGACTCATAGCTGATTGCTGGCGTCAGGGCCAGCGAATCAGAGCTGAGCAGCGCATGAGCTGCAGTGGTCAGCGACTCATAGCTGATTGATGGCGTCAGGGCCAGCTAACCAGAGCTGCCAAGACCCTTCTGCACCTCCACGCGGTGATCCGGGATAGCAAGCTGCTACAGAGCAAACTGGCTAAGGAGAGTGATCGAAGAGTGAAGGCTTACCCGATACTCAAAAATGTCTGCTAAAGTTGGATGTGCTGGACCAAACGTTGCAAATACCGCAATCAAGATGTAAACTACGACACAACGCATTCCGTTCTCCGGACAACAATTACTTGCAAAGCTTTTTTCCAGAGCTTGGTAGCAGGTGAATGAGGACTAACGAAATAAAAAAAGAAGACGAAGAAGATGGTTTCCAAAGTGTGTCCCATCCAACGCCATCGGATTCTCCACATCTCCTATTACACTAACATCTGTCTGGTTTTGTTTAACAGTTCCGTTATCGTGATCCTATCGTACCATATCAATCTCTCTATTCTGTGCCGACACCCATTTATGAAAGTCTGTACTCTTTGTGGTTGGGGTTTTTGTTGTTCTTCATGTCTCAGAGTCATACAATAGTATGTACTTTACATTGAAGTTGAATATTTCTATTTTTGATTTAAATAAGTGCTCCAAATGCTTTGAAAGCCCATCTCGCCTTTTGTTTTCTAATTTTAATATCTTTATCTGTGCCGCTTAGTTTGCCTGTAATACTACCAGGTCAAATGAAAGATTCCCCATCTTGTATGTGTTTCTCCCAGTACACTATAAATTTCGTTAGTTGCATTAATTCTCATATTCTTTGTTATTTCGTTGTATTCTCAGTTCCAATTTCTGCTAGCTCTAATAAAATTTACTAGGCGCCATTAAAAACGCATCACTGTATTTTATGAACCGCAACTCGTGCTAAATTCAAAGTAATTGGAACTACTGATTTTACGATTTCTCCTATCAGCAAATGAGATATTAAACCGGCTTTCACTAAGAGCATCGTTGACCTCCCCCCCCCCCCCCACCCCGTTAGACGACGAATATTGTGTAGGGCCCAAGCCAGTCTATTGGTCCGGTGACGTCTCGTTTAGGATACATTCAATGTTGGGATTCTCTGTCTCAGCTGCCGAACGTTTTTTCTTCTTCATGGTCCACGAATCTGAAATAACGTATTGAATTTCATTTGACATTTGATTCAACTATTGTTGATTTTATTTGTTGAACTATCTGGTGTGTACAGGATCTATTTTCTCGAACTCCTTGTGTTCTTATCTCAGCGGTTTATCTATGGTCTCTCTAGTATGAACTTGCTCAATATTGCTTTCCACACTGATAAAAACATTGTACCTCTATAATGTATACACCAATGCAGATGTCCCTTCTTTTGGTAATTTGACTACACAGCCGCCCTTATAATCTATAGGTATTTATTTTTTTCAAAATTTTGCCAGTAATTTGCATAACATCTTTGTTGAAGTTGTCTCCTGTGATTGCTTCTGTTGGGATACAATCTGCACATGTGACACGATTTTCTTTGTTGTTTGGTTTCCCTCAATTAACTTGCAGATTAATTTCTGAAGACTGGCTGTCTCTTTGGGGGATCTTATAGGGCTGGTCTTATAAAAAAGTTCTTTGGAATGTTCCACCAATCGCTTCATCTGATCATTTGTTTTGTTAATCAAATTGAATTCCAAATTTTTAATAACACCATTTACTTGCTGATATGCTTTAGGTGGATACTTTGTGCTGCTGTGTAGATTTTGCATATTTGTTTTTTCTACAGTCTCTTCTTCATCTCTTGACAACTCATTAATATATTTCCTCTTGTCTCATCTGACTCTCTTTCTTACTTCTTTGTTCACTTCAGTGTATATTTTCTGAGCAAAGAATGCCGCATTGAACTGTTTTCTGCGGTTATATGTTGTTGTTTACCTTTAAGTTTCACTTTTATTTTGGCTATCAAACGACAGAAGTCTGATGCCATGTTTGCTCTACACGCTTTTACATCATGTAATGATGATCTAAACTTCTTATTTATACATATATGGTCACAATCTGGTTTTATGTGCTATTGTCTGGCGATACATATGTTGCGCTGTGTTTTCTTGTATGTGAAAATATGCTGACCCCATTCACCGGTTCATTCAAAGTTGGGAAGTCCACAAGTAACTCCATTTTCATCTTTAGTCCCGATTTTATGTTAGTCCATGATCTTTATAAAGTCGATGTTATGATTTCCAACTTCAGCATTTAGGTATCCTACCAAACGCCTAATGTCTTTCGTTCTTCTTGTATCTATGATATTGTAAAGTCTAATCGTTCACTGAATTGGTGCATAATATTGGATAATCTTATTTTTGGCATATTTGAAAGTAGCTATTGTCTTTCTGGGTCCTAATGACACCCATTGTGTGAACAACTTTTTCCTCTATTGATAACATTAGGGCCACATCTTCACTATGGTGTGCGGCTTCATCAGTGTACCCCAGAGACAGCAGTATTTCCATGGTGCTCAGTTTCATCCTCTCACAGTCAATGTATATACATTGTGTAATTTTGCATCTCTTCTGTTATATCTGCAGCTATTTCCTTTTCGTACATTTGACTAACAATCCATATATCAAATGTAGCATTTTTCCTGAACAAAAACAGATGTCAGCAACGCAGATTCTAGTGACTGTCTCTGTGTGGTCATTAACTCTCTTAGTGACTGTCTCTGTGTGGTCATTGGCCCTCTTAGTGACTGTCTCTGTGTGGTCATTGGCCCTCTTAGTGACTGTCTCTGTATGATCATTCGCCCTCTTATTGACTGTTCTGTGTGGTCATTGGCCCTCTTAGTGACTGTTCTGTGTGATCATTGGCCCTCTTAGTGACTGTCTCTGTGTGGTGTCAGTCATTGGCCCTCTTAGTGACTGTGTCTGTGTGGTGTCAGTAATTGCCTCTCTTAGTGATTGCCTCTATGTGGTGTCAGTCATTGGCCCTCTTAGTGACTGCCTCTGCGTGGTGTCAGTCATTGGCCCTCTTAGTGACTGTCTCTGTGTGGTGTCAGTCATTGGCCCTATTAGTGACTGCCTCTGTGTGGTGTCAGTCATTGGCCCTCTTAGTGACTGTCTCTGTGTGGTGTCAGTCATTGCCTCTCTTAGTGACTGCATCTGTGTGGTGTCAGTCATTGGCCCTCTTAGTGACTGCCTCTGTGTGGTGTCAGTCATTGCCTCTCTTAGTGACTGCCTCTATGTGGTGTCAGTCATTGGCCCTCTTAGTGACTGTCTATGTGTGGTGTCAGTCATTGGCCCTCTTAGTGACTGTCTCTGTGTGGTGTCAGTCATTGGCCCTATTAGTGACTGCCTCTGTGTGGTGTCAGTCATTGGCCCTCTTAGTGACTGTCTCTGTGTGGTGTCAGTCATTGCCTCTCTTAGTGACTGCCTCTGTGTGGTGTCAGTCATTGCCTCTCTTAGTGACTGCCTCTATGTGGTGTCAGTCATTGGCCCTCTTAGTGACTGTCTATGTGTGGTGTCAGTCATTGGCCCTCTTGGTGACTGTCTCTGTATGGTCATTGACCCTCTTCACAGAGAACCATTACCTGTCGTATATGGCCGAGTTGTGTATGTTTTTTCAGTTTACCTGTCCGTATTTGATAAATATTTGTGGCTTAAGCAGAGAAGAAGAGACAGAACAAAAGCAAATGGAGAGGAGAGTTCGAGACAAACATACAGGAAACAGGAAGGACACAGACAGTGCTGGAACAGATCGCCCAGAACAGGAGGTCTTGGTGTGCATTTAATGAAGACCTGGGCTCCTCAGTGTGCAGAAAGGTTTTAGTTTATTTGATATGCGCCTCCAGGATAAGACACGAAGCTATGCAGATTCATCGTCACTTACCTTATTCGATGTGTCACTTAACTAATAAGGACACATACTGGTAGGTGATAACAGACACGCTACTGACCTTGAATAACTGTCACACACATGGAGACTGTGATTAAGGTCAAAATACTAGTCATTTTGATTAAATCGGCACACTCCATCCTGGAAGCAGGTAAGCTCTGGTTGTAGTCCTGCTGCAAGTAGCAATTTCTGAGAGAAAGAAAGACAAATGACCCCACTATAATTGATTGATTAATTAATTGGTTGATTCATTGATTAATTCACATTTTAACTTCAAGCGAAGCATAAGGCCCCCAAAGCTACTGGTCCCGTAACAGAAGGTCTGTATCATTGACGCTTTCATTGCAATATCTTCACGTGGGGAGGTTGCTAACTCTGTGCACAAGCCTCTTTAGTTGCCATTTAAAACATGCTTGGAACGTTACAGTTGGCTTATTCTTTTCAGCCTGGTACTATTCGGCTGAAGACTTCTATAGCAACCTGTATAACATATTGAGATGGGAGCGATGAGTAATCTTCTTCTCTTCCTCATCATCATCATTCTCATCAACATCATCATCATCTTCTTTCTCTTCCTCTTCTTCTTCTTCTTCTTCTTCTTCCTTGTGACCTTTGGGAGCGCATGTCACTAACAAGTCCTTTCCAAACAGACTTGACCTCCGTTATTTCAGGAGAATTATGGCTCGGTAAAATACTCTGACCAGTTCCTGGTCCTAAGCTCACATCTTCGCTCGTGTGTCTTAAAACAGGCTATGTCACAGCAGTTCCGTCACCGATGTAGAGATTGACACTTTCATTTTCACAGGGGTGGGCATTCTGAGGAACCCTGCATTGCCCTTCGGTCAGGAGGATCCCGACCATCTGAAGTACGCTTCAGTCAGCAGGACCCCGACCTCTTCAAGTACGCTTCAGTCAGGACCGACCACCTCAAGTACGCTTCGTGATGTAAGAAGAACCACTGTAACTTGCAAAAAAAGAAATATCCATAAAAGTCAATTCAGCACCAGCAGCTTTTAACAGTAGTATCATTATAATGAAATGGCGAGTCCTATGCACAACCCTCTTTAGTATCCTTTTACGACTTCCTTGAATAGTTTCAGGGAGTCTATTCGTTGTGTCTAGGACCCTCACATGTAAACTAATTGTGTATGAATAAGGCATACAGAACGCGAAACGAAATATAAATATAAGTAAATTAATCAATCAATCAGTCAATAAATCAATCAATCAATGTCCATCGTTTTACTTGGTCAATAGACAATTTACCCCACCTTGATAGTATTCATGTTTCTGGGCTGCTCTTTCTGCCTCTCTCCAGGAGTAAATATTTTATCACAGTTCCCCTCACATACTCTTTTCTGCTTATTTTTTGGGGTCTACCTGTCTCTCTTCCCTTGAGGATTCCATGTAAGAGCCTGCCTGGCTACGTATGTTCGACTGTGCCTGTATTTGCGTATGTCTTATCCCGCCTCATTTTCTTCTCTTATTGTGTCATTTCAATGGCTGATGTTGGCTATTTTCCCATTGGTCTTCATTCCTCACAATGTTCTGCCACTTCATGTCCATTATCCTTCGTAGCACTTGAGTTTGTGTTGTGTGACCTTGGTAGGTCTCCGTGTTTCGGCTCCATACAACTTAATCTCTGGATCTCCATATTCTGTACACGGTCAGGATTACCATTCTTTCCTTTTCTATTCTGGTATCTGCATCTGTACCCCATGATGTTGCCAATTGTGCCGTCGAAATAAGTAAGAGTATCCACCTCTTCCAACGGCTCTCCCTCCCCAACAGTATTGACTCTGTTGATCGGGTTCATTTTAATGAGCTTTGTTTTTCTTCATGTTCATATTCAGTCAAAAAAGACATGTGAGTGGTATAAGAATATGAACAAAATACAATGCAGATGTACACAATTTTTTTAGACAAGCATAAATATATATATATATATATATATATATATATATATATATATATATATATATATATATATATATATATATATTATATTGATATATATGAACGATTTAGACAATGATATCGAATCCATGATTGTAAAATTCGCGGAAGACACAAAACTATGCAGTAGTGTCTCATCTAAAGCGGAAATGGATATAATGGGATCGAATTTAGATCAAATTCGAGAATGGTCTGAGAGCTGAAAAATGGAGTTTAATTTAGATAAATGTACAGTAATCCACTTGGGTAGATCCAATCTGGAACATAATTACATAATGGGAGAGAACAATATTAGAAAGATAGGAAAGGAAAGGGATCTAGGGGTTATAATAGATCATACATGTAAGGTGTGTGAGCAAGTTCAGGTAGCAGTGAAAAAGGCAAATGCAATGTTAGGTATGATAAAAAAAAATATTAAACATAGGAGCAAGGAAGTGATAATCAAACAGTATAAAGCATTAGATAAAACCTAGATTGGAGTACTTTGTACAGGTGTGGAGTCCTTACGGAAGATGAGATATAAACATGCTGGACAGGATACAATGACCAGCGACAAAACTGAGAGTGGGATTCCAGAATTACAGTTATTAAAAAGACCGACCTACAATTTCTAGAACAGATAAGAATTCGAGGTGAATTAATACAGGTTCAGAAGATTATCAACGGAAAGGATAAATTTGACTATAACAAGTTTTTTTCAAAATACAACCACATACACGAACTAGAGAGTGGTGAATGCTTGGAATACATTACCAGTTGAGATAGTGGAGGCAGGGCCAATTAATGCATTCAAGAATAGATTGTATGCGCATAGTTTTTAGATCAAGTAAATGTAAAAGAAACTGGTTGTATACAGACTCTGCAGAGTTCTCTCAACTAGTATAAACACCTTAAGTTAAATGCTGCGTCACTGACATGACCGAACGTACTGACAGGGACAGCGAACTAGTTCATGCCAGTCAGCGGTCCATAGCGGACTGCTTGGGCCAGGGACAGCGAACTAGTTCATGCCAGTCAGCGGTCCATGGCGGAATGCTTGGGCCAGGGACAGCGAACTAGTTCATGCCAGTCAGCGGTCCATAGCGGACTGCTTGGGCCAGGGACAGCGAACTAGTTCATGCCAGTCAGCGGTCCATGGCGGACTGTTTGGGCTAGAGTCAGCGAACTAGTTCATGCCAGTCAGCGGTCCATGACGGAATGCTTGGGCCAGAGTCAGCGAACTAGTTCATGCCAGTCAGCGGTCCATGGCGGACTGCTTGGGCCAGGGTCGGCGAACTAGAGTTGTCAAGTCCCTATTTCGTCTCCGCGATGCGGGCCTGGAAACAGGGTGAGAGAATACGGATCTAAAGGGGCAGGTAAATCCGGTTTAAAAAATGTGCCGAGCTGAAACCGGATGTATCGGGCCGAAAGATGCTGATATCGCAGCCCCGCTGTTAACTACGACACACCGTAACACAACGTCCTTTTCAGGACAAACGAAGAAGACACCATGGATGTCCAGTGCTGTTTTCACCAACTGAGGTCACTCTCACATTCGCTTTCCAGCGGATTCTCTCTCTCTCCCACGCTCTCTCACTCCTACTCATCGCTCACCATCTGATCTTAGGAAACGGGTCCTTACCTACCTACTTAGGAAACGGGTCCTTACCTACCTACTTAGGAAACGGGTCCTTATCTACCTACTTAGGAAACGGGTCCTTACCTACCTACTTAGGAAACGGGTCCTTACCTACCTACTTAGAAAACGGGTCCTTACCTACCTACTTAGGAAACGGGTCCTTACCTACCTACTTAGGAAACGGGTCCTTACCTACCTACTTAGGAAACGGGTCCTTACCTACCTACTCTCACAGCTCCTCTGCCCAGGATATTTTATTGCGCCATCTCGATGTCCATCATTCTGACCCATCTACTCTTATGGTATTTCTAGATGTCTCTGCTGTCGTCTACAAACGGGACAACACATCTGAGGGACTGGCTGGTTAGCCCTCCTAACCAAATGGGTACCATACAAAAACCTGAAGGACTGGCTGGTCAGCCCTCCTAACCAACTGGGTACCATACAAAAACATGAAGGACTGGCTGGTCAGCCCTCCTAACCAACTGGGTACCATACAAAAACCTGAAGGACTGGCTGGTCAGCCCTCCTAACCAACTGGGTACCATACAAAAACCTGAAGGACTGGCTGGTCAGCCCTCCTAACCAACTGGGTACCATACAAAAACCTGAGGGACTGGCTGGTCATCCCTCCTAACCAACTGGGAACCATACAAAAACCTGAAGGACTGGCTGATCAGCCCTCCTAACCAACTGGGCACCATACCTTGCGAGAGGGCAGGTGGCTGTGTTACTTGCTCACATGTCATCCAAACACTCTCGGTTAACGTCCCTAAACAGAGTTCCGCATCAAAGAGGGTTCCACTTGCAAGCCCCACAACCTCATTTGTTCCATCATTTGTCGCCAGTGTGGTACACCAGGGAGGATATTTGTCGCCAGTGTGGTACACCAGAGAGGACATTTGTCGCCAGTGTGGTACACCAGGGAGGACATTTGTCGCCAGTGTGGTACACCAGGGAGGATATTTGTCGCCAGTGTGGTACATCAAGGAGGATATTTGTCGCCAGTGTGGTACACCAGGGAGGACATATGTCGCCAGTGTGGTACACCAGGGAGGATATTTGTCGCCAGTGTGGTACACCAGGGAGGACATATGTCGCCAGTGTGGTACACCAGGGAGGATATTTGTCGCCAGTGTGGTACATCAAGGAGGATATTTGTCGCCAGTGTGGTACATCAAGGAGGATATTTGTCGCCAGTGTCGTACATCAGGGAGGACATATGTCGCCAGTGTCGTACATCAGGGAGGATATATAGAACTACGTGTGCGTTTCGGCAATGCCACAATGACATGTATAACAACTCTGGTTCCTCAATCGCCAGCCACTTTAATGGTCCTGGGCACCGGGGTAGGGTTGATGTCAGTGTAACAGGCATAGTCTCTTGCTCCTGTAATCATCGTCATCGATACAAACTTGAGAACAGACTGATATTCCGAATGGGCTACGTTCAGCCGTACGGCATCAGCATCTTCCATACATTTACCTACTCTTTATTTCCTTTCACATTTGCTCCCTCCCACCATCCGCCATCTCCATGTTAGGAGTGTAGCAGAGTCCAGGTTTTCACTGGAGTTATTCTATCTAGAATGTTACCACACTCATCCACATCATTCACGACCACACACAGCAAATAGCATAGCACACAGCAGGTGGCAGATTTATTATATTATACTCGTACAACAACTATTAAAGTGAGTGCAATGAAATTACAAACAACACAAGAAATACAATCTTATCTAAATAGATATATGGAGATTATAAGCAAAAGCTATTGATGTTGCTCCAGACTAATCCAACCCAGTTCTAGCCGCACACTCCCCTCCCCTTATCAGCACCCTCAACATAGTCTCAACAACTCGTCTTTACGTTTGTATTCTGTAACACTCAGATCCCCTCAGGCGGGTGATCTTGACATAATACATTCAATATATTCAACTTATACTCACATATGATCACACACTCAATCATCTGCGTATATCCACGATCTGGAACATACATCATTCCCTCGGTGTCTACATACACCACACAAACATCTAAATCTCACCTAGTCGATCGGTACACTTGCGTAACTCTTTAGAACATACATCGTTCCCTCGGTGTCTACACACACCACACATATATATCGATCTCTCTTAGACACAGGGCGCCCAACACACACCTTATAGAGCAACTGGTCAAGACTCCAAGGCGTATGCTGGTTCAAAAACCCTGTTCAATTTCACAACATTCGTAAATCAGAGCCTATCAATCGCTCTATTAAGTCGGCGAGCTAAACAGGCTCCTAGCTAAATTCTGTCTCTCTCTCCCCCCCCCCCCCCCCCCACTATCTCTCTCCATGGCCAGTCTGCTTGAGTTAAACTTAGTCTAAAGCAGTTTCAGAGCTGTCCAATGGCCAGTCTGTGGGATGTCTTGACTCAGCCATTCAGCTGCCATTGGAACGAATCACTAACTCCTGTCACTCAAAATGTCGTATCAAGCTCTGCTGGCCTCTGTCTATCACTCATCCCACACTACCCAACTCGGAACGCCAAAGTGGTCAACACCTAGCGTCTACCTGCACCAAACACATTCATTCCGGCAGCCCTCCATTTTCCTTTGTTGACTTAGTATCGAGACGGTGAGTGACCTTGGCGTAGTGGCCAGACGGAGAGTGACCGTGGCACATATTCAGGTACCTTTGTTCTCAGAGTCGCTGCCCACATCACCCCTACCCTAAACGCTCATGCTCGGGCTGGAACTGTTACAGTTATATACAGGTATTTAGATATCTCCATCTTGTCATTACCCCTTTGTTCACTAATGGCGTATTCGGTCCTCCCTCACTTATCTAACTTTTCTCACTTCGCACGCCTTTGCCCTTCGCTCATTTGATTCATCCACATGTGGCTAGATCACTCGCGAGTATACTAGTGACACGAGTTTGCCTATGCTATCCAGCTAAGTACCTGTTCATACTAATTTATGTGTACATATCTCTATTTTATGTATGTATCCCTTCCTATGCGATCTGTTAGTTTATGTTTTATGTTGTTCCCTATTAAGGCCTTAAATCAATAAGAAAGGTTTTATTTCTGTTCTCGTACTAACGTCATGACTAGGTATTTCAATGTTTTTGTGTACACCATCACGAAAATGAGACAAATTTTACCATCAATATTAGGAAAATAGAAAAGTAAAGGGCCATAGGTGTTATAATAGATCATGCATGTAAAGTGTGGGATCAATTCATTTGGACAATGATATAGAGTCCATCAGGATTGCAAAGTTCGTGGATGACATACAATTATGCGACAAAGTCTTCTCTGGCAGAAGTAGATCTATTGGGATCGGATTTAGATACGATAAAAAAATGGTTTGAGAGCAGACAGATAAACTTAATGTAGAAACATGCACAGTCATCCACGTGGGAAGATCCAGTAAGGATTATAATTAAATGATGCGAGAGAACAATATTAGGACAATAGAAAAGGAAAGAATGTTAAAATAGATCATACAGATATGGTGCTGGAGCAAGTCCAAGTGACAGTGGAAAAGGTGAATATAATGCTGGATAAGATAAAAAAGAAACTTTACACATAAGAGCAAAGAAGTAATAGTCAAATTATATAAATCATTGGAGGAGACCTAAATTGAAGTACTGAGCTCAAGTGTGGAGTACTTATCATAGAGTAGATATAAATACAAATGCTAGAACGAACACAAAGAAGAGCGACAAAGCTGATAGTGGAATTCCAGAGTTATAGCACTGAGGACAGAATCAGACAAACCGGCCTACAGTGTCTAGAACAGAGAAGAATTCGAGGTGACTTAACACAAGATCTTAATTAAACAATGGAAACGATACATTAGACTATACCACGTTTTTCAAAGTACAGCCGCGTAGAAGAACAAGAGGGGACAGCTTCAAATTGTTTAAAGACAGCTCCAGATTAGATATGAAATATTCTTTTAGTCAGAGAGTGATGAATGCTTTGAATGCATTACCACAGTATTGGATGAATGCAGTCAGTTAATGCATTCAAAAATAGATTGTATTCCCACAGTTATTTTTAGTATCTCTAGAGTGGAATACGCTGGTTGAATACATACTCTGTAGAGTCTTCTACACCAGTAAAATGGAGTTGAGTTAAGTTAAAACGAACAATTCAGAAATTGAAAGTGAGAGTGAACAAGTGGTGCATGCATACTGGCCACCACGGCAGGATGTAGAAACGTTGAGAAAAAACAAAGGGCTGGAGATAGTTTCTACTGAACCAAATAAAAGTAAATGAGTTTGACAACATGAAACGATATTACGCGTTACAGACAACAATACTGGAGGGAAAGGTAGGGAGACACCGCTATATTGTGATGATACCATGGAGTTGGAAGAACCAGACCTACTGCATCGACAAGGCACGAGACAGGTTCTGATCTGTGCACGATCACATTATTGGTAGCCCGTTTAGTAAATGGTAGTAGGTCAGTTAAAGTCGTGACGTCATTTGTTGGTGTGGTTGCATTGACGCCATCTTATAATAAGAAGCAAGATAACGTTTTGTTTGGTACTGGTATCTGAAGTCATTGTAGTGGATTATAACAGTAATAAGCGAAATAAAATGAGTAGCTACTGTACCAGCATGGTAGGCAACTGTAGTAATAGTACGACTAAAAGTAGAATCGACAGTAATGGTAGTAATAGCAACAATACCACCAGCAGCAGTACCAGTAGTAGTAGTAGTAGTAGTAGTAGTAGTAGTAGTAGTAGTAGTAGTAATTGTTGTTGTTGTAGTAGTAGATGCAGTAACGGCGACGATATCAGTATAAACTTTAGTAAAAATGATAATAAAACTGGGAGAACTATCAACAGTACAGGGAGAATTATCAACAGTTCAGGGAGAACTATCAACAGTACAGTGATAACTATCAACAGGACATGGAGAACTATCAACAGTACAGGGAGAACTATCAACAGTACAGTGAGAACTATCAACATTACAGGCAGAACTATCAACAGTACAGGGACAACTATCAGCAGTACAGGGAGAACTATCAACAGTACAGTGAGAACTATCAACATTACAAGCAGAACTATCAACAGTACAGGGAGAACTATCAACAGTACAGGGAGAACTATCAACGCTACAGTGAGAACTATCAACATTACAGGCAGAACTATCAACAGTACAGGGAGAACTATCAGCAGTATATATGAAAGATCAAACTTGATTGACTATACCCAGCAAATATAATTGATCGATAAAAACACATACAGTTAATGGCTTAATGACCGCACCAGGACAAAACAAAACGATACATATGTTGCGGTCACAAGATCTTCTTCAGGGACAAAAGCGAACGAAAACAACTAGCACATGACAACAAGAAACAAGGTAAAGGTCAGTCCCATGGCAACAGTTGTGGTCGAGGATGAAGATAACTCTTCATGTATTAAGCTACAGCCTAGCGAGGTGGGGTGACCAATTCCCTTCCTTGCTGTTTATACCTTCCCAAACTCATACAACATGTACCCATTTACAGCTGGGTCGACTAGAGGAGCAGTCGTACCAGGAACGAGCCACGTCTTGATTTTTTTCTGTCCGTCCGTGATTTCGAACCCAGGTGCGTTATAATCCTAAGTCTTATCAAACCAGCTCAAGGTCAAACTACGCTACATTCTCAGGATGTGCCGATAAAGTGTGAGACACGGTATGCCAGCTGGATGGGACCAAACAAGAAATGGTCAATATGATTGCAAACAGACAAAACATGAAAAATTACAACAAAAACAAACCGCAATAAACAAAAGCATACCAAGAGACACTAATACAAAGAAGTGGAAAGGAATGACTGCGAACTTAAACCATTAATTTTACATCAGATCTTGCTTTTTAAAAAAAAAAGTTGTTTTCTTTCGTTTTTTCTGTGTCTCCGATGAAGACATTGCGACTAAAACCTAGGTATGGTTATGTTGTTGCTCTGATGCGGTCACTGGGCCATTGTTTATATACGTTTGTTTTTATCTAGATTTAACGTTCAGTACCGCTATAGTTTCGATGTTTTAAAATAAAATAGATGAAACTTCTTTCCGCTTATCCTATTTTGTATTTCAGCGTCCGGTAATGACTGGGATTCCTCTTTAGGCTTATCCTGTTTTGTATTTCAGCGTCCGGTAATGACTCGGATTCCGCTTTCCGCTTAACCTGTTTTGTATTTCAGCGTCCGGTAATGACTGGGATTCCTCTTTAGGCTTATCCTATTTTGTATTTCAGCGTCCGGTAATGACTCGGATTCCGCTTTCCGCTTATCCTGTTTTGTATTTCAGCGTCCGGTAATGACTGGGATTCCTCTTTAGGCTTATCCTGTTTTTTTATTTCAGCGTCCGGTAATGACTGGGATTCCGCTTTCCGCTTATCCTGTTTTGTGTTTCAGCGTCCGGTAATGACTGGGATTCCTCTTTAGGCTTATCCTGTTTTGTATTTCAGCGTCCGGTAATGACTGGGATTCCGCTTTCCGCTTATCCTGTTTTGTATTTCAGCGTCCGATAATGACTGGGATTCCTCTTTTCGCTTATCCTGTTTTGTATTTCAGCGTCTGGTAATGACTGGACTTTCCCTCTTTCCGCTTATCCTGTATTATATTTCAGTGGTAGGTTATGACTGAGAGACTACACTAAAGCAAACTATCAGTACTGCGTATAATCTCATTGTTCAGGTACACATGAAGAATTTCTAGGGATGAGAGGACAATGCCGCTTGTCCCAGCAGTCGGATATCAGTGTGCAGACGGTTTTGATTTCATTATCATCATCATCATCATCAGGTGCTCTGCCGGTTGGCGTCGGTGATCCTGAACCTCCATCCACTCTGTTGTTGATTGTCACCCATGTCTTTCTCCCAGGCTGTCCAACATCTTCTATCTCGACGTTCCTCTGTCTCTCTTTCCTGCTATCTTTCCCGTTGTCACAACGTGCTCCAAGCCACCTCTTCTCATAACATGCCCGAAAAAAGTAGTCTTTGTGTTTGTGCCTCTTCGAGTACTGTATCATTAGTCTTTCTTGCCAGTCCATGTGATCAACAACATTATTCTGTAAAACAGCATCTCCGTTGCTTCCAAAGATTTATGCGCTTGCTTGCGGATTGTCCATGATTCACTGCCATATGTTAGTACTGGTTCCATGCAGTATCCAATGACTATTTTTCTCAGTTTAAGTGACATGGCCTGGAAGACCGATTTTGTTTGGTCCATTCTATATTGTATTTCTTAATTGCATCTTCCATCTGATGTTATGCTTGTGCCCGCGTATTTCAATGTGTTAACTTGTCTCAATTCGGTTCCCCTTCGTTTTTACGCGACATTCTGGAGAACCCGGTTTCTCAGACACTACCATCACCTCAGATTTCTTTGATTTGAAATTGAGGCTCTTGTATTCACTTTTCTTAACTACCGCGTTTACCATTTCTTACGAGTCGGTTTCATTCTGGGCTATCAATTTAATATCATCAGCATATCATAGATTGTTAATGTTCTGTCCGCCAATTGATGTTCCTGGCATTGTCTGTATGTCTCTCAAGATAAACATGCTGCATAGAGAGAATCGATCAAGTGACAGAATACAGTCTCGCCTCACTCGCATTTTTATGTGTTCATATTCTACCACTTGATTGTCCATTCATATAACCCCCGCCTGTCCCCAATTCTTAAAAGCCCAGTCTGTCCCCAATTCTTATAGCCGCAGTCTGTCCCTAATTCTTATAGCCCCAGACTGTCCCCAATTCTTATAGGCCCAGTCTGTCCCCAATTCTTATAGGCCCAGTCTGTCCCCAATTCTTATAGGCCCAGTCTGTCCCCAATTCTTATAGGCCCAGTCTGTCCCCAATTCTTATAGCCGCAGTCTGTCCCCAATTCTTATAGCCCCAGACTGTCCCCAACTGTTATAGCCGCAGTCTGTCCCCAACTCTTATAGGCCCAGTCTGTCCCCAATTCTTATAGGCCCAGTCTGTCCCCAATTCTTATAGGCCCAGTCTGTCCCCAATTCTTATAGCCGCAGTCTGTCCCCAATTCTTATAGCCCCAGACTGTCCCCAATTCTTATAGCCGCAGTCTGTCCCCAATTCTTATAGCCCCAGACTGTCCCCAACTCTTATAGCCGCAGTCTCTCCCCAATACATATTTTGAATCATCCTGATATCCTTGCCATCAATATGCATACTTTTCAGCATTTGGGTGATCTCCGCACATTTCATCTTATCGAACGCTTTAACATAATCTATGAAGCACAGATATACGTCGACTTTCATCTCAATGGCTCTCTCGATCGTTTTTATGTGTATGGCGTTGTTTGTGATCTTCCCTTCCATGAATCCGCACTGCCCATCACCAATTCTCGTTTTATTCCACTCCTCACTCTTCTAATGATGATTCGCAATAGAATCTTTGTCAAGTGGATCGTGAGGCTGATAGTGCGGTGCTCCTCGCATTCAATGGTTCGTGGTTCTTTATTTGGCAGTGCTATGAGCGTTAATCTCATGAAATCATTCCGAATATATCCACAATCGTCAATATTCAACAATTTTGGTATGGCATTTATCCCAGGACTGTATTTTCTTCTATTGTTGTGTTATATTGCCCTAGTGCCTTTCCTCTCTTTATATGATATATTGCAACCTGTACCAGTATTGATGGCCCGTAACATTCGACTTGTTCAATTACATCTGGTCTCCGATGTACACTCTCCATCTTCCAATGATATCATCGTGTCCAATTAACCCTGTCCCACCCTTTGCTTTCAAGCATCCAGAGGACGTGCGTGTTCCCCTCCCTGTTATTTCCTTTACTCTTTTGTACACGGAGTTTGTGTCTGTTCAGTGTTGCATTTCCATCTCTATATAATTTCGTTCTAGCCAGTTGTATTCTAATTTCTTGCATTTTATTCGCATTTCTTCATTTAATTGATCCTATTTTTCCTTATTCTGTTAACTCTTTCTTATCTCCTCCATCAATTGTAATATTTCACTTGTCATCAATTTTTTTTTTTTTGCAGGATGTTTTATCACCGGCAAAATCTTTAGATGTTTGTTTAGCATTTACCATTGTTCCTCAGTGATCTATATTTTTTCTGCAGCACTGTACCTTTTCTGTATTGCAACGTTATATTTCTCTCTCATCTATATCTCTGACATAAGCAGGGCAATTTCTAACTTCATATTCCGGGCCGCCCTCTTAATGTTCTTTAACTTTACTCGTGATTTGGCTGGTAATGCCAAATATGATCGCTATCACAGCCCCTGGCATTGTCTTCGCCGAAACAAAACCATTTCTGAATCTTCTGGGCATCAATATGTAATCACCTTTATTGCGTATTGTCTCCTGGACTTTTTCTTGTCCAAAAGCGCCTAGGATGCTGTTGGAACCACGTGTGATCATTTCATGTATTTTGGCCCATTCTACCAGTCTATTCCCCCTCTCGCTCATTTCTCCCGGTCCATGTCCTCCAGTAACATCGTCTTCCTTTTTGCCTCCTACTTTTGCATTGAGATCCCCCATTACGCGTGTCATTTCCTTGTTTTTGCACCGAGACATAGCCATTTCAAGTTCTCCGTAACATTAATCTACTTCTTCTTTTTATTTTCCCTCCCTTGTTGGCGCATATATTTGTATGAAATTGATATCAACCGGTTTACCGCTCAATTTAACCAAAGAACACGGTCTGAAATTGCGCCAAATCCCGTCAATGCCTTCGCTTTCTTTTCATCCATAATTATTCCGACTTCCTTGTTGTTTGTGCTCCCTAAGCAGTAAATTATTTTATATGTCTCTGACCTCATCTCTCCCGCGCCAGTTCATCACATCTCACTCAACCCTATCATATTTATATTCATTCTTGTCATTTCTTTCTTGATGTTGTCAAGTTTCTCCGCTTGCATCAGGATGCGTACGTTCCCGCTAACAATGTACATGGTGTTTCTAGTCTTAATTTTCATATGCGTTCATATCGCCTCCTGGTGCTATCATATGGCGTTTTAATTTATTTATTGAACTCTCGTTGTTGTTATAATTTATTCCTGGTGCCATCTTTAGAGTTATACATTTATTCCTGGTGCCATTCTTGGGGTTATCATTTATTCCTGATACCATCCTTGGGGTTAAATATATTCCTGGTGCCATCGTTGGTGCCATCGTTGGTGCCATCATTTATTTCTGGTAACCATCGTTGGGGGTTATCATTTATTTCTGGTACCATCGTTGGGGGTTATCATTTATTTCTGGTGCACCGTTGGGACTAACATTTATTTCTGGTGCACCGTTGGGACTAACATTTATTTCTGGTGCACCGTTGGGACTAACATTTATTTCTGGTGCACCGTTGGGACTAACATTTATTTCTGGTGCACCGTTGGGACTAACATTTATTTCTGGTGCACCGTTGGGACTAACATTTATTTCTGGTGCACCATTGGGACTAACATTTATTTCTGGTGCACCGTTGGGACTAACATTTATTTCTGGTGCACCGTTGGGACTAACATTTATTTCTGGTGCGCCGTTGGGACTAACATTTATTTCTGGTGCACCATTGGGTCTAACAATTATTTCTGGTGCACCGTTGGGACTAACATTTATTTCTGGTACCATCGTACACTGGGCTACAACCAAGTAGAAAGTCAGACGACAAAAGAAGAAGAAGAAGACCATCGTATTTCAGAAGTTCCATCTAGAGAATCTTTCCGACTTAAATGGCTAATTCTTGACCAGTTGTGCTCTTACCCAAATATTAGGAATTTTTCTACTATCTTGGAGCATCTGAGTAGCGGAGCGATTAGGTAAATCGTTCGATCACGTTACGGTCTGCTTACTGTTAGGGAAGAACAGTCATCGAGAAATGGAACTTGCCACTCCAAATTCGTAATAAGTTGAGGCCTCGTACAAAGAAGTCTGTCACATCCTCCCCGACAGGATTGTCTGTAACGGGCGTAACTTTGTTCCACTCAGTGTGAGCAGATAACGGGTGCGGGGCGCGCATTGATTGGCTGGAATCCTTCACGGTAAAAGGGAATCAGCTGTCGTGCTTTACGGACATTGCATCATCACACTAACACATTCTTCGCGTACTTTCAATATTCTCTCTCTTACTCTCTCTCTCTCTCTCTCTCTCTCTCTCACACCGTCCCTCTCTCTTACCCCCCCCCCTCCCTCTCTCTCTTACCATCTCTCTCTCTCTCTCTTCCCTTTTACTCTGACAATTTTTCATTCACTACTCACCTGCTAAAATAACTTTTTATTACACGAGGCATGCATAAGAGAGCGAGAAAGTGAGAGCGATAGAAACAGGGCAGGAATAGAGCAGGGTAGAGTGAGGAAAAAGGGGGGAGGGAAGTGAGGACGCAAGAGAGAGAGAGAGGAATGTCTCTTGTGATCGTTAGTCATACGGGAATAAGTATGCTTGTTTATTTGACAAAGAAATATTTCTGGTGCCTCAGCCAGGATTTACTTCTGGGAACAGTACAAATCAAAGTAATACATGTGTTATCTTTCATTGCAAGATTTCTCATTGCAACATCAATAATTGCGTCATTCATTATAACATTTATCATACTAGAATTTATCATAACAACAATTATCATAACAATACCTATTACTGCAACATTCATAATTGCAACATTTATCGAATTCCCAAAACATCATTTATCATAAAAAACATGTATCACAACAACACTTGGCATTGTAACATTCATCACTACAATATTTAACGAATCTCATTACAATATTTATCATGATAATTTGTATCATATCAACAGATAGCATATTATAACAATTTTTATAATAACAAGATTTACCATTGTAAGATTTATCATAACAGAATTTATCATAACAAAACTTATCATGACATTTATAATAAAACATTTAAACTAAAACATTTAGGACAAAGCATGTACTATAAGAACTATGAAAACATAACACCTCTTACAACAAAACAAAACACAACTTACAACAAAACAAAACACCAATTAGAACAACATGTAGCATAAGGACATTCATAATAAAAACATGTATCCTATAATTGTCTAATCTATGCTTCATTAATCTAATTAATATTCATCATAGCAATAAATGTCATATCAATGTCTAACACGGCAATTCATGTTTTATATATATACGTATAATATATATAAATTACATATATACATATCAATATCTGTAATATTTATCTTATCAATATCTACCATTTTCATTTCTGTAATAACAATATATATCACATAGACATATGTGATAGCAATATATATTATTCCCAGTGTGGATCTCTGGGTCCATTTTATGTGGAGGAAACAATAGGCACACTGCACCAATATGTGTGTCATTAAAGGTGACCAAGAGAGTTGTGCATGTGGTTAGCATCCTCATAAAGTAAAACAAATTGTTCAGAAGAAACCATAACTGCAAAAAGCACAACTAATGCCTTGTTACGGGCTTCCTGTAGGTTACTAACTGTAGTGGTTGTCCTATACTCGGGTGAAGTGAATAAAGTTCAGAAGACGAGAATATCGTCTATCAAAGCAATTTCTTAAATGCCATTATTAATATATATAAATATAATAATATAGCATCTACATTCCATGGTAGAAGAGGAGTGATTAAGTAAGTATTTAATAATAATAAATAATAAAAATAATAATAATAGTAGTTACTATCTCATTGTTGAATACAACATCATCTACTGCATGCAACAAAACACAAAGGGACAATGGAGTCTAAGACAAGAACAAAGGACTTGAGGATGATGTGAAATAGAATGTATGGATCAGAATAGGGAGACTTGACATGTGTTTGTGAAGACTTGTGCTCCACAGAAAGATCAAATGATTGATGATGTCCGTACATGCGATCATCTGCTGGCTTCAAATATTATTTTTTTCAGTTTGGAATTAACTAAACTGAAAAGAATTTAAAACTACAATTCAATTTTAAAACGAAAGTTGACATTATTTGCTCTGTTTTGTTTCTTCCCTATTTCGACTTGTTTCATTGCTTAAATGTTTGACTACTTTTTCTCTGTTGTTTGATTAAACAATAACCACATAAATTTATTTGGTAAAAGTGGAAGGTTATCTCATGTTTCTCTTATCGTCATACAACTTAGCCCTCAAATAATCATATCTGCTCCTCTCTCTCTCTCTCTCTCTCTCTCTCTCTCTCTCTCTAAAAATTAAAAAATATATAAAACCCAATGATTTGTATCAGATCTCTGTCGTCATATATTTTATCCCTGAAATAGTAACATCGGGTCGTTATTTGAGAGCGAATGATTATATATGAGAGCGAACGACGAAGAAAACGAAGACTGCCGAAAAGATCAATCATTCATCTATGTATCGATCCATTTCGTCATTCATTAACTACGCACCGACCAGCCACTCACTCACATATACAAGCTTGCACTAACTGACCCACTAACTATCGACTCACCCAGTCAATCAAATATCAGAATAGTCTATATTAACTCACCCACTCAGCAATCAGTCTGCTACAGTTCTACTTACCCCTTCACTGAAATCCACATTTATCAGCACAAGGACGGCCTTCACTTTACAAAAATAACAACAAACCCAGACGTCTTAAACCGATAAATATATTATTTTCTTTCAAGTCACTTATGTAAATAAAAATAGATCACTGACGAATTACAATCCCTATCTGTTGTAACTTGTAGTTTTAAAGATATTCTGCCACACGGACGCTAAATATCAACAGTTGCAATTTATCACAACATTGTTTCCCTTCGTTTCTAGAAAAACCGGTAAATCATAATAATATTAACAACTTCTTGTGTGAAAAGAAACAGCCTTTAAGTTGCTACTTCTAACGCTTAAATTTGTCGTATGAATATCCAGCCCAGGTCTCAAGCCATTGAGCGCGATCTGTGTAGCTAGGATAGTTTCAGATTTAGGTCAGCGTAGTGGTAGCCAGCCTCTAAAGTGAGAATGTCGGTGTTTCAGTTGAAAAGGATCTGTTCTATATTTGGTTTAGTGCGTTATTACCTGAGAGACACGGCAAATGTAGAAGGCCCACTGGTTCATGGGTGTTTCTGGTGCACACTTTTATATGATTTTGCTCTGCAGTTAAGAAAGGTGAAATTTTTAAACGCATAGTATCTTTTAAAGGTAACCTGAAACACATGCCATGGGACCGGATTCAAGGAAATTCCAGGTCCGATCAATCTGTATTTTTCTTTGCAGCACAAAAGAGAGTGTTAGAAGAAAAGACCAGAGTAGATTTTGTCTCAGTTGTCTTCTCTCAAATAACCACATAACTATTTCTCTTATAAACTTGGCGGTTTGTCTCAAGTTTATGTCCTCCCTATATCGTTTATCCCTCAAATAACCACATAACTATTTCTCTTATAAACTTGGTGGTTTGTCTCACGTTTATGTCACTACCACACCTTTTATATCTCTAATGACCACATCTACGTCTCTCAAAAACTTGATGTTCTATCTCAGGCTTGTCGCACCACTTTCCGGTTTATACCTCAAATATTCACAAATATGTTCATCAAACTATTACATTCATCTCACACTTCTCCCATAACCATACAACATATCTATCATATGAACTGGAGAAGACTCTACTGTCAGTCTGTTCTTCTCACAGAGTCGACAGACCTGCAGAAAATATACTACTGTTTATCAACTCTCATGACAGAGACGTACTTCCGTGTATCTTTCATCTTATTGAACAGATGGTATCAGTTGGCAGTCCAAATATTGTCACTTGACACTTGAGCTTTTGTTTGTAAGGGGTAGTGTGCATATGAAGACTCATAGCCGGGACTCAAGACGAGGGCCCAAGACAGACGAGGGAAGCTCGAGTACATGATCCAAGACTCATGGGGGAATACAAGAAGGTTGTCCACACTCAGGAACAAAGATCGAGAAGACGGTTCAACACTGATGGGCGGAAAATGATAGACGGCACAATATATAAATAGACGGAGAGCATCCCTATGTAGTCCTTTATCCCAAGGGAACGGGATAAAGATGATCAACCATATACATGCAAGGTAAGACAATTTGGGAGACAGATCACATGACACTGTTGTAGGGGATGAAATATTAGAACCTTCCTTGTAATAGATCTTAAACTGCATGAAAGGGGAGCGATCAGTTAGCTTTGTCGTTGTCCTGTATTATTATATGGTGGGGCTAATCCACAGCAGATACCGATGATGTGGAGGAAGTGTTAAACTTCATTGTACGTAATTTCACTTCTTTGTTGGGCGTGGCAACCCTTCTTAGCTATCTTAAATTTAATCAATCAATCAATCAATCCATAAATCTATCGCTCCATCCATCAATCAGTCCATCCATCAATCTTTCAAACATTCAATCAATCAAAACTTGTCGGTACTCTGTGTAGCAGAGATCTTCAACAGATACACTCCAAGTCCGTCTGTACCGAACCATCCGTTCCAGCTCTGTCCATGGTCTCCTGTTGCCTTTATGTTTGTCTGGAGCTCTCTTCTCCATGTTGTTGCGTGTGTCCCGCCTTCTCTTGTCTTGGGGATTCCAGTGCAGATCCATTTATGAAAGTATCTACCTTTGTTGTTGTTGTTCTTGTTGATCTCCGTGTTTCAGTATCATACAATTTAATGCAGGGGACTGCGTGGCCTAGTGGTTAAGTGGCACGGCTCACAATCCGAAGGTGCTGGGTTCGATCCCCATCACAGCACTGGCCGTTATCCCGGGGAAGCAAACCCTTAGAAAATGCAGGAGGAAGCAGACCTTTACATAAAATGAATGCTGAAGTCGGATGCACTGGGCCGACAGGCGAAAAATAAAAACCACAGTGCAACGCACACCCGCCTTGGGGAATAGAGAAATAAGGCGAACGCAAAAAAAAAATAAATAAATGGCCTTTACAACAGAGTTGAAGATTTGTATTTCTGTGTTGCACTAAATTTCTTTACATGTCCTTAAGTTCCCATAAGAAATGAAAGCGCATCTCGTTCTTTGTATTCAAAGTGGATAGATTTATCCGTATGTCTAAATTGTTCCCAATGCTACCAAGATACATTACTGATTATACATTCTGAAGACGTGAGTCTTCTAACATAATATGATTGTCATGAATGATTGTACATTCTGAAGACGTGAGTCTTCTAACATAATGTGATTGTCATGAATGATTGTACATTCTGAAGACGTGAGTCTTCTAACATAATGTGATTGTCATGAATGATTGTACATCCTGAAGACGTGGATATTCTAACACAATCTGAATTATTGTACATCATGAAGACGTGGATCTTCTAACACAATCTGAATGATTATACACCATGAAGACGTGGATCCCCTAACATATTGTTATTGTCGTTTGTGGTATTTATTCTCATAATCCCAGTTTTTTTCTGTGTATTCTCAGTGGCTTGTGTCCATCTCGAGGTGTAGATGGACACCAGACATGAAGGACACCCTAAACATGAACACGGAGCAGGCAGGTAGACTGTCTGCTGATTGAGATTTCAATCCAATGGCTGTGATGAGACCGACGTTCTGTCAAGGAATGCTACCTAATGAGGATGATAATGTATTCTCAGTGTCAATGTCTGTGACCATTAATAAAGCACTCTTATTGTACTATGTATCCGATTACCGGCATGGAACAGAAGAGCAAAACCATTGGCAAAGTTCAGATGACCAAGGTGATTTGACAAATCGTCTTGTATTAATATAAAAGAAAGTTATATCTACGAGATGCTCTGGTCTGCTTGTGGGAAAACTTTCAACACACACTGCTGATATGTCTGCAGCTTCATTGTCTTCGATATTGCAGTGTACTGCAGTCTCGTGTTTTTGAAGGTCATCGACAATTTTAACAGCAGAATCTTTGTTATTGTGGACTCGTTTTGTTGTATGGAATATCTACGAAGTGACGTGTTTAAAGAACACTCCATTTTTTGTATCCGTCCTGCCGCATACTATAAGCAACAAAAGCCTTCACACATAGCCAGGGAAATTCAATTTTTTGCGTACCACCAGATGCATTCACGCGAGTTCACTATTCATGGGAGAATCCCATTCGTAAGTGGTTAGTGTATTATTGTTACTAATTTAATTTTACTAACAAACCAAAAGCGAGATGCCTATCAAGAGATGGCAAGCAAAGCCAGGCTTTTGAAGATTTCAGAAACAAGAGGAAGATTTGAGGGGCTTCTAATGAGAGATTGCGTGATATAGAAGTCGTGTATGCGGACAAGAGAAGCATGAGGGTTCAGTTCACGATATAAGAATCTTGTATGCGGACAAGACAGAATGGGTGTTCAGTTCAGAGTGATTGGATAAAGCTAGAGTAATTGGATAAAGCTAGAGTGATTGGACAAAGCTAGAGTGATTGGATAAAGCTAGAGTGATTGGATAAAGCTAGAGTGATTGGATAAAGCTTTCTTTCAACTGGTGCCAATCAAAGCCCGATGCTGCTTCTAAAGATTGCAGGGATTGAGGCTAAGTTCATTAAGAATTTCATCAAATTTGTGTAGAGATTCCGTCAAAGGTTTGAAGGGAATCCGTCAAAGATCTATTGCGATTCCGTCAAAGGTTTGAAGGGAATCCGTCAAAGATCTATTGCGATTCCGTCAAAGGTTTGAAGGGAATCCGTCAAAGATCTATTGGGATTCCGTCAAGGGTTTGAAGGGAATCCGTCAAAGATCTATTGGGATTCCGTCAAAGGTTTGAAGGGAATCCGTCAAAGATCTATTGGGATTCCGTCAAAAGTATGTAAGTGATTAGCCAAATGTCTGTAGGGGATCCGTCAAAGGTCTCTAGAGGTTACGTCAAAGATCTGTAGGTGTTACGTCAAAGGTCTGTAGGGATTCCGTCAAAGATCTGTAGGTGTTACGTCAAAGGTCTGTAGGGATTCCGTCAACAGTCTGTAGGTGATCAGCTAAAGATCTGAAGGGAGTTCCACAAAATATTTTTAGGAGTTTAATGACAAATTTAAATCCAATACATTCAAAGTTGTTTTTGTTAGCTCGCACATGTGGCACAGACCGAGCAAACCAGCATGTCAGAGCGCAATATTGTTTGCTGCTCTTCCAACGGACAGAACCTTTGAAACAGTACACAAAGAAAGCTGGCAGTGGCACAAACAACATTTTTAAGCAACTTTAAAGCAGAGACAAAGGCTTTGAAAACTGCAGCAGAAATTCTAATAAAATATCAACCACGGAGAGACAACTGCTACTCTTCACATACCCGCTGTCAGTGGTTGCGGTTCTTGGCAGCCAGAGAAGTAACATTCCTCAAAGGAAGTCGAATGATACTTTATAAACGTTATAACCGGTTCAAGAGAGCTATGAAACAATGAAATGCATCCTATTCCGATATTATTGGCACTGAAGTGACAGACTGTTAAGTGAAGGTGGACATCTACCTCTTTTTGAAATATGTATAACTTATGAAAAGTATAAGAGGTTTACCAGGTGTAGATGCGGGAACAAATAGAAACCGTACCATACAAATCAACAACCAAATCATATTACCGGGTAATCAGAAACATATAGGCAGTCTGCTTAGACAACAAAGGCCCGTCGCGCAATCCGTTGGTGAACACGATGAGTGGATGTCCCAGGCTGCATGTCTTTGCGATTTGACCTCATCAGCTGGTGTGTGGACTGCGGCGGTGGCGAGGCCATGATGAAGAAGGGCATTTCTCATCGTTGATATCCATGTCCAGGCTTCAGAAACGGATGGGCGAGGGCGTCCTCAGCAAGGAGTGCCATGCCCAAATAGGGCTAAGCGGGGACGATTTAGCATAGCATCGTGAATGTGTTTTCGATGCCTCTAAGTCTGGCAACTTCGCTGTTTGAGCCAAGTCATACGAGTGAAATGCAAGATTGCACCTCTGGCTTCGTACGTGGAATGCCACAATGCGCTTCTTATAACTGTAGAATAGGTCAGGTTTTGGAACTATACATAAAAATGAGGACACCACAAGTTATGCTAATCCGTAGCTTGGTTTTATTAAGCGAAAGCCTATGCTGGTTCTGACTCGATGCAGCCAGATAGACTCTTCAAATGATGGCCTGTTGGCTTTACCCATCAACGTTTTATTTGCTGCCCAGGTAAATGAAACCCTTAGTGGAGTTGACATGGCTACCATCTACACACATTCCTGTCGTTGTGGAGTTGCACCTGATACGTTTACATTCTGTTAGCCCAAGACGCGTGGAGACCCAATCTACATACAAAGTCCTCTAAATGCTCCAGTAATTTTATCAGCGCCTGATGGTGAAACCTGGAAAGGTTGCGTCATCTGCGAATACGAGGTCGGTCACACTGAACTGTACAATGTTGACTCCTGGGTTGTGCATCTCCAGCAGACCGAGGATCCAGTCCATGCGGTGGCAGAACAATACCGGAGCAAAGAAACATTCATTTAGCTACACCTGATAATGAACAGATCCTGTCAGAAAGATTGTGAACCGGCCAGACTCTTGCTTCAGTGCTGCAATGTGGCTGCACAATTATTATCTCAACAGAGATGAACAGGTGGTAGTTTTAGACTCTGGACAGACCACAACAGACAGATATTGCATTTATTCAGCGCACTGAGGATAGAGCATACAAGTGAATGTGTTTGTTTCATTGATAAAATGCCTGCTTTGCATCTGCTGCAAAGAAGTTCAACAAACGACAAACAGATAAAGCACATACGGTCATCATCAAAACCATTTCTGGACAAGCTCTACGGATATATCAAAAGATACTAACCACTACTTTCCTTATATATACCCAATTGGTGGTCTGAAAACGTGCGAAAAAGACAAATAAAACCTGAAATGAAAGCGTTAACGAAAACACACATATAATGTCAGCAACTTTACAATTCAACATTGTCAAAATATTTTTCTTTTCTTTTAGAATTTAAAAAAACTATTTAACAAAAGATGGTCTTTATTTCTTTTTTCTCTTTGCAAATAGGGACTAGGCCATCACTATAGTCGGTCCTTTCGCAGGAAGTCTGAATCAGAGCGATGCAGTGCTGGCTGCAATTGCAATGTTTAAACATCATAAAATTGCTAGTCCCAAAACTTAGCCATCTTTAACCGCCTGTTACGACATTCTTGGAAGGTTACAGTATCCTATTCTTCTCAACAGAGGTACCACTATTAGGCCTAGTCGATTGCTGAACATGATCAACTGAATTGCGAAAACATTAACACCAGACATCAGAAAACATACACCCGACAGAAGAAAACATACACCTGGCAAAATGAGACATACACCTGGCAAAAAGAGACATTCACCTGACAAAAGGAGACATACACCTGGCAGGCTTGTAGCCGTTTCATTCATCTTTCGATGAATGTGCCAGAACTTCTTGAGGGTATTATCATTACCCACACCTGTAATGAACTCCTCCCATTGCTCGCTTTTGGACTCCCTAGCTAACGCTTTAAAGGAATTGGTAGCTTTGCGTTTTACCTCGTCCTTCTCGTTCAACGCGTCGACATTAATGCCAGCTCTCTTTCTGGCTTTACGCCAATCCTTTGTTACCGCCTTCTTTTCTTTGCAAGCCGTATCAACAGCTTGAGTCCACCAGGGTGGGGATCTACTGGTCCTGCGTCCGATCGTCTGGCGCAGCTTGTTCACTACATTATCCTGTTCGTACGTGTATCCTAATACCTGTTTGGCTTTCCGGTGTCTGGTGTGTTTTCCTCTGGGTATAAGTACGATACACTGGAGGTGGTCGCTCTATTGTGCCCATAATACGTCCCAGCGTGTAGATGGAGCAATATCATTGGATATAAGAGCCAGGTCGATGACCCCGTCCGTATCTCCCGGTCGAGATGCTATTCTAGTCGGACGTCCGTCATTCACGACAGTGAGGTTTGTGTGGACTAATGCCTGGCTCAAGGCGACCCCTTGCCTATTTTCAGTGAAATTTCCCCACTCTTTTGACCTAGCATTAAAGTAACCTGCAATGAGGCACTTTTTACTCTGCGACTCTAACAAGTCGGACATAAACCCCCACTTTACGTCCTCGAAGAGGTGATCTACCTGAGCGTATACGTTGTAGATTCACCATTCTTAGTGGTTGATTGTTATTTCAATCCCTTGTATCTCGACATCCTCAATTTTACAGGTGCTAGTATCTATCCATGTATGGGGAAGTTCTTGCTTCACCTACATCGCCAGTCCCCGCTTGCCAGGCCCGCATGGATTATTGTAGGACCTGTATCCTGGACACGTGATGGTAACATTCTCCTTCAAGCAGGTCTCCTTCGTGTTGGGTAACGCTGCGGCAAAGCCTATCCGTACATTTTTTAACCCGAATCTATCTGACTTTCTTTGACATTTTCTTTTTCCGGCTCTTTTCTTTCTTTCTCTCCTCTTGTCTTCCCTTCCTCTCCTTCTGCGTCCATCTTCCTTAGCGCTGGAGACATCTACGTCAGAGCACGATCTCCTTAGCTCCCGCGATGACTCTTATGTGTGGTTTGTCATCAGAGTTTTCGTTCTCCTAGGAGAGTTGCATGCGGGGCTAACGTGTCTCCTCTACTCGGTTTGTGGTCGGTTGTCTCCGTCATTTTTACCGCGGTGTCACATTACCCTACGGGTCCACCATTCAAGACACCACAGGAAGGCTCCTGAAGACAGATGAAGAGAAGGATCTGAGTTTTTTTCAGTCGATATGTTGTCCAGACTGACAAAGGCGACAGAGATGCCCGTCAGGAAACTCGGAAAGGCATCTTAGACGCAGCTATCAGGGGAGATGCTTATGTAGACCTTATCACCGAGGCGGAGACGGTAAATAACCTAACAAGCAAAAACACTGCCGCAAGTACTGATGGAGTACAGTATTGCCACATCAAGCAGTCGGATGAGACAGAGATAAGAAATATGGGGAAGGAGTTCAACCACACTATAGAGAAGTCATCTGTGCTCGAGGACTGGCTTCATAGCTATCTGTGCCCACTGCGTAAACCTGGTAAGGACTCCACGCTTCTCAGCAGCTATCGAATAATCACCATACAAAACGTTTATGGCAAATTGCTCGAGAAGATAGTGGCCAGGAAAATAATGGCCTACCTTGAACGGGAGCAGATTCTACCCGATACGCTGGGCAGCTATAGAACAGCGAAAGAGACCTGGGCTAACGCTGGAACTTTCGCGTATGATGTGTACGAGGGTTTTCAGTGAAAGCAAGAATCAGTCGCGGTGGCACTCGACCTGGAAGACGAATACAAGCGTGTCGATTTTGGGACCTTAATCGCCTGTCTGCAGCAATATGGTTTAAACCCGTGGCTGGCTAGTTGGATATCAGCTGCCCTGATGGAAAGAACAGTAGCGCTACGCGTGGAATCGTGGACATCAGAACTGAGGCGAATATGTCGCGGACTGCCTCAAGGGTCTCAGCTCTCACCGGTGATGTTCAACATCTACACAGTAAAAGTGGCCAATATTCAACCCACAGAGAAAGGGCGAAAGTTGACATTTGCTGATGACATCCATACGTACAGGACTGGCTCAGACAGGCAATAGTTGGTCAAAGACATCCAGGAAACCTTGCAAGGAATCTGACAGTGGTGCGCGACTCAAACTCCAAGATCAATCCCAACAATGCCTGCATGATGTGGTGCTCTTTGAATAATTCCATAGAAAAGGCTGAACTCCCGGGCAGCACTTTTGATGGTTGCACAATTGACAGGTGTGACATGCTGAAATACATCGGAGTGACATTTGATCGCAGTCTTTCCTATAACTGCCACGTTGACCACATCGTACAAAGAAGCAAGAGAGGGTTAGGAGCACTCAAGACCATGGCTGCTGCTGACTTGGAACAACGCCTCCTGTTCATCCTATTTCGTCAGATCGTGTTGTCTATCATTTATTACGGACTAGGCATCCTCACACTATCAAGAACACAGTGTGAAAGGTTGGACCGCATCCAGAATGAAGGTATGCGACTGGTCCTTGGCTGTACTAGAGATATCCCGTTTGTGATGATGCGGTACATTTTGGGATTGTTATCGGTGACATCCAGACATAAACTGGTACAAGTCAAAGCCTATATGCGTGTCACCACAGACACGCGACACCCTCTGCACAGTGATATTTCAGACATCAAGAGATCAAGAATCAAGAGAGGGTCGTCATGGATGGCACAGGCTGAGACAACAATCAGACACGTCAGTCCAGCTGAGACGATAGCCAAAGGGGAAGAATGGGTCCACACTGGTGATAGAATGATAGAGTACCAGAGAGTCATCATAACCTTAGGCAAGGAATGGAGAGAACGGAGCAGCGAGAGAGCAGAACACAAGGTGATCACTGAGAACGCCCAGGAGAGTGACACTGTCATATACACCGACGGATCAGTCGTGCGCAGTGCGCAGTCAGGCTGAGGTTTCTCGGCTAGAGTGAGAGGAGAGGTCGTTGCTGAGTGCAGTAGGGCATACATGTCAACAACCTTCTGTATGAGAATAGATACGGAAGCAGTGACCTCAGCAACTGAAATGGATATCTGAGACTTCTATAACAAAGGCAGTTATCGTGACAGACGCGTAAGCCATACTTCACAAACTGCAGAAGGGAAGGCTTAGGTACGAGTGGATAGCTGCTGTTGAGGTCTCAAACTTCTAGGCGTTGACCTGGATCTACTGTCCTGCTCATGCCGGGGTTCAGGGCAATGAAAAAGCATTAGTCTTGGCTTCACAAGCTTTCACCATGGGCTCATTGGTGATGGATAGAAGGGACATTTTGAAATCAATCAATGACCGTCTGCTGGATGAGGACACACCAATAGATGAAGCAGCAATCCACAGACTGCAAAGTTTCGACATTAAACGAAGTTCGAGCGGAATGAGGCGCATGAGATGACGGCGCAGGAGAGTGCACAACCAGCGAGCTAAAGGGACCATCAGCATCCATATCTTACCCCATTTGATGAGAGAGACTGAGCACCTATGGGTATGCCCGGAGTGCAGTGACGTCGATTCTTAGAAACAGAAACACCTGGCAGAAGAGAACATACACCTGGAAAAAGGAAGCATACACCTGGCAAAAGGAAACATACTCCTGGCAGAAGAAAACACACCCCTGGCAAAAGGAAACAGAAAACATCAACACCAGACAACAGAAAACATCAATACCAGACAACATAAAACCAACAACAGACAACAGAAAACCAACAACACACAACATAAAACCTCAACACCAGACAACAGGAAACATCAACACCTGGCAACAGAAAACATCAACACCTGACGACAGAAAATAGCAACACCTGACAACATAAAACCAACACCAGACAACAGAAAACTAACAGCAGACAACACAAAATAACAACCCCAGGCAACAGAAAATATCAACACAACAGAAAACTAACAGCAGATAACAGAAAACATGAACACCTGATAATAGAAAACATCAACACTTGACGACAGAAAACATCAACACAGGACAACAGAAAACCAACAGCAGACAGCAGAAAACATCAACACCTAACAACAGAAAACATCAACACCTAACAACATAAAAACCAACAAAAGAAAACAGAAAACATCAACACCTGACAAGAGAAAACTACCACCAGACAACATCAACACCTGACAATATAAAACGTCAACACCTGAAAACATAAAAACAACAACAGACAACAGAAAACAACACGTAACAACAGAAAACATCAATACCAGGCAACAGAAAACATCAACACCAGACAACAGAAAACATCAACACCAGACAACAGAAAACATCAACACCTGACAACAGAAAACATCAACACCTGACAACAGAAAACATCAACACCTGACAACAGAAAACATCAACACCTGACAACAGAAAACATCAACACCTGACAACAGAAAACATCAACACCTGACAACAGAAAACATCAACACCTGACAACAGAAAACATCAACACCTGACAACATAAAACATCAACACCTGACAACAGAAAACATCAACACCTGACAACAGAAAACATCAACACCTAACAACAGAAAACATCAACACCTAACAACAGAAAACATCAACACCAGACATCTTAAAATAATGTGCAGAAATGTAGAACCAGAATGTGAAACATGGATCTCCAGTCGATGAATGCCGTCTACTGCAAAGAATGGCAGGACAGGCTGACCAGCCACCATCAAATGGTAGGTTTGTTACACACTCCGATATGAGCGAAAAGAAAAATTTCGGAGGAGTAGAACGACCGTAATATCACTATATACCAACAATGGGAGATGTGTAGAGCAATCAGGGTCACCAACAAGAGGGAGATGTGGAGAACAATCAGGGTCACCAACAAGAGGGAGATGCGGAGAGCAATCAGGGTCACCAACAAGAGGGAGATGTGGAGAGCAATCAGGGTCACAAACAAGAGGTAGATGCTGAGAGCAATCAGGGTCACGTGAAATATACTGATCAAGACACCCTACCTCACTACCTTGTCAGTGCGCCTGGAAGCAGGCTGCGTCACAGGAGTCTGGCAGCGAGGTAGAGATTACAGTGTCGACCGCTAGTGGCGATCTTACTGAGGAGCCTCTGTCAAGAGAACCCCGGTTTACCTAGTCAAGGTAGCTAACGATGTAATAAGAGCCACTGTAACCAACTCTAAAAGAAACGTTGATATTTTATTAACTCATCACACATAGCGTCGAACAACAATAACAACAACAATAACAACAGCGATATACCAAACAGATCAAGATGAAATAAGTCAGTCTATTGCGCGCGATGTACACAAATACACACCTACCTTCTGAAACAATTCAGATGGCCAAAACCTGTTCTCTGGGTGCAGGATCCTTAAGGAAACGGAACATCAAATTCTGAATTTATAATCAGCAGGATACGTAACTGAAAGGAGCATCGCTAGTTACCCGGACCTTCCTGACGTAATGACGTCGTTTGCCACGATCCTGATCAATGTTGAAGGTCGTAAATAAGTCAAGGACGTTCAGTGGTGCAATGTACTAATATGACCTTTAAGCCAAGAGTCCCATGCAATCAACCAATCTAGACCAGTGTGTTTTAACCTTTTTATATCTGGCGCCCACTTGTATAACTTTCAGGATGGTAAATTTTCCTTATCATGTATTTTGGATGTTCTTAATACAGCATGTCATTTTTGTACTACCACCCACCTGAAAGCTAAAATCGTACATTAGTGGGCGGTTGATTCCAGGCCGAAGAGCACTAATCTAGGCGCAAACAAAGAAAGCATTTGAAGTAAATGTATTGCCTCTTGTTTTCTACCGTTGGTGAAGATGGTGTTCGTTCTTCGAAAAGATCTCAATCGTCCTCTGCGCTAATGTTTTGATACACTGATTGTAGGGTAACGATATGAGAGCCACTGTAGCTTTACAAGAATGTCGTAAAAGACGACTAAAGTGGGTTGTGTATGGTTATCAAGCTCATCATGTTCTTCTTCTTATCATCACATATATGGTGTCGACACAGTTCCAGCTAATTGTTATACGTACTGCATGAGTTTAAAGAAAAGAGGAAACCAGATCTGGTTTACTGCTATGTCATGTATTGAAGAATATTTGCCCTTGGGAAACGGCCCATTAGGGGGCGATATGGTCAGCATCAAGACGGCCGACTTACACATCGTCGGAAATAAATTGTTATCCTTATGGTTTGAGGTGTAGATGTATATCGTCGTGCAATTGGAACTTAATTGTTATCATTAATGTATACGCGGAATAGATGGTTTGAAATGGTATATCTGAAAAGATATCAGTGAAACGCGATACAAAAAAGATAGGGCATATTTTGTCAAAAGAGTCAGTCTATATTGTAAAACAGACACTGTATCTCAGACACCCAATGAGTTAGAGGAGAAGGAACAAACCAAAACAGGCTTGAAGAAGAGGACTGAAGTCTAATATGAGGGATGCAGGACAGTCGTAGTCTGTGTTGGAGTAAAAGGCAGGGAAATGACATACTTGGAAGCTGTTAGTTGAGCTCCTATGCTCTGCGGTGAGCTGAGTGGGTTTGATTGATTCGTGACATGACCTAAAGAGGAAGACATAATATAATCGTGCAGTTCGAGCTACATTGTTATCTATACAAAACAGGATGTAAAGCTATATACAAAAATACTTACTGTTTTAGTTGCACTTAGAAGTATTCTGCGTCAAGGTAGGATATATAACTGTTAACATTCATTCTGGCACTCCTGTGTATTATCTAGGTAGGCGTTTCTAGAATTCACCTACAGACCAATAAGGACTTCGACACTAGAGAGTCAAATGTAGCGGCACAGGATAACATCAAACACGCCCAATTCGGATTAAAAAGTTGTTATGATTCTTTGTTGCAGTTGTTTTTAAAAATGACGTGTTGTTCCAATATTTTTGCTGCTACTCTTTAGACTGCTTGAACTTTGTAGCTTTTAGACACACGTGCTGGGAGGTGTTCTTGCGTATTAGTTGGTATGAAACGATCCTACGTTGTTCAAAACGTGATATTTCTGTTTTTGTATTGCTCGTCGATTATATTGTTGTCTTTATAGAGAAAAATTGATAGTGACGCCTTCATGATGGTAATTGTGGATGTTGGAGCAGCATTAAAGGGGGGTTGATGGTGGGATGTGTCAGGGTTTGAAGCAGCATTAAGGATAACTGATCGTGAGGTAGGGGTGTTAGTGGTTGGAGTAGCATTAGGGAGAGTTGATGGTGGGATGTGTCAGGGGTTGAAGCAGCATTAGGGATAACTGATCGTGAGGTAGGGGTGTTAGTGGTTGGAGTAGCATTAGGGAGAGTTGATGGTGGGATGTGTCAGGGGTTGAAGCAGCATTAGGGATAACTGATCGTGAGGTAGGGGTGTTAGTGGTTGGAGTAACATTAGGGAGAGTTGATGGTGGGATGTGTCAGGGGTTGAAGCAGCATTAGGGATAACTGATCGTGAGGTAGGGGTGTTAGTGGTTGGAGTAGCATTAGGGAGAGTTGATGGTGGGATGTGTCAGGGGTTGAAGCAGCATTAGGGATAACTGATCGTGAGGTAGGGGTGTTAGTGGTTGGAGTAACATTAGGGAGAGTTGATGGTGGGATGTGTCAGGGGTTGAAGCAGCATTAGGGATAACTGATCGTGAGGTAGGGGTGTTAGTGGTTGGAGTAACATTAGGGAGAGTTGATGGTGGGATGTGTCAGGGGTTGAAGCAGCATTAGGGATAACTGATCGTGAGGTAGGGGTGTTAGTGGTTGGAGTAACATTAGGGAGAGTTGATGGTGGGATGTGTCAGGGGTTGAAGCAGCATTAGGGATAACTGATGGTGAGGTAGGGGTGTTAGGGGTTGGAGTAACATTAGGGAAAGTTTATGGTTGGGTATGTGGCAGCGTAAGGCGTTTCCACAGTGTAGCTAGCTTATCATCTAAAGATATGATGGTCACTGAACCAAAATGAGATGTGTGACAGATTCTAGATGGTTCTCTGAGTAGTTACTTTATCTAAAGTATTGCAACATGTATGCACACCACGACACGACTTCCCACAGTAAATTACACAGTAAACACTCTTCAAGCAATGAGTCATATTTAATGACAACACTTACAATTAAAGAGAATATTATTGGATTTCATACAGAACAATCTTATTAGAGAGAACAAAATACATCTGAACTAAATAATCCTAATATAGAACTACATCGAAAGTTTTAAGCACTAGCTTTTGTTAACTATTCCAAACTACTTAACCCAAGATTCTTGCCGCTACACTCCCCACCCCTTTTTTGTACACACAACACACTCTCAAAACTCGCCAAGATCGTATTATGTCCTCTGTCGTTCTGTGCATTCATACACACTCAGATCCCTTCAGTCAGGTGATCTGTATATTCACGATTACTTCCTATTCATAATTACAATCAGATAAATTAACATCAGGCGATCTGTGCATTTAAAACACTTCGATCACGTCCTTCTAGTCGGAATCAATACTCACTTATGGTCACACACTCAATCGATCTGTGCATACACATACTTCAAACCTTCAGATCACACATCGTTTACTCGATGTCCTGCCCTATATTACATACATTTAGATCTCTTGTAGTCACAGGATGTACAGCACACACACTTATAGTGACTGGTCAAGACTGGAAGTCGTATGCTGGTTCATTCACCCTGAAACTCATTCTCTCTCTCACAAACACCTAGTCAGCCTGCTAATTGTTATTTAACGAATCACTAATAATTTCTGCCACTCTAAATGTCGCAGTAGCAGAACGTGACGACCTCTGACTGCCACCAATCCGCCACTAACTAAATTGGAATGCCAGAGTGGTCAGCTCCTAACCCCCACCTGTACCAGACACATTATTCCCTAACCCGTCGTTTCCTTAGCCGACTTAGTGTCGAGATGGGGACTGACCTTGGCACACACTCAGGTAACCTTTGTTAACAGATTCGCTGGCCCCATCACCCCTACCTTAACGCCCATGCTCCTGCTGGAACTATTATAGGTATGTCAGTGGTTAAAGTAGCATAAGTGAGAGTTGATGATGGTGTATGTGTATAGCAGGGGCTAAAGCATCATTACGGATAGTTGATGGTCCGGTATGTCAGTGGTTGGAGCAGCATACGTGAGATTTGATGGTGGGGTAGGTGTATGTCAGTAACTGAATCATCATTTGGGAGAGTTGATGGTGGAGTGAGCCAGTAGTTGGAGCAGAATTGGGCATAGTTAATGGTGGGCTAGGGGTATGTTAGTTGTTGGAGCAGCATTAGGGATAGTTGATGGTGGAGTATGCCAGTGGCTGAATCAGCATTAATGAATGCAGAACAGACTGCACAATGTACTTGTCAGAGAGGACATCAGATTCCAGAATACGTCATGTAAACATGCCCATTGCATCAAAGCTCCCGCGAGAAGACCTGGCGATGGAAAAGAAACATACAAGACAAACTGTTGGGAACCATTTATGACCTGCGACTGACGTGTCACTTCATGGAGGCGGCCCATCTGGTGGCATAAATCTAGCATCCGAAACCGAACGCAAAGAAGAAGAGGAATCAACAATATGGATCGTTGATGGTGGTGTAGGGGTATGTCAGTGGTTAGGACAACAATTGGATAATTGTTGTTGGTGTGGTAGAGGTATGTCAGTGATTGAAGCACCATTAGTGAAGTAGAAGGTGGGGTATATCAGTAGTTGAATCAGCATTACGCAGAGTTGTTTGTGTGGTAATCGTATGTCAGTGGATGGAACAGCAATATAGAGATTTCATGGAGGTGTAGGTATGTCAGTCATTGAAGCAGCAGTTTAGAGAGTTGATAGAGGTGTAGGTATGTCAGTCGTTGAAGCAGGAATTGGGAGAGTTGATGGAGGTCTAGTTATCTGAGAATTTTAATAAGACATAACGACATATCAATTCACTTTTGTTGTATCAATTTTGTCAAGTTTTGGTGTGGACTTGCCCCGTGTTAACCCTGGTTATGACATTATTTTGTTATCTTAAGGGCCACTTTTTGTTGTTGTGTATTCTAATCTTGTAACTGATCGCAAACACAACCAACTAACAGAGCGACCAGGAGCGCATCAAACCTTCCACATGCATAGCGGAGGCGAACTTTTACGATCCACTTATATGAGCAGGTCTCAAACGAAACAGCCACCCGACGGACAGGCTTCGAGACTACACTACTCATGCTAAACCGTCGTCATTTGGCTATATCTCGACAAGTAGCCCGCCCTGACGAGGATGTCCCTCCATACCAGCACTTACAGCAGGCTATGGACATCAAAGATGGGAAGTAACCCTCTGGTCATGTGACAGTCCACGCACCAACTGATTAGGTAAAATCGGAACGATCTCATCTTCATTACATGCAGCCAGTAACTCATTGTGTTCATGGATGGTTGGTGCCACAGGCGCCTGTAGCTTAAGCGGGTCTGTTCTGTACTGTTCTTAAGCGTGTCTGTTCTGTACTGTTCTTAAGCGTGTCTGTTCTGTACTGTTCTTAAGCGGGTCTGTTCTGTACTGTTCTTAAGCGGGTCTGTTCTGTACTGTTCTTAAGCGGGTCTGTTCTGTACTGTTCTTAAGCGGATCTGTTCTGTACTGTTCTTAAGCGGATCACATGCCTAATTACTTTCCTACCTTTCTCACTTACCTACCGACTGCATACATACCTATCTACTTACCTACAAACATACCTACCCACCTACCAACCTACATACCTATCTTCCTACATACTTACCTACCTACATACTTACCTACCGACATACCTACCTATCTACCTACCTACCTACCTACCTACCTATCTACCTATGTACACTTACAGGTAGTCCCAATCTGCCGCTAGGGATCAAGTTAGGTGCTAGAGACTAGAAACATACAAATGGACTGTTGTTGGCTTCTTTTCCACAGGTCTTCATTCATCACCATGTGCTGTAACTTTCTGCCCATTATTATTTGCAGACATCTGTTAGCGAAGGACTGGAGTCTTTGTTGTATCACCTTGGTCGTTGTTTATGGTTCGGCTCAATACAGCAGCCCAACCAACGTGCCATTAGTGTTGACTGGAGTCTTTGTGTCAGCTCGGCTGCTGTTTAGGATTTGTCTCAATGCAGCAGCCCCACCAACTTGCCATTAGTGTTGACTGGAGTCTTTGTGTCACCTCGGTTGCTGTTTAGGATTTGTCTCAATACAGCAGCCCCACCAACATGCCATTGGTGTTGACTGGAGTCTTTGTGTCGCCTCGGCTGCTGTTTAGGATTTGGCTCAATACAGCAGCCTCACCAACTTGCCATTAGTGTTGAATTTTATGTTAGTGATGAATGTTTACATTTCTTGGCGTGAGACGGTTCAGTTGTTTCCGAATTCCAATAATCTGGATTCAAATAAACCTTTTTTTTGTTTTTGACAGTCCACAATGAAAAACTGATAGAATGCCGCCTCAAACAAGGACGTTCAGATGGGGAAAATTTCAATAGGATAGTGAAGCAGAGTTACAGGGGTACAACGAGCCAAAGCCAGGGAAGCCCTGAAAATACCGTTCGTGGAACCCAAACATAACTTGAGAACCCGGCCCGAGAGTTTCAGTTCATTGAACGAGGCATGGTCCTCAACTCTCAAACAATGCAAGTTGAGGCTGTTCTCACGGTTTGAACTGGGAATCCCCGTCAATAAGCGGACAGTCAGTGTTTGGAAAATAAGGCAGCCTTTCTTTGGGACACGCGAGTTCAAATAAAGTTGGTGGGAAATGAACTCAAGAAAGTAGAAATCATTATCTAAAGCGGGGGAAACTTGGCATATAAGCTGGAGTGAGACAGAATAGAAGGGAGATCAGAAGCAGCAGAGACTAAGGGTTTCCTACCAAACAGTATAGTGAGTAGTACGTAGTCTAGAACAAGTAGATAGTTAAAAGCTACAGAAACTTAGCCAGTGAGTGAAAATAGTAGAGTAAGAAGTCACCGAAGTAGACCAACATGGAAATGCAACGAGAGACCACACACATGTAAGAATCTGTCTGTGTGTGATATTCTGTTCAAGTCGTCGTCGCTAACATCTTGCTCGAGTGACCTGACTTCATTCTCGTCAGACGGAGACGTGTTGCTGCAACACGAAGTTGCCGTCCTAAGACGACCGTTGTGATTTGTGGGTTTTCCTCGTCCTGGCAACCACAGTAACACAACCACTGTCGTCTGTTATAGACACGAGCACAGCGGCAGACACGAGCACAGCCGCAGACACGAGCACAGATGCAGACAGAGCACAGATGCAGTCACCGACTGCCTGATGTAGAGGCGAAGCAAGAGGTCCAGTAGACAGCTGCCTTACGTGAGACGAGACAAGAGGTCCCGAAGACAGCTGCCTTACGTGAGACTAGACAAGAGGTCCAGTAGACATCCATTTTTGTGTAAGCTGAGAGGACAGATAGATGAGGACTGCGAAATTGTAGATATACATCCTTTATATCAACGCACAGAGATAGACTTTATTCTTCGACGCTTCGAAAAGTAACTCTAGCACTTTGATTCCTTACTGCAAACTTCAACTTGTATATTAGTCTTCACCTCTTTGATCTGAGTTATCAACTCTTTCATATTGATCTTCGACAATAGTTTTGATATCAACCTTTGGCTCGTTGATGCCTACTGATTTTTTTCTCATCATTCTTCGACTCTTTGACACCAACTACCGACTCTTTAATTATATCCTTCGATTCTTTGATACCACCAACTACCGACTCTTTAATTATATCCTTCGATTCTTTGATACCACCAACTACCGACTCTTTAATTACATCCTTCGATTCTTTGATACCACCAACTACCGACTCTTTAATTACATCCTTCGATTCTTTGATACCACCAACTACCGACTCTTTGATTTCATCCTTCGATTCTTTGATACTACCAACTACCGACTCTTTGATTACATCCTTCGATTCTTTGATACCACCAACTATCGACTCTTTACTATCAACCTTCAATCTTCAATTTAATCTATTGGATAATTTGATGACAACATTCCGCTTTTTTAGATACACTTTTCGTTATTTGACATAAATCTTCAACCCTTTGTTATCAATCTCCCACTCTTTGATACAAACCTTCCACTCTTTGATATATCCTTCCAGTAGTTGATATCAATATTCCACTATTTATATAAACGTTGGCCTATTTAAAATTAACCTACCACTTTTTTGTTATATGTCTTTGACTCTACGATCGCAGTCTTCTACTTTGAGATTAGCATTGAACTATATAATTACACTCTTTAACTCTCTAATATCAGCTTTTGCCACTAATATTAGTGTTCAACTAATTGTAACAACTTTCGATACTTTAATGTCAGTATATAATCGTTATCTTCTTCTTCTTCTTCTTCTTCTTCTTCTTCTTCTTCTTCTTCTTCTTCTTCTTCTTCTTCTTCTTCTTTTTCTTCTTCTTCTTCTTCTTCGTCGTTCGTTCTCAATCTCCCACTACCAAACATTGAAAGGGCTTAAGTCGCAGAATGTAGTCCAGAGAACGGAATGCGTTGTGTCGTAGTTTACAGCCTGGCTGCGATATTTGCACCTTTCGGTCCAACACATCCAACTTCAGCAAGCATTTTTTGAGTACCGGGTTAGCATTCCCTCTTCGATCCCTTCTCCTTAGCCAGTCTGCCCTGATGCAGCCTGTTATCCAGGATCACCGCGTGGAGGTGTAGAAGGGTCTTGGCAGCTATGGTTCGCTGGCCCTGACGCTATCAGTCAGCTATGGGTCGCTGACCACTTGCGCTGCTCAGCATCTTGATCCCTAATCGTTATCAACTCTCTTCGTTAATTACTGAAAGTGACAGAGAACATATAGATCTGCCCTGAGTGCAATGGCCCCGATTCTGCATAAAATAACATAAAACGCGCTTCTTATAATCAAGAAATAGATGTCATGCGACACAAGGAAACATGACGATTGGTCAGGTGACCACAGTGGAGGCATAAACAAAAAGAAAGAATGGATCTACACTGGAGATTACCACCAAGTCATTATCTCCCTCATGAGGGAGGGGTTCGAACGCTAGGTGCAATGGCAAAGCTGGCATCCAGGTTAAACAACTAACAAGTGATACTGTTCTAGATTTTGCTGCTGTGATATGCACCGATGGATCTGGGCAGTGCGGTAAGTAAGACGGTAGAGATGTCTCTGGTAGAGTGAGATGCAGAGTCGTTGTTGAGCGGACCGGTGCATACACGTCAACAACTTCCAGAATGAGAATGAAGATCGTGGGAGTGACTTCTCTTCTGATATGGTTATTTGTGACCTCTTTAATGTGTCATAAACGTATCTAATTTTAAATCTTTGCTTCTGGAGGTACAGAAGGACTTGCCATGGCATGCGTGGATAGTCAAAATAGAAACCTCAAACTTTTGGGGATCCTTTGTGGATCTACTGACGAGGCTGAACTGGCGCTTGATGAAATGAAAGATCCGACATACTGGCCGCAGGTACCACCGATAGCCACGGACAAAAAGTAACATTATGAAGAACCAACGATCGCTTCTTGGATGATGTCACTACAATCGATGAATTGGAAATGCAATGATTGTTAAATGTTCAAATCATACAGGGGTCCAGCTGTGATGGGCGTCTGAGAGAACACAGCAGGTGAACTATAGAAACTATCATTATGTGAACTTTTCCTCATTTAAAGAGATGGACTCAGTCCTGATGCTGATGGTGGGATTGCAATAATGTCAATTCTTAACAAGAAAACCAAAAACAGAACAGAACTTGATTTCAGAAAGTCAAAATGTCAATGCTAAGAACCGGTCACATGAGTTTTCACACTGGATTCGACAATATGACATTTGATCGCAAATAATGACAGTTGAAAGACGCTCTTCGTGCGGATTCTGTGTTAACAAATATTTACCCTGCAAACAGTGGCGTGTCGTAATAAAAAACAAAATAGAGGGAAGGCAGAAAAGTTGGGGGGGGGGGGGGATGCTTGGTCCTGATTTAGACACGGTCAAGAATGCGCATGCCACTTAAATTATTTATAGACCGTTAATTTGTTCACTAGGATGTGTCTTCAGTGATACATGTGTGACACGTTGTTAACTTGAAACATTTTTATATGATTTGTCAATACTTCGATTACTTTTTCAATACTAATCACAGGCTCCAACACTGATTATTTTCTAAAAACCCCTTTGCCTGAAACTTCAATTTATTTTCTTAAACTTCGCCTCTTTGATATCACCCCTTAACGCTTTGATATCAGTACTCAATACTTTGATATCAATCCTCAATACTTTGATATCAGGCCTCAGCCCTTTAATTATCAGCCCTAAAATCTTTTAAACCAGCCATCAAATCTTTGATATCAGTGCTCAACACTTTGATATCGGCTCTCTGTTTATATCAAGTCTCAACAATTTTTTTAATATACGTTTCCAACAAATTAATAGCAGGCTTTAGCTCTTTGACTTTATCCTTTGACTCCTTGATTTCAGTTTTAAAGTGTCTGACATCAGTTTTAAACTGATTAATATCAGCCTAGGTATCTCTGATATCCTCATTTCGTTCATTGATCTCATTGTTCAATTCTTTGATATCAGTATTTTAAATTCGCTTATACCATTTTTCAACACTTTGAAATCAGCATTCAACGCTTTGATTTCAGACTGCTAGTCGCTGATCTTTTGCATTTGAATCTATCATATCAGTCTCTAAATAGTTATCTGATAGCCACACTTTGTTATTTGACCGTGACTGTTTGATATCAACCCTCAACTTTTTTATAATAGACTTCCAATTTTGTATCTCAGTTTTTGATATCAGCATTCGAATGTTTGATATCAACCGCCCGTTCTTTGATATTTGTTCTCGACTCTTTGATATCAGTCTTCTGTTCCCTGATATTAATTCCAGACTCGTTGATGTCTGCTTTCGAATCTTTGTTATCAACCATCAACTATTTGATATCAAATGTTCACTCTTTGTGATCAGCATTTCACTTCTTATTATCAGCTTTTCACTCTTTGATATCAACCCTAAGCCACGTTAAGTTGGCATCTCATTAATTTGGCATCTGCTAACAGAGAATACAAGAACATACCAGTTATCGTCTTTTATGAAGACATGAGGCCCTAAGTTGCAGCTTACAGCTAAATCAGGCCCAGAGTTCGACGGTCCGCCTCTGATGCCAGTCAGTGAAACATGTGTCGTCTTGAACGTTCATGCTGTTGATTTTGTTGCTTAACCTTCTTCGTGGCTGGTCGTTGGAGGCGTGTTCAAATGAAACCAGACCAAACTGCAACAAGTGAACATACGCACGATGAGCATGATGACGTCACTTCTGGTGTAAACAGTACATACCAACCGTGAAGTTTGCAAAATGTAATTATCCTCCGACTCATAGTTTCCTCAGCAGTACATTGCCTGCATTCTGCGATGAATGTCAACTGGTCTACATCCTTCAGTTGTTAGAAGCCGAATCACCGCTCGCTGATGAACTATGGACGGATTCCGTATCACACCCGCCATGTTTTCAAGGGTCTGAGGAGGAAACTATAAGTCGGAGGATAATGAAATTTTGCAAACTTGGCGGCTGGTATGTCCTGTTTACACCAGAAGTGACGTTATCATGCGCATCGTACGTATGTTTACTTGTTGCAGTTTGGTCCGGTTTCATTTGAACACGACTCGTATTTGGGTGTGTGACAAATAAAAGACAAGTGAGATTCAGGCTAAAATTCTTCTGCAAATTTACTTGCATTCTCAATTCTGCGAAGTACTTTATCATTTGTGATACAGTCTTTGTAGGTGATATTTATGAGTCTTCGAAAACATCTCATCTCGATGGCCTGGACTCTTCTTTGTATTCCTGCTGTAGTGGTTCATGTTTCTCAGGCATAGATGAATATCGAAAGAACCAGTGAGCGTATTAGTCTGACCTTTATGGCGAAGGAGAGTTGTTTATCTTTCCATATGTTTCCATATAGCAAATGTTGCATCTGTCTGTGCTATTCTGGCCAGGAACTTTGGTTTTTATCCCTTATCACCGATCGCTTAGCCTAGGTATTTGACCGGTTCACTGTTACGAGCCCATACCCATTTGCTTTGATCACAGCGGTGATTCCTTCAGTGTTTGTGATTAGTCATAAACTTTATGTTTTGTGTGCATGCATCTCCATTCCATAACCCATGTGCTGTTACATCTAGTCTCCCGGTAAAATCCCGAAGTTCTGTCTCAGTCCCCGCCAGCCTGTCAAAGTCACCCGCAAAGCGTAAGTTGGTGATATTTCTTTCCCCTGTCCTTACGGTACCAACATAGTCTTCAAAGGCATCACTCATAATTCTTTCTATGAACATATTGAAGAGTGTCGGGGAGAGTATACATCCTTGTCTTACGCTGACGGATGTGCGGAACCATTCACCCATTTTTCAATCATCAAAGATAGCGCTTGTTGTCTTATCATACATATTCTCGATAACTCTAACAATGTTACTGTTGATGTTATATATCTTCATTGTTGAGCGTAGATAGTTATGCCAGACTCTATGAAACACCATTATAAAGTCAACAAACACATGGTCCAGGTGTTGTTGGTGTTCCAGATACACTCTCGTTTAGTATTCGTACATTGCAGATCTGCTTGGGAGTGCTTCTTCCCGTTCGAAAACTCGCCTGTTCTTCTGCTAAGATGTTCTCGGCATGAGGTTTCAGTCTGTCGAGAATTACTCTGAGTAAGACTTTTGCTAGAGTGGCTAATGAAGCTGATTGTTCTATAGTTTTGACAAAGCTTCAATTTTCCTGACTAAGGTGCCGCAGGACCATCGATTTTGACCAGATGGCGGGCCATTTTCCTGTCTGTCTTATTCTATTTGCAGATGAATGTCAGAATACAAATTATTGCATCATCACCTGCCTGTATGAGCTCTGTCCAGATTTTGTAAACTCTAGCAGCTTACCCCTTCTTTAGTTGTAATTACCACTTCTTTAGTTATTGGTTCGTTTTCGTCAATCACAGAAGATAAACAAAATATTGGAAGGAAATAGTTTTTTTCCTTTTTCTGGCTCACCCAGACACTCGTGATTGTATAAATCCGAGCAGTACTCCATCCAATGTGCCATTATCTCTTGATCTTCTGGTAGCAATTTGTCGATTCTTGTCTTGTATTGTCCTACTACGACCTTGTATATGCCTTATTTAATCTTTAACAATAGGAAATGCCCACTAGCACCTTTTCTGCCTAATCTATACTCCATATCTTTAACTGCCCAGCTTATTTCGTCTTGAACCGTATTTCTCCATTTATCAACCTATACGTAGTGAACCTTCAATTTTCTTCTCTTTTTGCACAGATCAAGTATTTCTTTTGTAATCTAGAGCTTATGTTTGTCTGTTGCTCCCCTAGGATCTTTGTTGTTGTGTCTGTTATTGCCGCATTAAAAGCGTCTGTAACCATATTACTATATATTTTATTTAGGGCGACCAATTGCCTTTCTGCTTGTATTTCATTCCGTAAAAGTGAATTAAGCACTCATTCACGGTTGGGTAGTCTAGAGCGGTCTGAGACCAGGTATTGAGCCAAGTTTTGATAAGCCATCGCATCGCTTTAACATGTATGCTACTTAGATGTACCTGAATTAAATGGAACGAATGAAAGATGCACTTTGTCAGCTAAATTTGTTAGATATAAACATATATATATATATATAGTCAAGAGGTTAAGGCACTCGCCTCTCACAGTGATAAACGGAAACGGTAGGCGATCGAATCCCGCAAGTTTCAAGCGATCCCTGGTCTCATGGGAAGTAACACCTGCATTCCGAGTTACATCCAGTCTTCTCGACCAATGGTCTTGTCACTGATCCAACGTAACTTGGGATAAGGAGTGAGATTGATGACCAGCGCATATTCTTTCTCATTATAATCCTCATACAGCTCACATCACATTATTAAGATAAAACTGTCTGATGTTGTGGCCATCATCGGTTCGCGATGGGCAATAACTTTTTATATATCGTATATGATCTACAGTATATGATGAAATACCTTATTTGTTGCTATGCTCTTGCTACATCTCAGATCTCAACTGTAGCAGGAATCTTGTTTCTGAGCTTCCGCATTATCTGGTTATGATATCAGCGTTTCACATGATGAGGTTGCAAGTCCCATCAAAACCCTCTTTAATCTGTTTTTACGACAATAATTGAGGATTACAATGGACTTAAAACCACTGGTACCACTTGGAAGTTTGTATGTTTGAATGGGGGAGTTGTAGAAGCCGAAGGCTCAGAAGTGAAAGAGCTGACATCATTCAACCAGCGACTCACAGCTGGCTTCTTCCATCAGGGTCTACGAACCATAGCTGGCTTCTTCCTTCAAGATCAGCGACTCACCGCTGGCTTTTTCCATCAGGGTCAGCGACTCACAGCTGGCTTCTTCCATCAGGGTCAGCGACTCACAGCTGGCTTGTTCCCTCAGGGTCTACGAACCATAGCTGGCTTCTTACTTCAAGATCAGCGACTCACCGCTGGCTTTTTCCATCAGGGTCAGCGACTCACAGCTGGCTTCTTCCATCAGGGTCAGCGACTCACAGCTGGCTTCTTCCATCAGGGTCAGCGACTCCCAGCTGGCTTCTTCCATCAGGGTCAGCGAACCATAGCTGGCTTATTCCATCAGAGTCAGCGATTCACAGCTGGTTTCAGCCATCAGGGTCAGCGACTCACATCTGGCTTTTTATATCAGGATCAGCGAAGCAAAGCTGGCTTCTTCCATCAGGATCAACAAACCATAGCTGGCTTCTCATATCATGATCATCGAACCATAGCTGGCTTCTTCTACCAGTTTAAGCGAACAATAGCTGACTTCTTCCATCAGTATAAGCGAACCATAGGTGACCGAAACCCTATTCCAACTCCAAGTAGCGTATCTGGGAACACGCTGCACTTGCGTAGGCTGACTATTAGAAGAGGGATTTCAGAGGGAAGGCTAATCTAGTCCCCAAAATGACGTGTTTAAACTGGATGCGATTAGCCTGAATATGCAGTTATGGTAGCCTCGTTGTAAACTACGACTCAACGTTACAAATGTATTGACAAGACGAAAACCAAAATAAGTCTGTGGGAGTTAGGGGACATTTGGGGGGGGGGGGGGTCATACCGAAGAGAGACCCTCATCCTGGTGTCAGATAGCAAATATACAGCGGTAACTGTGCCCATATTAACATTTGTGTCCGTCCATGTATTGGAGAATTCAGACACGTAGTCGCGGTAGGGAAGTGGTTAGTGCACTAGTTGCCCAGCCTACGATCTTATTGCAATCCCCAGTTGGTGCGGGATGTGTTTTCAATTATAAACGGATCCGGGTCAACTGAGCCGAAAATAACTGAGAACAGGACACGTCTGTGAAGCAAATCCTGTTGGCGTGATGCTGACCACGTCTCCTATAGTGTGCCGTTGGTCTAGAAAATATGGGCCTTATTCTACATCCCAGTATGTCACGCTACATGTAAAGAGGATCTATGCTTTCTTCCTTTACTTTCACTTTTAGATTAGTATTTTTAATGTGATTTCTGATAATTAATTGTTGTTTGTTACATTTGGGCTGACAAATTCTATGAGCGTCTTTGTTACCGCAGCCCAATATGGGAGCATAGAACAATAGCACAGTAACCTGTAAGCGGACTGTTGGGTGTTGGTCGGGCATTGCATTCTGTTGAGACTATATGCTCCGAAAAAAAGAGAAAATAAATAATCTTTGTCTAATTGAGATGTTGCACCAGAGTGGAAATGTTTGTCTGTTAATTGAAATGTTGCACCAGGGTGGAAATGTTTGTCTGTTAATTGAAATGTTGTACCTGGATTGTTGTTGATGTTGTTGAATGCTGACGGTGAGTAACTTTACTCTTTTGAGCGTCGTGAGAAACGAGTTAGGTGACAGATTGCAGTAGTTTTTCTCACATCCCAAGCGTGCCAATGATTGTGAACAGTAGTCATTCAGGTAGTTTAGCTATACATGGTTTCATCTACGCGTCGCTCACTATTACAGAGATCACGTTAATCCCATCCTGTTATCCAGACTGCCATGAAACAGACATAAATACAACATAAATACAACATACATGAAACATTAATAAATCATAAATGCAACATAAACACAACATAAATACAACACAAATACAACACGAATTCAACATAAATGCAACATAGACGCAGTACAATTACAACATAAATTCAATATAAATACAACATAGTTACAACATCAATACATTATAAATACAACATAAATACGAAAAATACAAAATAAATGCAACTTATATAAAACCTAAATTCAACATAATACAACTCAAAGGCAACATAAATACATCATAAATGCAACACAAATATTACACAAATTCAACATAATTACAGCATAGTTACAGCACAATTACAACATAAATTCAATACAAATACAACATATATACAACATAATTACAACATGAATTTTGGATAGAATTTTAAAGTCGTGCTTGTACTCTCAGCTTTTAGTGAGGTGGGGTGGATGTTCCCTCGTGCCTTTCTTACAGCGAGGTACATTCTTCTTGTGTAGGTTTGAGGTATAAACCTAGAGTGCATTTTAAACTGCATTTTGTTTCTTTGGAACATAGTGATCATTACCTCATCTCACAAAGTCGTTCGTGATGGTGAACACATGATGTTCACCTTCTCAAGTTCGTTTCGGGATGTAAGTAGAGCAGCTATAACCTGCTCCCAAAGTCATTCCGTCAAGATTGAACTCAACTCACCACGAGTAGCTTCGAACAACAACAACACCACCAACACCACCAACAATAGCAACAACACCATAAACAACAATAACAATAACAACATAAACAACACCAACTACAATAACAACATACAACAACAACTACAACCAAAACTACAACTACAACAACAATAACTACATACACAACAACAACTACAACACAAACAACAACAACAACAACAACAATAATGTAGCAATAATGTACTCCTCTCCTATTCTGTTCTGCTGCGATAGAACTTAGTTGCGGATTGCCACTGATGGTAAAGTTCGTAGGTTGAGAACCCAAGAATGACGTCCGTGGCCTTGTTCCTCTTTGTCGGCGGTAGATCAAAGTGGTTTCAACGTGGCCAGGATAGACTGCATGAAATATGATCCATGGGATCGCTGCATAGCAACCTCTAGCTGCAGCCGACGACTTATATTCACGTGATCAAGGTGATGTCGACATGATCAGTAGGATTGCGTCAATGTGATGAATGGGATGACTGGAAGACTATCTCTATAAGCTACTGACGACCTGTAATCACGACCACTACATAATATGAGGGTAGTTACCTTGCTTGCTGCGTGTCTATCTCAACTGCCTCTCTCCGTCGCCTAAATCTCAACTCAAATCTGCCTCAACTGCCTCTCTTCGTCTCCTGCCTTCCACTGAGCGTCTTTTTCGAAAGTATTCTTCTGTCAATCTCTGAAGTCGTCTTTATTCTCCGCCGCCTACTCTCAACTGAGTATCTCTTTCTTCTTCTTCTTCTTCATCGTACGCAGTCAGACAGTAACCATTATTTTTTCGAAAAAAGCGGCGGTCATCCTGAGGCTGTCGACACTGCCATAGAGCTTGTCTTGTGGTTCCACTGGTGATGGCCACACCTGCTCTCTCTGATCCTCGTATGTCGGGCTGTTCTGCAGCAGATGCTTAGCGGTCATTTTCTCGGTACCACACGGGCATTCGTCGGTACCACCTATCTTTAATTTGTTGAATAGGTGGTACCTCAGTCTATTGTGGCCAGTGCGAAGTCTTCTTCTTCTTCTTCTCCGTACACAGTCAGACAGTAACCATTATTTTTTCGAAAAAAGCGGCGGTCATCCTGAGGCTCTCGCCACTGCCATAGAGCTTGTCTTGCAGTTCCACTGGTAATAGCCACATCTGCTCTCTCTGATCCTCGTATGTCGGGCAGTTCTGCAGCAGATGTTCAGTGGTCATTTTACCAGTACCGCACGGGCATTCGTCGGTACACCCTATCTTCAATTTGTTTAATAGGTGGTACCTCAGTCTGTTGTGGCCAGTGCGAAGTCTGAAGACAACTACCTGCTCTCTTCGGTTCAACTGGTAATAGGCATCGTTTTTGGTGTAACCAGTATGTTCGGTTTCCCATTTGGTCATGTATCTGGCTTTGATAAGCCGTTTTGACTCTTCGTACGTCATACTGGTATCTGTTTGTGGTAGTCTTGCACCTTCTTTTGCCAGTCTGTCTGCCTCCTCGTTGCCTTGGATGTTGCAGTGTGACGGGACCCACTGTACCACTACCCTTTTTGGTGCGGACTGCTGGCACAGTTTGCAGAGTGCTGCTCTTAAGTCATTGAGCTCAGTGTTTTTCTGGCTTTTTAGCGCTGTGACTACGGCGAGAGCATCTGTGAGCAGGACTATATGGCTCTCATTTTCACTGTGTGTCACCATTTCTTCCACTGCCGCCCTCAGTGCCTCTGCCTCCGCTCTGAAATTGCTTGTGTACTTACCAGTAGCGAATGACAGTGTTATTTTTCTGCCATTTGGTAGGTTCAGGAATGCCCCTGCCCCTCCGTTCTGTGTAGTGTTTGTTACAGAACCGTCGGTGTATGCATGGGTCCAGTCCATGCTTGGGTAGCTTTTCGTTATGAAGCTTAGGGTAGTGTCTCTCCTTTCTTTTTCAGTCTGGCAGTTTTTGTTTGCAATACCTGGTATATTTTCTACCACCTCTGGAAATATATCCTGCCTCCAGGTAGGTTTTCGTACAGTAGTGATGGGTTTTGGTGTTGTTAGTGCGTTTATGGGATCTTCGTGCATCTTTGCTTTGGCTATTTCTGCAAAGTTTCTCCGCTTTAGTTTCCCATTTCCCAAATTGTTTAGTCTCTGGTACATTGGGTGGTCCGTCAGTCTTCGGAGTTTCTCTGACTGCAGCTGGGCTCTGCAGTCTCTTCTATCGGTCATGGATTGCAGTTTTGTAATCTTTTCAAGTTCTACAATTGGCGTTGACTTCATGCCACCTGTTATAATTCTCATGGCTTGGTTTTGAAGTTTGTTAACTTTATCGAAGTTCGCCTTCGCTGCTGTTGTCCATGCCGCAATGCCATACTCGAGAACTGGTCTCACTCTTCCAGTGTACAGTTTCTTTAGTATGCCTTCGTCTGCTCCCCAGCTTGTGCCAGCAAGTTTCCTCATGATTGCCATTCTTTCTCTGGCTTTCATTCGGTTTCTCTCAATCTGACTTTTCCATGTCATGCGCCGATCAAATGTGACTCCCAGATAGGTTGGGTTGTCGTTTGGCTGCAGGATTTTGCCATTTAGACTTAATTTGGTACTTTGGGGTTTTAATGAAAGCGAGAATATTGTGCACGTGGTTTTCTCCTCGTTTATTTTGACCAGCCATGAGTTCGCCCACTCTTCCAGCGATGTTAGGGCCGTCTGCATCCGATTTCTTGCTATGGTGAGATTCTTTTCAGAGGTCCACATAGCCAGATCGTCTGCAAACATTGAGCTATGGACTCTTCTTGGTATATTCTCTGTAATATCGTTTATATATACCAGGAAGAGTTTGGGTGACAGTACTCCCCCTTGGGGTACTCCCTGCTCGAGTGTCACCTTTTTGCTCATCTGCCCTTGTACTTGGACTCTGGCCGTTCTTTGTTTGAGGTAGTGGTTGATCCACTTGTACATCTTCCCACAGACATCACTTCTTCTTAGCTTGACTCTAAGTCCGTCCTTCCAGACTTTGTCAAATGCCTTTTCCAGATCCACCCAAACAGCTACTGTGTGTTTCTGTGCCTGGTAGGCATCTTCTATCTCCTGGGCTATGAGGATGACCTGGTCCTCAGTGGATCTGTGCTGTCTAAAGCCGGCTTGCTGTAGAATTAGTATTCGTTTTTCTTCCATATGCCACATCAGTCTGGTGTTTATGATCCGTTCCATCAGCTTGCCGACACAGCTCAGTAGGCTGATGGGCCTGTATCCATTTGGATCTGTTTTATCCTTTCCTGTTTTTGGTACTGGTACCAGTATTGCATCTTTCCATGCCTGGGGTACAATACCCCTTTTCCAGCTTTGGTTCAGGACTGACAGTAGTTTCCTCTTCGCTGTTTGGCCCAGCCCCATCAGCATTTCGTTTGTTATCCTGTCTTTTCCGGGAGATTTCCTTTTCTTTAGTGTTCTCATAGCCTCTTCCATTTCGCGCATTGTTAGTTTGGCCATCATGTGCTCTTCGGGAGCCGTATTTATGTTTTCGTGTCCCTTTAGCTCTTCGCTAATGTCTGTATGCTTATCTGCAGGGACCTCGATGTGGTTTGCTCTGGCATAGTGATCGACAAAGGCGTTTGCGGCTTTCTTACCTGTGATCAAGTTCTCGCCCTGCTTGATAGTAATTTGTTTATTTGACGGGGTTTCGTCGTTCATGGCTCTGACTAGCTTCCATAGCTTGTTCCCGTCTTTGTCCAGGTTTAGACTTTCCGTTTTTTTTTTCCAGCTTTCTCTTGCTGTTTGCTTGAGAGTGTGTTTGTACTTCGCCGCGGCGGCTTTGAGGGCGATGTTTGCCTCCATGGATTTTTCTCGCTCTGCCATGTTCCTAGCATTTGTTACTGCATCTTCCACTTTCTGCAACTCATCATTCCAGTAGGGCTTATAGTTTTTCCTAGCCCCTCTTGGGATGGTTTCAGTGGCGGCTTGCATTATTGCCTTGCTTAGGCTTTCCACCATGGCCTTCATTTTGTTGTTTCGTGTGTTGATGGTTTCACACAGCCCATCTGTCAGGATTGCAAATCTGTCCCAGTCGGCTCGTTTGTAATTCCAATGTGGGAGCGGTTTTGTTTCCTGTGGGCGTATCTCTTTCGAATGTGTTCTCAAGAAATCTGATTCTCAACTCAAATCTGCCTCACCTTGTCGCCTGCTCTCCACTGAGCGTCTCCTCCGGAAGTGTTCTCCTGTAATCAAATCATTTTTCTCCGCTGCCTGATATTAACTGAAATTCTTGAATTTCTTATACAATTTTAATTTACAGTAGATAAATATTAGATAAACATCAGTCTAATAAAACCTTTACAGTTCCTTGTGGATCATAAGTGGCCAGCAATCACACACCAAATCCTCATGTCACAGACAGTCTGCGCTAGCTCGGACCACGTCTCTCCAGTCTCTTTGATGTTTGCCTTAAACACTCTCTACCATGTAGTAGGGCATCCTCTAGCTCTCTTCACCATAAAGAAGGGCAGCCTCTAGTTCTCTTTGCCATATAGAAGGGCATCCTCTAGTTCTCTCCACCATGTAGTAAGGCAGCCTCTAGTTCTCTCCGCCATGTAGTAAGGCAGCCTCTAGTTCTCTCCGCCATGTAGTAGGGCAGCCTCTACCTTTCTCTACCATGTAGTAGGGCAGCCTCTAGTTCTCTTCGCCATATAGGAGGGCAGCCTCTAGTTCTCTTCGCCATATAGGAGGGCAGCCTCTAGTTCTCTTCGCCATATAGGAGGGCAGCCTCTAGTTCTCTTCGCCATATAGAAGGGCAGCCTCTAGTTCTCTTCGCCACATAGGAGGGCAACCTCTAGTTCTCTCCGCCATGTAGTAGGGCAGCCTCTACCTCTCTCCACCATGTAGTAGGGCAGCCTCTACCTCTCTCCACCATGTAGTAGAGCAGCCTCTAGTTCTCTCGACCATGAATGAGTAAGCCTGCCCCTATTTCACTCTCCGCTGGTGTTCCAGAACAAAGACTGTTTGTAATGTTGCCAACTGGTTTCCTGAATGTGCGACCAATTCAATGTGCACGGGTCCTTTCTAAGAACTGCTTCCCCGGTTTCCTCCCCATTATTGATCTTATCATACCATATCAATTCCTCTATTCTCCATATGCACCCATTTATGAAAGTGCACCTATGGTTTGTGTTTAGGTAGTCCTCCATGTTTCAGAACAATACAATAGAACCGACTTTACATTAATTTTTGTGCTAGATTTTATTTCTTTAAATTTCCATAAATTTCCCTACGTAATGAAAATACCGCACACCTTTCGAATCCGGATTTTGACATTTGTATCCGCGTCTCCAGTTTTGTTGATGTTCCTGATCTCTGAAGGCTCTCACAATGTCATCATTGCAGCTGCATTGATTCTGAAAACCTGTGTTTTGGCCCCGTGTGTTTGCGGACCGAAAAGTATCGATGGCAGCCTGCAAACAAGGAAGGCCGCGTATCGAATCCCTATTTCTGCATGTGTATGTGCGTGTGTGTGTGAGTGGGTGTGTATACAGTGTATCAATATACGACTATATGCACTATTTGTCTTCTCTTCCTCTGCTTCTTCTTCTTCCTCTTCTTCATCTTTTGCGTTCGTTCTCAATCACCCAATACCAAGCCATGAAAGGGCCTTGCAAGTAGCAGGGTGTAGTCCAGAGAACGGAATGTGTTGTGTCGCTAGTTTACAACTTGACTGCGATATTTGCACCTTTCCGGTTCGACACATCCGTCTTCGGCAGGTCTGCTTCTTCTAATGATCCATAGAAGACTGGCTTATTCAATCATTTACGTGGGTAACAACTATTGGTTACTGTTTTTATGCAAACCCTAACCGCTAGGAGTTAGACAGAATTGTTAGTGGACACTTTCGAGACGTTATCTAACAGCTAGTGGACCTCTTTTCCCACACTGGAATTTCTCTACCCCTGTCAGTCGCCTGAAATGACGTGCTCCATGTGTAACAGTGGACCTGGTCTCAAACAAAGAACAACAACAAATTCTACTTAGATTTTCTCAGAGGCATCTGACAACAATTGTTGCAGCCCCGCATGACATCTGAAGCTCACAAGGTAAATCTTATTAACATGCAATTGGTTTGTTGCTGAATGCCAAAACAGTATCCGTATCAGTTCCCATTTCAAACGTCTTTATTGGCTTGTATTCTGCTTTCAATTCTCAACAGTTTTACATTATTGTTAGAGAATTCCCAACACACACTGAAATTGTGTCTGGTGGTCAGGATGTTGACCTTATGCCCTGATGACATGTATTCAAAACCTTGGTTAGGCGTAGTGAAAAAAAAATTCTATCCAAGGCCGAATACGCACCTAATCTGTATAATGCGTCGCAACTGCATGGGTAAATCACCTTCATTCCTTAGCTCTCTGAATCATCCACGTGGACTTCAGCAATGGGAATAAACGCCGGGATGTAGATGATACTTTAAAACAAAATGGAAAGCTCCTGTTTTAGCATATGTCAAGTAATGACTTAATATACATGCATTAGGAATTTCCAAATGCAAATAATCAGGACGATAAATGAATGCTTGTGAATGAATCGATCGTGAGGCTCTGTCAATTATTTGTATTGGGGCGAGTCGATAAAAGTACAGGCTGAGAATGTATGATAATTATTCTTTGAATAAATTTTCACAAAATCCAGTGCAGTGGCAAGTTAAAAGTGGCTTTTGTGTTGTTGCACCTGAAAATGTTGTAAGTGGTTTTTGTATGGCCGGTTTCCGCGAATAGCTGGAAATGGATTTTGTGTGGTTCAATGATGTGTACATTTATACGGTTCATTTGTTGTTGGACTGTACAATATTAGAAATATCCTTTATGTTGTCAGATGGCTTGAACATTAAGATGTGAACTTTGTATGGTCCAACCACAAAAAAGTAAGAAGTGCGCTTTGTGTAATTGCACCGTGAAAAGTGATATTTGTGTGATTGCACAATAAAAAGTGACCTTTGATTTGCGACATAAAAAGTTAGAAGTGATCTATTATGGGAATGCTACGTCAGAAGTATCTTTTATGGAGTTGTGACGTTCAAAATTAAATGTGTTTTTTTTGGAGAGAAAAAATGGAAGTGTCGTTTTTTGGAGTTGTAGAGACAGAAGTTAGAAGTGGTGTATGTGTTGTCGTACCGCCATAATTTAGTTTAGTTGTTACGCGATTTCCCCTGCTGCTATCCAGCATTTACTGTGAACCATCTTCCGATGACTTCGACCATGCTATTCCAGTTGCATTGACTTCCACTTTACTTGTTTTGGCAATATTTGTCCACCGCCACTCTACTCTTTTCCTGTTAACGAGTATTTAAATCCAACGCCTGTTTGGTTAAGTTAGTCTGGCTCTTCTTGTCACTCCCCCCCCCCTTCCCCCCCCCCCCCCCCCCCCCCCGGTTGTTGCCTAAGGGGAGTGTACTGTTCTGTGTTTTGAGTCTTACAACCCTGTTCATCCGACTTGGTGCTCATTTTACTATGGGCGAACTTGCAATGGGCTACAGTAAATTCTAACACATGAAGCTTTGGTTTGTGAGCCGCACCACTAATAACTAGACTATGTGATCTTCTCTGTAGGTCTATCCTTTCAATTTCTATGTTTTCTCTTCTCAATTTACAGCTGGATTTATTATTGTCTTTATTATCACAAATCTGTATTTAGTAATATATCTGACCATATGATACGAAATAAGCAATTTGGGAAATTTATTGGCGGAGGTCCCCAGTCTAGATGTGATACCTTTAGTAACATGCCGTATTTTCAAACTTTGTGGTATGGACAGCTATTGTGACAACAGGATAGATCGATGATAAGAGATGCAGATGAAGACAGAAATATAAAAATTGATAATAACAGGACAAATTGGATGGGACAGTTAAGAGTATCTAAAGTTCTGAGAACAAGGAGCATCTGCACACCAAAGAACAAAGAACACTTGAAGAATTGCTAACAAAGAGCATCCCAAGTTATGAAAACAAAAATCATTCGAAGTCTCGAAGACAAATAGCATTTGAAGTCTTGGAAACAAAGAGCCCCTGCAATTCTCAGAACAAATAGCAACTGCAATGCTGAAAACAAATAGCATCTGTAATTCTGAGAACAAAGAGCATCTGAAGTTCTGAAAACAACAAGCATCTGAAGTCCATAAATGCACAAAGTACATATGGTCGTGAAAGGAATTGATCGTGACATGACACTTGCTGATAAAAGCAAGACGGCCTTTACATTCGTAATGAACAAGGAAAAGTCTGACAGATTGCACATTCACGGCAAGAGAAAGAGAGCGTTTGCAGAACCATAGCAGTCGACTTTAGATTTTGAGATGGCACGAACTGAAATGAACTGGACAGCCTTTTGTTAATATTAAAATTTTCAACCATCCATTTATAACCGTTTATATTTGTTATTGTTAGTATTACTGTTTGGATAGATGGATTGATAACTCATAGATGGATCAGTAACTCATAGATGGATTGGTACAAGAGCTTTGAAAAATAGAGAGGAATGCGTTTACACGCAATTAAATAATGGATACAAAATTCATATATAAAGCGACCATTTGAAGAAAATCTCAAATATCTTCTAAGCTGAGGCTGAGGTACTAAGAATGAATAACTGTAATAGTCATCGTAGAAAAGAAAGTGCTTGTCGTAGACAAGATAACTGTTCTTACAGATTCCCTTTTAGTAATACTGACCATGAAATACAACCAAAACAACGAATTGGCCAGTTCATCTTATGTACTCATGAATTACAGCTATAATTTCAATAAAATAAAAATAAAATTGATTCCTGCAATTATAAGATTCATGGGAATGAGGAGATTTATATTCTAGCGAAAGAAAGAGACGGAAAAATCCTAACTGAAGACAGAGCTACACATAAAGAAATAAAGATAACGATGAAAATTATCTTCAAAGACAAACGGCTCAGAGAACAGCCACAATCTGATATTGCAGAAGCATACTACTCTTTGCCAAGAAGATATCAAGCGACAATATTTATACTGCGAACAGGCTTTAGCAGACTGAAAAATCATATGTTCTACAAATTGTAGATACAGACATGTATCCATGTGGAGGGGGGGGGGGGGGGAAACAACGGCGGAACATGTTCTCCAGGTCTTGCGCGTCCACGAGAAGAGCAGGATGATAAAATGGCCATTCTTAACCCAATTGCCGGATAAACTGTATGGCGCTGAGACAATACTTAGAAGTACTGCTAGCTTTATGTTGGAAATACAAACGATAATTTTAGAGCGCAGGAAGATGATGTCTTTGGTATTATTCTCTTCATTAACTAATTTCATTAACACAAAACCAAGAAACGGATCCTAAAATACTGTCGCCACATTGCCGGATTATGACACCTGATAGTGGGCAATTGAGACGCTAGTCCGGTGAGGCACAGTATACTGACTAGGACGTCGCGTCACGGTCAGGCACAATATACTGACTAGGACGTCGCGTCACGGTCAGGCACAATATACTGACTAGGACGTCGCGTCACGGTCAGGCACAATATACTGACTAGAACTTCTCGTCACGTTTAGACACAATATACTAACTAGGACGTCGCGTCACGGTCAGGCACAGTATACTGACCAGGTCGTCGCGTCACGGTCAGGCACAATATACTGACTAGAACTTCTCGTCACGTTTTGACACAGTATACTGACTAGGAGGTCACAGTCAGGCACAATATACTGACCAGGACGTCGCGTCACGGTTAGGCACAATATACTGACCAAGACCATCATCTCTCATCTATGTTGCGTTCCCTGGAAACAGTCTGCTTTCAAGGCAGTCTGACTGACGAGATGTTGATCGACGTGATCGATGTTGTACTTGACGTCACGCAGATGAAGCCAAACATAGCACATCCGCCTTGAGGACCACGGTCCACCTTCATCAGCACGCTCGGGATGTGAGGAAAGCTACATCAACCCACTCCTTAACGCCCTTTTGAGGACGCACAGAAGAGTAAACTCAAGTATCGTGCAATTAAACAGCAACGACACCTGAAATTGGTTGCAGATATGTCAGATTAACCGTTCAGTGAATGCACATTTTCAATATCATTTAGTTTACCTAGGGAGGTATGAAAGGGTCTTGTGTTTGAATGCTAAAAGCATCAAAGACCTGGTCGCTGCTTGCCAGAGTGACTGGTACTAGCAGATCGCCGAAACGTGATCTGTTAGGTACCCAGAATTAGGTCCCGGAAGCGGAGTCGGAATAATCAATTAGTTCCTGGTTTTGTTTGTTGTGTTCAGTCAAAATAGAGCAAATGATCCATACATCCGTGCGGTCTATGGGGAGGCTAGGATCTAGAGGGATCCATACATGTGCGGTCTATGGGAAGGCTAGGATCTGAAGGGATCAATACATCCGTGCGGTCTATGGGAAGGCTAGGATCTGAAGGGATCCATACATCCGTGCGGTCTATGGGAAGGCTAGGATCTGGAGGGATCCATACATCCGTGCGGTCTATGGGAAGGCTAGGATCTGGAGGGATCCATACATCCGTGTGGTCTATGGGAAGGCTAGGTTCAGAAATAACGTTATCTCCGTCTTACTCTTCATCATCATCATCGTCATCATCACCATCATCATCAACATCTTCTTCTTCGTCTTATTCATCATCATCATTACCATCATTTTCTTCTTCTTTGTCATCATCTGTTTTTACTACTTCATCATCATCATCACCATCATCATCATATTTTTCTCCAACATCATCATCATCATCTTCTTCTTCATTATAATCACCATCTTCTTCTTCTTGTTATTCATCATCATCACTATCATTATGTTCTTTTTCATCGTCATTCTCAACCTGATCATCAACGCCATCATCATCTTCTTCTTCACCATCATCACTATCAGCACGATCTTCTTATTTTTCTTCGCTGAGACAGTTGTTCGCTCTCTACATGCACGCCTATTTCCTTCATAAACTTGACGGCCTGTCTCATGTGTCTGTTGCTGTTATACAGTTTAACACAAATCACAACTATTTCCCTAAAAACTTGACTCAGGTTTATCTCGTCACCCTACAGTTTATCTATCCTTCAGCGAGGTTGAAGTGGGCTATGTTGTAACTATGTTCCTCTTGTAGAATCGATAGACCTGGACAACCTTTTTCTACTGTGTGTCTGTCCTCACTGGACGGATGCATGCATGTGTATCCAGTTTTTAAGTCGTTGAACGAATGAGTTCACAATGAGAGTCGATACTCCACGGTCACCACCCTAGGCTAGCGGTAAGAAAAAGATGTTCCAAGGTAACCAGCCTAGGCTAGCGGTAAGAAAAAGATGTTCCAAGGTAACCACCCTAGGCTAGCGGTAAGAAAAAGATGTTCCAAGGTAACCAGCCTAGTTTAGCCGTAAAAAAAATATATTCCAAGGTAACCACACTAGGCTAGCGGGAGTAAGAAGATATTCCAAGGTAACCACCCTAAGTTAGCGGGAGTAAGAAGATGTTCCATGGTAACCACCCTAAGTTAACAGGGATAAGAAGATGTTCCAAGGTAACCATCCTAGATTATCGGGAATAAAAATATGTTCCAAGGTAATCGCTGGACACTAGACAGAAAAAAGAACAATGCATGTCCGGTGTATTAGGGAATCGCTGGACACTTGACAGAAAAAAGAACAATGCATGTCCGGTGTATTAGGGAATCGCTGGACACTTTACAGAAAAAAGAACAATGCATGTCCGGTGTATTAGGGAATCGCTGGACACTTGACAGAAAAAAGAACAATGCATGTCCGGTGTATTAGGGAATCGCTGGACACTTGACAGAAAAAAGAACAATGCATGTCCGGTGTATTAGGGAATCGCTGGACACTTTACAGAAAAAAGAACAATGCATATCCGGTGTATTAGGGAATCGCTGGACACTTAACAGAAAAAAGAACAATGCATGTCCGGTGTATTAGGGAATCGCTGGACACTTGACAGAAAAAAGAACAATGCATGTCCGGTGTATTAGGGAATAGCTGGACACTTAACAGAAAAAAGAACAATGCATGTCCGGTGTATTAGGGAATCGCTGGACACTTGACAGAAAAAAGAACAATGCATGTCCGGTGTATTAAGGAATCGCTGGACACTTGACAGAAAAAAGAACAATGCATGTCCGGTGTATTAGGGAATCGCTGGACACTTGACAGAAAAAAGAACAATGCATGTCCGGTGTATTAGGGAATCGCTGGACACTTGACAGAAAAAAGAACAATGCATGTCCGGTGTATTAGGGAATCGCTGGACACTTGACAGAAAAAAGAACAATGCATGTCCGGTGTATTAAGGAATCGCTGGACACTTGACAGAAAAAAGAACAATGCATGTCCGGTGTATTAGGGAATCGCTGGACACTTGACAGAAAAAAGAACAATGCATGTCCGGTGTATTAGGGAATCGCTGGACACTTGACAGAAAAAAGAACAATGCATGTCCGGTGTATTAAGGAATCGCTGGACACTTGACAGAAAAAAGAACAATGCATGTCCGGTGTATTAGGGAATCGCTGGACACTTGACAGAAAAAAGAACAATGCATGTCCGGTGTATTAGGGAATCGCTGGACACTTGACAGAAAAAAGAACAATGCATGTCCGGTGTATTAGGGAATCGCTGGACACTTGACAGAAAAAAGAACAATGCATGTCCGGTGTATTAAGGAATCGCTGGACACTTGACAGAAAAAAGAACAATGCATGTCCGGTGTATTAGGGAATCGCTGGACACTTGACAGAAAAAAGAACAATGCATGTCCGGTGTATTAGGGAATCGCTGGACACTTGACAGAAAAAAGAACAATGCATGTCCGGTGTATTAGGGAATCGCTGGACACTTGACAGAAAAAAGAACAATGCATGTCCGGTGTATTAGGGAATCGCTGGACACTTGACAGAAAAAAGAACAATGCATGTCCGGTGTATTAGGGAATCGCTGGACACTTGAATATGACATTCTTTATACAGTACCACCGGAGATCGAGTAAAAGAAAAGGTGATAGCTTTGTCTAAGAAGTTATAAGGCAAGTTATTTATATTATGTTGGGGCTTGAATAAGCCGTGACCCTAATGACGTTGACAATTTCATAGAGAAAAAAGAACAACATTAGTATTTCTGAAACTACATTATGGAAAACTGTAAGGATTATTGGCTTCACATTCCGCAAAGATACAGGTGGTAGTAATATCGTTTGTGAAAATCGCTCATCTAGCAGCTTCTAGAAATAAATATCGGGAAATTAGAGAAATGCACAAAGTCAATTGCGAATTACGTTGCACACCATGCTAATGAAAAGGGAGGGCAATATGTAGATGGAACTATAAAGGGAATTGTGTCAAGTAGTTAAAGACAGCGATTGATAATACTCCATGCAGGTATGAGATGTAATATACTTTTGCAGAATGGTGAGTTCATGTTTATTTCTATATCTACCGACAATCTGGAAAATCAGAGATAATGGCCACATATTTAGAGAGTGTTTTGAGAAAACTCTTCTTCCGTCATTAGATAGAGCCTCCTGTCTGGCTGTAGGCAATGCTTCTTACCATATTGCAGTCATGCTAGAAGACAAGATACAGTCATCAGCAAGTACTAAGGACGATATCAAATTTAGGCTAACAAAGGAGTACATTCAATTAACGAAAATGTCGCTCAAACCTGAACTGTTGTCACTTGTAAAGAATACATAAAGGACAAAGACGTTCCACACTGGCAAAGTAATCCAGGAGTACAAGCTGAATTGTCCTTTTTGTTTAAGATTGCCGCAGTACCATTCACACTTAAATTCTGTAGAATCAGTTTGAACAATAGTTAAGGACAGATGGCAACACAATTTTTAAACTAACAGATGTCAAGAAAACTGGATAGTCTGCTCTCTCGGATATTGACAGACAATTTTGGATTAAATGTAAAGACCATATTATAAGAAACAAAGATGGCTACTGGCAGAAAGACAGTTTGCGATGGAATTAGCCGACAGCAGTCATCAATCTCTTTGAGTCATCTGCTTCTGAATAGGGTGAGTCATTCTACGTGTATGTATATTTTTAGCAAATGTTACATTATTTAATATTTGCTTCAATTTATCATGAAGCTTGAAACATATTTAATTAAAATAAAAACATTGACACAAAAAGACGAGCCTTAGTCATATAATTTTCTTTCAACAAAAAGCAGTTACTGTAAATCCATATATTATAAGCATTAATGAACATCTATACGGAAACAATACCACTATTATAAATGAACTTAAACCTTCTGCTCTTAATGTTTTGTCATTTAGTGGAAGTACTCTTTCGTATTGCACTTCAGTCGAGAAGATCAGGACAACTTTCATAAGTGCGACTCAGGATGTATATAGAGTCACCGTTACCCGCTTCTAAAAAACGTCGTCAAAAGTTCACTTAACTCAGCATGACTACTATCAAACAACAGCAACAAAAACATGTTAGTCTCGAGAGAAACGGGTTCCAACCTTCAAACTGCTGTCCTTAACAGTTTATCTTGACTGAAATTAAAACTCAGCTTTCACTGCAAGGGCAAGCGGCCTTCATTACTCAACCATGCCACTCATAATTTGTTCATCAATTCCTGGTTCATCTCTAGATTCTCTATGACCAGGTAAGATGATCAATTCTTGGTTCATCTCTAGATTCTCTATGACCAGATAAGATTATCAATTCTTGGTTCATCTCTAGATTCTCTATGACCAGATAAGATTATCAATTCTTTGTTCATCTCTAGAGTCTCTATGACCAGATTAGATCATTAATTCTCAGCTCCTCTCTATGACCAGATAAGATCATCAATTCTTGGTTCAGCTCTAGATTCTCTATGACCAGATACGATTATCAATTCTTGGTTCATCTCTAGATTCTCTATGACCAGATAAGATTATCAATTCTTGGTTCATCTCTAGATTCTGTATGACCAGATAAAATTATCAATTCTTGGTTCATCTCTAGATTCTCTATGACCAGATAAGATTATCAATTCTTAGTTCATCTCTAAATTCTCTATGACCAGATTAGATCATTAATTCTCAGCTCCTCTCTATGACCAGATAAGATTATCAATTCTTGGTTCATCTCTAGATTCTCTATGACCAGATAAGATTATCAATTCTTGGTTCGTCTCTAGATTCTCTATGACCAGATTAGATCATTTATTCTCAGCTCCTCTCTATGACCAGATTAGATCATTAATTCGTTGTTCATCTCTCACTTCTTTGTGATCTTTTTGTTCTACGTCGTTTGTTGTAAAACTCTCGCTACCAAGCCCTGAAATGAGTTTTGCATGTAGCAGGAAGTTGATCGAAGAACGGAACGCGTTGTCTCGTAGTTTACAGCTTGACTGCGACTTTTTCACCTTTCGGTCTGACACATCTAACTACATCTGACATGTTTGGGTGTCGGCTTAGCCTCTCCCTTCGATCCTTTCTCCTAAGCTAGTCTGTCCTGTTGCAGATTGTTTTCCATGTTCACCACGTGGAGGTGGAGAAGGGTCGTGTCAGCTCGGGGTCCGTGGCCCTGACTCTAGCATAAATGTTGGGTCACTGGTCGCTGCAGCTCATGCACTGCTCAGCAACTTGATCCGATTATCTTCTTCTTCGTCTTCTTCTTCGTACGCTGTCAATTGTCAATCTGTATCTTTTCGAAAAAAGCAGCGGTCATCCTGAGGCTGTCGACACTGCCATAGAGCTTGTCTCGTGTTGCCACTGGTGATGGCCACATGTGCTTTCTCTGGTCCTCGTATGTCGGGCAGTTTTGCAGCAGATGTTCAGCGATCATTTTTCCTGTACCACAACTGCATTCGTCAGTGCCACCTATCTTCAGCTTATTGAATAGGTGGTACCCCAGTCTGTTGTGGCCTGTGCGGAGTCTGAAGACCACGACCTGCTCTCTTCTGTTCAACTGGTAATAGGCATCATTTTTGTGTGTAGCCAGTATGTTCTGTTTCCCATTTGGCCATGTATCTGGCTCTAATGAGCCTTTTTGACTCTTCGGTCACACTAGAATCTGGTTGTGGTAGTCTTGCACCTCCTTTTGCCAGTCTGTCTGCCTCCTCGTTGCTTGGACGTTACAGTGGTATGGAACCCACTGCACCACTACTCTTTTTGGTGCGGTCTGCTGGCATAGTTGACAGAGTACGGCTCTTAAATCATTAAGTTCAGTATTTTTCTGGCTTTTAAGTGCTGTGACTATGGCCAGGATCCGATTATGATATAGCTTATTATTCTTTGTCCATTCCTAACTTCTCTAGAATGATATAATTTGCTTTCCTACAAATAAACTGTAAAAGCCCTGAAATCTATATGGGCATCACGTTTAGGGTGAAAAGGTTAACGCAGTGTTTCCATAATCGTGACATACTCCAAAAACTATTGTAAACGACCAACGCCTACAACGCTCATCCAGTTTATACAGGATATATTGTTGTTATTCAAGATATGTGAAGTGTTGATGTCATTGATACCAAATATGTTCTCTATTGACCAAAGAGTTTCCGGTTAAGAGAGCATATTTGCGTGATATTAATAATACGAAGGTCAAAGACCCTTTCCCGCGCAAATTGAAAGACTCAATTTCATGTAATGAAACAGTTATTAGAACAATGAAACGTATTTTGTAGAGTCAGTTTAGACATGGCCATCTTTAATAGAATCTAAACTACAGATGGTCATTGTTTAGATGAGGCACCATCTCTACAGCGATAGTCGGCTGTAGCTGATCTCTGACGTTATATGTCTCTTGCTTTGATCTAACAATCTGCCAGAATTGTCCCCTGACCATCTTTTAATGTTATCCTCCAACTTCATTGTTTAGCTATGGCGCGTATGCCCTCCACCTAAAACTCTACCACCCACTCTACCACTCTATTATTGAAGACACTCTACCACTCTACTGTACATACGCTCTACCACTCTACTGTGCATACACTCTACCACTCTACTGTACATACACTCTACCATTCTACTGTACATACACTCTACCACTCTACTGTACATACACTATACCACTCTACTGTACATACACTCTACCACTCTATTATTGAAGACACTCTACCACTCTACTGTACATACACTCTACTGTACATACACTCTACCACTCTACTGTACATACACTCTACTGTGTATACACTCTACCACTCTACTGTACATACACTCTACTGTACATACACTCTACCACTCTACTACACATGCCCTCTTCTACTTAGACACTTTACTACCTCGCAATTCCGACAATCTACCATTCTACTAGTCAAAACACTCTACCATTCTACTAGTCAAAACACTCTACCCTTCTGTCTTTCATACACTATCATTCGGGTACTCAGATGGTCTACCACTTAACCTCTCAGACACCCTAACACTCTACTACTGAGAAAAAGCGTATCTACCTACCACTTTTGAAATAGTAAGACATAACTATGTTTCTGAGTAACAGATCCACAGCTTCAAGTTGTCAAACAAGGCAGGAAATGCTAGCAATGTAAGTAGGGCAAACACATAATAGGGGAACAAGTTTCAGGGTGAATTACGTACTCAACAGGAGGATAAAATAATAGTCTGAGAGTGAATTACGTACTCTGTCAACTATGCCAGCAGTCCGCACCAAAAAGGGTAGTGGTACAGTGGGTCCCATCACACTGCAACATCAAAGGCAACGAGGAGGCAGACAGACTGGCAAAAGAAGGTGCAAGACTACCACAAACAGATACTAGTATGACGTACGAAGAGTCAAAACGGCTTATTAGAGCTAGATACATGACCAAATGGGAAACCGAACATACTGGCTACACAACAAACGATGCATATTACCAGTTGAACCGAAGAGAGCAGGTCGTTGTCTTCAGACTTTGCACTGGCCACAATAGACTGAGGTACCACCTATTCAACACATTGAAGATAGGTGGTACCGACGAATGCCCGTGTGGTACCGGGAAAATTACCACTGAGCACCTGCTGCCCGACATACGAGGATCAGAGAGAGCAGATGTGGCCATCACCAGTGGCAACACAAGACAAGCTATATGGCAGTGTCGACAGCCTCAGGATGACCGCCGCTTTTTTCGAAAAAAATAATGGTTACTGTCTGACTGCGTACGAAGAAGAAGAAGAAGAAGAAGTACTCAACAGTAGGATAAAATAATAGTCTGAGAGTGAATTACGTACTCAACAGGAGGATAAAATAATAGTCTGAGAGTGAATTACGCACTCAACAGGAGGATAAAATAATAGTCTGAGAGTGAATTACGTACTCAACAGGAGGATAAAATAATAGTCTGAGAGTGAATTACGCACTCAACAGGAGGATAAAATAATAGTCTGAGAGTGAATTACGTACTCAACAGGAGGATAAAATAAGTCTCAGAGTGAATTACGTACTCAACAGGAGGATAAAATAATAGTCTGAGAGTGAATTACGTACTCAACAGGAGGATAAAATAATAGTCTGAGAGTGAATTACGTACTCAACAGGAGGATAAAATAATAGTCTGAGAGTGAATTACGTACTCAACAGGAGGATAAAATAATAGTCTGAGAGTGAATTACGTACTCAACAGGAGGATACAATAATAGTCTGAGAGTGAATTACGTACTCAACAGGAGGATACAATAATAGTCTGAGAGTGAATTACGTACTCAACAGGAGGATAAAATAATAGTCTGAGAGTGAATTAAGTACTCAAGAGGAGGATACAATAATAGTCTGAGAGTGAATTACGTACTCAACAGGAGGATAAAATAATAGTCTGAAAGTGAATTAAGTACTCAACAGGAGGATAAAATAATAGTCTGAGAGTGAATTACGTACTCAACAGGAGGATAAAATAATAGTCTGAGAGTGAATTACGTACTCAACAGAAGGATAAAATAATAGTCTGAGATTGAATTAAGTACTCAACAGGAGGATAAAATAATAGTCTGAGAGTGAATTACGTACTTAACAGGAGGATAAAATAATAGTCTGAAAGTGAATTACGTACTCAACAGGAGGACAATATGAGCAGGAATGTAGCACCCTGGGATGAACAAATCATCTCATTTAGAGTGAGTGGTCTAGACGAGACGAAGATAGCGTTTTAAGTGGGAAGTAAACATGTGAATCTGAACGAACATGTCTCTCAGAGTGTACCACGCAGACAGGATGAAGGCATTACTATAGACGGGAGGCTAACAATATAGAGTGAACAGAGGATAGTCTCTCAGAGTGTACCACGCAGACAGGATGAAGGCATTACTATAGACAAGAGGCTAACAATATAGAGTGAACAGAGGATAGTCTCTCAGAGTGTACCACGCAGACAGGATGAAGGCATTACTATAGACGGGAGGCTAACAATATAGAGTGAACAGAGGATAGTCTCTCAGAGTATACCACCCAGACAGGATTAAGACGCCACTATAAATTGGAGGATAAAGTCATGAGTTCCATATTTTAAATATTTTTGATCTATTACAACGGATCTTCAACGAGGAGACCACATTTGAAATGATAGGCCATCCTAAAAAGTAGACCAGGAGGGCTATAGAATATGGCAATGGTATATGTTAGATTATCTGTACCAATACTCAATGGATGCTCAAGAGTTTCGCTGATTAGAAACTTCGTATGCGCTTCTCTTCAACACCTGAAGGTGTTCAAGTCTGTTTGTGTACATACTTGCAAATGACTATGCAGACAATGGCGGATGGTTAGTCTATTGTGTCTCTGTGTATGTAATGGACTGGCCGCGTGCATTTTTCCCTTTCATGCAAGTCAACATTTGGAAGTGATATCGCTATCGTTATCATTTTTGCCCGACTGTGGCCAACAGTTTGCGTTATTCTATTTCCAACTGCTTAGGTTCTTCTACAGGCGCAGCGTCTATACGGGCCCTCTGAGCCTTCGTTAGTCTTCAACAGGTGGAGTCTCTAAGAGGTGGCGTCTCTAAGAGGTGGTGTCTCCAAGAGGTGGTGTCTCTAAGAGGTGGTGTCTCCAAGAGGTGGCGTCTCTAAGAGGTGGCGTCTCTAAGAGGTGGCGTCTCTAAGAGGTGGCGTCTCTAAGAGGTGGCGTCTCTAAGAGGTGGCGTCTCTAAGAAGTGTTTTTCCACATTATTCTTCTTTTTCTTCTTCTTCTGGTTCCTCTTCCTCTTTTCTGGTTCCTCTTCTTCTTCTTCTTCTGTCTCTTCTTCTACTGCTTCTTTTGCTTCTGCCTCTTGCTCATTGTCTTTTTATTTTGATTCTGTTCGTTTTTCATCTTCATCTTCTTCTTTATCATTGTTTTCTTGTTCTTCTTGTTCTTCTTCTACTTCTTCTGCATCTTCTTTTTTCTACTTCTTTTTCTTCTTCTTCTACTATTCTTTTTATTTAAATATTCTTCTACTTCTTTAATTCTTTCTTTCTTTACCTCCTTCAAACCCTTCCTTTCTGTTTACAATTTTTCATTCTATCTTCGTTTTTCTTACTGTTTTCATGTTTCGTTGATCCCCCGTCTATAAACCTATGCTTTTAATCCGTGTATCTAATTTAGGCCTGGAATCTAGAGCTTCCTTTCATACTATTTCGACCGCATTTGTCAATAGGCATTTACTCTGTGTGGATAGCGATGCGCGCAACGCTATGAAATTGACATCCTTCTTCCTGGTCAGTAAAACCAATGTGCCACATTCTTACAAGTAGTTCCGACCAGCCGAACGCTTCCTCATACATGTATGGTTACCCGATGATATTTGCACCCCGAATATAAACGAAAAATTAATCGTGACATATATTGACTTCAGAAATTTGCGAATATATATTTGGAAGGTTCGTAACTGAAAACACGAACAAATACGCTTGTAAGGAGAGCCAAATTCAAGATAAAAGCAAGCAATTTGTGTTGCTGACACAATGCTTCATGTCTACCATAGAATACTAAAATTTGATTCCAGGACAGACAGAATAACGAACACTAAAAAATATTCATGTTTGAAGCGGATGAATAAGGTTCATAAGTATATAATTTTTACGTGTTTCCAAGAAACCAGTTCATGCACTGCTTGTGTGATCTGGTTGCAAGTTCCTGAAGGCTAGGTCTTCCATATGTCCTGTCGGTGAAATTCAAAACATTGTGCAGGGTCAGTATATAGAAACAGGAATATATTACAGAGAGCTTTAGAATACATGTAGAGCAGATTGGTGAGGGAGGGCTGTAGGAGGGTGGTGGTGGGGGAAATGGGATTTGGATGGGGGGGGGGGGGGGGGAATCCAACTTAAAAAAGCAGTAAGAACAAAAACTTTCGTAATTTAAAAATCTCTTTGATATGACATCTATCTGACAACTTTTCTCTGCTGTGCAGTAACTATGGACTCCACGTTAGTCGGACAGACAGTTAACTAAGGACCGCACGTTAGTCCCACAGCCAGTTAACTAAGGCCCGCACGTTAGTCCCACAGACATTTAACTATGGACCGCACGTTAGTCCCACAGCCAGTTAACTAAGGACCGCACGTTAGTCCCACAGACAGTTAACTATGGACCGCACGTTAGTCCCACAGCCAGTTAACTAAGGACCGCACGTTAGTCCCACAGCTAGTTAACTAAGGACCTCACGTTAGTCCCACAGACAGTTAACTAAGGACCCACGCTAGTCAGACAGCTAGTTAACTAAGGACCGCACGTTAGTCCCACAGCCAGTTAACTAAGGACCGCACGTTAGTCTCACAGACAGTTAACTAAGGACCACACGTTAGTCAGACAGCCAGTTAACTAAGGACCGCACGTTAGTCAGACAGCCAGTTAACTAAGGACCGCACGTTAGTCCCACAGCCAGTTAACTAAGGAGCTCGCGTTAGTCAGACAAATAGTTAGCTAAGAGCCGTACGTTAGTCAGACAGATAGTTAACTAAGGAGCTCGCGTTAGTCAGACAGCCAGTTAACTAAGGAGCTCGCGTTAGTCAGACAGACAGTTAACTAAGGAGCTCGCGTTAGTCCCACAGCCAGTTAACTAAGGACCGCACGTTAGTCCCACAGCAAATTAACTAAGAACCGCACGTTAGTCCCACAGCCAGTTAACTAAGGACCGCACGTTAGTCCCACAGCCAGTTAACTAAGGACCGCACGTTAGTCAGACAGCTAGTTAACTAAGGACCGCACGTTAGTCTCACAGACAGTTAACTAAGGACCGCACGTTAGTCAGACAGCCAGTTAACTAAGGACCGCACGTTAGTCCCACAGCCAGTTAACTAAGGACCGCACGTTAGTCCCACAGCCAGTTAACTAAGGACCTCACGTTAGACCCACAGCCAGTTAACTAAGGACCGCACGTTAGTCCCACAGACAGTTAACTGAGGACCGCACGTTAGTCTCACAGCCAGTTAACTAAGGACCTCACGTTAGTCCCACATCCAGTTAATTTAGGACACCACGTTAATCTTACAACCAGTTAACTAAGGACCTCACGTTAGTCCCACAGCCAGTTAACTAAGGACCGCACGTTAGTCCCACAGCCAGTTAACTGAGGACCGCACGTTAGTCCCACAGCAAGTTAACTAAGGACCGCACGTTAGTCCCACAGCCAGTTAACTAAGGACCGCACGTTAGTCCCACAGCCAGTTAACCAAGGACCGCACGTTAGTCAGACAGCTAGTTAACTAAGGACCGCACCTTAGTCCCACAGCCAGTTAACTAAGGACCCCACGTTAGTCCCACAGCCAGTTAACTAAGGACCTCACGTTAGACCCACAGCCAGTTAACTAAGGACCGCACGTTAGTCCCACAGACAGTTAACTGAGGACCGCACGTTAGTCTCACATCCAGTTAACTAAGGACCTCACGTTAGTCCCACATCCAGTTAATTAAGGACCGCACGTTAGTCTTACAACCAGTTAACTAAGGACCTCACGTTAGTCCCACAGCCAGTTAACTAAGGACCGCACGTTAGTCCCACAGACAGTTAACTAAGGACCTCACGTTAGTCCCACAGCCAGTTAACTAAGGACCGCACGTTAGTCCCACATCCAGTTAACTAAGGACCGCACGTTAGTCCCACAGCCAGTTAACTAAGGACCGCACGTTAGTCCCACAGCCAGTTAACTAAGGAGCTCGCGTTAGTCCCACAGCCAGTTAACTAAGGAGCTCGCGTTAGTCAGACAAATAGTTAGCTAAGAGCCGTACGTTAGTCAGACAGCCAGTTAACTAAGGAGCTCGCGTTAGTCAGACAGACAGTTAAATAAGAGCCGCACGTTAGTCAGACAGACAGTTAACTAAGGAGCTCGCGTTAGTCAGACAGACAGTTACCTAAGGAGCTCGCATTAGTTAGACAGACAGTTAAATAAGGAGCTCACGTTAGTCAGACAGAGAGTTAACTAAGGACCGCACGAAAGTCGGACAGTTTTAGATAGAAGAGTTCAAGCACACATGGCTTGCTTTTAATGAAACTCAAACATTAAAAACAAGTATATTTATGTCTCTTTGGATGTGTCCGCGAAGCTATTCGTAGAGCAGAGCTTGTCCGTGGCCTACTTTAGATAGGCCGCCCATGGTTTGATCATGGCCAACTCTAGATATTGTAAAGAAGGCAATGGTCTGACTCACTGTTAAAACCCCTTGAGACGTCAAATTCCATCGCCGACGAAATAACAAAACTCACGTTGTGCCAATGTTTATAACCAACTCATGCTCCACACGGAGAAATCAAACAAATTCAAGGTACAAAACCCAACAAATCCCTGTTGAGAGTGATCCTTCCACAGAATCATGTCCTGAAACCAACTGCGTATCCACATTTGCTTTGCGAACACACTATTATAATTGCACTGATAGTTGACACGTGCAAGTTTCGTTATTTAGTCAGCCATGGAGTGTGACGTTTTCCAGGGATTTTTCCTTCAGTCACCAGGCCTATATCTGCAATAGGTTGGGGCTTGCCACTGCAGCTGCCATGAAATGTGCATATAAATATTTATTGTATATCAGATAGAAAGAAATACCCAATCCTTTTTGAGTTTTGAAAGAGTACTCATTTTGTCAAAAGGGTAGCTTTCAAACTAGTCAGTCACACTTACCTCTAAATTTTATTGAATCTTTGTATTGACTGATTTGTTTTTTTTTGTAAGGGCTAAACAAATCTTGTATGTAGGCTAAATTGTGTACGCAAGACTGAAGTTGGGCCCCTTTGTTGTAGAATGAGAACTGATTAGCTGATTCGAGGAAGATAATTCAAGAACAAGTGCCATTAGAAACTTGAAAATGTGCTACGATTGGCGAAGAGTTGGTGCGGGAGTCTTCAGTTTGAGATTCTTCTACCCTGCAGTGTAATAGACCGCATTGTTTATGCATGTTACTTAACTGAACGTCTTTACACTGGTTTAGAAGACTCTGCAGTCTGTATACAACCAGTTTCTTGAAAGGTGGTTAGCCGATGCGCGAGTCTATCTTAATAGACTCAAACACTAGAGCGAAGTAGACTCGCAGCCTATTAGGCGACGTCTATGCTGCTCTTTACAAATCACTTAACCATCGCCGGTGTTATGCCATGTCACACAGTTAGTCGCCCCTTACGACATGCTCTCTGTGAGGCAGTGGTGCTATTCTTGCCTTTCTCATATACAAAGACCCCGACGGATCACTGGTGATATTCTTTTAGTGTGAGTAGGAGCGCGTAGCCAAGGGGTAGCAAACTTGGCCTGCAAACCAATCGCACAAGGTTCAAATCTAGTGACCAGGAATGACATTTAATTGGTATGTTGATGGTATGACAGCCGGAGCAACATATTTCATGTTTTGTCGTCGGTACACAGAATTCTTGGAGTAACAAGAATGGATAGAATCAGAAACGAAGATATTAGGAAACAAATATGTACAATACCAATGCTAGACCTCATCATGAGACAGAAAACCAAATAGTTTGCGACAAACACCAGATAGTATCCCGCAAAAAGCAATGCTATACATATATAATGAATACAAAGCCAAGGGCCGACCACGCAAAAAATCTATAGCAGAAATAACAGAAGCAGTAAAGTTCCCCGTGTATGAAGCACAAACTAGGGCCCGGTCAAGAAACCTATTCATAACCTGACGCTGAAAAGCCATAAGCAAGGCAATAGGGGAAAAGGTGTAGTCGTCGGTACTTTCAGCAAGAAAAGGGACTGGGCTCGTATAAAGACGCCCAGATCTAATGAATTCCGCTCTATGAGCAATTACACGTGTTTTCTCTTAGTGTGCCAGTGCCACTTTGTTACATATAGACACGCAATGCCATTGTAAAGGTATTTAGATAACAAACACTGCTGTTGGGAATAAAGTGTTTGAGACTTCATTGTACCAGTCCTCTGCTTTTTTGTGAAGTCAGGTGGCCGATTCACTTCCACGCTGTCTATCCTAACCTAAGAATAAGCCAGGTACCCGTTTACAGCTGGTTTAACAGCACTGTGTTGATAACGGTTAATGAATCTTGCCGAAAAGATGGAACGCTCTACGAATCTGTCATACATACGCTTACACTGAGAGTACTCTATCCTAATAGTTTTATATATTGTATAATTGTGTAACAACATCGGTGTCGCATCTGAGAAGTAATGAAAGAAAAAGAAAAAGGGAAAGAGAAGAAGGAAAAGTCGTCACTTCGGAAACAAGAACACAAATAATTTCTGCTTATCCATTACCGCACCCCTCCCTACACGCCCACATCCTACGTTCGCCTTGTGTCCTAAGACGAGTGGATTACACTGTGTATTGTGACTTAACGGTACAGTGCTTCCGACATCAGCATTAGTTTGGGTAATGAGCTGAGGCTGACAAAGAGCAGCAGACATAGGACAGCGACACTAAACGTACTGCCAGCAATTCCAGTGCAGATAAATGTTTATGTGGTTACAACGAAGTCACGCAGACCAGGAAGAATTCGTTTTAAATCAGAAAGTGTTCCGTGTGGGAGATCTCCAGGTTCTTAGAAAGAAGACGTAACAATAGATATTTCAGAGAACGTGTGCATCTAGGTCTATCCGGATGCCAAACTGTTCATGTCTGGGTCAGGTTAAACATATTCACCAAGACTCGCATACAGTCAAGGTCACTTGTATTATATTATCAAGACAATAGCAATCGTTATGGTTAGGGGCACCATATTATCTTCTTCTTCTTCTTCTTCGTACGCAGTCAGACAGTAACCATTATTTTTCGAAAAAAGCGGCGGTCATCCTGAGGCTGTCGCCACTGCCATAGAGCTTGTCTTGCAGTTCCACTGGTGATGGCCACATCTGCTCTCTCTGATCCTCGTATGTCGGGCAGTTCTGCAGCAGATGTTCAGCGGTCATTTTACCACTACCGCACGGGCATTCGTCGGTACCACCTATCTTTAATTTGTTGAATAGGTGGTACCTCAGTCTATTGTGGCCAGTGCGAAGTCTAAAGACAACGACCTGCTCTCTTCTGTTCAACTGGTAATAGGCATCGTTTTTGGTGTAACCAGTATGTTCGGTTTCCCATTTGGTCATGTATCTGGCTTTGATAAGCCGTTTTGATTCTTCGTACGTCATACTAGTATCTGTTTGTGGTAGTCTTGCACCTTCTTTTGCCAGTCTGTCTGCCTCCTCGTTGCCTTGGATGTTGCAGTGTGATGGGACCCACTGTACCACTACCATTTTTGGTGCGGACTGCTGGCACACTTTTCAGAGTGCTGCTCTTAAGTCATTAAGCTCAGTGTTTTTCTGGCTTTTTAGCGCTGTGACTACGGCGAGAGCATCTGTAAGCAGGACTATATGGCTTTCATTTTCATTGTGTGTCACCATTTCTTCCACTGCCGCCCTAAGTGCCTCTGCCTCCTGAAATTGCTTGTGTACTTACCAGTTGCGAATGACAGTGTTATTTTTCTGCCATTTGGTAGGTTCAGGAATGCTCCTGCCCCTCCGTTCTGTGTAGTGTTTGTTACAGAACCGTCGGTGTATGCATGGGTCCAGTCCATGCTTGGGTAGCTTTTCGATATGAAGCTTAGGGTAGTATCTCTCCTTTCTTTTTCAGTCCGCCAGTTTTTGTTTCCAATACCTGGTAAATTTTCTACGACCTCTGGAAATATATCCTGCCTCCAGGTAGGTTTTCGTACAGTAGTGATGGGTTTTGGTGTTGTTAGTGCGTTTATGGGATCTTCGTGCATCTTTGCTTTGGCTATTTCTGCAAAGTTTCTCCGCTTTAGTTTCCCATTTCCCAAATTGTTTAGTCTCTGGTGCATTGGATGGTCGGTCAGTCTTCGGAGTTTCTCTGACTGCAGCTGGGCTCTGCAGTCTCTTCTATCGGTCATGGATTGCAGTTTTGTAATCTTTTCAAGTTCTACAATTGGCGTTGACTTCATGCCTCCTGTTATAATTCTCATGGCTTGGTTTTGAAGTTTGCTAACTTTATCGAAGTTCGCCTTCGCTGCTGTTGTCCATGCCGCACCATATTATGAAGAGCCATATTACGGCAGGTGTACCGTACTAACCAAGACTTTGCCTCGCATTAAAGTCAGGTGCACCATAATAGCCAACAGCCCATATCATGCCAGGTGCAACATGCAGACCAAGACCTCACTTGATATTAGGATGAATTGCGTCATATTGATTACGAGCACATGTCATGTCAGGTGCAACAGACTGACCAAGACTTCACTTGATATCAGAGCTAGGTGCAACAGCTGACCAAGACCTCACATCACGTTATGATCAGGTGCACCATACTGATGAGCAGTCTATGTCATATCAGGTGTAACATACTGATCAGGAGTCCATGTCAGGTGTAACATACTGACCATGAGTCCATGTCATGTTAGGTGTAACATACTGACCAGAAGTCCATGTCATGTCAGGTGTAACATACTGGCCAGAATTCTATGTCATGTCAGGAGTAACATGCTGACCAGGAGTCCGTGTCAGGTGTAAAATACTGATCAGGAGTCCATGTCATGTCAAGTTTAACATACTGACCAAGAACCTATATCACGTCAAGATCACGACCATGATCTCAACCCGAGTAAGACTCACGCGCAACATACTAAGTACACCCGCACTTCACGGCAGGGTCTGATGCAACACACTGAGCGTCTGATTAGCGCAGTGTTGAACACTCGCATTTCAAGGCATATGTACACGATTTAACTCCCGTTTCCAGCGGGCTAAAGTCGATCTAGCTGTAAATAGTTACCTATTTTACTTTGGGAAAGAAAGAAAACGAGAAAGGGGACTGGTCAAATAAAAATACTGACCACGACACCACCTATAATCAGGGTTAGGTGATCATACTGATCAAGTCTCAACCTTACATCAAGGTCAGGTCAAACATAATGGCCAAGTCTCAACCTTACATCAGGGTCAGGTCAAACAAACTGGCCAAGTACACCAAGGTCAGGTCAAACATACTGGCCAAGTCTCAACCTTACATCAGGGTCAGGTCAAACATACTGGCCAAGTCTCAACCTTACATCAAGGTCAGGTCAAACATACTGGCCAAGTCTCAACCTTACATCAGGGTCAGGTCAAACATACTGGCCACGTACATCAGGGTAAGGTCAAACATACTGGCCAAGTCTCAACCTTACATCAGGGTCAGGTCAAACATACTGGCCAAGTACATCAGGGTCAGGTCAAACATACTGGCAAAGTCTCAACCTTACATCAAGGTCAGGTCAAACATACTGGCCAAGCCTCAACCTTACATCAAGGTCAGGTCAAACATACTGGCCAAGTCTCAACCTTACATAAAGGTCAGGTCAAACATACTGGCCAAGTCTAAAACCTTACATCAAGGTTAGGTCAAACATACTGGCCAAGTCTCAACCTTACATCAAGGTCAGGTCAAATATATTGGCCAAATACATCAGGGTCAGGTCAAACATTCTGGCCAGGTCTCAACCTTACATCAGGGTCAGGTCAAACATACTGGCCAAGTCTCAACCTTACATCAAGGTCAGGTCAAACATACTGGCCAAGTCTCACCCTTACATCAGGGTTAGGTCAAACAAACTGGCCAAGTACATCAGGGTCAGGTCAAACATTCTGGCCAAGTCTCAACCTTACATCAGGGTCAGGTCAAACATACTGGCCAAGTCTAAACCTTACAACCTTACATCAGGGTCAGGTCAAACATACTGGCCAAGTCTCAACCTTACATCAAGGTCAGGTCAAACATACTGGCCAAGTACATCAGGGTCAGGTCAAACATTCTGGCCAAGTCTCAACCTTACATCAGGGTCAGGTCAAACATACTGGCCAAGTCTCAACCTTACATCAAGGTCAGGTCAAACATACTGGCCAAATCTCAACCTTACATCAAGGTCAGGTCAAACATACTGGCCAAGTACTTCAGGGTCAGGTCAAACATACTGGCCAAGTCTTAACCTTACATCAGGGTCAGGTCAAACATTCTGGCCAAGTCTCAACCTTACATCAAGGTCAGGTCCAACATACTGACCAAGTCTCAACCTTACATCAAGGTCAGGTCAAATATACTGGCCAAGTCTCAACCTTACATCTGGGTCAGGTCAAACATACTGGCCAAGTACATCAAGGTCAGGTCAAACATACTGGCCAAGTCTCAACCTTATATCAAGGTCAGGTCAAACATACTGGCCAAGTCTCAACCTTACATCAAGGTTAGATCAAACATACTGGCCAAGTCTCAACCTTACATCAAGATCAGGTCAAACATACTGGCCAAGTCTCAACCTTACATCAAGGTCAGGTCAAACATACCGGCCAAGTCTCAACCTTACATCAAGGTCAGGTCAAACATACTGGCCAAGTCTCAACCTTACATCAAGGTCAGGTCAAACATACTGTCCAAGTCTCAACCTTACATCAAGGTCAGGTCAAACATAATAGCCAAGTCTCAACCTTACATCAAGGTCAGGTCAAACATACTGGCCAAGTCTCAACCTTACATCAGGGTCAGGTCAAACATACTGGCAAAGTACATCAGGGTCAGGTCAAACATTCTGGCCAAGTCTAAACCTTACATCAGGGTCAGGTCAAACATACTGGCCAAGTCTAAACCTTACAACAAGGTCAGGTCAAACATACTGGCCAAGTCTCAACCTTACATCAAGGTCAGGTGAAACATACTGGCCAAGTACATCAGGGTCAGGTCAAACATTCTGGCCAAGTCTCAACCTTACATCATGGTCAGGTCAAACATACTGGCCAAGTCTCAACCTTACATCAAGGTCAGGTCAAACATACTGGCCAAGTCTCAACCTTACATCAGGGTCAGGTCAAACATACTGGCCAAGTACATCAGGGTCAGGTCAAACATACTGGCTAATTCTCAACCTTACATCAAGGTCAGGTCAAACATATTGGCCAAGTCTCAACCTTACATCAAGGTCAGGTCAAACATAATAGCCAAGTCTCAACCTTACATCAGGGTCAGGTCAAACATTCTGGCCAAGTCTCAACCTTACATCAGGGTCAGGTCAAACATACTGGCCAAGTCTCAACCTTACATCAAGGTCAGGTCAAACATACTGGCCAAGTCTCAACCTTTCATCAAGGTCAGGTGAAACATACTGGCCAAGTACATCAGGGTCAGGTCAAACATTCTGGCCAAGTCTCAACCTTACATCATGGTCAGGTCAAACATACTGGCCAAGTCTCAACCTTACATCAAGGTCAGGTCAAACATACTGGCCAAGTCTCAACCTTACATCAGGGTCAGGTCAAACATACTGGCCAAGTACATCAGGGTCAGGTCAAACATACTGGCTAATTCTCAACCTTACATCAAGGTCAGGTCAAACATATTGGCCAAGTGTCAACCTTACATCAGGGTCAGGTCAAACATACTGAACAGCAGAGTACCCCACGTTCACGTCGTGCGTCTGAAAACAGACTGTTTTACAGCAGCCTGGACAACGAGGCAGGGATCGGCAGTTTGAACACAATTTCTTTGAGCCTGCTGAAAATCCTAACATGACACTACAGCCAGAAGAGCAAAGATCACATTTGTTAGTGCACTATCGGATATTACGAGAAGCCGCTTTAACTGGTTGCCACAGAAAATCTGGAAATGGCGTGTGACTGTCCTATCTCCATTGACATCAGAATCTTTTATCTCAGTTGTCAATCCTGTCACAATCATAATTTTATTCTGTTGATACACTACTCGGTAACACAGTTCTCTCTTTCTCTCTCTCTCTCTCTCTTTCAATTCTATCTCTCTCTCTCTCTCTCTCTCTCTCTCTCTTTCAATTCTGTAACTTCCTCGCTCTCTCTCTCTCTCTCTCTTTCAATTCTGTAACTTCCTCGCTCTCTCTCTCTCTTTCAATTCTGTAACTTCCTCTAACATACGACGCCAACTTAATAACCCTGACTGTATATTTAATGGTGTTCCAAAAACAGTTCTCAAGTTAATAGTTGCACAACATATTTCAATAGCTTTCGTACAAGTCTTATGTGCTACCTATCATCAACTACATCAGGGGTTTCGTACACCTGGCACAGGTGTTATCCCCTGTACTCTAATTAACGCAGGTTTCTATCAGTTGATCTGTTAAGTCAGGGTCCTTCTACTTTAGTCTTTATATCTTTCGAACTAATATATGCTTTTCCATGTATTCATTCTGACTCTGCTATTCTTTTGCTCTCGTACTTGTTCAGGATGTTGTTTTAATAGCTGGTTGAATATTACAATATCTGCTTCAACAACAGCTCTCTTTGCTTCTTCTATTTCTACTTTCGACGAATGATTTGTGGTTGTCTTGGGCGTCGGTATACTTCAACAACTGTTTCTCATATACTTCAATAACTATTTCTCCGATACTTCAATAACTATTTCTCAGATACTTCAATAACTGTTTCTCAGATACTTCAATAACTGTTTCTCATATACTTCAATAACTGTTTCTCAGATAATTTAATAACTGTTTCTCAGATAATTTAATAACTGTTTCTCAGATACTTCAATAAATGCTTCAACAACTGCCTTGACAGGATTCTTCAATATTTCAGCGGAACTGCTCAGTTCAGTCTCTATTTGTCTATCAACTTGTCGGTAGCCATGCTTCTGTCCTTTTGCCGTAAGCGTTCTTAGTCTCCCCCTGATTCTGCTGGTCTTCCTTTGCTTCTTTAAACGGTGGCCCCCCGCCTTTATTTTGACTTTCAGACACCTCGCTATTTTAGGGACTGATCTTTCGACCTCCCTGCTCGGCCCCCTTACATCTCTTCTATCCAACTGTTTGATTGGGACTTCTTGCGGAGTTCGCAACATTGTTTCACATATACCCCGATAGTTCCATCAGCTGGGTAACTCTACTGTTCTTCTCCGTCTTATTAAATATTTTTTGTTGTTGACTGATCCGGCCTCTAACTACTGGTCACAAAACGTTTGTTATTTCCACTAACCAAGTTTATGTTACCAGAATCTGGGTCTGCCATTTACTCTATTTTAAATAACCTAAACGACTACCTTCTGTTTACTTGTCCTACCTCAGATCTAGCGTTGCTGTTAACATTTCCTACCTCAGATCTAGCGTTGCTGCTAACATTTCCTACCGCAGATCTAGCGTTGCTGCTAACATTTCCTACCTCGGATCTAGCGTTGTTGCTAACATTGCCTACCTCAGATCTAGCGTTGTTGCTAACATTGCCTACCTCAGATCTAGCGTTGTTGCTAACATTGCCTACCTCAGATCTAGCGTTGTTGCTAACATTTCCTGCCTCGGATCTATAGCGTTGCTGCTAACATTTCCTACCTCAGATCTAGCGTTGCTACTAACATTGCCTACCTCAGATCTAGCGTTACTGCTAACATACCTACCTCAGATCTAGCGTTGCTGCTAACATACTTACCTCGGATTTATAGCGTTACTGCTAACATTGCCTACCTCGGATCTATAGCGTTACTGCTAACATTGCCTACCTCGGATCTATAGCGTTACTGCTAACATACCTCGGATCTATAGCGTTGCTGCTAACATTTCCTACCTCAGATCTATAGCGTTGCTGCTAACATACCTACCTCAGATCTAGCGTTGCTGCTAACATACCTACCTCGGATCTAGCGTTGCTGCTGACATTTCCTACCTCGGATCTATAGCGTTGCTGCTAACATTTCCTACCTCAGATCTAGCGTTGCTGCTGACATTTCCTACCTCGGATCTATAGCGTTGCTGCTAACATTTCCTACCTCGGATCTATAGCGTTGCTGCTAACATTACCTACCTCGGATCTATAGCGTTGCTGCTACCATTTCCTACCTCGGATCTATAGCGTTGCTGCTAACATTTCCTACCTCAGATCTAGCGTTGCTGCTAACATTTCCTACCTCAGATCTAGCGTTGTTGCTAACATTTCCTACCTCAGATCTAGCGTTGCTGCTTGTGCCTCCTGAACACCTCAAGTCGTCTCGATTCATCGCCTTCTGTACATGCACCTGAAAATTGATTGTTTACTCGTCCGTCTAATAATTGGAATAAACATCTTTTCAGCAGTCTTTAGAATCAGAAACTTCATTGATGGAAAACCCCATTGGGACCCATGACTCTGTCACAGGTGATTAAACATGGAACGAGTTGCGCAATAATGAAAACACCTACTTTATTCGTGGGTTGTTGTGACAGTAGAACCAATACCCAATTTGTGGATATTTGTAGAATGGATATTTATGAGCATCAAGTAAGATATGCTAGCAGGAAACATATGCTATATCTTTGTCTCCTTTTTGGGAAGAAAATAATGGACGCACTGCACTTATCCACGTATTCCTTATTAACTAGAACCGGAATATTTGGACATGACTATGTTTGTCCTTACAGTACTCTGTTATAGCTACCTGTATTTTTGTCACCTGGTTGTCGTCGGAAAGGAAATGTTGACGCTATTGTTGATGATATGTGGTGATTAGTTCTCATATTCATTAAGTAACAGTAAGTAATTGATCAGTTTGCAACTGTGTATTTGTGACACTAAGATCGTACTGCTGTCTACCAGACGGTCAAATACTCTACTAAGACCGTTGATGAGAGTTGTGAATATGACTGGTAGCACTGGCGTGTACATGAAGGTGTCAGAAAAAGCACCACTGCAAGAAGATTTAAATGATTTGAGACAGGCTTACTGCAAGGATTGATTAATTCATTGACTGGTTTATTCATCATTCCGCTCCCAAAGAAGAATAGGACCAACACTACTGCGTGTTCCTCTGGATGACGCCGTATTAAAGCATTTGCAGTGGCAGTTTCAGTAGCAATGGGTTTCCATGATGTGGTTGCTAGCCCACAGCATAACTATCTTTTGTCTCCATTTACGAGAAACTTGGGAGGCTTCAGTGGTCATAAGGATACACTAGCATGCACGCACGCACATTCTCATTAAAGCAAAACACACACACACACACACACACACACAGATACACACATATATATGTAAATGAAAGCAGCCCATATCAGTTTCCATACTTGGGAGGTCAGTACTTTGAGATGGGGCAAAACACAATTGGGGAGATGGAGCGTAACGCAATTGGGGAGATGGAGCGTAACGCAATTGGGGAGATGGAGCGTAACGCAATTGGGGAGATGGAGCGTAACGCAATTGGGGAGATGGAGCGTAACGCAATTGGGGAGATGGAGCGTAACGCAATTGGGGAGATGGAGCGTAACGCAATTGGGGAGATGGAGCGTAACGCAATTGGGGAGATGGAGCGTAACGCAATTGGGGAGATGGAGCGTAACACAATTGGGGAGATGGAGCGTAACACAATTGGAGAGATGGAGCGTAACATAATTGGGGAGATGGAGCGTAACGCAATTGGGGAGATGGAGCGTAACACAATTGGGGAGATGGAGCGTAATACAATTGGAGAGATGGAGCGTAACACAATTGGGGAGATGGAGCGTAACACAATTGGGGAGATGGAGCGTAACACAATTCGGGAGATGGAGCGTAATACAATTGAGTTAAAGTTATCTTGTCACAAATTACCTGCTCCAGTGGGAGATTTCATGGGTATATTTTATCCTACACTCTATTAACCCTTATTTTGGGTCTCTTTTCCATGTTTTAATATTTTACATGAGAAGGTAAACAGATCAAGTGCTGATCAATGGAAGCGAAACATGGACACTTAGTGAACAAATAATGAGATGACAAGAGCCTTTAGAAATGAGATGTATCATAAGAATACTCAGATTCTCGCCGACAACTAGAACAATCAATGCACATTCTCAGCGCCGGAGTGTTACTAGGGCTGTATGGGCAGCAAGGAAATGAATGAAGTAACCTGCGAGGTATATCGTACGTCGGAACTTAGTGACTTGTGATAACCCCATCCCGTAAAAACTACGCCAGACGAGAAAGAAAAGAAAACTTACAAAGCTTCTGGTAGAACAGAAGCAGCTACCAAATCCAGTCAGACACCCCATCTCGCCGAACCTATTCTCTGCGTGTCTACAGTCGACGATGAGGCACTGCGACTGGGACAACTACGGTCTCAAAATCGACTGAAGACGTCTTAACCACCTCAGATTCGCAGATGACTTTGTTCTCATCACAGAGACGCCCCTGGAAGTGACAGAGATGCTGCGGTCACTAGACACGGAAGTCAGGAAAGCAGGTCTAACTATGAGCCTAGGAAAAAGCAGAGCTATGCGCAACCGTTCTCAGAGCCCAACCCCATACTCTTGAGTAGAACGCCCATAGAGGACGTTGACGAATATGTCTTATCTGGGAAGGCTCCCCAACATGGAGAACAACATAAAACCTGAGATTGCCAGGCGGAAACGGGCGGGAATGACAGCAACAGTTGCCACAACGAACACCAGACAACGTGCGGACATCTTTGACTCGGTAGTCCTGCCAGCGCCATGCTATGGTAGCGAAACATGGTCTCTAACAAAAGCCGTCGAGAACCAAGTGAGAACAGCACACGCATCTCTTGAAAGTCGCCTCGTGTGCATAACTCTTAGACAACAGCGGCAGAGCGAACTACACAATAGCTATATCAGGAGAATGTCACACATCAAGGATGCCCTACAATACGTCAACAATTCTAAACACCGCTAGGCTAGTTATGTATCAAGAATACAAGATGAAAGATGGAGTACCATAACCACCATGTGGTACCTGCGCGATAAAAAGAGACCTCGGGGACAGTCCCCCACTTGCTGGCGAGATTCACTAGAAAAATACAATATTCACGACCCCACAGATAAACTATCATACATGACGACACGCGCCGGCAACAGAAACGACTGAATCCTGTGTTGAAACCCCCTCAAGGTTGACCACCACTTGAAAAAGAATTGGTCGAACCAAGAACTAAAGAACTATGTAGGATTCGACATGGGGCCGGCTACCACATCATGTAGAAGTTATCACTCACAAAAGTTAGAACATACGACTTTAACAATTGGTAAAAGAGCAAGGACTGAGTCAAGTCAGAACAAAGAGGATTGGACATGGGACTCAATCCTGTAGAACATTTAAGTATCAAGGGAAAACATGTAACCCTTACACCTCGTTAAAAGGAATCTGTAACCCTTGATAGAAGACCTTACACTCCATTATAGAACACAATACACCACATGATAGAAGACAATACACCACATGATAGAAGACAATACACCACATGATAGAAGACCCTACACTCCATTATAGAACACAATACACCACATGATAGAACACAATACACCACATGATCGAAGACCCTACACTCCATGACAGAACACAATATACCACATGTAGAATAAAATACACCACATGATAGAAGACCCTACACTCCATGACAGAACACAATATACCACATGTAGAATAAAATACACCATTTGATAGAAGACCCTACACTCAATGATAGAACGCAATACACCACATCATAGAAGACCCTACAATCCATGATAGAACACAATACACCACATGAAAGAAGACCCTACACTAAATGATACAAGACATTACACCACATGATTGAGTCAGGGAAACATTGTCATCACATTATCTAGAGCAGCTAGCCATTGATCCATGAAATGTGAGAAGGATTCTTACAGTTAAGGAAACATTAGGCCAGCACATTATCTAGAGCAGGTAGTGTGAGACGGTGCCGTCGTCTTCTCGGTCTACCCCTAACTCTTTTGACTGGCATTATACCTTCTATAACTGTTCTCTTAAAACCGTTGTGTCTCTTGATGTAACCAAAGTATTCGAATTTTCTGGCCAAAATAGAATTGATCAACCAATTTTCTTCTGTTCAACTCTTGTCGAATGTTTATATGTCTTTTTCTGCGTCCAAGTAATTCTGAAAATCCTTCTGCAATATTTCGACTCGAAGGACTCAATTCTTGTTCTGTAAATATTGGTCATTGTCCATGATTTGCAGCAATATGCCACCACAGAAAAAAAACACAGACACTCAAAACTTTCATTTTTGTAATTTTGCTGGTGTAAGCCATAATTTCCAGGCTGTTTAGCCTCTGCTTTGCCATGGCTAGTCTTCCTCTTTCTTTGGAGATGTCGCCATTTGTTTAAATTTTGAACACAAGAAATTCAAAATACGCGTCCTGATCTATTTCAATACCAGCAACTGTAAATTCAGATTCACATCGTGTTTTGTTAGTGGTCATTATCTATATTTTGTTTATAAACAGGTTTTGATCTTTACTGTATCTATTTACGGCTGAAAGCAGCTACTCTAGCCCTTCTGCATTTCTTGATAGTATCACTGGGTCGTCTGCGTATCGTAACTGGAATCTCGTAACCACCAATCGTATATGTATCGAAACTTTGAAAGTTCTCGTCTTCTCTAAGATTTCTCATTATACATTCCGCATAGATGTTATATAGATAAGGTTAGAGGATGCATCCCTGTCTTACTCCCTTTTGTACTGCGAACCGATCTGATGTTTGCCCAAATACTCGAACAGCGGCTTATTGATCTTAATATAATGTTTCAATAAGATGGATAAGGAAAACCCAGTTCTTTCATGATGTTCCACAGATTCTGATGTTTCATCGTATCGAAGGCCTTGGTGTAATCAATGAACACGTATACATGTCTACGTTAAACTCTCTATTCGGGCCATGCGAGCTAAATAAAAACTTACGCTCCATGCTAAAAGCGGACTACGAACAGCATAGGATTCAAAGTTGGCCATGACAGCTATACAGGCACAGTATATTCAGTTCAAGTGCCATCTACGCAGCGAAGGTCGGCTGCAATGGATCTCCAGTGCACTCTATCTCTTGCCGTAATGGTGCAGCCTGACATGCTTTTCCCAGTTTATCTGCTGATGTTATTCACCCACCTAAAACGTGATCTGTCTCTAGAACGACTGCCTTCCACTCTACCCTCTAGTATGGTCTTCAAAAAGGAAATATGTCTTGTTATTTGATCAAAATAACGTAACTGTCTAACCCTGATTTCGGTCATTCTTCAACAGTACATTAAGATGCCGTAAGAGTATAGTGCAGACGAAGACCATTCATCAAACACTAACACTGGGCGATAACACCATCTCAACAGATAGGCTGACCGATAACACTATCTCAACAGATAGGCTGACCGATAACACCATCACAACAGATAGGCGGGACGATAACACCATCTCAACAGATAGGCTAGCCGATAACACCATCTCAACAGATAGGCTCACCGATAACACCATCTCAACAGATAGGCTGACCGATAACACCATCTCAACAGATAGGCTGACGCTAACACCATCTCAACAGATAGGCAGGACGATAACACCATCTCAACAGATAGGCTAGCCGATAACACCATCTCAATAGATAGGCGGGCTATAGAGATAGCGTGCTAAAAGCACTGTTTTAACCTTTTCTCGTTCAAGAAGAACGTACAGAGAGTACCGACGGCAACCGATGCAGAATCTGTTCAAATGGTCGACCAGGAGGAGGTCCTACGTGCGATCTAGCAAGCAGTCAGGAACAGCTCCGAGTGTAGAGATACCATAGCTATCCTTAAAACGAGAGGAGACTCTAGCATTCCGACTTTCTATCTTCTCCGGGGAACGAATTTCAGATCAATGCCAAACCTCAAAAGCTTATAGTCATTCCCAAAAAGGCGACACCAAACTTTTGGAGAATTATCGCCTTGTCTGTTTACTACCAATGATATATAAAATGTATCTAAAGCCCTTCTTAACATGATCGACCAACAACTGGACCTCCAGCACACATAATCTTATGCCGTAGAAGTGTTGGACTGTCGCCCATTACAAGATCCCTTGTTATGTGATAGAGATCCCAGACTCGTCTCTGTCACACACAACACCTTCTGTCATAAAAGTGTTGAGCTGTAGCCCATTGTAACACGTCTTCTGCCGGACAATGACCATATTTTCTTCTCAATAACATAATCCTTTTGTATACCACCGAAAGGTTAGACAGTATTGGTTTTTATACCTTACGCTTTGACGGATTATCCATTACGCTTATTAGACGGAAACAAGGGGCCAGGGTTCTTAGGAGCCTGTACACAAGTTTAACATGTATCTACATTTTTTGTATTATGTGAGAAAAAGAAATGTTTGCATTTTGAAATTGCATCAATCTATACTATATTTCTAAAAGATTGCATTTTTGTATATTTGTGTGCTTAATGATGCAATAACTCGCTAACGGAAGGCCGATTTGTAGATCAGCGCAACGTCTCTTTGACGTCCCTTAACTAATTATCGACATATGATAATTTCTCTATATATATGGAATTTAATTTTTTACCCTAGCAAGGTAGATGACTAAAAACATTAAAAAACGAGATATCTCGTCATAACATTTGGGGGGTTCCAACTTGAGGGTTTGAATATTTATGTAGTTTCTTTCACGAGTGATGGTCATATGATTACATGGTTGCACGAAGAATATTGCTTACCGGCAAATACTGACACGATTAACTGGCAAACTGACTGCATAACCAATTCTGACAACAGCAAAATTCAAAATGTCCTACTTTCTATTGTATGATCAATTTTTGGTTTCATTTGTATTCACCACCGAATTGTGTGTATTTAAAAATGGTTATTTCATTAGACAAGTCGGGTACTCAAGCACTTGTAAAACATGGCTAAAAAAACTATGCACAGCATTCAAATAACAACGGTCCATTAAACATTTTGTTTTTTTATATCTATTCTGCTCCGGCGACTGCATGTTTATTTAGTTCTAACACTATTGTTTATAACTTCACTTAACGTCTTTATACTGGTTTAGAAGAATCTGCAGTCTGTGTGCAACTATTTTATTTGACTTCACTTGTTCTAAAAACTATGCTCATCCAATTTATTCTTGAATATATTAATTGACCCTGCCTCCACTATTTCCGGTGACAATGCATTTCAAATATTCTTCACTCTGACTAACACAAAATATTTCCTAGCATCTTCTCTATGTGGCATGTGTCGTGCGCATACGTTATGTTTAGGATTTGAAATAGATACAACATAAAATAATGTACATGGACAACAAAATAGGTTTATAAAAGTTGTAGAAAAATCATTGTGTTAAAAGTGATAGCAAAGAACCTAAGATTTCTTGCAGCCGAGTGTTCATGTTATAGCTTATTGTTCTTGTTGTTCCTTTTTGTTTTTTTTTCTTCTTTTCTTTGGCTTATTTCTCATCATCATCATCATATTATTCTTCCTCTTGGTGGTTTTGTCGTTGTTATTCTTCTTCGTTGTCTCTGCCTGTACTTAGAATGACGTTTTTATTGCTCTGTGTGACAGTTTACAACGAGACTGCAATATCTGCACCCTTTGGCCCGATACCTCCGGTTTCAGCATTGCACATTTCTGAGACTGCCTTAATCTTTCCTCTTCGATACCTATTCTCTAAACAAAGCTGCACAGTTGTAGCCACTTTCCAAGGCTGCCCCTCAGAGGTGGATCTGGGTCTTGAATATCTCTAGTTGACTGACCCTCGCGCAAAGAAGTCAGTCATGAGTGGCTACCTCCTGTCAGCTCGTAAACTATGTCTCTGGTCGCGTTACGACATCAAACCTGAACCAGATTTCCGGTACGGGTGAAGTTCAACTCTACACCACGCATTAGCTAAACAGATACGTTGTGTTGCTAATTTCGTTATATACTGGGTAGTGATCCAGACGAGAGATTTGTACAGTTGATCGAAATGAAAGGTGACAGTTTGTCAGAGCTTGAACAAAGTTGTTTGCCTTTTTGAATCATATACTTGTATATAGGCACTTGTAGAGTGTAAGCATATAATAACCCACAATTCGTGAGAAAGTTTCCAGGCTGACGTCCCATGCTTTGTGTGTTCTCTAAATTTTGTGAGCCATTCTACCATTATCTTTAGTTAGCGGATTCTTGAAATGTACCGTCTCATCTAGTCCATCAACTTATTCTTGGGTACCTATCTACCGACGCCATTGATGACCTATTTTTTGTAAACCGATTCAGTGAAACGTAGTGATATATTCACACGGGTACAACAATGGTACTTGATTCTGCCTATGAAAGAAAAAAGGAAGCGTTGTACACATTTATTGAGTGACCCTGATGAGAAAGCCACATTGGGAGAGGCATAAAAATGTCTCCTGTTGAAGTTAAGTAATCTGGAGAATGGGAAATTCTAGTTGGTGTGAACATAATAATATAGATTTCTTCAAAGAGGCCAAACGATGCACGATGACGGATGCAAAACTCAAGACGTTGATGCACAACGAAATTACTATTCTCAGAAGAACAAAACCGGAAATCTGATTGTGTTTATCATACTGTTAAATCTATAGCATTATTGGAAAAAATTAGTGGTTTTACTTGTAATAGACTTAAGCCGCGCTGACAGACTGTCACGATATAAACAAATCTGTTGAAAAACTATACTCACCATCAGCGCATTATCACTGTAAAGGGGCTTGAGAAAGATATTGAATAAGAGGAGGTAGTGTAAGAGTGTCGTCTTTGAAAAGAGGGAGGGGGGTAGAGACGCTATAGGTAAGGGATAAGACCGTCTCTGATATGAGGGGAGTGGGGCTGGGGGGGGGGTGGCAATAGGTGAGAGGTAAGGCGGTCGTATCTCAAGAAGGGAGGGGTGGGTCGCTATAGGGGAGAGAAAACACGGGCGTCTCAGAAATGGTGGGAGTAGGGAATCTCTATAGGTGAGAGGTCAAATGATTGTTCATCAAGATAGGAACTCACGAAACGCAATATGTTCGAAACCATCCCACAACTCTCAAGCGGGCCTGGTCTCAACGGCAGGTGAGAATGGATGTGAATGTGAAAAATATACTCGGATGTCTAATGTACCTCTGTCCACGCACAAGAATCTTTAGAAGTTGCGGATCAAATGTGTCCAGACAAAATTTTATATTCGAAAAATAATCAAATTCCCGCCTAACACTTCAACTCAGTCGTATCAAATCCTAGAGTAAACCCGACAAAAATAAAACTACATCATGTGCTACTTACAGTCGTCTCTACTATCACGTCTTGCCACTGGATCAATGTAACTCAGAACGAGAGAGCGCAGTTGATGATAACGCAAAGCTTCACAACTTAATTCTAATTAAAGCACATGTCACAGTATCAGATCTCAGGCAAACAAATCTCTCTGTCGCTTCAGTTGACAACTGATTTCTTTTAAGAACATCCTTGCTGTGTGACATTGACCCTTAGATTGCCTTTGTCACATACAGAGAATTTTCTTCCGAGGAGAGGTAGGACCAGGTCCTGGTTAGTTGTACATTATGACCTAATTACAGTCAAGCGATGTCACCCCCCATCCTTTCCTCCTTTCAACTCTCAATCCCTTTTTTATTGGTGCGCTAGGCAGGTGTTTATTTTACTTAATGACTAATCCAGCTTTGTATATGACAGACGTCAACCATCTATCAGTGTCGCAAAACCCCAGTTATTGAACTCTGATGACCATAAAGAATATTCAGCGAGTGATTAACAAATGTCCACCGCTAGGCGGCAATATGTGCTAATTTTCCCCGCAGTAAAGTCATGATAGCTGACAGATTTAGCAGGACAGTGTCTTTCCATATTCTGTCATTTATCAGTGCCATTTGAAATTCGAATGTGCAGACATTTCTTGCATTTTCTTTAATCAAAATCCGGTAAGATCGAACTATATGCCCTTTCTTTAATCGAAATCCGGTAAGATCGATCTATATGCCCTTTCTTTAATCAAAATCCAGTAAGGTCGAACTATATGCCCTTTCTTTAATCGAAATCCGGTAAGATCGCACTATTTGCCCTTTCTTTAATCAAAATCCGGTTAGGTTCAGATACCGATTCACATCCAATGCTATTCTAGAAACATATTCATTGAAAGCAAATTTAACAGTTATTAGAGCTCTTGTTGTTACTGGTGCACTAAAGCCCGTGTTTAGTCCGTCCATGTATTACCCCAGCACCGTTCAGTGAGCTCTGAATGACGACGTTCCTTCAATGAGACAGTGGCATTATTCTCGTTTCTGCCACATACAGACCTCTTCAAGAAATACATTGGCAAAAATGTACCTATTGTTGTGTTGTTAGATTTATTGTGCAGTTTTTAAAACGGCAAGAGCTCTAAACTATATCAAGAATAGCTTCAGTCTGTGGTTGAACGGGGCGTGTCTCGTCACAAGAATTCTTTGAGAGATTACAAAAGCGTTTCTGGCTAATGACATATACAAGACACTTCTGGAGATTCGCATGAAACATTCCGCTATAAACATATGCAGAATCCCAGCAGTCATTCTTGAATCTCACCACGGCTCCCAGTCGCACAACAACTCTGAAACATCCTTTGACGTCATCCACCCTGGTGATGCACAGTGTTTCCAGGCTTTGTTCCCCTATCTTTGGTTCCCAATTCGGATGGGAACATCTTCGACCTATAATTCACGCCAGCCCGCAAACCAGCCTTGACCCCAGGGGGCAACTTGTTGGCACTGCTGTGAGGATTTGCGCACAGCTTGAAATCTCTCCAGCTCTGGTCACATCAGCACATCAGTCATCTAGAACGCGTAAAAAAACCTGGGTTATATATAAAGAGAAAATAAGTTTTAAAATTGGCAAATGTTAGTGCTGGGACAACCTTCTTTTTGTATCCGTGCTTATCCTTAAATATAATAAATACTTTCACTTGCTGTACAGTGGTCCTATTCTGTTCAGTTTGTGTACAAATCGGCTTTCTTTCTTAGAAATGTATTTACAAATAAACAGATTGAACAGTTATACCTCTCTCTCTCTTTCACACTCATACGCTCACACACTCAACACATTCAGACTGTTCTGGAGTGCCCAAAAGAAACCCCCTTTACAGTTTCTGCTGGAGAATAGCTCTTCAACAAGTACGCTCCAAACCCCCCGCCCCTCCCCTGCCCGACTTGTTGTTGTTTAATGCTTACAATGAATAAGTTTACTCTTTTGTGCGCTCTGAAAAAGACGTTAGGTGGGGAGTTGAAGTAGGTTTCTTCACATCCCGAGCTTGCTGATCAAAGTGGACTGAAGTTCTCTAGGAATTTGCTCAATACTTAGCTTCATTTGCGTGACTCTTACTACTACGGGAATCACATCGATCCACATCCCGCCAGTCGGATTGCATTTAAAACTGAACTGCCTGTTTCCAGGGATCGCTACTTGGTAGAGAGATAGTGCTCTTCCTCAGTATGTTGTGCCTACTCTGACGCGACGTCCTGGTCAGTATATTGTGCCTACCCTGAAGCGACGTCCTGGTCAGTATGCTATGCCTACCCTGACGCGACGTCCTGGTAAGTATGTTGTGCCTACCCTGACGTGACGTCCTGGTCAGTATGTTGTGCCTGACAGGACTAGCGTCTCAGTTCTCCCTGCCTTTGTCCTGAGTCAATTGTTCCAGTTTTGTCCTCCCCACCTCATTACGTTAGACTCAATCTTTCTCTAACATATGTTTTGGTCTTCCTCCACGCATCTTACCATTAGGAATACATAGTATAGCCTGACTAATATTGTCATCCACGGGTCACTTTAACGCATATTCCAACGATCGCTACGCCTAGCCAGCATGTCTCTGTTATGTGGCTTGTTCAATACACCTGAGATTTTATCACATCATGCCTGCTTTCAATCATGATCAGGTATCCATTTCTGAAGGTGGGATACATTTTTGCGGCACCCTTCGTCATACACCAAGAGAAATAGATGCTGACCAAAACACATTCAAAAGTGAGCTTGGGACAGACATAAAAGTGTTAAGAAAAACGTTGAGCTGAAGTAAATGGCACAGGACATGAGAAATATGGCGTGTATTTGTTGAAGACATGTGCTCCTCAGGATGACATACACAGTCGCGCAGGTGTAACAGCAGCGGTAGAACACTTGCTTTATTTGGCAAAGGTACCGGGTTTGTTCTGTGATATCGACACTCTGCAGCCAAGTCAGCTGTAAGTAAGTACTCGAGCCACTGTTAGGGGTGAAAGGAAACAAGCGAAGGAATTGGTTTTCACCCATCACAACAACACAAAATTGCGTCCTGGCACAACACAGTTTATAACACTGCATCTTCAGCACTACTTGTTAAACTAATATACTACCTATATCTTTTCTACTATAATTCTGCCTCTACTTCTAATATTTTAGTACTGCTTCTCAATTTTATACTAATGGATTCTCTCTATCTTTTAGATTAATGGAGATCCACTCTATTTTATACTGTAAAATTATTTCTACCTGTTATACTGTAGTGCTACTTATACCTTGTATACTAACGAACTACCCATACCTTGTATACTAACGGACTACCCATATCTTTTATACTAACGGACTACCTATATCTTTTATACCAACGGACTACCCATACCGTTCATACTAACGGGCTACCCATACCTTGTATACCAACGGACTACCCATACCGTTCATACTAACGGGCTACCCATACCTTTTATACCAACGGACTACCTATACCGTTCATACTAACGGGCTACCCATACCTTTTATACCAACATACTACCCATACCGTTCATACTAACGGGCTATCCATACCTTTTATACCAACGGACTACCTATATCTTTTATACCAACGGACTACCCATGCCGTTCATACTAACGGGCTACCCATACCTTTCATACTAACGGACTACTAATACCTTTCATACTGACGGACTACCCATACCTTTCATACTGACGGACTACCCATACCTTTTGTACCAACGGACTACCCATATCTTTTGTACTACGTTGGATGAAATGAAATGAAAACGGTGTTTACCAAATGATTAGGGGAGGAAGACTAACGTCTGGTCAATCAAAATATACTGATCAGACATGTTAGCCAGTGTCAGACAAAATATACTGGCCAAGACCCTCATCTCTGCTTCCTCGCAGCCTTTCCTGGAAACGGACTGTTTTCATGGCAACCTGGCTAACGAGGTTAGGGATGACGTGATCCCCGTAGTAGTGAGCGACACGCAGATGAAGGCACACATAGCACAACCGCCTGGCATACCCCGGTCTACCTTTATCCGCACGCTTGGGATGTGAGGAAGGTTACTGCAACCCGTCAACGTCCTTTTCGAGGCAGTTTTTGATTTTATCAAACCTCCATTACAGTTTTGTGATTTTATCAAACCTCCATTACAGTTTTGTGATTTTATCAAACCTCTATTACAGTTTTGTGATTTTATCAAACCTCCATTACAGTTTTGTGATTTTATCAAACCTCCATTACAGTTTTGTGGTTTAATCAAACCTCCATTACAGTTTTGTGGTTTAATCAAACCTCCATTACAGTTTTGTGATTTTATCAAACCTCCATTACAGTTTTGTGATTTTATCAAACCTCCATTACAGTTTTGTGATTTTATCAAACCTCCATTACAGTTTTGTGATTTTATTAAACCTCCATTACAGTTTTGTGATTTTATCAAACCTCCATTACAGTTTTGTGATTTTATCAAACCTCCATTACAGTTTTGTGATTATATCAAACCTCCATTACAGTTTTGTGATTTTATCAAACCTCCATTACAGTTTTGTGATTTTATCAAACCTCCATTACAGTTTTGTGATTTTATCAAACCTCCATTACAGTTTTGTGATTTTATCAAACCTCCATTACAGTTTTGTGATTTTATCAAACCTCCATTACAGTTTTGTGATTTTATCAAACCTCCATTACAGTTTTGTGATTTTATCAAACCTCCATTACAGTTTTGTCTTATTAGCAAGCATTCATTGTAGCTCCATGTTTTAAATCAAACATCCATTCTAGTCATTTTCTTATATCACATGTTGTTTGCCACATTAAATTGGCTCAACAAAGTCAGCGACAGTAGGCCTTTAATTTGATAGAAAGAAAATCCATTTCATACTAAGCACTTTATGTCCACATATAGGAAATGTCTGTGGAGCCGCGGTAATGTTTTTTTTCAGACCGCAATGGCTCCCGGGTCGACCCAGCCTTAAATGGGTAAAAGGTCAGGGAAGTAAAAGCGGCGAGGGAGAGGAGATGGCTACCGCCCTCATATAGCCGAGCCTTTGAAATGTGAGATCGCTAACACCTTTCAAATGTGGGAAATGTGACTAGGAAACTATTCCAAGTGAATTCGCACATTTAACTTATTACACTATATTTATCAAACTATATTTAACTATATTACAAACTCTCCAAAAATAAGTCAAGAGCTCCCATCTCCAGAGGCATGGTTTTTCCAGTACGGTATATGGCTGTGTGGTTTAGAGCTTACGGAAGGCAGATACAGAGAAGATTCTAGTTGTTCAGAGGGTAATGAAACGAAGAAAGTTGACAGTGTCTCTCCGGTGTGAAACTCAAGGAAATCAGCATAGCCGCCTTAAATGGCGTTGTAGAAGCCGCATTGTTAAGAAAGTGCAAATTGACTTGATGTGTGTTGAGTCTGCCTGACAACAGATAATCATGACACGTTCAGTCCTGGAGGTACAAAACCATTAAGCGCCCGCGCAGATTTCCATCAATAAAATTGAGAGATGGCTTGAGTGGCCCATGGCCCATGGTCCAACATGATACTCCAAAGCAAAACACCGAAATAAATTAAAATATTTGACTATATGGCATCAGCCGCCCGATACGCATGGCAGAATCAAGAATTTAGGTCAGGTCAGGTTATCCCGTAACCGGTGAGGTCGTTGGGGCACACATGAAGACATCCTCATAACGCCACGCCACCCTTCTCTGTTAGATGCCGCTGCCTGTGACTCTTCTGGTCGAAGATTGGTCCATTCTTTTATGTTGTCCTCCCATCTCTTTTTGGGACGGCCTCTTGGTCGTCTGCCATGCACCTTTCCGTGGAGGATTGTATTTGCAAGACCATTTGATCTCGATATATGACCGTACCAAGCGAGTTTCCTTATTTTGACAGTTGCCAAGAGGTCTTCAAAAGGCCCTATTGCTGTTATAATTCTATCTCGTATTTCCTCATTTGTAACTCGATCTTTGTACGTGACGTTTAAAAGTCTTCGGAAACATCTAATCTCCAAGGCATGTATCCTTCGCTGAAGATCAGCTGTAACTGTCCATGTCTCACAAGCATAGAGGAATATTGACAGGACCAGTGTACGCATTAATCTCATTTTCGTGCATAGTGCTAACCGTTTATCTTGCCAGATTTTGTTAAGCCGTACAAGCGCCGCTATTGTCTGTGCTATTCTGGCCAACAACTCATATTTTGATTCTTAATCACTGACAATCTTCTTCTTCGTACGCTGTCAGACGTCAATCTTTATTTTTTCGAAAAAAGCAGCGGTCATCCTGAGGCTGTCGACACTGACATAGAGCTTGTCTAGTGTTGCCACTGGTGATGGCCCTTCATCACTGACTATCGACCCAAGATATTTAAAACGGTCAACCACTTCGAGTTCCTGACCGTTAGATTTTATCCTGCTGTTGAAGCCCTTGGCGTTGTTGGTCCTTAATTTGGTCTTTCCAGCGTTTATCTCCATACCATAGTCAAGAGCTGTTTCATCGAGCCTTCTGACCCATTCCTGGAGTTCTGCTTCTGAACCCGCCAACCCGTCGATATCATCTGGAAAGCGAAGGTTGATAATCGTTCGTCCCCCTATCTTGACAGTACCAACGTGATCTCCAAGTGCCTCACTTGTCATACAGGTGTTCAATGACCGTTATAATATTTCCGTTGATTTGATACATCCTCATGGTTGCCCAAAGCGCTTTATGCCATATCCTATCAAACGCCTTCTTAAAATCAATAAACACATGATACAGTGTTTGCTGCTATTCTAGATATTTCTCGCTTAGCAGCCCTAAATTAAATATTTGTTCTGTAGTGCTTCTTTCCTGTCTGAACCCTGCCTGCTCCTCGGCAATGATGTTATCTGCTTGGGGTTTAAATCGGTCGAGGATTAATCTAAGCATGACCTTGCTAGGGTGGCTGATGAGGCTTATTGTTCTGTAATTATGGCACAGCTGTAGGTTTCCATACTTATGTAACAGTATAACCATTGATTTCGTCCATATGTCCGGCCAGTTTCCTGTCGCTCATATTTTGTTGCAGATGTGTGTCAGACCTTCCACCACTACCTCTCCGCCTGCCTGTTAGAGCTCTGCTGGTATGTTGTCCACGCCGGCCGTCTTCCCTCTTCTCAATGTCTTTACCGCTGCAGTTACCTCTTCCTTCGTTATCAGTTGTTTATCCTCTATATTTGTTGATGTTTGGGGCGATTGTTTTCTCTGGTTCGTTTCGTCCTTCATAGTTATATAACTCGGAACAGTACTCTGTCCATCGTGCCAGTACGTAATCAAGAATTACAGATTACAAATCACAAAAACATTTAGTCCATAAAAACATGACGATAGACGCAGAAAGTAAACATCCCTGTCTAAACCCGGCTTCAATAGCGTAATTACTCTACATTTTCCGCTGCACAATACTAGCAGAAAGGTAAATATCAGGTTTCGAAAGATCTAGAATGAAATGTGAACAATTTTTGTCCACTTGAAACTTGCCAGGGCAGTCGAAAACAAATTTCATAAATGGTTATCTCGCGTTCTATACCTGGTCTCAAGTTTACTGTCAATCTACTCGTGCCCCCTGCAATCTGGCTTTGACACTCTCAGATATCCACAGATTCACAAAGGTACAGTATTCGCTTAAAGCGAGCTTATCCTTTGTGGAAACTTGAAAAGAACATTCAGATAATCGGAGCAATTGCTTGCACAAGTGGATAGGCTATTTATTCTATCCTGGTTGCATGACAAAATTAGTAGAGCGGTGATGCTGCAAACTTTCACTTGAATAATTCTCCACTGGTGAATGTGAAGCTTGAAGAACACTTTACCTTCCCTGATTGTGAGGATTTCATTTAGACATGCACTTTATAGTTGTATTTACATGTCGGTGCATGCCTTTGTGTGCGTATGTAGTGCGCATTTATAGAAGCATACATACATGCAAATACGTTTCCAAATATAAACTAAAAAGGAGGATCAGTGAAAGAGAGAACAACAAACATTGCAGTATTTGGATATGTATCCCAGACAAAGAAAACAATGCTCATCAATCTGAAAGGGTTCTTGTCACTAGAAGTCGACAACAAACATCTTCAAAACTCCCAAATACGTCATACATTGCGTGTGAAGATGATTCATGTCCTGTTTATATAAGCACATAACCCACTGGGTCTATTTATTTACTGTCATATTCTACCTGGCTCCTGTTAGAGCAGAGGGCTGTATGTGCTCTTCGCCATTTTACCAATAAGACTGAACACCTATGGATCGATCAGCTAGCTCTACAGTAATGTCAGTTTGCTCAACGTTTCTTAGCATCGTACCACAATTTTGATTTTCCCCTTCTGCTATCCGTGCTACATTAGACCACACTCAATATAACAGACATGACAAAACAACAGGAGTTCCTTACCGGCTCAACAAAGCCCAACCACATTAGGCTAACTACGCTCACTGATACATACTCAACAAAGCCCAACCACATTAGGCTAACTACGCTCACTGGTACATACTCAACAAAGCCCAACCACATTAGGCTAACTACTCTCACTGGTACATACTCAACAAAGCCCAACCACATTAGGCTAACTACGCTCACTGGTACATACTCAACAAAGCCTAACCACATTAGGCTAACTACGCTCACTGGTACATACTCAACAAAACCTAACCTCCTTTTATTATCTACGTTAATACATTTTTCAACGCTTCCCTTCTGTATCTACACAAAAGAAAGCCACGAAAGACCCCCATTGTCCAGCCTACACAATGATATTCGAATACCAGCTGATCTAAGTAAACGTCTGTTTCAATAGGTGGACATTTCCATATCTGGACTCCTTAAAGTCCGCTTGTAATGTACCGAGAAACACTTTCTCGTTCAGTGTATCCAACTTTCTTATCTTCTGCGTTCTGTGTTGTTTTGTCTTCTATCGCGCAGTGATACAAACTGTGAAAGTATCAGTGAAGCAGCAAGGTGCACGTAGGACATATTTATTACATAGTCACACTATCACATGAGGCTTCTTGCAGTGAACAAACGTTATATAAACATTTTATCAGCCTCTATAGTATTTGTTCTTAGTAATGTGCCAGAGCCGATCGATTTGATGGAGCTCTGTCACCGACAGTAAAGGGGTCTGCTCTATTCTATTTCACTCTACACTCAGACGGTAAAGGGGTCTGCTCTATTCTATTTCACTCTACACTCAGATAGTAAAGGGGTCTGCTCTATTCTATTTCACTCTACACTCACTCTAAACAAATTCAAGTAACACTAAATATAAACACAATACAACAGATTCTTTATTCAAGTAACACGACCAACAATAAACTTCTAACAACTTAAATTCTTTCTCTCACACGCTTATCTAAAACACTCCTACCGCTAAACCTAACCTTATCGATCGATACTGTTATTGTCCGGTTCTTTCTCCTCTTCTAATCTGGCCTGCTGCGATCGAACTTTGTTGCGGATTACCGCTGATGGTAAAGTTCGTAGGTTCTAAACCCAGGTCCGTGGTCTTGCTCCTGTTTGTCGGCGTAGATAAAGTGGTCTCGACGTGATCAGGATAGACTGCATCAAATATGAACCATTGGATCACTGGAAGACTGCCTCTAGCTGCTGACGACTTGTAATTATGACCCATACATAATATGAGGGTAGTTACCTTCCTTGCTGCTTGTCTATCTCAACTGCCTCTCTCCGTCTTCTGCTCTCCACTGAAAGTCTCTTTCGAATCTATCCCTGTCTCTGAAATGAACTGTTCTACTCTACTGTGGTACTCAACTCAAATCTGCCTAAACTGCATATCTCCGTCGCCTCCTCTCCACAGAGCGTCTCATTCCAAAAGTAATGTGCCTCACGACTCTCCACCGGGATTCACATCGATCTGCCACCCTAGATTGCGTGATTTCCAAAAACAGCGCTAGTTTTTGTCCATCTGCTTGCCATTAACCGCCGTCCTGTTCGCATAGTTTCCAGGATGACCCGTCTACCACCGCTATCGGCTAACGTGTGGACACATGGCTGATGTAACATCAGATTACCTAAAATTAGCTAAACTCTCACCTGCGCACTTTGAGACAAAAACTTACGTGGTTCGTTTTGGTTACATGAATTCTGGCGGGACTGAGTTCAGCTCCACTGACTCAAATCTCAAGAAGAAGAAAGAAAAAAAACTCTGTTAAATGTTAAAACATGCCTAAGCTTCTTCGATGTATTATCCCTACAGCTAAGATCTGTTTAATTTTAAATAAACACATTTTACGTTTATATCGTGAGGATAGAGATACTTGGGTTTGGTAGTTAGGGTTCTTCTTATTGTGCAGTAGCGGCCACTAGTGGGGTTAAGAGGTGCAGACCCCACCGGGGGATTTCCTCATTCATAGCTTAATGACATTTCGTAGAATGTCTCCCAACCCTTTGGCTTAGAATTACATTGAGCTTAATGATCTTTGTGGCTTCACGAGAGAGAAGCTTTTCGAGGTTCAAACAAATAATAATTTCAGTGATCTACCACGAGGGCAGTCAAGAAAAGGAGGAAAAAGGGAGGCTTGGATAGGGTGAAGGCATCGTGAGCTACTGTACTGGATAACAACAACCCTAATGACGCTACGATCTCTGTGTGTGTGTATATATATATATATATATAAATATATATGTATGTATATGTGTATGTGTGTGTGTGTGTTTGAGTGTGTGTTTGCGTGTGTGCGTGCGTACGTGTATGTATGTATGTATGTATGTAGGTAGGGGGTAGGACAGAAGTGTGTAAGGGATAGTACCTCACGCTGAGAGGCAGCCCCATAAATGATGGCCAGGATCCTATTTGGCTCCCCCACTTCTGTCTAGGTTCACGTATGGCTCTTAGAGTCTGCTTGTGTTGGGCAGCGCCACCACACGCCCCCTCCCCATTCCCCGCGACCCCCCCCCCCCTCCCGGGAATGGCTTTTGCTGGCCGGTTAAACTACGTAAAACGAAAAGAATAGGAGTCCACACCTGACTAATACACACAGCTGTTGGTGGAAGGGGTGGACGGTTGACCTAGTCGACAACGACTCTGAACGTGAGAGCTGGAAACGCCTGGTTCGAGCTAAGGCCGCACCAGAGACCATAGTTAGTAAGCGGCGGGAACAACGTTCAGAAAGCAATGGTAAACTACTGGACGTAAAATGCCAAGAAACCTATGACAGTCGATAGAAACGAAATGCAAAGATCTGATGGTGAGGCCCTAAGAACAGGCAGATCATCGACTCCAACTGGGTAAGAGACCGATTTCAGAGCCAATACAAGTAATAGAGATGACTGCCTTAAGCCCGACTGCATTACAGTGGACAACTCTGAAATGGGACTAAAAACAAATCTAAGAATTGGCATCTGTAACTTCAGGAGCCTATACCAGGGCAAGTTGCTAATGATTGGAAAAGAGGCGGAGAGAACCCGGATAGATGTTCTGAGAGACTCTGAACAAAGATGGGCCGGTCAAGGGCACTGCATCAGCACATTAGGAGAAACATTCATATACTCTGGGATGGACAAGGGGCGAAAAAGCGGGGTTGGCTTTATTCTGTCAAGGAAGACGGCACATTTACTACTCGGTTACAATCCAGTTAACGACCGTTATAATTGCAAGCAGACTAATGAGGAAGACAAGACATTTAATAATAATTCAAGTTTATGCACCAACATCAGCAGTTGATGATTGGCAAATGGAAAATTTCTATGACACCTTACAAGAAACAATGAAAAAAGTAGAAAAAGAAACATCTTGATCATCGCTGGCGATTTTAATGCGGAAGTTGGAGAGGAAGGAGCCGAAGAAGGGAAATAATTACAATAAATGGGAAGTCAGGGGACCAACTCAGCATATACAAACTGCGCAAGAAAAGTTACGAGAAAAAGAAGAAAAGATAATAGAAGATACTTAGTAGACATATATAAGGATATAGACAATATGAAGCAACAAATCAGGGAGAGAGATGCCTTTAAGGCGCCAAGAACACTGACAAAGGAATTCACTCCGGTTTCTCATGTCATCAATGACAAAGAGGATAACACATTAACAGAAACAAAAGACATACTGAATAGATGGAGAGAGTACTGCAGAACCATGTATGGAGATAGCACAAAGCGCTCAGTTACAATTCTTCAAAAGAATGAGAAAGAACCTGAACCAACATTGGAGGAAGTACGCTCAGCAATCAACAGACTGACAAAGGGAATGTCCCCAGGATGTGATGATGTCCAAGCAGAGCTAATACAAGCAGGAGGAGAGGCCAGTCCTCGAGTTTATCCCAAGCTGTGTAAACAGTGCAGAGTAGCCAGAAGCGTGGAAGAAATCAATTTATATTCCCCTCCCCCCAAAAGATAATCTTAAGCTGTGCACAATCTACCGAACTATCGCGTTAATCAGCCACGCTAGCAAGATACTCTTGCGGATCCTATTAAGAAGGATAGAGGAAAAGTTTGAATCTGAAATTCACGTAGTCCAAGCAGGTTTTAGGAAAGACAGCGGGACAAGGGACCACATATTCAATACGAGTAATATCTACGACAAATGTAGAGAGTTTAATGTAGACATGTACACATGTTTCTTTGATTACACCAAGGCCTTCGATACAGTAAAACACTAAAATATGTGAAACATGATGAAGGCAATGGGGTTTCCTGTGCACATTTTACATCTAATTGAAATATTATACCAAGTTCAACGAGCCGCTGTCCGAGTATTTGGGAAACATCTGATTGGTTCGCAGATATGCGGAATGTATAATGAGAAATGTTGGAGAATACGATAACATTGAACGTTTTGGTACATTTACGATTGGCGGGTACGAGATTCCAAAGTTACGATACACAGACGACACAGTGATACTAACAAGAAGTGCAGAAGTGTTAGAGCAGCTATTTTCAGCCGTAAATGGACACAGTAAAGATCTGAACCTGTTTATAAACATAAATAAAAGAAAGATAATGACCACCGACAAAACACAATGTCAGCATAAATTTACTGTGGGTGGTGAATAAATAGATCAGGTCACGCATTTTAAATATATGGGCACCAAAATTGACATTAAAGGCGGCTGCTCGAAAGAAATCATAAGAAGACTAGCCATGGCAATGCAGAGACTAAACAGCCTGAAGAAATTATGGCAGAGCACCAACAAAATGATAAAAATAAAAGTCTTGAGAGCCTGTGTTTTTCCTGTGGCAGCTTATGGCTGTCAATCATGGACGATTACCAAAACTTCTAGACATAGAATTGAATCCTTCGAGTCAAAATGTTACAGAAAGATCTTCAAAATAGCCATGACAGAGAAAAAGATAAATGTAGACATTCGGCAAGATTTGAGCATAGAGGAGAACTGGTTTATCAATTCCATTTTTGCTAGAAAATGCAAATACGTTGGTAACATCAAGAGACACACCAGTCTTGAGAGAACAGTGATGGAAGGTATGGTGCCAGGCAAAAGAGGAAGAGGTAGACCAAGAAGACGATGGCACCAAGATATCCAGGAATGCCTGGGTATGATTGTGGCGGAGGCTGGTGTTTTGGCAAGAGAACGAGTTTCTTTCAGACAGACTGATGGGAGCACCGTTCTACAAAGGACATGCTACATGATGAGACGTGTGTGTGTGTGTGTGTTCGTGCGTGCGTGCGTGCATGTCTGTCTGTCTGTCTGTCTGTTTGTGCCTGTCTGTGTTTGTATGTGTCTGCCTGTCTGTCTCTGTCTATCTGTCTCTGTCTGTCTCTGTCTGTCTGTCTCTGTCTGTATGTCTCTGTCTGTTTCTGTCTATCTGTCTCTGTCTCTGTCTGTCTGTCTGTCTGTCTGTCTCTGTCTGTCTGTCTTTGTCTGTCTGTTTCTGTATGTCTGTTTCTGTCTATCTCTGCCTATCTCTGTCTCTGGTTCTGTCTATCTGCCACTGTATGTCTGTTTATGTCTGTCTGCCTCTATCTGTCTGTCTGTCTATCTATGTCTGTTTGTGTGTGTGTCTTTCTGTCTGTGTGTGTTTCTGTCTCTCTGTATGTGTGCCTGTCTGTCTGTGTCTGTGGATGCCTGTTTGTCTGTATGTATGCATATGTCTATCTCTGTTTATCTCAGTCTGTCTCGGTATGTCGCTGTTTGTCTCTGTCTGTATGTCTCTGTCTGTCTGTCTCTGTCTGTCTGTCTCTGTCTGTCTGTCTGTCTCTGTCTGTCTGTCTCTGTCTGTCTCTGTCTGTCTGTGTCTGTCTGTGTGTGTCTGTCTGTTTGTCTGTGTGTGTATATCTGTCTGTGTGTTTATGTCTGTCTGTCTGTGTGTGTCTGTCTGTTTGTCTGTGTGTGTATATCTGTCTGTGTGTTTATGTCTGTCTGTCTGTGTGTGTCTGTCTGTTTGTCTGTGTGTGTATATCTGTCTGTGTGTTTATGTCTGTTTGTCTGTGTGTATGTCGCATAGGTTTGCCGGGTTCTTTATCTATAGCAAGAACAAGAATAGCACCACAGCCCCACAGAGAGCATGCAAAAGGCGATTAACTATGTACCATTGCATAACACCGGCCATGGTTAAGTGGTTTGCTTAGAGCAGCATAGCTGGCACCTAACAGGCTGCGGGTTCACTTTGCTCTAGTGTTTGAGTCTATTAAGATGGACTCGCACATCGGTTAACCACCCTCCATAAGCGCTTGTCCGAACGCTGCAGAGTATTAAGCTGCTCGAGCCTAGCCCGCTATGCAGGAACTCTTTCTCCAACTACATCGGACTCATACCAGAGCTGGGTCCTGCATAGGGGCATCTGTCCTTGTAGAAGTACAGGTCGACTAAGAACTAAGAAGAACAGTTAGCATCATTGGTCGGTTGTGCAATCCGAGACGCCTAAAGAATTGCACCAAAAGGCCTCAATCTTGGATCTCCTGTTCGCTGACCAATGCACATTTCACACCTGATCAGAACATGATATTCAATCAGCATCACGGAGTTTTCGACAGCATTATGCAGTTTCACGATCAACACTTGAAAAACGAAAGTACTATTGAAGCCTGCGCCTGTGCAGTTGTACATTGAACCACACATTACCGTACAGAACCAGCGTCGCCAGGTAGTCGATAGCTTCACCTACCTAGGCAGTGTGTTCACTAAAGACTTTGATGTTAACAGGATGATTACAGAGGCGAGCTCTGCGGTTGGTGTATTGTGCCGCAGCGCTAATCATTATACTGCACGCCTGCCAAACATGGACAGTGTATCGTATACACGCGACAACTAAATCGTTTTCACTTGAAATGTCCGCATTGTTTTTCCCAGAATCAGGTGGCAGGACAAAGTAAATAACTCTGAAATTCTGAATAAAGACAGACATGTTGAGAATCATTGCGATTCTGCAAACAGGCGAGATGAGATGGGAGGGCATGCTGTTCGCATGCTCGATAACCACATCCCCAAGCATGGGTATATAAAGTGAGCTCAAAACAGGCAGACGCTACAGAGACTTCTTGAAGGTGTCTTTGGAGCTTCGACATTGGTTTCATCTCCTGGCAGTTGCTTGTACTGAACCGTTCTACCTGTAGCGTTAGCATTACTTAAGGTATTCAGATCGCAGAGAGGAGCACTATCGCGGAGACTCAATTGCGTGCTGTCTGAAAGAGCAGAAGGGGGAGACAGTTATGGTGACCTTATGTAAGGTTTGGTGGCCGGTTGTACGAGGGGGTGGGGTGGAAAGGGGGGGGGGATATTTGAGAGTATGAAACTGGGGACTGCATTCGGGGTGACAATGTGTCATGGGGGGGGGGGGGGGGGGGGAGGTATTTCAGAGAAGGGAGGTTAGAATGCATTAGGGGTGACCATTTGTTAGATTTGGTAGCATATTTTGTTTAGGTCTGGTTGTGCGAGGGGGGAGTTAACAAGTAGCTTCTATATTTTGTAACCACAGAATATGGCATATTACAGTTGTCTTGATTCGTTCTTGAACAAGTGTGGGCGTCTCTCTTTGCGTGGTTGGACATATTTACCCACTGATGTGGGTTTAGTGGAAATCAAAGAGAATTTAAAGCGAAGAATTGGATTGACGTAACGCCAATTTGCCACCATTTCAATCAAATAAAAATAAGGATGAGATTGCAAGCTGGGACATTGTAAGAACCAGAAGGCTTTCTATGAACCCGTGACGTCATGTGAAAAAAAACCCTCATTTTGTGATCATTTTACGTACCTGAAAACTTGAGCTCAGATTGCGTTTTACATTGCGGTCAATATACCTTTGAAATCGAGAGCCAGCGACCATGACCACCTTTAGATTCCCAATTGTTTCTCAGCTGTGTAAGCTCCACTAGATCCTTCCGCAACCTTCTTCTTTGTTTGGTTCAGTTTTCGACCACTAGTTCCGCCAAGCGACCTGGAGATCTTCAGTTTTCTTTCGTGGGCTAAGTTTGCTGCATCTGTTGTCAGCCCGTTTCGTTGTAGTATTTTTCGTATGTCAGACATTAATCTGCCACGTTAGTCTTCCTCGTACCATGTAACCAGATCGACCTGTGTTGTAAATGGCAGAGATAATTGATAGGACCACATACTCATTAAATGACCGAACCGTTGTATTTTATGTCTGCTATTGTGTTTCTTCTTAGTATCAAGCAGAATAAAAACGTGCTGTTGTTGTTTTTGTTGTTGTTGTTGCTGTTAAATAATCACAATGAGTATGATTACTCTTATTTCTTGAGCGTACTGAAAAGGAAATCAAGAGGCGCGTTGCAGTAGCTTTCCTCTCATTCCGAGCGTGCTGATAAAGATGGACGGTAGTCCTTCAGGCGGTTTTGCTATTTTGCTTTCATCGGCGTGTCGCTCACTGCTACATGTATCACGTCGATCCCCTAGTTCGACAGGCTGCAAGGAAGTTGGGGTGTGGGTCTTTGTCAGTATATTTTATCTGACCATGACTAATATGTCTTATCAGTTTACTGTCCCTGACCAGTCGTTAGTCGTCATTCCCAAAAAAACTAGTCAATTCTAAATATTTCTCTTTATTATATATCAAGCTAACAGCCCTGGATCCTAATAAAATCAGTATATATCTACATCCAAGTTGTAAAATATTTCTTTATCATACGATGTGCGTTCAAATCAAACCGGGACTTTTTTTTGGGAAGAAAAACTATTTTTTTCAAGTAGTAAAAATGCCATTCATTTTTCGATATAATATGAAACGTTTAAGTAATGTTTGAAAAGCTTCAGAGTAGAAAAATTTGTCAGTATGTCTGAACCAATCTAGGACAGCTTGTTTTAATGCATTGTCAGTGCTGAAATGCTGACCTTCCATAAATTCCTTTAGGGGTTCAAACAGGTGGAAATATCTTGGAGTAAGTTCTGGGCTGTAAGGTGAATGTGGCAATACCTCCCAGGCCAGTTGCTGCAGATGGCACATAGTGCGGTGAGCCGTATGAGGTCGAGCAGGTTTGAACTCTTCTGTGCGGGTCAAAAGCGGAAAGTTGTCGTGGTGCCCAATTTGCACTGACCTTCCAAATATGCAAATGCTCAAGAATAATAGTGTTCACCGTACCTAGGTAAATACTTTCCTATTGTGCAATTTCGCGGATGGTAATGCGTCGATTTTCCAGGATAAGGCGTTCCACAATCTGGGTTTTTACATGAATGACAGTGATGAGTTGAGAGCCACTCGGCCGAGATCATCGTTCACTATGCGACCTTCTCTAAAACGTTTACACCATAATTCAAATTCCGTGCTGCGTTTTAGTGGCTGATCACCGTATTGTGATTCCAGTCTTCTGTAAATTGTTGCAGGTTTAACACTTTCTTTTACAAGAAACTTCATCACAACTCACTATTCCATGCAAGCAATAACAGTGTTGTCCGCCATTTTTATTCATCTGCCACGTGACTGGCCAATAGCAAGTGCGACACCTAGCAGTAATAGGACACACGTGCCCCTAACTAAAGATAGTAGTTCCAGCAAGCTATAAGTCATTAAAGTAGTTCTGGAACAAAAAGTCCCGGTTTGATTTGAACGCCCCTCATATATAAAGCTCTCAGTCCTGAATCCTAATATATATATATATATATATATATATATAAATATATATATATATCTATATATATATATATATATATATATATTATATAGAGCTGCTTTCAGTCCTGGATCTAAAAAAATGTCTCTATATCATATGCGTAGCTCCCAGTCCTGGATACTAAAATATCTATGCATACTATTTCAAACTACCAGTCATGGCTAAATAGATATCTCTGTATCACATATCGAGCACGCAGTCCTGGATCCTGCCTATTTGTTAATCGCTCACACCCTCTCAGTTAATCAAGGCGGTTATATATGTGGCTGAAAATTGCACACTTTCCATAAAGTGGGTAGAATTGTACATAAAAACAAAACCCTAAGCCAGACACTGAGCAAGAGTCCATACGTAACAGTTACATCATTTATCAAGAAATGAACCATTCTTTTACGAAGCTAACTGTCGTCAACAGATACAAAAGAGTTCATACTTAAAATCCGCACTATACAACAACAGGAGACAAACAAAATTAGCCACACAGATATACGCTCATGTCGTGACAACAAACAAGTCATGGGATATTTTTTTTCCAAGTTTGCCTGTTTCACCAGAAGTGACATCACGGTAAACATCAACCAAATAGCGAGATTAACAGTATGTCGGCGACGTAGAAAGAAAAATTATGATGAAAGAAGAAGCAATTATTTGAAAGCAAATTACGAAGAAGAAGATAAGCGAGAGAATTAACTGGTACAAGAGTTCAGACTTAACATCCACACCCACAACGACAAGTGAATTAGTCCTCACGCCTAACTGGCACAAGAATTCAGACTTAACATTCACACCCACAACGACAAGTGAATTAGCCCTCACGCCTAACTGGTACAAGAGTTCAGACTTAACATTCACACCCACAACGACAAGTGAATTAGTCCTCACGCCTAACTGGCACAAGAGTTCAGACTTAACATTTACACCCACAACGACAAGTGTCAATTAGCCTTGTGGACTAATTCTCAAGTTCAGACTTAATCCACAATGTACCACAACAAGAGATTCGGTCGTTCAGACAGCAGTCTGACACCAATAATTCTAATCCAGCTGAAACCAATATTCCCACACTGGAATATCTGTGATTATATCCAAATTCGAGCAGGAAAAAAACATCTAGATATATGAAATGAATCCATTTGCAATTGTTGCCATATGTTTCATATGGATGAAAATGTAGTCTAAGATAAGAAAACGAAGATACAAAAAATAAAGTTGCAAAGAATATGAACTAAAGTACGTCCTATCGTATTCCACAATTAAGTGAGTGTTAACAGATCTTTCTTCGCCCAAACAGAATTTTAAAATATGCATGTAAAAGGGACACCGAATTTCAATAAAAAATAATATGTCAAAGAGTTCGCTAAAGGGTAACATGTCTTAATCTTGTCATTGCAATTTGGGGTGAGGAAAACACGACAACCAAATATTGTACTTGTCAGAGGGGTATCTCATTTAGCGTCTAGTCGCTACATTTGGTATCAGATATATTTCCTTTGTTATCAATTAGCCAGGGCATACGATGTTTATCGTAGCATTTATCACGTCTGTTATTGAATTATGAAAGACCTTTAATTTTCAAATAATACAGCCAACTGAGAACTGTTACAGAACAATGTAATTCGGCTATCTACTTTAAGGTCGGTCGCACAGGGGTATGAAGTGGACTCAGATAGACCGGGGGGGGGGGGGAAGCGGGGGGGGGGGGCTGGCCAAGCTTAGAACGTGGCTTCACGCTTCAAATTGACCGCACCAGAAATGGGACAGCACCTGTCCTGATGTCGTAGGCATCAGCTGGTATTCAAAAGATAACAGAATGCAACAGAATTGGTACGAACCAAGAGAGTTCAAATATCAAATTAACAGAAAACATTAAATGACTTTTTGATTTGTTTGCAAATCAGACTATGAATATCGATATTGTCCGCTGGCGCTGCTGATGGTCTCGTAGTGGTCTCCTTTCGCATTCCCAGCAGTTTTTGTCCTGGAAGGAGGAGACAGGCGACCAGTAAAAACATGTGATGCGGCTGGAAACTCCGCTTGTGTAAAAACCATTGACAATAAAACCAATTGCAAACAAATGGATTCAGGATACCTTATAAGCGGGATAGGGTAAATCCAAATGTAGTATTTGACATATTCTCCATCAAATCGAACGACGTGTTAACTGTGACAGTCATACGTCTTAAGGGATACAGATATGACCTTCTCACGTCATAATTTAGGAATCTCGCCTCATCGTTTGAGAATCTCGAACAAATAGAAGGGAGTCTGTCTTATTTAATTTCCACAGTCGAACAAAAAAGGTTGCTCATGGGTTACAAAAGTGACTTACTTGAGCACATTTCCGTCAATAGAATTATTCATTTGGGCAAAAGGCGCCAAGGGGGAAGGAAACGTCAACAGACGACCAGATCGAGATACGGAAGCTTGAACAATCGATTTTCGCAGCCTGGTCATAAATGACGCAACACGTCAGGTCCTTGGTCTGACCAGTCCCATCTATCCTGTCTATCGACAGCGTTAGGTTTCTCACGGTTGTGTCAATGACAGACATGGAGATTTTCGGACCTGTTGAGGTAGGGCGAGATCGGCTTCCATAGCAATTACAATCACATGGAAACGAACGTGAGGCTAAAAGTTTACAATAAGTTAGTGAATGTTACGAATTGACCTACGACGATTGTTCTTGGTGAATGAATCAGTTAATATATACAGACAAGGCAAAACATGGATGGGCAGGTCACATGTTTCAACGAAACGATGGTCGATGGAGCACGGCGACAGCAGTTTGGTACCCGCGAGGTAGAAAGAGACCGCTGTGAAGACCTCCAATGCATTGGTCAAGACACCTTGCTGTACGCAACAGCACCAGAGACGCCTCTGAAGGAGTGCTTACCCTGCACGACTTCCGTGGCATAATACATGGTCCGCTGGAGACGAAGTTGGAACTCAGATACTCTGAGGAATGGATCATCAAGATCAAGATGTTATGAACCAGGAGAGAAGGGTACAGATCACACAAAAAATGTAAATCAAACACTCGGATGGGAGAGACATAAGCGACCGAGTAAGGAGATCGAAGAGTCAGTCCATAAAATAAAGGGGCGTTCCTAAAAGTAGTGATGGCATACAGAAGAGGGTACACAAATAATAGGAAATCAAACAAGGCAGTCAAAAGATAGAATATCTTAAAAGAGATAATTGAGAGAGAGAGAGAGAGAGAGAGAGAGAGAGAGAGAGAGAGATTAGGCTCAGAGAAGAAGCAGAGTTGTGTGACTTGCGAAAGAATAGACATTAAACGCTGGACATGACCAAACAGGTCACGTTGGGACAGAGATTGAAGCCGAGACAAACAGTTAGACGTGAGAGAAGTATAAGCGACCGAGTAAGAAGATCGGAGTCAGTCCCTGAAACAAGGGGGCGTTCCTAAAGGTGAGGATAGACAGGTATGAGCCTACAGGATAGGGTCCACAAATAGGAAACCAAACATGACAGAGAAAAGACAGAATATCGAGAGAGACAGGGGCAGAGAGATTGTGTCTGAGAGAGAGAGAGAGAGAGAGAGAGAGATAGGAACAGTGTGTGTGTGAGAGAGAGAGAGAGAGAGAGAGAGAGAGAGAGAAAGAGAGATACAAACTAAGAGGAGAAGTTTGGTCGCTTCCGAAAGGACATACGTTAGGACATACTACATGATGGAACGAGCCACGTTGACACAGATGGGAGCCAAAACTTAGAAGCAGTTATTGAAACGGTAGCAGAATTGATGGGTGAGAAACAAAGAGAGAGAGAGAGAGAGAGAGAGAGGGAGAGAGAGATGCCTTCACCCACTTACATAGTTTTAGGCCCTAATTTAACAGCTACATAGGTATACAAACTGTTGCGCAAAATTTATAGACGAGAAACAACCCGTTTATATCCATTAACAAGGCAGTGAAGTAAATTTCAAGCATTTTGTCCTCTGGACCTGAGTGTACCTAACACAGAACTGATCGTTGATCTTCAAAGAGAAGATTGCCGACTTGTTGCTAGAGAACAGTTCGTTACCAGATAGGTAAAACATGATTTCAGAAGTGGTAGGAATCCTAGTAGTATGACCAAAAGATAGGACCTGGAAAAAGATCGTCGTGCGGGGATAATATCTATGTTAGTTCACGTTATTCCCGATACGGAAGAATTAGTAGTTAGATCACGAGAAGGTTGGCGTAGCTTGGCTTTGTTCGTTCTCAATCTCCCAATACCAATCCCTTTAAGGGCTTAAGTAGCAGAATGTAGTCCAGAGAGCAGAATGCGTTGTGTCGTAGTTTACAGATTGACTGCGATATTTGCACCTTTCGTTCCAACACATACGACTTCAGCATGCATTTTTTGAGGACCCATTCCCTCTTCGATCCCTGCTCCTTAGCCATGCTGCAGCCTGTTATCCAGGATCACCGCGTGGAGGTGTAGAAGGTTCCTGGCAGATCTGCTTCACTGGCACTGACCACTGCAGCTCAGGCGCTGCTCAGCATCTTGATCCCAGATTACGAGAGGGTTCATTATTTATAAGCTGGGAATAGGCAAACATAGATGATTTTGCTTATTCCAGCTGTTGAACTTTTGCTGCTGGAAGATCATTGACGTCGTGAACTTGATATTTTCTGAAACACAAACGCAATTGTCTGTGTGCTACGTCCTGTTTAAAGTAAAGTAAAGTAAAGTAACCCATAGCATTATTGCCGTAGGGGTGTGAAGTGTTAACGATCTCACATTTCAAAGGCTCGGCTATATGAGGGCGGTAGCCATCTCCTCTCCCTCGCCACTTTTACTTCCCGGACTGAACCGGTATCCATTTAAGGCTTGGTCGACCCGGGTGCTATTTCGGTCTGAAAAAACATTACCGCTTCAACTGGGGAATGAACCCAGGACCACTCAGATGCGAAACCACTGCGCTACGCGGCTCCACAGTTTCATATATAATTATGTGCTTAGATAAGTCTCGTACATCGTTTAAAACTATTTGGTCCCAGTGACCAGGGTAGCCAGTAAGAGTAGCAAAGTCGTGACCGTGTTACATTGCTTAAAACACACACACACACACTTACACACACATAACACAATATATATATATATTGTGTTATAAGTGCCAAGCCACACAAGGAAAGATGGACAGGCTAACATTTAAAGAACGAATAGCCAAGGGCAGTGATTTTGGTTCCTGATAGGGCTTTCCGGGCGCAGGTAGAAACATTACCTCCGTTTGTGTGTGTGTTGACCGCAAGACCAAAGTCAGTGCACGCAGTGGAACACTCAGCTACGGTTGTCTGCATGTCCTGTTCTAAGCAAATATTAATTGCGCAGTCATCAGCAACGAAGAGATTTACAATAGTTGCTTCTTTTCCGCTTTGTGAGGGGCCTTAGGCTCATACATCCCGTCGTAAAAGTCCCATTAGATGGTCAAAGGTCATTAGCAACTATTTTTGGGTGTCGATGGTATAACAGGTCCTACGTTATATCTATTCTAGATATATTTAAACGTATTTATAGCAGGTCCTAACATTATTGTATCACTTTATTTACTATCTGTCTTCCTTACCACAATCACTCCTTATCTCATACTTTAATTAAACCACTAACAATTTTTTTAACAAAAGCAAAACAAAGAATGTTTATTTCACTAACATCATACACATCATACCAATAAACTAGGCTCGTAAATTGTATTGTATTGTTCATCAATTGTTAACTAATTTTAATGTCTCTCAAAAGTTTTTTTATCAACTCTAACTGACTATACATACTTTCAAGAGGTTCGTGCAATTAGCACAGGACATACTCTTGCACTAAACTTTACACAGGGTTCTAATCACATGGTCTGAATCTAGCATTCGTTCTATTCACCGTCTATCTCTGTGCGTTGATATAATGCTGTCTAACTACTTGTTCTCAGTCTAAAACACTCTGTCCTCGCTCGTCTGATGGGCGTATGTTCCACATCTCAGTTTCACAACGTGGATGTCTTTCCAGTCTCTTATCTCGTCTCAAGGTAAAGCTGATGTCTACTGAGCTTCTTGTCTCGTGTCAACGTAAGGCAGATGTCTACTGAGCCTCTTGTCTCGTCTCAACGTCAGGACGTCGGTGACTGCATCTGTGCTCGTGCCTTTGACAGACGACAGTGGTTCTGTTACTGTGGTTGTCAGGCCGAGGAAACACATGAGTCACGACGGGTCGTTCAGGACGACAGCTTCGTGTTGAAGCAACACGTCTCCCTCAGACGAGAATGAAGTCGGGTCACGAGAGGCAGGTGTTAGGGACGACTCGAACATGAACATCACAAAGACAGATTCTTATACGTACATCGCCTTTCGTTGTCTTTCAGTATTGGTCTGCTTCGGTGGCTTCTAATTCTATCTGTCTTCTACTCTGGTCACTCACTGGCTATGTCTTGTAGATTATCTAGCAACTTATTATCGGTCTATTTGCTACCCACTAAACTGCACGGTATAATTATATTCTCTGCTCTTTCTGATCTCTCCTATCTGTCTCCCCCATCTTATATATTAAGCTCCCCGCTTTGGTAAATGACTTCTACTTTCTTGAGTTCATTTCCCTCAAACTGTATTTGAACTGACGTGTCCCAGAGAAAGGCTACTAGATGACCTAGACGTCGTGGGATTCCCAGTAGAACTCGTGGGAAGGGAACCGTTTTCGCTGGACAGTTTTAAACTGCATTGTTTGAGAATTAAGGACAATGCCCCGTTCAATGAACTGAACCTCTCAGGCAGCGTTCTCAAGTTATGTGTGGGTACCACAAACGATATCTTCAGGGCTTCCCTGGCGTTGGCTAGTTGGACCCTTGTAGTTCTGTTACAATGGTAGCAAAGAACACGACATCAACCGATACTGCTAGATATTGTAAAGAAACTAAAGGTGAACAGTACACAACCTCAGATAGAAGACTGGATAACGATGAGACATGCACTGTACTGGAACCCACAGGTAAAGAGAGAAGTAGGGAAGTCATGGAACAACTAGCAAAGAATGATGGAAGAGAAGTCAAGTGTTGCCGGAGTCTCGTAGATTGAACTGAAGAAGATGGCTCAGAATAGAAAGAGCTGAAGGGCATTCATTGTGGACCTATATTCCAAGGGGAACCAAACACACGAATGATGAAGATGATAATGTCCACTATTGTAACTGTGTGTTAATAATCTTCGTCTCAATTCAAGTAAGCTTGTTTGTTGTTACCGTGTGCTGTATCATTGGCGTGCTGACACATTTAAGAAGGACAAGGCTCAATGTCATGACATCACACACCTGGCGTTCCACACAAGTCAAACAGTTGTGGAGTGTGGAGTGTGGAGTTGTCCTCTGTGTTTGTAATAAAACTCTAGTAACACCAACTCTATAATTTATGCAGGAATAAGAGTGACTGTATTTTTACTGCAGTTCAGAAGAAGAATAAGAAGCAGAAGAAAAAGAAGTAGAAGACGAAGAAGCAGGAAAAGAGGAAGAAAAAGAGGTCTATTATTATTTTAACACGTTAATCCCGTCTCTCTATTTGTGAAGTATATGCCCAACACTAGTTTACTCCCCACGCCAGCTTTATAATGATCCTGATTCCAGTCACTTGCTTGGGGGGGGGGGGGGGGGGGGTTGTGCCAATGGTTTCTATATACTGAACTTACCAATAACCTTCTTTTGTTGCTTCTCGTAACATGCAAGGGAAGAAGCAGACGTCGTATTCTATTAGCCAAGGAAACCACTCGAGTAGCCAAGTCATGTAAACAGCTTTACAAGTTGACTTCATCTTTTGTATTCTCTTGGTGTTCGTGTTGGCTTAGTTGATGTTCTTGTGAGTAACATTTCGTTTTTGCGTTAGGCCTGTGAATGTTCTTGTAAGCTAGAGAAATGATGCTCTTTTTGGGCTTTAGGAATGTTCTTATGAGCTAATGAGATGATACTCTTCTGGACTTTATGGATGTTCTTGTGAGCTAGAGAAATAATGTTCTAATGTTCTTCTGAGCTACTCAGAAAGGACTCTACTGGACTTTGTGGATGTTCTTCTGAGCTAGTGAGATGATGTTCTTCTGGACTTTATGGATGTTCTTGTGAGCTAGATAAATAATGTTCTAATGTTCTTCTGAGCTACTCAGAAAGGACTCTACTGGACTTTGTGGATGTTCTTCTGAGCTAGTGAGATGATGTTCTTTCTGGACTTTGTGGATGTTCTTTTAGGCTTGGTTGATGCTCTTATGTGTGGCATCAATTTTTGTGTGGACAAGATATGATCTTTTCGGCGTGATGGATGTTCCTTTTGGACCGGGTGGATGTTCTTTTGATTTAGGGTTTGCTCCTGTGGGGCGGGTAAATGTTCTTGTTTTCTAGATATATGTTATTTGGGCTTGGTAGATGTTCTTCTAGGCTTGGTAGATGTTCTTCTAGGCTTGGTAGATGTTCTTCTAGGCTTGGAAGATGTTCTTGTATGTAACACCGATGTTTAAATGGGCCTGTTGAATGTACTTTTTACAGGATTAAATTTATTGGAGGCCGGTGAAAACTTCTGTTAGCTGGATTAATGTTATTATGGACACGGCGAATGTTCCTGTGGACAAATTGGGTGTTCTTATATATCGGTTAGATGTTCTTGAAAGTCGTATTGATGTTCTTGTAGACGTTGCGAGTATGTTTTGTTTCTGTGATGCATATGTTTTTGTGAGATGTTTGAATATTTCTGAAGCTTAATTTTTAAAATAATCGAACTAATACTTTACTAGAGGCATCTATTTCTCGTGCTGCTTGAAAGTCTTGTCGAGTAAGTCGCCTCTCAAGAAACAAACTGACGAAACACCAAAACAGTGGGGATTCAAATTCTGTAAATTTCTAAGTCTCATAGTTTCAAGAGAGGTGTGATATGTGCATTGTCGTTTCGGAGACATACGACAAAATCGGACGTGTCGTGTACACGTAAGTTGTGCACGTTCAAGAACCTTTGGCAGTTGGAAATTAAAAAAAAACTTAGTCGCAGTCGCTCAAAAGTTGCAAGTATAACGATATTCTAAACTTCTGATGGCTGTCACGAAGGCTAAACAGAGACCAGCCTTTCTTGTAAAAGATACAATAGGCCAATCTGCACATTATGTTGCCCGTGTATACACATTATAACATACCAGCAGGGGTAGAAAAGGGAACTTAGAAGAAGAGAGGAAGGTCGTGTTCAAAGAACTGATCTCCATCATCTTATGAAAGTTGAAGCCTCGTTTAGAGAATCTTCAAACACTTCATAGTGATTTAAGATGTGAGGCAAGTTTGGTCGCAACAATACGGGCTTGAAATCGTATGTTTGGCCGAAAGGCCAATTTATCGCAGACTCGCTGTAAACTACGACAAAATGTCACAACGTCCGTTTCAGGACGAACACAGAAAGACAAGAAGATCCACAGCTCAGGTCCTCGTTCAGGCTTCTGGAATCAAGGCTGTATCACAGTAGTCTGACCGATTGGGGAGCTCAAAACCGTAAACTTCATAGTGGTGATCTTACTAAAAATCGTTGCATTGTACTACAGCCAACAGCATCACTGTCCATCTTCTCAAATTCGCTTAGGAATACGTTTAACTTAACTTCTTTATACTGGTTCAGAAGATTCTACAGTCTGTATACAACCAGTTGCTTCTACTCCACTTGATCTGAAGATACATATGTACATTCAATCTGTTATTGAATGTATTGGCTGACCCTGTTAACACTATTTCCTGAGGCAATGCATTTCAAGCACTCACCATTTTCAAACTAAATACATATTTCCTAGTTTCTAATCTGCACCTTTCTTTAATTAATGTGCAGCTGCGCGCTTTTGTTGTTATAGCCGGATGTACTTTGTTTAGCCTATCAATCCTTTATCTTGATTATCTTCTACACCTGTATTAAAGCACCTCGAGTTCTTCTGTTTTCTGGACACTGTAGGTCAGCTTTTCTATTTCCATTTAATTATAATAACAATACCCTAATCTAGGTCTAACTGTTTTAGACAGTTTGACTATCACTTCGTTGCACCTACGCCTAATATTTATTTTTTATCTTACCTAACATTGCATTTATCATATTCACAGCTACATGGACTTGCTCAGGACTTGCCCATGGGACCTGCACAGGGAAATCTGACCCTGTAGAAGTACAGGTCGACTAAGAGCTAAGAACATGAACTTCCTCACTCCCCTTAATCTACTATAACTCCTAGGTATCTTTCCGTTTCTTTCTGTCTAAAATTGTTCACCCTGTAACTATGTTCCTTAATCGATATACCCATGTGAATAACTGTACATTTATGTACATCTCCATATGCCAGCTCTCATTCCATTCTAGAATTTTATATAAATTGGACATCAATATCTCAACCTTTGCTATAGATGAGACAACTCTGCACAGTTTTGAGTCATCCACGAATTTTGCAATCATGGATTCGATGTCATCGTCCAAATCATTTATATATATCCAGAACAAAATTGGTCTCAAACCCGAGCCATGTGGCACTCCACTTTTTACCTCACATCACTCAGAGTACTCCTGATTTATGCCCACTCTCTGCCTTCTTGTCGTTAACCATTTTACTTCAATTTTGTTTATCTCTAGCCATATTTTTGTCATTTGCTTTCTTTCTTCCACAATATAAGATCCACACGAATGATCTGATGGTCACGTGAGCCAATCAGTTCTCCAGCCGAGACATTTTCAATCCTTGTTTCCTAAGTAGCAAATACTGGGAGAAAGTGGAGCAACTGTGACCTGCTCCGATAGAAACGTCAAGAGTTTGCACAGTGTGAGAAGTTAGCAACACCAACAAGAGGTGAGAGTACCACTGTAACAGAGGATTTATATGAAGAAAGAGATGTTGGTTTGATGTTGTTTTGTTGGTGTATTGATGTTGTTTTGTTGGTGTATTGATGTTGTTTTGTTGGTGTATTGATGTTGTTTTGTTGGTGTATTGATGTTGTTTTGTTGGTGTATTGATGTTATTTTGTTGGTGTATTGATGTTGTTTTGTTGGTGTATTGATTTTGTGTTGTTCGTTAACATTTGTCACCTTTATGGGAAAAGTAATCTTGTTTCAACCATAGATCCACTCTTGTTGGTTACACAAGTATTATATTGTCTGAACAGAGTACTGGTATATTACTTGCTCGTCACGACAACCTCCACGGGATTCAGCTCCTGTTTCCGGCACGCTCCAATTAACGCAAGTGTGAGTACCTGACTGAGTTAAGGAAGCAAGTGTAGCCAAGGAAGGGAGATGCCCCCCCCCCCCCTCACATCTCATAAACAAGATGTGGCCTATCGAAGTGTCTTTAACATTCCACCCCACCTCCACCACAACACCGCCTCACCCTACGCCCAAAGTTGTAGCGAGTAACTGAGAATGAGGGTTTGATTCCCGAGAGGGAGTCTGAGAATCGGTTGCCACGTACACAGAAGGAGGCAGGTGTGTAGCTTAGTCACTCTTGGCACGTGGAGGTTATGACTAAAAATAAGAACGTCAGACTGTTTCGAGGCCCGTTATCTAGAACGGGTGCACTGTATATCACTGGGCCGCGTGTATCTGGAATTGGTACACTGAATAACACTACGCCGCGTGTATCTGGAATGAGTACACTGAATTTCACTAGGCCGCGTGTATCTGGAATGAGTACACTCGATATCACTAGGCAGCGTGTATCTGGAATGAGTACACTCGATATCACTAGACCACGTGTATCTGGAATGAGTACACTCGATATCACTAGACCGCGTGTATCTGGAATTAGTACATTGGATATCACTAGGCCGCGTGTATCTGGAATTAGTACATTGGATATCACTAGGCCGCGTGTATCTCCCGTCACCTTTAAACATTGAAAAAAAAGAAAATGATTACTTCCGTGAGTCTGTATAAAAGTGGTCAAGGTGTTGAGACTGTCAGTACTCTTCTGAGTTGTTAGTTAGCACAAATGGCCTTGTACGTCTCTGATGTACATGATCTCCTCTGGTTGAGATTGTACACCTCTGATGTACATGATCTCCTCTGGTTGAGATTGTACAACTCTGATGTACATGATCTCCTCTGGTTGAGATTGTTCAACTCTGATGTACATGATCTCCTCTGGTTGAGATTGTACAACTCTGATGTACATGATCTCCTCTGGTTGAGATTGTACAACTCTGATGTACATGATCTTCTCTGGTTGAGATTGTACGTCTCTGATGTACATGATCCCCTCTGGTTGAGATTGTACAACTCTGATGTACATGATCCCCTCTGGTTGAGATTGTACAACTCTGATGTACATGATCTCCTCTGGTTGAGATTGTACGTCTCTGATGTACATGATATCCTCTGGTCGTAAAAGAGCAAATACAATTTCTGGTTTCTCCCTTGGATGGGGACTGAAACCCCAGCCCCTTTTAACATTTCTATTACAACCCATAAGAGTTAACCACTAAAGGGAGCTGTTAATACAACAACAACAACCCTTACCATACCACATGTGCCATTAACAAATATGTTAGATTCTCTTGAGCATCGCTGACAAAGCACTTGGCCTTATTCAGGTGGATGAATTCCAAACTAACCGGCTGACTGTGACGCACCCAACCATCTTTAAGTAGTTCTGGTACCAATGTGGTACCCTGCGTCTTTGTGTGATGTGATGTGTGCTTATGTGTGAGAGGGCCTGGTGTGAGGTGAATGACCTCGTCTCTTTGTTAGCGAGTGGGAGGCTATAGATGCTGTTTACATGTTTCGAGATTGAGATGGTGCTGACGTTAAGTGTTGGAGGAAGCAGAGGATATTGAGGTGATTAAATGGTGGGACAGATGGGGAGGGGTTAAGTCTGCCAGAGAGTACAGGACGATTATGAGTAACGAGGAAAGACCGAGCTTAAGAATACCAAAGGGGGAAGGGGGTGTCCTAGGTAAACAGTGAAGCGCATCACAAGACTCTCATGTCTCATAGCCTCCCCTGCTCAAGTCTACCTGCCCTACACGTTGGTGGACCCTATTATACCCAGTAGTCTTGTCAAAGGTGTATTCCCAGCGGGAGGTCAGTTGAGGTTAAGGCGAAGACAAAGCCCCACGCCAGACCAGGGGAGGGGGAGTACACTCCTTCACAGAACAGGTGCTAAAGACAGAGGTTCCAGATCAGGAGACCAATCACCAACTATGCAACGCATCTTTTTTGGCTAACTAAAAGAAGGAGAAGAAAAAGAGGAGGAGATAGAACATTTATAATAAGAGGAACAATGATGCTAATAAGAATAATAGTGAGTGGAAGAAGAACACAAATAATAAAAATAATAAGAAGAAGAAAAAGGAGAAGGAGAATAACAGGGAATGAGAGAGTATTAACAGAATATGGCACGTTATCCCCCACTATGGTGGCTAGTTGAGGAAGTTATGTATGAAATAAGTATTAAGACCTATTGACCGTCGTGTCTGATGATGTTGTTATGGACAGCAGCAAGCTCCCTCGTCTTCATCCATCATTGAACAGTGCTCCAGATCTGCTTCATTATTTCAATGTATCTTCTTCTTCTTCTTCATCGTACGCTGTTTACTGCGATATTTACGTTGCACTGTTTTATTTTGTTAAGCCTGTGGCTCAGTGCATCCGATTTCAACAGGCGTTTCTGTAGGGTTGCCCTCCTTAGCCTTTGGCTGTCCCCAGCCTAACCGCAAGGCAGCAGTTGTTTTTGGTCAGAGTTGTCTCTCTTGGGAAGTTTGTCTTGCAGGACTATCGAGTCTTCCCTACTCGTGTCTATAGGGTTTGACAATGATATGATGGACTATGTACTAGTTTGGACTATCCCGGAAGAGAGGCAGCCCAGTGTGACTTTGTCCCAGGATCGTCACGTCCTGCCAGAAACGTAGCATATGCATGTGAGTGAGGTATCTCTTTGCTCCCTTTATTTTCTCGGCTCATCGCAGTGATGGTACGCCTAGCATTCCCCGCCACCCGGGAGGTTATCACAATAGGGCAGGAGGTGCAATGTCCGCTGGACTGCATCTCTTCTGCGTCCATTGGGATGACTGATAGCAGACAGAGGCAAAGAGCGAGACAGGAGTGCATTTTGCCAGGTGCATTTCTGCGGCTCGATCGGGCCGGGCTGAGACGCAAGCCCCAGCCATGTAGTAGCCTCCCATCACAGCGGTGCTGAGATTTAGGGCGGGATTATGGCTTAGAGGCGTTCGGCCGTAATCCCTCAGATGGTAGCTTATCAGCCAAGCACGTGGACCAAATGTCAGCGTCCTGTGATTTCTCTCGAAATAGTGCATTTGACCAGGGGACAAGGCTGGTCTTGCACGGAGATGTTGTTCGCCTGGGGAGCGGACATATCTCATGGTCAAGGGTTGAGTCTCAGCAGTTCGCAGTGAGGTAGCTGATCTACTGCTTAGGGCACCCCGACCGAGAACTAAGTCTTCTACAAATGGTTTCATACCTCATCGCCGTATGGGGTGAATATCGAGCAGCTTCCCGCCCGCTTTGATCAGCGGCAGAGACTTCATTCTGCGGCTCGACTGGTCGGGGCTGGAGCGGGGGCCCCAGGTCCCCACCATGTCGAAGCCTCCCTTTGCATTCGTGCTGAGCTGCTTTTGGGCGGGATTTTGGCTTAGAGGCGTTCGGCCGTAATCCCTCACCTTGTAGCCTCGCGCCGTTGGCTTATCAGCCTAGTACGTGAACCAAATGTCTGAGGCTCCTCTCGAGTTGAGCAGGATTACCGTAGCAACGCCCTGTCATTAGTAGGGTAAAACTGACCTGTCTTCCGAGGGTCTATTTCCAGCACCCTTCAATATTAGCCAGGACGTATCAATAGAGGGCTTTTAGTTTGTCAATGGCCAAGTTTCTGGAACCTGCGATTTCTGCAGGGTTAAGACCAGATTACCGTAGCAGGCGCTTTTTCATTAGGGGGTTAAGAGACTGACCTGTCTTCCGTGGGTCTAATAGCAGCACATGTTCACTATTAGACCCCACGAAGGTGCTCTTGATTTGACAGTCATTCTACAGTATTGGCGTGTTGAGTCAAATTAAGCCGCAGGCTCCACTCCTGGTGGTGCCCTTCCATCAATTCCTTTAAGTTTCAGCTTTGCAACCATACTTCCCCCGGAACCCAAACACTTTGGTTTCCCGGAAGCTACCCTCAGAGTCATCGAAGCAACTCCTGCGGATCGCTAGTCGGCATCGTTTATGGTCAGAACTACGACGGTATCTGATCGTCTTCGCGCCTCTGACTTTCGTTGTGGATTAATGAAAACATTCTTGACCAATGCTTTCGCAGTAGCTCGTCTTGCGGCGATCCAAGAATTTCACCTCTAACGCCGCAATACGAATGCCTCCGTTTGTCCCTGTTAATCATTACCTCCAGTTCCGAAAACCAACAAAATAGAACCGAGGTCCTATTCCATTATTCCATGCACCATTATTCAGGCAGCCGAGGCCTGCTTTGGACACTCTAATTTTTTCAAAGTAAACGCGCCGGCCACCCAGGACGCTCAGCAAAGAGCACCCGTGGGAGAGAGCCGGCAGACGGTAGGGCAGGAGACAACGGGCAGGGAACCGGCGCGAGCCGGACCGCCCGCCTGCGCCTGAGATCCAACTACGAGCTATTTAACTGCACAACTTTAATATACGCTATTGGAGCTGGAATTACCGCGGCTGCTGGCACCAGACTTGCCCTCCAATAGATCCTCGTTAAAGGGTTTAAAGTGTACTCATTCCAATTACGGGGCCTCGAAAGAGTCCCGTATTGTTATTTTTCGTCACTACCTCCCCGTGCCGGGAGTGGGTAAGTTGCGCGCCTGCTGCCTTCCTTGGATGTGGTAGCCGTTTCTCATGCTCCCTCTCCGGAATCGAACCCTGATTCCCCGTTACCCGTTACAAACATGATAGGCATGTCACGTACCATCGACATTTGATAGGGCAGACATTTGAAAGATGCGTCGCCGGCACATGAGGCCATGCGATCATCACAAAGTTATCCAGAGGGGCAAAAAAAAACGCGTGCTATTGAAAAGCGGGGAGGGTGACGTCAATGAGTTCATTGAATGTAAGAGGTTCTTAGTCAGGAACCAGAATCATGCGGCCGGCGGGAAAATCGACGGTCCGCTTAAAAACCTGCTGACGGCTAAAAACCTCATGGCAGTCGACCATGCTTCCTCGACATGAGTGGCAGAACAACCGCCCGACTCCCCGCCCCTTATCATGAAATGTAGAAGTCTTATCTGTTGTTTTTGTGTCTTACAGTTTCTTCATTATTCGGTTATCGGCCATGTTCTTAACCTTCTTCATTTGTCTCTTAAGACATGCTTGATAGTCTACAGTGTTACTATCCTTTGTCCCTATTCGGACCCCGGTAATACACGGGCGATATTAAATGAGATAAGGGATAATGACAGATTGAATGTAAATTTTGTGAACTTAACATTTCCTTTTAGTAAAATACAACAAAATCGACACAAATCTTTACTACCTTTATCAATTACAAAATTGTTTCGGTTGCGGGTGGGAAATTAGTATGGCTTAGGAATAAAGGCCTTTTTTCTCTGCAGTCCCCGTGTTATGTGGAAGCTAAGTGTTTTGTTCACCACCGATATAAACAATAATTTAGGTCTAACATGCTCCGGATCGCGTCTGAACACTTTCAAATCGGTATCCCTGCAGACTTGACACATTCCTTTTTCGTGGTCCATTGTTCGACACATTCCTTTTTCGTGGTCCATTGTTCGACACATTCCTTTTTCATGGTCCATTGTTCGACACATTCCTTTTTCGTGGTCCATTGTTCGACACATTCCTTTTTCATGGTCCATTGTTCGACACATTCCTTTTTCGTGGTCCATTGTTCGACACATTCCTTTTTCGTGGTCCATTGTTCGACACATTCCTTTTTCGTGGTCCATTGTTCGACACATTCCTTTTTCGTGGTCCATTGTTCGACACATTCCTTTTTCATGGTCCATTGTTCGACACATTCCTTTTTCGTGGTCCATTGTTCGACACATTCCTTTTTCGTGGTCCATTGTTCGACACATTCCTTTTTCATGATCCATTGTTCGACACATTCCTTTTTCGTGGTCCATTGTTCGACACATTCCTTTTTCATGGTCCATTGTTCGACACATTCCTTTTTCGTGGTCCATTGTTCGACACATTCCTTTTTCGTGGTCCATTGTTCGACACATTCCTTTTTCGTGGTCCATTGTTCGACACATTCCTTTTTCGTGGTCCATTGTTCGACACATTCCTTTTTCATGGTCCATTGTTCGACACATTCCTTTTTCGTGGTCCATTGTTCGACACATTCCTTTTTCGTGGTCCATTGTTCGACACATTCCTTTTTCATGGTCCATTGTTCGACACATTCCTTTTTCGTGGTCCATTGTTCGACACATTCCTTTTTCGTGGTCCATTGTTCGACACATTCCTTTTTCGTGGTCCATTGTTCGACACATTCATTTTTCGTGGTCCATTGTTCGCTCTACTCCGGAGTAGAGAGCTCCCACGACAGATGACATCCTTCAGACAACCTGCGCCGAAGCACTTAACTTGCATTTCCAGTTCAGATTTCAGTAGCAATTTCATGCTGAAGTCGGATCACTGTGCTGACAGGCGCAAAATAAAAACCACAGTGCAACGCAGACAGGTAAAAAAACGCGAAGGTAGAAAAAAAAGTAGCACATATATGTGTTTTTGTCTCACGTGGATCCATGAAAGGGACGGGATAGGAAGTTCTACAACTGTTTTTGTCTAGCGTAGATTCCTGAAAGGGAAAAGAAAAGTTCTACAACTGTTTTTGTCTAGCGTGGATTCCTGAAAGGGAAAAGAAAAGTTGTAGAACTGTTTTTGTGTAGCGTGGATTCCTGAAAGGGAAAAGAAAAGTTGTAGAACTGTTTTTGTGTAGCGTGGTGCCCTGGAAGGGACAAGAAAAGTTGTAGAACTGTTTTTGTGTAGCGTGGTGCCCTGGAAGGGACAAGAAAAGTCGTAGAACTGTTTTTGTGTAGCGTGGTGCCCTGGAAGGGACAATAAAAGTTGTAGAACTGTTTTTGTGTAGCGTGGTGCCCTGGAAATGACAAGAAAAGTTGAACTGTTTTTGTGTAGCGTGGTGCCCTGGAAGGGACAATAAAAGTTGTAGAACTGTTTTTGTGTAGCGTGGTGCCCTGGAAGGGACAAGAAAAGTTGTAGAACTGTTTTTGTGTAGCGTGGTGCCCTGGAAGGAACAATAAAAGTTGTAGAACTGTTTTTGTGTAGCGTGGTGCCCTGGCAGGGACAATAAAAGTTTTAGAACTGTTTTTGTGTAGCGTGGTGTACTGGAAGGGACAATAAAAGTTGTAGAACTGTTTTTGTGTAGCGTGGTGCCCTGGAAGGGATAATAAAAGTTGTAGAACTGTTTTTGTGTAGCGTGGTGTACTGGAAGGGACAATAAAAGTTGTAGAACTGTTTTTGTGTAGCGTGGTGTACTGGAAGGGACAATAAAAGTTGTAGAACTGTTTTTGTGTAGCGTGGTGCCCTGGAAGGGATAATAAAAGTTGTAGAACTGTTTTTGTGTAGCGTGGTGCCCTGGAAGGGACAATAAAAGTTGTAGAACTGTTTTTGTGTATCGTGGTGCCCTGGAAGGGACAATAAAAGTTGTAGAACTGTTTTTGTGTAGCGTGGTGCCCTGGAAGGGACAATAAAAGTTGTAGAACTGTTTTTGTGTAGCGTGGTGCCCTGGAAGGGACAATAAAAGTTGTAGAACTGTTTTTGTGTAGCGTGGTGCCCTGGAAGGGACAATAAAAGTTGTAGAACTGTTTTTGTGTAGCGTGGTGCCCTGGAAGGGACAAGAAAAGTTGTAGAACTGTTTTTGTGTAGCGTGGTGCCCTGGAAGAGTCTATGAAAAGAAGCATAAAAACATAGTTATTTATGATCTAGATACCGCGCGGGAACAGAAACATGAATGAAACCTACCTTACCCGAGCAGCACACCTGGACAGCATCAGTAGTTAAGGCCACCTTGGATTCTGTCTTTAGTGCACCTCGACTTTTTTGCGCCGTAGATATGGCTTTGTCTTTGTCGATACAAGCATAGGTTGCGATGGCTGTGAGGCAGGCTAAACGGTTCGGAGCAAGCAGCTCCCAGGAGGCGACATGAAAGATGAAACTTTTCAAAGATACTTTCTATGAGACTGTATCGTTTCTTCTGTTCCTCGTCAAACGCTTGCTTGTTCTCAGCTCACAATACGTCAAGTGCTTGGGAGGTGTTCATCATGCATAGAAACAACATGCCCAGTCCATCTGATCTGTGCTTTCTGTAACCGTGTATGGATGCCTGGAATCCTTGCACTGTCGAGGACTCAGAGCTGGCACTCTATCCTGCCTGCCCATCCGAAACATTCATAGTAGTCTCTCTCCTCTTCTAAACACGAATTAATGGCTCAGTCCTCATCACAGAAGAGATCTAAGGTGGTAGTTCCTTTCCCTTTTGTGATGGACCTTATGCACAATGGGTTGAACAGCTGTCATTTGTACTCTATCTGACGTGTATGCAAGTGTCACATACATGTGTAGCATCATAGTTAATAGCAGCAAATATCATACTAAAGAGCGTTGGGGACAGCACACTGCCATGTTTGACTCCGTTTATAACTGGAAAAGCTGCAGGCAGTTCGCCATGTACATTAGCTGACATGCCATCATTAAACTGGCGGACAACTGTGATGAGTTTTTCGGGGTAGTCAAATCTCGCCATGACTTACCTGAGTCTATCCTTGTTACCGATATCAAATGCCTTGGTTAGGTCATCGAAAGTCGTGAACAAATCAAGATTCTGTCCCTGGCATTTCTCCTGGAGTTGACTAACAGCAAATATCATGCCAAGCGTTCAACGACTAGCTTAGAAGCCCCACGGACTCTCTGAGATGAGTTGTTACAGCCACAATGTTTACAAGAGGGAGATTTCCCTGTGGATTTCTCAACATTGACCATTACCCATGTGATTGTACATGTGGTCAATGTTGGTACCTTTCAGTTCCTGCGGCATGTGACCTGCATCCCAAATTGAGCGAAAGAGGTCTGTTATCGTGTGTAGCAGCACGAGATCTCCTGCTTCGTAGACCTGGCAGGAATAACATCTGACACTTAGCCTCTGCCACTGGACATTAAACTGATTGCTTTCTCGACCTTATCTGTACTCGGCAGGGTGTCAAGCCCTTGATGCCATATGCAATGGCTCAAGTATTACATTCTTCATGAATTTCTTTGTCCATTAATCTGACTTAATTATGCTCTTTGTCCACTAATCTGACTTAATTATGCTCTTTGTCCACTAATCTGGACTTAATTATGCTCTTTGTCTATTAATCTGACTTAATTATGCTCTTTGTCCACTAATCTGGACTTAATTATGCTCTTTGTCTATTAATCTGACTTAATTATGCTCTTTGTCCACTAATCTGACTTAATTATGCTCTTTGTCCACTAATCTGGACTTAATTATGCTCTTTGTCCACTAATCTGACTTAATTATGCTCTTTGTCCACTAATCTAATGTAATTATGCTCTTTGTCTATTAATCTGACTTAATTATGCTCTTTGTCCACTAATCTGACTTAATTATGCTCTTTGTCCACTAATCTGGACTTAATTATGCTCTTTGTCCACTAATCTGACTTAATTATGCTCTTTGTCCACTAATCTAATGTAATTATGCTCTTTGTCCACTAATCTGACTTAATTATGCGCTTTGCCTTCTAATTTGCTTTAATTATGTCCTTTGTCCGCTGATCTGACTTAATTATACACTTCTTTCACAAATCTTACTTCATTAGACAGTTTCTTAATGAATATTACTTCATTAGGCTCATTGTTCAGTAACCTGACTTTATTAAGCCCTTTGTTTACTAATCTTTTTCTTCGTCTTCTTCTTCAGGCACCGACTTTATTGACTAACAAAGGCAGCAGTCAGCTCGAGACTCTGGTCACTTCAATACAGTTTTTCATTGAAGGACTCGTGCTACTCCTTTGACGTATATAATTGACTGCAAAAGGTGTTCTACTGTCACTGTCGCTGTGCTTAATTAGACCCTTTCTGCGCAAATATGTCTTCATTAGGCTCTTGATCAACCTTTTGTACCCTATCCTGAATTATGCCCTTTTTCAATAACTTGATTTCTTGCGGCTCTTGGCAGTCTTAAAGGTTGAGACATCTTCCCTAGGTACAAACCTGCGCGCACGTGTTTGTTTGAGCACATGAGATACACATGTGAGCGAGTGTGTGTGTAGAATAATAAGGTTATACAAACACGCCCCAGATTCCCGCCCACAGACCACGTGAGATATATATGCTGACATCATCTTCTCAACCCCAAAAACTGCCAGAGCTGCCACTCCCTCTTTCTGTTCGAATTCGTTTTCAGTTGACCTGGTTTGCTCCGATTACTCACACACACATACACACGCACGCACTCACACACACACATAGACACACGCACACATATATTCACACAGAGCGGAGTTATGTCTTACTAGGGAATGTGTGTGTTTCATCCACTTATCGTGTGTTCATAATAATGGTAAGGGACTTGGACCAAGATCTCCTTGTTCTGTGTGAGAAACTAACAAGAAGATCTCGCTGGTTTGTGTACGGAACTAACAGGAACATTTCTTTGGTCTGTGTGGTGAACTAAAAGATCATGTTGGTGTGACTTGTGGTGAACTAACAGGAATATTATAATCTTCTTTGTGAGAACTAACATAGAAATCTCGCTGCTCTGTGTTATGAACTACTAAGAGCATTTCTTCTTCTTCTTCGTACGCAGTCAGACAGTAACCCTTATTTTTTCGAAAAAAGCGGCGGTCATCCTGAGGCTGTCGCCACTGCCATAGAGCTTGTCTTGCAGTTCCACTGGTGATGGCCACATCTGCTCTCTCTGATCCTCGTATGTCGGGCAGTTCTGCAGCAGATGTTCAGCGGTCATTTTACCAGTACCGCACGGGCATTCGTCGGTACCACCTATCTTTAATTTGTTGAATAGGTGGTACCTCAGTCTATTGTGGCCAGTGCGAAGTCTGAAGACAACGACCTGCTCTCTTCTGTTCAACTGGTAATAGGCATCGTTTTTGGTGTAACCAGTATGTTCGGTTTCCCATTTGGTCATGTATCTGGCTTTGATAAGCCGTTTTGACTCTTCGTACGTCATACTAGTATCTGTTTGTGGTAGTCTTGCACCTTCTCTAAGAGCATTTAATTGTTCTGGATAATTAAGTTGCAAGAATGATCTTTCTGTTCTTCTTCAGGAACTAGCAAGAATGATCTCCTGTATAAATGACCTTGTTGCGTTTGTTTGTGAAGCTAACACGAACACATCGTTGTTCTGCATACGAAACTAACAAGACTATCTAGTCGTTATGTGAGAGAAACTAGCAGAATATATAGCTATTCTGTGAGAGGAACTAACAATAGGATCTCGCTTTTCTTTGAGAGGAACTAACAGTAACAACTGTCAAAGAAACTAGCAATAACAACTCGGTTCTGTCAAAGGAACTAGCAATAATAGCTAGCTTCTCTTTGAAACAAACTAACAATAACAACTCTGTTCTGTGAGAGGAACTAATAATAACAACTCGGTTCTGTGAGAGGAACTAACAATAATAACACGTTACTCTGTGAAGCGATCTACCAGTAACATCTCGTTGTTCTGTAACAGGAAGTAACACGAATATCTCTTTGTTCTGTGCTTGGAGTAAGTATAATGTTGTTCATTGAGAGGAACTAACAATATCGCCTCGTTGTTATAAAAGAGGATATTAACAAATAAGATAAAAACATTGGCGACGAGAAATGTCATCATTGGTACAATGTATGTGCATGTTGGACTGAGATGCCAGTAAACTTAGGCTGACTTCTGTTCTCTTAACTTCCTGATGACAGGTAGAAGCTTCCAAACATTTAGGAGAAAGCGAACTAGTAAGAGTTGGCATGTATAATGATTTAGCAGAATAAGAACCAGTAAGCCCATTTAGTTGTGAGCAGGTACAGGAACTAACAAGAACTAGTAGTTATGAAAGGTGAACTGGTAGAAGAATAAGCTTGAACACTTTACTATGATTGTTCTAAGCAAGTAAAATAACTAACAAGAACATTTAGTTGTGATGTATGGAGAACTAATAGAAGAACTAACAAGAACATTTAGTTGTGATGTATGGAGAACTAATAGAAAAACTAACAAGAACATTTAGTTGTGATGTATGGAGAACTAATTAAAGAACTAACAAGAACATTTAGTTGTGATGTATGGAGAACTAATATAAGAGCTAACAAGAACATTTAGTTGTGATGTGCGGGGAACTAATAGAAGAACTAACAAGAACATTTAGTTGTGATTTATGGAGAACTAATAGAAGAACTAACAAGAACATTTATTTGTGATGTATGGAGAACTAACAAGAACATTTAGTTATGATGTCCGGTGAACTAACAAACGAACTAACACGAACATTTAGTTGTGATGTGCTGAGTACTAACAGAAGAATTAACAAAAACATTTATTAGTGATGTTTGGTGAACTAGCAGAAGAACTATCCAGAACATATAGTTGTGATGTTCAGTGAACTTGCAGAAGGACTAAACAGAACATCTAGTTTTCATTACACTGTCAATCTTCTTGGAAATCGAAAGGAAACAAAGAAACATTGTTTTCTTGTTTCGAGTTCATTCTGTATAATACTATCCTATATGCATATTTTCTGATAGTCTCCTCGCTCCCTTTGGAGCATTTGCCAGTCACTGGAGTTGTTTCATAAGAAAAGATACATGCACCAGAGCATTTCAAGTGTGGTTGTAGATCCATTTTGTTTTGCCCGATGAGGTTGCTAGCTTCAAGCACACTTGTATATTCTTCTTCTTCTTCTTCCTTCGTCTTCCTTTCTTCTTCCTTCTTTCTTCATTCTTCTTCCTTCTTCTTCCTTCTTCTTCGTACGCTGTCAGACGTCAACTTGAATATGTTCGAAGAAAGCAGCTGTCATCATGAGGCTGTCGACACTGCCATAGAGCTTGTCTAGTGTTGCCACTGGTGATGGCCACATGTGCTTTCTCTGGTCCCCGTATGTCGGGCAATTTTGCAGCAGATGTTCAGCGGTCATTTTACCTGTATCACAGATGCATTCGTCAGTGCCACATATCTTCAGTTTACTGAATAGATGGTACCTCAGTCTGCTGTGGCCTGTGCGGAGTCTAAAGACCACGACCTGCTCTCTTCTGTTCAGCTAGTAGTAGGCATCATTTTTTGTGTAGCCAGTATGTTTTGTTTCCCATTTGGCCATGTATCTGGCCCTAATAAACCTTTTGGACTCTTCGTAGGTCACGCTAGAATCTGGTTGTGGTAACCTTGCACCTTCTTTTGCCAGTCTGTCTGCCTCCTCGTTGCCTTGGATGTTACAGTGAGATAGAGTCCACTGTACCACTACTCTTTTTGGTGCTACTGCTGGCATATTTGACAGAGTTCTGATCTTAAATCATTAAGTTCAGTATTTTTCTGGCTTTTTAGTGCTGTAACCACGGCCAGGGCATCTGTAAACAACTTGTTTATTCAAATAAAAACAGTTATTTCATTACATAATGGTTTAATTAGTATTGCTCCACTGAACTTTTGATTATTTTTATATGTGGTAGAACGTTTGCTTCTCACAGCAAAGATACCTGGTTCAATTATTTAAAATAGGTATGCTCTGGTCGACCCAGTTGCAAATATGCACTTGGGTTATAATTAAAGAACGAAATACAGCGTGGAAGGGAATTAACTACCTCGCCTCATACAAATCTGAGATCTAGTGTAATACAGTATCTATCATTTCTTCTCTGGTGACTATGACGTTACTCTTTTTTCCTGGTCTTAGAAACCGACATCACTGCACTCCAGACATATCTATAGGTGCTCAATCTCTCTGATAAAAGGGCGATTAGTATGGATACTGATGATTCCTGTAACTCGTAGGCATGACACTCTCCTGCCCAATCCTCTCGACCCTCGTTTCTGCAGTGTTGATCCATCTCGTGCAGTGTCGATCCATCTCGTGCAGTGTCGATCCATCTCGTGCAGTGTCGATCCATCTCGTGCAGTGTCGATCCATCTCGTGCAGTGTCGATCCATTTCGTGCAGTGTCGATGCATCTAGTGCAGTGTCGACCCATCTTATGCAGTGTCGTTATCCAGCAGGCGGTAATTGATAGACTACGCTTGTGTAGCCAGGATGTGAGCTCTTTCATTGCCCGGAACCCTAGTATGATCAGTACAGTGGATCACCGTCAGCTGTGAAACGATACAATTATTGTAAATTGTTCAGGTCTGCCATACAGGATGTCAATAGTTGGACTGAGGCAGGAGGGGCTGTTCTATCTCTGGTACTGCTGGACAGGACCACCCACAGGGGCTGTTCTATCTCTGGTACTGCTGGACAGGACCACCCACAGGGGCTGTTCTATCTCTGGTACTGCTGGACATGATCACCCACATGGGCTGTTCTATCTCTGACACTGATGGACAGAATTACCCACAGAGGATGTTCTACTGTTTCATGAGGAGAGGCTGTACTCTCTGTGGCAGTACTGGGGCGGGTGGGGGGGGACGAGAACACCCACAGGGGATGTTCTACTGTTTGAGGAGAGGCATAAAAATGAGTAGTGGAATTACAAACACAATACAATACATATCATCTTAACTAATTTTTCATATATTATATGTAAGTTAATATAAATATTAAATAAAGCGGAAATTTTAAGCATAAGCTATTGATGGAATTCCCAACTATCTAAACCCAGTTGTATTGCCTTGCAATTTCATCACACACACACCTCGCCTTAACTGCGTCCTCAACACACCTTATCAAATACTCTTCCTCACTCAAATCCCCTCAGGCGGGCGATCTGCACATACCTCGTTCACACTGTGTCCTGCTTACAACACAACTTTCAGATTATCACTTAATACTTCTTCTTCTTCTTCATCGTACGCTGTTTACAGCGATATACGTTGCACTGTTTTATTTTGTTAAGCCTGTGGCTCAGTGCATCCGATTTCAAAAGGCGTTTCTGTAGGGATGCCCTCCTTAGCCTTTGGCTGTCTCCAGCCTAACTGCAAGGCAACAGTGGTTTTTGGTCAGAGTTGTGAGAGCATATGACTACTGGCAGGATCAACCAGATATCTGTCGGAGACGTACGAACCACACACACCGGTCGGCGGAGGACGGATGTGTAAAAAGCCTCACTAGGACGGCCGCAGTGACCGACTGACGGACGGACGGTTGTTCCGTCCCTCACTCCGTCGACCTAGGACCGCCTGACAGGGGCCCGTACACACACCAGACGACCGACCGACCGGGCTCGCTCGGGGAGGGATGGCAGCGCTCTGTGCAGAACGGATTCCAACGGCTCCGGCGATGAATTTCACAAGGACTGGAGACGATTTTGGCCTGCCGGCCTGCCCTTCTCCCAAGGGTTGGTCGGGCGAGGACAGGGCCTTTAGGCACAATTCCTGCTTCCCATTTGCCGGTCACAAGCTCTTTGCGAGAGAATGACCACCAGCGAGACGAAATGTCGGGGTCTGCTATAAGCCTTCGAATAACCACCACTGGCTGTCACAATTTCTGGATACGGGCCACAGTAACGCATCGTTGCCAGCGGTACGACACCACAAATATGATCCCGCTAAATGGCCGGGGAGAGGCGGGCGAGCGTTTTCGGCAAGCCCGCGCTATCACTCTGTCTGACGGGACTGAGATCGCTGTACGAATACTGGATGAGAGTCAATCGCGGCGGCGAGAGACCAGCCCCAGATAAACACTTAATACAAAACTCACACACCTACTTGAGCGATCCTGTTCTACCACTAACATTCGTGCAACAGTCTATATCTAAATTCAGTCTCTCTCTCTCTCGCTCTCATCTCTCTATCCCTCCTCTTCATCCAGCCTCCTGAGCTAAACTTTGTCTCGAGTTACATACACTCAAGCAAAGTCAGAGCTTGACCAATGGATCTCAGGGAATGGCTATATTCAGTCTTATTGGAACGAAACACTTTGCACACCTGTCATCTCTCGCAGCAAACCCCGCTGCCAATCCGTCTGTCAATCATTCTCTCCCTACCCAAATCGGAAGACCAGTCGTCAGTTCCTACCTGTCCACATTTCTTGCCCCAACTCTGTTCTCCTTTGTTGAGACGGTGAGTGACCTTGCCACGCATTCATGTACCTTTGTTATCAGCAACCACATCACCCCTGTCCTAAACTCCCCTTGCTCCGGCGGAAACTGTTACACCTTTTCAGCAGCATGTAGAGCACACATCTTCAAGTAGTACACGCCAAGTCTTCCTGCCCTCAGCCATCCACTTTATCCTGTGTCATTGAGTTATTATTTACTTGTTATTGACTTATCCATATTTATTGAATGTTTAGTGGATAAAAGCTTCTACAGCACGAAACAACCAGTCCCATTCCCAACCATCGTTAGTCGTCTCTTACAACATTCTGAAAAGTAAACAGTGTTAATAGTATTTACTAACTTTTACTGCCCCTATAACATATGTTAATACATCTAAATAAATATATACTTTTGATATGAGCTTGGTCCACAAATGTATTCACAAGTGCGAAATGTGACCGACGAGAATGCAATTGAACCTCTGTTCATAATCCGCAATTTTGTGAACTACTAAAACAAAACGAAAAACAACAACTTCGAATCTAGATATATATTGTTATTTCAATTAAACGAAATATAAAACTGAATGTTTCAACAAAAATATTGAACGGTTTTAGAAGATACCATGGCTCTTATATTCCTGGTGGTAGAGGGTTGTTGTTAACAAGGGCGGGATGTCAGGAGTTTATTGTCGAGTTAGGCGGGTGGACATGCCGAATGAAGAGGACTTTAGGCCAAGACCCACGTCACGAGACTTCCTCATATTTCTTCTTGGAAACTGGCTATTCTTTATGGCCGTCTGACTAACGAGATGGGAGAATTGACGTGATCCCCGCTGTAGTGAGCGACACGTAGATGAAGCCAATCATAGCACAACTGCCTTGAGGACCTAGGTCCACCTTTATCAACCCATTCGGAATGTAAGGAAAGCTACTGCAACCCCCTATTTGAGACCTTTTTCAGGGCGTACAAAGGAGTATTCCTACCCATAGTAGGCATTCCCTGCAACAACAACAACAGCAACAACAATAGCCACAACAACAACGTTAACAACAATAACAATAGCAACAAAAACAATCGACATAATATCAAGTTGAGTGAGTGGTAGCAGGCTGTGCGTCAAGTTGAGTGAGTGGTAGCAGGCTGAGTGTCAAGTTGAGTGAGTGGTAGCAGGCTGAGTGTCAAGTTGAGTGGGTGGTAGCAGGCTGAGCGTCAAGTTCAGTGGGTGGTAGCAGGCTGAGCGTCAAGTTGAGTGGGTGGTAGCAGGCTGAGCGTCAAGTTGAGTGAGTGGTAGCAGGCTGTGCGTCAAGTTGAGTGAGTGGTAGCAGGCTGAGTGTCAAGTTGAGTGGGTGGTAGCAGGCTGAGCGTCAAGTTCAGTGGGTGGTAGCAGGCTGAGCGTCAAGTTGAGTGGGTGGTAGCAGGCTGAGCGTCAAGTTTAGTGAGTGGTAGCAGGCTGAGCGTCAAGTTGAGTGAGTGGTAGCAGGCTGAGCGTCAAGTTGAGTGAGTGGTAGCAGGCTGAGCGTCAAGTTGAGTGAGTGGTAGCAGGCTGAGCGTCAAGTTGAGTGAGTGGTAGCAGGCTGAGCGTCAATTTATACTGGCGGTTGTGCGTGAACATAACGCCAAGTTTAAGCTGGTCGTCATGTCTGCACAGAACATCACGTTTAAGCTGGTCGTCACGTCTGGACAGAACATCAAGTTTAAGCTGATCGTTATGTCTGGACAGAAAATCAAGTTTAAGCTGGTCGTCATGTCTGGACAGAACAACAAGTTTAAGCTGGTCGTCATGTCTGCACAGAACATCACGTTTAGGCTGGTCGTCATGTCTGGACAGAACAACAAGTTTAAGCTGGTCGTCATGTCTGGACAGAACATCAAGTTTAAGCTGGTCGTCATGTCTGGACAGAACATCAAGTTTAAGCTGGTCGTCATGTCTGGACAGAACATCAAGTTTAAGCTGGTCGTCATGTCTGGACAGAACATCAAGTTTAAGCTGGTCGTCTTGTCTGGACAGAACATCAAGTTTAAGCTGGTCGTCATGTCTGGACAGAACATCAGGTTTAAGCTGGTCGTCATGTCTGGACAGAACATCAAGTTTAAGCTGGTCGTCATGTCTGGACAGAACATCAAGTTTAAGCTGGTCGTCATGTCTGGACAGAACATCAAGTTTAAGCTGGTCGTCATGTCTGGACAGAACATCAAGTTGAGCGTGTGGTCGAGGTCTTGACCCGGCTGAAATAAAACCCAATTGCCATTTTATCAAGACGCTGTTTAGGGCAATAATTTAGAAGTGTTCTAAATCCTTGTGTCAAAGCTGTATTGATCTTGGTCGCTCCTCTATTCCCTGGGTGTGCATATGTAATATATATATATATATATATATATATATATATATATATATATATATATAGTTGCAATCAAGTGTGGGCCACTAATATGAAGACTTTTGATTATGTTCAGTTTTGCACAGACAGGAGCCTACTATTCTGGTATTTTGAATTGTCGCTCTTTCGTTCGTTCGTTCGTTCGTTGTTCTCATGAGAGACGTTCAGTGACCTATTAATCTTGATTACACATTTTAATATACATCAATTCAGGCAAATGGCACACACACACTTAGAACAATAATTTAACCGAAAAATTAATATTTAAAACATTGTAGAATAAGCTTAAGTTTAAAGGACGGTTGTAGAATGACCTCAAGTTTAGAGGATGATTCTGGAATGAGTTCAAGTTTAGAGGATGATTCTGGAATGAGTTTGTTTAGAGAATGATTCTAGAATGAGTTTGTTTAGAGGATGATTCTAGAATGAGTTTGTTTAGAGGATGATTCTAGAATGAGTTTGTTTAGAGGATGGTTCTAGAATGAGTTTGTTTAGAGGATAATTGTAGAATAAGTTCAAGTTTAAAGAAGGATTCTAGAATGACCTCAAGTTTAGAGGATGATTTTAGAATGAGTTCAAGTTTAGAGGATGATTCTAGAATGAGTTCAAATTTAGAGGATGATTCTAGAATGAGTTCAAGTTTAGAGTATGATTCTAGAATGAGTTCAAGTTTAGAGGATGATTCTAGAATGAGTTCAAATTTAGAGGATGATTCTAGAATGAGTTCAAGTTTAGAGGATGATTCTGGAATGAGTTCAAGTTTAGAGGATGATTCTGGAATGAGTTTGTTTAGAGAATGATTCTAGAATGAGTTTGTTTAGAGGATGATTCTAGAATGAGTTTGTTTAGAGGATGGTTCTAGAATGAGTTTGTTTAGAGGATGGTTGTAGAATAATCATGTTTAGAGGCTGGTTGTAGAATAATCATGTTTAGAGGCTGGTTGTAGAATAAACATGTTTAGAAGCTGGTGGTAGAATAATCATGTTTAGAGGATGGTTGTAGAATAATCATGTTTAGAGGCTGGTTGTAGAATAATCATGTTTAGAGGCTGGTTGTTGAATAAGTTCAAATTTAGAAGATAGTGGTACAATCTTTTGCGGACCTGATTTCATTGTTTTGTGAGTATCTTCCCATCGCCCGACGTTATCAAATGGCAAGCCGGCCCTAGTCCTTCTGCAAAAACACATAAAATGATTGTCCAGTTTGGAGAACAGTATACCTATGAAATGATGTCTTGATATATGTCATCTATTTCTTCGTACACTTTTCAGATGTCAACTTTAGTGAAAGAAAATACAGTGGAACAAGTAGCATGTCTCACAAATGTGCGGTCAAGGGTTGCTACACTGAGGAGCCACTAAAATTGTAGACGTAAATAAAATTTGAGAACAAACTGAATTAAGTATGTCATACGTTGAAAAAAAAGTTCTGATAGATCCCATCTCAAAGAAGATGACAAGATGTGACAAGCTGTAAGACGTATAGACTTACGAGATGGAGATAAAGAACAAATGGGAAGCAGAGACTATATCCTACTGGGCTGTAGTATTTGCGACACGAGTCTAGAACAAACACGCTCACGGCCAAACGCAAAGATACCTGGATTTGTCTGAAACGGGCCTCTATTACCAGAATGTTTCTGGACGCAATTAGAAGGTATGTAATATTATCATTTAACTAAGCATGTCATCTTTACTTTCTTCACACAATCTTAATCGTATTATTGATTGGCTAGGTACGTTTTTGTCTGATTCACATTACTCTTGCTAATCGTGTTGATGTTGTTGTTCGACTAATGGCTACAGCCACCAAGTTTATTGACGGTAATAGCAGCACACATTACTATAAAGTTATGCTGTGATGTTTCATGTAAGTTTGTCGTATGCACGGATATAAAGTGTCAACGTGTACGTATATCTTTTTGACCAGACATGCATCCAGTTTTGTACCTATCATCCATTTATTCATCCATAAATATCTTAGTCTTAGTCGACCTTTACCTATACAGGTCCCAGTTCTGGTAGGAGCTGGATGTAGCCAGGAGGAAGATTTCCTGTTTAGTGGGCTAGGCTCGAGCAGCTTAAAAAAATCCGTGCGTTGAGATAATCGCTGACGGAGGGTGGTTAACCAATGTGCAAGTTCATCTTAATAGACTCAAACACTAGAGCAGAGTAGACCCACAGCCTGTTAGGCGCCATCTATGCTGCTCTTAAACCACCTAACCATGGCTGGTGTTATGCCACGTCACACAGTTAGTCGCCTCTTACGACATGCTCTCTGTGAGACAGTGGAGCTATTCATGTCCTTGTCATACACAAAGACCCCGGTAGACCTTCAACATACAGATCAAAATACATTTTTCTACCCATCCATTCACCATCTCTATTCACACATTCATTTACCCATCCATTGATCCATTCCCCCATCCATTCCCCCATCCATTCACCCACTCATTCACACATTCATTCACCCCTCCATCCATCTATTCACCAATCCAACATTCCATTCACTCACTCTTTCACCCACTTATTAACCCCTTCATTTATCCATTCACCCATCCATTCACCCATCCATACACCCACCCGTTTACCCCTCGACTCATTCATTTACCCGCTAACTAGTCCACCCACCCATTCACCCATCCAATCACCCATCCATTCACCTCTCTACCCATCCATTCACCCACTGATTTACCCATCTATTCATCTTTTCCTACTTGAATTTGGATTCCTGCTACTCAAACAGCCTACTGCCAGGTAGCTGAAAAGCCTTTCCTATTAGCTTCTCTTTTTGCGGATGTTACGTTCTCCAACTTACACGGTCGGAGAAAAGGTATGTGGCCTACATCGTAGAAATTATTATTGTAATATCTTTCCTGGACAATGGCTAACAAACTGCTTTTTTCGTTTATCACAAGACAAGTGTACATTTACAGGCATAGCATGCATATGGGACCTCGGTATTTATATGCATGCTCCTAAAGGACTTAGCCCTAGATCGTACCTGCATTGAGACCAGGAGTTTACCATTTCGTGATTTCGTTCTCTTCTTGATAGACAAGCGCTTTACCTCTGCTATAATGGCACGGACCACCTTTTCAGCTATCCGCCGATATACCCACATACAGACACACGCATCTACACATATATACTCACACACATACTCATACAAACCCACATATACACACGCACATACACACTCACATACACATTCACATGCATATACATATACACACACTGGCACACACAAATAGACACACATTCACACACAAATACTCACACACATACGCATACAAACCCACACATACACAAGCACGTAAACATTCACATGCACATACATATAAACTCACACTGGCACACACAAATACACACACAAATACATAGACACACACATATACCCACACGCACGTATGTACACGTATGTGTGCATGTATGTTTACTTCGCCGCCTGTCTGTATAAAGGCATTTTTGACTGACAGCTCGTATGAACGTTTGAATGTGTCCATTACAACTGTCTGTTAGTTTTGTCTGTTTGTTAATGTGATAGACTGCCTCTATCACAGCCTCGGTGTGTGTGAATGTGTGTGGATTTGTTGTGTTGAGGCGGTGTGTGTTTGTGTGTGTGTGTCTGAGGGGTGGGAGGGCGTGGTTGGGTTGTGTTAGTGTTTGTCTATCTTCGGTCAGTGTGTCCGACTATCTTTCACAGAAACGTGACACAGGAAGTCCACACTGACTGCACTGACCCTGCTTTCGCGTCTTTCATCACTTCCGGTTCATGTAATCCTGGCCTTAACACTGGCTGAAAAATGCGACTCCCCCAAACATACCATTTCTCAATCTGACATGTCAATCAATCACTTGCTTACTTTACTTAAGGAAACTGAAATTGACAGACTCTCTCTCTCTCTCTCTCTCTCTCTCTCACTCTCTCTCTCTCTCTCTCTCTCTCTCTCTATATATATATATATATATATATATATATATATATATATATATACATATATATCTGGTATTTTAGTTGCTGGTTATTTTAGTATTTGGTTGCTGTACTTACGATAAGATTACAAATGGTGAACACAGGTGCACGACCAATACGTTTCGATGTGCAAGCAATACCATATGAATATAACACGTTTGAGGCACTAATGGCGATGTAAAGAAAACATGTCTACTGAAGAATTTGTGTGAAAGAAGCACTCATCTCAACAGCACAGGACATTATTTCTAAGAAAACGCGTAAGAAACAGCACTATATTACTGGTAGAGGCAAGAAGGAAACTGAGACAGACAGGAACGGAACTAAACAACGACAAATACAGAAATTGCACAAGAGAAATCAGGAGAACAATTAGGCAAGATAGGAAACAGCGCATAATAGAAACATTTAACAAAATAGAGGAAGGGGAAGGAACGTGAAACAATCAAGATCAGATCTCTGACTGGAGAATTCCGGTCATCTCAACATGCAATAAATGACAGAAACGAAGCAACTATAACAGAAAGCAAAGACATTCTAGAAAGATGGTGGAACACTGCAGAGATATATACGGGGACAACACAAAAGACAAAGACATGCTAACAAACAATACAGAGAAAGAACCAGAACCTACATTGAGCGAAGTTCGAGCAGCGATTATGGCACTGAAAAGAGAGAGAACTCCAGGCTGCGATTACACAACCCACTGAACAGATACAGATACAGGCGGGAGGAGAGGCAAGCATCCGCAATACCATGAGGTCTGTAATAAGATCTGGCGCAACATAGAATGGCCCAAAGCATGGGAACGATATGTGGACATCCCCATACATAAGAAAGGGAATCTAAAATTATGTACAAACTATCGCACTATCGCCTTGAAAAGCCACGCCATCACGATCTTATTGCGTATCGTTGTGAAAAGAATGGAAAAAAAGCTGGACTATGAAATAAACGAAACGCAAGCAGGGTTAAGGCCAGGAATATGCAGGGTTAAGGCCAGGAAGAGGCACGAGAGACCATATCTTCAACAAGAGAAACGTCATTCAGAAAAGAAGGGAATTCAATAAGGACCTGTATGCCTGTTTTATAGAATACACCAAAGCCTTTGACTGCGTAAAACATCAGCAAATGTGGAAGATTATGAAAGAAATGGGCTTCTCAACACAGCGGGTTCAACTAATAGAAACCCTTTACAGGGGGCAGCAAGCAACCGTCATGGTGAAACGTCAGATTGGTTTGAGATACATAAAGGGCCAGACTGGGCTGCATTCTTTCACCATATTTGTTCAACATATCTGCAGAAAACATTATCAGGAATGTAAAGGCAGATTCAATTTCTACAGACTTGGATCCTTTCACAATAGGAGGAAATGAGATACCGGAAATACGATATGCCGGAGACACAGTTTTTCTCTCGAACAGCGCCAAGAGCCTAGAACAAATAATTACATCAGTCTAGAAACACAGTGAAGCCCAGAATCTCTACCAGAATACAAAGAAAACAAAGATAATGACAACTGATAAGACAAAACTCCAACCTGAAATCGAGATAGCTGGCGAAGAGATTGAAAATGTTTCCCATTTTAAATATCTGGGATCAATACTGAACAACAATGGAGACTGTACAAAAGAGGTAAAAAGACGACTGACTATGGCAATGCAGAAGATAAGGAGTATGCAGAGCCTATGGGATAATACAAACAAAGAGCTAAAACTAAAGATCCCAAGAACATGTATTTTTCCTATGGCAACCTATGGATGTGAAACATGGACGATTGCAAAAGCAATGAGAGTGAAGATCGGTGCTTGTGAAGCACAGAGCTGCAAGAAGGTACTGAAAATCCAGTAGAAGAAGGAAAAAAAATTAAAAAAAAAGAAACAAATTCATCCGGCAAGACCTTGAATGTAGAGAAGAATTGGCTCATAAATGATGCAATGACCCGAAAACTGAGGCTTTTTAAACACGTCAAACGACATAACGGACTGGAAAGAGGGCGGTTATGGAGGGCATGGTTACTGGAAAGAGGGCGGTTATAGAGGGCATGGTCACTCGAAAGAGAGGCAAGGGCCGACCGAGAAGACGATGGACTCAGGACATCATGGCAAGGAGACATTGGTTTTGACCTTGGGGCAGACTGGACAGGCTGTCATGAGAGCGACGTTCTGCAAAGGACATGCTTCATGATGATGATGATTGTATTTTAGCATTGATAGAAATATTAATTGGCCTTTTTGTTTCCCGTGAAGTAAAAGACCATATTTATAACAGTAACGATAAAGGGAGTCATATAGCAAAGACTGCTGTCGAGGATGACGTGTAAGAAACTTGATTGCAGGACGCCACAGCTGGTTTACGATCTGGAGTTGTCATTCCTCTTGCTCGTTGCCTGTTGCCTTATCTTCTGTAATAGTAAGCCAGATACTCATTTACAACTGGATCTACTAGAGCGTGTCGGTAACGCCAGTTAAATCCATACTAGTGCCGTGATAAACGAGAGCTCTTCAACTGAGCGAATGAGTCCGTCTTATGGCCGCTCTGTAACGGAAGCCAGATTAAAAGGATTTACATTGGCGGCTAGACTCACAAACAGGCCACTTTAGTTGTCCTTTACGACATTTGTGAAAGGTGACCGCGGTTCTATTCTGCCCTTTCCAGGTATCACTCATCTGACATACATAATACATCAAATTTTCATCTTTTTTATCCCTGGAGAAAAACATCCAGTTTACTCTTTTGATCCTGTATCACATATGGAATATTATTTCTGGAGCTTTTCACAACTCAGATGAAATTTCATACTCTATAGGATTTTGTCTTGTGCGACTGACCTGATGACCAAATTAAAACATTGGAGAGTCTTCTGCCCAAAGCGATTAGACCGCATTGTAATGTCGACTTCTACGAAAAGCTCACAGTGTGACATTGATTCTATTCACATTTGTGTCACACGTAAAGCCCTCCTCAAAAATCATACTGGCACGTATACTTCTAATAACAATCGGCGATTGAAGTAATTTATTCCAACTGAGCACAGTTCAATGTAATAAAGTCTTCTTTAAGATACAGTGGACATTTTTTTTCTGAACAAATACAGCGATCACTTAACTTAACTTAGCACTTAACTTGTCTTAACCTAACTTAACTTAACTTCATCTACATACTATGCGCATATAATTTATTCTTGAATACATTCATTAATCCTGCCTCGAGCATTTCCCGTGGCAATGCATTCTAAGAATTCACCACTCTCTGATTTCCTAATATCTAACCTGAATTTTCGTGTATTTATTGTGTAGCTGTGCCATATTCTTCATGTACGCGGCTGCACTTTGTTATAGTCTAATGTCCTTTGTTATAGTCTAATGTATCCTTTGTTATAATCTAATGTATCCTTTCCTTTGATTATATTAAAAGTCTGTATTAATTAAAACACATCAAATTCTTTTTTCTAGACACTGTAGGCCGGTTTTATAATTCAGAAATCCCACTATCAGTTTTGTAGCTCTTCTTTAAATCCTTTCCAACATGCTTATATCCCCTCTACAAAAATGACTCCACACTTTAACACAGTACTAGAATCTAGGTCTGACTAATGCTTTATACAGCTTGACTATCACTTTCCTGCTGCTATGTTTAATATTTTTTTGGTATTGTACTTAACATTGCATTTGCCTTTTTCACTGCTACCTGGATTTGCTGACTCACCTTACCTGCATGATCTATTATAACCCCTAAGTCCTTTTTCTAATATTGTTCTCTACTCATTCTGTAATTATGTTCCATTTAGGATCTACCCATGTGGATGACTGCAAATGTATCTACATTAAATTTGATTTATCAGCTCTCCGATCGTTTCTGAATGTTATCTAAATCCGACCTCATTAAATCCACTTCTGCTTTAGATGAGACACTTCTGCCAAAAACAAAATTGATGAAATCTTAGCCCTTTCACCAAACTTTTTACACCAAACCACTCAAAATGCTCCTTATCTATGCACACTCTCTGCTTTGTTCCTGTGAACCAATTTGCCAGCTTCGCAACCTATTCCATGTGATTTCAATTTCCCAAATAATCTTTAATGAGGTACTCTATTATCATATACTTTTGCAAAATCTAGTTAAATAGCATTCACTGGCTCCTCTCCATCTATAATTTTGGTAACCTCCCTACGAATTATATTAGTTTTGTTAAGCGCGATCTCCCCTTTAGTAAACCCGTGATGACTATTCCTGATTAGAATAAATTTGTCTAAATGCATTGTAATGTTTACTTTGACTATTGACTCCAACATTTTGGAGACTGCTCGCTAAACACACAGGTCTATAATTTGCCGGATGTAATTGCATCCCCTTTCTAAACAAGGAGATCGCTCCTGCATCTTTCCAATACAGTAATCCACGTCGCAAGTGATGGAGAACATAATATAGCCAATGTTTTTGCTAAAAGGTCTAAATGTTTTCATATCCCTTTGAAAAATATCTATGGGCTTTAGGATCTTGAAGCAGTCTTCAAATGTGCAGACTGTGCCAATGTACTGATTGAGTAGAGTAGCATCTCTCTTCTCACCAATTTTGTTTCCTGTGATGTCTTTGAGGGGGCCTACTTTGTATTTCGTTCTCTATTTATTTCTAACACATAAGAAAAGAAGTTCTTGCTGTTAGTCTTGATCTTTTGAGCAAGTTTTGTTTTTCGAAGTTTATTTTTTGCTGCGCTATTTACTTTATGAACTATGTTTTGCTCGTCCAAATATTTACAAACATTTTTTTTCAGATTTCTCTGCCTCTATATTTTGTTTATGCTTTTTTTTTTTAGCTCTTCTACATTTAACTACAGATCTAGCTATGCGTATTTTACGCTTGGGATTAACCTCCCTACATGAGACACATTTCTCTTTTATTTTCTCTAGAATTATTTTGAAACTCAAACTTTTCTTCAACATTTGTTCCACTGACAATATCTTTCCGGATTATATGGCTCAGTGCTTCTTTCATCTTCTTAACATGTGTCATAGGGTAGCGGTATGTACTTGTAATTATGTTTACTTCATTCCTTGCTACATGATCCCAATAAATGATCTGATGATTAATTGAGCCAAACGGTTTTCGAACGATAACGTTTTCAATCATATTTTCATGTGTATTAAATACTAGGTCGAGCGTGTTTTTCATTTGTGTTGTTTCACACGTTCAATTAAAAAATTGTCAGTTATGCAATGAACAAACGGTTTTGAATCAACAAAGGCTTCTGCTATTTCACATTTTATTTCCCGGAAAGTTGAAATCCCGCATTAACAATCGCTTCCCTACACTTTCCTTTTCTGTAGTGCTAATTAGCTCCATATCTTCCTCTTTTTGACTCGACGGAAATCTGTTGCATACTCCAATCACTTTTAATTTAGCCCCGGACACTTTCATTTTTATTGACAGATAAAATATCTTCTCTAATAGTTATATTTACTGAATTAGTACAGTATGACAAATCAGCCACATAAAATATTAACAATTGAAATATCTGGAAAACCGAACTTGCCAAAGATTCTAGACCCTCTTACAATCAGTGGAAACAAAATAGCAGATCTAAGGCTTTCAGCTGATACAAATATCCTATCAGAGAGGGCAGTGAGAACTGATGATCTTGTCTGTTAAAGAACACAGCCAAAGAAAACATTTCTACCTGACCATCAGTAAAACCAAGATAATGATCACCGGCAACACTAAACAGAACTAACAGTTACTATGGAAAATGGAATAATCGAACAAGTCACAAGTTTTAAATATTCAAGTATGTACTCCAAAATAAACAACAGTGAAGATTGACAAAAGGAAACAGTAAGAAGAATGGCCGTGGCAATGCACAGTTTGACAAAATGAGAGGGACGATTAGGCTAACGTCTGGTTAGGCCAAACACACTGATCTTAGAATGTTAGCCAGGGTCAGTAGAAATATACTGGCCAAGACCTTCGCCTGACGGGACGACGAGGCTAACGTCTGGTCAGGCAAAACACACTGATCTTACAATGTTAGCCAGGGTCAGTAGAAATATACTGGCCAAGACCTTCACCTGACGGGACGACGAGGCTAACGTCTGGTCAGGCAAAACACACTGATCTTACAATGTTAGCCAGGGTCAGTAGAAATATTCTGGCCAAGACCCTCATCTGTCCTACTCGTTAGTCGTCCTGGAAACGAGCGTTGTCGAGGACAACAGTCTGGCAAACAAGGCGAGATTCGACGTGATCCCCGTAGTAGTGAGCGACATCCAGATGAAGCCAAGCATAGCACAACCGTCTGGAGGACCCCAGTCCACTTTCATCAGCACGCTGAAGACCTGAGGAAAGCTACGAGAACCTGCAGCTTAACGTCCTGTTTAGGAGCCACAAAAGAGTAATCTTACTCATTGTAGACATTCAACAACAACAACAACAACAACAACACAAAATGAGAAATGTATGGAAAAAACAACGAAAACAACAGTTCTGAGAACATTGCATTTTTCATTTCCATGTGGCAATGTATCGATGCGAAACATCCACAAAGACGAAAGCAGAAAATGGAATCTTTCGAGCAAAATTATGCTGGAAAGTTTTCAAGATACCATTGACAGCGAAAAGGAAAACTCACAGACGTCCTAAAAAAGGCGTGCGTAGATCAACATTGGCTGGGGAAACAGACTGACGTCTAGGAAACTGAAACTACTTTAGTCACATCAAACGCCACACTAGTCTGGAGAACAGCTTTACTGAAAGGTATGGCAGATGGACAACGAGGCACAGGTAGACCGTCCAGCAGAGGGAGCACACGGAATCAAAGATGTTGTGAAGATGTTGTGAGTAGATGACTGTGAAGATGTTGTGAAGATGTGAGTAAATGACTGAAGATGTTGTGAAGATGTTGTTGTTGTTGCTGCTTAGATGTTTGCCTCACTAGTTTCTACTGGCGGAGGCGCGCCATTTTCCAACCCAGACCGTAGTCAATTGGGCGATATCAGGACGCATAAACCAGTGCTTGGATGCATGTGTGCATCTGTATGTACCTATGCTAGGCTTGTGCGCCCTCAGAAGCTAGCCCAACCAAAGTGCAATGGAATGGCTTTACCACGAGGGCGCGTGTGAAAGTTGTGCAAGGGTGTGAGATAGAGTCAAATGAAACAGAATGAGATGAGAAGAGAGAGAAGAGTTGCCCCCAGGGTAGAAGACCTGGCTTGTTGTGAGTAGATGACGGTGAAGATGTTGTGGAGATGTTGTGAGTAGATGACAGTGAATCAAGAACTGGCTAGAGATCGAGTCTTTTTATTGAGCCGTCATAATGAGATCAACGCTCTGCAATGGACGTGCTACGTGATGATCAGGATAATGATGACGACGATGTTATTATATGTGTTCATCATCGTTCAGCAAGATGGTGCCAACTAGAACATAGTCATGTCGCGACGGATACTCTCCCCCTATTTCTAGCCGTCAATTTGAGTAACTCACGAGACTAGATCACTGATCTGCTCTCCTCCTCCATTTGAGTAACTCACGAGACTAGCTCACTGATCTGCTCTCCTCCTCCATTTGAGTAACTCATGAGACTAGCTCACTGATCTGCTCTCCTCCTCCATTTGAGTAACTCACGAGACTAGCTCACTGATCTGCTCTCCTCCTCCCATTCTTTCCTTCTTATCCAGGGTGTACCTGGGTATCCTCCGCATGTAGGTACTGAGTTTAAGTTTAACAGAGTCTCTGATGATATTTGTAAAAATAATTATTTAAAAAGTCCTGGATTGACTACATAAGGGGGAATGGAATGGAATGACCATCACACGAAGACCTTGACTGTAAATTGTTGAAGAATTGTCATTCACAAAGAGTTAATAATTCTTTGATAATTATGCTATGTAAACATACATAAATTAGTGTTATGAATGTATTGACAGCAACGCTTTGAAAAAAAAAATGTTTTAAAATAAAAAGATACCGCATTTCTGAAAGGCTTCATTGGAGCAAATATTCGGCCTGCTAGACAAACATACCGATGAATAGTTTCCCTTGTCAAAGCTGGAAGCAAATCACTTCTGGTCCAAAAGAGCCGGCAAGGAGCGAACTCAATATTTGGGGTAAACACACTTCAAGGACAAGGCAAAGTAAGCAGCACAAGCACCTGAGGCTGTTTCAAGCAGATCCGCCCTTTTTCTCATTGGTTGATAATAACATTTTACAAAGTATAGCGCAGTTTCAACACGGAGCGAGCAAACAACACATGCAGCGAGCAAACAACACATGCAGCGAGCAAACAACACATGCGTTATTATCTTTTCTTCATCGTCCAATACTTATTCTTCCACCCCCCCCTTCTTTTTCTCACGTACTCTCTCTCTATCTGTCTCTCTCTCTTTCACTCTCTTCTTCTGTTGATGGATTCCCTCCCCATTTCTCACCACTTAGTCAAGTATAGGGAGGCAGCGTGATCTGGGAGTGAAGCCCGGTTTTGCACTCCCCACCCAACGGGCACGAATCTTACAGTGTCCAATTTGGCAGACATGGCTTTTTTCTTGGTACCATCGCTTCCCCACGTACGGAAAGTAATGCCAACCTACCGTACTGCACTTCTGCCAAGCAACTTATAACAGCCAGATAGGTTGGAGGTTGTAAGAGCGACGTTCTGTAAAGGACATGGTTCACACTTTTTCCTTTTAGTCAAATATAGGAATACTAAACTGCAGGCCACTTGAAGGTAGTCTGTGCCTCTATCCAAGTATTTGCAGTGGTGGTTTTAAAGGTAGTGGTTCACAAGATGAAGTTGCTATTCTATTGAAACACTCTCTGAAGTGGCATTATACGATATGTCTGGAAATGATAGTTTTCCTACAGCTCTCGACCCGCTTGCTACTAGAATGTTCTCCTTCTATAAATTCTGGGGCCACTTGAATGTTTTCTTCTGTAAATGATGGTTCCACTAGAATGTTTCCCTCCTGTAAATGATGGTTCTACTATAATGTTTTCATTCTATAAATGATGGTTCCACTAGAATGTTTCCCTCCTGTAAATGATGATTCCACTAGAATGTTTCCCTCCTGTAACTGATGGTTCCACTAGAATGTTTCCCTCCTGTAAATGATGGTTCCACTAGAATGTTTCCCTCCTGTAAATGATGGTTCCACTAGAATGTTTTCTTCTGTAAATGATGGTTCCACTAGAATGTTTTCATTCTGTAAATGATGGTTCCATTAGATTGTTTCCCGGTATTTGTGCGTTAATTCACTCACGGATTATAATAGGTCAAATTTAGTAGAATGTAGCCACACGAAGCACCAAACTTTTCAATTTGCGCGTCTTCAATTCGCGCGGTAAACCTATGTTCATGTCATTCTCAGATCTAACACCGTACGTGGAAGATGGAATGTTTTGCTCCTGTAGATGCTGGTACGGCTCGAATGTTTTCTTTCTGTAAATGCTGGTTCACTAAAATGATTCCCTTTTGTAAATGCTAGTACCACTAGGATGGTTTCCTTTTGTATGTGTTGGTATTACGTAAGGAAGTTGAAAGGAATTGAATGTGAAAGTAGATCAAATGGCATAACTATATACTCGTGTCTGGTGATAAAGTTAGATCATCTAGGCAATCTCAGAGAGGCACATAATTCAGAGGGGAGTCGGCTTCAGAATCGAGCAGATGTCAGAGGAGAGCAGACTTCAAAGTGGCGCAGAGTATGAGAAACCAGGACAATGAATATAAATATGAGAACAAAATAATTAATTGTTTTCATCACTATCACATCTAACCAAACTGTTGAAAATTGAAAGTAAAATAGAAGGCAATAAAGACATTTGAAATGTGAACACGGTTAAGTGCAAATATTGGGACACCGTTGTTTTCTCAAGTAGAAAAACAACAATATTTGCACTTAACAGATACAGTATATATATATATATATATATATATATATATATATATATATATATATATATATATATATATATATATATATATATATATATATATATATATATATATATATATATACTTATTTATAAATTATTTACTTCCCCGTTCACTTGCTTACTTACTTTATTATTCGATCACTCGTTCTCTAGCGGGGGTTGTACCTTTGCAGGTCTCCAACAATCTCTATCCTCGGCTATGTAGGCCCTGTGGGTACCTGGATTCCTTAATAGGTGTCGTGCAGTGCAAGGAGAGTTTGGCCAACGAATTTAAATAAAAGTCTACTTCATCGTATTTGGGCATCCTAGACTGCTGTTGGCGTGCACCGACATACGCGTTCTCTTCGCCCGTAATCTTAGTACGTTGCCCACCCACCGATGTTTTGTTTTGTTTCCGTGAAAGAATGCATCGCTCCCCATGGTAATTGCTATAGGTCACAATTATATATATTCTGCATGCTCGGGTTGCCGAGAGTAATGTCGATCATATTAATACACAAGCATGTATGATAGCGTGATGTCTCTGACCTGACGTACTTGTAGTCGTGGTTTTCAAACATGCAGCTTATGCCTGCTGCCAGGTAGTCGAAGGCTATCAATAGTTATTTATTTTGCAATGTAGATTTCCTGTGGCTTACTAGGCCTAAGGAATGTAGCTTGCGTATTGGATAGGAATTTCAATAGTTTATAATTTTATCTGGTCAACGACTAACAACATACTGATATCGATTATCAACTCCCAGGTTTTTAAAAAAATGCACAATGTGTACACGGGATCTTCGGATTTTTATGTAATCTCCATTTTGACTAAACGCTGGTCTCACCTCATTTGAGACCAGTCGACGCTAGAAACTTGTGACTGGACGCTGGTCTTACCTGTCTTGAGAACCAGGCGACGCTAGAAGCTGGTCTCGCCTCTCTTGAGACCAGGCGACGCTAGAAGCTTGTGACTGGACGCTCACCTCACTTAAGACCAGTCGACGCTAGAAACTTGTGACTGGACGCTGGTCTTACCTGTCTTGAGAACCAGGCGACGCTAGAAGCTGGTCTCGCCTCTCTTGAGACCAGGCGACGCTAGAAGCTTGTGACTGGACGCTCACCTCACTTGAGACCAGGTGACACTAGAAACTTGTGACTGGACGCTCACCTCACTTAAGACCAGGTGACACTAGAAACTTGTGACTGGACGCTCACCTCACTTGAGACCAGGTGACACTAGAAGCTTATGGGATTTGAAATCCCACCGTTTCACGCCTTTGTATTCTAGGAGGTCAAGGATGGGAAGAAGGGGCGGGGTGAGGAAGGGGAAAGGGGGTAAGTGCCTTTACCTCTCCTTTTTGACGTTTCCTAAAGTGAAATGTGAGATTTGTATTTGGTGTTTAGGGTTGTGCTGTGTTGCCCTTGACTAAAGGATGTTAATTTTTATTTGGTGTATAAGTATGTTAGCAATTGTCGGTGGTGAGGTGTAGGTACTTAGCCTTGCCAAAACAATAACCTGACACTTTCCCTGTGTAAACGCAAGCACACTAGACTCTCAATATCCGTCTTTCATTAGCTATTGTAAGGGGCCACGAACAAAGAAACTTCAGACAACGAGAGCTAGTAGCTGATGGTGTAAAAACAGTCTGTACTTGAGAAGTCATATACTTGACAACTGAACTTGACTTTATGATAAATACTATCTCCATGCAGAATTATTGAGGCGCTTACCACCCTCTCAAATTAAAAGTAGCTTGTCCCATTCCATGTACACTGTAATCGTTAGTTCTCTGAATCTCTATTGTATAAGGTTCTCATAATTTTGCAGCTATTTTATTTTTTGCTAATATTTTGCAATTGATGCCATAATATGTACAAGAAGAAGAATCATAAATATTTGGTGATAGCAATACAAACAAAATAGTAGGTGCGGATGCCGCTAGTCAGACAAGAATACAAATGGCGAGGGATTCTTTTTATTGCAATAACGTAAGGAAATTAAAATAAATAAAGTCACGCACAAAAATAGTCTACGACCTTGAGTCTTGCCTGAGTCTCAGCGCCTGACTTGTCAGTGTAGTAAGGACAGTCCCTCCACGATAGGGCTCGCTAGACGTTTGCGGTAACATTGTATGTCTTGTGCATGTTGGGAGACTTCAATATAAATTGAATCTTGATCACCAATACCATTTCCAGCTATGACAGCATTTGTGACAGTACTTGACATTTGTGTCAGTACTTGACATTCGTATTTAATGCCACATTCGGCAGTCCTAGTCTATAATAGATCAGCATTCAAATCTACATCTTTTGTAGGGATACTATCCATATGAAATACCCGGATGGGTCCATATACGAGTTTTGTGATTCATGCGGCGAAAAACGTTCAAATGCTGAAACGGAGGCCGAGGCTATTAAAACAGCTGTTGAGATTTTGCATCAACAATTTGACTTGGAAGAATTGTTGCCGACGGATTTTATGATTTTTAGTGACTCCAAGTCGGTTCTGGAGGCGCTGAAGAACACGCCATACAGATAAAAGGAGACATTTTGGTGGTGAGAGTGATGAATATCATCACTGCCTACGGGATAAATGTCACCTTGCAATGGATCCCTGGACATAGTGGGCTACTTCGGAACGCGATGGCCGACAGATTGACAGAAACAGGAGCCTTGAAACAAGAATTGGATGGACCCTGCAGTAACCACACAGTAAAACGAGTTATCTGGGTGAACAGGTGGGCGACGGGAACAACAGGTCGCGGCGTGTTTAGCGAAATGTCACAGCCAAAAAGTAACGATGACATAAATAAACTACATAGAAGAGATCAAAGTATCATCTTTCAGTTCCGAACAGGACATACCAAAATCAATAGCCACTTGAACCGCATCAATCCCCAGCACCTGCCCTTGTGCAAACATTGCTCTCATCTTGATGAAACAGTTCGACACCTACTCATTCATTGCAAGGCACTTGCGGACATGAGGAAAAGAGTATTACAAGTACTGCCGATAATTACCAACACATTGTACGGAGATGTGACACAACTGAAGAGGACCTGTATCTATACAAGAATGGCATTAGGCTGCCAAGGGCAGACTTGCTCAGCAGCTATGGGATAACAACAACAACAACAACATTTGTTGTGCATGCCGGGAAACTCCAATAGAAATTGAATCATGATCGGCAATTCCACTCCCCGCTATGACAGCATTTGTGATAGTACTTGCCATTCGTATTTTATGGTTCTCTTAGTTTTGTATTGTATTTTTTTAATACGTAATTATTATAATGGTAATTATGTCTTAATTCAACCTAAACAGAGTTCCCGGAGTTCTTCTCATACGTATTTGACAGCTGACTGTAGAGGGACATTCCATTTCGGATTAAATGGAGAAACAGATCGATATAATTTTAAATAAATAAACAACAACTTAAATAAAGATAGATGTGTAGAAAAGGTTATTTACAGTTTTGTGAACAATCTTCTGGATGTAGGTATAGCCCAATAAGAAGCAGAAGGAAATTTCCTGGCAGGCAGAATGAAATAATTGGCTGACCAAACGCCCCCATTTTAATTATTGAAGTGGCCAGAATAAAACAATGTCGGCAAGAAGGGCGGTGAACACGTCCGCACCGTTGACCTTGTTGCGCCGATGTCACATGAACTCGCACATGTACGGATCAAGGATATGGGCATGTGTGCCATTTTTGTGCTTGTTTCTCCCCATTTCCATTTTCCAAGAACGTTCGATACATTTAGTAAATTACCTGTGGTAGGGTTAACAAAGTTGACTGAGTCATGTATGTTACCTGTGGTTATGTCAACAAAGTTTGACTGAGCCATTTATAGTTTGATTATTAAATGTTGGTTTGTTGGAAATCCTGCAGTAGGCGCGAGGTTTGACACCTCCACAGTTAAAAAGTGGACCATTCTGTAACGTCACAACCCCCCCCCCCTAAACCGGTGCTCCCCCTAAACCGGTGCTAAAAATGGATATCCATGTTTACAATATATTTTCTGTTTAGAGTGAATAAAAAACGGAAGTACCATTATAATTACAATGCATTGTGGACTAATTATGCATGTCAACTGGTTTTCTTTAAAAGTGACTTACCTTGTATTTCCACCATTTAAAATGATATGTCGTAATATTTTCGTCTAACAGCCGCTTCCTAACCGAAACAAACAGGAGAAGACTGACACATTTCTAAGACACAGCACTCTGCCGAAGATGCAGAGAAGGGAGACTTTAAAACTGTACCTGAAATAGTTTATTTGGGAGTTGAATGTGTGTACGTCATACGATGAACCAGTCAAAGGAAGACGTTCATAATTTGTCCCCGTGGAACACAGCAAAGGAAAGACAAGACATTGATCGTGTTTGTGTGTCTTGGCTGCTGACACGAACATGCGTAAACCACCAGTAGCTTGATCGCTTGGATCTTCCCACGCTTTCCCGTGCTGTCCCAGGTGGTAATGTCTCGCTAGGTTATGGATTATATAAACATAATTAGAAGAAAACAAAAGTTCAAACTTTCGACGCATTTATTTGAATTTATTAAAGTTAACATACACCAGACGCCGACTAGACCAAGTCTACCATCAGTCAATAGATAACGTAAGTAATTAGTTACGTTCCTTTTATCCTGGACGGAACGTCGGTAGGGGTAGGGATGGAGGGGGTGGGGGTGAGATTCTTCCTCTTTCTTGTGGCTATAGTTTCTTTAGTCTAACCTAGACTGTCAAGTGACTAACGATCCGTAGCTGTTTCATCTGACATGCCTGGCAAGTTACCATACATTGTATTTGTTCCTCTTTCAGGCCTAGGTAACAGCCTTTGTGGTTTTGGTGGTGGTGGTTTGGGAATCAAGTTTTTTTTGGTTACATATCGAGGTTGCTAGTCTCATGCACAAACTTATCCAATAGCCGTTTGTGACATGTACATGACGGTGTAGAAGAAGGGATTAGAAGATAGAAACAATTCAGACATTTATCCAACAAGATAGGGTTTCAACATAAGCTCAGTGGCCTAGTGATTCATAACGTTAAGAATGCCATCTTTTCAAAACGACGCATAATGGGGATGCGATCAATGAATTCTCACGTTTGACCCCATTACCTTCAATAAATTAGCAAATATCTGGAAAAGGAAATCACAGGGACAGCACACCAAGCTCAGGATACTTAACCCCAGTGTCATCAAGGGACGGAACCTTGGACAATGGCAGATACACTTGAAAACTGGTTGTATGTGTTCACACGTAAATGGCTCAGGAGACTACTGGGCATTAACTGGAAATAATTCCAGTATCATGAGAAAATACATCTACAGATCAACCTACATTATTTTTCTCACGTCACCGAGGGAAAAAACCAGTTGGTGTACACTGGGCACGTGCTTCGACAGGAGCAAGAGCAGACTCTCGCTGTAAACGATTATTTGGCAACCAAGTGACAAGAGGAATAGAGAAAGACCAAGAGAGACACGGTGTAGAACAATAACCAGAGAGAATGAAGCCGTAGGGCTAGGAAACATGCAATAACTACAGAGAATGGCTGCGCTGAATCAACTGGATAACTGCCTTGTGCGTCTTTGGCGCCGAAAGACCCACAGGTAGAGAGATATTAGAGAGCAGTGTAAATATTCTCTACTGTTAATTTCAGCTCTGGAAACGCACGCGTGGTCTTGTCTAACTGAACATGCATAGCCCTTAAGAAGACTATACCCTGGCTGACTGTATGTGACATTCTAAAGAAGGTAAGCAGGCGTCTATGTGACTAATTAAAGACGTGGCGTAGATGCACTGACTGGTGCAATGGGGAATGAGACATCGCGGTTCAGCAGTTAATAAGTGATAATGTCCTGAATGTTGATTCTGCCCTGTAATCAGACGGATTTGTGCTGCGAAGTAAGAAAACTATCTATGTTAGACTGCGAGGAGGTCGGTGCTGAGGAGAGTGGTACATACACGATAACGCCAAACATGAGAATGTAGATGGAGACAGTGGCCGGCTCTAAGGTGACTATCTGAGATCGCTTTAATAATTGCAGTAACAGAAGGGCTGGCTATGGAATGAGTGGATAGCGGACACGGAGGACTCCAACTTGTGGGATCATGTGTGCATCTGCAATCCCGATCATGCTCGGGGTTGCACAAATAAAACAGCTGATTTTCTGGCCTCAGGGAAACCCGCAGTGAAGACACGCATTTGATAGGCGTAACATTTCTAAGTTGATCATCGGCCGTCATTTTGATAAAGACATTGCAGTTGATGAAATGGTGATACAAAGATTTAAATGTTTTGAAATCATACGAATGTCCAGTAGAGGATCAAGCAAGGATGTGTATAATTAGCGGGCTATGAGAAGCATGACAATTGACACTTTTCGTAATTTCAGCGTTCCTCTGTACACAGCTAAGCTGCACACGTTTCATTGTTGTTAATTATAAATGTTGAGCAATTTTAGATCTGAAAATCTTCGTCTGGTAATATACACAATTTAGTCCATAAATCTAGATGGTATCTCTCAGAGTAATTTATACATCCGTCTATGCACAAATTAAATAAAGAGGGAAAGTATAGCAAGCCATACCGTGATATTATCTGTGTCGTACGTTTGGTTTGGTTTTCTGTCCGGAGCAGTAATTGAGCCTCACCTGAATATTTTTCTATCGACAATTATTTGCATATACTCCATGTTTGTCACTTGCTCCGTTGAAGGCCTATTGATGACTGAGACAGAAGGTAATCATAATTCTGGTGCATATTAATCAAACATGGACACAAACAGTAAAGACCGGTACATAAATATTTGAGATCCTGGTACTCAATACATGCAGGTGTTTGCCTGCTGCCAGGTAGCCAGAGACTATCCGTGATAGGACCTTTTAGAGTTTTACTTCCAGCAGCTTACTTGGAAGGTATGTGGCGTATTGACTAATTATTTTATCATTTTTACCTAGACAGCGGTTAACAGCTTGCTGTTTTAGATATTCATCTGCCAAGTGTTATTTTTTATAAATTGGAGGGACTCCGTTGTTTTGAGATAAGGTGTCCGCTTCGGCGATTGGAGGTCGCGGTTCGAATCACGGAGGAGACCGGGATTTTTTCACTTGGATCTTCTGGTAAAAAATTTCCCTCATCTCTGGAAAGTGAGATCGGACTACCGCGTTGAGTGTCGAGCAAGTTAAAAATTTCTTAGCAGTTGGAAATGACAAAAGTAGGCTTAACGGTCGGAGACAATTCAAGTTAAAAATCTAGCCAAGTTATTTGTACCTTTCTCCGGGTGGTTTGTTAAGAGCAGCTATAGATGGCGTCTAACTCGCTGCGGGTCTACTTAGCTATAGTGTTTCTTCTTCTTCTTCTGCGTACACAGTCAGACAGTAACCATTATTTTTTCGAGAAAAGTGGCGGTCATCCTGAGGCTCTCGCCACTGCCATAGAGCTTGTCTTGCAGTTCCACTGGTAATGGCCACATCTGCTCTCTCTGATCCTCGTATGTCGGGCAGTTCTGCAGCAGATGTTCAGTGGTCATTTTACCAGTACCGCACGGGCATTCGTCGGTACACCCTATCTTCAATTTGTTGAATAGGTGGTACCTCAGTGTGTTGTGGCCAGTGCGAAGTCTGAAGACAACTACCTGCTCTCTTCGGTTCAACTGGTAATGGGCATCGTTTTTGGTGTAACCAGTATGTTCGGTTTCCCATTTGGTCATGTATCTGGCTTTGATAAGCCGTTTTGACTCTTCGTACGTCATACTGGTATCTGTTTGTGGTAGTCTTGCACCTTCTTTTGCCAGTCTATCTGCCTCCTCGTTGCCTTGGATGTTGCAGTGTGACGGGACCCACTGTACCACTACCCTTTTTGGTGCGGACTGCTGGCACAGTTTGCAGAGTGCTGCTCTTAAGTCATTAAGCTCAGTGTTTTTCTGGCTTTTTAGCGCTGTGACTACGGCGAGAGCATCTGTCAGCAGGACTATATGGCTCTCATTTTCACTGTGTGTCACCAGTTCTGTGTAGTGTTTGTTACAGAACCGTCGGTGTATGCATGGGTCCAGTCCATGCTTGGGTAGCTTTTCGTTATGAAGCTTAGGGTAGTGTCTCTCCTTTCTTTTTCAGTCTGGCAGTTTTTGTTTGCAATACCTGGTATATTTTCTACCACCTCTGGAAATATATCCTGCCTCCAGGTAGGTTTTCGTACAGTAGTGATGGGTTTTGGTGTTGTTAGTGCGTTTATGGGATCTTCGTGCATCTTTGCTTTGGCTATTTCTGCAAAGTTTCTCCGCTTTAGTTTCCCATTTCCCAAATTGTTTAGTCTCTGGTACATTGGGTGGTCCGTCAGTCTTCGGAGTTTCTCTGACTGCAGCTGGGCTCTGCAGTCTCTTCTATCGGTCATGGATTGCAGTTTTGTAATCTTTTCAAGTTCTACAATTGGCGTTGACTTCATGCCACCTGTTATAATTCTCATGGCTTGGTTTTGAAGTTTGTTAACTTTATCGAAGTTCGCCTTCGCTGCTGTTGTCCATGCCGCAATGCCATACTCGAGAACTGGTCTCACTCTTCCAGTGTACAGTTTCTTTAGTATGCCTTCATCTGCTCCCCAGCTTGTGCCAGCAAGTTTCCTCATGATTGCCATTCTTTCTCTGGCTTTCATTCGGTTTCTCTCAATCTGACTTTTCCATGTCATGCGCCGATCAAATGTGACTCCCAGGTAGGTTGGGTTGTCGTTTGGCTGCAGGATTTTGCCATTTAGACTTAATTTGGTACTTTGGGGTTTTAATGAAAGTGAGAATATTGTGCACGTGGTTTTCTCCTCGTTTATTTTGACCAGCCATGAGTTCGCCCACTCTTCCAACGATGTTAGGGCCGTCTGCATCCGATTTCTTGCTATGGTGAGATTCTTTTCAGAGGTCCACCTAGCCAGATCGTCTGCAAACATTGAGCTATGGACTCTTCTTGGTATATTCTCTGTAATATCGTTTATATATACCAGGAAGAGTGTGGGTGACAATACTCCCCCTTGGGGTACTCCCTGCTCGAGTGTCACCTTTTTGCTCATCTGCCCTTGTTCTTGGACTCTGGCCGTTCTTTGTTTGAGGTAGTGGTTGATCCACTTGTACATCTTCCCACAGACATCACTTCTTCTTAGCTTGACTCTAAGTCCGTCCTTCCAGACTTTGTCAAATGCCTTTTCCAGATCCACCCAAACAGCTACTGTGTGTTTCTGTGCCTGGTAGGCATCTTCTATCTCCTTCTATAGTGTTTGAGTCTATTAAGATGGATTCGCACATCAATTAAACTACCCTCAAAGAAACCGGTTGTACATACTCTGTAGAGTCTTCTAAACCAGTATAAAGATGCTAAGTTAAGTATTTACGTGCACAACGGGTATATGGGATCTCTTAGTTCATATTTAGACTGGCTAAGGAGGTGTGGGGTCGACCTAATCACCGTTGTAGTGAAGCCAAGAATAGCACACCCGTTGGGAGAACCCCGCTTCTTTTTCATCACCAGGCTCGGGATGGGAGAAAAACTACTGGAACCAGCCACTTAATGCCCCGTTTCAGGGCGCACAAACGAGAAAGTTGCACAGCGTAAGCATTCAACAACAGCATCCTCGCTGATATGGTTACCCCCGCTCCCCCCAACCCTTTGAGGGACCAGCGTCTAAGCCACTGTGCTATAGTGCCATCTATAAATGCGAAGCCCACCCCTGCCTCAACCCCTCGAGAGGCAAACGCCTTACCCCTCTGCTGCTAAATTGCCCACCACACTTTGTGAAACTAGTGCGATGCCGCACAGGAATAGTGCCCCACCCACCTTGAGGCGGGCGTCTTACCACTCTGTTATAGTACTCCTCCTCCCCGCCCCTGAAAGGCGAGCACCTTACATCTCTGCTGTAACTCCTCCACCCACCCTCCTGAAAAGCGAGCACCTTACTTTTCTGCTGTCTCCCCCCCCTCCCCCCGAAAGGCGAGCACCTTACTTCTCTGCTGTAACTCCTCCCCCTTCCCCCCGAATGGCGAGCACCTTACTTCTCTGCTGTAACTCCTCCACCCACCCCCGCCCCCCTGAAAGGCTAGCGCCTTACTTCTCTGCTGAAACTTTGCCTCCTCTTTCCCCTCCTCATGAAAGACGTGCGCCACACGTCAATGCTATTTTGCCCCCCCCCACCCTTTCCCTTACCGGTGTTTCCCTTTGAGAGGCGAGCGCCTTACCTCTCTACTGTAATACCCAGCAGACTATCCTTTGTCATTTTATAAAGTGCAAGAGTGTGTGGTTGAGCAATCAGAATTCATGTAATTCAAGTCTGGAGACACAGATTCAAACCCTGGAAGGTGGCTGAAAATTGAGCTCGGAAGGAGCTGACAGCAGACAGCGACTCAGGTTGGCTTCTTTCATTAAGGTCAGTGACAAACAGCTGACCAAGACCATGTTCTGTCTCTCAGGTGCCATCCATGGAAACAGGCTAAAACATGCAGCCTGGTTAACAAGTTAGGCATCGAGGTGGGAAAGTAAACGCGATCCCCCCAAATTCCGTGCTGAAGTCGGATGTCTCGGGCCTAACGGTGCAGATATTGCAGTCAGTCTGTAAACTATGACACACCGCCACAAACGTCCTTTTCGAAACTAACGCCGAAGAAAGGAAGAGAAAAAAGAAGAAAATGATGATAAATCTTCGATAGCTTCAAGGCTTTTCTTTATTTAGGTGTATGCGGATGTATGTGCGCCTGAGTGTTTGTCTGACAGGCCATTTGGTGTAGTATAAATGTTCATATAATTTGTAAAAGATTTTTAGGATGTGTTTATGTGTATGTGGAGATGTCTATATGTTTGTCTCTATGTGAACTTCTTATGTTAATGTGTATGTGATAAAGTTGTGTGGGTCAAGATGGCGCCGGACATGGTCGCAGTCGATTTCCCTCTTGATACAACGGTGTTTTGTTTGTGTTTTCTATGATAACTCTCGGACTATTAACGTGATTCCTGGATTTAAATGTGCCGACTTGTGAATTAAGCATACTAATGTGAAAGAAGTGATGCAACGAAGTATATAACAGTGTATTTTTAGTCGTGAAAGGTTGACTAATGTGTACAGTTTCGATGGGACAAAGCGTGGCCGAAACTTGACCCGGTCAAAAGCTAGTGTCGCTCCGTGCTGTATCGTGACCCAGATAACGAAGCATGAACACTGAAACGAAGGAGGTCATCCTGACCCCGTCAAACAAACGGTACTTCAGAAAGGAGCTCATCGCGCTTCGATCAGCACACTACGTCCCTTCAAAATCAGATCTACATCTGTTGCGTGTGCTGAAAATACACTTAACCGAGGAGGCATCGGAACTCACAAGTATACAATCAAGGCGGAAGACCAGAGGAACGAGAGGTGGAAGAAGAATACACAAACAAATGCACTCAGAAACTGATACCTCCACCCCAGCGATAAAAGAGAAGGGAAGGGCTACCGAGAAAATGAGGCACACGCTGACACCATACTGTCTGCATCCGAACCCTTCACTAGAAGTCTTGACAATGTCTTGTCTCTAGAACATGTTGAGTCCGGACGAGAGAGTGAGGAAGATCCTGCGCACATCTCCCTCACTATAAACACATTGCGCAACTCACGTCATCACCCTACAGACCACACCCTGACTAGCAGCTCGCAACTGGCAGGGCCCCCAAACTGCAGCGGCGGAACAGGCAGAAAACGATCACGAAAACTACCCATCACGGTTGCAACATGGAATGTCCGCACGCTACTGGACAACACCAAAGCAAACAGACCCGAACGACGGACAGCACTGATCGCCAAGGAACTGGCTAGATACAACATCTGCATAGCTGCCCTGAGCGAGACACGACTGGCAGAGGAAGGGACAATCACAGAAGAAGGAGCTTGTTATACTTTCTTCTGGAGCGGCAGCAGCAAAGAAAAACGCCGTGAAGCTGGAGTTGGCTTTGCCATCAAGACCAACATGGTCGACAAGCTCACAAGCATGCCCAGAGGAATTAATGACCGCCTGATTACACTGCGTAATAGGAGGGCGCCATGCAACACTCATCAGTGCATACGCACCCCCAATGACAAATCCTCAGGAAACAAAAGATAAGTTCTATGAGGACCTTGAGGCGCTCATCGCTGCAGTCCCCAAATCTAACAAACTGGTCATCCTCGGTGATTTTAACGCTAGGGTTGGCACAGACCATACAGCCTGGGAAGGGGCCATTGGCAGACATGGTATCGGAAAATGTAATAGTAACGGACTGCTCCTTCTGAGGACATGTGCCGCAAATGAACTACTCATTACAAACACAGCTTTCCGACTACCTGTCCGAAATAGAACCACATGGATGCACCCAAGGTCCCGCCACTGGCACCTCATTGACTACATTATCATCAGACGTAGGGATCGAGCGGATGCTATGGTAACGAAGAGCATGTGTGGTGCAGAATATTGGACCGACCATCGACTTTTCATTGCCAAGCTAAACTTCAAGATCCAGCCCAAAATGCGGCCCCAGGGAAAGAAACCACAGAGGAGGGTAAATGTCTCTCAGCTGAAATACGAACCCACGAGAGGAGGCTTCCAGGAAGCGCTTGAGGGTAGACTGTCTGAGCTTCGTTTTGAAAAGAACGACATCGAAGAGAACTGGGCATCATTGAGAAACACATTCTACGATACAGCTGTTAAACACATTGGCCCACTCACGCGCAAGCATAAGGACTGGTTTGATGAGAACGATCTAGAAATACAGGGCCTTCTCGATGCAAAACATGAAGCGCACAGGGAATACCAGAGGCACACACCATCTCCGGCAGCAAAAGCTGCCTTCAATACTGCTCGCAATGCTGTCCAGACCAGGCTTAGAGAGATGCAAGACTCCTGGCTCAGCAAAAGAGCTGACGAAATTGAGATGTTCGCTGAGCGTCATGACACCAAACGGTTTTACGAGGCACTGAAAGCTCTCTACGGCCCGCAGCCCTCTAGTAATACTCCAGTTCGCAGTGCGGATGGGGTACTGCTAACAGATAAGGCTCAGATTCTAGACAGATGGGCAGACCACTTCTGCAAAATACTAAACTACCCATCGTCGATAAATGAAGAGGCCATCCGGCGAATGCCGCAGGTGGAACTGAACCTGGTGTTGGATGAAGTCATTACTGAGGAGGAAGTCGACAGGGCAATCAGTTCACTATCCATAGGAAAAGCTCCAGGAGCTGATGCAATACCAGCAGAGGTATATAAGACAGCTGGCCCATCCCTCACCAGAAGGATCACTGAACTCTTCTGTCACATGTGGGCTGAAGAAAATATTCCGCAGGAGCTAAAGGACGCCTCAATCGTTCACCTGTACAAAAGAAAAGGCAACCGTCAGGAATGCGACAATCATCGTGGAATATCGCTACTCTCCGTAGTAGGCAAGATCCTAGCGCGCTTACTGCTAAGCAGGCTCAACAAACACCTTGAACAAAGCCACCACCTCCCAGAAAGCCAATGTGGATTCAGAGTCGGAAGAGGAACAGTGGACATGATTTTTGCCGCTCGCCAAGTACAAGAGAAGTGTCGAGAACAAAATCAGGCCTTGTACACCACATTTATTGATTTGACAAAGGCATTTGATACAGTAAACAGAGGAGGGCTGTGGATGATAATGTCTAAGTTTGGCTGCCCCAACAAGTTTATAACAATGGTGAAACAGCTACACGAAGGCATGTGTGCTCGTGTACTGGACGGCGGTGCAATCTCTAAAACGTTTCTAGTATCAAACGGAGTAAAACAAGGATGTGTACTCGCCCCGACTTTGTTCAGCATGATGTTCGCGGCCACGATGACAGACGCCTTCAGATCATTGGAGCTTGGAATACCCATAAAGTACCGCACAGATGGCAAGTTACTCAATTCCAGAAGAATGAAGGCCAAAACCAAAGTGGCTGGCGACATAATCAGGGAACTTGTAATTGCTGACGACTGCGCTCTAATGAGCAACTCAGAACTGAACATGCAGGTTGGAATGGACCAGTTTTCTGTCGCATGCGAAAATTTTGGCCTGACCATAAATGCCAAAAAAACAGAGGTCATGTACCAACCAGCACCAGGCATGCTGGACACAAAACCAGAGACTACAGTCAGCGAGCAGACGTTGAATGCCGTAGACAAATTCCCATGTCTGGGCAGCACGCTGTCGAGATCTGTCAGCCTAGACGATGAGGTGGCAAGCAGAATAGCAAAGGCCCGCACAGCCTTTTTGTAGAATGCGCTCGATGGTCTGGGCACGTCGTGGCATCAGCGTCAAGACCAAACTCAAAGTCTACAGTGCAACCATCATTCCAACCCTACTATACGCTTGCGAAAGCTGGACTGTATACTCTGGACATGCAAGGAGGTTAAACCACTTCCACACAGGTTGCCTGAGGCGAATATTCCACATCCGATGGCAAGATCGTGTCACTGACATCGAGGTTCTCTCGAGGGCTAACATGCCCAGCATCCATGCACTGCTAGAAAAAGCACGACTAGGATGGGCCGGACACCTCGTCCGTATGTCAGACGAGCGGCTCCCAAAGAAGCTTCTCTATGGCTAGCTGAGAGAGGGATGGCGCGAGAGAGGGCGCCCAAAGAAACGTTGTAAAGACGGTCTGAAGGACTCACTAAAAAGTTGCCAGATAGACATCGACACCTGGGAAGCGCAGTCAAATCGGGTGTAGCTGCCGGTGAAGACGACCGTGTTGTGAAAGCCCAGAGCAGACGCGAGACGCGGAAATTAAGAGCAGAGGGAACACCATCCCCTTCTACAAATCTCGTGTGCCCGATATGTAGCAGATGTTTTCGTGCTCGCATTGGGCTGTTCAGCCACATGCGCAGCCACACCCAACAGGGAAATCTGTGACAAGGATGATGTCGGCGGTCCTCATCGACAACGATGGACAGCTATTATATGTGATAAAGTTAAAAACTTGTATATGTTTGTTTGTCTCTATGTAAGATACATGTGTTATGTGTATGTGACAATGTATATATGTTTCTCTCTATGTGAACTACTTGTGTTAATGTGTATGTGACCATGTCTAAATGTTTGAATGTATGCGTTGATATACATGAGCTATACGTGTCTATGTGTATGTGCCAATGTCTATATGTTTGTCTGTATGTGTTAAAGTGTGACAGTGTTACTGTCAAGTTTTTGTGAAATGTTTTGTCAGTGTCATGTATTATTTGATAGTGTTAGTGTCAGGTATGTGTGAACATCTCGCGTATGTAGTATGGGAGATATAACTTCCAATTTGGCCACTGAGGGCTAACGATGGCTTAGACCAGTGATTCTCAACCCTAACTCACCTGGCGCGTCCCTGTTCTAAATAAAAATACAAACCCCCCCCCCCCCCTTTACAATCAAAACACACACACCCCCCCCCCCCCCCACCACATTATTTAGAGTTTTTTGTTTTCAATCATTTATTGAAGGATTTATTTCTTATAAAAAAATCATACCAGTTAAACTGAGTTTGATACCTTCCCTTCGCGTGACACGGCGAATTAAACAATATCTGGTTCTATATTTGTTACAAGAAGTCGCAATTTGCCTTCTGTCACATATTTGCAATGGATTGCGTTGTTTTTGCAGCAACATCACCACAGAACTACACTCTTTCTATACTAAATATTATGTTGCAAAATCTGTAATAAGTAATTTAATTTGTTGTCAAAGAAGAGGAAAATACATCCTAATCTGGATCCAACATGTTTCGTAATGAACGTTACTAAACCGTACTTTTGCCTGAAAGTTATTTTGTAGGTCAATCAGTTATTCTTGGAGATGTTCAATAACAAGTTCCACGTTAGTTTCAAACGGATCAATCACACATTCCTGTAGGTTGATTTCATTCAAAATCTTTAAATCTGACCATCTTATCATTCCTAACAGCCTCCAAATTGCAGCAGTACATTTCTTAATCTGCATCTTTCAAGCCGTCCTTTTCTAACTGCTGCACAACATGGAAACTGATATAGTTCACGACGACCGAAGTTATTTTTAAACAATCCCAAATTGCGAATGAACCCCATAATAAGTTCTTTCACTTTGATAAGACTGAAGTCGTTCCCCTGTAGGAGAACATCATTTCACTTTGATGTCCTTCCCCTGTAGGAGGACATCATTTCACTTTGATGTCCTTCCCCTGTAGGAGGACATCATTTCACTTTGATAAGACTGAAGTCCTTCCCCTGTAAGACACCCTTTCACTTTGATAAGACTGATGTCCTCCCCTTGTAGGACACCCTTTCACCCTAGGACACCCAAGTCCTTCCCCTGTAGGAGGACATCCATTCACTTTGATAAGACTGAAGTCCTTCCCCTGTAGGAGGACATCATTTCGCTTTGATATCCTCCCCCTGTAGGAGGACATCATTTCACTTTGATGTCCTCCCCCTGTAGGAGGACATCATTTCACTTTGATGTCCTCCCCCTGTAGGAGGACATCCTTTCACTTTGATGTCCTCTCCCTGTAGGAGGACATCATTTCACTTTGATGTCCTCCCTCTGCAGGAGGACATCCTTTCACTTTGATAAGACTGAAGTCCTTCCCATGTAGGAGGACATCATTTCGCTTTGATGTCATCCGCCTGTAGGAGGACATCATTTCACTTTGATAAGACTGAAGTCGTTCCCATGTAGGAGGACATCCTTTCACTTTGATAAGACTGATGTCCTTCCCCTGTAGGAGGACAACCTTTCACTTTTATAAGACTGAAGTCGTTCCCATGTAGGAGGACATCCTTTCACTTTGATAAGACTGATGTCCTTCCCCTGTAGGAGGACATCCTTTCACTTTGATAAGACTGAAGTCGTTCCCCTGTAGGAGGACATCCTTTCACTTTGATAAGACTGATGTCCTTCCCCTGTAGGAGGACATCCTTTCACTTTGATAAGACTGAAGTCGTTCCCCTGTAGGAGGACATCCTTTCACTTTGATAAGACATGTCCTTCCCCTGTAGGAGGACATCCTTTCACTTTGATAAGACTGAAGTCGTTCCCCTGTAGGAGGACACCCTTTCACTTTGATAAGACTGAAGTCCTTTCCCTGCAGGAGGACATCCTTTCACTTTGATAAGAATGATGTCCTTCCCCTGTAGGAGGACATCCTTTCACTTTGATAAGAATGATGTCCTCCCCATGTAGCGTTAAACTTGTCAAATCTATCTGTAAGATAGGCCACATCTCTACGCAGAACTTCAGTTTCAATACTAAGCTGTTCTTTCGTTGAATCAAGAAACTCCATAATGGTATCAAATAATGGCCAAAATCTGTTCAAACAATTGTCGTTGGACAGCCATCTTACTTTCGGGTGTAGGAGAAGACGTTCAAACTCATCATCATTGTCGTTACACAATTGACGAAATATTCTATTGTTCAAGGAATGTGACTTGATTTGATTAATGAACACTGAAGACCCCACTCATCGATTTGTTGAGTCTGTCGCTAAGTTGTTTGGCTAATAAGTGCTGCCGGTGAATAACACAATGATTTGTTAAGACATTTGGTGCCACCTTTTTTATGTACGCCAAATTTTTCAGGAGTTCCATCTGTCGCACGTGCTTTAACTTTAGACAACGGAATGTGTTTTGTAATGAAATATTTGTCAATCATTTCAAAGATCGACAAGCCCTTTGAATCTGTTGTCAGTAATTTTGTGAATAACATTTCGTCCACAACTTCTTAATTCTTCACGAATCTATCACATGCGAGAAGCAAGGCTTCATTGCCGTGTACTGTGCTTTTATCAAGCTGTCATGAAAATTCGATTGATTGCAGATCCCGACACAGTTGATTTTCAACATTATCTATCAATAATTATTCTAGATACAGTAGCATTGTTCTTTGGAATAGAGGTAATTATTTCATTTTGATTTCTTTCCATCATAGTACTAATCACCTCTCGTATAGCTGTTAATATTGCATTTTCTCCAATACTGTGGGATGTACCCCAATTTGCAATAATTTGTTCTTTCCTGTAAGATACGATGAGGCCTTTATCCTTTTGAAAATACACTTTTAAGCATACCAACAACTGTAGTACCACTTTCAAAATTTAGCTTTCATTCCTGGAAGTAAGAAATGTTCTGGCCAACCTTATCAGCATGCTTTTTGATAAAATCTTCGTTGAGTCTCGATGGCTTCATTGCTTCGTTAGAAAACGTGTTTTGACACAACAATCACATTGGTAATAGTTCATTTCTAGCGGAAGGTACAAAACCAAAATTCAAATAAAGATCTGAATGTTGCCAGTATTTTCTCTTTATTTGTGACATCTTAAATAAATAACGGTTGTTAATGGAATAAATGCAGCTAAATCTCTTCTTCTTCGGTCATCCTCAGATCGTGGTCCCGGTTTCTCTTACATCCTCAGATCAAGGTTCTGGTTTCTCTTACATCCTCAGATCAATGTTCTGGTTTCTCTTACATCTTCAGATCAAGGTTCTGGTTTCTCTTACATCCTCAGATCAAGGTCCTGGTTTCTCTAACATCCTCAGATCAGGGTCCCGATTTCTCTTACATCCTCAGATTAGGGTCCTGATTTCTCTTACATCCTCAGATCAGGGTCCCGATTCCTCTTACATCCTCAGATCAAGGTCTTGGTTTCTCATACTAGTATCTGTTTGTGGTAGTCTTGCACCTTCTTTTGCCAGTCTATCTGCCTCCTCGTTGCCTAGAATGTTGCAGTGTGATGGGACCCACTATACCACTACCCTTTTTGGTGCGGACTGCTGGCACAGTTTGCAGAGTGCTGCTCTTAAGTCATTAAGCTCAGTGTTTTTCTGGCTTTTTAGCGATGTGACTACGACGAGAGCATCTGTAAGCAGGAATATGGCTTTCATTTTCTTTGTGTGTCACCATTTCTTCCACTGCCGCCCTCAGTGCCTCTGCCTCCGCTCTGAAATTGCTTGTGTACTTACCAGTAGCGAATTAAAGTGTTATTTTTCTGCCATTTGGTAGGTTCAGGAATGCTCCTGCCCCTCCGTTCTGTGTAGTGTTTGTTACAGAACCGTCGGTGTATGCATGGGTCCAGTCCATGCTTGGGTAGTTTTTCGATATAAAGCTTAGGGTAGTATCTCTTCTTTCTTTTTCAGTCTGGCAGTTTTTGTTTCCAATACCTGGTATATTTTCTACCACCTCTGGAAATATATCCTGCCTCCAGGTAGGTTTTCGTACAGTAGTGATGGGTTTTGGTGTTGTTAGTGCGTTTATGGGGTCTTCGTGCATCTTTGCTCCACTTTGATACACTTGTACATTTTCCCACAAACATCACTTCTTCTTAGCTTCACTCTAAGTCCATCTTTCCAGACTGTCAATCTCAATGTGATAGCTTGTCATGAAATCGCGTGTAGTTCAAAACCGCCTATCCACATTGAAATGGGTAGCCCTACACACTTACCACTTCTTTCTATGACAGACACTACAATATTGATGATACACTACGTCCTCCATACTCCTCTCAGAATGACTTTCACACGATTTTGAACACTCGTGTTAAATCTATAGAGCTATTCGCCTCAAACGTACTACAGTAAAATCTCTACTCTTCCCAGTCAGGAGTTAGTTTTCTGACCTCATATCTACCATTCCAAAGTCCTGAATAATTGTCTTCAACTGTTTATTTGGGACTAAGATGCTAAGCAGCGCATGAGCTGCAGTGGTCAGCGACCCATAGCTGGCTGCTAGCGTCAGGACCAGCAAGCCAGAGCTGCCAAGACCCTTCTACACCTCCACGCGGTGATCCTGGATAACAGGCTGCTGCAGGGCAGACTGGCTAAGGAGAAAGGATCGAAGAGGGAATGCTAACCCAGTACTCAAAAAAATGCTTGCTGAAGTCGGATGTGTTGGACCGAAAGGTGCAAATATCGCAGTCAAGCTGTAAACTACGACACAGCGCATTCCGTTCTCTGGACTACATTCTGCTACTTAAGCTCTTTCAGGGTTTGGTAGTGGGAGATTGAGAACGAACAAAGCCAAACCGTTTGTTCAATGTCAAGGTTTCCGCTGCGTACAGTAACGACGAGCATTCACAATGCATGTTCACACTCATTTATAATTGTGAATTATTTGTTCCATCTTCATTTGACTTCCTACTGAGCACAGGACCACCAATGTAGATGACTACTCACAGGATGCTTGCGCTGAATTAATGTTAGTATTATTGCAGTGGTGGTTTCAGTAGCAATTGGTATTACATGATGACGTTTTGCTAACCCCGTGCTTAGGTTTCTTCTGTTTTGCTCTTTGGCTGTACAGGTCATCAACCAATCCCCTCCAACATGACCAGCTATGCGCTATTTTCTCCAGTTCTTTCCATCCTCTTCTTATTTTTCCTGTATCGACCCTTAGATATCTCCATGTATTCTTTGTCGCTCCTATGACACTTTTCATAGGATGTTGATGGCCGAGATTGCCTGGTGATAATGGCTTGTGCTTTCGCAATTGTGTGCCTCTTGTGTGACCTTTCATGTGCCACCATTTTCTTAAGATTGTCACCTGTATGTGCCCTGTCACTGAACGCCCAGCATCTTTCACAAAGATTTGTGGTTAAAGCTCTTTAATCTCTGATTAACGCTACTTTTCCGCTACTATTTAAAAAGATGGACATTGCTTGGTATGTCTGTTGATCATTTAAGAGTTCCATTTGGCTTCATCACGGCAAATCTTGGCTGTCTTTACTCTCTGCTTTGAACCGTCTTTACTTCACACATATCTTTCTATTGTGGCCTGTTTAGCTTGCATGAAAGTAAAGTCTTGCTATTGTTATTTTCCCTAGTAGAGGCCCAGAGAGCCACACAATACGGATATTTTTGTTTAGATGTCCACATTTATTCCATGTTGATGAAAACAGCTTTGGTCATTATTATTCTTTTCCTGAAATCTATCTCATATCTTCCATCCCAAAATATAACATTCCATAGCATTTTCACAACATACCAAGCCCCTTATCTCTCCACAACATACCAAACCCCTTATGTCTCCACAAAATACCAAGCCCCTTATGTCTCCACAACATTCCAAGCCCCTTATGTCTCCACAACATACCAAACCCCATATGTCTCCACAACATACCAAGCCCCTTATGTCTCCACAACATACAAAACCAATTATGTCTCCACTACATACCAAACCCCGTATGTGTCCACAACATACTAAACCCCTTATGTGTCCACAACATGACAAGACCCTTATGTCTCCACAACATACAAAGCCCCTTATGTCTCCACAACATACCAAGCCCCTTATGTCTCCACAACATACCAAGCCCTTTATGTCTCCACATCATACCAAGCCCCTTATGTCTCCACAACATACCAAACCCCTTATGTCTCCACAACATTCCAAGCCCCTTATGTCTCCACATCATACCAAGCCCCTTATGTCTCCACAACATACCAAGCCGCTTATGTCTCCACAACATACAAAACCCCTTATGTCTCCACTACATACCAAACCCCGTATGTGTCCACAAAATACCAAGCCCCCTTATGTGTCCACAACATACCAATCCCCTTATGTCTCCACAACATTCCAAGCCACTTATGTCTCCACAACATACCAAGCCCCTTATGTCTCCACAACATACTAAGCCCCCTTATGTCTCCACAACATACCAAGCCCCATATGTCTTCACATCATACCAAGCCACTTATGTCTCCACAACATACCAAACCCCTTAAGTCTCCACAACATACCAATTCCCTTATGTCTCCACAACATACCAGGCCCCCTTATGTGTCCACAACATACCAAGCCCCTTATGTCTCCACATCATACCAAGCCCCTTATGTCTCCACAACATACCAAGCCCCTTATGTCCCCACAACATACTAAACCCCTGATGTCTCCACAACATACAAAGCCCCTTATTGTCTCTAGAACATACCAAGCCCCTTATGTCTCCACAACAAACAAAGCCCCTTTTGTCTCCACATCATACAAAGCCCCTTATGTCTCCACAACATACCAAGCCCCTTATGTCTCCACAACATACCAAGCCCCTTATGTCTCCACAACATACCAAGCCCTTTATGTCTCCACAACATACCAAGCCCTTTATGTATCCACATCATACCAAGCCCCTTATGTCTCCACAACATACCAAGCCCCTTATGTCTCCACAACCTACCGAACCCTTATTTCTCCACAACATACCCAGCCCTTTATGTCTCCACAACATACCAAGCCCCCTTATGTGTCCACAACATACCAATCCCGTTATGTCTCCACAACATACCAATCCCCTTATGTCTCCAAAACATACCAAGCCCTTTATGTCTCCACAACATACCAAGCCCCTTATGTCTCAACAACATACAAAGCCTCCTTATGTGTCCACAACATACCAAGCCCCTTATGTCTCCAAATCATTCCAAGCCCCTTATTTCTCCACAACATACCAACCCCCTTATGTCTCCACAACATACCAATCCCCTTATGTCTCCATAACATACCAAGCCCTTTATGTCTCCACAACATACCAAGCCCCTTATGTCTCCACAACATACAAAGCCCCCTTATGTGTCCACAACAAACCAAGCCCCTTATGTCTCCACATCATACCAAGCCCCTTATGTCTCCACAAAATACCAAGCCCCTTATGTCTCTACAACATATCAAGCCCCTTATTGTCTCTACAACATTTCAAGCCCCGTATGTCTTCACAGCATACCTAGCCCCTTCTGTCTCGACAACATACCAAGCCCATTATGTCTCCACAACATACCAAGCCCCTTATTGTCTCTACAACATATCAAGCCCCTTATGTCTCCACAACATACCAAGCCCTTTATGTCTCCACAACATACCAAGCCCCTTATGTCTTCACAACATACCAAGTCCCTTATGTCTCCACAACATACAAAGCCTCTTATGTCTCCACAGCATACATAGCCCCTTATGTCTCGACAACATACCAAGCCCCTTATGTCTCCACAACATACCAAGCCCTTTATTGTCTCTACAACATATCAAGCCCCTTATGTCTTCACAACATACCAAGCCCCTTATGTCTACACAACATACAAAGCCCCTTATTGTCTCTACAACAAATCAAGCCCCTTATGTCTCCACAACATACCAAGCCCCTTATGTCTCCACAGCATACCAAACCCATTATGTCTCCACAACATACCAAACCCCTTATGTCTCCACTATATACCAAACTCCTTATGTGTCAACAACATACCAAACCCCTTATGTGTCCACAACATACCAAGCCCCTTATGTGTCCACAACATACAAAGTCCCTTATTGTCTCCACAACATATCAAGCCCCTTATGTCTCCACAACATACCAAACCCCTTATGTCTCCACAACATGCCACGCCTTTTATGTCGCCACAACATATCAAGCCCCTTATGTCTCCACAACATACCAATCCCCTTATGTCTCCACAACATACCAAGCCCCTTATGTCTCCACAACATACCAAGCCCCTTATGTCTCCACAGCATACCAAACCCATTATGTCTCCACAACATACCAAACCCCTTATGTCTCCACTATATACCAAACTCCTTATGTGTCCACAACATACCAAACCCCTTATGTGTCCACAACATACCAAGCCCCTTATGTGTCCACAACATACAAAGTCCCTTATTGTCTCCACAACATATCAAGCCCCTTATGTCTCCACAACATACCAAACCCCTTATGTCTCCACAACATGCCACGCCTTTTATGTCGCCACAACATATCAAGCCCCTTATGTCTCCACAACATACCAATCCCCTTATGTCTCCACAACATACGAAGCCCCTTATGTCTCCACAGCATACCAAACGTCTTATGTCTCCACAACATCCTAAACCCTTTATGTCTTCACAACATACCCCCTTTTGTCTCAAAAACATTTCAAGCCTCATATGTCTCCTTTAGACAAAGATGACCTCTACACCTCACGGTAGAAGAGGAGCGACTAAGTAAGTAAGTAAGTAGACAAAGATGGCTACTCTTAAAGAACTTGTACATTTTAGACTCGTTGCTTTTTGATTTGTGAATTGTTCTTTGTTCCTGACGATGGCCTGTTGGTCGTTTCGTAGGTTTTATGTTGTTTCTGTTTCAACACCATGTTTGAGCCACGCGTGTTTATGTTTCAACACCGTGTTTGAGCCACGTGTGTTTCTGTTTCAACACCGTGTTTGAGCCACGTGTGTTTATATTTCAACACCATGTTTGAGCCACGTGTGTTTATGTTTCAACACCGTGTTTGAGCCACGTGTGTTTATGTTTCAACACCGTGTTTGAGCCACGTGTGTTTCTGTTTCAACGCCGTGTTTGAGCCACGTGTGTTTATATTTCAACACCATGTTTGAGCCACGTGTGTTTATGTTTCAACACCGTGTTTGAGCCACGTGTGTTTATGTTTCAACACCGTGTTTGAGCCACGTGTGTTTATGTTTCAACACCGTGTTTGAGCCACGTGTGTTTCTGTTTCAACACCGTGTTTGAGCCACGTGTGTTTATATTTCAACACCATGTTTGAGCCACGTGTGTTTATGTTTCAACACCATGTTTGAGCCACGTGTGTTTATGTTTCAACACCATGTTTGAGCCACGTGTGTTTATGTTTCAACACCATGTTTGAGCCACGTGTGTTTATGTTTCAACACCGTGTTTCTCCTTCTTTTTCGTACGCTGTTTACTGCGATATTTACGTTGCACTGTTTTATTTTGTTAAGCCTGTGGCTCAGTGCATCCGATTTCAACAGGCGTTTCTGTAGGGTTGCCCTCCTTAGCCTTTGGCTGTCCCCAGCCTAACTGCCAGGCAGCATTTGTTTTTGGTCAGAGTTGTCTCTCTTAGGAAGTTGTCTTGCAGGACTATCGAGTCATCCCTACTCGTGTCTGTAGGGTTTGGCAATGATGTGATGGACTATGTACTAGTTTGTACTATCCCAGAAGAGAGGCAGTCCAGTGTGACTTTGTCCCAGGATCGTCACGTCCTGCCAGAAACGTAGCATATGCATGTGAGTGAGGTATCTCTTTGCTCCCTTTATTTTTTCGGCTCATCTGTAGTGATGGTACGCCTAGCATTCCCCGCCCCCCGGGAGGTTGTCACAATAGGGCAGTAGGTGCAATGTCCGCTGGACAGCATCTCTTCTGCGTCCATTGGGATGACTGATAGCAGACAGAGACAAAGAGCGAGGCAGGAGTGCATTTTACCAGGTGCATTTCTGCGGCTCGACCGGGCCGGGCTGAGACGCAAGCCCCAGCCATGTCGTAGTCTCCCATCACAGCGGTGCTGTGATTTAGGTCGGGATTCTGGCTTAGAGGCGTTCGGCCGTAGTCCCTCAGATGGTAGCTTATCAGCCAAGCACGTGGACCAAATGTCAGCGACCTGTGATTCCTCTCGAAATAGTGCATTTGACCAGGGGACAAGCCTGGTCATTGCACGGAGATGTTGTTCGCCTGGTTTGCGGACATATCTCGTGGTAAAGGGTTGAGTCTCAGCAGTTCGCAGTGAGTTCCTTAGGGCACCCCGACCGAGAACTAAGTCTTCTACAAATGGTTTCATACCTCATCGCCGTATGGGGTGAATATCGAGCAGCTTCCCGCCCGCTTTGATCGGCGGACGGCAGAGACCTCATTCTGCGGCTCGACCGGGCGGGGCTGGAGCGGGAGCCCCAGGTACCCACCATGTCGAAGCCTCCCTTTGCAATCGTGCTGAGCTTTTGGGCGGGATTTTGGCTTAGAGGCGTTCGGCCGTAATCCCTCATCTTGTAGCCTCGCGCCGTTAGCTTATCAGCCTAGTACGTGAACCAAATATCTGCGGCTCCTCTCGAGTTGAGCAGGATTACCGTATCAACGCCCTGTCATTAGTAGGGTAAAAGTGACCTGTCTTCCGAGGGTCTATTTCCAGCACCCGTTCAATATTAGACCGGACGTATCAATAGAGGGCTTTTTAGTTTGTCAATGAACAAGTTTCTGGAACCTGCGATTTCTGCGGGGTTAAGACCAGATTACCATAGCAGGCGCTCTTTCATTAGGGGGTTAGTAGATTGACCTGTCTTCCGTGGGTCTAATACCAGCACATGATCACTATCAGACCCCACGAAGGTGCTCTCGATTTGACAGTCATTCTACATTATTGGCGTGTTAAGTCAATTTAAGCCGCAGGCTCCACTCCTGATAGTGCTCTTCCGTCAATTCCTTTATCAAACACTGAATGCAGACCAACCGAGCCACAGAGGGCATAACCCCAGATTTCCGAGGGTCTAAATCCAGCACCCGTTCCATATTAGACTCAAGGAAAGTGGTCTCGGCATGTCAGTCATTTCAGTGTTGGCCGTGTTGAGTCAAATTAAGCCGCAGGCTCCACTCCTGGTGGTGCCCTTCCGTCAATTCCTTTAAGTTTCAGCTTTGCAACCATACTTCCCCCGGAACCCAAACACTTTGGTTTCCCGGAATCTGCCCGCAGAGTCATCGAAGCAACTCCTGCGGATCGCTTGTCGGCATCGTTTATGGTCAGAACTACGACGGTATCTGATCGTCTTCGCGCCTCTGACTTTCGTTGTGGACTAATGAAAACATTCTTGACAAATGCTTTCGCAGTAGCTCGTCTTGCGGCGATCCAAGAATTTCACCTCTAACGCCGCAATACGAATGCCCCCGTTTGTCCCTGTTAATCATTACCTCCAGTTCCGAAAACCAACAAAATAGAACCGAGGTCCTTTTCCATTATTCCATGCACCATTATTCAGGCAGCCGATGCCCTCTTTGAACACTAATTTTTTCAAAGTAAACGCGCCGGCCACCCAGGACGCTCAGCGAAGAGCACCCGTGGGAGAGAGCCGGCAGACGGTAGGGCAGGAGACAACGGGCAGTGAAGCGGCGCAAGCCGGACCGCCCGCCTGCGCCTGAGATCAAACTACGAGCTTTTTAACTGCAACAACTTTAAAATACGCTATTGGAGCTGGAATTACCGCGGCTGCTGGCACCAGACTTGCCCTCCAATAGATCCTCGTTAAAGGGTTTAAAGTGTACTCATTCCAATTACGGGGCCTCGAAAGAGTCCCGCATTGTTATTTTTCGTCACTACCTCCCCGTGCCGGGAGTGGGTAAGTTGCGCGCCTGCTGCCTTCCTTGGATGCAACACCGTGTTTGAGCCACGTGTGTTTATGTTTCAACACCGTGTTTGAGCCACGTGTGTTTATGTTTCAACACCGTGTTTGAGCCACGTGTGTTTCTGTTTCAACGCCGTGTTTGAGCCACGTGTGTTTCTGTTTCAACACCGTGTTTGAGCCACGTGTGTTTATGTTTCAACACCGTGTTTGAGCCACGTGTGTTTCTGTTTCAACGCCGTGTTTGAGCCACGTGTGTTTATGTTTCAACACCGTGTTTGAGCCACGTGTGTTTGTTTCAACCCACTGCTTCTAAGGAACGAGAAGCTAGACATTGTCTGTTCATTCATAAACTGTATTTTGGTTGTTTTTTTGTGTGTTTTTGGTTTTTTTTTTGTTTGCGTTCGCCTCATTTATCTATTTTCCAAGGCGGTGTGCGTTGCACTGTGGTTTTTATTTTGCGCCTGTCGGCCCAGTGCATCCAACTTCAGCATGTATTTTATGTAAGGGTCTGCTTCCTCCTGCATTTTCTAAGGGTTTGCTTCCACGGAGTAACGGCCGGTGCTGTGATGGGGATCGAATCCAGCACTTTCTGGTTGTGAGCCGTGTCACTTAACCACTAGACCACGCCGTCTCCGATAAACTGTATGATCTGTTAAATGCGTTCGAACATATCGATATGAAAGAACATATAAAATGTTATTATTTCCAATCAATGCTTTGTGAATGTCTCTTCATTTGACATGTTAATGACTTTTGTTGTAAAGCAAGCACGCACACATGCACATAACGTCAACCCACAGACGCATCATTACCCATCTTTCAGCAAAAGGACAGACGCAACAATTTCTAATTCAAATAGGTAGTCTTTACAGCTTTCTTGACAATACATCAATTGTCCATTTTTTCTTCACAATACATCAATTGTCCATTTTTTCTTCACAATACATCAATTATCCATTATTTAACAGCAAGGTAAAGACAATCTGCTCTTTCACAGTGACTCCCAAAGCATGCTCCATTCACCGTAACCCCTTTAAAATGCTTATTTGCGCCTCTTTCACAACAATAAACAATACGTGAGATTTCAACAGTTTCACCTTTGGGTTTAAAGACTTTACAAGTGCTTGCAGATTTGAGTTTTTAATTTAACTGTTCGTTGTTTTTGTGAAAGGTCACGACACTGAAAACAAAAGCTGATGTATAATACACTGATCAGATATCTTGTTCGTTGCGGGCATAGTTTAAATATGTTTTGTGAAAGTTAATATCTTGTGTAAGGACGCGCCGTTGTTGGAATGTTCGCATTTTGGCATAAGACATTATTTCCTGTTCGTCTGATGTATATACTAACCGTCTATTGTTAGTATTTTAAAAGTATTACTTTAATATTCGCGATTTAAGAGTTTGTTCAATGTTCGACACTGTGCAGAAACAATATTAGTCAGCTTGTAAAATGTATTTCTTCTTCTTAGTAGTCTTGAAGTGAAATGAAGCTGTGCTTGTGTGTTTACAAGGCTGTTAGTACATTAGATTTCCAGATGCGCTTTTGTCTTCTTCTTGAACATCTCGACTTTTACAGAATAGCATTAGTGGTATGGCTGTCTTTCCTTGTTTGTAACATCAACAGATAAACTTCTATACACACACATTCATTTCTCGCATCCATTTAATTCAGGTGTGAGGTTTATACAGTTTTCACTGATCTAGTTTACGGCTTGTTTAAAGTCTAGTGTGGTGATCAGGTATGCATCGAGGTGTACATATTCAAGGCCGTTTTCATGGTTCCGGAAGTGAATATTTAAAACACATTTCTTGTTGACGTCCTACACATGTTAATTGTTAGGCTCTATTTTCGTGTGTGTGTGTGTGTATGCGGATGCGTGTGTGTGTGTGTGTATGCGTGTGTGTATGCGTGTGTGTGTGCGTGTGTGTGTGCGTGTGTGTGTGTGTGTATGCGTGTGTGTGTATCCGTGTGTGTGGGTGTGTGGGTGCGTGTGTGTGTATGAGTGTGTGTATGCGTGTGTGTATGCGCGCGTGTGTGTGTGGGTGCGTGTGTGTATGTGTGGGTGTGCGGTGCGTGCGTGTGGGTGCGTGCGTGTGTGTGTATGTGGGTGTGTGTGTAAGTGTGTGTGGGTGCATGTGTGAGTGTGTATGAGTGTGTGTTGTTTGTTTCAACAATAATAGACAATAACTTATATTGTATGCACTTATCTCTTTCTTGTGCTTCGCAAAATGCTTAAACCCGGTCTCTACAGAAAAAAAAGTTTCTGTAATAAAAAGTGCATGCATTGATATGTTTCTCAGAAAAAATAGGTTTTCTTTGTTCAATATGTAAACAAATGAGGAAATTTAAACAAAAATTGAAATCGTTACATTTTTCAGCCAGCTTTCGAAACAAATATCTTAGAAGGAAGTTGTGAGAAAAAAAAATCAAAACAGCACAACACTTCAAACATCAAGGACCTTCACAATCCACACTTGATTCCTGGATAAACAAATATTGTCGAGACGAAGGGGTCAACAAAGGAGGATCCATCACATTGCCAGCCACGTAGAAGAATTATTATATTTGCCTGATGGTCATTTCGTTAGAATTCAAAATGGCCCTAAATATTAAATTTTGACACTTCATGCTAGAAAAATGATCCTGGTCATTCTGGTCATCTGCGACAATTTGTCTGTGTCTTGGTTTCAAATTTGAATATGGAATAATGGAGGAAATACAAGCCATTGTGAGTTTCATCTGGTTTGGCAGATCAGCCTATTGGATGTTATTGTTTTAGGATCCAACTGCAATGCATGACAGAACAGAAATTCCAGATAAAAACAGGTAAGACTCTCAATCAGTTTCCTGTCTACTATTATCTAGTTGCATACTGTACGCTCAATGTTTTACGACATCAAATTTGTTTGTATTAGTATTTTATGGTTGACTGTTTCCTGTTCTAGAAAAACCCTTATATGACACACCACGTGCAGTATAACACAACTGAAGGGCCTTCGCTCAGAATAAAGTCAATGTAACCCTTTCCAAGTGTGCTGTAACAAGCGTTACGCATGGTTGTACATGGGGCTAGCAACCTCACATGCAAGAACAAAACCATAATAGTAATTATAATCAGTCCCTGCAAGTGCTTTTAGACAGACTTCCTATAAAATGTTGAACAGCAGGAGTAAAATAATGAACAGTAATGTTTATTGGTGGTTCGTTGACACAGATAAGTCATTGTACATCCGATTGATAGTTTAGTGTTGTGTACTGTTTGCGGACACAAAAACTTCGATTTACAATATCACATTTGCAGTTTAGTACTAACACAACAATATCATTTTACGACATCAAATTTATAGTGAAGGTAAATGGACTATTCAGTGGCTAAACGATATCATTTTACGACGTGAAATTTATTGTGTGTGTGTGTGTGTGTAGCCCACGCAATCGTGTGTGTTTGCTCTCGGGCGCGTTCTTGTTTGTGAGAGTGTGTGTGAGTGTGTGTGAGTGTGTGTGTGAGTGTGTGTGTGTGTGTGAGTGTGTGTGTGTGTGAGTGTGTGAGTGTGTGAGTGTGCGTGTGTGAGTGTGCGTGTGTGTGTGTGTGTGAATGCTAAGTGCGTCTCTTACTACTTTTTCATTTGCTATGCTTTAATGAGTCAAGATACTCTGTAATGTATGCATCAGAAAGCGAAACTTCCGTTTTTTGGTACGTTACTTCCGCTTTGGACAAGTCTCTTTATTTAATTGAGTAAGCCTAGTTTGTGGCTGCCATCAGGTCTTCTGCTGGACCAGGTGTTCTCGACCTGTCACAAATTCTTCCCCAGCGAGGAATTTTAGTGTTTCAGAAAACTTAGCGGGTCACATATACGTCAGTGTAGTCCGTTTGGCAATTAGTTACGGGAATGTAAAAACACAAACAACGACCTTGTCGTATTTACATTTGGATTGTATTTATAGTTTTACAAATGTAATGGCACTAGGAAAATGTTGATGGATTTTAAAACTTGAATAAAACTATACATATATTTCAAGTATATATACTAAAATATAGAATACAATAACATATTTTCAATTTAGTGTGCATATTATTTGGAATGCGCCTCGTAGGTCAAACAGCTTTGGAAAAGAGGGTTGTCATTCTAAAATATGGTGAAAAAGGTGCAGGGAGGACTAAAATGTTGAAGAAACTTGTGTTAGGCCGAAAGCAGTTTGAAGTCAGATACAGAATCTGAGTTTTGTAACATCATTTTCAAAGTGCACTATTCATGCAGAGTCGGCGTATGCCATAAGATGTATAATTTACTACTTTCTAGTTGCATCTGAGGGGACCCTAGTTGAAAAGAAGAGGATCACTGTAATTTTTTAACTAAAGAGGGTTGTACATGCGACTAGCAACCTCATTATGTATAATTATTGTGTAACAGAGTTACAGGGGTACAACGAGCCAATGCCAGGGGAGCCCTGAAAATACCGTTCGTGGTACCCAAACATAACTTGAGAACCCGGTCCGAGAGTTTCAGTTCATTGAACGAGGCATGGTCCACAACTATCAAACAATGCAAGTTTGGGGCTGGCCGACCAATGTAGCTCGGCCTTCTGTTCTCACGGTTTGAACTGGGAATCCCCGTCAACAAGTGGTCAGTCAGTATTTGGAAGATAATGCGGCCTTTCTTTGGGACACGCGAGTTCAAATAAAGTTGGTGGGAAATTAACTGAAGAAAGTGTAATCATTACTTTAAGCGGGAAAAACGTAGCTTATAAACTGGAGTGAGACAGTATAGTAGACAGATCAGAAGTAGCAGGCAAGGGTGTCCTACCAGACAGTGTAGTGAGTAGCACTTAGTCTATAACAAGTAGATAGTTAAAAGCTACAGAAACTTAGCCAGTGAGTGACAATAGTAGAGTCATAGAGTTAGAAGCCACCGAAGCAGACCAACACGGAAAGGCAACAAGAGACCACACACATGTAAGAATCTGTCTGTGTGTGATGTTCTGTTCAAGTCGTCGTCGCTAAACATCTTGCTCGAGTGACCTGACTTCATTCTCGTCAGACGGAGACGTGTTGCTACAATACGAAGCTATAGTCCTAAGACGACCGTTGTGATTTGTGGGTTTTCCTCGTCCTGACAACCACAGTAACACAACCACTGTCGTCCGTCATAGACACGAGCACAGCCGCAGATACGAACACAGTTGCAGACAGAGCACAGATGCAGTCACCGACTACCTTACGAGAGACGAGACAGGTGGTCCAGCAAACATCCCTTTTTAGTAAGCTGAGAGGACAGATAGATGAGGACGGATAAATTGTCGATAGACTTCCAATATATCAACGTACAGAGATAGACAGTGAAAGAGGACTGAGAAATTGTAGATAGACATCCATTATATCAACACACAGAGATAGACAGTGAAAGAGGACTGAGAAATTGTAGATAGACATCCATTATATCAACGCACAGAGATAGACAGTGAATAGAAGAATTGCTAGATTCCGACCACGTGATGAGAACTCTGGGTAAAGTTTAGTACTAGAGTAAGACCTGTGCTACTTGCACGAACCTTTAGAAGTAATCTTAGTCAGTTAGAGAGAAGTGATCATAACCAACCATTTGAGAGACATTAGAATTAATTAAATAATTGATGAACTGTATAATAAGATAGAATGAATAACGATTTGATTTCTGTGCATATTGTTTTACTTGTGTGAGAAAAATACATTCTGTGTTTTACCTGTGTTAAGACAGAATTGTTGGTATTTTAATTTAGAGTGAGTTAAGGAGTGATAGTGGTAAAGAAGATTAAGATAGAACATTAACGTTAACCCTACTATATATTATATTAAATGATACCGTGACTTAGGATATCCAATTATTGTTAGGACTGTTATATATTATATTAAATGGTGCCGAGTCCGAGGACATCTAGCTTAGATTAGGGTACGTATATATCTCAGATAGGTCAGCAGAAACAAGGACAGGAGAGAAGGTAGGAGAAAAATGATTTCTTTTATACGCAAACGAAGACAGATAAATTATTCATTTTGGTAAAATGTCTGACAGACGAGGCAGATGGGGGAAATGTCATAAATGTCTTGGGTTACATAACTCTGCAGGGTGTTTTATTAACTTAACAGTTCCCACATTATGGAGGAATATATCCTGTGTGGACCAACACAGTGCACCAGTAATGCCAGTGGTACCTGTACTCAAAATAGCGACAGTTAGAGAAGACAGAATTACAGCTCTGAACGAGAAAATAAGGGAATATAAAAATAATATAGACACACTGACAATCAAAATAAATACATTAGAACAATATCAGGTGGAAAACAGACAAGTCATTAATACACTCTTGAAGAAAATTACGAGTATAGAAAACTGCAAGCTAGAGGGAGAGACAATTAGAGAAGAAATAACAGTGACCACGGATAAACCGAACCACTACTGCCCAGGTAAGGGAGAGGGTACAGTAAATACTAACCACACTATTAGCGACAAGAACAATTTACGATGCCCCAGGAATGCGCTTGAGAGCGACGGAGACAATGAGACGACCGTCCACAGTCAGATTGACCGGAACAGGGGGAATAACTGTAGCCCCAAAAGTGGAGACAATTTTGGTCCAAGGGGGGATTACTATTGTATCGAAAATGATACTTTTACAGAACACAAACAGTGCGCGTCACAGAGCGCGATAGAAGGAGATTATAAGAGAAAGAAAATAGTCGATTATTTCGCGGACGATGAAGATTCAGTAGATGAATCTGAAGAATTGACGGAACCATCTGATGACAGGACAGAGTTAGTTAAACCTGAGTATTTTAATGTAACACGAGTTACTAGTAAAAGAAGTTTAGAGTCTGATAATAAAAATGGACAGAACAAACGGGTTTGTAAAAGACAGACAAATACAAACGAATCAAAGGAAGTTAGGGACATGTACTATAACGCCAGGGTCAGCCCAGAATCAGAACGCGCTGACTGGAATAGATACTGGTTAACAGGTAAAAATAATGCTACCACCCAACCTGTAAAGGACCGTGGGAAGAGAGCAGGTCAAAAGTCCAGCGACGAAGTTTCCCAACGTGACAAAATCGAAGTAGAGACTGGACCAAAAACTAGACATGTCATTCAAAGACACGATGAACAATTAGCTGGTAAAAATGCACTGGTAGTTGAGGTTAGGTGTCCCACTTCCCCTTCCACTCGTGCCCCCACCCAGACAGACAGGACGGACACCGTAATCCTAGCTAAGAAGGAAGTATTAATGGCAGTAATGAAGGCTATGGAAAATTGGTAAAGAGGGTTTATGGAGAATGGCAATAGAGTGGAGAGATAGAAGATACTGTTACTAGTGGTTGAAATACAATTAGGGGGTGAATGCAAGAAGTAGACATATCTAGTACAATGTATTATAAGATGTGTTTACCGCATTATTGTTTTTGAAGACACGATACATACAAACTGGTGTATGTACACTTATCGAATGATACTTTGGATGTGGATATGTGAATCCATTTTATTTGGTTGCTGAAAATGTATTTTTTTTCTTGTATTGTTAACTAGAGCTGTTTTATTCAGCTGATAAATGTAATATTGATGAATTTATTATTATTGTTGTTGCTATCTGTCATGGAACGAAGGAGTGTACCCATTGACATGTAATATTGATGCATTTATTGTTGTTGTAAGAGAGTGGATGACTTATTACCGCCAGTGGTACATTATATAATGGGAAAGAGTAATCTTCCTATTTGTTTGAGTTGTTTTCAACGAATGCTGTTTGTACAGCGTAGTTGATAGTTGTAGCCAAGAAAGGCTAACCTGTCCTAAAGACATGATGGGTCTGATATGTTTCAGCATCAGAGAGAACGGGAGAGTACCCGTTGAAATGCAACATTGATGGATTAGTTGCTGTTGCTGTAAGAGAGCGAATGACATATACCCGCCAATATTATGTATTAGGAAGGAGTAAGCTTCCTATTCCTTTGGTTTGTTTCGACGAAATGCTGTGTGTACAGCGTATAAGATGGTTGTAGCCAGGCAAGGCTAATCAATGCTGTGTGTACAGCGTATGGGATGGGTGTAGCCAGACAACGCTAACCAGTCCTAAAGAGATGATGGGTCTGATACGTTTCAGCATCATGGAGAACGGAGGATTGTACTCGCTATTACGGATGGCACCTACAGTGAGAGGTGTGGGATGTTGCACTAGCTGTTTGTACGGCGCACGTGCGTAGGCTGAGAATTCACCCATAATATAAGGGTTATGTTTTGTTGATGTACTTATTGAATAATGATTGATGGGGAATATACCCAACATTGGTACATATACATATATGTATTATTTCAATGTTGTTTTATTGTGTTTATTAGGGTTTGGTTGAAATAAAATGGTTGATGATCAGATGTAAGGTAGTGATGTGGGAAGTTGTTTTTCTCGGTAAAGAGATGAAAATGAGTAAGCCCTTGTACTGAGAAAAGGGACTTAACAATTACAATATACGTGACCGTGGCTAAAGGTCGATTAAAGTCAGCTGAGGACAATTAGTTCACAAGGACGTAAATTAAAGAAGGTGGGGATTGAGTATTTATTGGGAGAATGCTGGGAGCAAGAGATGTTTGCAAACACTTTAGGTTCACCTGAGGGGTTTCGGTTTTATTATGATGGCATAGCATCAAGGTACAGGGATATGGGTCAACATGGATAACTCTATATATTGGAAAATAAATTAAAGTGCTCCTTTCGCCATGCGACGGGTCAAATATAATTTTTTTTCTTGAGGTTAGGGAGATATATGTAACAGAGTTACAGGGGTACAACGAGCCAAAGCCAGGGAAGCCCTGAAAATACCGTTCGTGGTTCCCAAACATAACTTGAGAACCCGGCCCGAGAGTTTCAGTTCATTGAACGAGGCATGGTCCTCAGCTATCATAAAATGCACGTTTGGGGCTGGCCGACCAATGTAGGCCGAATTCTCACGGTTGGAACTGGGAATCCCCGTCAACAAGCGGTCAGTCAGTATTTGGAAGATAATGCAGCCTTTCTTTGGGACACGCGAGTTCAAATAAAGTTTGTGGGAAATAAACTCAAGAAAGTTTAGTCATTACTTTAAGCGGGAAAAACTTAGCTTATAAACTGGAGTGAGACAGTATAGTAGACAGATCAGAAGTAGCAGGCAAGGGTGTCCTACCAGACAGTGTAGTGAATAGCACTTAGTCTAGAACAAGTATATAGTTAAAAGCTACAGAAACTTAGCCAGTGAGAGACAATCGTAGAGTCATAGGGTTAGAAGCCACCGAAGCAGACCAACACGGAAAGGCAACAAGAGACCACACACATGTAAGAATCTGTCTGTGTGTGATGTTCTGTTCAAGTCGTCGTCGCTAAACATCTTGCTCGAGTGATCTGACTTCATTCTCGTCAGACGGAGACGTGTTGCTACAATACGAAGCTATAGTCCTAAGACGACCGTTGTGATTTGTGGGTTTTCCTCGTCCTGACAACCACAGTAACACAACCACTGTCGTCCGTCATAGACACGAGCACAGCAGCAGACACGAGCACAGCCGCAGATACGAACACAGTTGCAGACAGAGCACAGATGCAGTCACCGACTACCTTACGAGAGACGAGACAGGTGGTCCAGCAAACATCCCTTTTTAGTAAGCTGAGAGGACAGATAGATGAGGACGGATAAATTGTCGATAGACTTCCAATATATCAACGTACAGAGATAGACAGTGAAAGAGGACTGAGAAATTGTAGATAAACATCCATTATATCAACGCACAGAGATAGCCAGTGAAAGAGGACTGAGAAATTGTAGATAGACATCCATTATATCAACGCACAGAGATAGACAGTGAATAGAACAATTGCTAGATTCCGACCACGTGATGAGAACCCTGGGTAAAGTTTAGTACTAGAGTAAGACCTGTGCTACTTGCACGAACCTTTAGAAGTAATCTTAGTCAGTTAGAGAGAAGTGATCATAACCAACCATTTGAGAGACATTAGAATTAATTAAATAATTGATGAACTGTATAATAAGATAGAATGAATAACGATTTGATTTCTGTGCATATTGTTTTACTTGTGTGAGAAAAATACATTCTGTGTTTTACCTGTGTTAAGACAGAATTGTTGGTATTTTAATTTAGAGTGAGTTAAGGAGTGATAGTGGTAAAGAAGATTAAGATAGAACATTAACGTTAACCCTACTATATATTATATTAAATGATACCGTGACTTAGGATATACAATTATTGTTAGGACTGTTATAATTGTTCTGAAACCCACAGTGCAAATGCTTGAATACTGGCTATCTGCAAACAGTCTAGATGTACCGGTCAATTGCTTCACTGGAAACAGTTTTAAGATGCCATATTATTTCTTCTTCTTGTTCTTCTTTATCTTGTTCTTCTTGTTTTTCTTCTTCAGCGTCATTAACCAACCCTCTCCAAGCAGAGATGTCTGCACTATTAGCTCTGGTACCTTTCAGCACCTCTTCAGCACCTCCCTATCTTTCTAGTATAGGCCTCTTGGTCTCTACTCTATGTGTTCTGTGACTTTCCTTAGCTTTTTATCCCCTATGAGTCCATGATAAAGATTGCTTGGTGACACTGACTTGGAACATCGCAGTGTATGGCCTATCCATCGACACTATCGTCTTAAGATTTCCTGTACCATCTGACTTTCTTTCGTTATCTCCGAAACTCTTTCGTTTATGACCTTGTCAAACAATTGCAGGACAAGAATCTTTCTCAAGGTATTGTAGATAATCCGTGTAATCTTTAAATATTGAGTTGAGTCATCCGCCATATTTCCACTCCAAATCGAAGACCGACACGACATAGGATTTGAAGATCCTTAACTTGGTATGCATTTTGATGACATTATGATTCCCTATGGTTATCAACATGACAAAGCCACTCATGCCTTGTGTTTTCTGGTGTTTACATGCTCATATGCAGCAGGACCTGTTCATGAGATGCTCGCATCGTTTGTAAACCGATTCATTTTATATAATACACGAACGTCTGTGTCGCAGAGAAAGAGCACTCGCTACCCATGGCAAAGACATCGGGTTCATTGGATCCTCATTGGAACTCATGGCTGATCAAAATAAACGAGGAGAAAACCACATGCACAATATTCTCGCTTTCATTAAAACCCCAAAATACCAAATTAAGTCTAAATGGCAAATTCCTGCAGCCAAACGACAAGCCAACCTATCTGGGAGTCACATTTGATCGGCTCATGACATGGAAAAGTCAGATTGAGAGAAACCGAATGAGAGCCAGAGAAAGAATGGCAATCATGAGGAAACTTGCTGGCACAAGCTGGGGAGCAGACGAAGGCATACTAAAGAAACTGTACACTGGAAGAGTGAGACCAGTTCTCGAGTATGGTTAAGACAGAAAGAGTTGCACTGTTTTGTGCCTAACTGTCTAGTACATCAGACATCAGCAAGAATGTTTAAATATTGTATCTATCCCATACGGGTGCGACTCTGCTGTTACATGGATCCGAACACAAGCCAGTTTGTGTTATTGGCCGTGACACTAATCGATTTATAAGCAGGCCTTCACACCACCTCCGCTTCTCAATATGTATGAAAGCTTGTGGGTGTGTAAATGAGAGAGAGAGAGAGAGAGAGAGATTGGGAGAGAGAGAGAGAGAGCGGGAGGGAGAAAGAGAGAACGAGTGAGATATATGTGAGGGTTCTGCATTTAAGTGTGAGTGTTTTACTTTGTGTAAAACGTTTTAGTTTGTAATTGGCCAGATGTGACTTCCGGATGGAATAAGTTTCAACCAATCAGACGTGCCTAAATTGCAGCACCATTTAAGTTTCTTCACGTAGGGGATGCAGGTGTGGTGATCAACGCTTAGATGATTGATGGTCTACGAGACGGATGTCTGACGTCATCAACAGACAATCGGAGATAAATATGACAGTTAGTATCTATCGGGGGCAAAGTGTGACGTGTCGCAAGATATAGACACTGACGTTGTCGTGACGAAAGCACAAGAAAACGCCTATCATAAAGAACTTGTTCAGTATGTCTATCCGGCCTTCGCACGTGGCATATTTAGATTTCGCGTACTTTACGAAATGAAGATAAGATATACAAATCATTCTTAATGTAGTCAATTAAAACCTTTCCACTACCTGTGGAGCATATGCCTTCAACAAATATAGGCCAAATACTCGATAGTTGGTATTCTGTGCATGTTCTTTTGTCGCCTTTCTGTTTCATTTATGTTCGTTTCTGGGTCTATAATGCACGTATTTTATTTTCCCCCTGAGGATCCGAGAGTGAAAGCCTTTGTAATGGCCTCTGTTTTTCTTAATTATTCAGCGCTAGTTCCATCACTTCGCGTCATGTCTCACGGACATACGTTTAATAGTTTCCAATAGTTCCATATTAGTGATCTAATCATGCTATTTCATTCCCTCTAATTAACGCAGGGAATCTATGTATGCAAATCTTAATATTTTTTGTTGATTTTGTTTACCGTGTTTTAGAGTCATACTTCTTCTTCATCGTACGCTGTTTTCAGCGATATTTACGTTGCACTGTTTTATTTTGTTGAGCCTGTGGCTCTGTGCATCCGATTTCAACAGGCGTTTCTGTAGGGATGCCCTCCTTAGCCTTTGGCTGTCCCCAGCCTATCTGCAAGGCAGCAGTTGTTTTTGGTCAGAGTTGTCTCTCTTAGGAAGTTGTCTTGCAGGACTATTGAGTCTTCCCTACTCGTGTCTACAGGATTTGGCAATGGTGTGATGGACTATGTACTAGTTTGTACTATCCCGGAAGAGAGGCAGTCCAGTGTGACTGTCTCAGGATCGTCACGTCCTGCCAGAAACGTAGCATATGCATGTGAGTGAGGTATCTCTTACCTCCCTCTTTTTTCTCGGCTCATCTGTAGTGATGGCACGCCTAGCATTCCCCCGCCACCTGGGACGTTGTCACAATAGGGCAGAGGTGCAATGTCCGCTGGACTGCATCTCTTCTGCATCTCTTCTGCGTCCATTGGGATGACTGATAGCAGACAGAGGTAAAGAGCGAGGCAGGAGTGCATTTGGCCAGGTGCATTTCTGCGGCTCGACCGGGCCGGGCTGAGACGCGAACCCCAGGTCCCAACCATATCGTGGCCTCCCATCACAGCGGTGCTAAGATTTAGGGCGGGATTCTGGCTTAGAGGCGTTCGGCCGAAATCCCTCAGGTGCTAGCTTCGCACCATTGGCTTATCAGCCAAAAACGTGGACCAAATGTCAGCGACCTGCGATTCCTCTCGAAGGAGTGCATTTAACCAGGGGACAAGCCTGGTAATGGCACGGAGATGTTGTTCACCTGGTGTGCGGACATATCTCATGATCAAGGTTTGCGTCTCAACAGTTCGCAGTGAGGTGGCTGCTCTACTGCTTACGACACCCCGACCGAGAACTAAGTCTTCTTCTAGTGGTTTCACACCTCATCGCCGTATGGGGTGAATATCGCTTTGATCGGCGGACGGCAGAGACCTCTTTCTGCAGCTCGACTGGGTCGGACTGGGACACGAGCCCCAGGTCCCAACCCTATCGTAGCCTCCCATCGCAGTGGTGCTGAGATTTAGGGCGGGATTCCGGCTTAGAGGCGTTCGGCCGTAATCCTTCCTATGGTAACCTCGCGCCGTTGGCTTATCAGCCTTGCATGTGGACCAAATGTCAGCTATTTGCGATTCCTCTCGAGTTGAGCAGGACTACCGTAGCAACGCCCTGTCATTAGTAGGGTAAAACTGACCTGTCTTCCGAGGGTCTAATACCAACACCCGTTCACTATTAGACCCAACGAATCAATAGAGGGTTTTTTAGTCAGTCAACGACCAAGTGTCTGGAACCTGCGATTTCTGTAGGGTTAAGCAGGATTACCGTAGCAGACGCTCTTTCATTAGGAGGGTACAACTGACCTGTCTTCCGTGGGTCTAATACCAGCACACGTTCCCTATTAGACCCAACGAGTGTGCTCTCAGTCTGTCAGTCATTTTACAGTGTTGGCCTGTTGAGTCAAATTAAGCCGCAGGATCCACTCCTGGTTGTGCCCTTCCGTCAATTCCTTAATCGAACACTGGATGCGAGACAGTCAAGCCACCGAGAGCATAGCCGCAGATTTTCGAGGGTCTAATTCCAGCACCCGTTCCATATTGGACCCAACGAAAATGCTCTCGGCCTATCAATCATTTCAGTGTTGGCCGTGTTGAGTCAAATTTTAGAGTCATACGATAGCACGGAATTTATATTTCACATGAAGATTTGTATTTTTGTGTTGGACCTTATTTCATTTGATTTCTGTAAGTACCCCGATTCAATGAGTACTCGGCTCGTCTTTTGTACAAGTACTATTATTTTGATATCTGTACCTCCGTCTGGATTGCTACAAAGATATAAGAATGTTTTAAAGTAAGAGCTGGTCTCCCAACACTAGTATTCTGTGCTAGCTGCATTTATTCTCATAATCTATTTGATTTTTCTCTGTGTATTTTATTGTGAAAGTGGCAATGATAAAATAACATCAAACTCCTGCAGAAAATGTTCCCAAAAATGATCAATAAAGAATTCATAGATAAGTTATATACCATAATATAAACTAAAGACCAGTGCAGCTTTTGTAATGACAGAATAGCATCTACAAATCTGCTGCAAATTGCAATAATAGATGGTGAAAAGAGAAAGCATACATGACCATCACCAGTTCCACTAATAAGTAACTTCTTTTGAGATATCATCTATTCAACGAACTAAACATATGAACCATCAATGCGTGTAACTCTAGCACTGACAACATATGAACTATCGATACGTGTAACTCTAGGACAGACAACATATGGACTATCGATACGTGTAACTCTAGCACTGATAACATGACTGCTATATATCTGCAGCAAAAGTGCCTACTAATCAAAAGTAGACATCATCGCTTGGGCAGCTGTGAACAACTAGCACACGGTCAGCTATATTCTATGTATCGTTTTCGATTAATGAGTGAGGCTCAGTTTTGACTCCAAATAAAGTAAAAGTAATGAGGCTGCTGAATTTTCAGCGCTCTTGTTTTCTTCTTTTCAGGGCTCGCTCTTACACATCGCTAAGTGTGAGTCAGGGTCTCAGTAGAGGAGTGATTGGAACTGCAGCTTTGTCCAAGTGGTACATAAAACACCTCTGTATGTGACAACTAGCAGAATAGCACAACTGCTGCAGTGAGAGTGTGTCGAGACGGGCGACTAAAATTGCTATCTAACCTGTCTGCGACCAAGTCTGTGAGACAAACGAGCGTATGATGTGCTTGTCACGGCAAATCTGCCACTCCCAAGAGATAGCCATACTTTTATTGATGAAAAGAGCAAGCATTGCTGTGCAAGCCTCTTGATTTAGATAACCTCTTTTAATCAAATAATTCCGTGGCGAAGTGGTTAAGCGGTCGGCCTGGTGATCAGATGGCGTGGGTTCAATTCCAGACTCCGCCGTCTTTTTCACGGGTACTTGATGCGGAGTCCCCTGCATCTCGTAGTCGCCCCCTAGTCGTCGTGTTCTTGATTTGCCACTGGGGTCGGGCGGCTCGAGACGAGAGAGTGAGGATAAAAAGTAGCGCAGTTAATCCTTACTAAAAATAGCGATAGCAAAATTAATTATGCGATCATTGTTTACTATGGACGTTGGCCTTTGCCTTTTAATGAAAGACCGTTGGTCGTGGGGAAGAGCCAGATCCTGCTCGTGTAGTCCTGCTACCTGTACCGCGAATCCAAAGCCAAACAGGACATGTCTACAAGAGCAAATCTCTCTGAAAATCTAAGGGAAATTGCACCGTATGCACTCGCCTGGGGCAAGGGAGGAACCATTGTACTGAGCAGACCTTTGACAAGAGAACCAGCATTGTACTGAACTGACCTGAGACAAGGTCAATCACAAACTCAGCGGGCTAGGAAGTCACGATCTTATTGCTGTTTTGGTCACAGTTCGGTTCAACCAGTACACAACTGATGGTGGGAAATGAACTCGGTTCACCCTCGTTTTGTTCTGTACCTTGGAGAGTTGCTAATGCACACTTTTCTTTCTTGTCGGTTAGTACATTTCTGACTTCTGTCTGGGGTACATCGCAAGATTAAAACAACTGGAGGTCTTGGTCTAGAACACGTTGGGAGGGTCAATCATTAAAGCATGAGAAACATGTTTGCGTTCTCTTCTTAATCTACTATATTGAAGTAAACTATTACTTACATTTTGGAGCGGATCTTCTTCTTCTTCTTCATCGTACGCAGTCAGACAGTAACCATTATTTTTTCGAAAAAAGCGGCGGTCATTCTGAGGCAGTCGACACTGCCATAGAGCTTGTCTTGTGGTTCCACTGGTGATGGCCACATCTGCTCTCTCTGATTCTCGTATGTCGGGCAGTTCTGCAGCAGTCTGAAGACAACGACCTGCTCTCTTCTGTTCAACTGGTAATAGGCTTCGTTTTTGGTGTAGCCGGTATGTTCAGTTTCCCATTTGGTCATGTATCTGGCTTTAATAAGCCGTTTTGACTCTTCGTACGTCGTACTAGTATCTGTTTGTGGTAGTCTTGCACCTTCTTTTGCCAGTCTGTCTGCCTCCTCGTTGCCTTGGATGTTGCAGTGTGATGGGACCCACTGTACCACTACCCTTTTTGGTGCGGACTGCTGGCATAGTTGACAGAGTACTGCTCTTAAGTCATTAAGCTCAGAGTTTTTCTGGCTTTTTAGCGCTGTGACTACGGCCAGAGCATCTGTAAGCAGGACTGTATGGCTTTAATTTTCTTTATGTGTCACCATTTCTTCCACTGCCGCCCTCAGTGCCTCTGCCTCCGCTCTGAAATTGCTTGTGTACTTACCAGTAGCGAATGACAGTGTTATTTTTCAGCCATTTGGTAGGTTCAGGAATGCTCCTGCCCCTCCGTTCTGTGTAGTGTTTGTTACAGAACCGTCGGTGTATGCTTGGGTCCAGTCCATGCTTGGGTAGTTTTTCGATATAAAGCTTAGGGTAGTATCTCTCCTTTCTTTTTCAGTCTGGCAGTTTTTTGTTTCCAATACCTGGTATATTTTCTACCACCTCTGGAAATATATCTTGCTTCCAGGTAGGTTTTCGTACAGTAGTGATGGGCTTTAGTGTTGTTAGTGCGTTTATGGGATCTTCGTGCATCTTTGCTTTGGCTATTTCTGCAAAGTTTCTCTGCTTTAGTTTCCCATTTCCCAAATTGTTTAGTCTCTGGTGCATTGGATGGTCAGTCAGTCTTCGGAGTTTCTCTGACTGCAGCTGGGCTCTGCAGTCTCTTCTATCGGTCATGGATTGCAGTTTTGTAATCTTTTCAAGTTCTACAATTGGCGTTGACTTGGAGCGGATGAAACATATTATTTATACATTTATAAAACAGATTATTTATACATTTATAGCTGTGAATAGGTTTATAAAAGTACTCAATAAATGATGACGTTCGCATAGAACTGTGATATCCATTTTTCAATATTACACTGTGTTCAAAGCTAGAGCACTGATATCCATTTTTCAATATTACACTGTGTTTAAAGCTAGAGCACTCATAGCCATTTTTCAATATTACACTGTATACAGAGCCCAATCAATTTCTTTGTAACCTTTTTGAGAGTAAATCTTCAATGATGTTCTTAACCCTTTACATCCTAACCACGCCCGAAACCATTAGTCAAAATGTAAAGTACTTTAAGTTTATCACAACAGGAAGAGCAGACGGACCAAAAATGTGATCAAAATGATGACTTTGATAAAGACAGTTAAAACTGAAGATGGCATATACCCTGATACAAATTGATAGAGACGATTTCTTCAATGCTAATGTTATTAATTGTTTAAATCAATTAGCCGCTGCTTATTATTTTCTATGCAGGGAATGCTCAGCTCAGACAATCGACCTTGGGATATTGATAGCCGTAGAACATTCTTCTTTTTTTGTTGTCTTGAAAGTGACATTTCGACAGTACATAGAAAAACCTAAAAATGGTTTCCACATTCGGAATATCTTTCTGAGTTTTTTTTCCGAATATTTTGTTATGCAAATCTTGGTGGTTGACAAGTTCTCTTTCGTGGTGAGCCTGTTTGACGATACAGGTGGAAGTGCAAGAGTGCATGAACTAGATTAAAGTCAAAATTCTTTGGATAATTTTGCATCTACATCTCAACACCATTTGAACAATGAAACATTGTCAGCTACACTCATAGACACAATTGCTTTAATCTCTATGGTGGCTCCAAGAGCATCAATGATGTGGATACATTTATCTATCCTAAACTAATCTCCTGGAGAATGTTTCTCTACGCCTGCATGTGCTGTCCCGTCATTATTGTGTGTTTTTTTGGCCTTTTTCTGGCAGTTATCTGTTCTACATCTGCCATATTAACTTGTGTTTGTTGTTCAGTTTCATCCAAACTACCGAGAGTGCTTCATACAAACTGTAATATTAGTCTGAAAATGTTTACACATGAGTTCAATGAATTTGTTCAAACTTTCCATGGCCTTGCTAACCTTATTAAATTGGTTTAGTCGATAAATAAAATACACAGGTAATGGGTCGCTAGCCGCACCAGGACACAAAAAAAAACAACAACAGAACGACACCTACATTACGGTCACAAATCCTTCGTTATGGACAAAGAAGGAAACGAACAACTAAGAAATCACAACAACAAAAAAGAAGACATGGGGACAAAGAACGAAACAAACAGCTAAGAAATCAGAACGACAAAAACAACAAAAAACAAAACAGACACGGCGACAAAGAACGAAACAGGCAACTAAGAATTGACAACAAAAAACAAGGCATGATGTATAAAGATTGGTTTACTTTTTCACCCTACCAGAATGTGCCAGGAAAATGTGAGACACGATATGCCAGTTGTAAAATAGAGTGAACCAAACAATGGTCAATATAATTATGCACAAATAAAAACAGACGAATACATTAACGAATAATAAAAAAAGCAAAATAAAAAACATGCATATGTCAAGTGACGCACATACAAAGATATAGATGAAAACGGCTATAAACATATACATATATATATTTAGCTCCACAAGATTAATGTCCAGTTTCTCAAACTCGACCCGAGTACCACCGAGAAATACCTCGATGCTGTCAGGTGTCACCTCCCCGCTGCAGACCTCCTCCCAGTTGACCCGGAGGCAGCATGAACCTCCATAAAAAAATACCATACGCGATAGGGCGAAGTCTATCAAGGGATCACAAGAACCAAAACGTCAACTGTGGCTCTCTGACACCACCTACGGCATAATACTTCAAAAGAAAGCTACCAGGCTCCCGCAATGATCTTGTCGAACGCCGACGGCAGCAAACCCTTTTCCACGCGGTGACAAGAGTCGACAGGGAACGTTTCTTCAGTGACATTGCTGATTCGGTAGAAACAGGCCATAAAGCTTATCCACACTGGAGGTAAGAAGAAGGCCAACGACAGTGTCGAGTTTGTGAACAAGACAGATTGCTCACCCTGCACAACGCACGAGGAAGTGATGGCTAGGTGGAGTGAGCCCTACACGCTTGCCTTGAACCATCCACGAGAAACGGCCTATCTTGACCTGGATGAAGAATCTGTAGCAACTCCTTCCGATCCACAGACTAGCACTGACCCTTGAACTCTGGCAGAAGTCCAGGCAGCCATACTCAGGCTTAAGAGGGACGTGCCGCGGGTCTCGATCTCATCCCGCAGGAATTGCTGAAATATGCATTTGACCGCATCAGGTCTGCTCTATACCCCCTCTTCCTTCAGGTCTGCTCTATACCCCCTCTTCCTTTAGGTCTGCCCTACACACTCTCTTCCTTCAGGTCTGCTCTATACACCCTATACCTTCAGGTCTGCTCTATTCCCCCTCTTCCTTCAGGTCTGCTCTATACACCCTATACCTTCAGGCCTGCTCTACACCCTCTCTACTTTCAGGTCTGCTCTACACCCTCTCTACCTTCAGGTCTGCTCTATACCCCCTCTTCCTTCAGGTCTGCCTTACACCCTCTCTACCTTCAGGTCTGCTCTATACACCCTCTCTTCCTTCAGGTCTGCCTTACACCCTCTCTACCTTCAGGTCTGCTCTATACCCCCTCTTCCTTCAGGTCTGCCTTACACCCTCTCTACCTTCAGGTCTGCTCTTTACCCCCTCTTCCTTCAGGTCTGCCTTACACCCTCTCTACCTTCAGGTCTGCTCTATACCCCCTCTTCCTTCAGGTCTGCCTTACACCCTCTCTACCTTCAGGTCTGCTCTATACCCCCTCTTCCTTCAGGTCTGCTCTACACCCCCTCTTCCTTCAGGTCTGGAGGACAGGAAGTGTTCCAAACGATTGTCGTGATGGGATAGTTGTCGCCCTTTATAAGGAAAGGGTAGCCGCATGGACTGCAACAATTATAGGTCAATAACGGCTTTCAGTTCCAGGCAACATATGCGCTCACGTGCTGTTGGTCCGACTGAAATCGTTGTTGGTCTCAAAACGTCGCCCCCATCAGTCGGGTTTGACGCCAGGCCGATGAACAGTGGATGTTACCCTCACGCTCCGTCTCCTGGCAGTTTTTCGCCACGTATTTACACGCCCTCTTTGCGCTACGTTCGTGGACTTAAAGGCGGCATTCGACTCGGTGGACAGATCGGCGCTGTGGAAAGCGATGCAAGGCATCGGAACGCCTATTCCGCTTCTAGACTTGCTTAAAGCGTTGCAAACGAATACCGGTGCCAGAATCCGTCTCGGGGGCCCTCTCTCTGAAAGATGCCCAACATCTACGGGGGTCAGACAGGGCTGCGTCCTTGCTCCTGATCTCTTCTGTCGGGCTGTCGACTGGCTCCTGGACCACCTCAGCTCTCAGCACCATGGACTCACTATTGACCAAACGTGCATCACATATTTTGTCTACGCGGATGACATAGTCCTGCTAAGCCCGGATAGCACAGCGCTGCAACAGTTTCTTGAGTTTCTAGATAGTACAGCCCTGCAAAAGTCTCTTGAGTATCTGGATAGTACAGCCCTGCAAAAGTCTCTTGAGTATCTGAATAGCACAGCACAAAATATGGGACTATCAATCTCATGAGCGAAGACTAAAATTCAGCATCTTGGCTCTGATACAAGGTCCCAAAACATAGCAGTTCGCGGTCACACAGCGGAGAGCGTAAATGAACTTTCTTATCTCGGAGGCAAAATGTCATCTAACGACGCAGTAGCCTAGATATGTCTTAACGGATTGGTTTCGCTGCTTCAGTGATGAAGGATCTCCGCCGTGTGTGGAACAATAGTAGATTATCCCTGCGTTCAAAGCAGCGTATTTACCAGTCGTGTGTGACTCCAGTGCTAATGTATGTGCCGAAACCTGGACTATGCTGATAAAGAACATTTCAAGACCCGAGTCCTTTCATGTGCGCAATCAGCGACGTATTCTTAGAATTATTTGGTACGATCTCGTACGTAATGTCGAGGTCTCTACTAAGACTAACCTCCCAACTGTATCGGAAGTCCTGGGCCGTCGCTGCCTTTCCCTGTTTGCACATGGTGTTCGTCTGGACCAGGAAGTTCCAGCTCACCAGATCCTTCTCAATGCAGTTCAAAGTTCTAAGGGGATTTAGCCAGCCGCTGGAAGCGCAGGAGAGGCCGTCCCCGAAAGACGTGGCTTTAAGAGATAGTAACTCCCCCCCCCCCCCACCCGCTGTAGTAGAGATCTGGCGGAGCGTCGTTTTGACTATATATATATAAATGTACGGAAATGAATACATACGCAATAATGAAAACAGAAAAATATAACGAAAGAGAAACGGGAAGGACAAGAAACGAATGAAAACATAAGCATAATTGAAAGTATGAAATGTATTAAAACAATTAGGCTTTAGGCAGTCCATAAGGAATATTAAACAACTATCAAACTTAAGGAGATGTCGATCTTCAGAGGAGCAGGAGACGATGCCAGTGACTCTGATGTCTACCTTGCCTTGGTGTCCATGCATATTGAAGTGGCTGACGACAGGAGAGTCGAAGTTATTAAACATTTTATTGAGATGTTGGCGGAAGTAAGCAGAGAGTTCAAACCAGCTTCAAAGCAGCAGGTCACGAAAGATTCTACCCCTTCTGTAGGCCACCAGAGGATCATGAAATGCCACCAGTATGAAAGGATCTGCTTGTTTTGTAATGCTTTGGTTAGTGTTTTCTTGCCTTATTTGTCCCCGACGAAGACCACGTGGCTGTAATACATTTGCCGTTTGTGTTCCACCTAGTGTAGTCATTGGTACCGTTATCTAGAAATGTTTTGTTATTGGCTTTTAGTCTGCAGTACCGCGGAAGCACTGATCTCTTTATTTCTAAATTGACCTTACAAAGGTGAAGCCTGCACATGAATTCAAATTCTGGTTTTCTCCAACGAATGTCGCATCTCTTGTCTAGTATGCAACTGTTTTCAGTTTCAACACAGTAAATATGACTGATGCATCAGCAATGTACAGCATTACTTTTGGTAATAGCTGCAGTCGCTTTGGCGTGAGCTTCCCATCTTGTGTCTGACAAATATTTTAGGAACTTGTCACTCTAGAAGCACGATGTTGTTTGCACGGCTCATTTGTGCATGCAAGCTGAGAAAAGACAATTAACGCCAATTGATGTTGGCAACAAATGTAATGCATCCAGTCACCAGTCACCAGTCACCAGTATCCAGTCACCAGTCAGTTGCAGTTTGTCCAACTGGATTTAGCGAATGTCCACCACATTTTGCCCACTTGTTTTTTTCATCAATTTTTTGTTGAACATTGATTCACTTTCCAGCCCCATTGACTGCATTGTCAAGTGATTGTCGTATACATTAACTGAAATCAATGTCAAATTCCCTGAAGTAATATACTTGTAGTATCAGCTTAGCGGGACTAGCAAATGCGATATTTCAATTGAAGTAACACATCACTAGGAGAAACATGTGTAATAATAATAGTAATTGAATCAACGTTGGAGACATCAGGAGTTGAATTGTCATAAAGTTCATATTCATGTTATTAGAGTTGAGGGTTTCTTCTTATTTTACCTCATTCGTCTTCAGACCTCGACTTCAATCACTCTATAGAACGCAGCAGTGGGCTTGAAGCTACGTGAACTTCCGTACAGCTTCTCGGCTGGTTCAAACAAGATAAGCGTGATGCGAATCACAGAATCTAGTAGAGTCTGATGTTGTAGTTGTTGAAGTCTCGATGAAGTAAAATGCAAACATAACAGTAGACTTTTGATTCTGCGGGACAAAACATTTGCCGTCCTAAAGGGTGAGCTCATCCCATTTATTTTGGTGAAATGGACAAAATTCTTTGAGCAGAAACAGACTTAGTTTTTGTATGTTCGATTTCAATTACTCACATTTTGATGCCCTTTTACAATCTAGCGTGGCATTTCCTCGTTATTCAATTTGCTACATATATCTAGGTCATTTTTGTCCCGGAAATCACTAGCAGCATGACCATGCACAGTGACAGACAAGCGCGCTAACCATTCACCTCTTTCACGCCCATGTTAACTTAGAACGAGGAATGTGCACAAGATTAAAATGCAGAAGAAGGCTGCTGTCAAAATCTATCTTGACAAGGCAAAACGTCTTCACGTGAGACTACTATAAGTTCGAGATTTGCCCGAGGGGATATTCAGGAATGTCAACAGTCGTCCTGTGGGACAGGGAGCTAATGGTGGAGTTCTAGGTGTCACATTCACACGTTCGGAAACAAAACGCCGCTTGCTCAATCTATAGATTATTCACGCGGCTTAAGACAGTCGTCCATTGTCTACACAGGTCACTGGCGCAACCCGTCTTACAGGTCAACAGAAAGACAGACAAGTTCTGAAGAAGAGAAGCTACTTCCGATTCGTTCATTATTTAAGCTATATCCACAGTCCCGTCGTTATTATGACCAAGTGCACAAGTCGTTCTCAGGCTCGGCAACAGAAACATAGCTTCTGCAACCACTGTCAAGGTCATTGTAGAGTCAACATTTCTGAATGACCAAGCGCCTGGATGCTAATGAATCATTGGCATTAATTTATGTTAAATATTTGGAAGGGATAGAACACATCTTGCGATTAGGACAGTACCGAATATTAAAGATGAAAAATTATTTTAAAAATAATGTTGCCAAATACGCGGTATTTCATTATTGGACAAAATACGTTAACAAATAGAGACATAACTGTTTGCCTACAATTGCAGAACTACCTCTCTGACGGTTCAAAGTGCCACGTGGTTACATAAATGGTATAATACTATTTAATACTGTCTACTACTATCGGAGTCAAAGATGCATAAGGGACTCCTAGATGACAGCTTGCATCAGTGCCATAACTGAACGGGACTTTATTCCATCTCTAAGTGGGGGTTCTCAACCAGGCTGGAACTATGCAGCCTGACTTAGTGATTAGGGCTTGAAGAAGGAAGGCAAAACTTGGTCGCGAAAATTATGTGTTAAAATGGGATGTGTCAGTCCAAAAGGCACAGATATCGCAGCCTATCTGTAAACTACAACAGCGTTCTTTTCAAGACGAACGCTGAAGAAGGAGAACAAGAAGAAAAAAAGGTAAAGAGGTACTATTAACTACAAAATGAACAAAAAGTGAAGTCGAAGAATCAAATACCGGTTATCCCTTGGATACTTTTCGGTAAAGGCTGTGCCGATTTTGAAGCCAGTTCAACACTTTGCATGAAACACGTCTTCTTGTGAAAATGAACAAACGATTCTTTCACAGTATTGTCTCATTGCAGCCCATTGTTTCACTGGACCCTATAATACCAACCTTCCACAAGCCAAGTTTGTGAAGCTATTAAACAAAACACGTGTATTATCGATGTACAGAACCAGGGTGGGTGGATGGTGGTTGGATGTGGCAGAATCGTTATAGACAAGGCTCACAGCCTTGAAATTCATGAAATATGTGAGAGATTGAGGGCCTTTAGAAAGACATGCTGTCGGATGCACTTTGCAGAACACATTAAATCGCACTCATCCATAGAAAACAAGACGAACAGAATAATTTTGGTTAACAATATTAATTTATTGTTCACTTGCTTTCTCGTTCTACAAATGAGGTACTTCTTCTACAGTTCCTGCCGAAACACACGAACACATGCATTTTAAAATAAGAACACTTGGGTGTACTTATGTGGGAATACAACCTCGCATATTTAATCTGTTTTCTATAAAGTATAATCCTAGTATTCAATCATGCATATCAAGTGTCTGATGCTAGGTAACCAAAAATTGTTTAAACTCATTTTAGTCTTTTGTTTTGGAGTGCCATGTTTGAGCCAGAGCGTATTGGTTGACGTACGACTGGACGCTAAAGTTGTAGGGCCGACTGGACGCTAAAGTTGTAGGGCCACCTGAACGTTCGGCTAGACGCTAAAGTTGTAGGGCCACCAGAACGTCCGACTGGACGCTAAAATTGTATGCCCACCAGGACGTCTCTTTCCGTCTGTAGCCATTCGCGCATTGTTTTTAGTTTTTTTCATTTTATTCTGTATTAAAGGTCTCTGCTGAAAGAGCCGAATGTAAGATCACCGACTCGGAAACAACCTTCCGAGTGCTGTATATTTTAGAACCCAGATCAAGCTTGGGCAGCGACAAACTGGATTTATGGATGGTTTATATCTTGTCCTGGTGGTAGGCATGAACCATATCTCAGTAGTAGAGTGATGGAACCCTCGCTTCTGAAGGCAAACATACTGGGTTTGCCCCCCCCCCCCACCCCTTTCCCCGCTTATTTGTTATTGATACGTTTAGGTTAACCCAGATATAAATATGTACTAAAAACTGCTTATTAAGAAAAACCCGCGAGAATGGGAAGAATCTAGGAATAAATTATGCCAAAGGGGCATATAAATTAGTCAAGGACTTAATAAGGCCTGTACAAATTCGAAATACAACGATTCAGGACAAGAGTGGGAAATGTCTCACAGAAGCTCAAGACATTCGTGAGCGCTGGACAGAGTACTGTTCGGAACTATATAAGCATGAAGGTCGAGGTGACCCAAGAAATGCAATGTCTCCTGAAGTGAGTCTGAGAGAGGATAATCAAACGATAACAAGGGAAGAAGTATATGAAGCCGTAAAAATGCTGAAGAGAGGGAAGGCTGTAGGTGTGGATAATATTCCAGCAGAGCTCCTACAAGTGGGAGGTGAGGCAACAATTGATACCCTGACATACATCTGCAATAGAATTTGGCAGACAGGAGAGTGGCCCACCAGCTGGACAAAATCAGTAATTATACCACTGCCTAAATCAGGAAACCTAAATATGTGTCAGAACTATCGAACAATCAGTCTGATAAGTCATCCAAGTAAAGTTCTCTTGAGAAAAATACTTAACAGACTGAAACCACAGGCAGAGAATATCATTGCCGAAGAACAAGCGGGCTTTCGAGCGGGAAGGAGTACCATCGAGCACATATTTAACCTTCGGCTAATGAATGAGAAGTACTCAGAGTATCAACAACAACTCTACCATGCCTTCATTGACTTTAGAAAGGCGTTTGACAGAGTGTGGCATGCGGCGCTATGGTCAACAATGAAGCATTATAAGTTCAACAGTGACATTATAATAAAAAACTGAGGCCTGGCACATATATATCTCTAACACTTCATCCCTGACAGCAGTGTCTGCTATGGGATTACCCTGACAGCTTGTCCACGCACACACCATATATTTGATACAGATGACGTAGTCAGACACGAGAGAGACAGTTAAGCTGGGTCACCGTGTGAAGAATGAAACGATAGTCAATGGAGAAGAATGTGTCCACACAGACGGTAGAATGACAGATTACCGCAGAGTTCTCATATTTCGGAGCAGGGAATGCACACAGTGGTTCAACGGGAGGGCAGAACCCGAGGTTAATCAGCTGATACATGATAGCTCTCAGTACAGTGATGCTATCATATACACCGATGGCTCGGTCCCATACAGGGAGCTAACAAGTTCGGGCTTCTCGGCTAGAGAAAAAACCCGAGTACGAGAATGGAGATGGAAGCAGTAACTGCAGCTCTTATATGGCTATCTGAGACCTCCGTAACAATGGCACTCATCATGTCAGACTATGTCTTTACTTCGGAAGGTACAGTAGTGATCGCTGAGGTCATAGTCATGCAAGGGTTCAGATAAACAAGAGAACTGACATGTTGGCCTCACAAGCACCAAGTATGGTTATACTAAAATTGGATATGTGATTATTTTGAAGTCTATCAATGACCGCTTGATGAGCAATACATGAATCAGCTATTTACAAACTGCGAGCTTTGAAGTCCAACGAGTTTTGAGCGGACTGGGGGGGGGGGGGGGGGGGGCAAGAAAGTACGAAGCAGGAGTGTGTAAAATCACCGAGCAGCAGAAACATCAGTATCAGCCATCTTTACCAATTACTGATAGCGGCAGAGTACCTATGAGTATCCCCGGAGCGCTGAGAAGTCGATTCTTACGAACAGAACAGAACGAAGAATGGTCGCAGAGAACGACCAGACATGCGGGTCATTGACTCCTGTATCGTCTTCTGCCAAGGTTCTAACTTTCTCGTGTCACATTCGTACAGCCGTATCGGGTCTTGTGTGACCTTAAAAGTTATGCTGGCGGTAGCAAAACTCCCAGCATGGTCTCCAAAGTCAGACAGACCAAAGGACTGGGATCAAACGTGGGCCATAAACCAATTGCCTAGAAACAGGCTGGGAACTGTCAAAAGCAAATGGGTAGAAAGCATGACAGAGACGTCTGCTAAATTCGGCGTAACTAGTTACAAGGCTGACGAATCAGCACATAGTATCAGAAAAAGGAAAACTGCCTGGTGCTCTTTTCGTGGAGTCAAACGGCTCGGCGAAAACATCTTTCATTTGCATTCTCTTTGGAGATACAAATAACATCATATTGAACCCTACTTCCTGACGGTATATTCATTTCTATGGTTGAGTGCAGGAAGAAGTGTCGAAGACAACGGTGAAGAACTGGGCAACGATGTTTAAAGATGGACGTGAGTTAAGGAACGATCTTCCGAGACCCGGTCAGCGCATATTGTTGCGTCAATAGATGCCATAGCCAAAATTGATGCAGTAATTTGGGTAGACCGTCGCCGGAGCCTAGGCTCGCCACACATTTGTCACAATACACTGCCTGCATTTTGCGATGAATGTCAATTGCTCGACATACTTCAGCTGTTAGACACCTTGCAACTTTGGCGGTTAGTATGTACTGCTTACATCAGACGTGACATCATCATGCGCATCATACGTATGTTCACTTGGTGCAGTTAGGATCGGTTTCATTTGAACACGCTTCGTATATATGTATGTATATATATATATATAATTGACGTGTCAACAAGTCGAAGAAAGAGAGATCCCTTCATTTGGTATTTTCCTTACTGTCAGGCGGTGTTCTCATTTCGACAAATTATTTTTGAAACTGTCACCAGCTAATGCTTTTATGTCACCACCTAATGTTTTTATGTCTTTTCATTTTCTAAGACAAGAGGACTTAGCTGTTCTGGTATAGTTGTCTAATATGGCAATCTTATAAACATTTTACTGTTGTTACTGTCTTGTTTATGTTAACGTCACAGTGATGTCACCTTCAGAACACAACAACAGGGTTGGCCCTTACATGTGGCCTACGTGCAATCGAACATACCTAATCCCACCCCTTACCCCTACCTTCTCCTATCCGCTAACATAGTCTTATCAACCAGGAACTCTGCTGTTTGTAACGGTTTTTGAAATATCTCATTGCTGCTAAGATTTTTAGTAAACAACAAACCATTTTCAGTTAGCTGTGTGCAAGTCATTTCCTCTTGTCTTTGTTGCCTTTCGTCGGAGCATAGAGTTACCACTACAGTTGATTCTTTTCAGGAAGCCTGACACAAAGCAGTTTGCAAGCTATGGCGATGGTTATTTATGTAACAGTTTCTTTTACACCACGAGGCTGCTAATCCCAGGTACAGCTCTGTGGTCTTTTATAGAAATGTATAGAGGGGCACTAGACTGTTATGTCCTCTCAAATAAGGAAAGCTGAGACCCAACTGGAGATACTGGGCACACGTATTTACCCCTGGTAAAACTGGGTGAATGTGTTTTCCCATGGGCAATCTGGGGATAATTATTTTTCCTAAGGAAAACTGGATACTATTATTTTTACTCAGGAAAACTGGAAACAATTATTTTGCTTAAGGAAAATTGGATACAGTTATTCTATCTAAGGCAAACTGGGTACAATTAATTTCCTTGAAAAAATCTGAATACAATTATTTTCCATATGTAAACTGTGTACAGTTACTTTCTCTTGGGAAAAATAGGTACAATTTTTTCCCTAAGAAAAGTGGGTACTATTATTTTCCTTAAGAAAAACTGGGTACACATATTTTTAAAATAAAAAATGGATACAATGATATTCTATAAGGAAACCGGGTACAATTGTTTTCCTAATTGAAAACTGGATACAATTAATTTCCTTAAGGAAGCTGGGTAGAATTATTCTTTTTAAGAAAATCCGGGTACAATTATTTTCTCTAACGTACCTGGATACAATTATTTTCCTTATAGAAACTGGGGACAAATATTTTCTTTAATAAAAACTGGATGAAATCAATTTACCTAACGAAAACTGAATAATTAATTTCTTTATGGAAATTTGAATAAAACTATTTTTTTTCTAAGGAAACTGGGTACAATTATTTTGCCTAATGAAAACTAGAAGCAATTAATTTCTTTAAAGAAAACTGGATACAATCATTTTCCCAAAGAAACACTGGATTTAATAATTTTCCATAAGAAAACTGGATACAGGTATTTTCTTTAAATAACTGGGTACAATTATGTTCCCTATGGAATCTGGGTACAATTATCTTCTCTAAGAAAAACTTAATGCAATTTTTTCTCAAAGGAAAACTGGATACAATTGTTTTTCCCAAAGACAACTGGAAACAAATATTTTCCTTAAGGAAACAGCATACAATTATTTTTTATAAAGAACCTGAAATCAATTTTTTTTATGAGTAAACTGAATACAATTTATTTCTTTAAAGAAACTGGATAAAATTATTCTTCATAAAAACTTAAAAACAATTATTTTCCATAAGTAAACTGGGTACAATAATTTTCTTAAAGAAAACTGAGTACAATTACTTTCTTTCATGAAAACTGGATGCAATTATTTTATATAAGAAAAAATGGATAATCAATATTCCGTCGGAAAAGTTAATACAACTATTTTCCCTAAAGAAAATGGGTACGATTATTGTCCCTATGAAAACTTCGTACAATTATTTTCCCTATGAAAACTGGGTACAATTATTTTCCCTATGAAAACTGGATCGAATTATTTTCCCTATGAAAATTGGGTACAATTATTTTCCTAATGAAAAACTTAATATAATTATCTTCTTCAAGGAAAATTGGAAACAATTATTTTCCTTGAAGAAATTGGGTACAATTACTTTTTAAAATAAATCTGGATATAATTATTTTCCCTATGAAAACTGGGTATAATTATTTTCCCAGTGAAAATTGGGTACAATTATTTTCTTTATGAAAAACTGAATATAATTGTTTTCTTCAAGATAAACTGGAGACAATTATTTTCCTTTCAGAAATTGGGTACAATAATTTTTTTTAAAGAAATCTGGATAGAATCATTTTTCCTAAAGAATACTGGAAACAATTATTTTGCCTAAGGAAATTGGGTAACATTATTTTCTTTAAGAAAACTGGGTATAATTATTTTCCCGAAGGATAACTAGAAACAATTATTTTTCCTAAGGAAAATTGCGTACAAGTATTATCCCTAAAGAAAACTCGGTTCAAATATTTTCTCCATATTTGTTTTGTTGTTGAAAGTTAGCTTTGCCTTGCTGATGTTGTTTTTATTTTTCGAAACTACTTGGTCAGATTAAGCTCTTAAAGATCTTTCTGTGGTAGCGGGTTTCAGTGGCTCTTTTTCTGCCCCGGTGTTTACTTTCTACGGTGGATCTGGTTCTTCCTGCTGTAGTGTAATGCGAGGCTCCATAGTAATCAAATCACTAAAGGAATTGCATTGTCCATCCCCAAGTTGGCCAGACTACTAGGACACAGTGGTTTCAGGAACAGGAGGGTGGACTTGAAGCGGGATCTTGGCCAGTATGTACATCTGAGGCTGATTACTCTTTGCTCCCGTCAATGTTTCTAGCAGCACACACGTTTGAACGTCCTAACAGCAAACATGTTTGAACGTCCTAACAGCAAACACGTTTGAACGTCCTAACAGCACACACGTTTGAACGTCCTAACAGCAAACATGTTTGAACGTCCTAACAGCACACACGTTTGAACGTCATAGCAGCACACACGTTTGAACGTCCTAACAGCAAACATGTTTGAACGTCCTAACAGCACACACGTTTGAACGTCCTAACAGCAAACATGTTTGAACGTATGTTTGAATGTCCGAAAAGTACACGTGTTTGAACGTCCTAGCAGTACATGTGTTTAAATATTCCTGCAACAGGAATTATGGTAACATAGCTGCCATTCGCGTCAAAGGTACCGAATTTGATCCCAGTTATTGAGACCCTCCAGTCGACCCAGATACGACTAGGTACTTGACTTGTATTAGGAAAGAAACGGTTGTTGTTCAAATCGACGCATTCCCAGTTAACTCTTTACATTTCTTCAGGGACTGGTTACAGTGACTCATCTGTCAGAGGTAGCGAGGAATAGAGCTCGGTTCCCTCGTAACAACAACCTTCACAATGGCAGTCACTGTTCCCCTCGGATTACATTTACAACAACAAACTAAATATAAAATGAAGTCATGGTCAACACGGATTTGAACCACGGACCTCCAGATGATGAAAGACATACGGCCAGCTGAGCATCCGCCCTTATGATGATCATTGCTAGTACATGCAAACCTTGTCTACAAGATAGTGGGTCAGAGTTCACTCCCTTCCTGTAAAGTTGCTGGCCTTAAACGCACATGATAAACAAGTCATGACAGGTATAGCACAATCGCTAATACTTCATCCCAGATACAGAAATGTCCGTTTATCGAACTGCCGTGGCACATTCAAGTATGGCTTGTTGTTTGATGTCATTCTTGTGGAAACAGGTTATGTCACATCAAAATGGCCAACTAGGTGGGGGTCGAACCTGTAATCTACATAATGACATAATTCTTTCTCAAGTACGCCTCGGCATGTAGGATAAGCCACTGTAAATCGCTTCCAAAGAAATGTCTTTCAAAGTTAACTTACCACGAGTAGATTCGAAGAAAAACAACAATAAAAAAAAAAAACAACAACAAGAAAAACAACAAGAAAAACAACAAGAAAAACAACAAGAAAGACAACAAGAAAAACAACAAGAAAAACAACAAGAAAAACAACAAGAAAGACAACAAGAAAAACAACAAGAAAAACAACAAGAAAGACAACAAGAAAGACAACAAGAAAAACAACAAGAAAGACAACAAGAAAGACAACAAGAAAGACAACAAGAAAAACAACAAGAAAGACAACAAGAAAGACAACAAGAAAAACAACAAGAAAAACAACAAGAAAGACAACAAGAAAGACAACAAGAAAAACAACAAGAAAAACAACAAGAAAGACAACAAGAAAGACAACAAGAAAAACAACAAGAAAAACAACAAGAAAGACAACAAGAAAGACAACAAGAAAGACAACAAGAAAAACAACAAGAAAAACAACAAGAAAGACAACAAGAAAGACAACAAGAAAAACAACAAGAAAAACAACAAAAAAGACAACAAGAAAGACAACAAGAAAAACAACAAGAAAAACAACAAGAAAAACAACAAGAAAGACAACAAGAAAGACAACAAGAAAAACAACAAGAAAAGCAACAAGAAAAGCAACAAGAAAAACAACAAGAAAAACAACAAGAAAGACAACAAGAAAAACAACAAGAAAAACTGCAACAACAACGGTAACAACAATTTTTTTAATGGTACCACGAGCCAGGGTCAGTGAAGCCCTGACAACACCGTTTACGGTACCCACACATAACTTTAGAACCCTATCCGAGAGATGGAGTTAATAAAACAGTCATTGCTCGAAATTCTGCAACAATGCTCATTTAAGAATGTTCAGCCGAGTTGGATTTTCTCACGGTTCTTACTGGAAAATCCCACGACGTTTTGGTAAAAATAAAATGGCCGTTCTTTCGTTAGCTAGATTTCATGAAAAGTTGACTGGCTAAATATATACAAAGATTGACTTCATAGACCCAAACGGGGAAAGTTATGTATATACGCTGAATGAAGAGAGTATTCGAGATAGACCCCAGAAGACTACCGAATAGTTGGTAGGCTAGAAAGGACGAGTGTGAACATAAGTGAAGTTGAGTAGTTAGAACAGAGATATAGAAAAGCTCTAGTACAAGAGAGAAGTCACCGAAGCAGACTCTAGTCACTGAGAACAGGTAGATCTCGACCAAACACTTGTAAGCATTTGACTGTGTTTGTGTGTGTTGTTCTGCTGATTGAAATCTTGGCACCTTTTCACACATGACACTGATTTCTAAAACTCTGGAGTGGCATTCAACTGCATACTCGTCAGAAGGAGACGTGTTAATTTAAACACGAAGCTGTCGTCCCGACAACACGTCGTAACAAAGATATTTCTCGTGGACTGAGACCTACAGTGACAGAACCACTGTCGTCGACCCGAGAACCCTTGTCATCAAGTCCGTTAGACCTGAGTTGGAGAACCACCACGGGGGATAAACCACTGTAGTCGCATAGTTCCTGACTAGACGAAAGAGAAGAGGAACCAGAAGATCTAATCGCCGAAATCATCTTCCTGACTTGAAGACGAGACAAGAGACTCTTAAGACACAGACGTTGCAGAAGCTAAGATGAACAACATAATGCCACCAGACGAGCGAGGACCAGAAAATTGGCAGTGAACAAGTTAGCTAGAAAGTATTGTACCAAATACCAGAGTGAGATAGAACTGTGAATGGAACAAAAGCCAGAAAGGATCAAGTGATAGTACCTAAGATTAATAAAATACCATAGAAATACCTGTGCTATTTGCACGAAACTCTTGAGATACGTAATAGTTAGTTGAGTGTTGATGGACAACAGAACGATATTCACGAGCCTAGTTTATTGATATCTTCTTCTTCGTACGCAGTCAGACAGTAACCATTATTTTTTCGAAAAAAGCGGCGGTCATCCTGAGGCTGTCGCCACTGCCATACAGCTTGTCTTGCAGTTCCACTGGTGATGGCACCATCTGCTCTCTCTGATCCTCGTATGTCGGGCAGTTCTGCAGCAGATGTTCAGCGGTCATTTTACCAGTACCGCACGGGCATTCGTCGGTACCACCTATCTTCAATTTGTTGAATAAGTGGTACCTCAGTCTATTGTGGCCAATGCGAAGTCTGAAGACAACGACCTGCTCTCTTCTGTTCAACTGGTAATAGGCATCGTTTTTGGTGTAACCAGTATGTTCGGTTTCCCATTTTGTCATGTATCTGGCTTTGATAAGCCGTTTTGACTCTTCGTACGTCATACTAGTGTTTATTGATATAATGTGTGGGATGTTTGTGTAATAAACATTCCTTGGCTTTTGCTTCAGTTAAAATAATTGTTAGTGTTTTAATTAAGGTTGTAAGTTAACAAATGATCATTGCAAGAAAGAAAATGAAGTGGTGATAGTCACAAAGCCCCCACCTCACGCCCACTCCGTACCCCAGTTAACAGGCTATGTTACAGCAGCCTGGCCAACGAGATCAGGATCGACACTTTGATGGTAGTAATTGTCAGCCCGCTTATAAGACTTGCATTGCACTACAGCAAAGGTGACCCAGATTAACATTTTTCAATACTGTTTGGGATGTAATTAGAGTCACTACTAACCTGCTACCAGAAAACATTAATAAAGAGTAAATAACACAGCTGCTCGACTAGCTCACCAGTATTGTGATGGCAGTGCCGATCCCTACCTCTTCGGTCAGACTTCTGTGATACATAATTTTTCCAAAGCTCAAACAAAGAAATAAAAATGAGGTCTTGATCAATATGTTTTTCCTCGCCGTCCTTTTTCTTGTCTCACAAACCCATTGATAACCCACCACTGAAGATACACAAAATAAGGTCAGAATAGTTACAATGTCAATAATAGAAAACAATAAATATAATTTATGTTATTTTATTATAATATATTTATATAGAATAAGGATGTCAAAGATAGATGCATTGACAAACAGAAAGAATAAATTTTGACGAAATGGCAGCCACATCAAATGACATCCAGATCAAGTGACAGGCAGATCAAATGACAGGCAGATAAAATGACAGGCGGATCAAATGGCAGCCTGATCAAATAACAGGCAGAAAGACTACAACCTGACTCAATGACAGTCAGAAATAATTGAATCTGACTCAGTGACATACATACTAAATGACGGCCATATCAAATGACAGCCTGATCAAATGACAGACAGAAAGACTACAATCCGACACAAAAACAGACAGAAAGAATAAAATCTGACCCAATGACAGACAGATAAAATGGCAGACAAAAGAACACAATCTTAACTGAACTTCTTCATACTGCTTTAGAAGACTCTGCAAAGTCTGGATACAACCAGTTTCATTTACATTAACTTGATCTAAAAGCGCATCCAATTTATTCTTAAATACATTAATTGTCCCTGCCTCCACAACTTCCTCTGGCAACGCATTCCAAGCATTCACCACTCTCTGACTAAAAAATATATTTCCTGATATCTAATCTGAACATTTCTTTAGTTAATTTATAGCTATGCCCTCTTGTTCTTGTGGGTGGTTGTTTTTTTTTTTTTAAAAGTCTAATTTATCCGGTCCTTTGTTTCTTAAAAACCTATATTAAGTTACCTAGAAGTTTTCTCTCTTCTAGACACTGTAGCCGGTTTTTCTGAGTCTTTCCTCTTATCTGTAATTTTGGAATACCACTTTCAGCTTTGCCGCTTTTTCCTATCCTTTCCAGCATGTTTAAATCCCCTCTACGATAAGGACTACACACCTGTACACACCTGTACACAGTACTCCAATCTACGTCTAACTAATGCTTTATACAGTTTCACTATAATTTCCTTGCTCCTATGTTTAATATTTTTTTTATCATACTTAACATTGCATTTGCCTTTTTGACTGCTACCTGGACTTGCTCACTGACCTTACCTGTATGATCTATTTTAACCCCTAGGTCGCTTTCGTTATCCATCTTTCTAATATTGTTCTCCCATTCTGTAATTATGTTCCATATTGGATCTACCCGAAACAGCGAAGAGGAAACTGCTATCAGTTCTGACACAAAGCTGGAAAAGGGGTATTGTACCCCCTGCATGGAAAGACGCAGTACTTGTACCAGTACCAAAGAAAGGAAAGGACAAAACAGATCCAAATGGATACAGGCCTATCAGCCTACTGAGCTGTGCCGGCAAACTGATGGAACGTATGATAAACACCAGACTGATGTGGCATCTGGAAGAAAAACGAATACTAATTCCACAGCAAGCCGGCTTTAGACAGCACAGATCCACTGAGGACCAGGTCATCCTCATAGCCCAGGAAATAGAAGATGCCTACCAGGCACAGAAACACACAGTAGCGGTTTGGGTGGACCTGGAAAAGGCATTTGACAAAGACTGGAAAGACGGACTTAGAGTCAAGCTAAGGAGAAGTGAAGTTTGTTGGAGAATGTACAAGTGGATCAACCACTACCTCAAAAAAAAAACGGCCTGAGTCCAAGTACAAGGGCAGATGAGCAAAAAGGTGACACTCGAGCAGGGAGTACCCCAAAGGGGAGTACTGTCACCCACACTCTTCCTGGTGTATATAAAATACATTGCAGAGAATATACCAAGAAGAGTCCATAGCTCAATGTTTGCAGACGATCTGGCTATGTGGACCTCTGAAAAGAATCACACCATAGCAAGAAATCGGATGCAGCAGGCCCTAACATAGTTGGAAGAGTGGGCGAACTCAGGGCTGCTCAAAATAAACGAGGAGAAAACCACATGTACAATATTCTCGCTTTCAATCAAACCCCAAAACAGCAAATTTAGTCTAAATGGCAAATTCCTGCAGCCAAACGACAACTCAAACTATCTGGGAGTCACATTTGATCGGCGCATGACATGGAAAAGTCAGATCGAGAGAAACCGAATGAGAGCCAGAGAAAGAATGACAATCATGAGGAAACTTGCTGGCACAAGCTTGGAAGCAGACGAAAGTATACTAAAGAAACTGTACACTGGAAGAGTGAGACCAGTTCTCGAGTATGGCATTGCGGCCTATACAACAGCAGCAAAGGCGAACTTCGATAAAGTTAGCAAACTTCAAAACCAAGCCATGAGAGTTATAACAGGAGGCATGAAGTCAACGCCAATTGTAAAACTTGAAAAGATTATAAAACTGCAATCCATGACCGATAGAAGAGACTGCAGAGCCCAGCTGCAGTCAGAGAAACTCCGAAGACTGACTGACCATCCAATGCACCAGAGACTAAACAATTTGGGAAATGGGAAACTAAAGCGGAGAAACTTTGCAGAAATAGCCAAAGCAAAGATGCACGAAGATCCCATAAACGCACTAACAACACCAAAGTCGATCACTACTGTACGAAAACCTACCTGGAGGCAGGATGTATTTCCAGAGGTGGTAGAAAATATACCAGGTATTGGAAACAAAAACTGCCAGACTGAAAAAGAAAGAAGAGATACTACCCTAAGCTTTATATCGAAAAACTACCCAAGCATGGACTGGACCCATGCATACACCGACGGTTCTGTAACAAACACTACACAGAACGGAGGGGCAAGAGCATTCCTGAACCTACCAAATGGCAGAAAAATAACACTGTCATTCGCTACTGGTAAGTACACAAGCAATTTCAGAGCGGAGGCAGAGGCACTGAGGGCGGCAGTGGAAGAAATGGTGACACATAAAGAAAATGAAAGCCATACAGTCCTGCTTACAGATTGTCTGGCCATAGTCACAGCGCTAAAAAGCCAGAAAAACACTGAGCTTAATGACTTAAGAGCAGTGCTCTGTCAACTATGCCAGCAGTCCGCACCAAAAAGGGTAGTGGTACAGTGGGTCCCATCACACTGCAACATCCAATGCAACGAGGAGGCAGACAGACTGGCAAAAGAAGGTGCAAGACTACCACAAACAGATACTAGTATGACGTACGAAGAGTCAAACCGGCTTATTAAAGCCAGATACATGACCAAATGGGAAACTGAACATACCGGCTACACCAAAAACGATGCATATTAACAGTTGAACAGAAGAGAGCAGGTCGTTGTCTTCAGACTTCGCACTGGCCACAATAGACTGAGGTACCACCTATTCAACAAATTGAAGATAGGTGGTACCGACGAATGCCCGTGTGGTACCGGGAAAATGACCGCTGAGCATCTGCTGCAGAACTGCCCGACATACGAGGATCAGAGATAGCAGATGTGGCCATCACCAGTGGCAACACAAGACAAGCTATATGGCAGTGTCGATAGCCTCAGGATGACCGCCGCTTTTTTCGAAAAAATAATGGTTACTGTCTGACTGCGTACGATGAAGATGAAGAAGAAGGATCTACCCATGTGGATGACTGCACATTTATCTACATTAAACTCCATTGGCCAGCTTACAGACCATTCTCGAATTTTATCTAAATCCGACCTCAATATATCCACTTCTGCTTTAGATGAGACACTATTGCATAGTTTTGTGTCGTCAGAAAATTTTGCAATCATGGATCCCGTGATTCCATATCAATGTCTAAATCGTTTATATATATATCAAGAACAATATCGGTCCCAAAACCGAGCCCTGTGGCACTCCACTTTTTACTTCACACCACTCAGAGTACTCCTTATTTATGCCCACTCTGCTTTCTTACCGTTAACCAATTTTTAATCCATTTGGCAACTTCCCCGCCTATTCCATGTGATTTTAATATCTAAAAAATCTCTGATGAGGTATTTTATCAAAGACCTTTGCATAATCTAGATAAATAACATCCAATTGCTTCCCTTTATGTATCATTTTAGTAACAGCATCCATGAATTCTAATAGATTTGTTAAGCGCGATCTCCCTCTAGGAAACCCATGCTGACTATTTCTGATTAGATTAAACTTCTCTAAATGCATTACCATGTTTGCTTTAATATTGACTCTACAAATTTACAGACAATGCTGGTTAAACTCTTTTACTTTACTTTACTTAGTCGCTCCTCTTCTACCGTTAGGTATAGAGTTTCCCCAAAGAGAACGCCATACTGCTCTATCCGCCGTCTTTTTCCTGGCCTCTTTCCAATCTAGCCCTCTTTCACTTATGGACTGTCGTATGTTGTTTTCTCAACGTACTTTGGGACGTCCTCTGGGTCTGCGTCCTTGACTTTTTATCTCCCATGACCGCTTTGGTATCCGATCTTCTTCCATTCTACAGACATGGCCAAACCACTGTAGTTGGGACTGCTCCACTCGTGTCTGCAGGGGTTGAACTTCAAGATTGCTACGTATTGTTGGTTACGGTTCTTGTCCTTTTTCGTCACCTGAACAGCCTTTCTTAGGTACTTCATTTCTGAAGTTTGTAATTGTCTTTCTTGGGCTGTTGTCATTGCCCATAACTCACATCCAAATGTCAGGACAGGCACATAGGTCGAGCGGTATACATCCATCTTTGTTTTCCTGCTTATTTCTCTTCTGCTGAGGAAACCTCTGTTTATTGCATGGAAAAATCTACATACTGCTGCCGTTCGTGCAGTTAACTCCTCTTTGATTCCTCCCCTGATGTCTATTACCACTCCTAGATATTTAAAGTTGATGACCTGCTCTAGTGCTCGTATTCCCAGGGTTATCTGATGTCTCTTTTTATCTCTGGCGATCACCATGGTTTTTGTTTTGGAGTTGCTGATGTGCATTCCTGTCTTCTTCAACTCTTCTTCCCAGACCTGCAAGTTGATCTGGAGATGTGCTTCGGTTTTCGTGATCAGGGCCACATCATCTGCAATTGCCAGTTCCGATATGTAACTTGGTCTCATCTTCCAGTACCCTACTTCATACTTTTTTGTCCGTTCCATGCAGGCTGTGATGACTTCATCCATGAGGAGTATGAAAAGGTACGGTGATAGAATGCCCCCCTGTCTTACTCCGCTAGTGGTCTTGAACTCTCCTGACTTTTGATTTGATGTCCGCACATAATTTCTGCATGTTTTATAGAAACTCTGTATGGCAGAGATCAGGGGTCCTGGGATGTTCTTCCTTGTCAGACACTCCCAGAGTTTGTCCCAAGGAACTTTATCAAATGCTTTCTCCAAATCCAAAAAGCACAGATGCATCTCTTTATAATATTCAAGAGCCTTTTCACTTAGCTGTCTGAGTGTTAAGATAAGGTCTTGAGTACTTCTGTTTGCCCTAAAACCACATTGAGTTTCATCCATATTTGGCTATGCTAGACCTCTTAATCGCCGTTCTAGAAGTCTAGAGTAGACTTTCCCGGGGACACTGAGAAGGGAAATACCTCTATGTTTTTCACATTGTCGATTGTCGCTCTTTTTAAATATTGGTATTATTATTGCAACCTCCCAGTCTCTTGGTATCTTCTTGTGGCCCCAAGCTGCCCTGAGAATCTTCATGAATAGTATCTCTCCTGCCGTTCCCATGTATTTAACCATTTCTGGTGTTATACCATCATGTTCCGCTGCTTTACCAATCTTAATTTTCTCCAATGCTGCCTTTAGTTCTTCCATTGTGATATTATCGTTTCCCTCCATGGCTCCCTCTTCTTGAATTGGGACTGTTACTTCCAGAGCTTGGTTTTCCTCCACTCCAAGGAGATCTGAGAAATATTCTTTCCATCTGTTCATTACCCCTTCTGGGGGGGGGGGGGGGGGGGGTCCAACAGCGCACCTTGTTTATCTTAAACAAAATTCAGGGGGCATTCCTTTTCTTTTCTCATGTTCTTTAAGGTCCTGTAGAACAGTTTCTGGTTTTCTCCAGCATTATTTTCCAGTTTCTCTCTAAATTCTTCCCAGGATTTCTGTTTGGCCTTGAGCACAGTCTTCTTTGCTTCTGTTCTAAAATTTACATATTATTTATATTTCTTTGTTTGTTCTTCTATATTCCTAGCTCCTAAGTATTGCTTCCATGCCTTTTTCTTTTCTCATATTAATCTTTTCACTTCTTCTGTCCACCATGGTGTACGCTTTCTCTTCCACCCTTCTCTGGTTTGAACGCATGCCTCTGCTGCAGCCTCTTTGAGGATGTCTTTGAATTTTACCCAAAGCATGTCCATATCTTCTTCAGATTCCTCTATCCTTTCTATTGCTGTTGTTATGAGCCCTTGGTATCTCCTATTAACATCTGGTTCTCGTAGTCTGAAAGCCTTAATTTTATTTTCTCCTCGTGTATTATGTTTCATGCTTGCTGATGGGTGTTGCCTGGCTGGATAGTGTTTTTCAATTTCTCTCTTTATTTTAACTAGGTAGTGGTCGCTCCCTATCTGGTCCTATGAACACTCTAGCATCCTTTACATACTTGAAATCAGTTTTCCTCACTATTGCATAGTCAATTATGGATCTTTCATTTCTTGCCGGCTCACATCTTGTGTAGGCATGGATACGCTTGTGTGGAAACCTTTTTTTTGTAATGACAAGGTTGTGTTCTCTGCAGAATCTCAGCAGTCGTTTTTCATTGTCATTGAAGACTTCTCCGTACCTACCGATCACTCCATCCCATCTAGAATAGTCGTGTCCAACTCTTGCGTTGAAGTCTCTAAGGAGAAGTATTTCATTATGGCAATCATCAATGGTCCTTGAAGAAGCTCATAAAATTCATCTTTTATGTCAGTGCTCTCATCTTCGTTTGGTGCATACACAGTGACGATATCCATTTGACTATCCTCCTCTTGTAGACTTAGAACCATCAGTCGTTCTGAAATGAATTTCCATCCTTTCTGGTTAAATTCACCTTTCTATAATTTCCTGGATCTGATTTTTTGCCCTTTTTGAATAAGGGGATCACTCCTGCATCTTTCCAATCCCGTGGAACAATCCCTTTTGTAAGTGATTGAGAACATAATATAGGCAATGGTTTTGCAAGTTGGTCTCTAATTTCATACAGCAATTTTTGATGAATACCATCTTGACCTGGTCATTTGTCTACTTTCAACCCCTCCAATTTTCTTAAAAACCAATTACTCTGTAATACAGATGTACCTTAATCCCATTGTATCCATGTCTCTTTGAAAAATATCTAAAGGTTCTTGGATCTTGGAGCAGTCTTCTTTTGTGTAGACTGCGCCAAAGTTCTAATTGAGTTGATTAGCTGCCTCCCTATTTTCACTTATTATTTTCCTGTGCTGTCTATGAGAGGGGCAACTTTGTCTTTCGTTCTTTGTTTATTTATAACAAGAAAATATTCTTTTGCTATCAGTCTTGATCCTCTGAAGAAGCGTTTTTTTTCGAAGTCATGTTTTGCTGTTTTATTTACTTTCTGACCTATCTTCTGCCTGTCCAAATATTTTAAATGTGTTTCTTTTGATTTACCTGTCTTGATATATTTTTTCCATGCTTTATTTGTAGCTCTTTTACATTTAACTACAAATTTAGTTGTCCACTTTTTTACGCTTGGGGTTTATCTCCCTACATGGAACACATTCCTCTTTTAGCGTTTCTAGAACTGTTTTATAACTCACTGACTCTTGTTCAACATCTCTGTTCCTCCGACAATATCTTTCCAGATTATGTGGCTCGCTGCCTCTTTCATCGTCTTAACATTTGTCTAAGAGTAGTTGTATGTTCGCGTATTTGTTTACTTCTTTCCATGGTATAAGATCCCAGCGGATGATTTGATGGTCACTTGAGCCAAACAGTTTTCCAACGGTAACGTTTTGAATCATATTTTCCTCTGTAGTAAAAACTAAGTCGAGTTTGTTTTTGCCTCTGGGGGCTGATTCTACATATTGAATACACAAAATTGTCAGTTATGCACTTGAAAAAAGGTTTTTTACTACAAGTGCTTCTACCATTTCCCATTTTATTTCTGGAAAGTTGAAATTCCTCAATAATAATTTCCCTTCACTTGCCTTTTCTATGCTTCTAACCTTATCCTCATATTTCTCTTTTTGACTTGATGGACATCTATAGCATACTCCAATCCCTAGTTTTTCACCCCCACCCCCCCCCCCTCCACTTTCTTTTTCTCCCTATAAACTTTCATTTGTTTTCCCCACTTTATAAATTATCTTTGATCGTTATATTAACTGAATTTGTGCAGTATAATAAAACGCCACCTCCCTTAGTCTTGTCTCCAACTATCCTATCTTTCCTTAACATTGTATATCCCTCTATTTCAAGTTCACTATCTGCAATGTTCTCATATGTCCATGATTCAGTTAACCCTATTATATCTGGTTTTTCTTCTTCTACATACAGTTCCAATTCGTCTCTTTCATTTACTATGCTTCTCATATTTGCATTAAAACATTTTAGTCTGTAATTTTGTTGTTTTTCAATTTTTGCTTTTGCTTTATCATTTTCATTTTCTGCTTTTCCACTACTTATTTCACACTTCCTTGACCCCAACTCTCCCCTTTGACCACATCCTCTATAGCACCCTATTGTAGACCTATCTTTAGTCTCATACTTGATAGACCTTACTAGTTTAAATTTGTAACACAATGGTTTGACAAATACTTTGCTACAGTATGCTGTCCTATCTCATATAGATGTAAACCTCTCCTGTCTAGCATTATACTTGTGTCTACTTTCCCATCAATAAATTCAATACCCATGTCAACACACATCATCTGTAACCTAAGGATGATACATATTATCTTACTATCTAAATAGTCTGACCCATCTGCTCTCTTTAAAATGCCCATCATTCTGACCTTTCTGAACTTTGTTCCTCAATTGTTTCAACAAGACCCTTGTATCTTTGCATAATTATTTCTGTACCATCTCCCTTGACATTATTAGTTTCTACTAATACCACAACATAACTGTTGCTCTGTCATCTATCCTCTTTATTCTCCCCTCTATGTCCTCAATTGTTGGTCCCACAATGTCCATGTTTAAAACAATTTGTATTGTTTAGACAAATGTCTGCCAACGTCCCTCACCATTGAATCCCATACTACCAATACTGAATCCTCACCTATATTTGCATACTTCTCTGCAAAAATCTCTGCCCTGTTTACTGTTTCCTCATTAGAATCTCCCTTACTTCAATTCCTATTACCTTCTCAACCCATACCTAACTGACAACCCACACCTAACTGACAACCCATACCTAACTGACAACCCCTACCTAACTGACAATGGTTTTATTTTATCATCTCGACTACCCAGCTGCAGCTTCTTTAAAACTTCCTCAATTTTCTCTTATTTCTCTTCTATTTTGATCTGCCTCTTTTCAATCTCCTCCAATCTCTTCTCATCCGTCCAAATATTGCATTCTTTTCGAGCCTGCCTCTTCTACTCTATATACCCTACATATAACTTTTACTTCATCTTCCAACGTTGAATCTAACCCTACACTAGTATAAACTTTGCCGCCATACAAATCACACAATCTGTCCTGACCTCTCTTCGTCGCATTTCGCCTGGTCTTAGCGGCCATACTAATTATGCTATTTATTACCGTTAACCAATAAGTTATACTTATACCTAATACAATGTATACTTGTTATAGCAACACCAAAAAATCAAATGTCGTTGGTATTTACCTTACAATAACTTATCGCTAAATACTAGGCCTACACTAAATTTACACGGTACACTAACTTACAGACTGCTACTACCGCTCACTATATTACACTATTTAATTCTGTCAAGTCACTACTATCTGTTACAACCAGACCACTATATTTGAAAAAAAAACGTATGCTACAGTAAACTACAATTACGTTATTTTTACACAAATTGATTCTCAACACTAATACTTATCTGGAAAATATATAGATCTCGGTACTGTCAATTCGAATCCACGACCATGTTGAACAAATGGAAGTTGAAAAAAAAGCAGGCAGATCAGATGGCAGACAGACAGTCACGTGGAGGACATAAACTCAGATTAGAGATGCAAAGATAGAACCAAAGAACATACAAATACACTAGCAGAAAGTAAAACAGACAGACGGGTACATGATTAGTAAACACAACTTGACAACAGAGAATATGGTAACAAAGGAGAGAAGCCAGAACAAAATGATCGAAACAGATAATAGATCAGCAACGATGGACAATGTCAGGATAAATAAGCATTTGAAAAAAACAAACAAAATATAGGTTGGGGGGGGGGGGGGGCGGGGGGTAGAGATCAAAAAGAAAGACATGAAAGGACTCGCATGCACAACCAGACCTAACTGAACCCATTACACAAACATATTGTCGGTAATGACAAGCAGTCATAAGTATTCCGTGTCGCCTCTCCCCGTTTTTACAAATACCACAAAAAATAGCCTCCCGGAAACACGACACCACCCGATCATTTTTATGACTTATCTGATAAACAGGACACCACCCAATCATTTTTATGACTTATCTGATAAACACGACACCTGTCTGTGTTTTTGTTGTCTTTGGGTCCAGGGGTGGTTTAACATTTGGTCTCGCGTATAAACTTGAACTGGGCAAAACTATGAGACATATCATTTCATGGCCTCTCCAAATGCAGGCCTACTTCTGTCAAGTTTCTAGAGTTTGCGCGTACCAATGACCCTGGAGCAGACTGGATAGGTCCTTGGAAAAGAGCCAGTCACAAATTCCAAGGTGTAGGTGGATCTCTATACGTGTTGCTGCAGAACCCACCGTCGAGTGGTATGCGCTCTAGACTTCACCAATCCACCCCCAGTTTATAGGCTACATGTCTCGTATTTTACTATTTGTCCTTTCATTGATGAAGACCATCTGACATTGCACAGTTGTCCCTTAGTGACGATCTTCCAGGTGGTAGGGAATGCCAGACCTATAGTCATTACTGAGAGAGCAATACTTACAGAAAGGTGATGAGATGGCTGGCGCAGATGTATATGCTACCTCCCAGACAGGACGTGACCATACTGGGACGCCGACACACTGGACCGTCTCCTTTCTGGGATGGTCGAAAGATACTTCAATACCTCCTCTTCGTAATCATGTCGCCTCTAGGACAGCAGACTTTATGCGAGCAAGGACGTCACTTCGGTTACCAAGGTCCGCGCTGCTCTTGCATACCTGGGAAGAGCAGTGACAAGTATGCTACTGGGACGCCAAATAAGTATACAGTCATTACGCATCGTTCAGATCAACATATCATGACCCCATCGTCTAGAACAACATATCATGACCTCATCGTCCAGAACAACATATCATGACCCCATCGTCCAGAACAACATATGACCCCATCGTCCAGAACAGCATATCATGACCCCATTTCCAACTCAATATATTAGGAATTCGAAGTAAAAAGCTAGAGTTGTGAAAGTCCGTGAGGGGCCTTGCCCTTCGTGTGGCACTCATTCAGAAAACATCGTTGCCAAAGTACACCTTCTTTCACATCCCAGCTTCACTGTGTTCCAATGTAAGTGTATACAATGCCAGGTATTAGTGGCACTCATCAGAAGATCCATAATTATGAAATGGAGAGACCAGAACAAAGAAAACAAGCAATACAATGACAGCGTAGACAAGCTTAGCAAAGAGAGGCAGCAATAGATTCTCAGAACGGAAAGTTGCAGACTCAAGGCCTACCTCAACAGAATGGGTCTTAGAGACACCACAAAAACCTATCCTGCAGGACTGCCCCAATTATGCAGACCAAAGAGAGACAGTCTGGCCTGGGGAAGCGACCATGCTCAAAAAGTTGTGTTGGACCGGCGAAGACCTGAAACGAACAGCCTCCACCGTGAACCCCACCTGGCTAGAAGCCTAGCATCTTTTGATAACAGAAGAACAAAAAGAAGTTACACTTATTCGAAATGGCATTCAGGCAGAGGTTTCGACGCTTATACATTATAACAAGACATATCTACATGAAAGGGTGGGGGGTGGGGGTGGGGTGGGGTGTGGTGTTTTGGTAACCTTGTTACGTGGCCAAACCATTTTGGTTTCTGTTTTTGGATTGTAGTCTAACACTGGTATTGTTCCCACAAGTCTCCTGATGTCATTGTTTCTGATCATGTCTCCCTGTTACATCCAATATTTTTCGCAGGCATTTCATTTATGCTGTTACGATGTGTAGTTTTTAATTTGATGTAAATGTCCAGTTTTGGCATTGATAGCACAAGGTCGGGACCAAAATCATGTTGTACTAATTTCTTTTATTAGTTATTGTCACGTGCTTGCAATTAAGTATTGGAGTTAATTGTCCAATGATCTGATTTGCCTTATTGCATTTTTGTTGAATGTCCGCGGTAATTCTTACGTCTGCTGATAACGTGCTCCCTAAATCTTTCACCTGTTTGATTTGCAGTTTTTTCAAGGACGACATTGATGTCTTCGGCTATTCTAAATATTTTCTTGACCCAGTTTTTTCTACACTGATTTTCACGCTGTAATCTTAACATGCTGTATATATTTTATCAATATGCTGTTGCAATTGTATTTCTGAATTTGTTATGACCGCTTGATCGTCAGCGAAAAGATGTTCATTTAAGAGTTCAACAATGTTGCTACCTTCATTTGTGTTGGCTGTTTTACAAATGTAGTCTACATATGTGATGAACAATAAAGTGGATAGGAAATATCCTTGTCGTACTCCAGATTGTTAGCGCGATGGCCTCGCATCTGAGTGGTCCTGGGTTCATTCCCCAGTTGAGGCGGTAATGTTTTTTTCAGACCGCAATGGCTCCCGGATCGACCCAGCCTTAAATGGGTACCGGTTCAGTCCGGGAAGTAAAAGCGGTGAGGGAGAGGAGATGGCTACCGCCCTCATATAGCCGAGCCTTTGAAATGTGAGATCGCTAACACCTCACACCCCTACGGCAGTAATGCTATGGGGTACTTTACATTACTCCAGATTTGACATGAAATTGTTATGAGAGTACGGTTATTGTTCTAACACAGCACTGGCTATCAATGTTACGATTTTTGCATAGGTTAATTAGGTGATCGTTTACTCCATAGTTTGACAATGGATGTTGTCTATCTACCAGACAAAAAAGCGTTTTCTTGATCTCAACATACAGTTCCAGACTGTATTCAGCTGCTTTCTTCACCAATTGTCTGAGAGTAAAAATTGCATTTGTCATTGATAGTGTTGATCTTTTGTCATTGACAGTGTAGATGTCTTGTCATTGACAGTGTTGATGTCTTGTCATTGACAGTGTTGATGTCTTGTCATTGACAGTGTTGATGTCTTGTCATTGACAGTGTTGATGTCTTGTCATTGATATTGTTGATCTCTTGTCATTAACAAAATAGTAATACAGGCTGATAATATTTCCACCCTGTGTACATCAGAAACTTCAAATATCCAATAATTCACGATAAAACATACCAGAAACATCCAATATTTCACGATAAAACATACCAGAAACATCCAATATTTCACGATAAAACATACCAGAAACATCCAATATTTCACGATAAAACATACCAGAAACATCCAATATTTCACAATAAAACATACCAGAAACATCCAATATTTCACGGTAAAACATACCAGAAACATCCAATATTTCACGATAAAACATACCAGAAACATCCACTATTTCACGATAAAATAGACCAGAAAGATTTGTTACTGTGCTGTTATGAAAACCGCTCGTACTATAATATAAGGGTATTTCAACTTACAACGTTTATTTGATTACATTTGGAATTCTTACATCCTGAAGTATGCTTTTGTAGGTGGACGGATGTCCACCTGGTTGTAGTGCTATTCGATTTTCCTCAGAAACCTCACCCCTATAAGAATCAGTCTCGACCTACACGTGGTTGGACAGGCCGCTCGGACACAGCCTGTATTCAGGAACCACGACAAGGACATGAGGTGAGGTCTGGATCAGCGTGTTTCCCTTGACCCGTCAGGCAGGTCTTAGTTTCCTGTGTTTTGTCTATACTTCATATTTAGCTTTATGAAATGACTAGCGTCTCCTGTTACATTTGGAAACTTCATGCCCATTCGAGAAAAACAAGGATCTGGTAGCTTGTACATGGTAAGCACGACAACAGATCTATAAATAGCAGACCGACCACTGACCGTGATAGATTCTATTTGGGTAGTTCTACGAAAACGGATATGCTTGTCACATCTTTTTGAGATAACTATTTGCGCTCAAGAATTTCTTCTCTTCTTCTGCTCTTCGTTTACTTCTTCTTCTGCTCTTCTTTTTCTTCTTCTTCTTCTTCTTCTTCTACTCTTCTTTTTCTTCTTCTTCTCTTCTTTTTCTTCTTCTTCTTCTTCTTCTTCTACTCTTCTTTTTCTTCTTCTTCTCTTCTTTTTCTTCTTCTTTTTCTTCTTCTTCTTCTTCTTCTTTTACTTCTGCTCCTGCTTCTTCTTCTCGTTTGTCTTTTTCTTGTTCTATTTATTGTTCTTCTTGTTCTTCATCATCATCATTATCCTCCTCTTCTTCTTCTTATTCTTCTTCTTCTTCTTCTTCTTCTTCTTCTGTTTCCTCTTCTGCCTTTTCTTCTTCTTCATACGTTGTAATTTAACTTCAACTTATTCTCTAATTTCTTTATTTTAATCTATTTCTGTTGATTCTTTTCTTTTATTGTTTATATACATTCTTCTTCTTCTTCTTCTTCTTCTTCTTCTTCTTCTTGAACTCTATTACTGTTTATTTTCTGTTCCGTCCTGATCTATTTTTGATCCATTGTTTCTGTTGTATATATGTGTGTGTGTGTGTGTATATATATATATATATATATGTGTGTGTGTGTGTGTGTGTGTGTATGGGTGCGTGCGTATGTGCGCGTGTGCAAGCAAGAGTGTGTGTGAATATAAAAGTTGTGGAAAGATAGACATGTTTGTACACGTGAGATGGAGGCCTTGTTTTTGTTCGAAGCTACATTCTGAGTTGAGCGAACTCTGAAAGTTTCTTTGGTAGCGGGTTACAGTGGCTTTTCTTATATCCCGACGTGAAATGGGAAGGTGGACGTTCAAGTCGACATCTGACAGAGCGTACGAAGACGACGTCTGACAGAGCGTACGAAGACGACGTCTGACAGAGCGTACGAAGACGACGTCTGACAGAGCGTACGAAGACGACGTCTGACAGAGCGTACGAAGACGACGTCTGACAGAGCGTACGAAGACGATTACGATATCAAATCTATCAGCTTCAGCAAATAATGAACCAGTTGAACCTCCAATAATTTGTTGAAGGCCATATACAGTTTATTGATTTACACATAATATATTCGTAAGCCCACTTGAAAGCCTCCATTGTACGTTAAAAGCTACTTGATCTAAATGACTTTACAAATCCCCATATACGCCCACTCCCATCCACACAAGCCCCTCTCTATGTCATCTATTGAGGATCAAATCCCCATATACTTACATAAACATGTAAGTCTACCAGCATCATCTAGCGTCTGGACAAAAACAGAACAAAGTACAGATGCAGTTGTAACTAATATCCATTTGTCAAGCTTTGAACTTGGCTAATCCAAGGTCATGTTTCTGTTTCTCCACTCATATTACAATCTTCTTTTCCACGAAGAATTTCTCTACATCTCCTAGTTGCATCACGCGCCTTACAAATGGGGGTTTTACCCGTTCGTTCACCTGGATTAATATATTCTTAGAGTAAGGTAGGTCCTAAATAGTTTACCTGCGTTTGCTCATTTCGTGTAATGGGTGCGTTCCGGTAAACCAACACGGACAGGACGTATCCTGCTGCTGGTCTGACGTAATAGGATAAGGGGGTGGCTTGTAGAAATCTGCCTTTTTTTCTAATGTAATTTAATGCAAAGTAATCTAAATCAATGTAATGTAATCTAATCTAATCGAATACATTATAGCTTAATCTAATCTAATCTAATCTAATCTAATCTAATCTAATCTAATCATGTCTAATCTAATCTAGTCTAGTCTAGTCTAATCTAGTCTAGTCTAGTCTAGTCTAGTCTAGTCTAGTCTAGTCTAGTCTAGTCCCACCTCACTCGATTTGAAATAATACGTTCTAATTTATTTGATCTAATATATTCTAATTGAATTTGATCTAATCTAATGTAATGTTAATTTGTGTTATCTAATCTACGATAATTTAAGCTAATGTAGGCTAATGTATATAACATGAAAAAATGTAATCTAGTGCAATATAATCGTATCTAATATGTCATCCTACGACTTTATTCCCATTGATGGCTTAGTTGACGGGTTTTTAGGCTGAGAACTAAAGGCCGCTTCGCCACGGCTGTCCACACGCCATGTGCTGGACATGTTTGCTTATTTCACCTCCAATAGAAAACAACATATCCCTTACCTAACCAATGATTCGATCGGCTGTCATACTTGTCAACAGACAGACATCCAAGCCATTCAGATGCGCGCTCCTAGTCAAATCTAATGTAACGGAGGATAATCAAATATAATCTAATCTAACCGAGTCTGATCTAGTCTAATTTAACCTAATATATCATAATCTACTCATCTCTAGCATAATCTAATCTAACCCAGTTTGAAATGATCTAGTCTAATCTAACCTATTATAATTTAGTTTAATATAATGTAATCTAATTTACTATCTAATTTAATATAATGTCTTCTAATTTCATCTAATTTATTCGAATTTCGTCTAATTTCATCTAATTTCATCTAATCGTATATAATCATATATAATCATATATTTAAACTAATCTAATCTAAACTTACTTGCTCTAATCTAACCTAACTTAAACGTATTTAACATAATATAATATAACCTATTTCAAATGTGATATAATGTGAAATAACTGCAATATAATGTAGTGTTGTCTAATCTATACCAATCTAATCTAACCTAGCATAACACAATCTAAACTAATTAATATTCAACATTAAGAACTTAATCTAATATAAACTAAAACAATACATTATAATATAATCTTACATAAATCTAGACCTATCCGGTCAAACAATCTAATCCTACTTAGCTTCTTTATACTGGTTTAGAATACTCTGCAGAGTCTGTATACAACCAGTTTTATTTACATTACCCTGCTCTTTCTTGTTCTTCTTTGCGTTCAGGATCTTTTGGTCATGCTATATTTGCAGGCCAGTTGCCATGATGAAGTCTGTAGTCTTCACCAGGTCGGAGCGGCTGCCCCACAGCTTTTGTCTCAGCTCCGCACCCTCTGGCCAGGTCTGCCTCTCATTTCCTTATAAATTGGGCATTCCTGTAGAATATGCTAAGGGTTCTGGCATCCTGTTCCACATGGGCACTCATCGGTGTGTGAGATCTTCAGTCGGTAAAGATGTTCTAGTAGTCTGCAGTGTCCAGTTCTCAGGCGAAATAAGGTAGTTTGTTGATTTCTTTTGAGTTGGTAAATTGGGTCTGGCGTACTGCTTATGTTTCTGTCTTCTCTCCATTGTTGTATATATTGATTTCTGATGATACTCTTGATTTCTCTGTATGGTACTCGATGATTAAATGGTGCCTTTTTGCTGCCATCTTTTGCCAGAGCATCAGCTCTCTCGTTTCCCGTGATTCAGCAATGGGAGGGTAGCCACTGGAGCGCTATTGTTGAGGATCTCTGGAGTTTTCCTAGTTCCGTTCTGATCTCTGATAACAGTGGTTCGTTATTTGTTTTTTGTATTGTCTCTAATAGTACTCTGCAGTCCGTGAATACATCTAATTTTGTTGGAGGTTGCCTTTCTGTTTGAAGTATTCTCAGTGCTCGCAGGAAGGCCATCGATTCTGCTCTGAGGTTTGTGGACAACTTTCCTGTTAGGAGGGCTCCTTCTGTTATATTTCCACTTTTGTGTCTTATGAATATGCCTCCTCTCCCGTTTCAGCATGCCCCCTCTGTTGAACCATCTGTGTACACCTGTGTCCATTCCTTGGTATTATATTTCTCCTCAATCATTTTTGTGCTAAACTTTTCAGCTCGTGGACACAGTGTTTGTATTTTCTTCTGATTCCTGGGATCTCTGTATTTATTTCGATGTTGTTTATGTTGCAGTTTGGCTCTTCATAGTTAATAAGCATTTCTATTTCTGTAGGTTGGTTGAGAATTTGTTCTCCATATTTTTAGTGTAGGTGGTCGGATATATGGATGAAGCTGGTTCTCTTTAGCCTATTTTTTAACTGGGCGTTTCAGTTTCTTCTTCTTCTTCTTCGTACGCAGTCAGACAGTAACCATTATTTTTTCGAAAAAAGCGGCGGTCATCCTGAGGCTGTCGCCGCCACTGCCATAGAGCTTGTCTTGCAGTTCCACTGGTGATGGCCACATCTGCTCTCTCTGATCCTCGTATGTCGGGCAGTTCTGCAGCAGATGTTCAGCGGTCATTTTACCAGTACCGCACGGGCATTCGTCGGTACCACCTATCTTCAATTTGTTGAATAGGTGGTACCTCAGTCTATTGTGGCCAGTGCGAAGTCTGAAGACAACGACCTGCTCTCTTCGGTTCAACTGGTAATAGGCATCGTTTTTTGGGCGTTTCAGTTTGAAATGTATGGGATGACCAGGCATACGTAGCATCTTTTCACTATGTGTCAGCACTCTTTCCCATCGTCTAGTATTTAGGGGTCTTATATTTGTGTATGTTTTCATTTTCTGGATTGGTGTAGTCTTCATTCTTCCTGTTATTATTCTTAAGCCCGAGCTTTGAATTTTGTTTAGGCGTTCCATGTTTGTTTTTGATGCTGGGGTCCAGGCTATCATGCCGTATTCAAGTACTGGTCTGACTGTGCCAGTGTATACATTTTAAAGGATGTTGCTATTTGCACCCCAGCTTGTTCCGGCCAGCTTCTTCATGAGGGATAGTTTTCTGGTTGCTTTTTGGTCTATCTCCTGTATGCGTTCCCTCCATGTCAGTTTCTTGTCCATTTTAACTACAGCCAATGCTCGTAAAACTCACCAGTCTATAATTTGTTGGATCTGATTATTTGCCATTTTTGAATAAATACTTCTGCATCTTTCCAATCCCGTTGGAACAATGCCTTGTGCAAGTGATTTAGCTAGCGTTCATTTTGTATCTTTTCTATAGTTATTACTACACATACAGATACACACACACTCACACACACTCACACACACTCACACTAACATATACACTCACACACACATACATACACACACACACATATATATTTCAGCCATTGGCCGTCGGTGCTGTTTTGAATAAGTAGCATCTGGACTCCTTTCAATTCAGAGGCACTGAGTAATATCGATGAATAATTATTTGAAGTGAATACACGCAGTAAAGAGTGGGAGAGAGGGAGACAGTCAGTCAAGCAGAGAGAAGTAGATGCCAAAGGTTACAGAGGGAGAGTCAGAAATGAAGTAAAGTGAAATAGGTAGAGTGTGAGAAAGTAAAAGGTTAGAGTGACAAAGTAAATGAACATAATAATGAGAGAGAGAAAGAAAGATAGAAAATAGAGAGAAACAGCAAGAGTGAAGTATAGAACGTGTTTAAGGGACAGAGATAGTGTAGGAAAGAGAGTGAGAGAGAGAGAGAGGGAGAGAGAGAGAGATGGAGAATGACATAGAAAGGCATAAAAAAGTGGGAATTAAAGAGGGAGAGATAAATAGAGAGAATTAGAGAGAGACAGAGAAAGAGGATGAGGATTAGAGAGAGAAAGACAGTGAGAGAGTTAGAATACGCAGAAGGGACAAGCTGGACAGACACAATATTTGACAACAAATGTCTTGTTAGATTATTGAGACACATGACAAGGAGATTACCTGAGACAGGTGTGTCTCGTCGGCAAGTTCAGGGGAGAGCACTGTAATAATGGTAATAGAGTTGATATTTGAGGATTTCATCTTTTTTAAATCGAAGGCATTCTATTTTCAACTACAGACAGTCCGTTTGGTTATATCAGGGCAGCTAAGCCATACAAAATAGCTGCATCCATGAGTTCGGTATTTACAGTTCTGCAACATCTTGGCTCGGATGACCATTTCAGGTTATTATCATGTCGCAGAGTAGCTAGAACACCTGCATTCTATAGCCCATGTAACGGGTTCGTTTGACGGAGAAATAGGCTGTAGTTTACTCAGCTATAAATCGAGAATTGGCTTATTGTTTTATGCTGTTGCACATCGCAGGCGAAGATGATTTACAACGGAGTAACAGAGCCGTTGCCCTCTTGCCGACAAGACTTGCACTGCGCTGGACAGCTCTGGCCTTAACAACGATACCAGCTTTCAATTTGCAAGTCCACTACTCGTTTAGAACGAAACCTTATACAACACTATGGTTGCCGAACTTTGCTATACTGCCTGCTTTAACTGCATCTCGAGACTGAGAGCTTCCCGATACGGAAACACCGCACAGTCTTCCTACCTCTAGTCTTCCATACAGGACACAACCAAACATAGTCTGATTCACTTGTTTGTAGGTGTGACAAGTGGAAACCTCTGCACAGACACTGCGACTTGGGAGCCCCTTCTCAAAAACTGGAAACGTGCCAAACGATTTTTGAAAAGAGTACCTCGGACTAACAGAGAATTCATGACATTGTGTAAGGAAACTCATCGCAGTCTACTTCTGATCAAAGGTAAGGCTAATTGCTAAGGTTTTAACCAAGCCGCAGTGTCTGCATCCGCCGGTTCACAGTCAGGTCTGATCTCTGAGACTTTACCCGGACGGCAGTGGCAGGTTCACAGTCAGGTCTGATCTCTGAGACTTTATCCCGGACGGCAGTGGCAGGTTCACAGTCAGGTCTGATCTCTGAGACTTTATCCCGGGCGGCAGTGGCAGGTTCACAGTCAGGTCTGATCTCTGAGACTTTATCCCTGACGGTAATGTCTGCTGTGGCAGGTTCACAGTCAGGTCTGATCTCTGAGACTTTATCCCGGGCGGCAGTGGCCGGTTCACAGTCAGGTCTGATCTCTGAGACTTTATCCCTGACGGTAATGTCTGCTGTGGCAGGTTCACAATCCGAATAATGTAAATGAATGAGCTTTTCATAATATACTTCACCAGTTTCTGCGTGTCGCTGTATCTAAGTCTGTTTAAACGGAACATTCAGTTGTTATTGTTCCATTTGTTGCCTTTTCTTAACTGACACTTTGCTAGTTGTCTCTGTGGTTAGTCGATGCTCCAGCTCATTCCTATTTTCGCACCATAGCATGATGTGGAGTGAACTAGTCATGTGAATGCTTTTGCCCGGCTGACCAGTTCGTTGTTGTTGTGGTTTCTGAGATGCATTAATTCTGAATCATTGACAGTAAGAAACATCTTGTTCCTGATATAGAATCTGATTTCGATATAGGACCAACTGGATTCAGAAAGGCCTTAACCTCTCGGCGGGGCGTGTTAAAATTTAAAGGATACAGAACACGGACATGACAAAACAGAAAGTATACATCTGTAATCTTTTGTTTTTAAGTTCAGTTATTTGTTAACAAACTGTAATTTTATTTTAAAACAATTTAAAACCTCATTAGGACTTGGGATTCGAACTAAAAGTTTCACATGCACACTATAGGGACGTTGCAGAAACACACTGCCATTATTGCTAAAACATCTAAAGCATCGATGGAAAACAAGCAATGTGATTGAGCATTTCAATGATAGTTTGTAAAGCACTTGTTTTCCACGGGAATAGTAGTGGGTTCAAACCCCGCACCGACTAGATCCATTCTACCAAGCTATAAATAGGTACACACATTGATAAGGAAAACACTATGCGAGAACGAGAATTGGTAACTCCATTCCATGTTCACTAACAGCTGAGACTACTTCAACGACATCTAACACTTCCTTCTCTACGGCAGTGGCTTTGTCTTTATAACGTCAGCATGCTTCCCTGTGGCCTAGCATTCTGGAATACCGGCCAAAGTCACTAAGCAGGAGATGAGATTCATACATATGTGTTCATTCCTATCGAAATTACACATGCACACACACACACACACACATACACACATACATAGACCATACTGTCGACCTAGAACAAACAAGTCATCACCAGTGATGATCACTTTCTCTGTTCAACTATTTGGAACAAGTCCGTTAGTACATGGGCGTGCACTGGAGAGTCATATGCGTGTCTGGACAAATCTTGGACAGTGTGGGTGAGAAATGTTTGCTTCATTTCAAGGTTTTATTTCACAAGCTGTCCTAGCCTGTCTCCTTTGTTCATCTGCCGTCTTTCTGGATGTCTCGCACAACGCTGAACCTTTACGTACATGTGTTCGTCACATGCTTGTCTCGCATAGTTACGTCAAATGGTTTAGTTTTGCACAACAGTTTTCCAGCTATCAGGCCCTAACTGTACCAAGACTTTTAGTGAAGTGTTAGGCGTGTTGTTGTTGCTTAGATGTTTGCCTCACTAGTTTCTACTGGCGGAGGCGCGCCATTATCCACCCCAGACCGTAGTCCATTGGGCGATACCAGGACGCATAAACCAGTGCTTGGATGCATGTGTGCATCTGTATGTACCTATACTAGGTTTGTGCGCCCTCAGAAGCTAGCCCAACCAAAGTGCGATGGAAGGGCGTCACCATAAGGGCGCGTGTGACAGTTGTGCAAGAGTGTGACTGTAGGACAGAGTCAAATGAAGCAGAGTGAGGTGAGAAGAGAGAGAAGTGTTAGGCGTGTTTTTGAATCGTTACTTTTAGCCACCATGAGATCGCTTACTCTTCTGAATTTCGCCGCAAAACAGCACGTCTGACACAAGCGGATCTGGGAAGCGAATCGCAAGACCTGGCTAGCGAATTCGTGACCGCGTCAAAATAATATTGATGCTAAGGATACCAGCCATGACCTACTGCAGTATCCGGCATCAACTGTAGAACACACACACCCACACCCACCAACACACACATCCACCCACACACACACGCACGCACGCATGCACACACACACACACACACGCATACATAGACCCTACTGTCGACCTAGTACAAGCAAGGGACAATGGTCGTTTCAAATTGAAGTAACGCAATATTCACTGAAACAAATAGAACTAATGAGACCAATATATAAACAAAGTAAATACAACATTCACAGAAACAAGGAATATACTAGTACCGCTATTTAAAGTAAAAGTTACATTTTGGTATTAACAAAACAGTCATATAAAGGTTATTGTGTGACCTCTCATCGGTGATATTATCTACCAATTTGCCTTGATCGATCTAAGTCTATACGCCAGCACAATTGCAAGTAATTGGTACAAGATAACAGTTGCAGGTATTTGGTACAAGGTAACAGTTGCAAGTTTTTGGTACAAGTTAAGTGGACATTGAAATATTTGTTGGGTCTCTAGTTAGCATAATACCGTAGCTCATGTCTTTCTTTGCTGTAAGGTTCAACCATAACCTGTAAATCCACGGTTCGACTCCGGATTTCTCATTTCGGTACCTTATTGTCTACTATCTGGAGCGTATGTTTTCCAAGTGATTAAAACATACGAGTGACTGTCATTCAGTAACAGCAGTTTTATTAATTACATTTTTACAAGAGCGTGAACCAGAAAGTCTGTTTTCCGACATAGTCCCCGTACCTGGTAACACCCTTTGTTCATCTGTCCATTAGCTTGAGGATGTCCAACCCACTTTGTTCATCTGTCCACTAGCTTGAGGATGTCCAACACACTTTGTTCATCTGTCCATTACTAGCTTGAGGATGCCCTCTAGGAAAAAAAGTATGTTGGTGTAACCTTTAGCTAATTTGACACAGTCTACATTACCTCGTTCACATCTGCCTTGGAATCCATCTGCTACACACTTTCCTAAAACGGAAGTCATCATGTACAAGTCTGTGCAAAGCGCCGTGACTCATTTTGAAGTCTACGGCTATTTCATCGACAGTGACTGTGACTTGCATGTTGCAACGTACTAATTGGAGGATCTGCTGTTTCACTGTGTCAGTTGCCACGCTTGCTGGTCTTCCACGCCGCTGTTCATCAATGACGTTTTGTCTTCCGTTTTGAAATCTTTCTACCCATTCATACACTCTCCTGTGACTCAAACATCTTTCTACCCATTCATACACTCTCCTGTGACTCAAACATCTTTCTACCCATTCAGACACTCTCCTGGGACTCAAACATATTTCTACCCATTCATACACTCTCCTGTGACTCAAACATCTTTCTACCCATTCATACACTCTCCTGTGACTCAAACATCTTTCTACCCATTCATACACTCTCCTGTGACTCAAACATCTTTCTACCCATTCAGACACTCTCCTGGGACTCAAACATATTTCTACCCATTCATACACTCTCCTGTGACTCAAAAATCCTTCTACCCATTCATACACTCTCCTGTGACTCAAACAACCGTCCCCATACTGAACCCTCATTTTCCGGAAGATTTCAGAAGGTTTCACACGCTTTGACCACAAACAACGAATAATATCTCGTTGTTCCTCCGCTGTGCTAATCGACAATGACTGGCCATGTTTTACGCTATATTGCACATGCTGCTGTATCCTCACAATCCCTACATTAAGTATTGCTAAAGAGCTATTTTATGTAAGGAAACAGGATTTTCTGTTGTACATACTGTTCCAAGCACTTTATAATACAACTTAATGACTGCCTCACGTATTTGCCATTGTGATTATTGCAGTTACCTTGTTTATTTACCAGCCTGAACTTTCTATTTTTTCCGTTGCGTAAGAAATTAGCTAGATTTTGGTCACAGCACAAGCTAAAACAACGAATGTTGGTCAACCAGGATGCGCGGTTTTGGATTTTTGTCATGCGTATTTTTATCCTTTCCGGATTCGTGTTGCAAAATATTACAGGTATAAAATGAGCGAGCATTCAACCGGGCCCAGTTGATCACAGGTCATATAGAAGATCACGATTTTGAGGCAAGCTTCGGAAATCGTGAAACTCTACATTTCTCACAAAATCAAGTATGTATATTTGTTCACTGGAGTCTCTTGAGAAGCGTTTCTCAACTTTCTTCTTTTAAAATTGAGTAACACTTTCAACGATATTCAAATCTAGAGAAAGCCTCGCAAAAAATGCATTTTTTTTTACCTTTAAATCGAAATGATTCGATCAGTATATTGAAAACAAAATAATTTACTTTGTTCTTTTGAAATTACTTGATGTTCGTTTCTCAGCTTTTAAAAAAATATTCTATTTAATGCTATATAAAAAATAAACATTTATTGACAATGTTGAGAAATAATGCTGCTATCAAACATCGTATGTCAAAGCTGAACGAATATAAAACATATCATATATATATCAGTAACTTATGTAGTTGCTCGGTCTGTGTCTACAATAGAGATATGAGTTTAAGGTGAAAAAGATACAACTTTTAAACTAATTCAATTAGTCTTGTGGAAACTAGAGACATTTCCAGACACCCTAGGTTAGGCGGTTCCATTGAAAACATGTCTTGACATTATGTTCGACGTACTTTATCGTTGAAAGATTTGTCCTCGTCGGTTTATTTTTGATATATTAGCAACGAGTTTATGGTTCACGGGTTGGTTGAAAGTTTATGTATGGACTGGGCATATTATTAGATATGCGAGTTATGTCGTCACGGGTTGGAGGCCGTCTTTCCTAGCTCATCTGTGTCGATGTTATTTCAATTCATTCTTCTGTGGCTTGTCTTTAACTCCATCAATACACAATTCTCTTGGTCTTCTTCTATCTCTACATCCTTGCGTTGTTTGTTCGGTTGACGAGTAAACATGCTAGCAGACTTTATAATGAGTGTGTCTGTTTTTCACATCTTCACTCCAATGTAAATCGAAGGCTTCCCCTACAGCTGTATAAAAAAATATTTTTTCGAAGCATTTGAAATCATTACATTTTCCCCACATGTTTGAAGTATTTGTAATCATTACATTTTCCGCACATGTTTGAGACATTTGAAATCATTACATTTTCCGCACATGTTTCAAACATTTGAAATAATTATATTTTCTACACATGTTTGACGCATTTGAAATCATTACATTTTTCGCATATGTTTTAACTACCAAAGCACGAAACCAAGCTTTTGCAAGAGTTAATTATAGCGGCAATATTTATTAACATGATGCGATAGCTAGCTCCAAGGACAACCCCCTTTTACTTGATTTTACGTCATGTCTGGAGTTACAGTCGTCCTATTCGTTTCACATTGGTTAGCTTTCGATTACGTGGATTTTATTTTTTGTCAGAAAGCAGGTGTAAGCTTTTGATAGATCGGAACCGGAGTGTGTACAGCAAGTGGGCTTCTGAAACAATCATTGTTCACACTTTTACCAATTGCTGAGAGAATGGCTGATAACCTATTGGTTTGCCTGAAGCGCAGTGATTTCGATTATGAAAAACGAGATGTCACAAAATAAGCCCATAATTGCGTTTTCTGTTCACATACAAACACTCAGGTTTGTTGTTGACCTCTCACTATTGTATATATATTGAAACTTCTCGTTTTTCTTCTTCTTCCTCTTCGTCTTCTTCTTCTTCTTCTTCTTCTTCTTTTTCACCTTCTTCCACTTATTCCTCTTCCTCTACCTCTTCTCCTTCTTCTTCATCTTCTTCTTCCATTTCTTTCTTTTCCAGTACCTCTTCTTCTTCCTCTTCTTCTACCACTTCTTCGTCTCTCTTCTTCTTCTTCTGCCTCTTCTTCTTGGTTTCTGTTCCTTCTTCCTCTTCCTTTTTGTATTTCTTCTTGTTCTTTACTCTAGCCGGAGTACAGATCTAGCAATACAGTTGTCCCTTTAGAAAACCTTCTCCTAAATTGATGATTTTGGAAGGAATTTCTTTAACACGATAAGTTTACTATATTCAAGCACACCCTTCTTTATTTACCTTTTTCCATCTGCCAAGAGGTGCAATGGCCCTATCGTTTTCTCGCCAGCAAAGAGCCGCGGGATTTATCCAGGGATTATGCTAGGTATTGTAGCTACTTACATTCTCTGTGCGGATAGTGTAACTGTATCCATGTGCATGGGCAGAACAAGATAAGCCAACCTGTCCAAATACTCTCAGCCAAATTGATTGGCTCGTTGTTTCATTAAAAGTGAAGGACATGGCCACCACTACATATGGCCACAAGTACACTGACCTCCATTTCAGGAAGTCGGTATCACAGAATTTGCAACGGCCATTTCAATACCGGTGGTTTATGCTGATGTTGCTAGGCTCATGCACCAACTTATTCCAATACATCAATCAATCAATCAATCAATCAACAATAATCTGTCAGTTCCTATTCGATCACAAGTTTTCAAGGAATACACGGTATGTTCTCGTGGGCTATTACCATCGATTATAACTCTATTTATGATATCCCTGTTTTCGTTATGTTTGTCTGGTGCTGTCTTTTCTATGTGTGGTTTGGTCTGCTTCTACGCCTTTTGGTTTGGTGATTCCACAACAGATACTGTCTTATAATGCGATCTAATAGTTTACTTCAAGCGTGTCCTACACAATGCCAAGGAGAAGCAACTCCATCTGCAACGCTCCTAAGATTTCTGATATCGTTCCAACACACAATTTCACACAATTTCAATATCTATATTTTGCGAAGGAACCCATTTATGAAAGTCTGTATCTCTCTCTGCCAGAGTGGGTCCAAAAAAAACCAAACAGATTAGGGACACTGCTAACTTCAAAGTATTTCGTCTGAGATAACTAACGAAGGTTTTGCATGGGGTTGGCAACCCACCGTGGATAATATCTGGATTCAAGCTTCCTGATAAGATATTTAGGGTAAATCACATGCACTGTTGGACCTTTAATCCACAGAATGGCCTTAATCTATTCAACTCTGATACTACTAAGATGTGGTCTGTTTCTATAATGAAAAATGTAAATGATAGGTGATCAAATGACAGACACTGCGTCAGGGAGGGAGTGTTAGTGGCTTCATACTAGGCTCTAGCATTTCGTTTGTTTGAGGGTGTCTGACCCCGTTAGAGACTATCCATTTAAGCCACAGCCATCTTCCTTGTGTCTCCAAAAGCAAGGATTACATTTTTTAAATTTATTATTAAAAATGTTCTAAATTTATTTTAAAAAATGTTTTAAATTTATCATTAAATGTTTTAATTTATTATAAAAATGTTTTAAATGTGATATAAACAATTTTTTAAATTTAATATAAACACATTTTTAGTCGGTCACATCGTTTCAAAAACGGAGTATACTTTCTGTGTATTTCGCCTTACTCTACAGTGCATTCACGAATCTAATTAATGGGTTAACTACGCGCAGGGTAATTGGTTCGTGAATCCACCCACATTCAAGTTTGGTTTGTGGGTCGGGCCTTTAGCCACCAGTCTACGTCTTCCCCCCACCTTACAAATCTTCGAAGCATAGATTGACATTCAGAAACCATGACGGGCATCAGTAAAGAGGTCCCAGATAACCACATCAGAGTCAAAGTCACTTCCGCAGAGCGTGTCAGGACCGGATATCTGATCCCTTCGCTTTGTCCATGGAAACATATTCTAGCAATTCTGCCACACAGGCATTCACAAGGGTTACTTAATTATAAAAGAGGTAAAGCTGGTTCTCTTGCATAAATACTGTCGTCGAAGATGGAGTGTTAGAGAATGTTGTTCTTGGTCTCTAATACTTTTATTTTAAAGGGTCAGCTTTGTTACTCCCCATTTTGTCTTCACAATCAGTGATTTTTGAACTATTTACAGGTAAATTATAACGTTTATCTGTCCGCCAAGAAATTACGAATTCAAATAAAATTAATCTTAAGATTTCCCGAAGTATCACAATTGGATGATCCGGCCATACTCGGCAGATGCGAAACGACAAGACACGAACCTTCAGTACTTTCAACAGCATGGTTGTTCCAGCTGTGGTACACAGCTGCAAGCTATGCAGCTTAGGAAAACCAGATGTAGTGAAGATTCCGGTTGCCCAAATGAAGAATTTAGCAAAAACCATTGACGATATCTCTATCACACCGAATCCACAACACCAAAATCAGACGAAAAATCACATCCAATTTCGTCGTAGGTACAGCGCTGTTAAGAAATAGCAGGTGGCCAAACATGCTATGCGCATGCCTGACAATAGATGGACACGGAAATTTACATCCTGGTGATCTGACAAATTTAAGCGTCCACAGATGAGATAGAAAGATGTCTAGAGTAAAAGCCTTGGTCCAAGATGGTACTTCAAAACATGAGACCGACGTCAGCTCAATCAATGTTTTGGTTACATGGGATTATATACTTATTTTGTCTGATTGAATACCATGATTAAAAACTACAGATTTGCAGCTGAGTAGACTTGCCCGTGTAAATCTTAATACACGTGCACTATGGAGAAAATAACAGGTCTTCTGCACTTAAAATTATATGCTTTAAATGGCAGCTGGTGAATAGATTGCGCATGGGAATAGTACACTGCAGAAACTATTACTAGAAGAGAGCACAAAATGCGTGAAGATATTCCTCTTTTAGCGAGCTACAGGTGATAGCCCTGTGCTCTACAAGTTGGGACATGTATAACAAGGGAGAGAAGATATGAGACCCCAGAAAGGTTGTATATGTGTGGGAGTATCGCTTAGGGTGTCCAGAAATGAAGTTGTTTGTGAGTTTCATTTACTTCCGGGATGAGATAATGTGTAGGTGGGCTGGGGTTACCATAAACCGGCTTCGTGGGATCAATACCTCAGAGAATGGCGACCGTCTTGATCAGGGCCGGCGTTGTCACTTGCAAGCTGTGTGGGCGAATACCGCAGGAGATGATAATCTTTCCCTGGGCTGGTACTACCAATAGATCAACTAGGTGAGCGTTTACTTCAAACTTTTAGCATATGAGTTATAGGGTACTTACTTTCCATGTCCTAGGCAATACTTCACGTTTACTGATAAGGTGAAGAACTAGTAATAATTTATGCGGCAATTAATATTTTTTTGACAGCTTTAATAAATTAAATAACCAATAGAGAATCTGCGTGGGCATGGTTATGGTAAGGTGGGAAGATATTTGACCTAAATGAATAAAAGACAACATTTGCGAGGGAAAAGTGCATGATGTGGTCGGGACTGAAATAGCAAGTGTAAATACATTTTAATTTCTGCGTAGCGCAGTGGTTAGCGCGCTGGCTTCGCATCTGAGGCGGTAATGTTTTTTTTTCAGACCGCAATGGCTCCCGGGTCGACCCAGCCTTAAAAAGGTACCGGTTCAGTCCGGGAAGTAAAAGCGGTGAGGGAGAGGAGATGGCTACCGCCCTCATATAGCCGAGCCTTTAAAATGTGAGATCGCTAACACCTCACACCCCTACGGCAGCAATGCTATGGGATACTTTACTTTTACTATAATTCAAATTTTGAGCAATTCGGCATTTTCTTATCTATACGAGGAAGATGATTGAAAATGGTTGTTTTATGGATTCTAGTAATATAAAATCAATTTTGAACATTAATCTAGAAGTGCATTGTCGGTGTTCAATCATACATATAAGTGTTTGATGTCTAGCAGTCAAAATATCTTAATAAGGTATGCAAAACCAAACGGCCTGCTCTTACAAGGTGCGATCAATGTCGATACAAATTCTGGAGGTGATGGCACCTTTTGGGAGTGATGATACCTGCTGGTGAGGAGGGAATGATACATTCTTAAGGCGATGTTACCTTATTTTACTTATGGTATCTTTTGGAGCGGATGATACCTTCTGATGATGATTGTACCTTCTGGGGAGGATGATTCCTTCTGAAGGTAATGCTACCTTCTGGAGGTGATGTTGCGTTCTGAGGATGATATGCCTTCTGGAAGGGATACCTTCTTATGATGATTGTACTTTCTGAAGGGGATAATACCTTCTGGAGGCGATAATGCCTTCTGGAGGCAATGATACCTTCTTGATTTCTTAAGGGGATATACCTTTTCATGCTCATAGTACTTTCTAGAGGCGATGGTACTTTCTGGAGGTGATGATACCTTCTGGTGGTGATGTTCAATTCTGGAGGTAACGATACCTTCTCGTTATGATACCTTCTGGTATGGATGATACCTTCTGGTGAGGATTATACCTTCTGGTGGGGGTGATACCATCTGGGGGTGATGATTTCTTATGGTGAGGATTATACCTTCTGGTTGAGATGATACCTTCTCGGGGTGAAGATATCATCTAGAGACGATGATAGCTTCTTGATTTTGAGGTGATATACTTTTTGGAGGTGATGATACCTTCTGGTGGTGACGATACCTCCTGGAGGTGATGATATCTTCTGGTGGTGATGATACCTTCTGGAGGTGATGATACCTTCTGGTGGTGATGATACCTTCTGGTGGTGATGATACCTTCTGGTGGTGATGATACCTTCTTGTGGGGATTATACCTTCTGGTGGTGATGATACCTTCTTATGGGGAGTATACCTTCTGGTGGTGATGTAACATTCTGGAGGTGAGGCCCCTACCATAGATCTAGTAACAAAACTTCCTTTTCAGGACAACGGAAGCGGGAGGAACAAATAGAAACATCATAGACTATCAAGTCCTACGCCGTCTGGCGCCACTTACATTTGGGGGTTAGATGCAGGAGTGGTGAACTCGTTAGTTCAACCTACTTACAACCATTTGACTTCAGCCCCTGACACAGTCGTCTGATCTTGATTGATCACGTCAGGACACTACATCAAATATTTGTATCCAGATCTAGCTGTCATGCCCCGTTTTCAAATTGTATTACAAGAATGAATATGAACATGTGGGAACAGATAATTGCAGGGCTTCTTGATTTGGATTATATGAACCACGATAACTCTGTAAGAGAAGAATATTCAGACTTTATTAAGTGACATCTCATATTCAGTAATAAAGTATGTTTTATGTTCAACTTTAAATTTAGTCACCTGTTCATTAATAAGTTACACAGAAGATTGGCTTATAACTATTCCTCAGATTAAGTTACACATTTAATCAAATAAACCACGGGTACATCAAGTCAATCTTGGAATAAGGATATCATATATCCGAAATAAATCTGTCCTTGGAAAAATTGTTGAAACTAATGAACCAGACATGCAGTTCAAATTCAGTATTTGTTGTTTATTCTCAGAATGGCCTGGTTTGAGGCATTCAGGAACGAGCATGGCTTCGCTTCGTACAACGACAATAGAACGCCTGTTACATATGATATTCCACTTCTCACTGTGACCTACTTATGCGTCTTGGTGTCCATAGCAACGCTAATAGCGACACTTGGAATTCGGGGAAGGGAGGTAAGGTTCTTGTTATTGTTGTTTGGGATGTTGTTGTTGATATTAGGTTTGTTTATTCTGTAGTTTAAAATGTTAAAGTAGAAGTAGACAAGAGATTACCGCGTGTGTCTAGACTCGGACCAATGGGAATTGAGAAAATACAAAAGTTTAAATGTAATTTTACAAAAGAAGAACAACAACAACAACAAAAACTACAACAACAAAGGATGCCATACCTTGTCATCAAGAACGTGATGTATCTGTAGATGCTGTATCTCTGACATTTCTCTTCTAAACTTAAATGTACTCATTGGTCCCTTTTTCACTCCAGCCGGAGTATAGTGCACTGATACAATTGGCCTCCCTTCGTGTTTTAGCAGTGGTGTGTTCTATATATGTGTGCGTGCGTGCGTGTGCGTATTTGTGTTGTGTGCTTGTGTGTGGTGTTTGTGTGTGTGGTGTGTGTGTACGTGTGGGTGCGCGTGCGTTCGTCCGTTGTGTGGTTATGTTCTAAATGAATAGTTCTTTTAAATTATAATAACTGTGTCTGACTAGTGCAGCGGTAGACCACTCAATGTTCACAGCAAAGGTCCGAGGTCGAACTCCCCCTACCACTGCGCTCTAGTTGACCCAGGTATAACGGGTCACTTGTAAATATACATATGCCTTACAGTAACGCAAAGACAGTCAACGAGCAGAGGAACTGGCCACATCACAGCACTTCACTCAAGAAGTTGATTAGTACATTGACGTCTCTAAATCTTCATCCACTGTGACAAGAGTTTGTGATGGAGTGATTGCTTTTGGGCAAAAAAGTTAAGGTAGTGGGGTAGTGCTGGCTGAATTCCTTCTGGCTACAGCGACAACAACTATGATAACCCAGTGGTCAGAGGTTAGGTCATCGCTGTGGTTAATAAATCGACAGTACATCAATCATTCATTGATTCTGTTGGTTAATGAACAATCAATTAATCAATCAATTACCTTTTCAGAGATGGTCCTGCACGTTACGAGCTATATACGCTGTGGGAATTGGTTCAATCATTCTAGGTATGTGTGGCCTGTTACCTCCCGGGAGTTGTGTTGGGCTATAGACTTATAGTGACGTGAAATTAAGGATAGACAGACGTAGATACACTTATATATATTATTATACATATATATATATATATTTAGAGAGAGAGAGAGAGAGAGAGTGAGAGAGAGAGAAAGTGAGATTAAATATATATATATATATATATATATATATATATATATATATATATTCAAATGGATAAAATGATAGATATAGATAGATAGATAAATAGATATGTAAATGTTTATACATATATATATATATATATATATATATATATGTATATATATATATAAATATATATATATATATATATATATATATATATATATATATATATATATATATACACATATAAATAAAGAGAGAGAGAGAGAGAGAGAAAGAGAGACAGAGAGAGAGAAAATATATAATAAGTTTTGTTTAGCTTCATTTACTTATATTTTCACTTTATTTTGACTTTTATAAAATAGGCAGATCTCAAAACTAAACATTTTCTTTTCAATTATCCAAGTTAGGCCGTAATACTTCATTGAGTCAGCTATATTAGCCGGTTATTCTCTGCTCATAACATTATCATTATCACATTTAGCCATGTCTGAAACCGGGTGTTCGAATTTCATTTTATTAGGTTTTTAAGGTAACAATTCATTAAAATTCATTTAGCCATGTTTTAAACAGGTTGTTATAATATTATTTAGTCAAGTTTTGAAACTAGTTATTCTGTATCTATTTGTGTTAGGTTCATAAACTGACAATTCTCATTTCATGAATAAGTTACTTTTCTATCTTTTAACCATGTTGAAAACTGTTTATTTCCATCTCATTTAGCACCGAGTTTTTAACTGGTAATTCTCATCTTATTTAGCCAGGTTTTTAACTGGTTATTCTCACCTCATTTAGTCAGGTTTTTAACTAGTTTTTCTCACCTTGTTTAGCCGAGAGTTCTTATTCGCATTTCATCTAGTTGCTCAAAGCTCATTTAGTTGACGTTGTAAATGAGTTATTATCATCTCATTTAGCCATATTTTCAAACCAAGATTACTGATTCCCATCTCATTTAGCCATATTTTCAAACCAAGATTACTTATTCCCATCTCATTTGATTGTTTTAGACTTATTTTGTTGATATTGTGAATTAGATATTGTGAACTAGATATTGTGAACTAGATATTGTGAACTAGATATTGTGAACGCAATGATTTCTCTATTTTTGACTACTTTGTTTGCCAGCGTGTTTAGTTGGCTATGGCTGGCAGGAAGGATATGTCAAAGTCAAAGCTCATTACGTTTACAGAAATAATCTCCCCTTTGACGGTTACGTTGGTATCAAAGTAGCTCTGGATGCTGCTAACGTGACGTTACACGGTAAGTTCGACGTCTCATCAGCTGTGCTCATTATTTTTGTTGTCAATATACACCGTGCATGATGCAACATACTGAATAGGGTCAGGATCAACATTCTGACCTGGACATCGGGTCAGGGTCGACATACTGAACAGGATGTCGCGTACAGGGTCAAGGTCAACATACTGACCTTAAGTCTCAGGGTAAGACACAAAATACTGAACAGGACGTCGTGCCAAGTTCAGACACAACAAACTGACCAGGAAGTCGCGTCAGGGTCAGACAACAAACTGACCAGGAGGTCGCGTAAGAATCAGACACAGCAAACTGACCAGGAGGTCGTGTATGAATCAGACACAACAAACTGACCAGGAGGTCGTGTAAGAATCAGACACAACAAACTGACCAGGAGTTCGTGTAAGAATCAGACACAACAAACTGACCAGGAGGTCGTGTAAGAATCAGACACAGCAAAGTGACCAAGAGGTCGTATAAGAATCAGACACAACAAACTGACCAGGAGGTCGTGTAAGAATCAGACACAGCAAAGTGACCAGGAGGTCGTGTAAGAATCAGACACAACAAAGTGACCAGGAGGTAGTGAAAGAATCAGACACAGTAAAGTGACCAGGACGTCGTGTAAGAATCAGACACAACAAAGTGACCAGGACGTCGTGTAGGAATCAGACACAACAAAGTGACCAGGAGGTTGTGTAGGAATCAGACACAACAAAGTGACCAGGAGGTCGTGTAAGAATCAGACACACTATGCTGAACAAGAACACACCTCTCTTCCATGTAGCGTTCCCAGGAAACAGTCTAACGAGATGGGGATTGACGTGAGGCCCGTCGTAGTAAGCATCACGCAGATGAGCTAGGCAAAGCACAACCGCATGGTGCACACCGGTTAACCTTCATCATCACGATCGGGATATGAGAAAGCTACTGCAAACCCGCCACGGAATGTCCTTGTAATGGCGCCCCGGATGGAGCAAACATACTCATTGCTGTCATTCAATTAGTAAAACTCCCTCCGTTACTTGGATGATATTTAGCCATTCTTGGATGATATTTAGCCATTCTTGGATTATATTTACCCATTCTTTGATGATATTTAGCCATTCTTGGATGATATTTAGCCATTCTTGGATTATATTTAGCCATTCTTGGATAATATTTAGCCATTCTTGGATGATATTTAGCCATTCTCGGATAATATTTAGCCATTCTTGGATGCTATTTGGCCATTCTTTGATGATATTTAGCCATTCTTGGATAATATTTAGCCATTCTTGGATGATATTTAGCCGCTCATAAATTATATTTAGCGGCTCATGAATGATATTTAAAAACAAATGGTAGAGGATTATCCATAGCAGACTCTACGTCAGAGAGGGATGACATGTTTGCGAGAGAGATCAGACTCTACGTCGGAGAGGGATGACATGTTAGCGAGAGAGATCAGACTACGTCAGAGAGGGATGACATGTTAGAAAGAGAGATCAGACTCTACGTTGGAGAGGGATGACATGTTAGAGAGAGATCAGACTCTACGTCGGAGAGGGATGACATGTTAGAGAGAAAGATCAGACTCTACGTCGGAGAGGGATGACATGTTAGAGAGAGAGATCAGACTCTACGTCGGTGAGGGATGACATGTTAGAGAGAGAGATCAGACTCTACGTCGGAGAAGGATGACATGTTAGAGAGAGAGAGAGATAAGACTCTACGTCGGAGAGGGATGACATGTTAGAAAGAGAGATCAGACTCTACGTCAGAGAGGGATGACGTGTTAGAGAGAGATATATACTTACTTATACTATAGCTTCGCATTGTCTAATATGGGGTAGCCAGTTCGCGTAATGGTAACCTTGCCTTGCATTCCTGTGCTTCGGGTGTTCGATTGCAGCTGGGTAGACAGACTGTTGGTAGATGAGACCAGAACTTGATCCCATCATTTAGTGACTATTGACAAGAACTGTTGTTGTCGGAGCTTCCTTTGCTGAGTTGACAACTCTTGCTGGTGTTTCTTTCGATGGTGGTTACAGTGGCTCTGTTTACATCCCGCGGCATTGGAGAAGATGGACAGGGGTCTTCCTGGCTGCAGTGCAATGCTAGGCCGCTCCGTAATTCTACCACTAAGGGATTACAGTGTTGATCCCCAACACGTTGGCCAGACTGCTGTGACACATCCTGTTTTCTGGAGCCCGAACGAGTACAAGAAGTGGGTTGGTTGGGGGGGGGGGGAGTGAGGGGAGGGGTTTGACCTTAATGTTCCACCTAGCTCTGATAGCTCTTTGCTTACATTGATAAGCTCTCTAACAGACAAAGAAAATTACAATGCGTCTCACTTAAAGTTTTCCGTGCTATGAAGTAAAACTTCAATCCGTCTCATGGCGAGTTCGACCATTTCAGAGAGCAGGTTTTAATCTTCTACAAATGGTGATTTTAAGTTGGTGTTGTCCTTCGTGTTTCCACAGGTTACTACAGAAGCGCTTCAGGGCCTGGCTATGTCTTCTATGCTGAGAGCATGCCTTGGAGTGAATGTGAGTTCGATAACCGTTCCTTGTTTCTACCAACATGTGTTTATCACCACAGCTTGGCGAGACATCGTCATTTTGTGCATTACTCTCTAGTTATCAGTTCTGGCCAAAGACGCATTACTTCATAGTTATCAGTTGTGAACAAATACGATCAGCCCTTTATGTCAATGTGCTTTATATGTGACATTTTCTATTGGAACTTGTCCAAGCTGAGTTAGTTAGCATCTTTAGTTCGATGTGATTGTTGAAGACCGTGACCGGCCCCTCTGATGATCGGCACACATTCTAGCTGGAAAATAGATTAATCTTCCTCAATTGGCTTCCTTCAGGCCCACTGTAAGAACGTATTTCATACTTTGGTGGCGACTCCTATGTAAAGTTTTGCCCCCACCCCGTCTTTTCCTCTTTTCTCTTCCACCTCTCTTTCAGCTGATCTATTTAATTTACTACGGTAATACATTAATTGATTACTGTTTATGTGTCTGTGTGGACATAACTTAATTTATGTTTTTTGTTATGTATATGTGTCTGTGCATATATACATATATGTATGTATATATTTGTGTGTACTAGTATTTACACTCTTTGATTCATCTGTTTAGCATATTTCTATTTATTAATATGTAGGGATTAGTTATTTTGATGGATTTGTGCCTCCGACAAAGGTCTTGTGGCCGTAAAGTCGGTCTAGTTTTGTCTCTGTCCTAGTAGGCTTTATGAGTGGTACATGTTTATGTTTCTATCATCTAGCCTTACTATTCAACAGCACCAATACATTATACGTTATATGTTGAATTATATAAAGCATTAAAAGGGCCTGTACAATTATTGTTAGATCGTTAAATTCAAAGAAAGTTGTCCATATGGCTAACAAAGTCAGCATCGTCTAAGAAGAAATGGTTCAACACCTAGCACTGCAGAAGTCCACAAATTGTTTTGTCCTAGGCTACTTCATACACTTAACCTTGAACTATCAGAATTTCTCCTTCATACACTTAACCTTGAACTATCAGCATTTTTCTGGACTAATTACCTTTACTTCATACACTTAACTTTGAAATAACTTTTGTTCCCTTGATTGACGTAACCTTGAAATGTCTACCTTAATCATCAAATACTTAACCGTGTCCTATCTACCTTTGTGCACTTAACCTTGATCTATTTACCTTCATATACGAGTACTTAACCTTGAAGTCTCTAACTTTCTACACTTAACTGTCGACCTTTACTTACTACACTTAACCTTGAACTAACTACCACCTCTTGATTGACTAAAACCTTCAATTAACTCTTGCATCTCTTCCTTTCAGTCGGGTTCCAGTCAGAGCGATACAGTTACTTCCTCCACAAAGGATTACCCGAGCCCATTTTGAGGGTCATGGAGTTTTTGACCATGGATGAGGGTGGACTCCGATGGGGACGATCTTTTCATACTTCAGGACATTACGCAATGGCGCTCCTATGGTGATTAGGGTTACTATTATAATGATCTTAAACATGTTAACGTTAGAATCAAATTGGACATTTTATAAACTGGAGACAGATCTATCCACCCCAAAGACTGACCTCCACACAATTACTGCTCATAAAATGGACAAGAATTGATGTCACTTTTGCCTTCTTGTAAAATGATGAAAAGAAGAGGACAATTCAAAGCACGAGCAGATATATATATAATTTGTAACATGTCTCCTTTGTCGGCTAATGACCGAGGGTTAGGGTGAGGGGAGTGAAAGAACAGAACCGCCGGTTATATCAAGTGTTCTCTTCAGGACAACTTTGATGGTTTTGCACAAGGGAGGCAACGTCATGATGCATGTCAGATTTTCATGGAAACATTTTATTATTTGTGTTGTTGTTATTATTTATATTACATTATGTCTAATAGTATTGGTAGTGCTAGAAGTAATGTCAGTATTGATAGTAGTAATAGTAGTAATAGTAGTAATAGTAGTAGTAGTAATAGTAGTAGTAGTAGTAGTACTAGTAGTAGTAGTAGTAGTAGTAGTAGTAGTAGTACTAATATTTCTAGCTGTTACAGATGAATGCTACAAATGTTCACATAAATACGCACATTCAAGAAGAGCATAACGGTAGTAATGATGCAACATGGATGAACACTTCTTCTTTTGAATACTAAAAGTAAGAAAAAGTATGCTTGGACTGTTATAAAATGGAGTTTATTTTCTCAAAGGACATCTTTCGCTTTCTGGATCGTCTCCAACGTGCTGTTGTGCAGCGTGATCGTCTATGGCGCCTACATGTTTACGCTGACAGGCGTGACAATGATCCTGGCATGTGTGACCTACCACGCCTGTCAGTGTCCTCTGCCCCTGGCTGTCAGTTTTGGAGAGCATGTACTGAGGGTGTCCTACTCTTGGTGTTACTGGTTGACCTTGGCAGCAGGTTGGTTCAAACGATGCATTCATATTATTTACACATCATCCTCATATCTTTGTCCCAACTGCTGCATCACAATCTCTGTTCCAACTGCCACACCACGACCTCCACCCACATTACCACACCGCCATCTCTACCAACACTACCATACCACGACCTCTACCCACACTACCACATAAAGACCTCTACCCACACTACCACACCACGACCTCTACCCACACTACCACACCACGACCTCTACCCACACTACCACACCACGACCTCTACCCACACTACCACACCACGACCTCTACCCACACTACCACACCACGACCTCTACCCACACTACCACACCACGACCTCTACCCACACTACCACACCACGACCTCTACCCACACTACCATACCGCGTTTACTACCAACACTACCACACCACGACCTCTACCCACACTACCACACCACGACCTCTACCCACACTACCACACCACGATCTCTACCAACACTACCACACCACGACCTCTACCCACACTACAACACCACGATCTCTACCAACACTACCACACCACGACCTCTACACACACTACCACACCACGATCTCTACCAACACTACCACACCACGACCTCTACACACACTACCACACCACGACCTCTACCCACACTACCACACCACGACCTCCACCCACACTACCACACCACGACCTCTACCCACACTAGCACACCACGACCTCTACACACACTAGCACACCACGACCTCTACACACACTACCACACCACGACCTCTACACACACTAGCACACCACGACCTCTACACACACTAGCACACCACGACCTCTACACACATCGAGACTCATTTCCCTTTTCATTTGGTGAAATCCGCTTTCATGGTTTCACTCCTATCTTGGTACTACTACTAGTACCTCAAGATGAATGCGAAGAGCATCACCAGAGTTATGTGGACCATTCTGATCTGGACTCAAATATGTGGTCCAGGTCGTGCTCATAGAATCACGATGTCTCAGCGCAGTCTGGCAAACTAGACGGTGATTGACACTGTCATCCCCATTTTTTTGACACTATTTAGAAGCATTGCTTTAAACTATATCCAGGGAGACCCATGACCACCTTCTTAAATTCGGGTGTTCTTTTTGTTTCTTACCTCTTAATCTTCTTCTTCTTCTTCTTGCTCTTCTTCTTCTTCCTCTTCTTTGCTTCTTCGACTGCATCCCCCCCCCAAAAAAAACAAAAAAAAAAACAAAAACAAAACAAACAAACAACTACCAGTTTTTATCCTTGATGTCTCATATTTATTGATTATTTTATTATACTTTGAAGTATTGTTATGCCCACCAGCAATGACTCTAGAAATATTCTGAATGTTTCTGTTATGATTTCAAAGAAAGTAGATACCTTCCATTTTATTTTGTTACCTTTGTCTAACCACCTTGATTTCCATTTTATTTTGTTACCTTTGTCTAACCACCTGGATTTCCATTTTATTTTGTAACTTTTGTCTAACCACCTTGATTTCCATTTTATTTTGTTACCTTTGTCTAACCACCTGGATTTCCATTTTATTTTGTAACCTTTGTCTAACCACCTTGATTTCCATTTTATTTTGTTACCTTTGTCTAACCACCTTGATTTCCATTTTATTTTGTTACCTTTGTCTAACCACCTTGATTTCCATTTTATTTTGTTACTTTTGTCTAACCACCTTGATTTCTATTTTATTTTGTTACCTTTGTCTAACCACCTTGATTTCCATTTTTATTTATCTATTTCGCTATCACTTTTTATTCCCGCTGTTATTTGCTAATGTAGATTTGTTATGACTGTTGTCTTTCTTCATTTGCTTTATATGTCTTTCTATCAACGCCGTCTTCTGGATTGGACATTATTGTGCGAATTGCGGAAATAACTTACCAAAATCTCGTGTCCATGACCAGCCCCACGATTGGAGGCACACAACAACTGAAGAAAATTCACACACTCCGCTTCATGACACAGGACAAGTTAGTGGAAAATCGTTATCCTGGGAATCGAACAAGTCAATCATGAACCTAATGAGACTATCCGACACTTGGAAAGTATGTCGTCTGTTGAATAACTGGGAGTGGACACAGCCATGAATTGAAGTCTTCTAAAGTAATAATCAACGCGTCACTTTTTTACTCAAAATGAGGAATAGGGTCACCATTACATCTGGCCCCTTACAGGAAGTATGTATCAAAGACCTTGTAGCATTTCAGTAGCAATGGTTTTCCATAATGAGATTGCTATCACCATCCACGACCATCTTTAGTCTCGTTTTACGATATTCGTGTAAGGTTACATTGGACTTATTCTGTAAACTTCAGGTACTACTTGGAATGTACCCTAGATAGGGAAACGCCTCACACGTATTTCTGCTATTAACGAACCTGTTCACCCTGCAGGTTGTCTGACGATGTCCCTCGGCCTTGTCCTCATCGTTACGGACCACTTTGCGCACGATGGCGTGTCAGAGTTCTTCCACCTGGAAAAGTTGAGTGACGATGATTACACCGAGGTAAGATATTACAATGTGTACCTCCTAGTCTTAGTCTTAGTCTTATTCTTAGTCTTAGTTTTAGTATTAGTCTTATTTTTAGTCTTAGTTTTAGTCTTAGTCTTAGTTTTAGTCTTATTCTTAATCTTAGTTTTAGTCTCAGTCTTAGTCTTAGTCTTAGTCTTAGTCTTAGTTTTAGTTTTAGTCTTAGTCTTAGTCTTAGTTTTAGTCTTAGTCTTAGTCTTAGTTTTAGTTTTAGTCTTAGTCTTAGTCTTAGTTTTAGCCTTTGTCTTAGTTTTAGTCTTAGTCTTAGTCTTAGACTTAGTCTTAGTTTTAGTCTTAGTTTTAGTCTTAGTTTTAGTCTTAGTCTTAGTCTTAGCTTTAGTCTTAGTCTTAGTCTTAGTTTTAGTCTTAGTCTTAGTTTTAGTTTTAGTCTTAGTTTTAGTCTTAGTCTTAGTCTTAGTTTTAGTCTTAGTCTTAGTCTTAGCCTTAGTCTTGGTCTTGGTCTTGGTCTTGGTCTTGGTCTTGGTCTTGGTCTTGGTCTTGGTCTTAGTCGACCTGTTCTTCTGCAGCAGCGGATGACGTTGTGTAGGTCCCAGCTCTGATATCAGCTGAATGTAGGTGGAAGAAGGATTTCCTGTTTAGAGTGCTAGGATCGAGCACCTTATTGCTCTGCTGCATTTGGACAAGTGCCGCAGATGGCGGTTAAGCGATGTGAGAGTCCATATTAATACACTCAAGACCCTAGATCAAAGTAGACCCGCATCCTGTTAGGCGCCATCTATGCTGTTATAAACAAAGCACCTGACCATTGCCGGTCTTATGCCATGTCATACTGTTAGTCGCTTCTTGCGACATGCTCTCTTTGGGGCAGTTGTGATATTCTTGTCCTTGTCATACATAAAGATCCCGTACACAAATTCGATAATAGCTTTCATCTCAGTTGGGGTGACCATATGCCGGCCTCAAGGCCTGGATAACTGTCTAAAATTCACAAGAACCATTTCTTCAAGAGTTAGAAGACTAGATTGTATTCTTCATGTCCCTTTTTCATTTCAGTCCAAGTAGAGGGCAACCACTTCAGTCCAAGTAGAGGACCACCACTTCAGTCCAAATATAGGGCCATCACTCCAGTCCAAGTAAAGGGCCCCCAGTCCAGTCCAAGTATAGGGCCATCACTCCAGTCCAAGTAGAGGGCCACCAATCAGTCCAAGTAGAGGGCCACCACTTCAGTCCAAGTATAGGGTCATCACTCCAGTCCAAGTATAGGGCCCCCACTCCAGTCCAAGTATAGGGCCACCACTCCAGTCCAAGTAAAGGGCCACCACTCCAGTCCAAGTATAGGGCCATTACTTCAGTCCAAGTATAGGGCCCCCACTCCAGTCCAAGTATAGGGCCCCCACTCCAGTCCAAGTATAGGGCCATTACTTCAGTCCAAGTATAGGGCCCCCACTCCAGTCCAAGTATAGGGCCATTACTTCAGTCCAAGTATAGGGCCACCACTCCAGTCCAAGTATAGGGCCACCACTCCAGTCCAAGTATAGGGCCACCACTCAGTCCAAGTAGAGGGCCACCACTTCAGTCCAAGTATAGGGCCACCACTCCAGTCCAAGTATAGGGTCACCACTCCAGTCCAAGTATAGGGTCACTACTCCAGTCCAAGTATAGGGCCACCACTCTAGTCCAAGTATAGGGCCATTACTTCAGTCCAAGTATAGGGCCACCACTCCAGTCCAAGTATAGGGCCATTACTTCAATCCAAGTATAGGGCCATTACTTCAGTCCAAGTATAGGGCCACCACTCCAGTCCAAGTATAAGGCCATTACTTCAGTCCAAGTATAGGGCCCCCACTCCAGTCCAAGTATAGGGCCACCACTCCAGTCCAAGTATAGGGCCATTACTTCAGTTTTCCTCCTTCATGAAAACTTAGCATGCTTTTGCAGTTGTGGTTTCTTTTGCAACATGACGAAATTGCTAGCTTTATGCACAACTCTCTTTAATCTTCTTTTACAACATGCATGGAGGTGTAGTGATGCCATTACTTCCTTCCCAGGATACACCAGTGGGTCCATTCTATTCAATGTAAAGAAAACAATATCAACAAATTACTGATAACAATTACACAGACAACAATAGCAACACTAACAAGAAATGGAGAAAACAAGCAGTTTTTATTGGTACATCCACTCAGGCAGTACGGTCTAGAAATCTTGTGACAACTGGTAATATCGAGGACAAGAGATGTAGAGGAAGATACAAAAGACTATATATGTTATTATGATAACCCGGATGGAAAAATAGAGAGCCCCTGAAGTGTTGGAACGCCATGAGGATATTTATTTGTGGGCAAATGTGATCGTAAGCGCTACCTGGCACGACACTTGATGATGATACTGAGCAGCTGAATGACTCTTGTAAAATAGCAGATTATCATAGGAGGCGTGTTCGCCTTTATCTTATAAGTTATCAAAATAGCTTGGCTATGCTCGAGTTTTAAAAGTTCGTGCCAAACTTGAACTGAGAATGAATGTTGGGTTAGAGGGCAGTGTAGATGTTGCCTCATTGATGGGGTAGAGGGCAGGGTAGATGTTGCCTCATTGATGGGGTAGAGGGCAGGGTCGATGTTGCCTCATTGATGGGGTAGAGGACAAGGTAGATGTTGCCTCATTGATTGAGTAGAGGGCAGGGTAGATGTTGCCTCATTGATTGGGTAGAGGGCAGGGTAGATGTTGCCTCATTGATGGGGTATAGGGCAGGGTAGATGTTGCCTCATTGATGTGGTAGAGGGCAGGATAGATGTTGCCTCATTGATAGGGTACTAGAAGACAGCTCAACAATGAGTTGGCAGAACGAACCAAATTTTGGTACGGGAGCCAGAATGAATGAATTAAACGAAGTATGGTTTCTCTTTGAACTAATTAACGTTTAGTATAAGAGGTTCATGTGGGGATACTAAATAATGTTATGTGAGAGATTCGTGTGAGGTTGAGGTGACTATATATTGCAAAATAAGAGGTTCATGTGGGGATACTAAATAATGTTATGTGAGAGATTCGAGTGATGTTGAGATGACTATATATTGCAATATAAGAGGTTCATGTGGGGATACTAAATAAAGTTATGTGAGGGATTCGTGTGAGGTTGAGGTGACTATATATTGCAATATAAGAGGTTCATGTGGGGATACTAAATAATGTTATGTGAGGGATTCGTGTGAGGTTGAGGTGACTATATATTGCAATATAAGAGGTTCATGTGGGGATACTAAATAATGTTTTGTGAGGGATTCGTGTGAGGTTGAGGTGACTATATTTTGCAATATAAGAGGTTCATGTGGGGATTTAGATTACTAAAAGAATCAAGACGCTGAGTAACGCATGAGCTACATCGGTTTGCGGCACATAGCTGACTGCTAACGTCAGGGCCAGCGAACCAGAGCTGCCAAGATCCTTCTACACCTCAACGCGATGATCCTGGATAACAGGCTGCAACAGAACAGACTGGATAAAGAGAAAGGATCGAAGCGGGAAGGTAACCTGGAACTAAAAAATAGCTGCTGAAGACGGATGTGTTGGACCGAAAGGTGCAACTATAGCATTGAAGCCGTAAACTTCGACACAACGCATTCCGTTCTCTGGACTACATTCTGCTACTTGCAAATCTTTTTTGGGGGCTTGGTAGTGGTCGATTGAGAGCGAAGAAGAAGATTACTAAATAATGTAATCGGAGATGTTCATATGGGGTTTAGGTGATCAAATATGATTGTTTTTAGAGACTATTCTGACTGTTGGTGTCTTCCAGTTTGAGGGGGTTGTGGGGGGGGGGGGGGGGGGGGGTTAGAGGCATTAAGGTGGTGAGGGAAGTTAGATGTGGAGGCGGTTGTAGAAGAAGAGCCAAACATTTGGCTGAGGAATATAGATTATATGTATGTACAATCCCCACGCAGTGTGCAAGCTATAATAAACCTGGACACAACCTGACTATCTTTAACAAACTGTTCAATTTATCTTGCTAGCATGATGATCACCCAGAGAACTACAAAACTCTTTTGATGGACAGGCGTGGAACAATTGTGCCGCCTCCGAACGATCGACGGGAGAGCATCTTTCTTGAGCCCTGTCGACAACCAACACCGCTCCAAGACATGCTGAAGACCAGTTTTCTGCCAGGGAAAGCTGTGTTCGCATTAAAATCTCCAGATAACGGCGCTGGTCATTCGAAGGGTAATCCTTTATACGAGGATGATATGACGGTAAGTTCGTGCGAGCTTGCATGTGTTCATTCCAAGATAATTGGATTCATATTTGTATGTTTGTGGGTTTGAGCATTCATTTGGTTATGGATTTATGGATTCATATATTTGTGGGTTTGTGGATTCATATGTTTGTAGATTTTTACATTAATATTATGTGGGTGTATGGATTCATATGTTTGTAGATTTTTACATTAATATTCTGTGGGCTTATGGATTCGTATGTTTGTGGGTTCATATGTTTGTGGGATCATGGATTCACGTGTTTATGGATTTATGGATTCTCATGTTTGTGGGTTTATGAATTCATATGTTTGTGTATTTTTAGATTCATATTCTGGACTCATTCGTTTGTGAACTTATGGATTCATATGTTTGTGGGTTTATGGATTCATATGTTTGTGGGTTCATTAGTTTGTGGGACTATGGATTCACATGTTTATGGATTTATGGATTCATTTTTTTTTTGAGTTACGGATGTACCTGTTTGTGAAAGAAAGGATTCATACGTTTATAGGTTGATGTTGGGACCATGGTTTCATGTGTTTGTTTGTTTATACATTAATGTGTTTGTCGTGTTATTTATTTGCATGTCAGGTATGTGTGTGTATGTGTGTGTTGAGGAGGGGATGGGGGGATATTTATTCACGTGTTCCTGTGGTCGAGCATTCCAATCGACTGGCTCATCGATGCTCTGATCTCATTAGCTTCAATACCTCCATGACCTTTGTTACAGGTGAAATCTTTACTTAACGGTCCCGAAGATATCACTGTGGAAATGGAGCGGGTCTGTGATAAAAGTGATGTCTGCATGAACACGAAGACGCCGTCGCTGGCCACGATAAAGGAAGATAGAGATAACCACGCTAATGAAAAGTTGTCTTCATCTACTTCATCTTCAGGTTGGTACATGTTTGATAAATCTGGTCATTGTAACGACTAATGAAACTTGAAGTACTGAAGTAAGGGGAACACAATATAATATAAGCGAGATTGCTGAAGTCGGATGTATTGGACCGAAATGTGCAAATATCGCAGTCAAGCTGTAAACTGCGACACAACGCATTCCGTTCTCTAGACTACATTCTGCTACTTAAGCCCTTTCACGGTTTGATAGCGAGAGATTGAGAACGAACGAAGCCAAGCCAAGCCATATAAGAGAGAGCGCACTAAACGATCAAAAAGCTATTTACTTCATTCAATACTAATTTACACACACACACACACACATATGCATATACACACACACACACACATACATACATACATACATACATACACGCTCGTACACACACACACACGCTCACACACACGCACATACTCATATGCATGTATATAAACTTATTATAATATCTTCATTGATATGGATGATACCAGGTAACATCAGCAAGTGCCTGTGACACTACATCAACCTGTGACACAACATCAACCTGTGACACAACATCAACCTGTTAAACAACATCAGCCTGTGCCTGTAACATAACATCAACCTGTGACACAACATCAGCCGGTGACTGTGACATAACATCAGCCTGTGCCTGTAACACAACATCAACCTGTGACACAACATCAGCCGGTGCCTGTGACACAACATCAGCCGGTGCCTGTGACATAACATCAGCCTGTGCCTGTAACACAACATCAACCTGTGACACAACATCAGCCGGTGCCTGTGACATAACATCAGCCTGTGCCTGTAACACAACATCAACCTGTGACACAACATCAGCCGGTGCCTGTGACATAACATCAGCCTGTGCCTGTAACACAACATCAACCTGTGACACAACATCAGCCGGTGCCTGGGACACAACATCAGCCTGTGCCTGTAACACAACATCAACCTGTGACACAACATCAGCCTGTGCCTGTAACACAACATCAACCTGTGACACAACATCATCCGGTGCCTGTGACACAACATCAGCCTGTGCCTGTAACACAACATCAACCTGTGACACAACATCAGCAAGTGCCTGTGACACAACATCAGCCGGTGCCTGTGACATAACATCAGCCTGTGCCTGTGACACTACATCAACCTGTGACACAACATCAACCTGTTAAACAACATCAGCCTGTGACGTAGTAACACCAAGTCCTTGAGACCATGGGTCGGCTTGTGACACAACATCAGCCTGTGACATAACATCAGCCTGTGACACAACATCAGCCTGTGACGTACTAACACCAAGTCCTTGAGACCATGGGTCGGCTTATGACACAACATCAGCCTGTGACACAACATCAGCTTGTGACGTACTAACACCAAGTCCTTGAGACTATGGGTCGGCTTGTGACACAACATCAGCCTGTGACGTACTAACACCAAGTCCTTGAGACCATGGGTCGGCTTGTGACACAACATCAGCCTGTGACGTACTAACACCAAGTCCTTCAGACCATGGGTCGGCTTGTGACTGGTCCAGAATATGCGAGCTAACAATGATATCAATGTCAGCAAAAATGTCACGTGACTCACCACTGTTTAACAAGACAGAGTGAGGTTGATGACCAGCGCATCCCTTTCTAACTTAAATGAAAATATAACGGAAGTCCCAACCTCATACAGACCTTCAACTCTGTTTAATAACCGCTATTGACACGTTCCAGTTGACCAAGATGTAAGACACAAAGGAAAGGAACTCACCACACTCACAAAAGACTGACCCATAGTACAATTAAGTTTTCAACACTTCATCCCCAACAGCCGCGGTTGATATGTGACTACCTTTACCTTGACCTTTTGTATTTTTTATATTTTCAGATACACCAAGCAGCAGATATGTCTGGCAAGGGCAACACAGCAGAAGAGATTCCGATCAAGTCATGATCTTCACCACTGGAATCAGTGACAAGCTTCACGGCATGTTCGGCCGGAGGAAACAGAGTTGCCACAACAACGTCGCATCACCGCCCTTCAGAGAGAGAAGCATCTCGGAAACTTCTGAAGAATCTGATGCGGCAGAAAGTCTACACCAGAGTTCGTCACAGGAAGTTTTGGTTTGTGTGGAATCGCAACGAGACTTACATGAAGATTCAGCAACCACAGAACTAAAGTTGATGAATCATGTTAATGAAGATTCAACAACCACAGAACTAAAGTTGATGAATCATGTTAATGAAGATTCAACAACCACAGAACTAAAGTTGATGAATCATGTTAATGAAGATTCAACAACCACAGAACTAATGTTGAGGGATCATGTTAATGAAGATTCAACAACTACAGAACTAATGTTGATGAATCATGTTAATGAAGATTCAACAACCACAGAACTAAAGTTGATGAATCATGTTAATGAAGATTCAACAACCACAGAACTAAAGTTGATGAATCATGTTAATGAAGATTCAACAACCACAGAACCAACTTTGATGGATCGTGTTCGTGTAGATTCAGCAGAAACAACAGAGTGCAATGACAACGAGAGCGGGATTGACACTAGGAAGAATTCGCATAGTAGTTGTGAGAGTCATAATTCAGATGTCGTTGTGAATATATTTTGATGAATCTTTTTTGAGCTTGAAACTGAATGTATCTTGGCTGCCTTTTTTCATGTTTCATTTCAAAGAAGTTTTTTTTTTTTTAAAAATTGACGTTCTTGTTAGACTCGTTTGTGTAAGAACGCTTCCTTGAGGCATGTGTGAGACGTTTCCGTGTTTGTGCCAATACTCGTGTCAGGTACAACATAGTGTAAGATATCCCGACTTAGGTCTTTACCGTATATCTATACACAAGCTGTTGCTGCAGCCTGGCCAACGAGGTAGGGATATTGTTGATCAAAGCTTCTCGTGCTAAGTTTTCTTGACGTTTCTTGGGTAGCGGGTTACAGTGGCGCTTCCTGAATTCGGTACCGAATAATGTAAGTCTCAATCTTCCTAGCTGTAATGCAACGCAATGCTTCTCCGTAGTCTCACCACCTCATACATCCCAGTGTTTACCGCATCTCGTTGACCAGGTCCCTGTAACGCAGCTTGTTTCCAGGTGCACGTGAGTGGGGTCTTGGTTAGCATGCTACCCAAGGTCCTGACTCCATTCTCCAACATCGTGAGGATCGACACTGTAATCAGAGTTGGTGTCGAACGACAAGAAGATTTGGATTACACTACATCCATGGGAAGGAAGACTAATGACTGGTCAGGCAAAATATGCTGGACAAGACAATCACCTTGACTTCCCCGTACCCTTCCCGGAAACGGGAAGTTTTCATGGCCGGGACCTAGCCACGTTTTCACTTGCCACGCCAACTGGCGTAGGTGATGATGCCTCTGCAACATGTCCTGTTTCTAGCATAGAAATGTGAGCAGATGTACCCGATTACTGAGCTATTGATCTACCGAGTTATTTTGCAGACATATAAATCCTTACAGTGCACCTCAGCGATGGCAGGAAACACCATTGTAACAGACAGACCGACAGACATAAAACAAATAACATAAATAAATACAAAATCCTAGTCTATTTAGTCCTATTTATTAGTCTTCATGCAAAGTGAGACTTAACTTCCATATTATCGGAAATCCTAATTGGTCACTGTATGTATTGCAGTTCTTGTAAATATGAACTCATGAACTGGACACAACAAAAACACACCGGAATATTCCATCTAACTAAGCAAAATTAAAAGTGTAAGTAAAGTACGTGGCAAGTTATTAAAGTAAAGTAAAAGTGAAACAAAGAGAGAAATTAGTCCTTGATGAAGGTTGTAACTGGTCGACACGTTCTCATTTGCATGCTATTGTATGTCAATTATTTGTTTGAATGCTTACGAGGACGACAGTTTGTAAGCGTGTGCGCGCACGCGCGTGCGGGTTTTTTGTAGGTGCGAGTGTGTATGTCTATGAATAGCAAACCTGCATTTATATCTTTTAATACATATCAATCAGAATTGGGCTGCTCTTATTTTGCGCTCCTTGTTAATAATATTAGCTCTCTGTGAGGAGCTACCAGTCCAGACTCTTGACACAGAATTATAATTTAAGAACTCTTTACTAATGACTGTTCATTAAGAACTCTCGACTAAGAACTATAATTTAAAAGCACTTGACAAAGAACTATCATTTTAAAACAGTTCTCAAGGAACTATAATTTCAGAACTCTAAAAAGAACTATAATTTTCACAACTTTTTTCCAAGAACCATAATTTTAAAGCTCTCTTCCAAGAATTACTCGTATATATTTGGACATGACATCAGATTACAATAAAACAAAAATGTAATGATTCAATGTTGCCTTGATAATTAACATATTTCGTAAAGGAGCTACGGAAATATATATTTGTTGTGATAGAAATGTGCAAACGATATCATGGGTCATTAATTATTGCGTGAACATTGCATATGTATCACATTCGTTCTATGTCAAGTTAAGGAGGACTACTGCAGCTACTGCCTTTACAGAAAGCCCGTATACAGACACTTCTCTTCGCTCCTGCAGTGGTCGTTTATGTAATAATTCATTTTACATGATCAATTTGCCAGGCCCACGCACAATTCACTTTAGTATCTTATTTCCGATACGTTTTAAAAGTGACAGTGGACCTTTAGTTTTTTTTCCCTGGTACCACTCGGATGATTAACGCATACATTGTCTTTCAAATTGATTGAATTTTCTGATTGACAGCACGATGTTCAGTTGGACATGAGAAGGTATACACACATATCATGCTGGGCAAGACAGACAGAAGATCCTAACAGCATTCTTCTGATAATTCATATTGTGTTTGTTTTTTTAATTTATTGTAGCTATGTGCTTATTATGTTGGTGATTTTGATGTTTCTACAGTGAGATAATGCCTCACCAAAACTTTCTTATCCATTCATGTACATATGTACAATAAATATATATATATATATATATAAATATTAAGTAATACCTTTTTGTTTTGTTTTTCATCTTTTTCATAAAATGTACTTTTATACTTTCAAAACGTTGCTTCCCTCATAAATGTATGTGAGGTGTATATGTGTTTCTGTCTGTGTTTGTGTGTATGTATGTCTGTGTGTGTAGCATTGTGCACGCATGATATATATAATGTTTGTGTGTGTGATAAGTTTATTTGTGTGTGTGTGTGTGTGTGATAAGTGTATTTGTTTTTAATTAGTGTATGTTTGTAATATGTGTATTCATGTCTGAACGAATGACAAATCCCCGACCAATGAAAAACGTCAAAATCCACCAAAACCCATAAATAGGGGACAAGGGTACCTGGTAAACTACCATCTGATCTGTCTGCTCTCTTCCTTTCATAAACTATTCACCAGAGTGATCGTCAACCGTATAGAGCAGCTTCTAGGTGAAAAACCAACCACATAAGCAGGCGGGTTTCAGGAAAAGCTTCACAGCCACTGACCACCTCCACACAATTAATCAATTAATGAAGAGGGCCAATGAAATGCAGATATTTTTTTGTCTTTTTTCGTGAATTATGAGAGGGCTTTCGATAGGTGGAGGTGGGGTCTCAGTCAATGTGTGCCAACAGAACCTGACGGGAGGTGGGGTCTCAGTCTATGTGTGCCACCAGAACCTGACGGAAGGTGGGGTCTCAGTCAGTGTGTGCCACCTGAACCTGACGGGAGGTGAGGTCTCAGTCAGTGTGTGCCACCTGAACCTGACGGAAGGTTGGGTCTCAGTCAGTATGTGCCACCAGAACCTGCCGGAAGGTGGGGTCTCAGTCAGTGTATGCCACAAGAACCTGACAGGAGTTCGGGTCTCAGTCAGTGTGTGCCACCAGAACCTGACGGGAGGTGTGGTCTCAGTCAGTGTGTGCCACCAGAACCTGACGGGAGGTGGGGTCTCAGTCAATATGTGCCACCTGAACCTGACGAGAGGTAGGGTCTCAGTCAGTGTGTGCCACCTGAACCTGACGGGAGGTGGAGTTTCGATCATTGTGTCGCAGCTGAACCTGACGGGAGGTGGGATCTTGGTCATTGTGTGCCACTTGAACCTGACTGGAGGTAGGGTCTATCATTGTGTCGCAGCTGAACCTGGCGGGAGGTGGGGTCTTGGTCAGTGTGTGCCACCTGAACCTGACGGGAGGTGGGGGTCTTGGTCAATGTGTGAAACCTGAACCTGACGGGAGGTAGGGGTCTTGGTCAGTGTGTGTCACTTGAACCTGAAGGGAGATGGGGTCTCAGTCAGTGTGTGGCACCTGAACCTGACATGAGGTGGGGTCTCAGTCAGTGTGCCACCTGAACCTGACAGGAGGTGGGGTCTCAGTCAGTGTGTGCCACCTGAACCTGACGGGAGGTGGGGTCTCAGTCAGTGTGTGGTACCTGAATCTGACGTGAGGTGGGGTCTGGGTATTAATATGTTCGAGCCTAGCCTCCTAAGCAGGAAACCTTTCTCCCGGCTACATCCAGCTGATACCAGAGCTGGTATATGCACAGTGGCTTTTACCCATGTAGAAGTACAGGTCAACGAAGAACTAAAAACTAAGTAGCAGAGCTAACGGGATGTCCCCTGCGTTGGGACAAGCTCTTACAGAGAGTGGTTGACCGATATGCGAGTCCATCTTTATTAAGATGAATTTTTCTGGATCCTTTGGTCAAACACTAGAGCAAAGTAGACCCGCAGCCTGTTAAGCGCCATATATGCTGCTCTAAACAAACCACCAAACCATGACCGTTGTTATGTCATGTCACAGTTAGTGGCCTCTTACGACATGCTCTCTGTGAGGCATTGGTGCTATTCTTGTCCTTGTCATACACAAAGACCCTGGCAGACCAGTCAGGGATAGCCCTGCTACAGGAAAGTTTAGACCCGTTGTGCGAGGAAGAATCAAGGATTCAAATAAAAAGATAAACAGGTAAACCTGTCACAAAGATCTTAACCGAGTGTGCAATCTGCAAGTTAATTTTGTTTGATGTATCTCGCGTGTTATTTTTATTTGATGTGTCTATCGTCTTATTTTTATTTGATGTATCTCGCGTGTTATTTTTATTTGATGTGTCTATCGTGTTATTTTTATTTGATGTGTCTATCGTGTTATTTTTATTTGATGCGTCACCCGTATTATTTTTATTTTAAAATTCATATCATACCTTTCTACTCAACGCCTTCTGTACTTTTCATCACTATTACCAACGTGCTATGCTGCTGTTTGTATCCGTAACATATCACATATTCTGTTCTCACCTAATACTGACGCTCTCATTTTCAATTCCAATGGCAGCGAATGGTAGAAATTACGAACCTCTCTGTTTGTTTTAACCGTTCGTTTGTAATAACGTTCAGTGGTACATCATGTTCCTGTCGGTACAGTTTCAGGAGCCTGCTGTTTTATTATGTGCAAATATTAAGATGTGCATGTAAATAACCATCTGTGTGGTAGACCATTCGCAAATCGCAGCACGGTTCTGTCAACGTAGCTGTTAATGGGTACCCTGTTTAATATAGTGAAGGTTAGGCAGCAAGGAAGGATACTGCCACCCCACCTCATCCACAAGCTGTGACGTTGTACAAAGAAGTACCTAACACTTCATCCCAGACAGCAGTGTCTGCTATGTGACTCTCTTGACCTTTTATTTTGTTCAATTCGAACACATTCTCTGGAAGAACCTTTAACAACATACAATAGCACATTATATTCGAGCCAAGAAGGTAACAGAAAATGATGAGTACGACCAACGCATTCAAAACACAAGCCAAACGACAAACATTCTATACATAACTAAACATCAGCTTACAAACACTTGCATATATCACTATATGGCATTAGGCCAAAGGGCAAGAGCCTACAGGCTGCTGGATCAATAAACAACCAATCAACCAGTAAGATATTCCATCTCGTATTACTGTAAGCTCTTAATAGCGTTGTTAATTAAGATCCCTGTAAGATAGGCAGAACATAATAAGACTGTAAACAACCAGGTGTGCTGTTACCGTGACACACGAAGGATGGGCATGGGGCTGACTCTCCCATTCTGAAGGAACTGCAAGCCACAATAATAAGACAAGAAGTTCTTGACCCCTGTAATTAGAAAAATGGCGACAAACCTCAAAAATGCTTCTTCCCTTGTGAGACTTTTGGGTGGTGTAAATGGTCAAAATCAATAGTTGTATAGTTTTCTACAATTAAGGGTACAGACTGCATTTCTAGTTACTCGGTTTCACTTGCCATCAGTATGGCTGTGATCCTTTTGTCATTTCTGTGAGACAAAGCGGTTTTCTGGAAACCACTTTGGGTCAGTTTCGTTTCTAAAGAAGATTGAAGAATAAAATTTCTTGTCTTACTCAGAGTGATTTTTCGTTTGATCTGACGTGATTTTTCGTTTGATCTGATGTGATTTTTCGTTTGATCTGACGTGATTTTTCGTTTGATCTGACGTGATTTTTCGTTTGATCTGACGTGATTTTTCGTTTGATCTGACACACATGAGGACTTGTAAGTGATTGCAAAGCCAGGATGTAAATATGCAACAATCAGTAACTCGTGGTCTAGGGGAGACAATCCAGTTTAAAAAAATAGTGTCCATATGAGGTTTTAGGAGTTATTGAACCTAGTAAGTTAAAATTAGAAATACATATTTGTCTATGACTTTTTTTAACATCTTGAACCAGTCTCTGATCTCCCTGAGTCAATTTGGCTTTTTAGTTAATCGTATGGATAATTATGTCGTCCATCTCTGATGTATAGAAACCTACTTGGCAATCTGATCAATGTTATGAACGTTTATACGTCTCTGATGTCTTTGGGTCCATTTGGCAATCTCGTAAATCCTATGGATTGTTTTGTCAGTCTTCTAATATATTTCTTCTGGAGTCTTCAAGCCAATTTCACAATGTGATGAATCTTATGGACCTTCTTGTCAATGGTCTGATGTCAATGAGCCCATTTGGCAATTGAGTGATACATATGGTCCTCTTTGATAATCTAGTCTAAGATATAGGCCTCCTTGGCACTCTAGTTAAACATATAGCAGCTTAAGGTAATTGCGTTTTTTTTCTAAAATGACATAAAGTAATCAATCCGTGCTTCCCAAACTGAACAAACTTAGGACGGTCATCCAAGGACCGGTGTCCAATTTATTGGTTTTTGGTCATTTTCATTTATCATGAATTTGTAATTAAAAGTTTTCAAACAAATTCTTAGCCAATTCTGTGACTTTTTGACCATTTAATCATAGCAGTTAAAACCGTATGCAAAATATAACCGCTGATTTAAAATCTCCCAGGATTCGCGATTTGAAGTTTAAATGTATTAAATGTCAGATATCGTGTTTTTATTGAGAGACAATCGTATTGTTTGAAGATCTTTCGAAACTGAGGCCCTAGCGACATGTCGTCTACATCACTTGCCCAGATTGTTGTCCCTTCTTAGAACGGTGGCTCAGAACGCACGAACAGGTATCTCCGAGCGCACGAGCTCGTGTCTCAGAGCGCGCGAACATGTATCTCCGAGCGCACGAACTGGTGTATCCGAGCTCTAGGGCAGGTTACTCAGTGCATACGAACCGGTGTCTCCGTGCGCACCAGCTGCTGACTCAGAGCGCACGAACATATATCTCCGTGCGCACCAGCTGCTGACTCAGAGCGCACGAACATATATCTCCGAGCGCACGAGCTGGTGACTCAGAGCGCGCGAACATGTATCTCCGAGCGCACGGGCAGGTGACGTAAAGCGTACGGACTGGTGTCTCCGAGCGCACGGGCAGGTGACTTAAAGAGTACGGACCGGTGACACAGAGCGCATGAACAGGCACCTCTTTGGGGACCACATCTTTGGTACCATTGTTGTAGCAGACCCGACATAAATCGTATTGGAAATCAATGGTCAGCGGCTAATATTTGTTAAACAACGTTTATACCTTTTGGTGTGTGTGTTTGTGCTTGAGAGTTTGTGTTTGTGTGTGTTTGTGTATTTATATGTATACGTGTTGTTGTGCGTGCGTGTGTGTCTATAAAGGTGTAGATGTGTACCAGAAAGTACAAATTTACCTTTTTCCAATCTGTTTACTCAGGAGCCCATAAGGAGGTGGAAAGGAGTGGGGTGGGGGGATGGGTGGGAGGAAATGGGGGGTGGGGAGGGGACATGAAGTCCTAAGTTTGGAGTAATTGATATAATAGATTACTGGATAAGTGTAACGGTTGACCCAAAGCTGTGTTTACTGGCAGAAATGATGTGTAGAGACTTCACGCTACAAGGTGCCAGCGTATTATTTTATTTTAATAATGGTGACCAGCTTTCTTCGTCGGTACCATGACTTTCTTAACTAAACGACAGTTAGCTTTTTAAAGCTGGGTTGACTTGAACGTGCTGATGCAGATGATTGAACCCGCTCCCTTTGTCTGGTGATGTCGTCTTTCTAATCACAAGGACACTATTTTTATAGGATGTTTTGTTATGTATTTTTATAGGATGTTTTGTTATGTGAAAACTTGTATTTAAATACAACAGAAGCGGGCGGAAGTCGTTATATTATTCTTAGGCGCCAGACAAGGAAGGTACCAGTGGGATTTATTTTAAGAGGAAGATGAAGGAGTGCCTAGTGTTATGGGGACATGTAGGGTCAGATGACGGGGCGATGGTTTTTTGGGGACATTAAGATGAAGGAGCGAGTGGCATTTTGAGAACATATACAGAAAGATGGAGAAGCGGTTGTAATTTTGGAGACATTTAGGGTAAAATGTAGGAGCGAGTGGCATTTTGGGAACATATACAGAAAGATGGAGAAGCGGTTGTAATTTTGGAGACATTTAGGGTAAAATGTAGGAGCGAGTGGCATTTTGGGAACATTTAGAGTACAATAAAAGCAGAGAGTAATATTTATGGTATATATTGAGTACAAGAAGGTTGAGCGAGTGATATTTTTGGGATATTAACAGTAAAAGAGAGGTGGGAGTTGTATTTTGGAGACATTAACTGTTAAAGGGAGGAGTAGTGTTTTTTCTGGTACTTTTAGAGTAGAAAGGGAGTAGGAAGTGGTATTAAGGGGAAGCTAAGAGTGAAACGGAAGGGCGATGGATATATATATATATAGTGTATTTAGAATAAAAGTGAGGAGCGGTGGTATTGATGGAGCACAAAGTGTAAAAGGGGAGAGTGATATTTATGTGGCACAAAGTGTAAAAGGGGAGAGTGATATTTATGTGGCACAAAGTGTAAAAGGGAGAGTGATATTTATGTGGCACAAAGTGTAAAAGGAGAGAGTGATATTTATGTGGCACAAAGTGTAAAAGGGGAGAGTGATATTTATGTGGCAGAAAGTGTAAAAGGAGAGAGTGATATTTATGTGGCACAAAGTGTAAAAGGAGGGAGTGATATTTATGTGGCACAAAGTGTAAAAGGAGAGAGTGATATTTATGTGGCACAAAGTGTAAAAGGAGGGAGTGATATTTATGTGGCACAAAGTGTAAAAGGGGAGAGTGATATTTATGTGGCAGAAAGTGTAAAAGGAGAGAGTGATATTTATGTGGCACAAAGTGTAAAAGGAGGGAGTGATATTTATGTGGCACAAAGTGTAAAAGGAGAGAGTGATATTTATGTGGCACAAAGTGTAAAAGGAGAGAGGGATATTTATGTGGCACAAAGTGTAAAAGGAGAGAGTGATATTTATGTGGCACAAAGTGTAAAAGGAGGGAGTGATATTTAAGAAACACTAAGAGTGAGAAGGAGAAGCGATTGGCATTTAATGGACATTAGCTTAAAATGTAGGAGCGAGTAGGGCTTTTGAGCCATTGAGTGGGAGGAGCGAGTGGTATTTAAGGAACACTATGAAGGAGGAGCGAGTGGTATTTATGAAACATTATGAGTAAGAAGGAGTGGTACTTAGGGACATTTAGAGTAACACGGAGGAGTGAGTGGCTAAGATGTACTGATATTCGTGTGCTGACAAAGGGGGGGGACGGGCACGTTCAAATTCTTTATGGTCTAGGTTTTTTTCTAAGAGGAGGGCGAAAGCCAAAGCTGACCAATGAACGACATAATGGTAGTTGTTGTAGAGGTCGGATGAGAAACCTTCACACAAAAGAGATCAAAGTGCATGTATGTGTCAAAGCTATTTATAGTGCCTCAGCAGTTAGATATGGGGAAGGGCCAAGGCCAGAAGCAACGAAATAAGAACTTGCTGCCATGTAGACAGACTGAGGACAATCAATAGCTAGTGAACGTAAATCCGACAGAAATACCTAATTCATATCTGACACCTTGGTCTTTACGAAACAATGGAAGGTCACTGTTATAAACCGCGCAACTAGATAGTAGATCACACAACAACAATAGCTAATTGCTACTTGACAGCTACAGTGAATATAACATTGATATTTCAACTTGTGAACTCAAAAGCAACGATATAGAAGAGCGAGCACTACACATTTGTTGGCAACCAATTTCGAGGCGATCAATGTCTAGATAACACTTTGTTTCATGGGACATTACTCGTGCAAAGCAGCCATATCAGAGTACAATACCGCTCAGACAGATCGATATTGTAAAACGATTATGTCATCTTTAGAGCATCACTGAGTATTACTGTAGTTTCCCTAGAGGGCGAGTGGTATCGATTATAGTGTTGCCACTATTTATTTTAAAAAATATACCACAAGATTCCAGCGGAAATATTTGACCACAATGCAAGACCAAAGAGAACTCCATACTGGAAGAGCAAACATATGTAATAAATACAACGCTATTCGTTGGAGAACATCAACTAGAGATGGATATAGAAAATCCTGTCAGTTTGCCCAAGCTAACAATGTTATTAATATAAGACATAGAAACTTGTGTCAACTTTCAATGTTTTCCAGACCCTTATTTCTCAGTTCGTTTCCAATGAATTGTGCACGTCATTTAAAAAAAACACACTTCTTTACGCACATATGGTCTTTCAATTATGATAAAGACATAACACTGCTTAGTAATCTGAACCGTGAACAAACTGCCCCAGTACAATCAGTAAAGGTATGCCCTCCAAGTATAAATGTAAATAGAGGAGTGAGACAGGGATGTGTATTATCCCCTTTTCTTTTAATATCTTGACAGAACAAAGATTCAAACATGAAGGTGATGTCAGGTCTTGTCATTAGAGGAGTGGCAATGGATAACCTTTCTAGATATGCCGATGATACAGTTTTTATGGCATAAAGTAATCAAGAATTATATGAGCTTGTAACTACAATATACAAAATAAGTTTAGAGTTTGGATTAACATTTACACACGGAAAACAAAGATGATACTCGGAAGAGTGAGAAGAAACCATGTCAGCAGATACAAATAAAAGATCAACAACTTGAACAGGTACAGAGTTTCTCCTATTTAGGTCATATAATAACGGAAGAAGGCAATTATGTAAAAGTAATCAAAAAGAGAATAGGTATGTCCAAGATAGTATTCAGCAACATGCGGTACATACTGACATCCAAACAGATAAATCATAATTTGAAAATAAGAATCTTCAGGTGTTATGTATACTCGTAACTACTATGGCACAGAAACAAGGACACTGAATAATAAGTTGGAAAAGAGTATTGAATCCTTTGAAATAGGGGCATAACGATGGGTTGGTCCCATTTCTTGGAAAGTGAAGAAAACAAATGTGCAGGTATTGGAACAAGTTGGGGGTGAAAAGAAAATTACTGACCGAAATTAGGGTTAGACAGGTTATTTCGGAGACGATTCTACAGGGTAGGATGGAGAACAATCGTTCAAGAGACAGACAACGTTTTAAGTGGGTGAATAACATCAGAAGATGAACTGTATAAAGTCTGTCAGATTGCATCATTACGGCAAGAGATAAAGTACAATGGAGACCCATTGCAGTGATATTCGTTACGGAAATGGCACATCAACTGAACTGAACTGAACTGAACTGAACTGGTTATTGAACATTGTTTTATCTAAATTTAGGAACTGGAGAAACTTTGATGTAATTATTTAAAATGCATGTCCTTGAAATTGTTGTCACTAACAAGAATAATTTACTTTCTGTTAATAATATAGTTATCGGTTATTACATGCCCATGACATTTGCAACGATCTTCACAAGAAGCACGCATGTCTACTACAAGTGATTTCCCAATTTGTTGATACAATATCTACCATTCTTCTCCTTCGTCCCTATCACGTAGAGACACACAGATCCGTAACCAGTCCTCTTCATGCAGTCATGTCAGTGGGACCATATTCACAAAACGTCAGCTCGCCTGTGCTCTATACGAGCGGTTTCTAAATGTTGCAGTACCAGGACTATGTCATACATTTGTCTCATTTTCGAGAGCCAAAGGAAACAATTAGTTTGATAAATGAATCAATAGGTAGTTTGGTGATTGGTTCGGGAATCAGCTTTATAAATAATAGAAAATAGAGAAATCAGAAATATACTTAAAAATGTGTTACTTAAGCTGAGAATGATATATCGAGTACAAATATTGGAACAGATTTATATTGAGTAACAATATTAGGACATATTTATATTGAGTACAAATATTGGAACAGATTTATATTGAGTAAAAAAAATAAGGACATTTATATTGAGTAACAATATTGGAACAGATTTATATTGAGTAAAAAAATTAGGACATATTTATATTAAGTAACATTATTGGAACAGATTTATATTGAGTAACAATATTGGGACAGATTTATTTTGAGTACAAATATTGGAACATATTTATTGAGTAACAATATTGGGACAGATTTATATTCAGTAACAATATTGGGACAGATTTATATTGAGTACAAATATTGGAACAGATTTATATTGAGTACAAATATTGGGACATATTTATCTTGAGTAACAATATTGGAACAGATTTATATTGAGTACAAATAGTGGGACAGATTTATATTTAGTACAAATATTAGGACAGATAAACAATGAGCACAAACATTGAACAGTAGCAACTGTCCTGGAGAAAGAATCGTTGACTTAAGTGCTAATGAGAACAGCTGGCTAATTATTGTGTGATAACTTTTGGTTATCGAAAATGTTGCAAATAGTTAATTGAAATGTTACTAAAGGTAACCTGATTGTTACTAAAGTTGCATGAAATATTACTTCTGTCTACTTGAAATGTTACTAAAGGTTACCTGAAATGTTACAAAAGTTTCCTGAAATGTTACAAATGGCTAATTGAAATGTTACTAAAGTTACCTACAATGTTACTAAATGTTACCAGAAATATTACTTACCATAAAGGTTAAAAAAAATGTTTAACTGCATTGCAAATAATGTTTTATTCACGCTGTAGCAGTTTAGATAAAACTGTATGGTGGTACGAATGTGGGACGCGGTCCTTAGTTTAGAGACCACGGATCTATAGCGCACATTCTAAGTGCTTACCCTCATTTGTCAATGATGTGGTTGCCAATTCTCTGCCTTCAGTTTAGTAGCCCCGGGGTTTCCTATGTCAGTTATATGGTTGCCAATTCTCTGCCTACAGTTTAGTAGCCTCGAGGGTTCCTATGTCAGTTATATGGTTCCCAATTCTCTGGCTACAATTTAGTAGCTTCGGGGTGTCCTATGTCAGTTATATGGTTGCCAATTCTCTGCCTACAGTTTAGTAGCCTCGGGGTTTCCTATGTCAGTTATATGGTTGCCAATTCTCTGCCTACAGTTTAGTAGTCTCGGGGTTTCCTATGTCAGTTATATGGTTGCCAATTCTCTGCCTACAGTTTAGTAGTCTCGGGGTTTCCTATGTCAGTTATATGGTTGCCAATTCTCTGCCTACAGTTTAATAGCCTCGGGGTTTCCTATGTTCCTAGAATATCATCTTTTTCTAATTGAAACTATAGTCGTTCATCCTATGTATTTTTTCAATCAATCTTTAACGGCCATTCATAAAAGATCACCAACTTATAATACAACTTTCACCATTCTACCTCCTTCGTCAACCTCTGGCCAATTTTGATTCTTCCCTTCCCTATTTCTTGACGTTCACCACACAAAACACATCAACTTCAATGTTATAATCACTCACTTGAACACATCAACTTCAATGTTATAATCACTCACTTGAACACATCAACTTCAATGTTATAATAACTCACTTGAACACATCAACTTCAATGTTATAATCACTCACTTGAACACATCAACTTCAATGTTATAATCACTCACTTGAACACATCAACTTCAATGTTATAATCACTCACTTGAACACATCAACTTCAATGTTATAATCACTCACTTGAACACATCAACTTCAATGTTATAATCACTCACTTGAACTGCAAACTTCTGAACAATACTTCATTTAATTATAAGAGACACGAATACGAGATTTTGGAGTCTAGACGAACAGCAAGGTCTGATAAGAGGGACACATTCCAAAGAACGTTCAGGTAGGCTTAGTTGGACAGTGTACTTATTCTTTCTCCGTTCGTTCCTTCTCTTCTTCTGCCCTTTTCTTTCCTTTCTCCTTCCTTCCTCCCCCTTTTTTCTTCCTCCTATCCAACCGTGTTCCTATTTTTCTCCCGTTAACCTCTCTTTTCTCTCCTTCCTCTCTCCGTTTTTTTCTCCTTCCTTTTTCCATTCATTCTCCATCTTTCCTCATGTGAAATGGTCACCGACACCGATCATGGATTCCAAGCCAAGGGGTCATTGAATGCAAATTGTGAGTGAGAAAATGACTAACCAAGAGCGGAAATGTAACTCAGTCCTTTCGAACACAGCCGGCCTTATTCGTAATGCAATTTTTTTATTGTGAAGGGAAAGCTGATAAGGTAACGGACAGAAATTACTGTCTTTTATTATTGCGTCTTATTATGCATAGTTGTTGCGGTTGTTCTAAATTATGGACACCTGAATCTCACGTGTCAAACCTGGGAATTATTTCAAGGTTTCTAGCAGAATTTATGGGCATGGGCGTATTTTTGTATTCGTTTAGAATGATGGTACGGGTAATAGTAGAACAAGAACTAGCGGTACTCCAACTGCAGTAGGACGGTCACACGTCGTTGCCCTTCCTAGCTGGATGATAACACGTAAACAATGTATGTCACATTAGGGTCTGTTCCAAATCAACCAGTTGGTGATTGGGTTCAAGCACAGGAGAGAGGAAGACGCCATTTTGTAAAGAAAGGAAAATCCAGAAATTAAACTTTGTCATTTTAGTGTTTAGGTTTACGTAGTAGGAAATATTAGGATCACGTGATTAGCTCTTATCAACAGCCATGGTTGGAGGGGGAGTTTAGGAGGCAGATAAAAAGGGAAGTTTCAGAATTTGAGAAGAAGATTTAGCAGGGAGGTAGACACAAAGTGATTGTAGAGTTTGCTGCGTTAACTATATGAGTTGTCATTTTGGGGGGTCCGAACAACTTACAATGAGATCGGAACATCGGTGAAGCTAAAGACTTGCACTTAGTTGACCCCAGCTGACACTGATTTATCTGACTCTGGTAAATTTCTGTCGATCGTCAATGTGTCTCGATGGGGTCGAATCCTCTGTATCCTAGGGTGTGTAAAAATTTAGTGTCAGAAAAAGTTGAAAAAACCCTGACATAAAACAGGAAAAGGTGGGAAAACACTTGGGACAGAAAAGTGTGTGTACAATTGAAAAATGGTCTAGGCAAAACATATTGGGTCATATCCATAAGGTACGAATTCAAGAAGATTTTTATTCGACAGCGAAACTGAAAAGAACGAGGCTACCAGAACGTCAGAGGTCAGACACGCTACAGGAGACGAGGAACAAAAACCAAGTATTTAGTTTGAAATTAGATAATGTTCTTAGGGAAAGAAATTGATTCGGATTGATCTAGAATTTTAAACCTGGGTAAAGTTTACAGAGGCAGCATCGTGCAAAATGCAAACAACTTCTGGCAGTTAGAGCTTTGATTATACTTGCCAAGTATTGTATTGGTGTGTTCATATGAAGTTATGCAAGTAAATTCATTCTTTGTTATTCTGAAGATATACTTTTTCGTGTTGAATACACATTTGTTTGTGAGAAAGGAAATAATTCAGCCGCAGTGAATTAATCTAAGTGGGATAAGCCTGTTGCATGTCTGTATAATAATTGCTCTCAAGTCACCTGGACAACAATTCAGCTTCCAGTGGGTTTCTTACGTTCTTTCTTTCTCTCTACCAACCTTTTCTCTCTTTCCTTTTTTCTCCCACCTTCTTTTCCCTTTCATTATTATTATTTTCTTGCTCCTCCATTATTTCTCCATTCCATATTTCATCTTTCCTTCCTCTATTTTCATCCTTCATTCCTTTCTTTCTCATTCGTTCCTCTTTCTTTTCTTTTTATTGTCTATTCCTTCTTTTTTTTCTTTTTCATTTTTGTCTTATTCTCTTTTTCTTCTTCTTCTTCTTCTTCTTCTTCTTCTTCTTCTTCTTCTTCTTCTTCTTCTTCTCGTTCGCTAGTTCTATTATGTTTAGACTGCACTCTTGAATGCTATACCCGAGATTTGCACTCTTCGTATCGAACGAACACTGAAGTGACTAATATAGACTCGACAGCCCACCAAGTTGTGCAGACCAGACTTGATAGACCTCATAAGAAATGATATTGAAATTGTTCGGCAAGTTTTCTATAAGAGAAAGCGCATAGAGTGTATTCATATTCTGGAGAATTTCATGAACAACCAGAAAGTGTGCATGCGCGCGCGTGCACGCGCACACACACACACACACACACAAACACACACACACACACACGCATACACACACGCATGTATACACACGTACGCATGTACATAGACACACACTCACACACGTATACACACACGCTTGTACACACACAAACATGTACACACACGCTTGTACACACACAAACATGTACACACACGCTTGTACACACACAAACATTTATTATTTGCGTCGACCAGGGATGAGAATAACAAAGAGAACAGATGATACTGTTATACTTAGGGACTGTCCAATACGTCCTGATATAACCCAAAGGACTGCGGTCTGAGAATGAAATGTAGCAGAATCCAGAAAGACAAACGTTTAGCAAAACCAATCCTGATGAGGTCAGAACTGTGCCTGTTTCTAGCACTCAATTGTGGTATTAGTGCACTGTCCATTATGAGGCCATGGGGAACTGTCGAGGGACAGAATCAATGTTATCTCAATTCATGTTTTCAAAATATGGCAGTTCATCTCTGTCTGATAGTCCCTATTGTCCGTCCGATATGACACGCACACGAGTCCAGCACACTTCTCCAGCTGCCCAGCGAGCGGACTATTATCAGTAGCTTTACTTTGCTATTTGCCAACATGTTCGTCATCGTCCCTTGTAATGACTGCCATTTTTTGTCAGTTGTCTGATGTGCACTGATTCACGTTTCACCAACACACACAAAATCATACCATTCTTTACGCTCTTCTCTTACTTCTCTTCAATTCTTGCTTCTGTGAGCTAATACTAGTAGACGTAGATTTTAATAAATGATAATCCTTCCAGAACTGATAAACTCGATGTTGAGGGTGATACGAACTACATGTTTTATCTTATTTAAAAAGACGTGTGCCTATGAATATTACCGTAAACAAAACAAATAGATTGCACAAAGAATCAAATATGTATAGACGATTAACATTTTTCAGGCGTTAAATTGGTTTATCAATAACAAGAGAATAATCAGAAAACATTTCACCAGGTATCTTGAAAAGATATTGAGATTGATCCAAGCCTCCCTTGAGAGATGTTTGATCGGAATCACTCATCGGAACCAACGTTTGCAAGGTCTCCACAATTCTGACATAAGAGAATTGTTTCTGGTGAATGATGCGGTAAACCATGCAGACAGGGCAAACCATAGATGGACAGACTACATGTTACGACGAAAGGATGGTCGATGAAGAACGGCGACTCCAGTCTGGTACCCCCATTCTGGTACCCCAAGTATGGTATCTCCAGTCTGGTACCTCCAGTCTGGTACCCCAAGTATGGTACCTCCAGTCTAGTACCTCCAGTCTGGTACCCCCATTCTGGTACCCCAAGTCTGGTACCTCGGGTGTGTTACCTCCAGTCTGGTACCCCAAGTATGGTACCTCCAGTCTGGTACCTCTAGTCTGGTACCCCCATTCTGGTACCCCAAGTATGGTACCTCCAGTCTGGTACCTCCAGTCTGGTACCTCCAGTCTGGTACCTCCATTCTGGTACCCCAAGTCTGGTACCTCCAGTCTGGTACCCCCAGTCTGGTACCCCCATTCTGGTACCCCAAGTATGGTACCTCCAGTCTGGTACCCCCATTCTGATACCCCAAGTCTGGTACCCCCAGTCTGTTACCTCAAGTCTGGTACCTCCAGTCTGATACCCCCAGTCTGGTACCCCCAGTCTGGTACCTTCAGTCTGGTACCACCGAGGTATCAAGAGACTGCGGGAAAGACCTTCAATGCATTGATAAGATTCCCGTGCTGTACGCTAGAACATCCTAGAGCCTCTAGAGGGGTGCTTACCATGCACTGGACGTCCGTGGCCCAAGACAGGGTCCGATGGAGACGCAGTTGGGACCCGCAGCTACACTGAGGAACTGGTCATCAAGATCTTGAAGAGATAATCACCAGAAACATAATGTGTCATCTAGAACATCAACACGACCTGCCTGACAGCCTTGGTAGTGATAGACAAACTAAGGAGACCCAGGATAATGCTGGGACATTTGCATATAATGTTTAAGAAGACTTCATGTGAAGCCAGGAGACAATCGCAGTTGCTTTAAACCTAGATGACGCATATAACCAGGTCGACATTTGTGCATAGATCCTGTTTAAAGCAATGTGGAATCAACATGGCTGGTGAGCTGTATATCAGCTACTCTGATGCAGAGAACAATTACACTTTGCTTGGAATCGTTGACACTTCCATTTCAGTAAAAGATTTTCCTAATGTTTCATGCCAATCCCTTGTACCAATCTAGCATTGTTAGAAAAATAGCGTTTTCCTTTTTTTAATTTTTGTATTTGAATCCCAGAATAAGAGTTCGTGTCCAACATGGCGACACACCTTGCACAATCTTGTCTAGAACCGTGTGTATGAATGTGAAATTCAACGCATTTTAGAGTCCAGGACGTGTTTTCTATAGAGATAAACAGTTTGTGGAAAGTGATCCAAATTAAAAATTGTAGGACTCGGAAGCTAACAAGAACACATTCCGGGCAAGTTCTGAACTTATGTGCAGAACATAACTTAATTTTCAGTTTCACTTTCTATCAATACATAACTTAATTTTCAGTAACGCTTTCTATCAACACTGTTGAAGTCAAATACTCATGTTTTATAGATGGAACAACACACATCGGGCGTCTCAAATAGACTTCACACTAACAACAATGGGAAAGAGAAACACGATATGTTGAAATGGAAAAGTCAAAAGTTCTATTCAAGAAAAAAAAGATGTTGTCACAAATGACGTAAGTAAAAACCATAGAAGATTACAAAGCTTACAGATAAGATGCAACAGACAGCATAACAAATTAAAAAAAAAACACATTGAAAATTGCAAAATATGATTCATGGACAAAATATGGAGAGCAAATGGCAAACTTATATACTGCATCACTTATACATTTTTACCAAAACAACAAAGCAATGAGAGTGAGAGAGGAAAAATTCAATCCAATTATAAGTAATACACCAATAAGTCAAGGAACCACTTACCAACAGTCAGGACATATGAAACTGATGGAAAGAATACTTTAGCAAGCTGCTAAATCTAGGACAGTATGAACCAATACAGCACCAGATTAAGAATGAAACACAGTGCGGCTTAAATATATTGAAATCAGAAGATGAAGGGGATGTCGAGAATGGTAACGACAGATTGGCAGCAAGCGATCATCGTTCCTATCTGAAAAAATAAAGCGACAAACGAGAGTGCAAAACATATAGGGGAATCTCTCTTCTAATCCACATAGGCAAAACATATGCACCGATATTAGAAAGAAAAGCAAGGACCAATACTGGAACACCAACTAGAAAATAATCAGTTCGGGTTCTGGAAAGGAAAGAGCTGCATCGAAGCAAAATTTACATTCATCCAAATATGTGAACGATCTACTGAATACATGCTGACAGCAGTCTTATATTCATAGATCAAGAAAAGGCATTCTATAGTCAAAAGTTGAATTACAGGAGATCCTAACTGATTATGGACTGCAAGGTCTTCTTCTTAGTAAAATCAAAGCCCTATTTCAGGACAGCCAGACTACAGTAAGAGAAACATAGGGCAAGTCGGAGTGGTTTCCCATTTGCTTGACCAAATTGCTGTGATACATTCGGTTTCCAGAAGTTCGAAGGGAAATGTGCGTTGAGGTCTTGATCAGTATGTTTCACCTGACACTGATTACCCCTGTCTCTCATCTCGATCAGTATGTTTCACCTGACACCGATTACCCCTGTCTCTCATCTCGATTAGTATGTTTCACCTGACACTGATTACCCCTATCTCTCATCTCGATCAGTATGTTTCACCTGACACTGATTACCCCTGTCTCTCATCTCGATCAGTATGTTTCACCTGACACTGATTACCCCTGTCTCCCATATCGATCAGTATGTTTCACCTGACACCGATTACCCCTGTCTCCCATCTCGATCAGTATGTTTCACCTGACACTGTTTACCCCTGTCTCCCATCTCGATCAGTATGTTTCACCTGACCCTGAATACTCTTCTCCTCCACCCTGACAATTATGTTTCACCTGACCCTGATTACTATTCTCTCTCACCTTGACCAGTATGTTTCACTTGACCCTGATTACTCTTCGCTTTCACATTAACCAATATGTTTCACCTGACCCTGATTACTATTCTCTCACAACGTGATCAGTAGGTTTCACCTGACCATGATTACCCCTGTCTCCCACCTCGATCAGTATGTTTCATCTGACCCTGATTACTCTTCTCTCCCACCCTGACCAGTATGTGTCCTCTGCACCTGATTACTCATCTCCTCCACCCTGACAATTATGTTTCACCTGTCCCTGATTACTATTCTCTCTCACCTTGACTACTATGTTTCACCTGACCCTGATTACTCTTCGCTTTCACATTGACCAGTACGTTTCACATGACCACGATTACCCTTGACTTCCACCTGACCAGTTTGTTTCTCCTGACCCTGATGATCCTTGGCTCGTGGCATCCGTGGTTCAGTGGCTCCTCCCCTCCAAAAGTTTGAACCAGATTTTTACGAAAACACAAAAAAGAACTACCGGTAATATTTACATTAGACCTACACAAAATTAAAATGGGGCACGCCATTATGATATTTGAGACCTTGTCTATTCACAGATTTCTTCTGTCACGGCTGACGCTTTGAATGAGACCAGACAGATTCCTGGAGGGCTCAACCCAGAATTACCCAGAACGGAAATTAGGGCCGCTAGTCTGTAAAGACATTCAAACACTAGGTTACTCTACAAATGTATGTTATTTGCTTGTAATTACTTGCCTATTTATGAGGTCTTACAGCCGTCTCGCTTTCAGCTCTGTTTATTACAGGTCTGTGCTTTACTAGGAGTGCAACCCTTGTCAAGGTTAAAAGCTTGTTAGCGTTGAGCAAAAGTATCGTTATCCATAAGGACTCTTTTGTATTTCGTATTCGCTCTGATGTAACGAAAATACTCGGACTGTAGCTGAAAGCAACCTTTGTGTAGGTGTGAATATTAGTGTGGTTTTTTTGTACTGACTTTTAATGGAACCGGGTTAAATCTCCGGGGTTAAAACCTTACGTTTCTTAACGTCTTTATACTGGCTTAGAAGACTATGCAGAGTTTGTATACAACCAGTTTCTTTTACTTTTCATTGATCTAAATACTATGCGCATCCAATCTATTCTTGAATGAATAAATATACCCTGCCTCCATTTGTTCCTGTTTCAATGCGTTCCAAGTATTCACCACTCTCTTAACGAAAGCTATATTTCCTAATATCTAATCTGGACATTTCTTTAATTAATTTGTAACTGGAACCGCTTGTTCTTGTAGGTGGTTGTATTTTGCACACAAACATTGTCATTGTCTAATGTATCCTTTCCGTTGATTATCTTAATAAACCTGCATTAAGTCCCCTCGAATTCTCATCTTTTTAGACATTGTAGTTCGGTTTTTCTTTCCTCACAACTGTAATTCTGGAATCGCACTATCATTTTTGTCGCTCTTCCCATCATGTTAATATCCCCACTACAATAAAGACTGCACACCTTTACACATTATTCCAATCTAGGTCTAACTAAGGCTTTACACAGTTTGACAATCACTTTCTTGCTCCTATGTATAATATTTATTTTTATCAAACCTAACATTGCATTCGAGTTTCTCACTGTTACCTGGACTTGCTCACTCACCTTCCCTGCAGGATATATTATAATCCCTAGGCCCCGTTCCTTTTCTAACTTTATAATATTGTTCTCGCCTATTCTGGTGTAACTTCTATGTGACAAAAGTCTCTAACAACTTCATTCTCCGACAGTAGTGTAACTTCTATGTGACAAAAGTCTCTAACAACTTCATTCTCCGACAGTAGTGTAACTTCTATGTGACAAAAGTTTCTAACAACTTCATTCTCCGACAGTAGTGTAACTTCTATGTGACAAAAGTCTCTAACAACTTCATTCCCCGACAGTAGTGTAACTTCTATGGGGCAAACCTTTACTTTTACTTGTGTACAAGTCGTTGGGACTACCTTTCCATATCAAGGTTTGAGTTGCAGAAAAGTTGGAGCTCTTGTTTCTCACGCCAGAGGTAGCGTGACCAGTCCACGGACTCGGTAGACAGCTGCAAATGGGTCACAACAAACAGTTATAGAGCGGCTGTCACCTTAACATAGAGGAGACATTGGAATCAAGCCGCTAACATTTCATCACTGATGACAGTATTTGTTATTAAATAATCGCTATATATACAAGTTAATATTGATGTGGGTGGAGGGCAGAGTTTGTGGATTGTCTTTCCATCCCGGATATAAAGAAATGAGAATCTCGACCATCTCAGACTCTTGTGGGAGCATGCACATTCAGGGGTGTACTCTGCTGAGAGTGAGCATGGCTACAATATGTGCATGGACGAGTGAGTGAGAGAAATACCGAGAGAGGCAGAGATATACTGAGTGAGAAGGAGTTTGAGAAAGATAGAGAGAGGTGCAGAGATATACAGAGTGAAAAGGGGTGAGAGAAACAGAGACAGAAACGGAGATATACTGAGTGAGATAGAGAAGGGAGACAAAGAGAGAGGCAGAAATATACAGAGTGAGAAGCAGTGAGAGAGACAGAGGGAGAGGTAGAGATATACCGAGTGAAAAGGAATGAGAGAGACAGAGTGACAGGCAGAGATATACAGTGAGATGGCGTGAGAGAGACAGAGAGAGGCAAAGCTATACATAGTGAGAGGGAGTGAGAGGGACAGGAGGAGAGAGAAAAGGAGAAAGACAGAGAGCGAGTAAGAGAGACAGACGCAGAGAAAGACACAGAGTGAGTCGGAGAGACAAAGGAAAGTGAACATGTGATAGAGAGACAAAAACTAACAGCGAGAGACACTAAATGAGACAAGAGTGAAAGAGAGGCAAAAGAGAGAGAGAGAGACAAAGTGAGAAAAAGAGTGGTAGAGACAATAGGAGACAGAGAGAGTGAGAGCAACAAAAGAAGACAAATTGAAAAAAACAAACACAATGAGATAAAGAGAGTGAGAGCGACAAAAAGAGAGAATGAGAGGGATGGCGACAGAAGGAAGCAACGAGAGAGGGACAAAATGGACAGAGAAAGACAGATAGACAGAAATATGCAGAGAGAATGAGAGTGAGACACATTGAGACAAATAGAGTACGAGAGACACAATTAGATAAATAGACGTTGGAGATACACAAATACACTGAAAGAGAGAGAAAGAGAGAGAGAGAGAGAGAGGAAGAGAGATAGACAAAATGATGCAAAGAGAGTAAGAGGGAACACAGTCAAATTGGAGGGACAGAGATGGGAAGAGAAGACTTCCGCTAGTCATGTAAAACATGATGATCAGACATGTTAGTCAGGGCCAGGCAAAACATGATGATCAGACATGTTAGTCAGGGCCAGGCAAAACATGATGATCAGACATGTTAGTCAGGGCCAGGCAAAACATGATGATCAGACATGTTAGTCAGGGCCAGGCAAAACATGCTGGTCAGACATGTTAGTCAGGGCCAGGCAAAACATGATGATCAGACATGTTAGTCAGGGCCAGGCAAAACATGATGATCAGACATGTTAGTTAGGGTCAGACAAAACATGATGATAAAACATGTTAGTTAGGGTCAGACAAAACATGATGATCATACATGTTAGTTAGGGTCAGACAAAACATGATGATCAGACATGTTAGTTAGGGCCAGGCAAAACATGATGATCAGACATGTTAGTCAGGGCCAGGCAAAACATGATGATCAGACATGTTAGTTAGGGTCAGACAAAACATGATGATCATACATGTTAGTTAGGGTCAGGCAAAACATGATGATCAGACATGATAGTTAGGGTCAGACAAAACATGATGATCATACATGTTAGTTAGGGTCAGACAAAACATGATGATCATACATGTTAGTTAGGGCTAGACAAAACATGATGATCAGACATGTTAGTTAGGGTCAGATAAAACATACTGATCAGACATGTTAGTTAGGGTCAGACAAAACATACTGATCAGACATGTTAGTTAGGGTCAGACAAAACATACTGATCAGACATGTTAGTTAGGGTCAGACAAAACATGATGATCAGACATGTTAGTTAGGGTCAGACAAAACATGATGATCAGACATGTTAGTTAGGGTCAGACAAAACATACTGATCAGACATGTTAGTTAGGGTCAGACAAAACATACTGATCAGACATGTTAGTTAGGGTCAGACAAAACATACTGATCAGACATGTTAGTTAGGGTCAGACAAAACATGATGATCATACATGTTAGTTATGTCCAGGCAAAACATGATGAACAGACATGTTACTTAGGATCAGACACAACATACTATTCAGACATGTTAGTCAGGGTTAGACAAAAAAATATGATCAGACATGTTAGTCAGGGTCAGACAAAACATACTGATCAGACATGCTAGTCAGGGTCAGACAAAACATACTGATCAGACATGTTAGTCAGGGTCAGGAATAATATTCTTATCAAGACCCCCAACTCGACTACCTGGACGTTCTCCTTGGTAACGGGTTGTTTTCATGGCAGCCTGGCTAACGAGGTGGGGAGGGGGGAATACGTGATGCCCGAAGTCGGGGTAGATGAAGCCAAGGATAGCACAACCGACTGAATGATTTCGGTCATCTTTATCAGAACGATCGGGGTGTGAGGAGAGCTACTGAAATTCCCCACTTTCGGGATACACAAACGAGTAATCTAACTCAATGTGGGTATTCAACACAACAACAACAATCACAACAACGACTTGAGAGACAGAGAAATACAGAGAGACAGAGAAAGAGAGAAAGAGATAGAGAGGGGCTAAATTAGAGATTCATTAATATGAAGAGAGAAAGAGGGAGTAAGAGAGCCCAAAAAAGACTGCGCGTGAGAGAAACGGATACACACAGAGAGATGCATCAAAGAGAGACATAATGAAACAATGGAAGTGAGAGAACCAACAGGAGACAGAGACAGCGAGAGAAACATACAGACAGAGAGATCGAGTGAGAGATAAAGCGAAACAAAGAGAGCGAGGGTCAAAACGAGACAAAGAAAGTGAGAGACAAAGAGAATGTGAGAGACAAAGAGAGTGTTAGAGACAGAAGAATAGAGAGAATGACAGTCAAATGAATTGTTCCAAAATTGACCATGTGCCCACTTGATTCACGTGTTTGCTCCAAGCGAAGCATACAGCCACAACCACAGCGGCCTACTTAACAGTGAGCCTCTATGTAAGGTTTTGCAGAGGCTGTTCCAGATAATGGTTTTGCAAGTTGGCATTGCTAGGTCGATACACAACTCTCCTTAGTCTTTTGTTGCCACATGCTGGAAAGGATGCAGTGGTTCTACCAATCTCAATCGGGGCACTACTTGTTGGCCAGGGATAGAACCCGAGCACGAAAGTTTACAACTGTAACCTACTAAGAGTTGCAAAATGTAAGGTCGTGTATTCGGCTGGCAGTCTTCCCGTGCTAATGAAGGAATCACAACCCTGACGCGGCTTTCCAAGAGGTGATCAACTGCAAGCGTGACCGTCCATGCTCCTACTGACTGGAATGTAAAGAGTAGGTCTTTATGACGATTACGGACGATATGGCAAAACAAAAATGTATGAAGAGAAAAGAAAATATGATAAGAGAGAACATGATAATATAAGAACGATTGATAATGAAAAAACATTTGATAGACAAAGAACACGCGGTGATGAACTAACATAGCATGATAAAATGACATATGACAGCTCAATAACATATGATGGTATAATATCATACGGTAATAACATGTGTTTGTTGGTTAAAGAACACATAGTCGTAAAATAACAATGACTCATGGGAATAACTCATTGGTAGATAGGTCATAAACTAGATATCCCAGGAGAGAAGAAGAAGAAGATGTTAACAATAATATCGTTATCTTCGCCATTCACCCTTTTGTTCAACTTTTAGATGTACTGCAGATGTCCCCTCCCTTTACAAGAGATCTGTACTGGAGCTCATGCAGTTTGTCAGTACAATGGCAATTGCACTTTGCATGTTGAGATTGCTAGCCCCAAGAACACGCCACAGTAGTCAATATTTTCGAAATGTTGGGAAGAGTATTTTGTCATATTATTTTGTGCTAGAGTATCATAAGGGTGTGACAATAATATAAAAACGTTTTAAACAGGGAAAGGAAAGAACATACTTGAAAATAATATAAAATAGTTTGACATATTTCAGAATCAGCTATAGCTTGATACGCCTTTGTTGCTACCTTATTGAAAGAGAGAAAAGGGAATTGTTGATATAATACACAACTTTTAAATAGAGGCAGGTATCAAGATGCTGAGCAGCGCATGAGCAGCAGTGGTCAGCGACCCATAGCTGGGTGCTAGCGTCAGGGCCAGCGTACCATAGCTGTCAATACCCTTCTACACCTCCACGCGGTGATAACAGGCTCCAGGAGAGCAGACTTGCTAAGGAGAAAAGGAGAAGGGATCGAAGAGGGAATGCTAACCCGGTACTAAAAAAATGCTTGCTGAAGTCGGATGTGTTGGACCGAAAGGTGCAAATATAGCAGCCAAGCTGTAAACTACGACACAACGCATTCCGTTCTCTGGACTACATTCTGTTGCTTAAGCCCTTTCAGGGTTTGGTAGTGGAAGATTGAGAACGAACGAAGAAGAAGAAGAAGAAAAATAGAACAAGAATAAATTATAGCTAAGCATGCTTTTCATAGGGGTGCGCAAGGGAAGAAAGAAGATGGTGTTAAAAATTCAAACATTCAAGAGTTGACGCTAAATATGATCAAATGAAATATCTGACAACTACTCATGGTTATGATTGAGCTAGGTAGAGAAGAAGTAGATCTTGCGGGGTTTGATATAGGGGAATTATCTAGCGCTAGGCATGGCCTTGGCTGGTCCTTGTACAGAATGAGAAGAAGGATTTTCTGAGAGGTATAATTTTGTGGAATGAACTATAGCTAGATATGGCTTAGGTCAGGTCTGGCTGAGAATGAGAAGGAAGAGGATGTTGAGAGTAAGATTTCGAGAAATAAACTACAGCTAGAAACGTTTTTAGCTGGGCTGTCAGGAGAAAGTTGAATTGTGAATGTTGACAACAATCTAAAGCGGTAAACTAAGGGACGGATGAACTATATCAGGGAGATGTACAGTACTGAGGGATAAGCCACTTGCTTCTAGATTTCGCCGTGAAGTGTCAAGGTTAGGATTTTACTTCAAACCTGAAAGGAAAGAATTGTCATCCCCGGGATTTGAACATCTTTTCCTTCAGTTTAAGCAGTTCCTTCAAAACCGTTCGGCCACCCGTTGCACACACACACACACACACACACACACACACACACACACACACACACGCACGCACGCACGCACGCGCACACACGCACGCGCACCCACCCACGCACCCACGCACACACACACACACACAACCACACACAACCACACACAACCAAACACAACCACACACACACACACACACACACATTAAAATAGGATATTTGAAATTAACAAATATTTACTCGCAGTCCCACAAACATTCAAAAACACACATAAGCACACACACACACACAAACACACACCAACACACACCAACACACACAAAGAAACGCAAACACTCACACACACACACATACACACATACTCAAACGTACACAAATACACAGAAACACACACAAACATACACACAGACAGACACAAACACACACAAACACACAAACAAACACAATAACACACACAAACACACACACATACACACACATACACAAACGTACACAAATACACAGAAACACACACACAAACATACATAAACATTCGCAAACATCCACAAACACACACAAACAGATACACACATACACAAACATCCACAAACATACACATACACAGACATACACAGACATAAACATACATATACAAACACACAGGAACACACACACACAAACATACACAAACATACAAAAAACACACAAACATACACAAACATCCTACACAAACATACATAAACACACAGAAACACATACACACACTCACAAACACACACAAACATACACAAACATAAACACACACACACACACACATACACACTTACAAAAATAAACAAACACACACAAATATAAGAACGGCCGTGAGAGAATATACATTTATATATATATATATATATATATATATATACACATAGATCACGTACACACACATTTACACAACACATTTACACATATACCAACTTGCACATCCACATACAAATCCCGTAAGCACACATTCACTCATATGCTCACGAAACTGATCTAATACAGGTCAAATATTTAATGTTAGATTGCTAATTATAACTGTCTTTCTTGCTATCTATCGCTTTCTCTCTCTTTTTCTTATTCTCTCTCTCTATTTCACTCTGCCTCTGACGCTTTGACAATCTTCTCCTTTCCCTCTATCATATCCTCATCTCTCACTCTTTCTCAATGTATGTATTCATTCTGTTACCTCTCCCTCCTATTATCATTCCTTCACTAACACAACCCCTTCTCCACCCCCTCTCCATCTCCTCTTTATATCTCCTTCTCCCATTTCTCAAAAGAAATATAACAATATCAGAAATGGTTTTTAAATTTAGCGCACACACATTCCTTAACCTTCAGCCTTATATCACCTTTTCTCTCTTCTACCCCTCGCTCTATCCATGTTTGTTACTCTTTCCCTCCTGTTTCTCCCCCCTACTCCCCCCCCCCCCCCGAATCTATCTTTGTCTACAATGTTCACTCAGACAAACCCGACTACACGACCGCAGTCACTCCTAGATGACCTCCTGTACATGCCCTCAGTTATCGAAGTTGCAAATGGCGAGAACACTTCAAATTCAATCAATCAATCAATTTGTGGAATTGACAGCGAGATTATAACAACAACACAAAAGCAAAAGCGATGACTTACCAGCTATCGCCATTACTAAAACATTCAGACATTTCAACGAAGACAAGAGGGCGCATGATGAATAGTACACTCATGCAAGCTACGGCTTTGTTATAGTTGTCAGACATGGGCCCTGGATATAGCACAGGATTAAAAGATAACAAGTCATGCTTGAAAAGTGGACAGTTTCACAAGAATACAGAAGACAGGGTGTGAAAGGAAGTATGCGTGTTACTGACAACGACCACATAGACCAGTCGTTTTATGTACCCGAAAAAAATATCTAGGAAACAATAAAATATCAAGTTGGATGTTAAACAACCAGGACCCGAACCAAGGAGCTGGATCAGACGAAAACACTTTTCCACAGGAGAAAGAGATGACGAGAGAGTGAAGGAGAGACAGAGGGAGAGAGAAAGAGGGAAAGACAGATATGAGCTAAGATATTTGACCAGACGGACTCGTCCCTTCTCTCCCCGACCCCCCAAAAGTGTCGAAATTGAGCAAGACTTTCGTCACTTGTGACTGGAATTTGTGCAGAATATGATCTTCATTGCTTTAATTCCTGACTTTCAAGAATAGACGACAGGTCTTAATGGGCGTGTCGCATCTAAACTAAAAAAAAAAGTAAAGTAAACCATAGCATTACTGCCCTAGGGGTATGAGGTGTTAGCGATCTCACATTACAATGGCTCGGGTATGTGAGGGCGGGAGCCATCTCCTCTCCCTCGCTGCTTTTACTTCCCGGACTGAACCGGGTGTGTACATGTTGTAAGGCTGGGTCGACTCGGGCGCCGTTGTGGTCCGAAAAAACATTTCTGCCTCAACTGGGGAATGAGCCCAGGACCAGTCAGATGCGAAGCCAGTTCGCTAACCACTGCGCTACGTGACTCCCTAATGGTTATTTAAAATTAAAAAAACGTGGTAGCAAGCATAAAATGGTGATTCTTGGAGACAGTCAGTTGTAGACATAGCAAGACCCCGAATGTGACACGTAGACAGACAAAGAATGTAGTGGTTTAGTCAAGCTTTTTTTTCAAAATCACGAATGACACAAGTGATTGTAAGGTATCATGACAAGAGGAAGACTAAGACAGCGATAGAATTGATGATGTTGTTGTTGAAGAAATGCCCACAATGAGTAAGTTCACTCTTTGTGGGCCATGGACGTTGAGTGGCGGGCTGTAGTAGCTTTCCTCACATCCCGAGCATGCTAATGAAGGTGGACCGCGGTCCTCCAGGCGGTTGTGCTATGCTTGGCTTCCTCTGTGCGTCGTTCACTACTACTGGAATCACGTCTATCCATCACCTTGGTAGCCAGACTGCCATGAAAAGCAGCCCATTTCAAATGAGGACTACCGGGAAGTCAAGGTGAGGGTTTTGGCCAGAATATTTTGCCTGACAATGAATAACATGTCTGATCAGTATAGTTTGCCTGACAATGAATAACATGTCTGATCAGTATAGTTTGCCTGACAATGAATAACATGTCTGATCAGTATAGTTTGCTTGACAATGAATAACATGTCTGATCAGTATAGTTTGCCCGACAATGAATAACATGTCTGATCAGTATAGTTTGCCTGACCAGACGTTAGTCTTCCTCCCCAATTGATGGTGTTAAAGAGATATGGGCTGAAAATCATATCGACAACAAAGATGGCGGAAGAACAATAATGCAGTAAACCGCAACGTTTAGTAATATAAAGAGACAGACATGATCAAACATCAAATAGACAGACGTGATCATACATGAAATAGACAGACATGATCAATCATCAAATAGACATACATTATCAATCATCAAATAGATATACATTATCAATCATCAAATAGACAGACATGATCAAACATCAAATAGACAGACATGATCATACATGAGATAGACAGACACGACCAAACATCAAATAGACATACACGACCAAACATCAAATAGACAGACATGATCATACATGAAATAGACAGACACGACCAAACATCAAATAGACAGACACGACCAAACATGAAATAGACAGACACGACCAAACATGAAATGGACAGACACGACCAAACATCAAATAGACATTCACGACCAAACATCAAACAGACAGACACGACCAAACATCAAATAGACAGACATGATCAAACATGAAATAGACAGACACGACCAAACATCAAATAGACATAAACGACCAAACATCAAATAGACAGACACGACCAAACATGAAATGGACAGACACGACCAAACATCAAATAGACATTCACGACCAAACATCAAATAGACAGACACGACCAAACATCAAATAGACAGACATGACCAAACATGAAATAGACATAAACGACCAAACATCAAATAGACAGACACGACCAAACATCAAATAGACAGACATGACCAAACATCAAATAGACAGACACCTGCTGTTTTCCCAATGAGAGTCTGCCTGCCCTGAGTTTAAAATATAACAGATGCTCGGGGATGCACTTATCGCTCATGCAAAAAACATGTCTTGTTCATCTTATTTGTGCTTTTCCCTGAGGCGTATGAATGCTAGAAATGCCAGACATTCTAACAATTTAAGAGTCAGGCACCTTGTCCTGTTACCCGATCAGATCAAATCTTTACCTGGTCAGACTTCGCAGACATCTCAAGGGAAAACGAGATAGGTGTATTGTGTGACTGCTACACGCTGTCCATGTTTCACAGGTATGTAGCGTGACGGTGTGGGCTAGTGGTAAAGTGACACCGCTCACAACTCGAAGGTGCTGGTTTCACTCCCCAATCAGAGCACCTGCGGCTACACTGGGGAAGCAAACACTAAGAAAATGCAGGATGAAGCAGATCCTTACATAAAATGGATGCAGAAGTCGGATGCACTAGGCTGACAGGCGCAAAAAAAAAACCATGGTGTAAGCCAAGCTTCGTCGGTTAATCTCGTCTCGCTAAGGGTAGTCGCATGCCACCGACTGCAGTCCTACGTTACGGCCAGTGTGGTGAAATGTGTTGGGAGCATGGTTGAAAATCTAGAGTACCAAACTCAAATCCAACTGCGCTCGGTTTTTTTCAGTGTATGACTGCTCCTTCCAGTCGACCCAGCTATTAGTGGATACCTGAGCCAACGCAAGAGCTCCAGGGTTCGTACTCTGTCGTCTGCACTGTCAGCAATGCCAGGAACTAAGCTCAAATGAGTACTTCCATTACGTAATAAAGTTGGTTCTATAAGCCATTTCACATTTTTCTTTCTAGAGAAGCAAAAACTGAATTTAATGACACTTTTACAATCAGGGATAGGACTTAAAAAATGTCCAGAATATGGGTTTAAAATGAAAACTGATAAAATTAAAAATTCGATAATTAGCAAATCCTTAAGGAAACCAGGTCTACGGAGAAGAATAAATGACAAAAACTAGAACATGATAAGGGATCCTCATATCTTAACAATTTAATAACGGCTGCTTACTTCACCTGTCATGGGCACTACGTCAGACATCGTGTTTCTAATGTTCAGCCACTTAGATTGCCTTGTGGTTCCACTCAGTACGCCATCCATATTGCACGTTTCAAGAGGTTGGGACACATGATCACTAGTCCGAGTCTTGTGCTGTTCCACTCTCGCGTGCCTCATCACCCCTGTATCCCCATCTCTTTAAGTTCTTCCTGTATAGTGGTACACCAGTTCGGAGTATGTTTAGTAACTTCCATGATGCGTACAGCAAATAGTGTCCATGCACAGGATCCTCTTGCGGCTCGATCCAGGTATAGTAGAGGTTGATCGAAGACAAGAAATACTGACCAGGGAGCGAATATGGATAGTCAATGTTTAATTCAATGCCATGAGATTGCACACGATATCAAAACACATAACTCACAAACTTTAAATGAGAGAGATAAAATATGATCAAACATAACTTTCAAATCGCAATCTAAAAAAGGCAATCTAAAGCTGTGCACAAACTACCGAACTATCGCGCTTATCAGCCTCGCTAGCAAGATACTGTTGCGGATCCTATTAAAAAGGATAGAGAAAAGGTTTGAATCTGAAATTCACGAAGTCCAAGCAGGTTTTAGAATAAACAGAGGGACCAGAGATCACATATTCAATATGAAGAATATCTTCGACAAACGTGGAGAGTTTAATGTAGACCGGTACAGGTGTTTCATTGATTAAATCAAGGCCTTCGTTACGGTAAAACATCAAAATCTGTGCACCATCATGAAAGAAATGGGGTTTCCTGTGCACATTATCAATCTGATTGAAACATTATACCAAGATCAACGAGCCGCTGGGCAAACATCAGATTGGTTCACAGTACACAAGTGAGTAAGACAGGGATGTATCCTCTCACCTTATCTGTACAACATCTATGTGGAATATATAATGAGAAATGTTAGAGAAGACGAGAACATTGACAGTATTCACTTACGATTGGCGGTTATGAGATTCCAGAGTTACGATACGCAGATGACACAGTGATACTATCAAGAAGTGCAGAAGGGTTAGAGCAGCTAACTTCAGCCATAAATGGAATAGTAAAGATAAAAAACTGTTCATAAACATAAACAAAACAAAGATAATGACCACCAACAAAACACTATGCCAACATAAATTTACAGTGGGTACTGAGGAAATAGATCAGGTCACACACTTTGAATATCTAGGCTCAAGAATTGACAAAAAATGGCGACTGTTTGAAAGACATCAGAAGTAGACTAGCTATGGCAATGCAGAGATTGAACAGCCTGAAGAAATCATAGCAGAGAACCAGCTAAACGCCAAAAGCGAAAGTCTTGAGAGCTTGTGTTTTTTTCCTGTGGCAGTATATGGCTGCGCATCATGAACGATTACCACATTTTCTAGACAAAGAATCGAATCCTTCGAGTTAAAATGTTTCAGAAAGATCCCCAGAATAGCCTGGACGGAGAAGAAGACAAATATAGACATTCGGCATAAGTTGAACATAGAACTGGTTTATCAATTCCATTTTGGCAAGAAAATGTAAATACTTTGGTCACATGAAGAGACACAAAGGTCTTGAGAGAATGGTAATGGAAGGTATGGTGCCAGGTGAAAGAGGTAAGGGTGCACCAAGAAGACGATGGTACCAAGATATCCAGGAATGCATGGGTATGACTGTGGTGAAGGCTGGAGTTTTGGCAAGGAAAAGAGTTTCTTTCAGACAGACTGTGATGGGAGCGACGTTCTATAATGGACATGCTGCATGATGACGATAAACCTTCAACTTCCATGGGTAGCATAGGATTTCAACTTACAGCCAAATCATTCTGTCCTAAGCCATCAGCTCTTTCTCTGTCCATGTATCTCTTGTTTCCTTTGTGATTTTCTGAAAGTCTCTCATCAGTATTTATCTAAATTGCTTTCGTTCTGGGAATACCAATACAGATACATTTTTTAACGCTATCAGTGCTGCCGAAGATGGATGTGTCAGACCGAAAGGTGCAAATATCGAAGTTAAGCTGTAAACTAGCGACACAGCGCATTCCGTTCTTTGGACTACATAATGCTGCTTGCAAAGTCATGTTCGAGGCTTGGTAGAGGGAGATTGAGAACGAACGCAGAAGAAGAAGAAGACGAAGAAGAAGAAGAACCAGAAAAACGCTATCCGATGGCTTCCTTAATGTGTGTCCTACCCAAAAGTTAGGGCGTTCACCTCAGCCATGTTCTGTTGATATATATCTGGTTCTGTCAGTTCCCCATTAGTGCTATTATCATAACAATTCAACCTTTGTATCCCCTCAAGAAACCATTTCTGAAAGTGTGCACTATTTGTGTTGTTGTTCTCGATATTTCGTATCCAAACGTAGGAGATGAAGATGGTTACTTTTGTGTTGGACCCAACTACTTCTGGTCTACAAACGTTCCCCAGTACAATAAAATCCCAAACCAGAACATACTTAAAATTCTTGTCTTCAAACATGTATATGCCAAACCTGGAGGAAGGTAGGCTGCGTAATGAATACGAATTTCATTCAACTTTCCATTATTTCTCGGACATCTGCTAACAGCTTACACTTGCCGATTTTCAACTGCCAAGAATTCTTTTAAGTACACAGCATATACTCGGGATCTCCGAGTTTTTTCCCATATCTTCAATTTGAATAGGCGCCGAATTAATTTCCTTTGAGACGAAGAGACGTTTGCAGATTCTGAGTTTAGGAAACCCCACCGATTCGCGCTTTTCCTTCTTGTGAGCCTTTCCTTCTCAGTTAAGGCAACGCTATTACTCCCCTGACATCTTATCTGCATCTCCCACAGCGTCCCAATTGCCTCCAAAATAGATGAATGGTTCCACATAATGTACGTGTAGGTATTCCAAAACAATCAGACCGTTGTTAGCCAAATCCCCTTACATAACCTACCCTTTTTCTTTGTGTGCCCACAGTCCCAACCTCTGTGCGCCTTCCCGTTAGTACCAACCTCTGTGTGCCCCAAGTCCCAACAACCTATGTGTACTCTCAGAACCAAACTCTATGAACTGTCATCAGCTACACCTGTTCCGCATTCAATCGATTGTACCCATGCTACGTTAGATCCAAGACATCAGCAAAGTTCAGATCAAAATGTTGTCTTAAGAAATCAAATTGAAATGCATTTTAATTTGCCAAAGTTGATGTCAGCATATTCAAGTCAGTTTCCAACGTTGATTTCTACACAATCAAGCCAGAAGCCAAAGTTGATTTCTACACAATTAAGGCAGTATTCAAAGTTGATGTCAGCACAATCAAGGCAGTAGCCAAAGTTGATGTCTACACAATGAAGCCAGTAGTCAAATTTATGTCCACACAATGAAGTCGGTAGCCTAAGTTGATGTCCACACAATGAAGTCAGTAACCAAAGTTGATGTCTACACAATGAAGCCAGTAGCCAAAGTTGATATCTACACAATGAAGCAAGTAGCCAAAATTGATGTCTACACAATGAAGCCAGTAGACAAAGTTGATGTCTACACAATGAAGCCAGTAGCCAAAGTTGATGTCTACACAATGAAGCCAGTAGCCAAAGTTGATGTCTACACAATGAAGCCAGTAGCCAAAGTTGATGTCTACACAATGAAGCCAGTAGACAAAGTTGATGTCTACACAATGAAGCCAGTAGCCAAAGTTGATGTCTACACAATGAAGCCAGTAGCCAAAGTTGATGTCTACACAATGAAGCCAGTAGCCAAAGTTGATATCTACACAATGAAGCCAGTAGCCAAAGATGATGTCTACACAATCACGCCAGTAGCCAAAGTTGATGTCACACAATGAAGCCAGTAGCCAAAGTTGATGTCTACGCAATGAAGCCAGTAGCCAAAGATGATGTCTACACAATCACGCCAGTAGCCAAAGTTGATGTCACACAATGAAGCCAGTAGCCAAAGTTGATGTCACACAATGAAGCCAGTAGCCTAAGGTGATGTCTATACAATCAAGCCAGTAGCCAACATAAAATAGTAAATATTGCTTGGTATGTTGTTGTTTTGTGTGTGTGTGTAAATGGTGTAAGGTCCTGCTTCGTCCTGCATTTTCTGAGGCTTCCCAAGGTTAATGGCCGGTGTTGTGACAGGGATCGAACCCAGCACATTCTGGTTGTGAGCCATGTCACTTAACCACTAGCCCACGACGTCCCCAATTAATCCTAATATATAAAAGAGACAATAAATAATCATATTCATTATCCCTTTCATCCTACTTATGGATTTAGTCATCATTGTAATCAGTACTTCAAGCTTGACTTTACTCATCAAACCTCATCGACAGTTATTCAGCGCTTTCAGACGCAGTGAACGAGAAAACAGATGTCAGCGATGCATAGCTGACTGCTTGTATCAAGGTCAGCGAACGTGAATCATCCACAACTCTATTTTCAGTGCTCAAGTGGCGGCTCTGGAAACATGCTGCAGCCGTGTGGCATGACTGACAGAATAGTGATCGAAGTGAGAGGACAAGCTGGTCCCAAATATGTACGTGCTGGAACAGGATGTGTTGAGGAGCGCTGACTCAATACCTCCCTGTAAACTGCGAAATTCATGTTTAAACAAAAATGTATTCAGTACAATCGTTGAAGCAGTAGAAGATACAAGTTCAATAATGCGATGGGTACAATGCAGGCAACGTTCTTCTTCTGTTCCTTCTTTTTCTTCTTGCTTTTTATTTATCGTCTTAGAACGAAGCTATTGATACGCTGTGTCGCAGTTTACAGCGATGCTGAATTATCTGCGCCTTTCGGTCAGACACATTCTGTTTCAGCACCGCCCAATTATCTATATACTGTTTATAAAGTAGCACATATAATGATAGTTTCTAGGGCAGTCACTTGGGGACGGAATAATGGCTTAGTTAGCACAAGCTAGTTGATCCTGACTCACACAGCCAGCCATGAGTCTCTGGCTGTCATCCTGACTCACACAACCAGCTATGAGTCTCTGGCTGTCATTCTGACTCACACAGCCAGCTATGAGTCTCTGGCTGTCATTCTGACTCACACAACCAGCTATGAGTCTCTGGCTGTCATCCTGACTCACACAGCCAGCTATGAGTCTCGGGCTGTCATCCTGACTCACACAGCCAGCTAAGAGTCTCGGGCTGTCATCCTGACTCACACAGCCAGCTATGAGTTTCTGGCTGCTGTCATCCTGACTCACACACCAGCTATGAGTCTCGGGCTGTCATCCTGACTCACACAGCCAGCTATGAGTCTCTGGCTGCTGTCATCATGACTCACACACCAGCTATGAGTCTCCGACTACTGTCATCCTGAATCACACACCAGCCATGAGTCTCCGGCTGTCATCCTGACTCACACACCAGCTATGCGTCTCTGACTACTGTCATCCTGACTCACACACCAGTTATGAGTCTCAGGCTGTCATCCTGACTCACACAACAAGCTATGAGTCTCTGGCTGTCTTCCTGACTCACACAACCAGCTATGAGTCTCTGGCTGTCATCCTGACTCACACAGCCAGCTATGAGTCTCCGGCTGTCATACTGACTCACACACCAGATATGAGTCTCCAGCTGCTGTCATCCTGACTCACACACCAGCTATGAGTCTCCGGCTGCTGTCATCCTGACTCACACACCAGCTATGAGTCTCTGACTGTCATCATGACTCACACAGCCAGCTATGAGTTTTCGGCTGCTGTCATCCTGACTCACACAGCCAGCTATGAGTTTCCGGCTGCTGTCATCCTGACTCACACAGCCAGCTATGAGTTTCCGGCTGCTGTCATCCTGACTCACACAACCAGTTATGAGTTTCCGGCTGCTGTTATCCTGACTCACACAGCCAACTATGAGTCTCCGGGTTTCATCCTGACTCACACAGCCAGCTATGAGTCTATGGCTGCTGTCATCCTGACTCACACACCAGCTATTAGTCTCGGACTGTCATCCTGACTCACACAACCAGCTATGAGTCTCTGGCTGGTGTCATCCTGACTCATACAGCCAGCTATGAGTCTCGGACTGTCATCCTGACTCACAAAGCCAAATATGAGTCTCCGGCTGCTGTCATCCTGACTCACACCGCCACCTATGATTCTCATTCATTCGCTAACAGTAAGCCAAATACTCACCCCTAAATCAAACGTTTGGCAACACAGAAATAAACACGTCCTTAGTGCACAAAGTTCACAGGATTTATAATAGATCCAGGGACGCCTTTCTGTAGAGACAGTAACAGACCAATGTACCTTAATGAATGTCATACAATGGGGTGGAAGTGAGTAGTATATGGAGGTAGTGGCTCCATGTGTGCCAATCAACTTTCTACAAAAACCACCATTACGAAGCAACACAAAGTGCTATGGTACAATCTTCCAAAAAAAGGCAACTGTAGCAGTGGTCCTTTACTCCAGCAAGAGGGGCAAGAAACAGAAGCAGCAAAATAAAATTACAATAATAACAAAAACATTTATTTAAAAATTTACAAGTTAGCAAGACCTTCAATTTTGGTAACTTGTCTCACCTGAATGTCTTGGGCCATGCCCAAACAAAACGGGAAGGATAATACGATAACGACACATTCTCTGTTTTTTAATTAAATAAAACATACATAGATGCAAGAAAACATCAAATATGAATGAATTTTAAGCAAGCATTAACAAATTGTCAGTTTCAAATCTTCGAATCCATTTTAAATATGCATTAATGTAAGCTTTTAATGATGTTAACGTCAACTGAATGATGTTACCGTCAACTGAATGATGTTAGCGTCAACTGAATGATGTTACCGTCAACTGAAAGGTGTTACCGTCAACTGAAAGATGTTACCGTCAACTGAATGATGTTACCGTCAACTGAATGATGTTAGCGTCAACTGAAAGATGTTAGCGTCAACTGACTGATGTTACCGTCAACTGAATGATGTTAGCGTGAACTGAATGATGTTACCGTCAACTGAATGATGTTAGCGTCAACTGAAAGATGTTACCGTCAACTGAATGATGTTAGCGTCAACTGAATGATGTTAGCGTCAACTGAAAGATGTTACCGTCAACTGAATGATGTTAGCGTCAACTGTTCTGTGTTTGGCAAGGAGCTTGTCACTAAGTGACTAACGGTGTGCCCAGTATGGCCGACTTTTGCACCCTTTCACTGAGAGAGTGACGCATCGCTGTCCCAACTGGCTTGAGATCGGATGAGTCGTGTCTGCCTCATCCAGCTTCTCGTCGGGAATTGAACCCTCAACCTTCAGCTGGAAGAAAAGGGAGCACCATTTGAAGGTGATGTAGTCTTGGGCCTGAGAGGCTAAGAGACAATGCGAGTATTATGTTACACATTACACCTCATTACTGCCCCAGCTTTGGGAGAAAAACCTGGGTTATATGGATGGGGGGGGGGGGAGTTGATGGGAAATGGGAGTACCAATGTCTGGCTGTACTTAGGGCACCAGCTGCATTTAACTTACCCCTGCAGGTACCATTTTACAGGTGAGTTGACTAGAGCGTATTCATAGTAGAATCTAACCCATTATCGTTTCTGCGGGAAGGAACCTATCTACCACTCAGACGACCCATGTTCCAGTTAACCAAACCCAATTTCCCCTGCTGTTCCATTTGTTGAAGCTGACGTGAAATATTGCTACCAATTATTAGGAAAACATAGCTTCCAATCATTGTCATTGCGGTTTTATAGCATTGATTGTTACATGATGAGGATTCGAATTACATACACAACCTTTTTCAGTTTCCTGTAGTGACTTGCAAGGAAGAAAACAGTGGGCCTATTCTGTTTGTCTTTGGAATCACTCGATGGGATGAGGTTTTTCAGTTACCTGGATTAAATTATATCAGACACAACATGGGAGCTAACCCACAAGGAAAAGATAAACACGAAAACAAGAAGTGGTTATTTGGTCCAGTTTTGATGGAGGTCGTGGCTCGTTTCTTATTATTCTTGATATCGTGTTTCTACGGGCGGAATGAATAAAACATCGAATAATGTCTAAAAATCGAAACAGTAGCCATACAAAAATGGAAGAAATCCATAAAAAACCGAGAACAGCAGGACAAAGACGTTCGTTATTAAACTTGATGAAGAAATACTCGGGCTACCTTTAAGTATTATGTTAGTTTGTATTAGCGCATGACTAGCTTGCTTCTATAGGTAATACACCAATATGTGTTTCTTAGTGGTAGTTTGCGACGAAATAACAGGCATACAGTTCTGTGTTTTCTTCTTTTTATCCCCAGGTAAACGGAATATTCATTTTTTTTCATTATGTCTTTTATCGTCCTGTACTTTATTGTTGACACCCACCATTTTGTATTCAGTTTCACAACTAGGATATCGTTTCTAGAGCTTACTATAAAATAAAAACGACATCTTGGCCTGTGTGGATGGCTGGTTGGGAAGAGCCGTAGGGTGAAGTCTTTTATCCTATAGGGAATAGTTGTCACATTTTCCCCACCTGATTCCAATGCTTCTATTTTGTATCTCTGCCACACACACACACATAATCTTCAACGTTACAGAAGTTGAATGACATTGATATTCGCGCCACTTACATTATGTTCTCAGCGTGGCAGTGGCTATATTCTAGTCTCTGTCCCAATCTCAGTCCTATCACTAGATGACATATACTACACTGCTTGCTACTGCTAACAGCTATCGCTACTGCTTTGAGTGTCAGTGTAGCAGTGGTTATATTCTCATCTCCGTCCAACAAATACGACGCAAAGTCTTCTACCCTAGAGAGGTAGTCAGACTGCACTGTTTTTCACATTAAATGACATGTTCTCAGTATGGCAGTGGTGCTATTCTAACAACAGCCGGTATTAGACTTTATCACTTAGTAGACACGGCTTAGTACTTGCATGCACTCAAAAGAAACTTCAACCTCGATTTTCAAATTCAGATATCTATATCAAACGATTTATGGGATATATCATTACACTGGAACAAAATATGCAACATCAATTGTTGATGTGCTTTCTCAAATACAAAAGAATATCTTTTCACACGCACATTAAAAAAACTAGAATGGCATTAGGTAGAGGGCAAATCTTCACCAAGGGGGGGGGGGGGGGGGGGCACTACATCAATAGCTGACTTCAGTAGTCTTTTTGTCTGGAAATGTTACCCCCAATTCATTCAGATCAAGAGCTGATTTCTGTTCATGTCCAATGGATATAGTTGGCAAGCCAGGCGGTGTTTTTTGCAACATTGTTGAGCGCATGTACGTTTTTATGTTTGAGAAACTACGGGCAGTGATACAGACAGTGTATGCAGGATCCTTTGAGTCAGGGAAACATTAGGTCAGCCACATTATCTATAGCAGGCAGCCACATTATCTAGAGCAGCCAGCCACATTATGTGTAGGAGCCAGACACATTATCTAAAGCAGGCAGCCACATTATCTATAGGAGCCAGACACATTGTCTAGAGCAGCCATTCACATGATCTATAGCAGCCTGCCACATTATCTAGAGCAGCCAGCCACATTATCTAGAACAGTCAACCACTGATTCCGGAAGTGTGAAAAGGATCCTTAGAGCAACAGAAACATTAGGTCAGCCACAATGACTTATTCCAATTGTGGTAGACCTTAAATACAACTTTAGTAGATTTGTACGTTTATACTCTTTATATACTCCCATGTCATCAAAGACCTCTGTCAAAGTATTAGATCAATATTCATGATGATAACAGTTCATCATTGTCGATGACCACCACCGACATCATCTTTGTTGTATGTGATCTGTTTTGTTTTGTTTCTCTATTATCTGACATGTTTTGGTGTAGTGTTTCCTAGATCTCATGTGGCCTTTCAGTCCAATGCGGGCATAGAATCTTATATTGCATGATTTGGTATAGTGTTCCCTGGACTTCATGTGGCTGATCAGCCCAATGCGGTGCATGAGCTGCAGTGGTCAGCGACCCATAGCTGACTGGTAGCGTCAGGGCCAGCGAACTAGAGCTGCCAAGACCCTTCTACACCTCTACTCGGTGATCCTGGATAACAGGCTGTAACGTGCAGACTGGCTAAGGAGAAGAGATCGAAGAGGGAAGGCTAACCCGGTACTCAAAAAATGCTTGCTGAAGTCGGATGTGTTAGAACGAAAGGTGCAAATATCGCAGTCAAGCTGTAAACAACGACAAAACGCATTCCGTTCTCTGAACCACATTCTGCTACCTAAGCTCCGTCAGGGTTTGGTTGCCTGAGATTGAGAACGAACGAAGCCAAGCCTGGCCAAATTGCATGATTTGGTGTGGTGTTTCCTAAACCTCATGTGGCATATCAGCCCAATGCGGACATGGAATGTTATATTGCATGATTTGCACATTATGTCTTCTGATGTCGTTGAGGGTGGTTTCGCTGCTCTTCCTCCCGGATCAGACGTTCGGTTTGCGCTGTTAGCATACGGTGATTCTCTCCTTTAGCAGCGCCGACGTTTACTACATATCTCAGTTTCTCGGCAATGTTCTCCAAGTTTTGTTCATCGATGTGACAGAATCTAAGTTTCTTTCAAGCTGTCCCTAAATCGCTTATTGGGTGACCTCTGCCTTCCCTAAGCTCACCTTACATATATCTCTTCGGCTGTCTTGTGTTCGGCATCCACACAAGGTGCCCAGGCCATCTCAACTGTGCCGCCTGCAGTGATGCGTGGATGCTTGGCATGGCTGCTCTTTACATGCCTTCATTGTCAGGGACATGGTCCTGCTATCAGATGCAGAGTATGTGTCTTTCAGGCTGGTTGTGTGGAAGTGGTTCAGTTTTTTTGCATGTCTCGCATTGACAGTCCAACTCTCGCATAGACAGTCCAACTCTCGCATTGCCAGTCCAACTCTCGCATTGCCAGTCCAACTCTCGCATAAACAGTCCAACTCTCGCATTGCCAGTCCAACTCTCGCATTGCCAGTCCAACTCTCGCATAAACAGTCCAACTCTCGCATTGCCAGTCCAACTCTCGCATTGCCAGTCCAACTCTCGCATAAACAGTCCAACTCTCGCATTGCCAGTCCAACTCTCGCATTGCCAGTCCAACTCTCGCATTGACAATCCAAATCTCGCATAAACAGTCCAACTCTCGCATTGCCAGTCCAACTCTCGCATTGACAGTCCAACTGTCGCATTGACAGTCCAAATCTCGCATAAACAGTCCAACTCTCGCATTGCCAGTCCAACTCTCGCATTGACAGTCCAACTCTCGCATTGACAGTCCAACTATCGCATTGACAGTCCAACTCTTGGATGCGTAAAACAGGTTTGGAAAGATAGCAGCTCGGTAGACCTTGAGCTTTGTCTTTGCGCTGATGCCCCGACGCACCCACTTTGTTGGGAGCATTCTACCGAAGGCTGCACTGGCTTTCATTACTCTGCTTGCCACCTCGTCGTCCAGATTGATGGTTCGAAACAGTGTAGTACCCGGGTACGAGGACTTGCACACACCTTTAAGGATCTGTCCATATATTGTGATTTGTGGCTGTGTGTATCCTGTACCAGGAGTTTGTTGGTGCATAACTTCCGTTTTTTTAACAATTATGACAAATCCGAAGTTGTCACACGCATTAGATAACCGATCCATGTTCTTCTGTATTTGCATTTCCAGCGATGAGTTGTTATTCACAGCTGTGAAGATATACACTACCGATATGATATCTGCATTTTAAAAGTATAACTTCATCCCTCCGACTCTCTTATAATTGTTTTACATGATCGATCCGACTCTCTTATAATTGTTTTACATGATTGATCCGACTCTCTTATAATTGTCTCACATCATTGATCCGACTCTCTTATAATTGTTTTACATCATCCGTCCGACTGTCTTATCATTGTTTCACATCATTGATCCGACTCTCTTATCATTGTTTTACATGATTGATCCGAATCTCTTATCATTGTTTTACATGATTGATCCGACTCTCGTATCATTGTCTCACATCATTGATCCGACTCTCTTATCATTGTTTCACATCATTGATCCATTCTCTTATCATTGTTTTACATGATTGATCCGACTCTCGTATCATTGTTTCACATCATTGATCCGACTCTCTTATCATTGTTTTAAATCATTGATCCGAATCTCTTATCATTGTTTTACATGATTGATCCGACTCTCTTATCATTGTTTTACATCATTGATCCGAATCTCTTATCATTGTTTTACATGATTGATCCGACTCTCGTATCATTGTTTCACATCATTGATCCGACTCTCTTATCATTGTTTTACATCATTGATCCGAATCTCTTATCATTGTTTTACATCATTGATCCGACTCTCTTATCATTGTTTTACATGATTGATCCGACTCTCGTATCATTGTTTCACATCATTGATCCGACTCTCTTATCATTGTTTCACATCATTGATCCGACTCTCTTATCATTGTTTTAAATCATTGATCCGAATCTCTTATCTTTGTTTTACATGATTGATCCGACTCTCTTATCATTGTTTTACATCATTGATCCGAATCTCTTATCATTGTTTTACATGATTGATCCGACTCTCGTATCATTGTTTCACATCATTGATCCGACTCTCTTATCATTGTTTTACATCATTGATCCGAATCTCTTATCATTGTTTTACATGATTGATCCGAATCTCTTATCATTGTTTCACATCATTGATCCGACTCTCTTATCATTGTTTTAAATCATTGATCCGAATCTCTTATCATTGTTTTACATGATTGATCCGACTCTCTTATCATTGTTTTACATCATTGATCCGAATCTCTTATCATTGTTTTACATGATTGATCCGACTCTCGTATCATTGTTTCACATCATTGATCCGACTCTCTTATCATTGTTTTACATCATTGATCCGAATCTCTTATCATTGTTTTACATGATTGATCCGACTCTCGTATCATTGTTTCACATCATTGATCCGACTCTCTTATCATTGTTTTACATCATTGATCCGACTCTCTTATCATTGTTTTACATCATTGATCCGACTCTCTTATCATTGTTTTACATGATTGATCCGACTCTCTTATCATTGTTTCACATCATTGATCCGACTCTTCTGTCATTGTTTTACAGCATTGATCCGACTCTCCTGTCATTGTTTTACAGCATTGATCCGACTCTCTTATCATTGTTTTACATGATTGATCCGACTCTCCTGTCATTGTCTTACAGCATTGATATGACTCTCCTGTCATTGTTTCACATCATTGATCAACATTATCAACAACAAGAACATCAACATCATCAATAACATCAACAACAACAACGACAATAACACTACACTGACAACAACAACTACAATATAACCACAAAAAAACACAGCAAAAACAACATTTAAATGGTCTGTTCGATACAGAACTCTCTCCCTTCGAGCAGAAAGTTTGGGATAAAGAAAATGCTTTTAAAACATTTGAACGAAAACTTCTTCTTCTTCTTCTTTTTCTTCTTCTTCTTCTTCTTCTTCTTCTTCTTCTTCTTCTTTTTCTTCTTCGTTGGTTCCTAAACTCCCGCTACTGTGCCCTGAAAAGAGCTTTGCAAGTAGCGGGATGAAATCCGGAGAACGAAATGCGTTGCGTCATAGTTTACAGCTTGACTGCGATATTTGCACTCTTCGGTCTGAAACACCCAACTTAAGCATAGTAAATGTCAAGTTACATTTGTTTATGCAAGTGCTCTTTGATATAGAAACCCTAGTTCTTACAGCAAACACTAAGTGTTAACAGCCCTTTGTGTGAGATGATTTAGTTCATCCAGCTGTAAATAGGTACTTGACTTATTCTTATGATGCTTCCTTTTCGTGCTTTACAAAACAAGGAATATGACAAATGTGAACATTTAACCTCTTGTCTAACCTCTTTCGTTCTTTCCCTACTTTCTCCCTTTTTCTTGTATTACTATCTTTTTCGTTTCCAATACCTTCTTCTTTTTCTTTTCTCCCCACTCCATTTAAATGTCCCTCCCTCATCTTCTCTTCACTTCCACCTTCATCTCTTCTTCAACCACTTGTATTGTTGCACTCAATCATATCCTCTGATGAATGTCCCTCCTGTACTCACAGAAAATCAATGGACTTCAAGACGTTAGCCAGATGTCAGCTGACAGTGGACAGCTGATCGTGTTCATATATAGCTAATAGCTGAAGGTAGTAATAACGACAAATGAACATTGGTTCCCAGTACTGCCTATCCTTGTATCTATATGTATATCGTCACATGTCGTAAGAAGCAACTAATGAGGGCTGGGAATGGGATTGCTACCTTATTCTGTAGAAACTTTAAGCCATTAAAATGTTATCAGGCATGGATAGACCAATGTTTGATAATGCAGCGTGTATTCATTGATAAATACGCTCTAAGTTCGGGAGGGGGGGGGTTAGAAGCTGAAACAGTTTATATTGATTGATTCATATCGATACCATTTGAAAATCAAGACTTTTGTCAGAGATAGGTGAAACATACTGACCAAGACCTCAGTCTTCCACCCATTTATATTAAATAGGTTCTGTTACAGCAGCCTGGCCAGCGAGATGGGGATCGACATTGAAATCACCATAGGGAAAAGTTTATTCTGACTATGTTGCATTGCACTACATCCAGGAGGACTGTAGCTCGCATTATTCAATAGATCTCGGGATATATGAAGAGCCACTGTGACCCGCTACAAACGAAATGTCTACAGTTTTAGAAATGGGAAATGGCTCAATGAACCGAATCCAATTCCCCTGGGGGCCCCCATGTGTGCTCGTATCATTCCTGGCTGATGGTGTCGAGGACAGAGCACACACTCCGTAGCTCCCACATCGGCATATATTGTCATCTGTTTACGCCAAGTATCAATTTACATCCCCATCGATTGGGAAAAACGGTTGCACCATGAAAACAACCCTCGACATTACCATTCTGTCAAACCGAGGGCGTCGGGTTTTGAACAGGAACATTGAATTTGTAAACCGAACTCTCAACCACTAGGCCTCACGCTATATATGGATATTTTAATAATGACACAATGCTACTAGAGTCACAAATGCACGAACGCCTGGTCATTCTAACAGACTGAACGACAAATATATGTATGAGTATTATGTGAACGCAAGTGATGTAATTATGTTTAGGCATTGATTTTGTTTGAAACAATTGATGTAATTATGTTTAGGTATTGATTTTGTGGAAGCAATTGATGAATTATGTTTAGGTATTGATTTTGTGGAAGCAATTGATGAATTATGTTTAGGTATTGATTTTGTTGAAGCATTTGATGAATTATGTTTAGGTATTGATTTTGTTGAAGCAATTGATGAATTATGTTTAGGTATTGATTTTGTGGAAGCAATTGATGAATTATGTTTAGGTATTGATTTTGTTGAAGCAATTGATGAATTATGTTTAGGTATTGATTTTGTGGAAGCAATTGATGAATTATGTTTAGGTATTGATTTTATGGTAGCAATTGATGAAATTTTGTTTTGGTATTGATTTAATATAATCAATTTGAACAGTGTCATGTGTCAGTGCGACTGTATGTGAAATGACATGTGTAAAACAAAGGAGTTGCAACTTGAATAAGGCGAGCTAAGGCTAGATGGAACAAGTATATAATATTGTAATACAGGTGTGAGAGGTCAAGTAGAGGTCAAGTAGAGGTAAATCACGTCCTACATTCCTTGACTAAGCTGGGCTGGCCAGACATTTAGAAGGTAGTTCTCTAAGTTGTCACATGAATTCGGTTGAGGTACTAGCTAGATACGCCAATTTGACATAGTCGCTTGGAAACAAGCTATAGGTAAAGGGATACGAGCGGCACAGGTATTTATGACAAGTTGTCACAATGAGATTTACAGGGTGACAAGATACTCAGTGAAGTTAATAGGAATCAAAATAGGAGGAGTTTGTTAGACTGACAAGAGTTGTAGTCACGATAATGATTCAAGTGGCTCGCTGGTCAACTAGGGTGAGGACAGAAATACCTCGTGATCAGCAGCCATGTTTGACAGTGGGGGGCATAAGCCAATAAAACCAGATGCACATTTCATGTCAGACAGAGGTAGTCAAGATTCTATTGTCCCTCTCCATTCCCCCCCCCCCCCCCCCCCACCCGATCGAAAGTGAGACATACCATAGACTCCACAGAAAGTACACTGACGAACCTATTTTGAGAAACTTTTGTTTTAAAGTAGGGTCCAGTGTTTAGCGGAGCTGCAAATTGTTTGAGATCAGTCCCACCGCCACGTGACGAAATTCGCTATGAGACCACACGATAGTTAATCAATTTTAGAACAAGTTGCATATTACTAGAAAGGCAATATAACTAGGTTCAGTTGTCGAGATTATCAATAAGCTAAATGCTAACAGATCTCGATTAAGAAATATCAGTAACATACCAGATAACCCGTGCAGAATATCTGCCCGTTATAAATATAACTGACATCATTCATGCCACATTTATGGTTGCCCTGTGTTTATGTCTGCTCATACTTCTCTTGTCCTGACGATTCTAGAGCAGAGACTGTTTTGTGATACTATCAGGGTGTTTTCATAATGTTGTTCTCTTCATCGCTAATGTCTTAATTTCACGTCTAGTCCCACTGGCATTTGCCCTGTTCTTTCCCACAGTTTTATATAAGTGACTTTATACCATTTTATTCCCTCAGTTTGGTGCAATCGTCCATTGATGAAAGTCTGTATTGTTTTAGTTATACTCCACTTTGTTACCGACGTCACAGAGCCATTCTATAGAGGGAATATGACATTGTATTTGAAGATCTGTATTTTTGTGGTAGACTTATTTCTTTCGATTTCCAGAAAATTACATAGCAATAAAATAATTGTTGCCTTTCGTAGTACCCTAAATTTGAAATGTATCTGTACTTTGGAACTTGTCTATATTACTACTAAGATATATGAATGAATTTACTTCTATAAGTATCGTGTCTCCCAAAAATGATTTCCTTTGTTTGCTGCTTTTATTCACAAATATTATATCAGTTCTTTGTGAACAATTCAGTAAGCAGATTTATTTTATTTTGTATGTGGTTGTGGTTATGGAAAAGAAGAGCGAATCCATCAGCCGCTCCCAGATCATGATTTTTTAGCAAGCAAAAGCCATGTTCTCATAATCCAATCAACACCTAGGGGAAAGAGGAATGGTGGTAAGAGGCAGCTCTGTCTCACCCCAGTCCTTATCTCAAAGGTCTCTGAAAGCTCTTCACCTTGTAGCTCTACAATTTTCTTAATTATGTTTGGGAACATCAGGGACGCTCAATAGTGCCTGAGCAATTTCCAAAGAGAGTTCCTGTCTAAAAAAAAAATGTCTTCTCATAATTTACAAATGTGATATAAAGTTATACATTATAATCTACACCATGTTGAAAAATTCAACGCAGTACAGTTATCTGGTCATCATAGAATATATTACGTCAAAACCCGGCTCCTCGTTCCTCAAATGTTTATATATGACCCCTTTCAGTCATTCTAAAATATACCAGTTCAATCCCCTACCCCTATAATTTGGGCTCCATTGCAGATCCCTCGTTTTCCAGTAATTGAACTACTTTGTATTTCTTCCAGTCTGCTGGTGATTTCTCTATATAAAACTGTATACCTCTGTTGAAGCCTTAATGTCTGATTACATTTTTTTACTGAGACACGATCTGTATCAGTGGGTTTATTATCTTTCAGAAGTAAAATAGTTTCCGAGATTCCTTTTTCTTGTTGACTTCATACAATTAGCCGATTGAATGTCTGGAGGATATTCTGAAACTGATCAATTTAAAACTTCATGAAGATGTTACGCCTATATCCTCACATGCTCTTTGTGTTGCTAAGCAAATCCTCTAACATTTTTAATAATACAATTTTCTTTTATATATTTTCCTGTCAGTGTTTTCATTTGTCCATCATTCTTCTTCTTTGGCGTTAGTCCTGAACAGGATGTATGTGGCAATATGTCGTAGATTATAGCAAGGCTGCAGTACTTGCACTTTTTGTTTCAACACATCCGATTTCAGCACATTTTAGGGACTGGTTTTACTTTCCTATTTCGATCCTTAATCTCTGACCTAGGCAGAATGGTTGCAGTCTGTTTTCAGGACCACTACTAAGATGGGGAATAGGGTATTGGTCAGTTATGGAATACTGACTCTGATGCAGGCATCCCTCTATGAGTCATTGGCTGCTGCCAGCTTTCTTTTTCACTGCTGCATCTTTAGTTCAGTACATCACTTATGGTGTAAACAATGAGAAAGATAACAGTATTTTAGAAATTACATAATTTTTATTTTCAATAACGAAGATTATTGTCGTATTGAAAAACTGTGTGAGTGAAAGAAGAAAAAGAAATGATGAAATCACATTTTACAAAATGAAAAAACAATAATGATATACATTTGAAAGAATTATCATTCAATCTTTTTGGAGTAAAGTCACCAAAAATGAAAATATGAGAAAACCTTCGCCACAGGCAATTCAGCCATTATATTTTACATGTACTTGACAACTTAACATTTCTAAAACACAATTTTTCATTGCAATTTCGGGTTTTATTTAATTTAGAACAAAATATATTGTAGACAAATGATTCATAAAATAGTCTTTTGTATCTATTTCATGAAATTAATCTAATGAAAAAAAGGTGAATTTAAGAAATACCCCAATGATATAGATAATAATTTTACATTTCAATTTGAACTGCGCTTTCTATTAATTTTGTTCTGTAAATGTGTTAACTATTACCAATTTTTGTAGTTGCATCTACTCATTTCTTGTGGCAGTTTTTGACACACACACAGTTTCTACTGTTTAGGCTGATCTGCTATTAAGCGTTTCAGTAGGTCCACGAATTCTACATTTGGTCACAATGTCATAGAATCTTGGATTAATATTTGCATCAGATTTCTGAGCACTAATTAATGTAAAATGTTCTGCTCATCTTTAAAAGTGAATGTAATTTCTGAAAATTACTGACGTACATATAAAAGCGATGCTGATGCCAAAGAAATTCTTCTTCAAAACATCACTCAATAGCTTAGACAACTTTATTTGAAACAACTCTGGTAATTATGACAGGTATATTTTTAGGTGCCTCATTACCCAGCATCCTATTTTAAATATCTGGCATGGTTCTGTTTCAAGTAAAAGCAATAAATATGTCTGGACTATAACATCTTGACTATTGCATTCCATCCTATAGTTCTGTTGCATACATCGCAGACGTGCTTGAAGGAGTGAATGTAATGCGACTAAAATGTCTGAGTGGATAGTCACATTATGCGGACTGGATTCGTTTATGAATCAGGTCTTGCAAAAATTGTTTATTGCCTGGGGGAGTTCTGTTATACATGTGGTCATGAAACGTACATTCCAGCAGCCAATCTCAACTGTTCGCTTCTCTGCTATTGGTTTATTTCTGACGTGATCTTTTTATTGAATGCCTGGGCATATTGATGCGAATTATATTGAATCCAAGATGGCGGTGCCTTTTTGCGTACTCCGCAAAAAAACAAAAAAAAACGGTTGGAAAATATCTTTCTGGTTTGTCCTGAGTTATAGATTAGATTTAAACAACCTTCAAATAGACAGTCCAGACACCTAGTACTGGAATGCATGATTTGCTGGAAGCATGTTATTTCCAGCTGCTGTATATTTCGTCATTTAGGCATTGTAAGACTGACATGTGTAGAAAATGATCAGCTTGTTGTGAATGATAGAAACATGGATTAGCTGGAGGTGTTTTCTCCCTGTGTTTCTGTACCGTAACTGCAGCTTATTAGAAAGCACACTAGTTTAAATTGGTGTCCAAAATGGATGTCCTGGCCTGCGCTAGAGTCTTCAATGTCAACTTGCGCTGTGTTGGTCCCTATCAATCTGCTGTGTTATCTCCACTCGTGTTTCTAGCAACTTCAACACTTGACCTTTGCTACCTGACGGGTTCTACTTGTGGAAAAGGCTTTGGGAGTTATTTCAGAAAACAAATTAGGAGCCCAAATCCCTTAATCAGTTGGACGTTTTACTCAATGCCAATCTAACAGCTCATGTGACCCTTCTAGTGCCAAGTAGTATCGACCTGTCGTTCTCTTCAATACACCGACTACATGGAGAAGGATCTGTTTTCTGGACTACATCGGTCCTCACATCAACTGTGTGCCTAATTAGTACATTATTCTGCAAGGGGAAAAATAATGTTAAGTGTCATTACCAATGGATTAAAAAAAAGAATTGTTTCAAATATATTTAATAAATATAGTTCATATAGTTTTTAATTACAAAGAATGCTTATTCATAGATTGCGTAGTTACTTTTAAAAATGTAAGGATTTCTTAGGTAATTGTTATCAGAATTGGGTATTTGGGGGTTGGGAAAATACATTTTGAGATTCTTTTTGTGCCGTCTCACTTTGTACCGGGTTATAGCCCTGTGTCGAGGTATGTATTTATCTTCAGTCTCTTTCGTGGCCCAAGTGACATTTATCCCCAGTTTAAGGCATGCTTTATTTACACATCTATCCATCTTTTCATCTGTTTACTTTATGCCCTCCTTGCTGATGTTCTCCTTTAGAAGGTTGCATAAACAATGTGGTTTGGATGCATCCTCACATGAACAATGTGGTTTGGATGCATCCTCACATAAACAATGTGGTTTGGATGCATCCTCACATAAACAATGTGGTTTGGATGCATCCTCACATAAACAATGTGGTTTGGATGCATCCTCACATAAACAATGTGGTTTGGATGCATCCTCACATAAACAATGTGGTTTGGATGCATCCTCACATAAACAATGTGGTTTGGATGCATCCTCACATAAACAATGTGGTTTGGATGCATCCTCACATAAACAATGTGGTTTGGATGCATCCTCACATAAAAAATGTGGTTTGGATGCATCCTCACATAAACAATGTGGTTTGGATGCATCCTCACATGAACAATGTGGTTTGGATGCATCCTCACATAAACAATGTGGTTTGGATGCATCCTCACATGAACAATGTGTTTTGGATGTATCCTCACAATGCAGTCAAACCATTTCTGTCTCTGTTGCCCGATGTCATTTAAACCAGGAATTCTTTGAACCGTGTCCTGAATATTTGTATTTGCGATTTGGTCTCTTATGCTGTTTTTAGTGACCTTTCGAATGCACCGCATTTTGCAGATGGCAACATTTCATTCCTTAGCCCTGTGCAATGCTCATGTCTGGCTTTTGTAGCACATGGTAGAGATAAAGAAACTTTTTATCATCTGCTTTTTTACTTGGTGGGAAATATTTGAGTGTCTTTGTAGTGGAGACAGCTGGTAAGTGATAGAGTTGGCCCTCTGCACTATCATCTTTATTTATCTATCAAGTCTGCAGTCTTCAGTAAAAATAGTTCCTAAATACCTAAATTCTTGCACCTGCTTGATTGTTTCCTCATTTACATAAATATAAAGTGCAGTGTGTTTTTTACCTTTACTCTGTTTCTGTTTTTGATGTGCTGATATTCATGTTGCACTTATTACAACATACGTACAATGAGTCAAAATGACATTGTAGGTTATTGCCATTGGGATGGAACAAACATTAGTCAGCTGCGAAGATCATTTCATTAGTACTTTCCTGTTCTGTATTTTCCTCAAGGAAGATTTTATTAATATAAATGACAAAGAAGAGTGGCGAGAGAACACAACCCTGTCTGGCGCCCGATGAAATCGAAAACCACTCCGACATGTTTTATGTTGTTCTCACTGCAATCTGGCTGTTCTGATATTGGACTTTGATGTTACTAAGAAGAGGACCTTGCAGTACATAATCAGTTAGGATCTCCTGTAAATCTCCCCTTGACTATCGAACGCATTTTCGTGATCTATGAATATGAGACTGGTGTAAGCATGCATTCTATAGACCGTTCACATATGTGTCTCAATGTAAATTTTGTGTTGATGCAGCTCTTTCCTTTCCTGACTCCGAACTGATTATTATCTAGTTGGTGTTCCAGTATTGGTTCTTGCTTTTCATTCTAGTCTTTGCATATATATTGCATATGTGGCTTAGAAGAGATATTCCCCTATATATGTTGCATACGTGGCTTAGAAGAGATATTCCCCTATATATGTTGCACTCTCGCATGTTGCCTTTATTTTTTTCCGATAGGAACGACGATTGCTTGCTGCGAACCTGTCGGTATCTTTCTTGACATTCTATCGTCGTGCTATGTTTCATTCTCCATCTGATGTTGCGCTGGTTCATACTGTCCTAGGCTTAGGAGCGTGCTAACATATTATTTCCCTCAGTTTCTTTTGTCTTGTCTGTTGGTGAGTAGTTGATTGAACTTACTGCTGATATTTATTGATGGATTTAATTTTTCCACACTCACTCTCATTGCTTTGATGCTTCGGTAAAAATGTATAGGGGACGCAGTATATAAGTTTGCTACCTGCTCTCCATATTTTTCCTATTAATCGTATTTTGTCCATGAATCATATTTTGTCCATGAATCATATTTTAGAATTTGTTGTTGTTGCTATTTGTTGCAGCGTATCTGTAAGCTTTGTAATCTTTTTTTGGTTGTTCTTTTTCTGTCCTTTGTGACAATTTTTTTTCTCTCAAATGGAACCTTTTACTTTTTCATTCCACCATTTTGTGTGTCTCTATCCCTTTCTTGTAAGTATGAAATTTATTTGTGACGCATGGTTTGTGTTGTTCCATCGATACCACGTGAGTATTTGACTTCTTCAGTGTTGATATAAAGCGTTACTGAAAATTCAGTTATGTTCTGCACATAGATTAGAACCCACCCAGAATATGTTCTTGTCAGCTTCCTAGCCATACATTTTCTAATTTGGGTCACTATGCACAAACTGTTTATTGCTCCAATTTTAGAGTTTAAAACGCTTTGAATTTTCAATTATTACACAATGTTCTGGCCAAATTTGTGCAATGTGTGTGGCCATGTTGAACACGAAGTCTTATTTTGAGATTTGCATAACACAATTTAAAAAAAATGCTACTTACAAACTCTAACAATGCTAGTTTGGTTCGTTGAAAATGTGTGTGTACATGACAATTAGTAATTAAACACGTGAGGAAATATTGGCATTAACCAATTATGTTCGAAAATATTTGGAAAATATTTAACTGAAATGGATCTCTCCAGATTCTAAGCGTTCTAGAGTGTAATTGTTCTCTTCGCCAGAGTAGCTGATATACATCTCACCATCGATGTGTTGATTCCACACTTCTTTAAACAAAATCAATACTTCAAAGTCAACCTGGTTATATGCGTAGTCTTGGTCTAAAGCAGCTACACCTGTTTCCTGTCTATACATGAAGTCTCCATACACATCATATGCAAATGTACCAGCATTTTCCTGGGTCTCCTTAGTTTGTCCATAACTACAAATGGTGTCAGGAAGAACCTGTTGATATTTTAGATGGCACATCATTTTCTGGTGACTGTTTTTTCAAGATCTTGATGACCTGTTGCTCAGTGTAGCTGCTGGTTCCAACTTCGTCTCCATCGGACCTTGTCGTGGGCCAAGGAAGTCCAGTGCGTGGTAAGTACTCCTCAAGAGGGATCTCATATGTTGTAACGATCAGCAATGGAGTCGTACCAACGCATTGGATGTCTTGCCAGTAGTCTCTTCTTACCTCTGGGGTACCAGACGGCAGTTGCCGTGCTTAATGGGCCATCGTTTCGCCGTAACAAGTAGCCTATCCATCTATGGTTTGCCTTGTCTGTATGGATTACTGCATCATTCACCAGCAACAATTGTCTAATGTCAGAATTGTGTAGACTTTGCATACGTTGGTTCCGAAGAGTGATTCCCACAAAGCGTCTCTCAAGGGAGGTATGGGTCACTCCCCCAATCTTTTCAAGATACCCGGTGTAAATGTTCTCTGGAGTGATTATTTTGTCGTTACTGAGATGCATGTCGTATTTGTTCGGTTTTGAGAACGGATGGAAAGAGCTAAAAAAACTGTTTTTCTGAATGTCTCCAAACCAACCCGACTATCTTTCAGAATTCCTTGCTGTATTTGTTGTTGTCGTGCTATTTCCAGAAAAATATGTGTAAGCCATTATCTATTACAATCTAACATGAAGTGTACGACAAAGACACTTGTTTAAAAAAATTGGCATTGTGAATGTGACAATATTAGTCAAATAATGTCCCAGAGCTATATAGCTGGACCTACTTTAAATTCGCGTTAAACAGTCTGGTCTTATTCTCCAATGAGAATGCCGTCAAGTTCGGGTGATGACTGTTGAAAGCAAATATAGTCTTGTTGATCCTGTCGTTGACACCTTGGTCTGTTCACTTGTCTTTATCAATGCTAATTCCTAGGATCTACAAATATTGCACATTCTTCTTCTTCTTCTTCTTCTTCTTCTTCTTCTTCTTCGTACGCAGTCAGACAGTAACCATTATTTTTTCGAAAAAAGCGGCGGTCATCCTGAGGCTGTCGCCACTGCCATAGAGCTTGTCTTGCAGTTCCACTGGTGATGGCCACATCTGCTCTCTCTGATCCTCGTATGTCGGGCAGTTCTGCAGCAGATGTTCCGCGGTCATTTTACCAGTACCGCACGGGCATTCGTCGGTACCACCTATCTTCAATTTGTTGAATAGGTGGTACCTCAGTCTATTGTGGCCAGTGCGAAGTCTGAAGACAACGACCTGCTCTCTTCGGTTCTGCTGGTAATAGGCATCGTTTTTGGTGTAACCAGTATGTTCGGTTTCCCATTTGGTCATGTATCTGGCTTTGATAAGCCGTTTTGACTCTTCGTACGTCATACTGTTATCTGTTTGTGGTAGTCTTGCACCTTCTTTTGCCAGTCTGTCTGCCTCCTCGTTGCCTTTGATGTTGCAATGTGATGGGACCTACTGTACCACTACCCTTTTTGGTGCGGACTGCTGGCACAGTTTGCAGAGTGCTGCTCTTAAGTCATTAAGCTCAGTGTTTTTCTGGCTTTTTAGCGCTGTGACTACGGCGAGAGCATCTGTAAGCAGGACTATATGGCTTTCATTTTCATTGTGTGTCACCATTTCTTCCACTGCCGCCCTCAGTGCCTCTGCCTCCGCTCTGATATTGCTTGTGTACTTACCAGTAGCGAATGACAGTGTTATTTTTCTGCCATTTTGTAGGTTCAGGAATGCTCCTGCCCCTCCGTTCTATGTGGTGTTTGTTACAGAACCGTCGGTGTATGCTTGGGTCCAGTTCATGCTTGGGTAGCTTTTCGATATGAAGCTTACGGTAGTATCTCTCCTTTCTTTTTCAGTCTGGCAGTTTTTTGTTTCCAATACCTGGTAAATTTTCTACCACTTCTGGAAATATATCCTGCCTCCAGGTAGGTTTTCGTACAGTAGTGATGGGTTTTGGTGTTGTTAGTGCGTTTATGGGATCTTCGTGCATCTTTGCTTTGGCTATTTCTGCAAAGTTTCTCCGCTTTAGTTTCCCATTTCCCAAATTGTTTAGTCTCTGGTGCATTGGATGGTCGGTCAGCCTTCGGAGTTTCTCTGACTGCAGCTGGGCTCTGCAGTCTATTCTATCGGTCATGGATTGCAGTTTTTAATATTTTCAAGTTCTACAATTGGCGTTGACTTCATGCCTCCTGTTATAATTCTCATGGCTTGGTTTTGAAGTTTGCTAACTTTATCAAAGTTCGCCTTCGCTGCTGTTGTCCATGCCGCAATGCCATACTCGAGAACTGGTCTCACTCTTCCAGTGTACAGTTTCTTTAGTGTGCCTTCGTCTGCTCCTCAGCTTGTGCCAGCAAGTTTCCTCATGATTGCCATTCTTTCTCTGGCTTTCATTCAGTTTCTCTCAATCTGACTTTTCCATGTCATGCGCCGATCAAATGTGGCTCCCAGATAGGTTGGGTTGTCGTTTGGCTGCAGGAATTTGCCATTTAGACTTAATTTGGTATTTTGAAGGTTTAAGTGAAATCGAGAATATTGTGCAGGTGGTTTTCTCCTCGTTTATTTTGACCAGCCATGAGTTCGCCCCCTCTTCCAGCGATGTTAGGACCGTCTGCACCCGATTTTTTGCTATGGTGAGATTCTTTTCAGAGGTCCACATAGCCAGATCGTCTGCAAACATTGAGCTATGGACTCTTCTTGGAATATTCTCTGTAATATCGTTTATATATACCAGGAAGAGTGTGGGTGACAGTACTCCCCCTTGGGGTACTCCCTGCTCGAGTGTCACCTTTTTGCTCATCTGCCCTTGTACTTGGACTCTGGCCGTTCTTTGTTTGAGGTAGTGGTTGATCCACTTGTACATTTTCCCACAAACATCACTTCTTCTTAGCTTGACTCTAAGTCCGTCTTTCCAGACTTTATCAAATTCCATTTCCAGATCCACCCAAACAGCTACTGTGTGTTTCTGTGCCTGGTAGGCATCTTCTATCTCCTGGGCTATGATGATGACCTGGTCCTCAGTGGATCTGGGCTGTCTAAAGCCGGCTTGCTGTGGAATTAGTATTCGTTTTTCTTCCAGATGCCACATCAGTCTGGTGTTTATCATCCGTTCTATCAGCTTGCCGACACAGCTCAGTAGGCTGACGGGCCTGTATCCATTTGGATCTGTTTTGTCCTTTCCTGTTTTTGGTATTGGTACCAGTATTGCGTCTTTTCATGCCTGGGGTACAATACCCCTTTTCCAGCTTTGGTTCAGGACCGATAGTAGTTTCCTCTTCGCTGTTTGGCCCAGCCCCATCAGCATTTCGTTTGTTATCCCGTCTTTTCCGGGAGATTTCCTTTTCTTTAATGTTCTCATAGCCTCTTCCATTTCGCGCATTGTTAATTTGGCCATCATGTGCTCTTCAGGTGCCGTATTCATGTTGTCGTGCCCCTTTAGCTCTTCGCTAATGTCTGTATGCTTATCTGCAGGGACCTCGATGTGGTTTGCTCTGGCATAGTGATCGACAAAGGCGTTTGCGGCTTTCTTACCTGTGATCAAGTTCTCGCCCTGCTTGATAGTAATTTGCTTATTTGACGGGGTTTCGTCGTTCATGGCTCTGACTAGCTTCCATAGCTTGTTCACGTCTTTGTCCAGGTTTAGGCTTTCCGTTTTATTTTTCCAGCTTTCTCTTGCTGTTTGCTTAAGGGTGTGTTTGTATTTCGCCGTAGCGGCTTTGAGGGCGATGTTTGCCTCCATGGATTTTTCTCGCTCTGCCATGTTCCTAGCATTTTTTACTGCATCTTCCGCTTTCTGCAACTCATCATTCCAGTAGGGCTTATAGTTTTTTCTAGCTCCTCTTGGGATGGTTTCAGTTGCGGCTTGCATTATTGCCTTGCTTAGGCTTTCCACCATTGGCTTCATTTTGTTGTTTCGTGTGTTGATGGTTTCACACAGCTCATCTGTCAGGATTGCAAATCTGTCCCAGTCAGCTCATTTGTAATTCCAACGTGGTAGCGGTTTTGTTTTCTATGGGCCTACTTCCATGTCAATGGTTAGCCTGGTCGGCCTGTGGTCGCTACCTGCCAGTTGGTTTAGCACCTGGCGGTCTATTTTATGGTGTATGTCCTGTGTGGAGAAGGCCAAATCTGAAGTCGAGGTTGTATGCCATGTTCTTGAATAGAAGCTAGGTCTATCCTCCGGCCTATTGATTAGGGAGAGATTTGCATCTATCTCCCAATCTTCCACTTCGTCACCTCATCTGTCTGTGTAAGAGTTGAAATCTCCAACTACTATGCAGTTGGAGTCTCTGACCTCCATACTCGAGAGCGATAGGTCTCTATTTGGTGGTCCGTACAGATTGAAAATGCGGAGCTTCGTCTCTTGAGCCATTATGTCAACTCCTACAATTTCTGCTTGTCCGGTGTGATTGACAGATACTGCGCTACTCGGTATGCTGTTTCTGGTCAGTATCAGGACCCCTCCTTTGTGGCCTTCTCTATCGAGACGGAAGGTCTGGTATCCTCTGATTGAGAATTTATGGTTTTTTTTTAGGTGCATTTCCTGGATACATGCCACGTCAATCTTACCTTCATGCAGTTGATGTGTTAGGGAAAGTTTTTTGTTAATGACTCCCTCCGCATTCCACTGTAGTATTTAGAGGTTCTTGAGTTTTTGGTCAATAAAGGTTGCCCCATAGCCATGTGCCCTGACTCCACGACACATGGGTGGGTGACCACCAGTAGTCAAAGGTGGGCCCCTTCGAGGCGTGAGGCCCGGCACTATCGCTGCCTGGCGGGACTCCGCAGGATGAGCGTCATGCGTTTTTCTAATCGGTTGTACTGTCATCATGCTGCGATTTACGTTGCACTGTTTTGTTAGGCTTGTGGCCCCGTGCATCCGATTTCAACAGGCGTTTCTGTAGGGATGCCCTTCTTAGCCTTTGGCTGTCCCCAGCCTATCTGCAAGGCAGCAGTTGTTTATGATCAGAGTTGTCTCTCTTATGGAAGTTTATTGCACATTCAATTATCTGACCACTGGTCTTTATGGGGTTTCTTTGTAATGTATTCTAATTTTCTTTATTTAGACCACAATAATCTGCAATATCCGTTCTACTTTATATGTTATTCTGTGCATCTATTCTTGTATGCCTTAATGCATATGTGACAAAAAACATATATATGTAAAATTGAGGTATTTCAGCTGCTTAATAAATATCGATTTCATTCTTGCCTTTCTTACCTGTGTTGTTTGTCACATCCTGGATTTATGATAACAAGAAACTGAAACTTAAAGGAATTGACGAAAGGGCACCACCAGGAGTGGAGCCTGCGGTTTAATTTGACTCAACACGCCAACACTGTAATGATTGTCAGGCCGAGAGCACTTTCGTTGGGTCTAATATGGAACGTATGCTGGAATTAGACCCTCGGAAGATAGGTCAGTTTTACCCTACTAATCAATGGGCGGTGCTACGGTAATCCTGCTCAATCCGGGAGGAATCGCAGGTTTCAGAAACTTGGTCATTGACTTGACAAAAAGCTCTCTCTTGATTCGTTGGGTCTAATAGGGAACGGGCGCTGATATTAGACCCACGGAAGACAGGTCAGTTTTACCCTACTAATGACAGGGCGTTGCTATGGTAATCCTTCTCAATCCGAGAGGAATCTCAGGTTTCAGACACTTGGTCTACGTGCCTGGAAGCTGATAAGCCAATGGTGCGAGGCTACCATCTGAGGGATTACGGCCGAACGCCTCTAAGCCGGAATCTCGCCCTGAATCTCAGCACCACTGCAACAGGAGGCAACGATATGGTTGGGAGCTGGCACTCGCGTCTCAGCCCGACCCGGTCGAGCCGCAGAAAGAGGTCTCTGCCGTCCCGCCGATCAAAGCGGGCGGGGAGCTGCTCGATATTCACCCCATACGGCGTTGAGGTGTGAAACCACTAGTAGAAGACTTAGTTCTCGATCGGGGTGTCGTAAGCAGTAGATCATCCACCTCACTGGGAACTGTTGAGACTCAGTCCTTGATCATGAGATATGTCCGCACACCAAGCGAACAAAAATCTCCGTGCAATGACATGCTTGTCCCCTGGTTAAATGCACTCCTGCCTCGCTCTTTACCTCTGTCTGCTATCAGTCATCCCAATGGAAGCAGAAGAGATGCAGGCCAGCGGACATTGCACCTCTTCCCTATTGTGACATCCTCCCAGGTGGCGGGGAATGCTAGGAGTACCATCCCTGCAGATGAGCCTAGAAAATAAAGGGAGCAAGGAGATACCCCACTCACATGCATATACTACGTTTCTGGCAGGACGTGACGATCCTGGGACACAGACACACTGGGCTACCACTCTTCCGGGATAGTACAAACTAGTACATAGTCCATCATATTACATTATATCATATCATCACCACACCCTATAGACACGAGTGGTGAAGACTCGATAGTCCTGCAGGACAACTTCCCTTAGAGAGACAACTCTGACCACAAACAACTGCTGCCTTGCAGATATGCTGGGGACAGCCAAAGGTTAAGGATGGCATCCCTACATAAACGCATGTTGAAATCGGATGCACTGGGCCACAGGCCAAACGAAGCAGTGCAACGTATATCGCTGTATGATGACGGTACAACCTATCAGAAAAAAGTATGGCGCTCATCCGGTGGAGTTTGCCAGGTAGCAAGAGTGCCGGGCCTCACGCCTCGAAGGGGCCCACCCAATGCTACTGGTGATCACCCACCAATATGCTGTGGAGCCAAGGCACAAAGTGAAGGGGCAAAAACTATTGACCAAAAACCCAAGTCCTTCAGAAAACTACAGTGGAATGCGGAGGGAGTCATTAACAAGAAGATTTCCCTAACCCATCACCTGCATGAAGGTAACATTGACGTGTCATGTATCCAAGAAATGCACCTCAACAACAACCACAAATTCTCAATCAGATACCAGAACTTCGGTCTTGATAGAGAAGGTCACAAAGGAGGGATTCTGATAAGGACACGTAACTGCATACCGAGTAGCGCGGTAGCTGTCAATCACACCGGTCAAGCAGAAATTGTAGGAGTCGATATAATGACACAAGAAACGAAGATCCGCATCTTCAAACTGTATGGCCCACCCAACAAAGACCTGTCGCTCTCGAGTATGGAAATCAAGGACTCCAGCTGCCTAGTAGTTGGAGACTTCAATAACCACTCGGAGAGATAGGGATATTCGGACACAGACAACAGAGGTGATGAAGTGGAAGACTGGGAGATAGACACAAATCTCTGTCTTATCAATAAGCTGGAAGATAGCCCTAGCTTCTATTCTAGACCATGGCATACTACCTCTACTCCAGACTTGGCCTTTTCGACGGTGGATATTCACCATAAAATAGACCGCCAGGTGCTTAACCAATTGGCAGGAAGGGACCACAGGCCAATTAAGCTAGAAATATATATAGAAGTAGGCCCACAGGAAATAAAACCGCTCCCACGTTGGAACTATAAATGAGCCGACTGAGACAGATTTGCAATGCTGACAGATGGGCTGTGTGAAACCATCAACACACGGATTAACAATATGAAACCCATGGTAGAAAGCCTAAGCAAAGCAATAATGCAAGTAGCCACCGAAACCATCCCAAGAGGGGCAAGCAAAAACTATAAGCCATATTGGAATGATGATGTGCAGAAAGTGGAAGACGAAGTCTCAAATGCTAGGAACATGGCAGAGAGAGAACAATCTATGGAGGTAAATATCGTCCTCAAGGCCATCACGGCGAATAAACAAAAGAACACTAAACCAAGTAACAAAAGACAGCTGGAAAAACAAAACAGAAAGCCTCAATTTAGATAAAGAACTGAACAAACTATGGAAGTTAGTCAGAGCCATGAATGACGAAACACCATTAAATAAACTTACTTAAACATGCTTACTGGAAAAAAAGCAGCAAACGCCTTTATAGAGCATTATGCCAGAGCAAACCACATTGATGTCCCTAGTGACAGACATACAGACATTATTGAAGAACAAATGAGCCACGACAACATCAATATGGCACCAGAGGAGCACATAATGGCAAAACTAACAATGAATGAAATGGAAGAGGCCATGAGAACTTTATAGAATAAGAAATCGCCCGGAAAAGATGGGGTAACAAACGAAATGCTGATGGGGTTTGGTCAAACAGCAAAGATGAAGTTACTATCAGTCCTGAACCAAAGCTGGAAAAAGGGAATTGTACCGCAGGCATGGAAAGACGCTGTACTTATACCAGTACCAAAGAAAGAAAAAAATAGAACATATCTATATGAATACAGGACTATCATTCTACTGAGCTGTGTAGGAAAACTGATGGAGCGTATGATAAACACCAGACTGATGTGGATTCTGGAAGAAAAAACGCATACTACTTCCACAGCAAGCATGCCTTAGACAGCACAGATCCACCGAGGACTAGATCACTCTCATAGCCCAGGAAATAGAGAATACTTACCAGGAGAAAAAACACGCAGTAGCGGTTTGGGTGGATTTAGAGAAGACATTTGACAAGGTGTGGAAAGAGGGACTTAAAGTCAAGCAAAGAAGAAGTGAAGTATGTGGGAAAATGTACAGATGGATCAGCCACTACCTCGAAAACAGAACAGCCAGAGTTCAAGTACAAGAGCAGATGAGCAAAACGTTTACACTGGAGAAGGGAGTACCCCAAGAGGGAGTACTGTCACCCACACGTTTCCTGGTGTATACAAACAACACCACAGAGAATATACCAAGAAGAGTCCACAACTCCATGTTTGCAGACGATCTGGCTTTGTGGACCTCTGAAAAAAATCTCACCATAGCAAGCAATCGGATGCAGCAGGACCTAATATCGTTGGAGGAGTGGGCGAACTCATGGCTGGTCAAAATAAATGAGTAAAAAACAACATGAACGAAATTCTCGCTTTAAAATAAACCCCAGAACACCAAAATAAGTTTTAACGGCAAATATCTGCGGCAAAACGACAACCCAAACTATCTGGGAGTCACATTTGATCGGCGCATGACATGGAAAAGTGACTAAATAGATTTGGAAATGGGAAACTAAAGCGGAGAAACTTTGCAGAAATAGCCAAAGCAAAGATGAGCGAAGACCCTATTAACGCATTAACAGCACCAATGCCCATCCTTACTGTACGCAAACCTACCTGAAAGCAGCATATTATTCCGGAGGTGGTAGAAAATATACCAGGTATTGGAAACAAGAACAGCCATACGGAAACAAGAAAGAAGAGACATAACCCTGAGGTACATAGCGAAAAACTACCCAAGCATGGACTGGACCCATGCATACACCGACGGTTCTGTAACAAACACAACACAGAACGGAGGGGCAGGAGTATTCCTGAACCTACCAAATGGTAGAAAATAACACTTTCAGTGGCAACTGGAAAATACTCAAGCAATTTCAGAGCGGAGGCAGAGGCACTGAGGGCTGCAGTATAAGCAATGCTGACAGGCAAAAGAAATGAAAGCCAGATAGTCCTGTTTACAGATGCCCTGGCCGTAGTCACAGTACTAAAAAGCCAGAAAAATACTGAACTTAATGATTTAAGACCAGTACTCTGTCAACTGTGCCAGCAGTCCGCAACAAAAAGAAAAGTGGTACAGTGGGTTCCATCCCACTGTAACATTCAAGGCAACGAGGATGCAAACAGACTGGCAAAAGAAGGTGCAAGACTACCACAACCAGATTCTAGTGTGACCTACGAAGAGTCTAAAAGGCTTATTAGAGCCAGATACATGGTCAAATGGGAAACACAACATACTGGCTACACAAAAAAGGATGCATATTACCAGTTAAACAGAAGAGAGCAGGTCGTGGTCTTCAGACTCCGCACAGGCCACAACAGACTGAGGTACCACCTATTCAAACACTGAAGATAGGTGGCACTGACGAATGCACTTGTGGTACCGGGAAAATGACAGCTGAACATCTGCTGCAAAACTGCCCGACATACGAGGACCAGAGAAAGCATATGTGGCCATCACCAGTGGCAACACTAGACAAGCTCTATGGCAGTGTCGACAGCCTCAGGATGACCGCTACTTTTTTTCGAAAAAATACAGGTTGACGTTTGACAGCGTACGAAGAAGAAGAAGAAGAAGATTACAAGAAAGATTGCTGAAACACAGTAGACATTCTTGTCTGACAGCAGCTTGATCTCTAAATGAGTTGAACAATTTAAATATTTGGATTACTCTACATTAAACTTTTTGGTAGGATATTGAGAACAAATGCAACAGAAAAAGAAGAAAAAGAAGAAGACGAAGAAGAAGAAGAAGAAGAAGAAGTAGAAGAAGAAGAAGACGAAGAAGAAGAAGAAGAAGAAAAAGAAACAGATATCTAGTTTCTTCTTCTTCTTCTTCTGCGTACACAGTCAAACAGTAACCATTATTTTTTCGAAAAAAGCGGCGGTCATCCTGAGGCTCTCGCCACTGCCATAGAGCTTGTCTTGCAGTTCCACTGGTAATGGCCACATCTGCTCTCTCTGATCCTCGTATGTCGGGCAGTTCTGCAGCAGATGTTCAGTGGTCATTTTACCAGTACCGCACGGGCATTCGTCGGTACACCCTATCTTCAATTTGTTGAATAGGTGGTACCTCAGTCTGTTGTGGCCAGTGCGGAGTCTAAAGACAACGACCTGCTCTCTTCGGTTCAACTGGTAATAGGCATCGTTTTTGGTGTAACCAGTATGTTCGGTTTCCCATTTGGTCATGTATCTGGCTTTGATAAGCCGTTTTGACTCTTCGTACGTCATACTGTTATCTGTTTGTGGTAGTCTTGCACCTTCTTTTGCCAGTCTGTCTGCCTCCTCGTTGCCTAGGATGTTGCAGTGTGACGGAACCCACTGTACCACTACCCTTTTTGGTGCGGACTGCTGGCACAGTTTGCAGAGTGCTGCTCTTAAGTCATTAAGCTCAGTGTTTTTCTGGCTTTTTAGCGCTGTGACTACGGCGAGAGCATCTGTCAGCAGGACTTATGGCTCTCATTTTCACTGTGTGTCACCATTTCTTCCACTGCCGCCCTCAGTGCCTCTGCCTCCGCTCTGAAATTGCTTGTGTACTTACCAGTAGCGAATGACAGTGTTATTTTTCTGCCATTTGGTAGGTTCAGGAATGCTCCTGTCCCTCCGTTCTGTGTAGTGTTTGTTACAGAACCGTCGGTGTATGCATGGGTCCAGTCCATGCTTGGGTAGCTTTTCGTTATGAAGCTTAGGGTAGTGTCTCTCCTTTCTTTTTCAGTCTGGCAGTTTTTGTTTGCAATACCTGGTATATTTTCTACCACCTCTGGAAATATATCCTGCCTCCAGGTAGGTTTTCGTACAGTAGTGATGGGTTTTGGTGTTGTTTGTGCGTTTGTGGGATCTTCGTGCATCTTTGCTTTGGCTATTTCTGCAAAGTTTCTCCGCTTTAGTTTCCTATTTCCCAAATTGTTTAGTCTCTGGTACATTGGATGATCCGTCAGTCTTCGGGGTTTCTCTGACTGCAGCTGGGCTCTGCAGTCGCTTCTATCGGTCATGGATTGCAGTTTTGTAATCTTTTCAAGTTCTACAATTGGCGTTGACTTCATTCCACCTGTTATAATTCTCATGGCTTGGTTTTGAAGTTTGTTACCTTTATCGAAGTTCGCCTTCGCTGCTGTTGTCCATGCCGCAATGCCATACTCGAGAACTGGTCTCACTCTTCCAGTGTACAGTTTCTTTAGTATGCCTTCGTCTGCTCCCCAGCTTGTGCCAGCAAGTTTCCTCATGATTGCCATTCTTTCTCTGGCTTTCATTCAGTTTCTCTCAATCTGACTTTTCCATGTCATGCGCCGATCAAATGTGACTCCCAGATAGGTTGGGTTGTCGTTTGGCTGCAGGATTTTGCCATTTAGACTTAATTTGGTACTTTGGGGTTTTAATGAAAGCGAGAATATTGTGCACGTGATTTTCTCCTCGTTTATTTTGACCAGCCATGAGTTCGCCCACTCTTCCAGCGATGTTAGGGCCGTCTGCATCTGATTTCTTGCTATGGTGAGATTCTTTTCAGAGGTCCACATAGCCAGATCGTCTGCAAACATTGAGCTATGGACTCTTCTCGGTATATTCTCTGTAATATCATTTATATATACCAGGAAGAGTGTGGGTGACAATACTCCCCCTTGGGGTACTCCCTGCTCGAGTGTCACCTATTTGCTCATCTGCCCTTGTACTTGGACTCTGGCCGTTCTTTGTTTGAGGTAGTGGTTGATCCACTTGTACATCTTCCCACAGACATCACTTCTTCTTAGCTTGACTCTAAGTCCGTCCTTCCAGACTTTGTCAAATGCCTTTTCCAGATCCACCCAAATAGCTACTGTGTGTTTCTGTGCCTGGTAGGCATCTTCTATCTCCTGGGCTATGAGGATGACCTGGTCCTCAGTGGATCTGTGCTGTCTAAAGCCGGCTTGCTGTGGAATTAGTATTCGTTTTTCTTCCAGATGCCACATCAGTCTGGTGTTTATCATCCGTTCCATCAGCTTGCCGACACAGCTCAGTAGGCTGATGGGCCTGTATCCATTTGGATCTGTTTTATCCTTTCCTGTTTTTGGTACTGGTACCAGTATTGCAGCTTTCCATGCCTGGGGTACAATACCCCTTTTCCAGCTTTGGTTCAGGACTGATAGTAGTTTCCTCTTCGCTGTTTGGCCCAGCCCCATCAGCATTTCGTTTGTTATCCCGTCTTTACCGGGAGATTTCCTTTTCTTTAGTGTTCTCATAGCCTCTTTCATTTCGCGCATTGTTAGTTTGGCCATCATGTGCTCTTCGGGAGCCGTATTTATGTTTTCGTGTCCCTTTAGCTCTTCGTTAATGTCTGTATGCTTATCTGCAGGGACCTCGATGTGGTTTGCTCTGGCATAGTGATCGACAAAGGCGTTTGCGGCTTTCTTACCTGTGATCAAGTTCTCGCCCTGCTTGATAGTAATTTGTTTATTTGACGGGGTTTCGTCGTTCATGGCTCTGACTAGCTTCCATAGCTTGTTCCCTTCTTTGTCCAGGTTTAGACTTTCCGTTTTATTTTTCCAGCTTTCTCTTGCTGTTTGCTTGAGAGTGTGTTTGTACTTCGCCGCGGCGGCTTTGAGGGCGATGTTTGCCTCCATGGATTTCTCTCGTTCTGCCATGTTCCTAGCATTTGTTACTGCATCTTCCACTTTCTGCAACTCATCATTCCAGTAGGGCTTATAGTTTTTCCTAGCTCCTCTTGGGATGGTTTCAGTGGCGGCTTGCATTATTGCCTTGCTTAGGCTCTCTACCATGGGCTTCATTTTGGTGTTTCGTGTGTTGATGGTTTCACACAGCCCATCTGTCAGGATTGCAAATCTGTCCCAGTCGGCTCGTTTGTAATTCCAACGTGGGAGCGGTTTTGTTTCCTGTGGGCCTACTTCCATGTCAATGGTTAGCCTGATCGGCCTGTGGTCGCTACCTGCCAGTTGGTTTAGCACCTGGCGGTCTATTTTATGGTGTATGTCCTGTGTGGAGAAGGCCAAATCTGGAGTCGAGGTGGTACGCCATGTTCTTGAATAGAAGCTAGGGCTATCCTAAGGCCTATTGATTAGGGAGAGATTTGCATCTATCTCCCAATCTTCCACTTCGTCACCTCTGCTGTCTGTGTCAGAGTATCCCCATCTCTCCGAGTGGCTGTTGAAATCTCCAACTACTATGCAGTTGGAGTCTCTGACCTCCATACTCGAGAGCGATAGGTCTCTGTTTGGTGGTCCGTACAGATTGAAAATGCGGAGCTTCGTCTCTTGAGCCATTATGTCAACTAGATATCTAGTTTAATATAATAACATTAAACAAGATATGCACTTGTTCTTTTTCTTCTTATTTAGTATTCAATAATATCTAAATGTTTTTAAAATTGCTTTTTGGTCGATTGCATCAAAAGCCTTTCTAAAACATACAGCCCTGTTTAGGAGTGGCGTGTTTTTTTCCGATATCTTGATGAAGAGGTGGTGTAGTATCTCTGTGGAGGATGAGATTTCCGCTCTCATGATTTGTGTGTATATATGGTGTGTATGGATGGTGTTTGCGTTTGTGTGTGGTGTGTGGAAGATGGGTGTGTGTGTGTGCTGTGTGTAGTGTGTGTGGTGTGTATGTGGGGACGATGAGTGTGTGTTTGCGTGGTGTGTGTGGTGTGTGTTGTTGATGGGTGTGTGTATGTGGTTTGTGTGTGTGTTGTTGATGGGTGTGTGTATGTGGTTTGTGTGTGTGTGTGTGTGTGTGTGTGGTGTGTGTCTGTACGGTGTCTGTATGGGTGTGTGTACATAAATATAATTTACTTATTTAATTCGAAATTGCCAGACAATGGCACACACACTAAATGTTAAAAGTAATGAGACTGGTATCGAAGTTGTTAGATCATGTCACGTCAATGTCCTCGTCAGATCTATTGATTTCCGTGTATCATATTCTTCACTGCGTCGTTAATCCTTGCACATAGCTTTAGTAAGTAATTTTGTTCCTTTTATAATGGCTTGATCATTTGCAAATTTATGGCACATATTCTTTCTTCATTGCTCTTATGTTGCATGTCCTGGTAGTTTCTAAGTTCCTCCATCATGATAGAATAAGGATTACATAGGTCCTGTCATATTAACATTCCACTCTGTTTGTATGCGTTTATTTTTATTTGGACTACGCTTGGTTAAAAGCTAGTTTCTTTGTTCTGCAAGAAAACATACACTATACAGTCACAGTCGATGTTAGCGTGCACTATCAGACTTATCGAACTATTTTTGCCTATTCTTCTTCTTCTTCTTCTTCGTTCTCAATCTCCCACTACCAAACCCTGAAAGGGTTTAAGTAGCAAAATGTAGTCCAGAGCACGGAATGCGTTGTATCGTAGTTTACAGCTTGGCTGCGATATTTGCACAGTTCGGTCCAACACATCCGACTTCAGCAATCATTATTTGAGTACTGGGTTAGCATTCCGTCTTCGATCCCTTCTTCTTAGCCTGTCTGCCCTGCTGCAGCCTGTTATCCAGGATCACCGTGTGGAGGTGTAGAAGGGTCTTGGCAGCTCTAGTTCGCTGGCCCTGACGCTAGCACTCAGCTATGGGTCGCTAACCACTGCAGCTCATGTGCTGCTCAGCATCTTGATCCCAATTTTGCCCATTCAACAGTATCCTTATTTGTTGTTAGTATTAGCATGATAACTGGCGATGTATGATCTGCAGGTTACATTCTTAAATCGCTTATCTAGATTACATTTTAGTTGAACGGCCAACTTACGTCTGCTATCAAGAGAACAGGAAATATGGCCAGATTTTCTTGATGAGTTATTGCTAAACCAAACTAAACGTCTGAAAGATTGTAATTAATATACACATTTGATTCTTTGTGCAATGTATTTTTTTTAAACCGTTAAATTCATTGGGTCAAGTCTTTTTAAAGAAATGAAACATGTAGTTTACATAATCATCGTCATCTGGTGTATTAATTCTACTTCTTCTTCGATCGTTCTCAGAGGTTGAGTTGAATTTGTTCAAAGAAAGCAGCGGTTATTCGTAGGCTGTCGTAATTGCAATAGAGCTCGTCTAGTGTTGACACTGGTGATGACCACATATGCTTTCTATGGTCCTCTTGTGTCGAACAATTATGCAGCAGATGTTTTCACAGTACCACAGATGCATTTATCAGTAGCAGCTATCTTCAATCTATTGAATAGATGGTACCTCAGTCGGTTGTGGCCAGTGCGTGTCTTGAAGACCACCACCTGCTCTCTTCTTCTTTCTTGTTTTCGCTTGTGTCCAGCTTGTGCCTTCAGCGTCAGGTTATGAATAGGTATCTTGACCGGACCGTAGTATGTACTTTGTATACGGTAAGCTTTACTACTTCTGTTATTTCTGATATCTCTTTTTCGTGGTTCGCCTTTGGCTTTGTATCCATTGTATCTTTAAAGCATTTCTCTGTGAGGGATATTATCTGGTGTTTGACGTGTCACGTGGCCGAACCATTTGGTTTGGTGTCTCTTGATAAAGTAAAGCACTGGTGTTGTACCTACTTGTTTCCTAATATATTCGTATCTGGTTATATCCATAATTGTTACTCCAAGTATAATGTGATGACTAAGATTGCATCTATGTTGTTATCTTTGCTTGTCAATGTCCAATTTTTGCACTATTAGCACAATGTGGGTAGAAATATCGTGTTGCATAGTGTTCTGTTTGCATTCATTCTAACATGTTTACATTGTAATATTGGTGACATTTGCTCAATGCTTTGACTTGCTTTATTGCGTGTGTGTTGGATTTAAGTGACTCATTTGTCATTTGCCATTCACTGACATATTATTACCCAAATACGTGAAATTGTTCGCCTGTTTTTACTTGTTGGTTTTGTATAAATATATTTGTTTTTGTTTCTTTTTTTGCAATCGTCATAACTTCGGTTTTGTTGATTTTCATACCATAACCCATACAGGCCTCATCAATATTGTTGATAAGTTCTTGCAGTTGTTATTCTGAGGTTGTTATTACTGCTTGGTCATCAGTAAAGAGGAGTTCATTTAAGTGATCACTGAGGTTGGTTGCCTGATCAATTATTGTTGGCTTTCTGAGGTTGTTATTACTGCTTGGTCATCAGTAAAGAGGAGTTCATTTAAGTGATCACTGAGTTTGGTTGCCTGATCAATTATTGTTGGCTTTCTGACATATTGCGTCTATATATCTGATAAACAGTAAAGGGAATAGTACATAATCTTGCCGTACACCGGTCCTAATATTACATTTTTTTCTGAATGCCCTGCGTTTGTTCTTAATGCACATTGGCTATTCACATAAAAACGTTTACATAAATTCGTCAATTTTTTTTTTTTTATGCATACGGTTCTTGGGCGTAGTCAATTTTTCCAGTATTTTACATTATATTATTCCATTATGGCTAAGCAATTATATTCCTCTATTCGTGTACTAAACTTGGAAATTCTTTTTTTTAAATTTAACAGCATATGCTAAAACAGCAACTTTTTACAATTGATATATTGCATAATTTCCTCCAACGACCAACATGGTACTCTTTATGGCTACATTCGTTAGAATGCCGGAAAATGCATGTGCTAAAATGTGATCGCGATTGTGGCAAAGGAAATAAAAAGTAGAGGTTGTTCTGGTTATGGCTGACAATGAAATAAATTACAGTAATGTTGAATATAACAATTATCAAACTTGTTGGAAATGACTAGATTTGTCATAAATCATTTATCTTGTATTTTTACATTGGAATACGTTTTTAGTGTTTGTAAAGTTCAATATTGTTTGAATATAATAACTGATTGAAGAGAAGTATATGATAGTCCTGTTACATATAGATGCAATTAATTCCTATGACCATTATAAGTATATGGGAGGCCTGTTCCATTTTTGCGAAATTGGCGCAGTGACCAGTGATTTGAAGATAGTCTATATTATTCGAGAGTCCTGTTACACAATTGATGCAATTATGTTTAGGTATTGATTTTGTGGATTCGGTCTGATTTATAGTTAATAAAACTATTTATTTTACACAAAATAAGAAGTGTAGGACATGCAGAAATATAGAAATGAATGTCATGCAATAAAAATCCTGAATTAAATTGGAAGAGACAATGAACAGCAGAAGCAAAGACTATGAATGGGACATTAAGATTATAACAATGCAAATGATCATAATTAGCTAAAAAATGTCGTAAAGTCCACAACAAACATCAAAGTGAACAGTGAAATACTAGAACAAGCTACTTGTACTTAAGACATATAATAACAAATGATGGTAGATGTGAAAGGGACGTGAAGAAGAGAATAGGAATGACCAAAAATACATTTGAAGACATAAGAATTACATTGACATCCAGACAAATAACATATAAACTGAATATTATTAGAGTCATGAAGTGTTCTATATATTCATCATTATTATACGGTGCGGAAACGTTGGATGGACAGAAGAATTGGTCGTATTTCGTGAAAGGAGAAACAAACAAATACGGACGTAATGACTAGATTAGGAATGAGAGCGAGAATACTGAAAAGTATTATAATCTGGCAAATGAAATATTATGGGTAAACTAAAAGGCATGATGGGGAGGAAGACTAACGTCTGATCAGGAAAAACATACTGATCAGACATGTTAGTCAGGGTCAGGAAAAACATACTGATCAGACATGTTAGTAAGGGTCAGGAAAAACATACTGATCAGACATGTTAGTCAGGGTCAGCCAAAATATACTTGCCAATATCCTTATCTCGACTTCCCAGTAATCCTCCGTGAAAACACTCAGCCTGCCTAACGAGGTGAGGGATTGACGTGATTCCCGTAGACGTAAGCAACATGCAGATGAAGACATGCTTAGCAAAACCGCCCGAAGGACCACGGTTTATCTTTATTAGCACGCTCAGAATGTAAGAAAAGCTACACAACAACCAGACACTGAACGCCCTTCTCATGGCGCACACAAGAGTAATCCTACTCGTTGTGGGCAGTCAATAACAACAAATGGCACGATACACTGCTGAAAGTAATAATTGAAGGAGGGTTGAGGGCAGACTCCGAGAGGAAGACGCTGCTGAAAGTAATAATTGAAGGAGGGTTCAGGGCAGACTCCGAGAGGAAGACACTGCTGAAAGTAATAAGTGAAGGAGGGTTGAGGGCAGACTCCGAGAGGAAGACGCTGCTGAAAGTAATACTGGAGGGAAGGTTGAGGGCAGACTGCGAGAGGAAGACACCGCTGAAAGTAATACTGGAAGGAAGGTTGAGGGCAGACTGCGAAAGGAAGACACCGCTGAAAGTAATACTGGAGGGAAGGTTGAGGGCAGACTGCGAAAGGAAGACACTGCTGAAAGTAATACTGGAGGGAAGGTTGAGGGCTGACTGCGAAAGGAAGACACCGTTGAAAGTAATACTGGAGGGAAGGTTGAGGGCAGACTGCGAAAGGAAGACACCGCTGAAAGTAATACTGGAGGGAAGGTGGAGGGCAAGACTACGAGAGAAAGACATCGCTCAAAGTAGGAGAGCAATTTCGAGAGATAGATTAAAACCGAATATACATTCAAGACAAGAAACAGAGGATTTTGGAGGTCCGTTGTAGCCAACCTTCTGTGTTGTGACGGCCCTTTCCATCATCATTATCTGAAAGATTTATTAGAAAGGTAAGGACAAATGTATGGTACCTACTGGAACAAATAGATTCACTCCGGCCAGGTGGTCAAACACTGCAAATACTTTCATTTACATCTAGAACGGATGCCCCTGATTGGCATGGGTTAGAACTGCAATTCACAACCAGAGTTCCTTCACACAAGCTGCCAGTGAATTCTTTAGAAGAAACAACACATTTCTCTATTTTCCAAAGCCATGCAAGTTATCCTATTCTGGCACATAAATCTTCCCTGCTCACTTGTTGGTCTCTGAATACCAAAATAAATATATCGCCCATAGCCAACATTGAAGTGACAGAAGGCTCCAATCTCAACTACAATGCACTCTTCTTCACTTTGACAGTTGAGTAGGGTCAATAGAGATCACTAAAGTCTCACATTGACTTCTTGTATGTGGCGGAACATAAATACAGCAGTTCTCACAACAATCCCCAGTTCCTTTGACGAATTACACAATTCATTATTTGTCCAAAGTTTAACCGATTCGGCCAACGAAAAATGCTTGAGAAGGTCTGATTATACTCGCTGCTGCAACTTCCATATTCAAGTCCAGGTGAGATGTTACATGGTAGTATAGTTGACTAGGATAATTTCACTTTGTATTCATTAAAGCATAAACAGATAACACCGATACCACCATTTACACAGGAGCACCAAGGCCAGAAGAAACAGGAACGACGCATGAACTCGCAAATTCCCATTATGTAGTTCGTGACACAAGCTCACATTCAGGAAGATCCCTAGTTTGTGCAGTTACTCCAATTTCGACAAAGACAAAAATGACATGAGTCTGAAACTAATTTACATGAAGGTAATTTGAAACCATCATGCACTTACAGTACTGCAAGAATATCCGTTGATACCGAATCGTCTATTACTATAATACAAGTCTTGAGGCTGTATGAGGAAGTGTATACTAGCATTCTGTCGCCATTAACAGAATATTTAAGGTATGCTACTTGTTCTTCTGTTGTTGCATTATCCATTAAAATATGACTTATCTGTGCTCAGGGGTCTAGAGTCGCATGACGAGTCAGTGACGCTTGTACGACAAGCTGAGAAGTTCAATTAACTTGTTTAACCAAAATGCACCATTGCATTAGCACAGACAAAGGTGGCAGAATGGTTGAAGGTGAACATCCGTGCTGATTCTACACTGCTGCTATTGTCAGGGCACGACAAAGGTGGCAGAATGGTTGAAGGTGAACATCCGTGCTGATTCTACACTGCTGCTACTGTCATGGCACGACAAAGTTGTCTGATATTGATATCTCAGCTTAGAAGAGCAGCACCATATATAGAGTGTGTTCACATCGCGAGGGTAAGCATGCCTGAAATACAAACTTTCATTACTATTATAATTATTATTTGTTTATGTATCTACATATTTTGTGAAAAGGGGGGGGGGGGCGAAGCCGGGTGGGAGTGGGGGTGGGGGTCGGGGTTGTACCGAGAGTTATGATGGGATGTTCAGTTTTGCAAATGCTGTCAGATATTGTCAGTAGGCAGGCTGGACCTTATGTGGACCTTATTATGGACCTTACAAACACCTTATGTCATCCAGGTTGAGTTACAATTGCCTTATGCCATCCAGGCTCAGCTACAAATACTTTATGTCATCCAGGCTTAGCTTCAGCTGCCGAATGTCATCCAGGCTTAGCTACAGCTGCCGAATGTCATCCAGGCTTAGCTACAGATACCTATGTCATCCAGGCTTAGCTATAACTACCGTATGTCATCCAGGCTTAGCTACAGCTACGTTATGTCATTAATGCTTAGCTACAGCTACCTTATGTCATTAATGCTTAGCTACAGCTACCTTATGTCATCCAGGCTTAGCTACAGCTACCTTATGTCATCCAGGTTTAGCTACAGCTACCTTATCTCATCCAGGCTTAGCTACAGCTACCTTATGTCATACAGGCTTAGCTACAACTACATTATGTCATCCAGGCTTAGCTTCAACTACATTAAATCATCCATGCTTAGCTACAGCTACCTTATGTCATCCAAGCTTAGCTACAGCTACCTTATGTCCTCCAGGCTTAGCTACAGCTACCTTATGTCATCCAGGCTTAGCTACAGCTACCTTATCTCATCCAGGCTTAGCTACAGCTACCTTATGTAATCCAGGCTTAGCTACAGCTAGCTTATGTCATCCAGGCTCAGCTTCAACTACATTAAGTCATCCAGACTTAACTTAAACTACATTAAGTCATCCAGGCTTAGCTACAGCTACCTAATGTCATCCAGACTTAACTTCTCAATTTATACTGGATCCTTCAGCCAATATTATCCACATATGTATTTTTATATCCTTACAAAACCCGGCTCGTTATTGGTCTTGGAGATATTTATAGGTTGCACGCCCATTTTATATTCTATGCTCGTGACCAGGATATTGTGATTTGTGCACATTAATAAGCGGCTTACAGGGAGACAAAAGACACAACTATCGTGAGTAAAATACGTTGACCCAACTCTTTGTTTGTTCATAAGCGTGACTGCTGATACAAAGACGATGTGTGCGCTATCGAAATCCATTTGTTCGACTAATGCAAATTATTGTACTTCTTTGTTGTAAATCTCTGCATGTCATTTCATGTTTGTTTGTTAACTTAGGAATATTTGTTTGTTCTACCGGGTCACCTTCACGAATTTTACGTGTGGGAATTTTAGATGCTACTATGATGAGCTGAATACAGCTGGGGAGAGATGCCAGACCCACTCACACGCTGAGTGTTGTCCATACGACCTCTTGTGGTTATCGAAAAGGCACGACAAACTGGGTTAAATGCCATCCCACCTTTCTACCCTGCGGGTTACATGTTTACGGAAAGGCTTCGGTGGTAACCCTGAGGCAAAATCTGCATCCTATGCTATCTCCAGTCGTCTCGATGAATGTCTTGCCACTGGCAAAAGGTAGCTTAGGCTCTGTGAGTGAGGTTGACAAAAGGCGCAGTTTCTTCCTCACTTTAATCCAACGTTCCTTAAACTCAACACAAACAGCAAAGAACCAATCATGCTGGAGTAAAAGCAGTTGGGGGAAGTGGATATCCTTACCTATTTAGGCAGCACAATGGACACATCAGGAGGTGCAGGTGCAGATGTAAGCATCAGAATTGGAAAGACACGAGGAACATTCCTGACACTAAACAATTATGTGGCGTTCCACTGATATCAAGATTCAAACGACAATTGGAATATTCAACGCAAGTGTCGAGACGGTGTCGCTGTATGGAGTGGAGACACGGAGAACGAACAAGGTCATACAGCAAAGACTCCAGTCCTTCGTTAACATATGTCTACGAAGGAAAATAATTTGCGTTAAGTGGCAGGACATGTTGAGAAATGAAGACTTGTGGGAAAGGAGACAACAACAGCCATTGGAATACCAAATTAAATGAAGAAAATGGGGCTAACACAGTCTAACATAGTCAAACAGGCTCTTACATGGAATCCTCTGTGGGAAAGAGAAAGAGGTAGACCCACAAATACGTGCAGAAGAGAATATGAAAAGGAGTTAAAATTAAATATTTACTCCTGGAGAGTGCCAGAAAAAAACAACCCAGGCCCGTGTACACTGACGAGGTGTTGTCGATGGCCTATGCACCGAGAGGAGTGATTGATTGACTAGTTAGAATTTGTTTGTATTTTGTTTTTTTTGTTGTTTTGCGTTCACCTTAGTTTTCTATTCCCCAAGGCGGTGTGCGTTGAACAGTGGTTTTTATTTTGCGCCTGACGCCACAGAGCATCGTACTTCAGCATGCATTTTATGTAAGGGTTTGCTTCCTCCTGTATTTTCTAAGGGTTTGCTTCCCGGGGTAACGGCCGGTGCTGTGATGGGTATCGAACCCAGCAACTTCGGATTGTGAGCCGTGTCACTCACAACTAGCCCACACCGTCCCCTACTAGTTAGAATGATGAGAAGATGCGTATTGTAGAGCTTAAAAAATACACCAATAATGTAATGCCGATTTGTCCAAAGACAGGCGATGTGGGTAAGTTTGATAGAAATTGCGGAACTAGAAATAGAGATCTAGCTGATCGATCTGGCTACGAAAACTGTCATTCATTTTGTTCCCGGAGAAGACAGTTTAGGATCACGCGACTAGCGTTCAGAAACAGCCATTAATGTAGGCGGTGTATACAAAGGTAGATATGAGTGATGTTGCAGAGATTGCAGATAAGATTTGGCATGGAGTTGCCCGAGGTGATTATATAGTTAACTCTAATTCTATGATTGGTGTTCTTCTGGAAGCCTGACAATACTTACAGTGGGGTCAGAACATCGGTGAAGTTAATGACTTGCACTAAATTGCCTTTGGCTGACACTGACTGACATTCTCTAGTAAGCATATGTCGCACGTCACTGCACCACAACCAGATCCTAGTGTGACATACGAAGATTCAAAACGGCTTATTAGAGCTAGATACATGACCAAATGGGAAACAGAACATACTGGCAACACAAAAAACGATGCCTATTACCAGTTGAACAGAAAAGATCAGGTCCTGGTCTTCAGACTTCGCACTGGCCACAATAGACTGAGGTACCACCTATTCTTCTTCTTCTTCTTCTTCTTCTTACGCCCTTCATTTTTTCGAAAAAAGCAGCGGTCATCCTGAGGCTGTCGACACTGCCATAGAGTTTGTCTAGTGTTGCCACTGGTGATGGCCACATGTGCTTTCTCTGATCCTCGTATGTCGAGCAGTTTTGCAGCAAATGTTCAGCGGTCATTTTCCCGGTACCACACGAGCATTCGTCAGTGCCACCTATCTTCAATTTGTTGAATAGGTGGTACCTCAGTCTATTGTGGCCAGTGCGAAGTCTGAAGACCACGACCTGCTCTCTTCTGTTCAACTGGTAATAGGCATCGTTTTTTGTGTAGCCAGTATGTTCTGTTTCCCATTTGGTCATATATCTAGCTCTAATAAGCCCTTTTGACTCTTTGTATGTCACACTAGTATTTGGTTGTGGTAGTCTTGCACCTTCTTTTGCCAGTCTGTCTGCCTCCTCGTTGAATTTGATGTTGCAGTGGCATGGAACCAACTGTACCACTACTCTGTTTGGTGCGGACTGCTGGCATATTTAACAGAGTACTGCTCTTAAATCATTAAGTTCAGTATTTTTCTGGCTTTTTAGTGCTGTGACTACGGACAGGGCATCTGTAAGCAGGACTATATGGCTTTCATTCCTTTTACCTGTCACCATTTCTTCCACCGCCGCCCTCAGTGCCTCTGCCTCCGCTCTGAAATTGCTGAAGTATTTTCCAGTTGCCAATGACAGTGTTATTTTTCTGCCATTTGGTAGACTCAGGAGTCCCCCTGCCTCTCCGTTCTGTGTTGTGTTTGTTACAGAACCGTCAGTGTATGCATGGGTCCAGTCTATGCTTGGGTAGTTTTCCGTTATGTACCTCAGGGTTGTATCTCTTCTTTATTTTTCAGTCTGGCAGTTTTTGTTTCCAATACCTGGTATATTTTCTACCACCTCTGGAAATATATGCTGCTTCCAGGTAGGTTTTCGAACAGTAGGGATGGGCTTTGGTGTTAGTGCGTTCATAGGGTCTTCGTGCATCTTTGCTTTGGCTATTTCAGCAAAGTTTCTCCACTTTAGTTTCCCATTTCCAAAATCGTTTAGTCTCTGGTGCATTGGATGGTCAGTCAGTCTTCTGAGTTTCTCTGCTTGCTGATGGGCTCTGCAGTCTCTTCTGTCGGTCGATCATGGATTGCAGTTTTGTAATCTTTTCAAGTTCCTCAATTGGCATTGACTTCATGCCTCCTGTTATTACTCTCATGGCTTGGTTTTGGAGTTTGCTAATTTTATCGAAGTTCGCCTTTGCTGCTGTTGTCCATGCCGCAATGCCATACTCGAGAACTGGTCTCACTCTTCCAGTGTACAGTTTCTTTAGTATACTTTCGTCTGTTCCCCAGCTTGTGCCAGCAAGTTTCCTCATGATTGCCATTCTTTCTCTGGCTCTCATACGATTTTTCTCGATCTGACTTTTCCATGTCATGCGCCGATCAAATATGACTTCCAGGTAATTTGGGTTGTCGTTTGGCTGCAGGTATTTGCCGTTAAGCATTATTTTGGTGTTTTGGGGTTTGTTTGATAGCGAGAATATTGTACATGTTTTTTCTTCGTTTATTTTGACCAGCCATTAGTTCGCCCACTCTTCCAGCGATGTTAGGGCCTGCTGCATCCGATTACTTGCTATTTTGAGATTCTTTTCAGAGGTCCACATAGCAAGATCGTCTGCAAACATTGAGCTATGGACTCTTCTTGGTATATTCTCTGTTATGTTATTTATATACACCAGGAAGAGTGTGGGTGACAGTACTCTACATTGGGGTACTCCCTGCTCAAGTGTCACCTTTTTGCTCATCTGCCCTTGTACTTGAACTCTGGCTTTTCTGTTTTTGAGGTAGTGGCTAATCCATTTGTACATTTTCCCATAAACTTAAATTCTTCGTAGCTTTCCAATTTCAATTCTTTCCAGACTTTGTCAAATGCCTTTTCCAGGTCCACCAAAACCGCTACTGTGTGTTTTTGCCCCTGGTAGGCATAGTCTATTTCCTGGGCTATGAGGGTGACTTGATCTTCATTAGATCTGTGCTGTCTAACGCCTGCTTGCTGTCGAATTAGTATGTGTTTTTCTTCCAGATGCCACATCAGTCTGGCATTTATCATACGTTCCATCAGTTTGCCTACACAGCTCAGTAGGCTGATAGGCCTGTATCCATTTGGAACTGTTTTATCTTTTCCTTTCTTTGATACTGATACAAGTACTGCTTTTTTCCATGCCTGGGGTACAATGCCCCTTTTCCAGCTTTTGTTCAGGACTGATAGTAACTTCCTCTTTGCTGTTTGGCCCAGCCCCATCAGCATTTCGTTTGTTATCCCATCTTTTCCGGGAGATTTCCTTTTCTGTAACGTTCTTATGGCCTCTTTCATTTAATGCATTGCTAGTTTTGCCATCATATGCTCTTCTGGTGCCATATTGATGTTGTCGTGCGCCTTTTGTTCTTCACTAATGTCTGTATGCCTATCTGTAGGGACATCAATGTGGTTTGCTCTGGCATAATGTTCAACAAAGGCGTTTGCTACTTTTTTTCCAGTGAGCATGTTGTCGCCCCGCTTGATGGTAATTTGTTTGTTTGATGGAGTTTCGTCATTCATGGCTCTGACTAACTTCCATAGTTTGTTTCCATCTTTATCTAAATTGAGGCTTTCTGTTTTGTTTTTCCAGCTTTCTCTTGTTGTTTGGTTTAGAGTGTATTTGTATTTCGCCGTGGTGGCTTTTAGGGCTATATTTGTCTCCATAGATTGTTCTCTCTCTGCTATATTCCTAGCATTTGAGACTTCGTCTTCCGCTTTCTGTAATTCATCATTCCAATAAGGCTTATAATTTGTCCTTGCCTCTCTTGGGATGGTTTCAGTGGCAGCTTGCATTATTGCTTTGCTTAGGCTTTCCACCATGGGCTTCATTTTGTTATTCCGTATGTTGATGGTTTCACACAGCCCATCTGTCAGGCTTGCAAATCTGTGCCAGTCGCCTCGTTTGTAATTCCAACGTGGGAGCGATTTTATTTCATGTGGGCCTACTTCCATGTCAACTTCTAGCCTAATTGGCCTGTGGTCGCTACCTGCCAATTGGTTTAGCACTTGGCGGTCTATTTTGTGGTGAATGCCCACCGTGGAAAAGGCCAAGTCTGGAGAAGAGGTGTTATGCCATGTTCTAGAATAGAAGCTAGGGCTATCCTCCGGCATATTGATTAGACAGAGATTTGTGTATATCTCCCAATCTTCCACTTTGTCACCTCTGCTGTCTGTGACCGAGTATCCCCAGCTCTCCGAGTGACTGTTGAAGTCTCCAGCTACTATGCAGTTAGAGTCTTTGATTTCCATACTCGAGAGCGACAGGTCTTTGTTTGGTGGTCCGTACAGGTTGAAGATGCAGATCTTCGTCTCTTGTGCCATTATGTCAACTCCTACAATTTCTGCTTGTCCGGTGTGATTGACAGCTACCGCGCTACTCGGTATGCAGTTTCGTGTCAGTATCAGAACCCTACCTTTGTGACCCTCTCTATCCAGACGGAAGGTCTGGTATCCTCTGATTGAGAATTTATGGTTGTTGTTGAGGTGCGTTTCTTGGATACATGCCACGTCAATCTTACCTTCATGCAAGTGATGTGTTAGGGAAAGCTTTTTGTTAATGACTTCTTCCGCATTTCACTGTAGTATTCTGAGGGGCTTGTGTTTTTGGTGAATAGTTTTTTGCCCCATCACCTTGTGCCTTGACTCCACAACACATGGGTGGGCGACCACCAGTAGCAATGGTTGGGCCCCTTCGAGGCGTGAGGCCGGGCACTCTCGCTGCCTGGCGGGACTCCACAGGATGAACACCACGCTTTTTTCTATTAGGTCGTACTATCATCATACAGCGATATACGTTGCACTGTGTTACTTGTTAAGCCTGTGTACCACCTATTCAATAAATTGAAGATAGGTGGCACTGACGATTGCACGGGCGGTGCCGGGAAAATGACCGCTGGACATTTGCTGCAAAACTGCCCGACATACGAGGATCAGAGAAAGCAGATGTGGCCATCACCAGTGGCAACACTAGACACGCTTTGTAGCATTGTCGACAGCCTCAGGATAATCGCTGCTTTTTTCGAAAAAATAAAGGTTGACGTCTGACAGTGTAAGAAGAAGGAGAAGTAGTACATCACTACGTCTCCATCGTTTCCTTGTCAGAAAAAGGTGTAGGCAAACACCAAAGATCGTATCCCATTGTGCGAATTTCCTCATCAGGTAACTCTGTAGGCACGATCCCAGGATTGCATTCCATCGAACGAATTCGAAAATTATTATATTGCACAGCGACACTGGAAGCAATTAAACTGCAATACCGTCAGAGGTCAGACACGCTACAGGAGACGAGAAACACGACTAGTTATTAATTTGATTTTTTAAGGGATAGAAGAAACAGAATTGAATTGACTAGAGACAGAGATAGAAAACCTGGTTTAGAGCAGAGTAGAAAAATCCGGCTATATGCCAATATACCATGTTAAGACAGCTCATAATCAACATAATGTATGTACAAAATCGAATTCCATTCCAATGATTGCTCTGGAATTATCCGCAATTTGGCTATCTGGTCAATGCATGATGTATTATGTGTGAAGCCCGCCTGCTCCTCCCCTATCTTGTTAGTCACTGCCTTTTTCAACCTTTCTAGTATTACTCTATTTAACCCCCTTTCCCGGAACTAATAATAACCTTATTCCTCTAAGGATTTTGCATTCCTGTAAATCTCCTTTCTTAGGCAATTTCACCAGGCACCCCTCTCTCCAATCTTCTGGTAAGCTTTCGTGCTCCCAAATGGCACCTATCAAGTTGTGGAGCATGTTAGTAGATGTTTCAACATCTGCTTTTATGGCTTCTGTGGTATCCCATTAGATCTTGCTACTTTTCCGTACCTTAGAAACTCTATTGCCCTTCGAATCGCTTCTTTACGTGGATTGTTACAGTTGATCGGCAGGTCCTCCTCTGCTGGTAGGATATCTGGTGGGTTATCTTGTGCTGGTCTGTACAAAAGCTCTTCAAAGTACTCTACACGTCTTTTCTTTTGTTCTTCAAGGTTAGTTATTCTTTCCCCAAGTTTATTTTTAATTGGTCTACCTTGTTGTAGATAATTTATCGATAGTTTCTTCGTAGCCTCATATAGACCTTTCATACTGCCCTTTCTTGCAGCCTCATCCGATTCCTCAACCAGACCATAAATGTAACGTCTTTTCTTCACCCTGATGCTCTTTTTAACCTCCTTATTACTCTCTACATACTCTTTCTGTGCTGTGCTTTTTGCGGCTCTCATTTTATTATTTAGTAAGGACATTTTCTTATTTCGCCTCTTCTCGATCTTAGTGATTGTTTCTGTTGTTATCCATTCTTTATGTTGCAGTTTCTTCCTGCCTAGCACTTGCTCGTATGCAGTTTTTCATGTACTTTGTACTTGTTCCCATTTTTCCTCAATGCTGGCCCCTTCATCTAGCTGCTCCAGAGCTTGATATTTATTCCTGTTATACGGAACTCGTTTTTCTTATCATCTTCTTTCAGGTATTGTACGCAGTACCTAGGCCTGCTGACTTGCATCATTCTGTTTATCCTTAACTTTAGCTGTACTTTCGCAAACATTAAAAAGTGGTCTGAGGCCACATCTCCGCCCCCCCCCCTATAGACCCTAACATCTAAAAATGATCGTCTAAATTTGGAGTTTAGGCAGATGTGGTCAATCTGATTCTTCGTTTTCTGGTCTGGTGAAACCCATGTTGCCTTATGAATGGCTCTGTGTGCAAATAAACTTCCTCCTTTGACCAATTTGTTTCCTGCAGGCAAATCTGCAAACCGGTATTCGTTTTCGTTTATGACTCTAGTCCCTCTCTGCCCGTGGTCTCCTCATATCCCACGTTGTCCTATTTTTGCTTTGAAATCTCCCATTAGAAATCTCCCATCTCCTTGTCTCATCCGCTAGATGCTGTAAGCTGCTGTTGAAAACCTCTAACTACACGTACCAGAAGCTAAACAGCTATCACATGAGGTGTCTGAGAAGTATCCTGTGGGTTTGGTGGCAAGATAAGATCCCCACGCAGAAGTGTTGGAGAGAACATGCACTGTGGCAATATTTTCTCTGCTTAGTCTTCGAAGGCTTCGCTGGCTGGGACACACTCGGAGGATGGATGATGGCAGAATACTAAAAGACCTTCTCTATGGGGAATTACAGTTGGGGAAAAGGTAAATGGGTCTACCTTTACTTCAGTACAAGGATGTATGTAAGCGGGATATCAATGATGCAGGTATTGAGATAGAATCATGAGAACAGGACGCCTTGGGTCGTGTTTTGTAGAGGGAGTTGATTAAGTATGGAGTACAGACAAATGAGATACTGATTTCGGACAGGTAAAGGATTCCACATTTGAGAAGACACGCCACACCATATGCCGCGAATGGTCCCGACTTTCCTTGCACACACTATGGAAGAAGCTTCTGTGCATGGATTGATCTTACGAGTCACATTCGTTATCGTCATGGATTGTAGTTATTTTTTTTAAAAGCACAATTACTATCGTTTGACAAGATGGAAAGAACCAATGAATGATGAATAGAATTATGTTTTAATAATTTCCTGCCAATTGTTAAATCTGTTTACATCTATCATTCTACAGGCTTCTTGTCTTTTGTTAGTTGATTTATTTCTTTATATCCCTGTATGCGCTCTTAATTATTATATGAATGATGTTGTTTGCTCTGAAATGGTTTAGTTGATAAATGTATGAATCTTTAAATGTCCTTTAGTGAATGTCTGCACGCATGACATAATGTGACGCCAAGATTCACATTCTGGAGTGCTAATGTCAACCCCCTAATTGCATTCTGAACTACATTTGTAAGTCTCCTATCTATATCCATGACCTTAGTACAAATTGTGTATGTACATTCTGGACTGCAATTGCAAAACTATTATCCAAATTCATAACCCCAATTGTAAACCCCAAAACACGTTCTGAACTGTAAATACAAACCCTCATTCTGAACTGTAAATATAAACCCTCAATCTGAACTGTAAATATAAACCCTCAATCTGAACTGTAAATATAAACCATCAATCTGAACTGTAAATATAAACCCTCATTCTGGATTGTAAATATAAACCCTCATTCTGGGCTGTAGTGAAGCATTTAGCCGAAGCTTGTACATGTATCTGTTCAGTTTCCTGTACCCTGCCCTGCGACGGAGAATGGTGATCTGTCCCTGCCGATCAATGGTATGGTAAATTTTAGATTAATTCTGGTCTCTTCTGCTATTCTGGATAGTTCCCTAAATTTTAACTTATGTGATTTCACTGTACTCTTGTTCACAATCTCCGACCTATTTAAAAGCCTATTTGTTTTCTCGTTAATCGATGTGCCACAATCAGATAGTAGCTACGGAAATATGGACAGCTTTCTGACATCCACCATTCTTAGTGCATTTCCCAGGATCTGGGGTTTGATACATTTCAGAGATTACAGTACATATAAGGCATCTCTGAAGATGACTGTATGGTGGTAGACAGAGCGATGCTGTAAACAACAGATGTCAAAGAAAAACAAGAATGAAACAAATTGACATTTGACAGATATTTAGTAGGTCTAAATTGTGAAGATACTTTTTTTGTTGAGTGCACAAATTGATCTTTGACTAACTGACAGAATGTACAAGTAGATATTTGACTAACTGGCATTATGCACAAATTGATGATTGACTGACTGAGATAATGCATAAATTGATGACTGACTGACTGACATCGTGCACGAGTTGAGAATTGACTGACTGAAATGATGCACACATTGATGGTTGACTCATATCATGCACAAGTTGATCTTTGACTGACTGATATCATACTCAAGCTGATGTTTGACTAACTAACATCATGCACACATTGATCAGCGAGATTGAATACTATATTTATTATATGACATAATCGGACATGTTAATAAATGACTTCACACAATCCGTGCCTATAGAATATAACTAGATTAACTGCACGGTGTACGTGAACCTTTCATTTGGAACATTTATTTAAACTAATGTTACTGTCCATAGCACTGTGGCACATTAACCGTTCCACTGAACGTGCCAAATGAAATCAGTGCTCAGTTGAAGAAATCATTGATGCCAGATGCAATTAATTAGCAATAAAGAACCATTATTACTGACCCGATCTGCGTGAAGCCAGCAGTTTGAATGTGGTATTGCTCGAGGGAAGTGTTTTCCGAGTGTCAAAATACTTGTCCTAGTGATCATTGTTAATGCTATCCTACCTGGCGAACATGATACGAGCCTACGAGATTTCCCATTTACTTGTGCATGGCTATCTGTCGATACAATACGGCCACTGACAGGGCCAAGTTGGAGTCTCTCTGCTATCTGAGGTGACATTTATAAGTTAGAATAAGCACATACGTATAGGATACACACGTAGAAATGTCATAAATATGTAGATATTTGGGGAAACACGTAAGCATTTCATAAAGACGTAGACAGATAATACACACTTAGAGAGATCATGAAACGTAGCAATATCATGCACAAACACACGTATACACTTGTAAATTACGTGCAAATAACGTTCTCACACATTCAGTTAATTCTCGTAATGATAGTCGGCAGTCCAGACTAAAGGCATGATCCGACACAACAGATTTCCCAAGATTCCACCTCATATGTACGCCCTAACTAAAATCCGTCTGGGGCACTTTCAGTAATATTTCTCATTCACGATTCCCCTGAGTAGTACCATTCATTTAAAAAAAGCTACCATCAGCCCTCAAGGCGGAAGGACGTCAAACAATGACGATTAATAATAAAAGTGCTTTTCAGGAACATAATATTTCAAGCCAAGTCCTCGTGCAACCATTCGGGTCATTTCAACCTTGATAAAATCAGAGAAAACATTGAGCAGTTGTCAATTAGCGAACCATCACACATAATCCACGACGAAACAGGTCAATTTCCTGGTTAGAGGGCGTCGTTCACATCTGTTTACTCGCACGTTTCAAACACTTGAGTTTTCTATAGCCGAGCCGCATCATTCGTTATAGGACTTCTATTTTGGGCCGTCGTGTTCTTCGTTAGAATGGAGGGCCTGGTAACGATGTCACTCCAACGTGACATCCCCTAGGAGAGCGTAAGAAAGGTTAGAATCTGTGCGAGACCTAACCTATAATGTGAGTTACGTGAGTTTGGTTCGGTAAGAGGTTATGTGATAGGGTACTGCTGTTTTATGTTTTCTCATATTGGAATGTATGAGGCTACATGTTTTCTTCATGTTGACCAAAAAGCATGCACTGCCGTCAAGGATGAAAAAAAGAACTGATTTTTAAGTGATGTGGTAATCAATTGATTTCCTCACTGTCTTACCTTTCAAAACAGTTCGTCTCATACCCTTTTACAGCACAGTAGACTCGAGCGTATAAAACTTAAGATTTATGCTGGTAACATTTACCATAAAATGCGAATTCTAACCATTCTGCTGCTAATCTTCTCTTAAAAGAAGACAATATGTGAAAATAATAGGACGTACGAAATAGTGACACTCAAAATTTAATTGAGAGGTCGTGTGAATGACACATCTGTCTATATAAGAGGTTTGTTGATTTCGATAAAGACATAAGCTAGTGCAGATCAGGGAGTGATATGGATAATACTAAAATATAGTGGAATAACACAGCAATGTATCACAATTACTTCCCATTTCTATGGTCAGATAACTCACAGAATAATTCGCAAAGGAAAACTGTCAAAACCATTTACAAATCAACCAAATGATCATACAAGGATTTGTAACCACTTCAACAACCTTCACCTTAACGAGTGATGTTGGAAACAACATATGGCAGACACCAAAAGAATAACTAGGAATACAATTGACATCTAGCAAAGGCCTAGTCAATCTGTAGTTAATACATAATTTTGTTGATCACGCAAATCTGATGTAACATTGGATACATGATATGCAGAAACAAATGGAAGGACTAAGAGTTCAAACAGCAAACGCAAGCGTGCAATTCAATGTAATAAATGCTAAGGAAAAATGAATATACCAGTAACAGTCGAATGAATGTGAAGCCGCGTAGCGCAGTGGTTAGCGCAATGGCTTCATATCTGAGTGGTCCTTGGTTCATTCCCCAGTTTAGGCGGTAATGTTTTTTTCAGATAGCAATGGCTCCCGTGTCCACGCAACCTTAAATGGGTACCGGTTTCGTCCGAGAAGTAAAAGCGGCGAGGGAGAGGAGATGGCTACCGCCCTCATATAGCCGAGCCTTTGAAATGTGAGATCGCTAATACCTCACACCGCTACGGCAGTAATTATATCGGTTACTTTACTTTTACTTTAACAGTCGAATGAGAGTCTGGACAGTAGACCACATTTTGAGCTGAGCTACGCATGCGAGACGATGGGCTGCAGGATAAGAGTTTAGCTTACTTGTTGGTTGACTGGCTGGCACCAGGTGATCTACACCACTGAATAATGATTTTATTATTTAACATCTTTTCTAACAGAGATTTACCACGGTTAAACCAACAGATGTGACCGGCAGGATCTCTAACAGCAGGCTGTCTACGTGACAGCTAAACAGCTGTCATCCACAGGATTAATCTGGATTAAATGCACGCTGTCCCTTGCACATCCACAAGAGACTAATATATTAGGGAGCTGCTAGGTATAGGGGTGGGAGTCCAGCAATTGGTTTGCAATTCAACATACCAGGTTCGAAATCCTTTCGTTTCCAGTTTTGAATGCGGCTGTCAGGATAATTCCACTTCTCCACGTACATGAATGATGGACAAAACTACTGAACTGAACAATAGTCACAGGGGAACACACGCATTCATAGACTGGCCAATACGCCCTGATATGGCCCAAAGAACTACAGTCGGTGTGCGGAAAAGGGCGTTCTTCTCCAGTAGAATCCAGAAAGGCAAACCTTAAATAAAACAATACAAATAACGTATTACCAATGTCAATTACACAAACAATGTCCCGTTGTCCCACTCAACGTGCGAAATGAGATTATTAGTGTCCCATTGTCCCAGTCACCGCGCGAAAAATAGGATTAGCACTATCTCACTGTCCCACTCAAATTGCAAAATGGGATCATTAGTGTCCCACTCAACGTGTAGAGTGGGATCATTAGTGTCCCACTCAACGTGTAGAGTAGGATCATTAGTGTCCCACTCAACGTGTAGAGTGGGATCATTAGTGTCCCACTCAACGTGTAGAGTGGGATCATTACTGTCCCACTGGACGCGCGGAATGGGATCATTACTTTACGGAGGGAATGAGTGAAGCCAGATGCGATAAATCAACGATCCATAACTTTATAACAGACTCACCACGCATCCTGCGCCCCTCATGTCGCACCCCTCCAATCCTAGATGGAAGTGTTTTCCGAGCGTCATAACTCTTTGTCCTGGTGATCATTGCCTACATGGCTAACATTACACAAGTGTACGTACGTGTTTTCCCATTGACTTATGCATGCCGGGGCTATCAAACAACGCCGCCACTGAGAGGGGCAAGATGGCGTCTTTCTGTTTTATTTTAGGTGACCTTCTCTCAAGCACGACCTGAGATCAACTATCATAAACACGAAGTGACAAGATGCACAGTAAGGGAGGTCATGAACACCTATAGATCTTTTAAATACCAACACCCAGATGTTCCACCAGCACGTCATAATAATGTAGGAGTGATAATACACACTAACATGTGTAATTTAGAAGCAAACATGTCATAACATAAAGCAAACATAAGTCAAGATCAGGTGAAACATTCTGATCAACATAACACATCAGATCTTTAATCATGCTTCTGGAAATAGGCTGAGTCACAGCAGTCTGGCCAGCGATCTCTCTTAGTGGCAGCTTACTGAGGGGCCTAGATTTACATTACACTACCGTGCACCTCCTCAAGTATGTGTCTTACTTAACCTTTTACTAAATGACCGGCTTCAAGAGTTACCTCAACTCAGCACGAGCAGCTCAGATCGTGTCCTAGACATGTCAACAGATTTTTACAAACGAAGACATCTTAGAAACAATTAGCTATTTGCGACAAATAAAGACATATATCATGCACTTGCCGACTTTTGTGGAAAACATAGCAATGTCATAAACACGTAGATATTTGCGAAAACATATAGACATGTTATAAACATGTAGACAGATAATTAGGGTAGGGATAATTAAACGAAGCCATATCATGAACAGAGAAATGAAGTTAAGTCATTAAATAAGTCACACACTGTTATTAGATAGATGACCAATGTAGTTCATAGTTGTTAAAGGCCTCATTAGGTGCCTTCAATGTTCAGCTTTGTGATTACTGTATGAAGCAGATGCTAGCAGTCGCATGCATGTACATGCAAAATGGTATCTCTGCACGCAGAATGTGCATTCCAAGAAAAGTGTCCTGTTGTTAGTTTGTTTGATGTTTGTTAATGCCCACAATGAGTAAGTTAACTCTTTTGTGCGCTCTTACCAGGGCGTGTAGTGGTGGGTTGTAGTAGCTTTCTTTACCTACCGAGCGCGCTGATGAAGGCGGACTGCGGTCCTCCAGGCGATTGTGCTTTGCTTCATCTGCGGGACGCTCACTACTAAGGGGATCGCTGTTGTTCATATTTGTACGGCAAAATTACATTCTGAAAAACGTATACATAACAAAATGCTTCATATTTACGATAAGAAGTGAATGTCTGTAAAGCGGTGCATAACTAGGTCAATAACGTTTATCAAGGGCGCTACAAGATTGATGATTAATATTGACCTGGTCGTCCTATTCAGAATGCAACAGATGCGTCTTTGCGGCACGTGAGGAAATTAATCTAGCTGACGGGCGATTACTGAAAGACAGCGTAGCAACTGCGACAGTGTATTCGCATGGTTTAGCCTACAGCGCGATGCATAATCACATTTTAGCGGGATATGTTTGGCGAATGACGGTTGGACTCACGAGTGTAAATGTGGTTGAAAAAGAAGACCAAAGACTGGTATTCTGTAGATGTTGGTGCACTGATAAAAAGCGATGTGATAAGTGTATCTATGTTGGTGTCAATTATCTTGAGAAATGAGAAACAATGTAAGTGCAGTAATAAATGATTCTCAAGTTAGTCTTTTGCTTAAGTACTTTTATTTAAATAGCTCTTTACTGACCTGTACTCGTAATATATACGTACAAATAAAATGCTTGCGCATTTAGTTAATACACGTACTGAGATGTTGTGCAAACGTGAAAAGTCGGGTATCAGACTAGCGTCATTATCAATTACACAGACACAATACATTTCCCAAGCGTCCACAAATGGTCATCTAAACTATAGATAGCCATGGTCCAGCTCACTTTCACATCGTCACTACAAATTCATCACGGAAACTTTCAGAAATCATTCTCATTCAGAAGTTCCATGTGAAGGAACATTTCCTGAACAACGCTATCCTCAGCTATGACGGAATGACGCCAAGCTCTTGCCGGGGAATAATAAAAGTGTGCTTTTTAGGAACATAAGATTTCACGTCACGTTCTCGCCCAGTTATCGGGTCATTGCAACCTTGATGAAATCAGGGAAAACATTGAGCAGTTGTCAATTAGAGAGCCATCACACATAATGCATGATGAAGCAGGACTCCAACGTGACATCCCTTAAAAGTGTTTAACTAAGGCTAGAATCAACATGTATGAAAGATGGCGAGACACAACCGTTAATGTGTGAGTTGGGTGAGTTTGATTTGGTAGAAGGAAATGAGATAGGATAATAGTGTTTTTTATTTTTTAAATTGGGAAATGTTTTGGACTATATGCTTCTATACAACATAGTCCGATAGCTTACACTGCCGTCGCGGAGGAAGAGAACAGCTCTCGTTGTTGTTTAAAGGAAGTAAATTAATTTCATCTACTATAATTACGTTTAAAACAGTAGGGCAGTTACACTTTTACAGCTCAGTAGACTGAAGCGTTTCGAGACTTTTGATTGAGTGGTACCCATGATGTTAAACTCCAGTACACTTAACCATTCTCCTATACTTTCTCTCATAACGCCAGGACACTAAACCATTCTCGTACACTTTCTCTCATAACGTCAGTACACTAAACCATTCTCCTACACTTTCTCTCATAACGCCAGTACACTAAACCATTCTCGTACACTTTCTCTCATAACGTCAGTACACTAAACCATTCTTCTACGTTTCCTCTTATAAGGGAAGACAATATCTGAAGACCGTTCCACAGATCAACGCAGGCTAATCAATAAGCAAATAAGTGATTCAGTATCATCATGTAGCAAGTCCTTTATAGAACTTTGCTCCAATCATAGTCTGAAAGAAACTCGTTCCCTTGCCAAAACTCCAGCCTCCGCCACAGTCATATGGAGGCATTCCTGGATATCTTGGTGCCATCGTCTTCTTGGTCTACCCGTTCCTCTTTTGCATAGCACCATACCTTTCATCACTGTTCTCTCTAAACCAAAGTATTTGCATTTTCTAGCCACGTGGAATTGATAAACCAGTTATCCTCTATGCCCAACTCTTGCCGAATGTCTACATTTGTCTTATTCTCTGTCCATGGTATTCTGAGGATCTTTCTGTAACATTTTGACTCGAAACGAGATTCGAGCGGAGTGGGGGGCATGAGAGGACGGAGTAGGAGAGTGTACAACCAGCGAGCTACAGGCACCATGAGCATCCATTTGAAACGCCATTTGATGAGAGAGACTGAGCACCTATGGGTATGCCCGGAGTTCAGTGACGTCGATTCATAGAACCAGAAACAGAATAGCTTGCGTCTGTTTTACGACATGCACACGTTGCTCTGATTGATAGAATGATATATTTTGTCATTTCGCAAGAACATAGGCAGGTCGCAGAAGAACATAAGTATGTCATTTAAGACCATAGCCAGGTCACACAAGAAGATAGGCAGGTCGCAGAAGAACATAAACAGGTCACACAAGAAAATAAGCAGGTCACACACAAACTTAGGGAGATTACGCAAGAACATAGCCAGGTCACACAAGAAAGTAGGCAGGCCACACACACACTTAGACAGATTCCGCTAGAACATAGCCAGGTCACACACAAACGTATATAGATTATGCTAGAACATAGGCATGCCACAGAAGAACGTAGACATATTATTCACATAAGCACATATATGTAAGAGACAGGCACATAACATGTTTTAAACCTTTTGGTGTGATAGTGAAACATTCTTGCAAATTATATCGCAGGCCCGAAGCTTTTTATGCCAGGTGCTTTGGCGGAGTTCTGATTTTCTGCCTCTGGATGACCGATGCCAAACTGATAATGTCACCTTTCCTTTCCGACTCTCTACTAATGACTCTGCTGTATGTGAACTATACTAATCACACTGGAATAACTGAAAAGATACGTCTTATTGATAAAACATTTATCACTAACAACAATTATATTTTTCTTCACTCTTTAACCACAGCTTTCTAACATAGCCCTACTTTACTTAACTTAACGTCTTTATACTGGTTTAGAAGACCATGCAGTGCCTGTATACAACCAGTTACATTTACATCACCTTGCTCTAAAAGCTAAGCGCATCAAATTTATTCTTAAATGCATTAACTGTCCCTGCCTCCACTACCTCCTCTTGCAATGCATTCCAAGCAGACACCACTCTCTGACTAAATAAATATTTCCTAATATCTAACCTGGACTTCTTTTTAGTCAACATGTAGATATGCCCTCGTGTTATTGTGGGTGGCTGTATTTTAAAAATAAATTGTTGTAGTCTAATTTATCCATTCCTCTGATCATCTTATAAACCTGTACTAAGTCACTACGAATTCTTCTCTGTTTTAGACACTGTAGGCCGGTTTTTCTGAGTTTTTCCTCAAAACTGTAATTCTGGAATCCCACTATCAGCTTTGTCGCACTTTTTTGTATTCTTTCCAGCATGTTAATATCCCCTCTATGATAAGGACTCCACACCTGTATACAGTACTTCAATCTAGGTCTAACTAATGCTTTATACAATTTGACTACCACTTCCTTGCTCCTATGTTTAATATTTCTTTTTATCATACCTAATATTACATTTGCCTTTTTCACTGTTACCTGAACTTGCTCACTCACTTTACCTGTATAATCTATTATAACCCCTAGGTCTCTTTCCTGATCTATCTTTCTAATATTGTTCTCTCCCATTCTGTAATTATGTTCCATATTGGATCTACCCATGTGGATAACTGTACATTTATCTACATTAAACTCCATTTGCCAGCTTACAGACCATTCTCGAATTTTATCTAAATCCGATCTTAATATATCAACTTCTGCTTTAGATGAGACACTACTGCATAGTTTTGTGTCATCAGCAAATTTTGCAATCATGGATCCCATATCAATGTCCAAATCATTTATATATATCAAAAACAAAATTTATCCCCAAACCGAGCCCTGTGGCACACCACTTTTCACTTCACACCACTCAGAGTACTCCTTATTGATGCCCACTCTCTGCCTTCTTCCCGTTAACCAATTTTCAATCCAATTGGCAACTTCCCCACCTATTCCATGTGATTTTAACTTTCTAAATAATCTTTTATGATGTACTCTAACAAAGGTCTTTGCAAAATGTAGGTAAATAACGTCCCCTGGCTCCCCTTTATCTATCATTTTTGTAACCTCCTTCGTGAATTCGAAAAAGATTTGTTAAGCATGATCTCCCTCTAATAAACCCATGCTGACTATTTCTAATTAGATTAAATTTGTCTAAGTGCACTGCAATGTTTTCTTTGATTATTGACTCTATTAATTTACAGACTATGCTCGTTAAACTCACCGGTCTATAATTCACTGGATCAGATTTTTTGCCCTTTTTGAATAAGGTGATCACTCATGTATCTTTCCAATCCGTGGAACAATCCTTTTTGCAAATGATTGAGAACATAATATAGCCATGGTTTTGCTAGTTGGCCTCTAATTTCAAACAGCAATTTTGGATGAATACCATCTTGACTTGATGGCTTTGGTATGTTTGTGACTCATCTATAACTATAGTTGATTCAAAAACATCTATCACCAGTTATTCTCTCCTAACTGTTAGGCTTTCTATATGTATATATGCGTATACTCTTTCATAATTACGAATCTTATGTGAACTGACACGTATCGTGGATTCGTGATTATCAACCCAGTTGGTCGTCCTTGGCTCTATTCTCTTTGTCAAGCAACTGTAGTTCAGCGTGGGCATTGTGGATATCTGTAGACATCTAAATAAGCGTGGTTATCTGTTGAGTTCTAGAGCAGCGTGGTAATTTTCTAACCTCAGACTTCTAAATCAGCGTGGCAAATGTCGATAGCTGTAGACTTCTAAATCTGCGTAGTAATCTGTAACAGTTCCCGCCGGAGCAGAGAGTTTAGGACAGGGGTGATGGGGTTGCTGATAACAAAGGTACTTGAATGCGTGTCAAGGTCACTCACCGTCTCAACAAAGGAGAACAGAGTTGGGGAAAAGAATGTGGACAGGTAGGAGCTGACCACTGGCCTTCCGATTTTGGTAGGTAGAGAATGAGTGACAGACGGATTGGCAGCGGAATTTGCTGCGATAGATGAGTGACAGGTGTGCAAAGTATTTCGTTCCAATAAGACTGAATAGAGCCATCCCCTGAGATCCATTGGTCAAGCTCTGACTTTGCTTGAGTGTATATAACTCGAGACAAAGTTTAGCTCCAGAGGCTGGATGAAGAGGAGGCTGGATGAGAGAGGCTGGGGGAGAGAGGCTGGATGAAGAGGAGGCTGGATGAAGAGGAGGCTGGATGAAGAGGAGGCTGGATAGAATGATAAGTGAGGAAGAGTTTTTGAGAGAGACTGAATTTAGATAGTCTGTTTAGCTCACCGACTTAGATAGAGGAGCGATTGATAGACTGTTGTACGAATGTTAGTGATAGAACAGGATCGCTCAAATAGGTGTGTGTGTTTTGTGTTAATAGATAATCTGAGCATATGTTGTAAAGAGGACACATTGTGGACGAGGTATGTCCAGATCGCCCGCCTGAGGGGAGTTGAGTGGGAAAGAGTATTTGATAAGGTGTGTTGAGGACGCAGTTACGGAGATGTGTGTGGGATGTAATTGCAAGGCAATAGAACTGGGTTTAGATAGTTGGGAATTCCATTAAGGGGACATGCGATTTGGAAGTTTCTTGTTTGGGTGAAAAATATTGATTTTTCAAATTGTTAATTGTTATTAAGTTCGACATTAATAGAATCGTTTACATATACAATAATGTTATTTTGCAAGCTTATTGACATTTAAAAATTAATTATAAACACCCTACCCCCGGTTCTAAAGTTGACCTACTTTAAAAAGATACCGAAAACCGATGATAAAACACAATGTTTGACACATAGCAACAGCTTTTTCAAAAAAGTATAATGGGTCATATTATATATCATAATGACCGGGGTCCAAAGTGCTCTTCAAATTTTGTCATTCGAAAGCAAATGCTAGCTTTGTCTAAACGATACGATACTTCAAATATAACGACTGATGCGATACTTCATTGTTTTGATTATTTTAATCTTTCTGATTGGTCGAAAAAGGTATCGTCCATGGGAACAAAAAAAAAAACGCGCATGCGCAAAAGAGGGGCTTTTCAATTCCTTGTCGGTCATTGTTTCAAAACTGTCCTAGCATTTAGAAACAGCAAAATGCCAAAGAAAGGACACAGCAACTACACCAAGCGTGCTCACCAAAAACCTAGAGGAATTCACGCTCGAAACTAAGAGAACCTATAAATTCAAGGTTATGCTTAAAATTTCCGCTTCAGTTCAATATTTATATTTATATATATAATATAGGAATATTTAGTTAAGATGCTATGTATTGTATTGTGTTTGTAATTTCACTACTCATTTTTCTGATGAGTATTATGTAATAAATATGTCATCTGCTGTGTGCTGTATTATTTGCAGTGTGTGGTCATGGTTGATGTGGATGAGTGTGATAATGTTCTAAGTTAGAATAATGTTAGGGCAAACATACGGGGTCTGCCACAATCTGTAGAATTTTAGATCAGCGTGGTGATTGTGGACTACTTGATCAGCGTGGTGATTGTGCACTTCTAGATCAGCGTAGCAAGTGTGCACTTCTAGATCAGCGTAGCAAGTGGGCACTTCTAGATCAGCGTGGTGATTGTGTGCTTCTAAATCAGCGGGGAAACTGTTGTCTTCTAACTTAACTTAACGTCTTTATACTGGTTTAGAAGACCCTGCAGAGTCTGTATACAACCAGTTCTAGATCGGCGTGGTAACTGTAGACTTCTAGATCAGCGTGATAACTGTAAACTTCTAGATCGGCGTGGTAACTGTAGACTTCTAGATCGGCGTGGTAACTGTAGACTTCTAGATCGGCGTGGTAACTGTAGACTTCTAAATCAGCGGGGTAACTGTTGAATTCAAGATGGCGCCTTCGCCTCGTTGTTGTTACCGTAAAATGCAATGAAATTCAACTACTCTGCTATTGTTGTTAGGTGATCATTCATATTTACCTATCTGTTTGCATGTTAGTGGATCAACTCTAAGCTGTCACTTCGTCAATCAAATGTCAAAACGTGTGGTGTGGCACGAATATTTCCCCGACCCTGCTCTACCTCTGCTTCCACGGGCTTAACCGACTGACAAGCTACTAGCTCCTGCTTATCAAGCCCAGTCCTAACTCACCCCACAAGGCACCTTTTCTCCATCATGTCAAGATGGCGTCGCTTCTCTTGTTTTTGATTCAGTTCAGTTCATCCCGTAATTCATCAGATCGTTGGGGCACAATTGAAGACACTCCCACAATTCCCCGTCATCTCTCTATATCCGCTGCCGCCAGTCATACTTCACTGGGACGAAGATTTGACTACTCAGTGATGTTGTCTGCCCATCTGTTCCATGGACAACCCCGTATATCTTGCCTTGTACGGAACCATGGAGTATAGAATTTGTAATTTCGCTGGACCTAGAGACGTGCCCATACCAAGCCATCTTTCGCCTTTTGATAGCTTTGAACAGATCATCAGAAGGCAGAAGGCCCAACTGCGTTTTCCACTCTTCGTCGTATTTCTACGTTCGTGACACGATCCTTATATGGTTTTTGATTGGTCCATCCTTATATTCCAAAAGCCCCATGTTTTCCGATTGGTCAATTCATAAATGACTCATCGCAGGCCCGGCGGACTTAAATGACGTGATAAGGTTCTGAAAGTGTTCAAATACACGTGATCTGTCCCGCTTACTTGACGACAATGTTCATAGTCTGTTTCAAGCGACTAGATCTTGATATAATTCGGTTGATGCCATTATAACGGCTGTTTTATCTTGAACGATTCAATCCCCTTGCTAATCATGATAGTCTGTTTCAAATTTAATTTTTCTTGCGTGAGTAAATCTGTCTAATGACAGATCTGAATATGAAAATCTGAATATGATTTTCTAATGAGACTAAATCTGTGACAGTCCGCGGAGAAAAATAGCCCGGTGACCTGGTCATAAATGGTGAGAGACGATTAAGCAGAGGTAAACTTCATAGCAACAAATGACAGGGCATGTATTTTGTTGATGTTGAATACGCAACTGGGAGCTAAAAGCGTTTTAATTGATTTAATTGAAAATGTGTTTGTTCAGGTGCAACATGTCTGCCAGCTGTGGTAGAACCGTATCGGTTAATGTATTGGGGAGTTCTAGCTTCGTGTACAGCTCAAGTACTCATCATTATCATGGCACATGGCCTTTGCAGGACGTCGCTCTTACCACAGCCGTCCTGTAGAACTCTCAATCTTTCGCCAGTTACCCGCCTCCGTTTATATCATCTTCAGAATGCCTTTGATGCTATGTTGTTTATCTACTCCAGGTATCATTCTTTCCAGGATAGTTCTTGTTTGGTGTTGCGTTTCATGTTTTATTATTTGTTTTTATTTTGAAAAATTCTGTATTGCACAAATTTAAAACAAAATTTTGTACAATGTGAGGTGAACATTCCCGTGAAATGAATCTTGAGATGGTGGGAGTTACACTTTGTGAGGGGGAAGGTGACATACATTTCTTTGTGAAGGCGTAAATGAATGCACATGTGTACTTGCTGATACATACCTATTCATTTTTACACATACATATATCTTTTAACATCCACAGGCACATACAAATATATCCATATATATATATATATATATATATATATATATATATATATACACACACACATAGACACGGACACACATGTATGCGTATATGCATACATACATACACACACTTACACCCATGTATACTTACATACATATATACACACATACATACATATATACATACATACATACATACACACATGCATGTATCCATCCATCCATCCCTCCATACATACATACATATACACGCACATGCATGTATATACGCACACACACACACACACACACACATATATATGTATATATATACGTATATGTGCATGCATAAACTCACGTACCCACATACATATATGCAACATGCGTACATATCCGTTCATACATATTTGCTTACACACACACACACACACACATTTGTATATATGAGTATTTTATTTTTCCAAAAAAGCTATAGAGCCATGAAGGTTTTGTGTACTTGTATCGTATTCAAAGGGGTGAGTAATGCGTGACCTACATAAGAACCATTCTTTACCCTAGGATTATGTCGGTCCACTCTGCCATAAACCCGGCTTATTTCCTGTCCATTGCCCTTTCAGTCAAGACTGAGGAACTGACCAGTGGAGGAAAGGATAACCATAAAACTGGTGAATTGAAAAGACAGGAGATAAGATTTGACCGATGGGGGAGCCCAGCGTTGCGTTTCATGTGGTTAAAGTTGTTATTGTTCCTCGCGTAATGATGTTTACGAAGCCAATTTTGTTCAGATTTGTTTGAATGTTTTTGCATCAGCCTTTATTATACAAGGTATTCTGATAACTTTCTTGCGGCGTTTTAGCCTGACGATTTATCTTCTTTCTTTATAGTGTATGTGATGGTTCATGTTTGGTATCTCTGCATTGCCTGCCCCGCGAAAGATACATGACCTCTGGATTTTGTAGCAGGCCACACTCAAACTGAATAAATCATTTGTAATAGGTTATTTGCCTTTGCCTTTCTTACAATTTGAATTATTTTCCTTTTGACTTTTATCAGTTTTACTGATTTTTCTTTTCCTCTCTACGCTTATAAAAATTGTTTTTTCTTTATCTAATACTCTTCTACTTGCTCACGATGCTAATATAAAAAAGAACGAAAAACAAAGACACCTTTCTACTAATCAGGTTAGCTTCCCTCACACCCATCATACAACTAAACCAATAGCTATTAGGTGAAACAATGAAGCATCCTCCTTTTCATTAGCCACTAACTACTCTGTTATGCTTCCATCATTCATGACCAATCAGCTCCTAACACGTAATATACATTGGAAACGTAATTAAATTAGATTAATAGGGTATAAAATAGAAACAATCTGAAGATTAAGGAACACAAACAAAAACAAAGTCTACACCAAAGCAGACTTTTGTCTTAGGCTAGGCATTACGCCTACTGGTGCCTCTTGTAATATTTACAAATAGTCCGAGCATCTTGGGAAATTGATGTGGCTTGTATGCCTTGCATACTGTAAATCGCCTTTTACTACATGCTCCCAGTGTGGCAGTGGTCACATACGTCGTTCCGTCCGAAGTAGAACTCTCTGTGACTCACTCGGTTTTCTATGGCGAATCTTATTCTATGCTCTCACTTCTGTCGCTTCTTAGGACATTTTTTGTTGCAGCTGTGAAGATATTTTCTTAGTTCGTTCAAAAACAGAACAGCTTCTTCATAATTGTCTGTATTGAATCTTCAATATGACCAGTTCTGACGCACATTTGCTTGACATTCTACACTACTAAGTTTAAAGCCAAAACAAGTTTATAATAAAACATGAATATGTATCGTTACATTGAAATAGAAGAAAAGTAAATAGTTAACAAGAGTCAATCCCCACTCCTCCATCTATTTTTTTTAACCTGTTCACCTCTTTTTTTGTGTGTGTTAGCCTTAATGCTCTATTCCCCAAGGCGGTGTGTGTTTTACTACGTTTATATTTTGAGCATGTCGGCCCAGTGCATCCGACTTACATTTTATGTGAAGGTCTACTTCCTCCGGCATTTTCCAAGGTTTTGCTCCCTTGGGAAAACGACCGGTGTTGTTATGGGAAGCGAACCCAGCACCTTCCGATTGTGAGTTCATCATTTATATACAGGAACACAGTACATAGTGACAACATAAATTTGACCGCTATCTCTCGCTCTCTCACTTTCTCTCTCTCAATCATAAATTTGACCGATATCTCTCGCTCTCTCACTTTCTCTCTCTCAATCATAAATTTGACCGATATCTCTCGCTCTCTCACTTTCTCTCTCAATCATAAATTTGACCGATATCTCTCGCTCTCACACTTTCTCTCTCTCAATCAATCAAGACAACCTAGCAACCATAAATCCATTTGCCAGGCTAGTTATCATTAGCTTTAGTCCAGCTGCCGAAGACGGATGTGTCGGACCGAAAAGTGCAAATATCGCAGCCAAGCTGTAAACTAGCGACACAACGCAATCCGTTCTCAGGACTACATCTTGCTACTTGCAAATTCCTGTTCAGGGCTTGGTAGGCGGAGATTGAGAACGAGCACAGCAGAAGTAGAGTCCAGCTGTTTCTGACATTCGCTTATAGGTTTCCTAGCATAAGAGTACACAAAGCCTGTTTCATTTAAATATATCATTTACATATTTAAGTACACATCCCCCTTCATGACTCTCCCTTATTTGTCTATCCGTCCAACTGTTGTTGCGAACATATTCTTCATTGCCACAATCATAATTCACGATTCTTATTTCGGCAGAAGTGTCTGCGGGATTTGCTGCGATTGTCAAAAGAGGTTCCTCTCCTACTACTGCTGCAACCTCTGCTGCTTACTCTTCCCTATTTGCAGGCTTTGCTATAGCGTGGGTGTCTTGGTTTCACACCAACACTGAACCTATGCTTCTCTTGGTGTGTAGCCTAGTCCCACAATAAGGCCTTTCCTATATGACTTCTACTTGTTTTATTGTGTCATCTTTTCACTTTTGCCTTCTATCACCCAGAGGTGCAAAAGTCTTAAACCAACTCTCGCCAAACAGCTCTGTCCTGTGCAATTTTTTCCACTTCCTTTCTGCTTTTTCCTGTTTTCTTCATTTCTACCTCCAGATCTCGCCTGTGTACATTCCTTGGTCGGCCTATGTCTCTCCTTCCCTGGAGGTTCCATGGCAGGAATTGTTTGGTAATGCGGGCCTGGGAGTTCCGTAATTTATAACCCAGCCATCTCTACTTTCTTTAAAAGATTTCCTGTTCCGATTTACCGTGTCCCGCTCTCTCCTACAGTGTGTCGTTTGCAACTTTGTCAAACCATTTTATACCAAGAATCTTTCTCGAGCATCTGTTGACAAAACCCTGCAGTCTTCTGTCATTGCCTTTGATCATCATCCAGGCATCTGTTGACAAAAACCCTGCAGTCTCCTAATATTGCCTTTGATCATCCTCCAGGTTTCCGCTCCATACAGCAGGATTAGCTTCACATTTGAATTCTTCTTTCTCTTCGTACGCTGTCAGACGTCAACTGGACTTTGTTCGAAGAAAGCAGCGGTCATCCTGAGGCTGTCGACACTGCCACATAGCTTGTTTAGTGTTGCCACTGGTGCTGGCCAAATATGCTTTCTTTGGTCCTCGTATGTCGGGCAATTTTGCAGTAGATGTTCAGCGGTCATTTTCCCTGTGCCACAGGTGCATTCGTCAGTGCCACCTATCTTCAGTTTACTGAATAGATGGTACCTCAGTCTGTTGTGGCCTGTGCGGAGTCTGAAGACCACGACCTGCTCTCTTCTGTTCAACTGGTAATAGGCATCATTTTTTGTGTAGCCAGTATGTTCTGTTTCCCATTTGGCCCTGTATCTGGCTCTAATCAACTTTTTAGACTCTTCGTAGGTCACACTAAAATCTGGTTGTGGTAGTTTTGCACCTTCTTTTGCCAGTCTGTCTGCCTCCTCGTTGCCTTGGATGTTACAGTGGGATGGAACCCACTGTGCCACTATTCTTTTTGGTGCGAACTGATGGCATAGTTGACAGAGTACTGCTCTTAAATCATTGTTCAGTATTTTTCTGGCTTTTTAGTGCTGTAACCACGGCAGGGCATCTGTAAACAGGACTATCTGGCTTTCATTGCTTTCGCCTTTCAGCATTGCTTTTACTGCAGCCATCAGTGCCTCTGCCTCCGCTCTGAAATTGCTTGAGAAATTCCAGTTGCCACTGACAGTGTTTTTTTTCCTAACATTTGAATTGAAAATCCTTAATTTTGTCTTCCTTCTTATTTCGTTGGGGTTGCACGTGGGTTTCAACATTCCGAATGCAACTCTTGCTTTTTGTATCCTTGTTTTTATATCATTATCTATCATTCCTTCCTTGTTTATGATAAATTTTAGGTATGTAAATACTTCTACCTATTCCAGTGGCGTTCCTCTCAGCCGGATTGTTTCTATGTTTGCTGCTATGAACCTATTTATTTTTTGCATTTTCCTCATGGATCTTCAAACCAACTTGTTTAGAGGTATAATCCAGTTTCCTTGGCATTTGGCTGTAGGACAGAAGGGCCATATCATCCGCGAAATCCAGGTCCTGCAGCTGTTTATTCAAGGTCCACTGTATTCCATTTCTCTCATTTGTTGTTACTTTCATAATCCAGTCCGCTGCCAAGATGAACAGGAAAGGCGACAGTTGGCAACCCTGTCGTTCCCCTGATTTAATTTTGAACGACTCTGTGAGTTGTCCTTCGTGTATAACTCTATATAGCATACTTTCCCACGACTGTATAATTATGTCTGTAAGCTTTTGAGGAATTCCATAGTGTCATCTCCTTCTGCACCCTTATCTTCTAATTCGTTTCTGTCTCTCACAGTCACCTCTGCCTCGATCGACCATCGCAGAAATGTAGGGCCCTTCAACTTTAGTCTCCTAAGAAAGTTTCATATACTCTTCATATCTTCTATCTCTACCTTCTATTTATAGTGTGACGATTCACGTCATCCCTTCAATAAAATCGTTTCTGTCTCCTGTGTCCTTTAACCTTTTTTTTAAGCTCTCCTGATCCTATCGTCCGCTAGCTAGGTGAAGATCCTTAAGCTGATCACTGAGTTTATAGGTCTCTTCTGTCTATACTATTTATGTATCTTTCCATTTCCTCTGTACTTATTCTGTTTTATAGTGCTCTTTGCTGCTTCTTGTATGTCCAATTTTCGTGTATGCAAATACCGCATCCCATCAAAATGTAGCAATATTGCTGTTTTCTATCGCATCTCAAGACCTTTATGCCCTACCAGTCTTAAACTTAATCGCTATTACTGACATGATAATAACCCAACAAATTGCCCATAGCCTACTAATAATTGCTATTTTAGATACTGGTCCCTCTACCAGTAATATATTTTAAACAGATAATTAAACAACAGAACACAGAACAGTTTGCAATCCTAATACCTAAAAACAAGACAAGTTCTTTCAGCAAAACAATACCACAAAAACATTTGGCTATTATCTGCTGCTAGACTTGTGCTGGTGTTGAGCAGCAAATTCTTGCGGCACTACCGAAACATTTTCATTGTCTCCTTTTTCTTTTGGTTTCTGAAAGTTAAAAACTCTAATTCTAACTACCATAAACAACAATGTTCATTTGATTTCTTACACAATGTTTGCTGTCTGCCTTTTCCTTTTTAGATTCTCAAAGTTCTAATTTGGCGCTGCGTTGTGGTTGTTATTGTAGACTGATGTGTATCTTGATGGGCAGGTCCAGCATTCAAGTGACGTGTAGCCTTTACGTATTCTCGGTCACTGCACCATTGATTACTATAAGGTTTAAAAGTGCTTCCCGCGCAATCTGTCAACCTACTCATTGTTGATGAGTCCAAGGTCACGGAATCATTGGTGAAATAATGTGATAGGGCTACTGGACACTTGACCTGTACTGTGATAGACATACACACTCCCTGTTTAATCCTCCCTCACGTCTACACCATTCTATATCTCACTGTTAAATCTCTTCACTTGACTGGCCTTGTTAACTTATTACCTACTACACTTCACAATCTATACTTCTCCTACACACCCGTGACACACTTCTTTTATTCTGTGACACACCGACACTAACGTTTCATTATAAAAACACATATTCCTTTGGTGCAATGGTTTATTTAGTTCTTCAAACTCTTCTTTTTTGTTTATCCGTCATACGTTCACATACAGGTAATACTAACGCTGTTCATAAGATATACTGGCTTCTCCATTTTAATATCGGTAGTTTAGTAAATCAGTATTTTAGGCATGGAGTCTACATTATTGAGGCAATGCCACATCGACAGTGGCACCAGAACAATACACACAGTCAACTACTTGCGTTCGAAGTCAAATGTTGGGTTAGGCTGGAGCAATCTTGGTCACTCCTGCCAAATGTTTGGTATGGTTAAGACAATCTTTGCCACTCAGTAACATTTTGGGTATGGTTGGGACAATCTTTGCCACTCAGTAAAATTTTGGGTATGGTTGTGACAATCTTTGCCACTCAGTAAAATGTTTGGTATGGTTGGGACAATCTTTGCCACTCAGTAAAATGTTGGGTATGGTTGGGACAATCTTTGCCACTCAGTAACATTTTGGGTATGGTTGGGACAATCTTTGCCACTCAGTAAAATGTTGGGTAGGGTTGGGACAATCTTTGCCACTCAGTAAAATGTTGGGTATGGTTGGAACAATCTTTGCCACTCAGTAAAATGTTGGGTATGGTTGGTACAATCTTTGCCACTCAGTAAAATGTTGGGTATCGTTGGGACAATCTTTGCCACTCAGTAAAATGTTGGGTATGGTTGGAACAATCTTTGCCACTCAGTAAAATGTTGGGTATGGTTGGGACAATCTTTGCCACTCAGTAAAATGTTGGGTATAGTTGGGACAATCTTTGCCACTCAGTAAAATGTTGGGTATGGTTGGGACAATCTTTGCCCCTCAGTAAAATGTTGGGTATGGTTGGGACAATCTTTGCCACTCAGTAAAATGTATAAAAGTTCCCGCCGGGTCAAGAGAGTTTAGGACAGGGGTGATGTGGTTGCTGAAAACAAAAGTACCTGAACATATTAAAGCTTAAAGGTACATGAATGCGTGTCAAGTTCACTCACCGTCTCAACAAAGAAAAACGGAGTTGGGGCAAAGAATGTGGACAGGTAGGAGCTGACTACTGGCGTTCCGATTTGGGTAGTGGGAGAATGAGTGATAGAAGTGATGGTAGCGGAGCTTGCTGCTATAGATGAGTGACAGGTGTGCAAAGTATTTCGTTCCAATAAGACTGAAAAGAGCCATCCTCCTGAGATCCATTGGTCAGCTTTGATACTGCTTTAGTGTATGTGACACATAGTCAAAGTTTAACTCAGCAGGCTGGATGGAGAGGAGAGGAGAGCGAGAGAGTGATTGTAGATATGAGTTCGTTTGAACATATATATATATAGAAATACTTAGTTAAGATCATGTGTATTGTATTGTATTTGTAATTTCACTACTCATTTTTCTGGTATGAGTATTGTATAATAAATATGCCATATGATGTGTGCTATATTATTTGCAGTGTGTGGTCATGATTGATGTGGATGAGTGTGATAATGTTCTAAGATAAAATAACCCTAGGGCAAACTGTGGGACCTGCTACACATTATTATTTGGTGTCCGTGACCAGGATTGTCGTGGTAGTTTTTATAAATATAGTTGTGTGTGTAGCTATAGATCTTTATTTGCCTGTTGAACACAAGTGTCGCGGTCTTATGAAACGTTGTGTGTGTAGTTAGGAATAGGGAAGTAGCTAGTGGTTAGAGTGTTAGTTACCATAGGTAGCTCTTCCAATCAGTTGACCGGTAAGTGTGACATTTATTTTACCATTTATTGCATTATTAAAAAAGTCTTTGTGCATACTTGACAGTCTTGTAAATTTTTTTGGATGGGTCAGACTGGTTTATTAAACATGTCGAGGTTAAAAAAGGCTAGACAATGTTATCATTGTCTAGCTTTTGGACATTTGTCTATCGGATGCCCAAATATTCTGCAGAATACGAACGTTGTCTGGAAAAGAGGACTGTTTGTCAAAAACAAGCCTTTCATAGCACTAGCTACAGTCCAAATGACGAACGACAGAGTGGATGACAAAAAGAAACAACTAGAAAACCAGCTACGTCAACTAACAAACAGAGTTGCTCTGCTGGAAAGACAGGAAAAAGACCTCCAATGGAAGCTGCGACTGCTGTTGCAACAGTTTTGAAAACAGAACGCCCAAACCAGCTAGGAAGGAGAGAATAAATGAACAAATGACAGAAGTAAACACGGCCCAGTATTTTGGAAATGGACAGTGGGGTAGGAAGCTCAACCAACTTCCACATTCCGATCCGTGGAGGGACAGAGGTAAAAATCTCAAGGTGGACGTGCGTAGTACCTCAACAGAGGTGGCGAAAAGCGGAGGAGTTTGACAAAGGTAGAGAGGCCAAGTCAAATGCGCATAAAAATGGTTAATCAGAAATTTGAATCGGGCAGATTTTCAGCCCATAATGAGAGACCATTTGCAAAGTTACAGATGGAGAGTCAGGGCAGGAGCTATAAAAGAGACTTTGAGCACGAGGCAGATAGATAGAAAGAAATAGATGCAGGGTTTGTGTATCCAGAAAAGTTAGGGACGGAGGGGAGGTTACGCAATGCAAACGAGACAAACGTTCGCTCAGACATCCAGATGCAGGAAGAGGGTGTTACGTCAGGTAACACGGTCGGGCCGGATGAAAGGGGCCAAGTTTACCAGGAACTTGTGGTCAAGCCTGGTAGAACGTTAGTTGAAGTCGACGAAGAATCGAGCAATGGAACAGGCGGATATTCGTCAGATGAAGAGGAAAGGAGAGGAGGAGGAATGGTGGCAGGGCCAGCTAGGGTTTCGTACCACCCCCACCAGATCCTAGCCATGCGAGAGAAGTGGTCGAACAGACCGAAGGAAAAGAAAACCCTTCCGCCACTGAGGAAGGAAGTGGGAATGATGCACAGTTAGAATGCGAAACGGACCCACCGTGCAAGAACACTCGTGCAGCAAAGAAGAGAGGAACAGCGTTTCTAAGGATAACGAAGAAAAGGGGAAGAGAGGTTAACCCCAGCCAGGACAGGGAACCAGTTATCGAAGCAAAGATGAAAAGTTCTCAGATCGAGATAAGCCAACGGTCAAAAGAACAGTAGGAAACGTCTTTCCTACAAATATTGAATACAGATGGACGGAAGGCTGAAGTAGCGGACGATGTAAGTGTACGTAACACCATCTGGGAACCGCTGGATACGAACCAAATAACCGTAGATCAAGTAGACCAGACAACTGCGATGGGCGTTTCACAGGATAAAACCGCCCAGCAATTAGAGACATCTGATGGAGCACAGAGTCCGTCTGAAGTAAGCATTACTGATAAGGAACGTTTGATAGTAGGCTTGATGTCGGTGGTCAAAAACATGGAGAAATTACCTCAATTCAGAAATGGAATTAGGTAGAGTCGAGTAACACTTACACACATGGTAATGACAGATGTGGGGCTATCATGTGTAACTCCAGTTAACGTATAATAGTGGCATTGCTGACGGTAATCAAAGACACGTAAGAGAAATTACACGGAGGTTTTAATAATTAGGGGGTAGGGTAAGAATTGAGGAATGACCAGATGTTAAAAATTCCTTTAAAGTCGTCTGAAATACATGCCATACAATGAGCGAACCACGTGCGGCAAGGGACGGCCAGTCTGACCAAGATCAGAGGGACATTTTCGACCATCGGAACGGACAGGAGACGCAGGGTAACATGTGAACGTGATGTTTTCGGTCAGGGCAGACAAGGTGGCTTTGATGTGGGGACTTTGGGGAAACAGCGGTTAATTAGTTAGATCATAACACTGGGTTTGGTTCCCCGTTACAAAGACACCAACCGTTAACGGAGCTTTAACAAAGACTGCACCTGGACGAGTTAGGGTTACATCATTACGTAATTCGACAGGTGGACGATTCGGTTTTCGACTCATATATAGTTAGTAGTAGTTTGCATCTGATAAAGTTAGAACTTAGTCATAGTTTAGTATCTGCTGAAAAGTGAATTAACAGGTGCTGATATGTGCTGCACTAGCAGGAGTGAAAGGTGGATAGCACATGTCATGTGTATGCGTGCTAATACTTTAAAGATTTTTGGTTGTTGAGGTTTTGACAATGACATGACTTGCATTTGTTATTGGATGGACGACATTGTATGCATTGCATTTTACTTAAATTTTTTGGTTTTTTGTTGTTGAATCATGATTACAGTTTTTTAAATAGATACCTATGTACTGTAGGCCTCCGCAAACAGAGGTTACCACGAGTTGCAGAACAAGAACTAGCATGTTGGGACACTGGGCTGTCTGACTTAATGGGACTTAGTGTTATAACAACAAACGTTACTGACTTGTGTATATTTTATCACATGTATGTGGAGTCTTTGAAGAAAAGACTAAGCTGATCAGAGGTTGAATAATTTGAGTGTGCAAATTGCTCTTTAATATTGACTATGATATGTTTGGCAAATACGTTTTTGTGGGAAACAGAAAGAATTTTAACGTTTTTTGAGAGGAGATAGGTGTCAGAGGAGAAGCTGATACTAGCCCGAGGATAACCCCACGTAAGTTCGTGGCCGCACAGGAGTTAGTATGAAGGGAAACGTCAGCCATGGGTCGTAAGTAGACGCGTGTAATGAGAACCACCTGGGAAAATTAATCTGAACTGTTCAAGTGTAACAATGAAGGATCGGTTCCTTAGAGGTAGCACGGGATACAGGGCGAGGTATGTTGACCTCAATGTGTAAGGAGAATTCCTTAAGGTGTTTTTGTTTTGTTTTCATGAGCTAAAGGTCCTGCAGGGACAGAATTGGGTGTGTTTGACTGTAAAACGATTTACAAGTGGTGGCTTGTGTTGTAAAAACGACCAGCCACATTGTTTTTATTCTGTTTGTATTGATTATGTATGTATTACAAAAAGTTTGTATGTATCAAATGACATGTCGTTTATGCATGTTCGATGTGAGTGAAGTTGTAAACAGGAGTGGTGTTTACATAATGGATAGTGGAGACGAAAATGGTGGTCATTTGGCAATTGGAAAAAATGACCATCCATGTTTTGGTCTGTAGTTTAGGGAGGTAATGTAACAGTTCCCGCCAGAGCAAGAGAGTTAAATACAGGGGTGATGTGGTTGCTGATAACAAAGGTACCTGAACATGTTAAGCTTAAAGGTACCTCAATGCGTGTCAAGGTCACTCACCGTCTCAACAAATAAAAACAGAGCTGGTGCAAAGAATGTAGACAGGTAGGAGCTGACCACTGGCGTTCTGATTTGGGTAGTTAGAGAATGAGTGACAGATGTGATGGTAGCGGAGCTTCCTGCAATAGATGGGTGACAAGTGTCCAAAGTATTTCGTTCCAATAAGACTGAAAAGAGCCATCCCCTTGAGATCCATTGGTCAGCTTTGATGCTGCTTTAGTGTATTTAACACAGAGTCAAAGTTTAGCTCAGCAGGTTGGATGGAGAGGAGAGGAGAGTGAGAGAGTGAATGTAGATATGAGTTCGTTAAGCTCACCGATTTGATAGAGGAGCGATTGATAGACTGCTTTACGAATGTTAGTGATAGAACAGGATCGCTCAAATAGATGTGTGAGTTTTGTATTAATAGATAACCTGAACGTCTGTTGTAAGCAGGACACTTTGTGAACGAGGTATGTCCAGATCGCACGCCTGAGGGGATTTAAGTGAGAAAGAGTTTTTGATAAGGTGTGTTGAGGACGCAGTTAAATAGCTGTGTGTGTGTGATGGGAGTAAGGCAATAGACCGGGTTTTAGATAGTTGGGAATTCCATCAATAGCTAATGCTTAAAATTTCCGTTTTAGTTAATATGTGTTGGAACACACACACATATATATATATATATATATATATATATATATATATATATATATATATATATATATATATATATATATATATATACATATATATATATATATATATATATATATATATATATTTATATATTTATAATATAGAAATACTTAGTTAAGATAATATGTATTGTATTGTGTTTGTATTTTCACTACTCATTTTTCTGGTATGAGTATTGTATAATAAATATGCCATCTGCTGTGTGCTATATTATTTGCAGTGTGTGGTCATGATTGATGTGGATGAGTGTGATAATGTTCTAAGGTAGAATAACCCTACGGCAAACTGTGGGATCTGCTAAAAATGTTTGGTATGTTTGGGACAATCTTTGCCGCTCAGTAAAATGTTGGATTGGGGTTTGACGATCTTTGCTCAGTCAAATGTTTGGTATGGTTGGGACAATCTTTGCCACTCAGTCAAATGTTGGATTGGGTTTTGACGATCTTTGCTCAGTCAAATGTTTGGTATGGTTGGGACAATCTTTGCCGCTCAGTCAAATGTTGGATTGGGTTTTGACGATCTTTGCTCAGTCAAATGTTTGGTATGGTTGGGACAATCTTTGCCGCTCAGTCAAATGTTTGGTATGGTTGGGACAATCTTTGCTCAGTCAAGATCTTTTTTTTCGATGACTGTCAGCTTCTGCTTTTCTCTGGTGTTCTTCTGCTGTTCTGTCTATCTGTTCTACTTTCTGTTCTGGCTGATGTTCTGTCTATCTGTTCACCTACTGTTCTGGCTGATGTTCTGTCTATCTGTTCTATCTACTGTTCTGGCTGATGTTCTGTCTATCTGTTCTACCTACTGTTCTTGCTGATGTTCTGTCTATCTGTTCTATCTACTGTTCTGTCTGATGTTCTGTCTATCTTTTCTACCTACTGTTCTGGCTGATGTTCTGTCTATCTGTTCTATCTACAGTTCTGGCTGATGTTCTGTCTGTCTGTTCTATCTACTGTTCTGTCTATCTGTTCCATCTACTTTGAGGTCAACGTGTTTCTATCTGCTTGGTGATTTTCTGTTTTGTACTCCCCTTGAATACATCGATCTCCCAACTTATATGTTCTACACTCCTCGGTTGAGTCAGTGTCTTCTAACTTTGTCTAGCTTAGGCAAATATACTTTCTATGACCTACGGGCGCCATATAAAGAAAGAAATACTTTGTTGCGAGCTTTTCACCTGACCCTGAGGTATTGGGAATGTTATGAGAAAGCTGACCCTCTGGTCGGGGGACTTTCAATGACAAATCAAATGTCAACCCTCTTGTTGTAGGTTCCGAAAATGGACCGATAAATGTATCTGTAGCTCATGGGCAGAGGTTCTAAAGGTATGTGAGCACTATCGAACGATTTCACAAGTATCTCCTAACTCTGGTCCTTCGGTTCATCTGTGTCCAGAGCTGGAAAGGAGGGTCTAGAACATTACGACAGTGTGTATTTGTCGAAGATAATTGTACCACAGTGAGCTGAACGGTTATTATGATGGTATTGACTTGCACGACATAATCACATAACCTGCTGCACTCCGATATGTCTGACATCTTGAAACAGAGAAAAACTTCGTTTCATAACTATCCCATTGAACTCGAACAGTGCTGTTCCTCAAATATTCAAATATATTTTCAACACAACTATCAATTTCAGGTTTGTCTTATCACGATACAGCATATCCTCAAATGGATTGGACTGGCCTGTGTTGTCACTTTGCTCCTCTCTTGGCGTAAATAAAACCTGAAGATTTTGTTCTTCTATTTTCTGCTATCACAGTACCGTGAATATTAAAGTAGATGTTAATACTAAAACACATAAACGAGAGAAGATCCTTCTAAAAATGGCACGTGATATTTCCGGAACATGATCAACGTTAGAATTACATTTCATGTGTTGATTGCGCCAAGATTTATCGATCAGAATCAATTAGTGTTGCAGTGAAAACTACATGTAGCGCCGAGAGCTTTCCTGATCATGCATTCAATTCATATTTTGACTTCTTAAAATGTCAAGAATGATGACGTGACTAGCATTTTGAGCATTTGATGTTGCAAATTATCTAAAACTAAACAGGGGAACAGTTAGGAGCATAGAAAATGGCTACTATAGCCGTGCAAGACCGTCTCTCAGTCAACTGAAGAGCGGTGTGATCGTTGCGATGCAACCTCCTGTAAAATAAATTGCAACGCAAAATACATTTTAATGAGTAAATATCGCGGTTAGGAGAATGGTGATTTAACGAATCGTCTGTACGTGTTCAGATGCGTCTTATTGTTGTTTTTGCTCTTCTTCTTCTGTTTCTTCTTCTTCTCTTGTTTCTTCTTCTTCTCCTTCTTTTCATTCTTCTTCGTCCCCTCCTTCTTCTTCTTCTTCCTCTTCTTCTTTTGTTTTGGTTCTTGGTCATCGCCTCTTGTAACGTGCCGGTGAGTTCTGACATTCTGACAGTTATAATGGCTCAGGTTTTATATGGAATACAAAGACTTCTAGAATTCGTACTTTTATCTCCACTTTTATTTTTTAGGGAAAACGTTCCCTTGCGTTTTGCCAATTTTCTCTGTCAGGGAAGACGTTTCAAACTGTTTTACAAAACTATTCTGACATGATACAGATGCTATTGTTTTGCAAACACTTTACTGACACTAGCCCCACTTGGGTTGCAACCGAAATCAAAACACACAATCGTTCAACAGACGCTTACTGGAGCCAGTCAATCAATGTCCACTAGAGCCAGTAAACAATGTCCACTAGAGCCAGTCAATCAATGTCCACTAGAGCCAGTCAAACAATGTCCACTAGAGCCAATCAATCAATGTCCACTAGAGCCAGTCAATCAATGTCCACTAGAGCCAGTCAATCAATGTCCACTAGAGCCAGTCAAACAATGTCCACTAGAGCCAGTCAATCAATTTCCACTAGAGCCAGTCAAACAATGTCCACTAGAGCCAGTAAATCAATGTCCACTAGAGCCACTCAAACAATGTCCACTAGAGCCAGTCAATCAATGTCCACTAGGGCCAGTCAAACAATGCCCACTAGAGCCAGTCAATCAATGTCCCCTAGACCCAGTCAAACAATGTCCACTAGAGCCAGTAAATCAATGTCCACTAGCACCAGTCAAACAATGTCCACTAGAACCAGTCAATCAATGTCCACTAGGGCCAGTCAATCAATGTCCACTAGAGCCAGCCAATCAATGTCCACTAGAGCCAGTCAAATAATGTCCACTAGAGCCAGCCAATCAATGTCCACTAGAGCCAGTCAATCAATGTCCACTAGAGCCAGTCAAACAATGTCCACTAGAGACAGTCAATCAATGTCCACTAGAGCCAGCCAATCAATGTCCACTAGAGCCAGTCAATCAATGATCACTAGAGCCAGTCAAACAATGTCCACTAGAGCCAGTCAAAGAATGTCCACTAGAGCCAGTCAATCAATGTCCACTAGAGCTAGTCAAACAATGTCCACTAGAGCCAGTCAATAAATATCCACTAGAGTCAGTCAAACAATGTCCACTAGGGCCAGTCAAAGAATGTCCACTAGAGCCAGTCAATCAATGTCCACTAGAGCCAGTCAATCAATGTCCACTAGAGCCAGTCAATCAATGTCCACTAGAGCCAGTCAATCAATGTCCACTACATCCAGTCAAACAATGTCCACTAGAGCCAGTCAAACAATGTCCACTAGAGCCAGTCAAACAATGTCCACTAGAGCCAGTTGGGAGCAGGTCTCAGGTTCAGCGATGTTCCGATCTCATTTTAAGTTCTGTCAGGTTTCTAAAATGGCCACTCATTGAATGGACGCAACGAACTCTACGAGCATTTTGGGTCTGCTTTCTCTGTCATTTCTTAACAACTTCAGGTCACATTCGATTAGGTACACACGTTAATTAGGTGGAAAATCCCCAGCCACCGAAAGTAAACATTGAAGATAAGGCAGGGGAACAATCGATGTGAAGGATGATCATTTACAAAGATTAAAATGGGTAATAAATGTTGACGAACATCAATATATCAAATGGGAAATACATGTTGACCAACACCAATAAATTAAATGGGCAAAACATGTTGACCAACACCAATAGATCAAATGGACAATACATGTTGACCAACACCAACAGATCAAATGGACAATACATGTTGACCAACAACAATAGATCAAATGAGCAATACATGTTGACCAACACCAATAGATCAAATGGACAATACATGTCGACAAACACCAATACATCAAATGAGCAATACATGTTGACCAACACCAATAGATCAAATGGACAATACATGTCGACAAACACCAATACATCAAATGGGCAATACATGGTGACCAACACCAATAAATCAAATAAATCAAAAAACATTAAAAAAATAGAATCCTGCAGTACTATAAAGAAAACAAAATATTTTTTAGTATAATTAATGCTTGTACAAAATAAAACGAATTTGTTATTTTATTGTTCACTTGTTTATCGCCAAACTAACCGTTTCATGTATACAGCACGAGTCTGGACATCATTCAACAACTACGCTTGTTTTTACACAGATACGGTCATGGCAGTCCATCAGGAGAGGTTGTCTTCTTCTAAACAGCAGGTAAAGCATATTTAGATCACATGTGTACGTCACCAGAGCAGGATCAGAAAAAAACAGCCCGTTTGAGAGGATTAGGGTGAGGGATAGACGGATATCGAAATACAATCTGACAGATGGAGGTGTGGGAAAACAAAGTAACAACCAACATTCATATGGGTACGTTAAGAAGGTGCGAATGTGTCAGTACGAGAAGATAACCTGCAGAGCTAGTTTCAGGATAGAGACATTTATGGACAACAAGATTCAAGCATCTTGTGGACGTTACGGAGAAAATCTTCGTCTTCCTAACACAAGCGACAAGGGCGTAGCAACAGCGATAACTGGAGTGGAACATGACAAGTGACGGTAAAATATCATGTAATGGATACAGCTATGTGTGTCAGTAGGCTTAGATGGTCGCGGAAATGCCAGGAGGGCAGATAGAGACAATGATGTCTATAACTTTTACTCACGAAATGGTCCTGGACACTTCGGCACGGTAGACATATGCGTCACTGACACAAATGCACGGTAGACATATGCATCACTGACACCAATGCACGTTAGACATATGCGTCACTGACACCGAGGCACGGTATACATATGCGTCACTGACACCCAGGCACGGTAGACATCAGAGTCACTGACACCGAGGTATGGTAGACATCAGAGTCACTGACGCCGAGGCACGGTAGACATCATAGCCACTGTAGACATCATAGTCACTGACAACATGGCACAGTAGACATCATTGTCACTGACACCGATGCACAGTAGACATCACGGTCACTGACGCCGTTTTCAGCTACTCCTCTGATGAACATCGTTTATAACTTTAGAATATTTGCGTACGTTTTCCTTCTCATTCTTTTCTTACACTGTCTTCTCCCTTCAGTTTCTCTTTCTAAATGTATCTTTTTATTATTATTGTTTATTCATTGACGTCATCATACAGCGATTTGCGTTGCACTATTTCGTTAGGTCTGTGGCCCAGTGCATCTGATTCCAACATACGTTTCTGTACGCCGCTGCTTTCTTTGAACAAATTCAAGTTGAAGTCTGATAGTGTACGCAGAAGAAGAAGATTAAAAGAAGAAGAAGAAGAAGAGGTAAAAGTTATTTATTAATTCCTGTGCCATTAGATGCATTCTCTTCTTCGTTATATATATATATATATATACACACACACACACTCGAGGGGCGTTCAGAAAGTAATGCACCATATTATTTTTCTCAGTAGTTGTTTATTCAAAAGGCATAACATTTCTACACAATAGACATGGATATGCCATGTAAACATTTGTATTGTTCAACATAACTCCCATCAACTTGTACAGCTTTATGCCAGTGCAAAACAAGTGCATGTATTCTTGGCCCGTACCAGATTTGGTCTTGATCATGTAGTCATTTCTTGGCTGTATGAATCACTTTTTTATCATCTTCAAACCTTGTCCCACGAAATGCCTCCAGGAGTGAACTAAATAGATGAAAATCAGAGGGTGCACAATTGGGACTATAGGGTGTGTGGGGCAGTACAGTACGACCTAATTTGGTGATTGCTTCCCGTGTTGACAGACTTGTCGTAGGGCGTGCATTGTCGTGAAGGAGAAGCAGATCTGCTGGATTCTTGTGAGAATGAACTCTGCGGAAACGTTGATTGAGTTTTTGTCAATGTCTTAATGTAAGCTTGCGAATTGATTGTCTCTCCTCGTATCATCACGTCCACAAGAGTTCCACCTTCAATGTCCCAAAAGACAGTGACCATGACCTTTCCAGCTGAAGGAGCTGTCTTGAATTTTTTTGTCGTGGTGATTTCGAGTGATGCTACTCCATGGGCTGTCTTTTTGCGTCAAGTTCAAAATGATGTGCCCAGGTTTCGTCACCTGTAACGATATTCTCTGAAAAGTTCTCTCAGGATTGAAACGCTCCAACAATTCAGAAGAAATTGTTTTCTTTTGCAATCGGTGGACATTTGTGAGAATTCGAGGAACCCATCTTGCGTGAGCCTTAGAATATCCGAGAATTTGCATAAATGTATTTGCACTACCAATGCTGATTGACAGCTGTAAGGCCAGTTGTTGAGTAGTGATTTGCCTATCAGTAAGATTAATGCCCTCAGCGCATCTCAACATTTGTGCTTTGGTGGATGGGACAGGACATCCACTGGGCGGCCGAACATGCACCTCCGCATCTACACTTACTGATACTTTGATTCTCTAAACCCAGTGACTCCTGTCGACTACAAAACTTTCGTAAACATCACTTAGTCGCTTGTGAATGTTCATAGCCGTTTCCTTCTCTGCAACAAGAAATTCTACCACAATTGATATTGGAATATTGCTTCTGGTATATTGTCCACGCCGGCCGCCTTCCCTCTTTTCAATGTCTTTACCGTTGCAGCTACCTCTTCTTTCATTATCAGTTGGTTATCCTCTATAGTTTTTTGTATTGGAGGGATTGTTTTCTCAGGTTCGTTCCGTCCCTAATATGTGTATAACTCGGAACAGTATTATGTCCATCGTGCCAGTACGTCATTGTCCTCAATAAGGCCCCTACGGATTTTATGCTGGATCATAAAGTTCCTGCCTTGTCTTGGTGTTATCAGTTCTTTGACAACCTTGTATGCTTCTTTAGCGTCTTTTCTGTTTAATCTCTCTTCGATGTTTGTACATAGCTCACATGTCCACACTTCTTTTGTCTCTCTCATCTTTTGTTTTATCGCTTTCTTTACCTCTTTATATCTGCCGACCTCATCAGGTGTGTGATTTTGGGTTTTCAGTGACCTTATTCTATCACAATGGTCTAGAATTTATTTTGTCATCCATGTCTTCTTTTTCGTTTGGTGGCACTCCATGAACTCTGTTGTTGTATCTATGAGTGATGAGTTAAGAGACTCTGTTACTGTATCTGTATCCAGTCCCTCTCTGAGAGCCAACAGTGGAGCAAATCTCCCTCCTATCTTTGATTAGAACACTTCGATGATTCTTGGGTCTTTCAGTTTGTCCAGGTCAAACTTTAGTCTAGTCACTTCTTCCTTTGCGACTCTCTTAAATCGCAGACGCATGGTCATCACAACAAAATCGTGGTCGCTTCCTATATCCGCCCCGATAAAACTTGTTTTGTCGGTGTTGATACTAGATCTAAACCTCCTCTAGACCAGTATATCTGGCTGTGCACTTCATTGTTTGGGTTATGCCATGTCCAGCGTCTAGGCGGCTTGTTAAGCCCGATCGTGTTTGCTACCAACAGCTGATTGAATCGTGCATTTAGACCCCGGGCAATAGTTTCTTTGTTTCCGTTTATGTCACATGTTTTCCTCCAGTCATGAACTGCATGTTCTCCAATGTGTGCGTTCCGATCACCCTGGACTGCCAATATGTCCTTTTTGGGGGGTTTCGGTTATCAGACTCCTTCTGGGCCTCATCAAACTCGTGGAGCGGTACATGAACATGCTAAATACAGGAGCACCAGACAGGATCGTAATCAGTGGTTAAGGAAATGACAGTCTACGTACGCGATGAATTTCTTACCTGGCACCCTTAAAGACGGACATATATTAGCTCAATGTGCTGACATTTAAGGCTGGTTTCCGGGAACATTCGTTCCTGGTAATCGGTGGAAATCTGCACGGCTGCCGATTAGCCCTCGTATCGATCATTCACATCACCGGTAGCTTTCAGCAGATAGGAAGTGATCTTCCACAGAACCTGATCAGGAGATATGAAACTTGTCATCAGGATATTATTGATATTTGAACTGTGGTCTATCAGGCCCACTTAGTGTACACGCGAATCATATTGTACGACAGTATTTGTATTAGACGGTAAAAGTCTGCTGTTTCAAGGACATAGAGAGAGGAAAAATGTTAAGAACAAACGGTGTTTATCAGAGAGGAAGGACGAAACAAATTAAAATATCGAATTATTCTAATACATAAAGGTGGCAACAGCTAGATAAATAATGTATTTATCTGGACGAAATTGAGATTATGTATTGAACGGAATAACCAGCTCAGGCATCAATTAGGAAAAACGGATATGACGTAAATAATAGCGGAGATTATGGACAAGACATTTAAGGTGGACAATAACGATATATGGGCGACATGAGATGTTAAACAGCGATGGAAGAATGTAGTGAAAGACGAGAAGAGAGATAGAGAGAGAAAGAGAAATAGAAAAAGAAAAAGAGAGAGAAAGAGAACAAGAAAAAGAAAGAAAAAAGTGAGAAATAAACAAAGAACAATGGAGAGAAAACAATGGAAATAGAGAACAATATTGAAAAAGACAGAGAGAGAACAATATAGATAGAGAGAGAACAATATAGACAGAGAGAGAGAACAATATAGATAGAGAGAGAACAATATAGACAGAGAGAGAACAATATAGATAGAGAGGGAGCAATATAGATAGAGAGTGAACAATATAGATATATAGAGAACAATAGGGATAGAAAGGGAACAATATATATAAAGAGGGAACAATATAGATAGAGAATGAAACAGTGAAATAGGTTTGTGAAAAACATGAAGAAATGACAAATAATGTAAAAATTAAACATACTCTAGAATCGACATACATTAACAAACATTCTTTGGTAGAAAAGAAAACTCTAAACCAAACAGCAAGAGAGAGCTGGAAAAACAAAACCGAAAGCCTCAACCTAGACATAGAAGGGAACACGCTATGGAAGCTAGTCAGAGCCATGAATGACGAAACCCCTTCAAACAAACAAATTACCATCAAGCAGGGCGAAAACTTGCTCACTGGAAAAAAAGCCGCAAACGCTTTTGTAGAACACTATGCCAGAGCAAACCACATCGAGGTCCCTGCAGATAGGCATGCAGACATTAGTGAAGAGCAAAAGGGGCACGACAACATCAATACGGCACCAGAAGAGCATATGATGGCCAAATGAACAATGAGTGAAATGGAAGAGGCCATGAGAACATTAAAGAAAAGGAAATCTCCCGGAAAAGACGGGATAACAAACGAAATGCTGATGGGGCTGGGCCAAACAGCGAAGAAGAAACTGCTATCGGTCCTGAACCAAAGCTGGAAAAGGGGAATTGTACCAGTACTTGTACCAGTACCAAAAAATGGAAAGGACAAAACAGATCCAAATGGATACAGGCCTATCAGCCTACTGAGCTGTGTCGGCAAACTGATGGAACGTATGATAAACACCAGACTGATGTGGAATCTGGAAGAAAAACGGATACTAATTCCACAGCAAGCCGGCTTTAGACAGCACCGATCCACTGAGGACCAGGTCATCCTCATAGCCCAGGAAATAGAAGATGCCTACCAGGCACAGAAACACACAGTAGCGGTGTGGGTGGACCTGAAAAAGGCATTTGACAAAGTCTGGAAAGATGGACTTAGAGTCAAGCTAAGAAGAAGTGATGTTTGTGGAAAATGTACAAGTGGATCAACCACTACCTCAAAAATAGAACGGCCAGAGTCCAAGTACAAGGGCAGATGAGCAAAAAGGTGACACTTGAGCAGGGAGTACCCCAAGGGGGGGGGGGGTACTGTCACCCACACTCTTCCTGGTGTATATAAACGACATTACAGAGACTATTCCAAGAAGAGTCCATAGCTCAATGTTTGCAGACGATCTGGCTATGTGGACCTCTGAAAAGAATCTCACCATAGCAAGAAATCGGATGCAGCAGGCCCTGACATCGCTGGAAGAGTGGGCGAACTCATGGCTGGTGAAAATAAACGAGGAAAAGACCACATGTACAATATTCTCGCTTTCAATCAAACCCCAAAACACCAAATTAAGTTTAAATGGCAAATTCCTGCAGCCAAACGACAACCCAAACTATCTGGGAGTCACATTTGATCGGCGCATGACATGGAAAAGTAAGATCGAGAGAAACCGAATGAGAGCCAGAGAAAGAATGGCAATCATGAGGAAACTTGCTGGCACAAGCTGGGGATCAGACGAAAGCATACCAAAGAAACTGTACACTGGAAGAGTGAGACCAGTTCTCGAGTATGGCATTGCGGCATGGACAACAGCAGCAAACGCGAACTTCGATAAAGTTAGCAAACTTCCAAACCAAGCCATGAGAATTATAACAGGAGGCATGAAGTCAACGCCAATTGTAGAACTTGAAAAGATTACAAAGCTGCAATCCATGACCGATAGAAGAGACTGCAGAGCCCAGCTGCAGTCAGAGAAACTCCGAAGACTGACTGACCATCCAATGCACCAGAGACTAAACAATTTGGGAAATGGGAAACTAAAGCGGAGAAACTTTGCAGAAATAGCCAAAGCAAAGATGCACGAAGATCCCATAAACGCACTAACAACACCGAAGCCCATCACTACTGTACGAAAACCTACCTGGAGGCAGGATATATTTCCAGAGGTAGTAGAAAATATACCAGGTATTGGAAACAAAAACTGCCAGACTTAAAAAGAAAGGAGAGACACTACCCTAAGCTTTATCTCGAAAAACTACCCAAGCATGGACTGGACCCATGCATACACCGACGGTTCTGTAACAAACGCTACACAGAACGGAGGGGCAGGAGCATTCCTGAACCTACCAAATTGCAGAAAAATAACACTGTCATTCGCTACTGGTAAGTACACAAGCAATTTCAGAGCGGAGGCAGAGACACTGAGGGCGGCAGTGGAAGAAATGGTGACACATAAAGAAACTGAAAGCCATACAGTCCTGCTTACAGATGCTCTGGCCGTAGTCACAGCGCTAATAAGCCCGAAAAACACTGAGCTTAATGACTTAAGAGCAGTACTCTGTCAACTATGCCAGCAGTCCGCACCAAAAAGGGTAGAGGTACAGTGGGTCCCATCACACTGCAACATCCAAGGCAACGAGGAGGCAGACAGACTGGCAAAAGAAGGTGGAAGACTACCACAAACATATATTAGTATGACGTACGACGAGTCAAAACGGCTTATTAAAGCCAGATACATGACCAAATGGGAAACCGAACATACTGGTTACACCAAAAACGATGCCTATAACCAGTTGAACAGAAGAGAGCAGGTCGTTGTCTTCAGACTTCGCACTGGCCACAATAGACTGAGGTACCACCTATTCAACAAATTGAAGATAGGTGGAACCGACGAATGCCCGCGCGGTACCGGGAAAATGACCGCTGAACATCTGCTGCAGAACTGCCCGACATACAAGGATCAGAGAGAGCAGATGTGGCCATCACCAGTGGAACCACAAGACAAGCTATATGGCAGTGTCGACAGCCTCAGGATGACCGTCGCTTATTTCGAAAAAATAGTGGTTACTGTCTGACTGCGTACGAAGAAGAAGAAGAAGAAGAAGAAGAAGAAAAGAAAACTGTATGTAATAATTGAAACTATTCACCTAAAGAACAATAACTCATCACCACAACGTAAACAGCGGAACATCAACTGTCACCACAACGTAAACAGCGGAACATCAACTGTCACCACATCTTAATCCGCCAAACATCATCTGTCACCACAACATAAACAGCGAAACATCAACTGTCACCACAACGTGAACAGCGAAACATCAACTGTCACCACAACCTAATCCGCCAAACATCAACTGTCAGCACAACGTAAACAGCGAAACATAAACTGTCACCACAACTTAATCCGACAAACATCAACTGTCACCACAACGTAAACAGTAAAACATCAACTGTCACCACGGTTTAAACAGCCGAACATCAACCTTGGAACTAAACAACTAAGACAAATATGGTATATCTAGGCAGAAACAATATGGTATATCTAGGCAAAAACAATATGATATATCAAGGCAGAAACAATATGGTATATCTAGACAAACATAAAAGTGTAAATAAGTAAAGAATCAACATGGTATATTAGGACAGAATCAACATGGTATATTAGGACATAATCAACATAGTATATTAGAACATAATCAACATAGTATATTAGAACAAAATCAACATAGTATATTAGGACAGAATCAACATGGTATATTAGGAAAGAATCAACATAGTATATTAAGACAGAATCAACATGGTATGTGTGTACATAATTAACTGGGTACATGCTTTTATTAGGACATAATCAACATGGTATATTAAGACAGAATCAACATGGTATGTGCGTACAGCAATCACGAGGGTATATGCTTTTATTAGAACAGAATCAACATGGAATATCAGGGCACAAATAACTGTGTATCCAACATTTTTCTCTAAAATGTGAGTTAATAAAAAGGTCAAACAATCAATACATCAATAACATTGCAACTCCTATAAGAAGCATAGGCTTTCAGTTAACAACTGCCGAACTGGCGTACTATGCCCCAACCGTGTCAGCTCAACCCACGATTTCCCTGTTCTGTGAACGTTGGATTTGAGCCCTTTTGTCCAGTAATGCGGTGACCTTTCTCTCAACCTAGTGCCGCAGGGAACCTGCCACTGAGAGTTTTTGTAATGCTATAAAGACGGCGCTTTATTGTGTGAGCTATCCAGCGCTGTCAGCGGCCGTACATTTCTCGTTCTAACGGCATTTGCCCAATCATCCGAGCCTTTGAATCCGGCGAAATTTTGGATGCATATATACATCTTCTTTTCCAAAACCTTGGCAACTTCACCAAATGCCAGAGCCATACACCAACACATATTTCATATGATAGTTGAAAATCAACTATTTAGCATTAGAACCACTCACTTTCCCCACTGGTTTGCAGGGATATATGTGTATGACAAGGACAAGAACAGCACCACTGCCCAACAGAGAGCATGTCGTAAAAGGTGACTAACTATATGACATTGCATAACACCGGCCATGGTTAGGTGGTTTGTTAAGAGCGGCATAGATGGCGCTTAACAGGCTGCAGGTCTACTTTGCTCTAGTAATTGAGCCAAGGATCCAGAAAAATCCATCTTAATAAAGATGGACTCGCGTATAGGTCAGCCACTCTCTGTAAGAGCTTGTCCCAACGCAGGGGACAACCCGTTAGCTCTGCTACTTAGTTTTTAGTTCTTCGTTGAACTGTACTTCTACAGAGGCAAATGCCACTGTGCAGGTACCAGCTCTGGTATCAGCTGGATGTAACCGGGAGAAAGGTTTCTTGCTTAGTTGTCTAGGCTCCAGCACCTTAATACCCAGTTAACCACCCGCCCCCCGCCCTTCCCCATAGTGGAGTAATAATCTGCTCGAGCCTAGCTCGCTAAAAAGGAAATCCTCCTCTCGGCTACATCCAGCTCAGATCAGAGATGGGACCTGCACCAGGGATTTAGCTCCTGTAGTAGTAGAGGTCGACTAAGACTAAGGCTAAGACCACTCACTTGTGGCCGACACAAAGACCCCAACGAAATGAAACCTCGATCTTTGAATTCTTAGGTCAATCTCTCTTTCCGTACCAAAACAAAGTCAAAGTCGAGATATAGAAATACTGGAATGTCTGATCGTGCTGCGAAACTCATTAAATCTTAATCAATACCAAGTTTTGACAAACGATCAGGTAGTGTAGTAGTTAGGATGCTCTCGCCTAGCCAACAGGGCATGGGTACACAACCTCTATGATGCATAGTGAAGAAGTCTTAAAACAATTAAGTCTACTGTTTGAGCTGAAATGACTGATGTCTACTCCAGAAACCTGTATGTCGGGGAATGTCTAAACGACGTTCGGTGTTTCTACCACATTTTAATTCATGTTTTCAGTCATGAGTGGTTCATGTATCTCGTGCTGGTATATCAAACAGGAACGAATCTTACATTACAGCCAACAGACGTCCTTCAGGGACACCGCCAAAAACAATATAAGTTGATCCATCATGGAATCAGAGATCAATACATCAAGGAAATCTGGATCAATACATCATGGAAACAGAGATCACTACATCACGGAAACAAAGATTAATACATCATGGTAACATAGATCAATACATCAAAAGCAGATGGGAAGACATCACAAAGACTTGCAATGTTACTTATTGAATGTTGTATGCGTAGAAGTTGTGATCAAACAGACCGGAAGAGAAGAAGAGAAATGAAAAAAAAAACTGGATAAGAAACGGTTGAAGACAAGAGCAGGTTTGATATGTCGATATAGGCCAAACTAGAAATAACCATTTGGTGGTATGAAATAAACAAATAATAAACCAAAACAATGGGACACGACATGAGACAGACAAAAGGAGGGAGGGAGGGAGGGAAGAAAGGAGAGGACATGGAGCCTAGACAGAGACATGGGAAATATTGAAACCTAGATTGAAGACCTTCCTCGTTGCTGCTATTTTCTCTGAGTACCACATGTCTGCTATGTTTAACCATGGCCATCTGTAGTCTAGATTACAGCTGGTCATGGTTTAACTAATAACAACTTATCTGTGTAACAATCTCAGAGGACCAAAAGGGAGCTTGAAACAGTCAGAGGTACAACGAGGTCTTAGACAGAAGTAGATCATTTTAAACAGCGTTCGGGGGACGGCGTGGCCCAGTGGTTAAGTGGCACGGCTCACGACCCGAAGGTGCTGGGTTCGATCCCCATCACAGCACCGGCCGTTACCCCGGGGAAGCAAACCCTTAGAAAATGCAGGAGGAAGCAGACCCTTACATAAAATGCGTGCTGAAGTCGGATGCACTGGGCCGACAGGCGCGAAATGAAAACCACAGTGCAACGCACACCGCCTTGGGGAATAGAGAAATGAGACGAACCAAAAAAAAAATAAAAAAAATAAAAAAAACAGCGTTTAAACTGAAAGAAGTAACATTGATAGGTTACAAGTTTTATAAGTATAACTGGCGCCCAAATAGTCTAGGATACTTTAAAATCAACATTTACCTTGATATGGATGTATAAGTTAGAAAATTAGTTGGCGTGTTTGGTGTTCAGAGACATAGCGTGAGAGATGGACAGCGCAATCTGACACAACTAGTTCCTCGTGAAATGTACACATGCAAAAACGAATGTCAAATTGGAAATTGAGGTTCCCCTTGACGACTGCTGTTTTTGTTGCTGAAGGGGATATTAGATATGGGTAGGTTTGATTGATCTAACGTAGACCTGATTTGGTTTCAGCGTTGCGTAAACAGTCACATACGAGTTGGAAATCGCATGATTAGTTTTGATCAGTAACCAACAACAGAGGGAGGAGTTTAGAAACCACATTTTAGTTATTGCAGGAATGATTCTAGATATCTTGAGTCAGTGCAGGACAGATTCGAGAGATATTGTCAGTCCAAGAAAGATTCGAAAAATCTTGAGTCAGTGCAGAACATATTCGGGAGATTTGGAGTGAGTGCAGGAAAGATTCGAGTTATTTTGAGTCAGTGCAGGAAAGATTTGAAAGATATTGAGTCAGTTTCGGACAGATTCCAGATATTTTGAATCAGTGCAGGAGAGATTCGGGAGATTTTGAGCCAGTGCAGGAAAGATTCGAGAGATCTTGAGTGAGTGCAGGAAAGATTCGATATATTTTAAGTCAGTACAGGAAAGATTCGAGATATTTTGAGTCAGTGCCGAGAAGACTAAAGATTTTGAGTCAGTGCAGGAAAGATTCCAGTTATTTTGAGTCAGTGCAATAAACATTCGAGAAACCTTCAATCAGCGCAGTTCAGATTCGAGAGATTTTGAGTCCGTGCAGGACAGACTCGGGAGTCCTTGACACGAAAAATGAGATACTCCTTGAAGTTTGACGCTTGTCCCTACCTTCTCGGGTTGACACTGACAGACGTATGACACTGACATACTTATGATACTGACAGACTTATGACACTGACTTACTTATGACACTAACAGGCTTATGATACTAACAGACTTATGACACTGGGAGACTTATGACACTGACATACTTATGACACTGTCAGACTTATGACAAAGGCCAATGACCGACTTTTGACTAATCATTTGACGAACACCCGACAGACCATTCAACGAACTAAGTATCGGGGCATGTGTGAGAGAAAAAAGGTGTTTCCCAAAATAAGTCCAGCTGTACTTACAGAAAGTGACATTGTCTTGCACAAATGTCTGCAATCGTGGACTAGATCTAGAAAAAAACAATTGCTTGTGAGAGAACGAAACGTGTTTGTTCAACACGAAGCCCAGCGCGATAAAGAGCAGAGAGAGAGAGAGAGAGAGAGAGAGAGAGAGAGAAAGAGAAAGACAGACAAAGAGAGAGAGAGACACTTTATTTCATAGTGGAATCAAGCAGATTAAACATGACCAAAAGCTGCAAGAGGATCGAAGTCAAGAACCATTTTGATAGCTAGGTTGTGTTAGCTTTAAGAGTACACTAGTCAAGTGTTAGCTCTAAGAGTACACTAGTCAAGACTAAGAACTAGATACTGACTGAATCAATTTACAATCAGAGCGACACTGTGTGAAATTCACATAAAACTTGAAATTTTAAGGCACAGTAAGAACACATTTAGGATAACGTTCTCTTATATTGTATTGATACATTATTCTTTGTAATAAAATTCATCCATTTTATGTTGAATTCTAAGAAATTTTGTTATTTATTTTTTTAATTTCAGAGTTTATGCGTGTGAAAGCTGAACAGTATTTTTGTGGTAGCTCAATCTAACCGAAATAATCGATACAGCTTCTATATTTAACTGAGTACTATGTGTTTTGTCTATCTTAGTCTTAGTCGACCTGCACTACAGTGGCAAATGCCCCTGTGCAGGTCTCAGGTCTGGTATGTACTGGATGTAGCCGGGAGAAAGTTTCCTGCTTAGCGGGCTAGGCTCGAGCAGCTTAATACTCCGTCGCGTTGTGGCAAGCGATTACGGAAGGTAGTTAACCGATGTGTGAGTCCATCTTAATAGATTAAAACATTAGAGCTAAGTAGACCCGCAGCCTGCTCTAAACAACAATAACAAACCATGGCCGGTGTCATGCCATGTCACACAGTTAGTCGCCTCTTACGACATGCTCTCTGTGAGGCAGTGGTATTATTCTTGTGCTTGTCTTTCACAATGACCCCGGTAAACCACTCGGGGTTTTCTCTATACAACTCAGTACATGTGATTTTATCTATATAACTCAGTACATGTGATTTTATCTATATAACTCAGTACATGTGATTTTATCTATATAGCTTACATGTGATTTTCTTTATGTAACTGAGTACATGTGATTTTATCTATATAGCTTACATGTGATTTTCTTTATGTAACTGAGTACATGTGATTTTATCTATATTGCTTACATGTGATTTTCTTTATGTAACTGAGTACATGTGATTTTATCTATATAGCTTACATGTGATTTTCTTTATGTAACTGAGTACATGTGATTTTATCTATATAGCTTACATGTGATTTTCTTTATGTAAGTGAGTACATGTGATTTTATCTATTTAGCTTACATGTGATTTTCTTTATGTAACTGAGTACATGTGATTTTATCTATATAACTTACATGTGATTTTCTCTATATAACTGAGTGCATGTGGTTTTCTCTATATAACTGAGTACATATGGTTTTCTTTATATAACTGAGTACATATGGTTTTCTCTATATAGCTTACATGTGATTTTCTTTATGTAACTGAGTACATGTGATTTTCTCTATATAGCTTACATGTGATTTTCTTTATGTAACTGAGTACATGTGATTTTCTCTATATAGCTTACATGTGATTTTCTTTATGTAACTCAGTACATGTGATTTTATCTATATAGCTTACATGTGATTTTCTTTATGTAACTGATTACATGTGATTTTCTCTATATAGCTTACATGTGATTTTCTTTATGTAACTGAGTACATGTGATTTTATCTATATAGCTTACATGTGATTTTCTTTATGTAACTGAGTACATGTGATTTTATCTATATAGCTTACATGTGATTTTCTTTATGTAACTGAGTACATGTGATTTTATCTATATAGCTTACATGTGATTTTCTTTATGTAACTGAGTACATGTGATTTTATCTATATAGCTTACATGTGATTTTCTTTATGTAACCGAGTACATGTGATTTTATCTATATAGCTTACATGTGATTTTCTTTATGTAACTGAGTACATGTGATTTTATCTATATAGCTTACATGGGATTTTCTTTATGTAACTGAGTACATGTGATTTTATCTATATAGCTTACATGTGATTTTCTTTATGTAACTGAGTACATGTGATTTTATCTATATAGCTTACATGTGATTTTCTTTATGTAAGTGAGTACATGTGATTTTATCTATATAGCTTACATGTGATTTTCTTTATGTAACTGAGTACATGTGATTTTATCTATATAACTTACATGTGATTTTCTCTATATAACTGAGTGCATGTGGTTTTCTCTATATAACTGAGTACATATGGTTTTCTTTATATAACTGAGTACATATGGTTTTCTCTATATAGCTTACATGTGATTTTTTTTATGTAACTGAGTACATGTGATTTTCTCTATATAGCTTACATGTGATTTTCTTTATGTAACTGAGTACATGTGATTTTCTCTATATAGCTTACATGTGATTTTCTTTATGTAACTCAGTACATGTGATTTTATCTATATAGCTTACATGTGATTTTCTTTATGTAACTGAGTACATGTGATTTTCTCTATATAGCTTACATGTGATTTTCTTTATGTAACTGAGTACATGTGATTTTATCTATATAGCTTACATGTGATTTTCTTTATGTAACTGAGTACATGTGATTTTCTCTATATAGCTTACATGTGATTTTCTTTATGTAACTGAGTACATGTGATTTTCTCTATATAGCTTACATGTGATTTTCATTATGTAACTGAGTACATGTGATTTTATCTATATAGCTTACATGTGATTTTCTTTATGTAACTGAGTACATGTGATTTTCTCTATATAGCTTACATGTGATTTTCTTTATGTAACTGAGTACATGTGATTTTATCTATATAGCTTACATGTGATTTTCTTTATGTAACTGAGTACATGTGATTTTCTCTATATAGCTTACATGTGATTTTCTTTATGTAACTGAGTACATGTGATTTTATCTATATAGCTTACATGTGATTTTCTCTATATAACTCAGTACATGTGATTTTATCTATATAGCTTACATGTGATTTTCTTTATGTAACTGAGTACATGTGATTTTATCTATATAGCTTACATGTGATTTTCTTTATGTAACTGAGTACATGTGATTTTATCTATATAGCTTACATGTGATTTTCTTTATGTAACTGAGTACATGTGATTTTCTCTATATAGCTTACATGTGATTTTCTCTATACAACTGAGTGCATGTGATTTTATCTATATAGCTTACATGTGATTTTCTCTATACAACTGAGTGCATGTGATTTTATCTATATAGCTTACATGTGATTTTCTCTATATAACTGAGTACATGTGATTTTATCTATATAGCTTACATGTGATTTTCTTTATGTAACTGCGTACATGTGATTTTATCTATATAGCTTACATGTGATTTTCTTTATGTAACTGAGTACATGTGATTTTATCTATATAGCTTACATGTGATTTTCTTTATGTAACTGAGTACATGTGATTTTCTCTATATAAATTACATGTGATTTTCTCTATATAACTGAGTGCATGTGATTTTATCTATATAGCTTACATGTGATTTTCTCTATATAACTGAGTGCATGTGGTTTTCTCTATATAACTGAGTACATATGGTTTTCTTTATATAATTGAGTACATATGGTTTTCTCTACATAACTGAGTACATGTGATGTTCTCTATATAACTGAGTACATATGGTGTTCTCTATATAACTGAGTACATGTGGTTTTCTCTATATAATTGAGTAAATGTGGTTTTCTCTATATAACTGAGACATGTGGTTTTCTCTATATTACTGAGCACATGGGGTTTTCTCTATATAACTGAGTACATATAGTTTTCTCTTTATAACTGAGTACATGTGGTTTTTTTCTATATAACTGAGTACATGTGGTTTTCTCTATATAACTGAGTACATGGTGTTTTCTCTATATAACTAAGTACATGGGGTTTTCTCTATATAATTTAGAACATGGGGTTTTCTCTATATGAGTTTCGTATGGTTTTCTCTATATAATTGAGTTTCGTGTGGATTTTTTTATATAATTGAGTACATGAGGTTTTCTTTATATAAGTTTTTCGTGCGGTTTTCTCTACATAAGTGAGTTTTGTGTGGTTTTCTCTATATACCTGAGTTTCGTCTGGTTTTCTTATTTAACTGAGTATCATGTGAGTGTTATCATTAGCCATGTGCTATGCAGCTGCTGTATTACATCTGGCATGTAAAGGAAAACAGCGGCTGTTTACAAGCCACTAAAGGACATAATTATTTCCCTTTGACAAAAAATGTCGTAACTGTCGTATAATTGTTAGCAGCTACTGTAGCAGAGCAAAGACAGGAACAGAAGTTGGACCAGCTAATATCGAGGAGAGTAGCCTGCAAGGAACGATTCATTTCATTTTATGAGATTCATCCTGATTGCATATTAACACCAGACAACCTCCCTTCCTCTCGTCCAGAAAGTGGGCAAGATGAGACAAAAACCGTGTCTTCTGCAAGAAATTCTACGCGTCGATATTGCCTTACTTCTGTACAGTTTTCCATTTCACTTTGTGACATAATTTAACTGAAAAGTGATAATTGAAATGAAATTTACTGGAGTAAGTTCAAATTTGCATTCCTCGTTCACCAAGAAACCAAAGAAATTTGATAATAACTAAAAAAAGAGAAGCAATCATAATAAATAGCATTATAAGAAGAACCACTCTCAGAGAAATATCAAGCCAAGACAAATGGTTTCTAATGCAGTCTTCCAATTGAAAGTTCCAATAATCTACTCATGAAGGGAGTGACAATCGTATGTGTATGTCAACTAATGAATCTGAAGTGAATATCTACCATCAAAGAAAAACTCGGCCGAGAAGACTTCCCTGCGACCAAAGTCGACCAAAGTCACAGCAACAACCTAAGGAACACTCCGTCTCTACCTAGCCAAGATTTCTGAGGTTGAAATAAATTGTTATATCTGCATTTTTTACAAAAAGAACACTACAAATAATGCGGTTCATCAATACGTTTTTAGTAAAGTAGAGGTCGTGAGCAAACAGTGGAAATCTGTCCAAAGTCGTTCGGCACGATTCACAGACATGAATAGGTTTATGGCTGATCTTAGAGACTTATCCCTGTTTTAAGAGATTGTATCTCTCTTTACATAATATGCTAGTGTCGGGACCAAATGTGGACATATTTTTTTTCATTTCATAGTTAAGCCTTAATTCGATTAAATTGCAGTTTTTTGTCAATTATTGCTGAGTGGGACAAAAGTCTGAACCTTCTTTCATCCGGGGATAATTGCTCCATCTAATAGCACAAAATCGGAATTTCCCAATGTTTAAAAATGAAATTCTGGTTTTTATACATACTTTATTGGGTTTCTAAGACAGTCAGTAATTATACGGTGGATGTGTGAAATATATTCATGAACGTTTTGAGACAAACAGTCAGGCCCAGATGTAAATACTCAAGAGGCCACCATCATCAAACATTTGATATTTTCTTAACGGAGATAAAATAAAAACTGAAGCTGTACATTGCATGGCGACGACAGGAGCGAGCAACCTTTATTTCATATATACACTGAAACGATATATTCCTTCACAAGTGATATGGAACATTTTTCTTATATTCGTGTGTTAATACCTCTATTAATGAACTCACCGAGGAAACCTGATTGTGTTGTAGATCTCTTCTGGTCAAGTTTTCGTTCCCTGCGAAGCATAAAGTCATCACTGTAGATGTTTCTTTGAAATTGTGCGATAAGGTGAACAATATCGGCCTGCAGAAAATATCTCGTCTTACCTGAATGGAGCACGACATAAAGAGAAAAGGCTAGTACTAGATGGGGCAAAAATATGCGAGAAGCGCCAGGCAACAGAGAAGAGGCTGGTACTAGATGGGGCAGAGATATGCGAGAAGCGCCAGACGACAGAGAATAGGCTGGTACTAGATGGGGCAAAGATATGCGAGAAGCACCAGACGACACTGCAAGATAGACAGAACCCAAGAGGTAAAATGATAGGGGCAAACCAAAACACACTTGGAGAAGACAACTGGAGTCCAACATGAGTGATACAAGACTGTCGTGGACTATTTTATGGAAGAAGGTCATGTGTACACAGGCTGACTGGCCACGGTGAGTTAACAATCTGGAAGGTAGTAGATTTCTGCATCGGACACTCAAACAACGCCCTAGATAACCACCCTATACCACCAGGAGAGATTTGAACCAATTTCAGAGCTGACGCAACAGCAATTCATTTAGCAACAAGAATTCTTATCAGTTAAATAACAACTACTAGGAAAACAGTCATTATAACAAACTCCAGGAGCGTGCTTCAAGCCATCTTTAGCGCCAAACAAGATAGACTTTCATACAAAATAAAATACACTATCAGATTGCTGCCCCCATCCAACCCTCCCCCCTACCCCCACCAAAAAAAAATAATTAACCCCGACATTGCAGACTCAAGGCCCATCTCCACATAATGAGTAAGAAACACTGCCGCATTCGATTGCGGAACCTCACGAAAACACCAGAACATATCCCGCAGGACTGTCCCACTTATGCAGACCAAAGACCAGAACATATTCTGCAGGACTGTCCCACTTATGTAGACCAAACACCAGAACATATTCTGCAGGACTGTCCCACTTATGCAGACCAAACACCAGAACATATTCTGCAGGACTGTCCCACTTATGTAGACCAAAGCGAGACGGTATGGCCCTTGGGAGCGACCATGCTCGAAAAGCTGTTGGGAATCGGTCAAGACCGGAAACACACGTTCTCCTTCGTGAACCACACTGGGAAGTAGCATAGCTTCAGTTGATCGAAGAGGTATAGCATCAGTTGAGCGAAGACGCATATCATCAGTTAATCGAAGAAGCATAGCATCAGTTGATCGAAGAGGCATAGCATCAGTTGATCGAAGAGGCATAGCATCAGTTGATCGAAGAGGTATAGCATCAGTTGATCGAAGACGCATATCATCAGTTGATCGAAGAAGCACAGCATCAGTTGATCGAAGAGACATAGCATCAGTTGATCGAAGAGGCATAGCATCAGTTGATCGAAGAGGCATAGCATCAGTTGATCGAAGAGGCATAGTATCAGTTGATCGAAGAGGCATAGCATCAGTTGATCGAAGAGGCATAGCATCAGTTGATCGAAGAGGCATATTATCAGTTGATCGAAGAAGCATAGTATCAGTTGATCGAAGAGGCATAGCATCAGTTGATCGAAGAGGCATTGCATCAGTTGATCGAAGATGCATAGCATCAGTTGATCGAAGAGGCATATCATCAGTTGATCGAAGAAGCATACCATCAGTTGATCGAAGAAGAAGAACGTAGATAAGGCAGAAGACAAACAGACTTAATTTAGCAGATTAAAAAATTGTTTCCGTGTTTATTTTCATAGATGTGTTTTTGACTTTTCTCTCCATAAAGACTGTGAGCCACCAGCAAGAACCACAATATGTTCCGTTGTTTATTCAAACCAAACCGAATATACGCACTTAATAGAATGTTCAGAACTCGTTACAACAGATCCCGACATACAAGACCATCAGTGCTGGCATTGACCTGTCACTTTAGAGGGAGGAGTATAGTTTACACTAACCATCTGTTAGAAAATCCTGAATCATTTTGTTTATAGTGAGTTAACGTTAGTGTAGCAAAGCTAAACTAAGAGAGATCGCAGGGGGAAGGCAAACCAGTTTCCCTAAAAAACGCCAGCAAAGTCTGATGTGTCGGGCCGAAGGACGTCGATTTCGCAGTCTCGCTGCAAACTACAATGCAACATCAAAACGTACTTTTTAAGAACGAATACAGAAGAGAACGAAGAAGAAAAAAAGAAGAAAAAGGAGGAGAATAGTCTTCCAATGCGTCAAGATCTATTAGACCATACCACACGTTCTCGAGTGAAGATATCTCAACAACAGTAGTTTTGACAGGTTTACAGAATGAACCGGTTCAGGCGAACACGAGCATCTAGCCATGAATCCAGTTCCCTGGGACCACTGACATGACAATGTAGTGCAGTCCTGGAGATACTGATGACCCGATCACTACCAGGCCAGGGAAAGTTGATCACTCTGGCGATCTCCCTGGTGATATTCTGCTCCCAAAGGTGCAATAGGAACGATTAAGTTCGTGTAAAGCTTGTAACGGTAATTTGTCATCACCCTGATGCTCATACACATCATTCATTTGGCCACCTGCTCCTCGGGGAACCTCATAACATAAATTGAGACTCACTATTACCGACAACTCTTGCGTTGAATAAATGTCAAATGTTTAATGGAAGATCTGTAAGACCGTTCTATTTATTGATTTTGTAATAGTTTGTTACATCCCGGAAGCGTCATCCAGAATTGATAAACAGCGCTTAAGGAACGAAGTGTGAAGATACATCATCGACTGCGCCAGGCGGTGATACTTGATAAAGAAACAGATTTTGTGTCTGGCAAACATTATAAGCGGTTGTGGAACAACTGAAAACTGAATGTCGATAAAATAAAACAAGTATGGGTGAGTTAAGCGCGTCAAAAACACGTTGGTTGGATATTAGAGATTGTCGCCCGGGGTATTAAGTCTTCGAGACTTCTTTCACAGTACACAAAGAAGGCTGTCATTGGCAGCTGGAACATTTTTAAGTAAATTAGGAGCAGAGGCAGAAGCCTTGAAAGCTGCAGCAGATGTTCTAACAAGAGATTCAAATACAGAGACACAAGTGGTACTCTTCAGAGATGTGCTGTCAGTAGTTGAGACACTGGGGAGCAACAACATAATTCAGACCTGAAGAAACTAAATTTATCACATTATAAACAATGTCTCCTGTTCTAGAGAATTAATTATGTCACCTTTTCAAGAGAAGTAACTAAGTCACTCGTTCAAGAGAGATAATTATGTCACCTGTTCAAGAGAGTTAATTATGTCCCGTATTCACGACTAGTAACTATCTCACACGTTCAAGAGAGGTAACTTTGTCACCTATTCAAGAGTATTAACCACGGCACCTGTTTAAGAAAAGCAACTATGTCCCCCGTTAAAGAGAGATAACTATGTCCCCTGTTCAAGAAAGGTAACTATGTCACCTTTTTAAGAGAATTGTAAATCAGTTAATTCCATCTCCCTGCAACATTCTTGGCATTGAAGAGGTTGTCAAACTGTCAATATAAGCTATTAGCGTCGGAGCAAATTCTTATGCTCATATCGTGGGTTCACATTTAAACGATTTTGGCGTCGAAATACATTCACATACCACGCATGTTCAAAAAGGTCTACACTTCAGCATGAAGGAGTCAAGGCACTTATCTGGAAGCTGGTGTGACTTTGAGTCCTTTATGTGTTCACCATTCAAAGTGATACATTCCTCACATCTATTCTATGCCTTCCTCGTGCTCTGATTGCAGAACGTCCCCGTCTGGGCTCAGTGCCATGTCTCCAGTTCAGTGATCAAGTCATGGAGGTCAGAAAAACGGCGTCAATGAAGCGGATTGTTCGTATTTGAGAACAGGAAGAAGTCACTAGGTGCCAAGTTTGGTGAGTGGTGAATGAGGCAAGATTTCATACCTGCACGTTGTTCTGGCGTCCAGGACTTGAACTGGAGACGTTTTGTCCAAGCCTAGATAGATGAGTTCTACGATTAAGGCATCGGGAAGGTGAAGATTAGAGCGGAGAAGTATATCACCTTGTAGGGTGAATACATTGAGAAGGACTAAAATTTACACTAGTTTACAGGTAAGGGCCATGACGCTTTCATACCAATATGCAAAACATTTCTATCATTTCTCGTACGCTATTAGCGTTGAAACACAAAGAAAGACAACAATCTACCTTTGTTTCCAATGTCTAAATTTACATTGTTGTTCTTAATAGTAAAACAAGTGATATAATAGTTCAAATGTTGCCTTACAGCCGACAAGTCGCCTGTGATCATGTTTCAGAGACTTCATTATTCAAGTCTAAGTTTGTTATGATGTCATTTAGCGGTCACCTTCCTAAGTTGCTATGTCTCTTCTAACAACGTCTCGCTTTCGTTCACATGGGCTAAAGCAATGCACTCCCGTGAACACGGTGCATTTCATATTGCGTGTCAAAATCAAATCTGAGCACAGTAGATACTGAGATACAGCAGGAGAATGGTAGTAAGTTAAAACAATACGGACTGGGTATCAGGAAAACGTGAACTATGAAAATCAGCAAACAAGACATGGTCCACAACAAGCATAGCAAACAAAGAGATACTGGGGACAAGTCAAGAGTTTCTTGTCTTGGAGACATAATAATACGCGATGCTAGATGTGAACGTGAAGAGATGAACGGAGTAGATATTGCTAGATACACATACTACAATATGAGAAATATAAGGACACTCAGACACATGACAAATATACTGAGAATGAAAGTTGTGAGCAATTATGGAAGCTACAAGCCTCACCGTTCTGGAGGCTACAGGCTCTACGTTCTGGAGGCTACAAGGTCTACGTTCTGGAGGCTACAAGCTCCCCATTCTGGAGGCTACAAGCTCCCCACCCTGGAGGCTACAAGCTCCCCAGTCTGCAGTCTACAAGGTCTGCGTTTTGGAGGCTACAAGCGCCCCATTCTGGAGGCTACAAGCTCCCCACTCTGGAGGCTACAAGCCTAACCGTTCTGAAGGCTACAAGCTCCCCACTCTGGAGGCTACAAGCTCCCCACTCTGGAGGCTACAAGCCTCACCGTTCTGGAGGCTACAAGCTTCCCACTCTGGAGGCTACAAGCTCTGCGTACTAGAGGCTACAAGCTCTGCGTTCTCGAGGCTACAAGCTCCCCACTCTGGAGGCTACAAGCTTCCCACTCTGGAGGCTACAAGCTCCCCGCTCTGGAGAGTACAAGCTCTAACTTCTGGCGGCTACAAGCTCTCCACTCTAGAGGCTACAAGCTCCTCGTTCTGGAGGCTACAAGCTCCCGATTCTGGAGGCTACAAGCTTCCCACTCTGGAGACTACAAGCTCCCCACTCTGGAGGCTACAAGCTCTACGTTCTGGAGGGTACAAGCTCTACGTTCTGGAGGCTACAAACACCCCACTCTGGAGGCTACAAGCTCACTACTCTAGAGGCTACAAGCTCTACGTTCTGGAGGCTACAAGCTCCCCACTCTGGAAGATACAAGCTCTACGTTCTGGATGCTACAAGCTCTACGTTCGGGAGGCTACAAGCTCCCCACTCTGGAGGCTACAAGCTTTACGTTCTGGGGGACACAAGCTCCCCACTGTGGAGGCTACAAGCGCCCCACTGTGGAGGCTACAAGCTCCCCACTCTGGAGGCTGCAAGCTCTACGTTCTGGAGGCTACAAGCTCCCCACTCTGGAAGATATAATCGCTGCGTTCTGGAGGCTACAATCTCCCCACTCTGGAGGCTACAATTTCTACGTTTTGGAGGCTACAAGCTCCTTTACTCTGGAGGCTACAAGCTCCCCACTCTGGAGGCTACAAGCTCCCAACTCTGGAAGCTACAAGCTCCAAAGTATGGAGGCTATAAGCTCTACGTTCTGGAGGCTACAAGCTCCCCACTCTGGAGGCTAAAAGCTCTACGTTCTGGAGGCTACAGGCTCCCTATTCTGTAGACTAGAAGCTCTACGTTCTAGAGGCTACAAGCTCCCCACTCTGGAGGCTATATGCTCTGCGTTCTGCAGGCTACAAGCTCCCCACTCTGGAGGCTATAAGTTCTACGTTCTAGAGGCTACAAGCTCCTCACTCTGGAGGCTACAAGCTCTACGTCCTGGAGGCTACAAGCTCCCCACTCTGGAGGCTACAAGCTCCCCACTCTGGAGGCTATAGGCTCCCCACTCTGGGGGCCACAAGCTCTACGTTCTGGAGGCTACAAGCTCCCAACTCTGGAGGCTATAAGCTCCCCACTGTGGGGGCCACAAGCTCCACGTTCTGGAGGCTACAAGCTCCCCACTCTTGAGGCTATAAGCTCCGTGTTCTGGAGGCTACACGCTCCCCACTCTGGAGGCTATAAACTTTGCATTATGGAGGCTACAAGCTCCCCACTCTGGAGACTACAAGCTCCCCACTCTGGAGGCTACAAGCTCTACGTTCTTGAGGCTACAAGCTCCCCACTCTGGAGGCTATGCGTTCTGGAGGCTACTAGCTCCCCACTCTGGAGGCTATAAGCTCTGCGTTCTGGAGGCTACAAGCTCCCCACTCTGGAGGCTAAAAGCTCTACCTTCTGGAGGCTACAAACTCCCCACTCTGGAGTCTTCAAGCTCTACGTTCTTGAGGCTACAAGCTCCCCACTCTGGAGGCTACAAGCTCCCCACTCTGGAGGCTACAAGCCTCACCGTTCTGGAGGCTACAAGCTTCCCACTCTGGAGGCTACAAGCTCTGCGTACTAGAGGCTACAAGCTCTGCGTTCTCGAGGCTACAAGCTCCCCACTCTGGAGGCTACAAGCTTCCCACTCTGGAGGCTACAAGCTCCCCGCTCTGGAGAGTACAAGCTCTAACTTCTGGCGGCTACAAGTTCCCCACTCTGGAGGCTACAAGCTCTCCACTCTAGAGGCTACAAGCTCCTCGTTCTGGACGCTACAAGCTCCCGATTCTGGAGGCTACAAGCTTCCCACTCTGGAGACTACAAGCTCCCCACTCTGGAGGCTACAAGCTCTACGTTCTGGAGGGTACAAGCTCTACGTTCTGGAGGCTACAAACACCCCACTCTGGAGGCTACAAGCTCACTACTCTAGAGGCTACAAGCTCTACGTTCTGGAGGCTACAAGCTCCCCACTCTGGAAGATACAAGCTCTACGTTCTGGATGCTACAAGCTCTACGTTCGGGAGGCTACAAGCTCCCCACTCTGGAGGCTACAAGCTTTACGTTCTGGGGGACACAAGCTCCCCACTGTGGAGGCTACAAGCGCCCCACTGTGGAGGCTACAAGCTCCCCACTCTGGAGGCTGCAAGCTCTACGTTCTGGAGGCTACAAGCTCCCCACTCTGGAGGATATAATCGCTGCGTTCTGGAGGCTACAATCTCCCCACTCTGGAGGCTACAATTTCTACGTTTTGGAGGCTACAAGCTCCTTTACTCTGGAGGCTACAAGCTCCCCACTCTGGAGGCTACAAGCTCCCAACTCTGGAAGCTACAAGCTCCAAAGTATGGAGGCTATAAGCTCTACGTTCTGGAGGCTACAAGCTCCCCACTCTGGAGGCTAAAAGCTCTACGTTCTGGAGGCTTCAGGCTCCCTATTCTGTAGACTAGAAGCTCTACGTTCTGGAGGCTACAAGCTCCCCACTCTGGAGGCTATATGCTCTGCGTTCTGCAGGCTGCAAGCTCCCCACTCTGGAGGCTATAAGTTCTACGTTCTAGAGGCTACAAGCTCCTCACTCTGGAGGCTACAAGCTCTACGTCCTGGAGGCTACAAGCTCCCCACTCTGGAGGCTACAAGCTCCCCACTCTGGAGGCTATAGGCTCCCCACTCTGGGGGCCACAAGCTCTACGTTCTGGAGGCTACAAGCTCCCAACTCTGGAGGCTATAAGCTCCCCACTCTGGGGGCCACAAGCTCCACGTTCTGGAGGCTACAAGCTCCCCACTCTTGAGGCTATAAGCTCTGTGTTCTGGAGGCTACACGCTCCCCACTCTGGAGGCTATAAACTTTGCATTATGGAGGCTACAAGCTCCCCACTCTGGAGACTACAAGCTCCCCACTCTGGAGGCTACACGCTCTACGTTCTTGAGGCTACAAGCTCCCCACTCTGGAGGCTATGCGTTCTGGAGGCTACTAGCTCCCCACTCTGGAGGCTATAAGCTCTGCGTTCTGGAGGCTACAAGCTCCCCACTCTGGAGGCTAAAAGCTCTACCTTCTGGAGGCTACAAACTCCCCACTCTGGAGTCTTCAAGCTCTACGTTCTTGAGGCTACAAGCTCCCCACTCTGGAGGCTACAAGCTCCCCACTCTGGAGGCTACAAGCTCTGCGTTCTGGGGGCTACAAGCTCCCCATTCAATACTATAAGCCAATAAGAGATAGCCAGCAAAGGCTAACAATACTAAAAGCTAATAAGAGATAGCCATCAAAGGCTAAAAGCCAATAAGACATTTATTTTGAAACAGAGTGCGCGTAAATGAACTAATCCATGACTTTATTTGTTAATAACTCGCGTAATTTCCGGTGTCAACTATAGATAATATACAGAAAAATAGTGGAATGTATTATAAATTGGCTGTCATGTGTGAGGGGTATGTAGTTTGTACACATTAACCCATGCTCTTATTATTGGCTTTTGACAATGTCATACTCGTGCATCTTTACCTGCTCCTGTGACCAACATAGTTTATTTCAAAATGACTTCCGTCGCTCGAAAGCCGGAAGTTTAGTTGAATTACTTGATTTGATACTTGGGTTTAAGTGAAGGGGAGGGAAAGCAGTACAGCCAGTTCCTTTATTCCAGTGATTTGGTTAATCCTTTTAATAATGACGGCATTCTTAAGTAATGTATTTTATTCTGTAGCACTCATAGCCAATTCTTGTTCTGTAGCACTCATAGCCAATCCTTGTTCAGTAACACTCATAACCAATTCTTGTTCTGTAGCACTCATAGCCAATCCTTGTTCAGTAACACTCATAACCAATTCTTGTTCTGTAGCACTCATAACCAATTCTTGTTCTGTAGCACTCATAGCCAATCCTTGTTCTGTAGCACTCATAACCAATTCTTGTTCTGTAGCACTCATAGCCAATCCTTGTTCTGTAGCACTCATAACCAATTCTTGTACTGTAGCACTCATAACCAATTTTTGTTCTGTAGCACTCATAGCCAATCCTTGTTCTGTAGCACTCATAACCAATTCTTGTTCTGTAGCACTCATAGCCAATCCTTGTTCTGTAGCACTCATAACCAATTCTTGTTCTGTAGCACTCATAGCCAATCCTTGTTCTGTAGCACTCATAACCAATTCTTGTTCTGTAGCACTCATAGCCAATCCTTGTTCTGTAGCACTCATAGCCAATTCTTGTTCTGTAGCACTCATAGCCAATTCTTGTTCTGTAGCATTCAAAGTCAATTTTCTTTCAGAACTCCTTCACAAAAAGCACTTATGTCAATCAAATAATTGCAATCTAACATTCTTAACAGTAAAGTGAAGTTGTTCTAGTATTGATTCGCGATCAACATATCTAATTCTCTTTATGTCTTTATGTCTTTATAACACACGAGAATTCTATTAGGACTTTAAATGCCTTTCTGTCTTTGGCATCTTTTCTTGCGGTGTGCCATGGCAGAAATGTGCAGCGCAACTCCTCTTCCATTGTGCGTCACCAAATAGATCCTAACCTACCTCTATTTCACTTAACCATGGGTGCTGTTTTTGCGGGTATATGACCCCAATATGAAAGGTTTAAACATCGTTAGACTATCCCAGCAATGGCAATAAATACAGTTTCTTTTATAACAGTTAATTAAAGACACAAGCCACCACAACAAATAATACACACGACTATAATTTACAAAAAATTTAAATCGTCATTTAAAAAAAAAGGAAACAAAAAAGAAACTTAGATAACACATGCAACATCCTAATGAGATACTTAAGCTTTATGTGATTTACAGACCTTCCAATTAATAGATGTAATATTAGTCCAACGTGCTTTTATTTTTCCTGTACCGTCTTTAATTTTTCTCTGTGATTCAGTTCTACATTTGTGACCACCCAGAATCATCGCAAGTCATATTGGTCAGTTATGGGAAACTGCAGTAGAATTATCAGAGCCTTTTTTTGCAACGTGGAAATACTCATGATCAATTTGTATCCAGAGTTCGTATTTAGATACTTATTCTTGTTTGACTTTCAAGATCACGTCCCTAGAATAAAGTCCCGTTTACAAGCAGCGTGGCATATTGGTGTCATGCGATCAATATCACGGTAACCATCATTACTTTCCAGACTTGCTCTCTTAAATGCATTATTTAGAGTGGGTTAATCCCGGCAGCAATAACAAATAATATCCCACATCAATTGAACCTAGATCGCTTGGCTGGGAAGTCAGTGCACAGATCACTGTGTTATCGTGGCCACATTATTAGGTATGTTAAACACATCCGATTCTTCTGTACGATTGTGCAAAATTTGGTTTAATACAGATGTCATTAACAATTTTTCCAACATAGCTCAGTCATCTGTGCCCAAGCTTGGAAAATAATACTGATTCTTCTCTTGCAGTTCTTCGAGATGTTCAGAAAACAGATGGTCGGAATTCCATGTTATTTGTGGCAGCATCAAACGGGGACATTTTAGTAATGGTTGCCTTCCCCCTGACAACCAAAATGTTGAACGGACTGTGACAGTTCACACATTTACAAACTTTAGATTGTCTTTGATGTTGAAATTGTCCTTGTTAAATTGTTGAGATATACCATTTCTTTGGTTTGGATTGAACGTTGAAACTATCTTTACTAAAATGTTGAGAGATAATATTTCTTTGGTTTGTATTGAACGTTGAATCTATCTTTACTAAAATGTTGAGAGATAATATTTGCTTAGTTTCCCCCGAACGATGAAAATATCCTTGTTTTGTTGTTGAAAAATCACATTTGCTTAGTTTGTTACGCATGTTCAAACTATCTTTGTTAAGTTGTCGAGAGATAACATTTGTTTAACTTAACTTAACTTAACATCTTTATACTGGTTTAGAAGACTCTGCGGAGTATGTATACAACCAATTTCATTTACATTACCTTGCTCTAAAAGCTATGCGCATCCAATTTATTCTTAAATGCATTGATTGTCCCTCCCTCCATTACCTCCTGTGGCAATGCATTCCAAGCATTCACAACTCTCTGACTAAACAAATACTTTCTAATATTTAATCTGGACCTCTCTTTATCTAATTTGTAGCTATGCCCTCTTGTTTTTATAGGTGGTTGTATTTTGAAAAACTTGTTATAGTCTAATTTATCCGTTCCTCTGATCATCTTATAAACTTGTACTGATACCTCGAATTCTTCTCTTTTCTAGACACCGTAGGCTGGTTTTTCTGAGTCTTTCCTCATAACTGTAATTCTGGAATCCCACTATCAGCTGTGTCGCTCTTTTTCGTATTCTTTCCAGCATGTTTATATCCCCTCTATGATAAGGACCCCACACCTGTACACAGTACTCATATCTAGGTCTAACTAAAGTTTTTATACAGTTTGACTATCACTGACGCACATATGTTGCTCCAAATTATCTACTGATAACTACCAAAGATCTGGAGGTATAGATGTCAACATGTACAAGTTACACGCAATGTGTAGTTTTTTTTCTCCACATTTTTTTTTACGTGTACACACCATTTTCTGCATGTTTTTTTGTACCTTAGAGTTTTGAAATTACAAATTGTGTCAATATATCTTCATCTCAGGAATCCGCATGCCATTGCTCAACCATCAAGGCTCATAAAACAACCAATCAAATCAACCATTAAGGCTCATAAAACAACCGATACAATCAGCCATTAAGGCTAAAAAAACAAACCAATAAAATCAGCCATTAAGGCTCATAAAACAACCAAAAAAATCAGTCATTTAGGCTCATAAAACAACCAATAAAATCAGTCATTAAGGCTCATAAAACAACCAATTAAATTATTAATTTAGTTTAGTTTATCGTCCATGTTGAAATTTTCATATTTACAATGTTGAGAGACATTCATTTAAAAAGATAATCGTGCTGGGCACATGTCGTCTACAAGTAATTCACAAAACTCTTCTAGTAACTCAAAGATTAATTAGTCAACATCTCATCCCTCAGTTCAAATACTCGAGACAGCACTTTTCCTTTCGATATCCATCTTGCTCCTCACGTAGAAGAAAATTCGTATTAATTGATCCACGTCCTTTACATGGCCTGGTAAACAATATGGATTTACATTGCCTACTTTTAATGGAGTTCACCATTTGGACCACTGTGTCTAGCAGTCTGCAACTTAAGTGACGGATTTGCCCAACCAGCAGTTCATGATGAAGAGAACAGTGTGTTATTAATACTTTATGATTTGCTTACAGATCCTTTCATTGATTAAACCATTGAGCACCATCCGTTCAACTTGATAGATATTTTATCCAACAACATAAACCATCATTTTCTATGTACTTGCTTAATGTAGAAGGTAGTACATATTTATTTGCCTTCTTTTGTTCCAACATCTTTGATGAAAGACAATAATAGCTCTGACTTTCATTACGTTAGGGAATTTATTGGAATTAACAGAATGTAATTCACAACAACAACAAAAACATTTTGGACTCAAAAGTAAATTTCGTTCTATAATGTGGAGAACAACGGAAACCTTCAAGCTATCGTCAATGAAATCCTGCGTCGAAAGGCGAATTAAAAGTGTATGATGAAGTTACTGATATGGAACTGTAGTTAAGAAAAGGAGATATGTCAGTGGGACTAGAAGTAAGGAGAAAACGCTGGTTTTTGGTAAGAAACACATTAAGGAAAATACTTTATTGCATTACACGACAGTCTCTGTTCAGGAATCCACAAAGCAAAAGAAGTACATACAGATCTAAACAATCGTGGAGAAGACAGATAGCAACACAAATAAAGGCTGAGCCCAAGATGCTGCTCAGTGAATGAGCTGACAGCAGCCAGCGACTCATTGGAAGCTGCCTGCATCAGGGTCAGCGAACCAGAACTGATGTAACAGTTCCAGCCTGAGCATGATCGTTTAGTCCAGGGGTGATGTGGTCGGCGACTCTGAGAACAAAGGTACCTGAATATGTGCCAAGGTCGCTCTCTGTCTGGACACTACGTCAAGGTCACTCTCTATCTGGACATTACGCCAAGGTCACTCACCGTCTCAACAAAGGAAAACGGGGTGGGGGAAAGAATGTTTAGTCTAGGTAGACGCTGACCTCTGGCGTTCCAATTTAGGTAGTGGGAAATTAGTGATAGACAAGAGGGCAGCAGAGCTTGCTGCGATATTTGAGTGACATATGTTCAGAGTAATTCGTTCCAATAACGACTGAAAAGAGCCATCCCCTAGAGATCCATTGTATAGCTCTGATACTGCTTGTGACTATAAAATACTAGACAAAGTTTAGCTCAAGCAGACTGGCCAGAGAATGTGAGCGAGAGCCTAAGAATTTAGATATGAGTTTGTTCAGCTCACCGATTTGTTAGAGGAGTGAATGATACGCTGTTGTTACGAATGTGTGAGATAGAACAGGAACGCTGAACCAGCATATGCCTTGAGTCTGGTCCAGTCGCACTAATGAGATGTGTTGTGGTGTGTGTAGACACCAAGGGAACGAGGTATGTTCTAGAGTTGTGCGAGTGTACATCTGTGTCTAGGAGAGATCTAGATGTGTGTGTGGTGTGTGCAGACAGCGAGGGAGCTATGTATTTTTCAGAGCGTGTGTACACACAGATCGACTGAGTTGAGAGATCATATGTGAGTATACGTAGAATATATTAAATGCATTATGTCCAGATCACCCGTCTGAGGGAATCTGAGTGAGAAAAAGTTTTTGAGAGTGTGTTGAAGATGCAGATAAGGGGAGGGGTGTGTGTGGCAAGAACTGGGTTTGATTAGCAACATCAATAGTTTATACTTATAACTCCTGAATATATAATAAGTTAAGATGATATTTCTTGTATTGTGTGTAATTTCATTGCACTCACTTTGATAGTGTTGTATGAGTATTATATAATAAATATGTCACCTGCTGTGTTCTATATTATTTGCTATGTGTGGTCATGAATGATGTGGATGGGTGTGGTAATAGACTAGATATAATACCCTATTGCAAACAATGGGATCTGCTACACTAACAGCAGTCAGCGACTTATAGGAGGCTGCTTGCATCAGGGTCAGCAAACCAGAGCTGGCCAAGACCCTATTCTGCCTCCATCCAGTGGCCCTTGGAACAGACTTCACTAGTGTAGTTTGGCTATTAGAATAGGGATCGCAGTGGGAAGATCTGGCTAAGAGAATGGGGATCCAGTAGGAAAGCAAACCCGGTACCCACAATACCCGACTGAAACCAAATGAGTCGGGCCGAAAGACGCAGATATCGCAGCCTCGCTGTAAACTACAACACAACGTCACAATGTCGTTTTCACGACGAACGCCAAACAAGAAAAACAATCAGTTGAAGAAGAAGGAGAAAAAGAAGAAACATAAAGACAACAGCGAAAGCATGAACAGAGCTGGAAGGAATGGCTCATGAGAGGACGACGTTACTTGTATTGATTGATGACATATACCCAGAAAGGAGCTAGAAGGAATGGGTCATGAGAGGACGTCGTTACTTGTATTGATTGATGGCAAATACCCAGAAAGGAGCTAGAAGGAATGGGTCATGAGAGGACGACGTTACTTGTATTGATTGAAGACATATACCCAGCAAGGAGCTAGAAGGAATGGGTCATGAGAGGACGTCGTTACTAGTATTGATTGAAGACATATACCCAGCAAGGAGCTAGAAGGTTTAAAGGGTAATAATTGTTTTGACATTGCACATATTAACGTAGCGAATGGAAGCCAGTATGTGAGCCTTCCCACCAATATCGGCTCACTCGTCTACTAACTATAACCATGTTGGCAACATTCCACTTGTCTTTACAGAGACACTCACAGTTTTGTACTGATGTCTTCGGACATACTATGAACCATTTTGCTAGTAACATTATATGAGAGAGGAATGTCACTTACTTTCTTTGTTTCCCAACTAACTAACTGTTTCTGTTTCTAAGAAACATACCCATATGTGCTTAGTCTCTCTCATCAAATGGCGTAAGGTGTGTATGCTGATGGTCCCTGTAGCTCGCTGGTTGTACACTCTCCTGCGCCGTCCTCTCATGCGCCCCACTCCGCTCGAACCTCGTTCAATGTCGAAACTTTGCAGTCTCTGGATTGCTGCTTCATCTATTGCAGTGTCCTAATCCAGCAGGCGGTCATTGATTGATTTCATAATGTCACTTCTATCCGTCACTAATGTGCTCATGATGGGAGCTTGTGAAGCCCTGATGTCACCTCTTTCATTGCTCTTTTATTTGTCGTCTGTACAGGTACTTTAGATCTGCTTGCAGGCTGAATAAATGACTGTGCTTCAGTAATAGATTTACAATTTGTCTACATTAATTCTGCTTTTAAAACCTGCTTTCTTTAGTTTTTTGACCGTGTTCCTAGTACATGAGGCATTGATCGAGTTGAACGTCTTCCTAGTACATTATACATTGATCGTCTGGGCCGTTTTCCTAGTACATGAGCCATTGATGGTGTGGAACAGCTTCCTAGTACATGAAACATTGATCGTCTGGGACGTCTTCCTAGTACATGAGGCATTGATGGTCTGGGACGCTTTACTAGTACACGGGACATGGGACATGTACATCCTAAAACTTGGGGCAATGTTCGTCTGGAAAGATCAATTCACTTATTTGAATTGGGTCCATGTCTGTTGCTATAATAAGGTCGGCTAATGCTATTATTCTGTCCATGTAAATGTTATTTGTTATTTATTGATATTACAATTGCTTTCGTTATGTATTTACGTCAAAATTCATGCATAATGCGTTGATATTACGGCCGAGTTCTTTTCGTGTTTATAGCGTTGTTCAGTGCATTGTTGTTTCATATGTCTGCTGTAAAAGATGTGATTTATCCAAATAACTGCTATATTCATTCGTTTTCCGCAACCCATTTAAACAATTTCTATCATTGTACAATTTATGGCTTCCTGTATTGCTTTGATTTGCTCTTTGAATCGTGTGTCAGGATTGTCTAGTCGAGTTTATGTGATACATGTTCTTTGACTTAGGGGACACGTGTTCAAAACTATGGCAAATAAATGCTACAATTTTATATATCTTTTAAATGTTAAAGATTTAGTATATTTGTATTTTTAATATGTTGTACTGATTTATAAGTTTTCATGTTTGTAAGTTATATATTTTATTCTGATGTGTGATATTTCATGTTTGTGGTTTATATAAACTAGCTGACCCATGCAGAGAATATGCCTGGCATTTGATTACACAATAGAAAAAACATTAATATTGATCCTTGCCACACTGCCCAGCAGGGTGCACGAAAGATATTATTATGAAAGCAAACAAAAATAACTGTCTACTATTTCAATAACAATGTTGAACAATTCAACTGAAAGGCAGTGAGTACTGAAATCATTAAAAATGTATCAATATAAAATAATTTTAATTGAAATCATTTGAGAAAAAAAAATCACCAAAATGAAAATAGCAGAAATCAGTGTTTACAGATGATGATATCATATTACATTACATTTATTTAACAACATTATGATTCTATAAATGAAATTACCCATTGCCATTTGATAATTATTATAATATAACATTTTTCCTTGGAGCTTAATACACTTTAAGCAATATCAAAAAATATATTTAGCCATATATATGCGTATAATTTGTATTTAGAAAATGTACTGAAAAATACAACAACAATCATAAAGAATACATGCCCAATAAAGAAACTTAATTCTGAAAAAAATAGCTGATGGCAACTAAAAATGCTTACAATTTCTAGAACATAAAATCATATTTTAAGAAGTGAGATATCCATTAACACTTAAAGTTAATCACTGGAATTATTTATGTGCAGAGAAAGAATATACATGTTATATAATTTCTTTATGAACACGGTTGGTGATATAACAATTCTGACACGGGAATGTTATTTAATTGCTATATAGCTTCTGACGCACTAACATATCTGCCATCAATATGTTAATATCTCATCACGGAAATTGTTTATTGACTCATATAATATAACCTCATCTGTGTCCTTCATTAACATTAACAATCTACATCATGTTTCTGTTGCCGTCATATCGTTTGTCCCTACATTGAACTAGGATGTTGTGACAATGGTCCTTTTCTGAAAGTTGTAACTTCAGCATTGTCTGCATATCATATGTATTTAATTCAAGAAACAAAGTAAACTTACTTTCAAATGCGAGATTATTTTCTTTCACTGAGACCCAATTGTCTTATGACCAAAGAATATCAATTCAAATCCGAAATTCAGGGGACGGCGTGGCCTAGTGGTTAAGTGGCACGGCTCACAACCAGAAGGTGCTGGGTTCGATCCCCCTCACAGCACCGGCCGTTACCCCGGGGAAGCAAACCCTTAGAAAATGCAGGAGGAAGCAGACCCTTACATAACATGCATGCTGAAGTCGGATGCACTGGGCCGACAGGCGCAAAAAATAAAAACCACAGTGTAACGCACACACGCCTTGGGGAATAGATAAGGCGAACGCAAAAAAAAAAAAAAAAAAAAAAAAAAAAAAATCAGAAATTCAAATTAATAACACGAGTCAACGGTTACCCACATTAATAACATGAGTCAACGGGAACCCACATTAATAACATTAGTCAACGGGAACCCACATTAATAACATGAGTCAACGGGAACCCACATTAATAACATGAGTCAACGGGAACCCACATTAATAACATGAGTCAACGGGAACCCACATTAAAGAAAGAAAAAGGAGAATATAATAGAATTGGAAGCTGATGAGATGATAAGTTCGGATTTGAAAGGAGAACAAGTCAAAGAAAAATTAGAAGAAGAAAGAGAAAAAAGAAGTAGAAGATGATGAAGAATACCAATAACATGAAGAAGAACATTAAACAGAAATGAACAAAGTAGTAGAAGAAGAAGAAGAGGAAGAAGAAGAAGAAAATGTAGATCACTTCGCTCTTCATAACTTACAATCTGGACAAATGTAATGACCAAAATAAAAGACATGCTACAAAGATACAGATAAAAGATAACCACAATTTTGGGCCTTAGAATAATAGCAAATACATACATCATCTCAAAATGAATCTACACAGCCACGGTGTTTGAATCCCGACAGCAGATAATCAAGGATATCAACAAACTCATTAGAGGTGTCATTCTCGCAGACACCATGCACAGCATAAGCCAACACACACTGGTACAAGACAAGAGACTTGGAGGTATCGCACTCCAAAACATACATACAAAAATAGTCCCTCCGAATAGGCCATAAAACTATTACATTGGTCTCAGTATATTCAATCTCATACGAACAAATACGCAACACCACACTACTGAGGGACATTTCAGCCCTTCTACAAGTCTTGCATAAAAGCCATCCTAGAACACGAACAACTAACACAAATAAAATATACAAACATCTAGTCACGCTACAGGCTCCCCCACTATACCTTAGAATAAAGAGAGGTTACAATTATTTTTAAAACAAACTACAGGATATACGTTTACAAATCTACACAGCCCACACGTTACCCCAATAGCTAGAGAAGTCACACACAGATAATTATTCAACATGTACCCCATAAACACTGGAAAACAATGCAAAACAAAATGTCAAATATACCAGATCAGCGAAAAAGAAACAGAAGATCACGTATTGTAATCATGCAGTACGGTCACATCTACAAGACAAATTCTACAAGACACAATCGAGACACATACATGACCGAAGGTAGATATGCATACGGCAACAATGCTAAACACGATACCAGACATGACACCAATTATCCAAACACATATGCTAATTCTGCTATCAGAATACAGATATATCATATCAGGTCAGATCATCCCGTAACCGGTGAAGTCGTTGGGGAACACATGAAGACAACCTCACAATTCCACGGCACCGTTCTCTGTCAGCGGCCGCTGCCTGTGCCTCTTCTGGTCGGAGGCTGGTGAATTCTTTTATATTGTCCTCCCACATCTTTTTGGGCCGGCCTCTTCGTCGTCTGCCTTGCACCTTTCCGTAGTTGATCGTATTTGCAAGACCACTTTATCTCGATATGTGACCCTACCAAGCGAGTTTCCTTCATTTGACAGTTGCCAAGAGGTCTTCAAAAGGCCCTATTGCTGTTGTAATTCTATCTCGTATTTCCTCATTTGTAACTCGAATTGTTTACGTGACGTTTAAAAGTCTTCGGAAACATCACATCCCTAAAGCCTGTATCGTTCGCTGAAGGTCAGCTGTAACTGTCCATGTCTCACAAGCATAGAGCAATATTAACAGGACCAATGTACGCATTAATCTGATTTTCGTGCATAATGTTGACCGTTTAACTTGCCAGATTTTGTTGAGCCGTTCAAGCACCGCTATTGTCTGTGCTATTCTGGCAAACACTTCACATTGTGAACATTTATCAATGACAATGGCCCCCAGATATTTTAAACGGCAAACCTTCGAGTTCCTGACCAATAGCTTTTATCCTGCTGTTCAATGCTTCGGCGTTGTTGGTCATTAATTTTGTCTTTCCAGCGTTTATCTCCATACCATAGTCAAGAGCTGTTCCATTGAGCCTTCTGACCCATTCCTGGAGTTCTGCTTCTGAACCCGCCAACCCGTCGATATCATCTGCAAAACGAAGGTTGGTAATCGTTCGAACCCTATCTTGACAGTACCAACGTGACCTGCAAGTGCCTCACTCATAATTCCCATAACGAATATATTGAAAAGAGTTGGAGAGAGTGTTCAACGCTGTCTCACACCAACTGATGTGCAAAACTAGTCCCTCGCCTCCTATTCACAAGAACTGCGCTGGACGCCTTGTCATACAGGTGTTCAAGGACCGTTATAATATTTCCGTTGATTTTATACATCCTCATGGTTGCCCATAGCCCTTTATGCCATACCCTATCAACCGCCTTCTTAAAATCAACAAACACATGATACAGTTTTTACGGCTGTTCTACACATTTCTCGCTTAGCAGCCTTAAATTTAATATCTATTCTGTAGTGCTTCATCCCTATCTGAACCCTGCTTGCTCCTCAGCAATAATGTTCTCTGCTTGAGGTTTCAATCGGTCGCGGATTAATCTGAGCAAGACCTTGCTAGGGTGGCTGATGAGGCTTATTGTTCTGTACTTTTGGCACAGCCTTAGGTTTCCAGACTTTTTAAACGGTATAACCTTTGATTTCGTCCATAAGTCCGGCCAGTTTCATGTCACCCATATTTTGTTGCAGATGTGTATCAGGCCTTCCACCACTACCTCCCCACCTGCCTGTAAGAGCTGTGTCGCTATACTGTCCACGTCGGCCGCCTTCCCTCTTCTCAATGTCTTTACCACTGCAGCTACCTCTTCATTCGTTATCAGTTGGTTATTCTTTATAGTTGTTGATATTGAAGGGATTGTTTTCTCAAGTTCGTTCGGTCCTTCATATTTATTTAACTTGGAACAGTACTCTGTTCATTGTACCAGTACGATCCTCAATAGGCCACTTGCGGCTTTTATCCTGGATCATAACGTTCCTGCCTTGTCTGTGTGTTACCAGTTCTTTTACTACCTTTTATGCTCCTTTAGCGTCATTTCTGTTTAATCTCTCTTTGATGTTTGCACATTGCTTACATGTGTGGAATGGTGTGTTTGCGCTCTACATCGCAACCCAGCGATGTCGGGGTCGACTAGCTCTTCTTCTGAGGGTCGAAAAGTGAAATCAGTATCCTGCGGATAAAGTGAACTCACAAGTCCACCTCACCTCCAAGTGGTGCACACTGGGAAACTATGGCCGCGAGGCTGTAGACAAGCAAGGCAATGGCTCGCCTGGGGAGGTGGGCTCCTCCAGGTCAGATGTAGATCCTCATCGGCTTGGAGAGGAAATGGGCTCCACCAGGAGACAACCGCCCAAGATTCACTAGTGAAGACACAACCACAATCAACTATACCGGCTCGATCACAGCCCAGGTAAACAACGACCACGCCTGCCGTCCCACACCAGGTCGGATGTGATCAGTGTGCTACTGGTGGAACCATAAAGCTGAGGAAGGACAAGCTCACAATAGGAACATGGAATGTCCGAACACTGAACCCATGTGGTAAAATCAAGGGCGATTTGCACGTATATGGCACATCATATGAAGATGCAGAAATGAAGCCTCCTATTGCTTCAGAGCAAACTTCCCAGATATTTTGCAACACATGTTCAAGTGGAAAACTCTATCCAGTAGAGACATACAAATGTAAATGTTGCACTGTGAAATATGTATATGCTTGATCATTTTCAATTTATATAGCCACGCAAACAGGATAAAAATATATTCATGTGGCAAAGAGTGAATGAATGAATGCATGTTTGAGCATTTACTCCTTTTTTTCACTTTACACCACACAAACTGAAATAAAATATAAAACAGCTAGCAGAGTAGGCCAAGCATCAATATCCCCGCTTCCAACTGAGCGTTTTGTCCCTGTTGGACGAAATCACCCAAACCTTTCCCAGGCGGTCAAATCCTTATCTCCCCTCAGTGTGATGGTTTTCCTTTTCTCCACTAGTCCGTTTCTAAGTTTGACTATAAGGACAACGGACAGGAAACAGGTTTTATAGCAGTCAACTGACAGAAGCCTAGCGTAGAGAATGATTCTCCTGTTGGCCATTCATTACTCCTTACCCATTTCTATATACATGTTAAAAAAAACGTTATGCTCTATTGCTTTTTGGAAAAAAAATTAAATATGTATGTGTGCATAGATATATAAATAAATAAATGTATAATATACATTTATGTGCGTACAAGCAAATATGTATGTACAGGTATGTACGCATGTTGCATATGTGTATGTATGTGTATGTTGATACATGTGTTGATGAATGTACGTATACGTATATATGTGTATGTATACATGTGAATACATATCCATGTATGCGTACATATGTGTATATGTGTGAATATGTATGTATGAATGTACAAATGTATGTATGTATATATGTAAGTATGTATGTGTATATGTTTTTTTGCAGCAAATATGACGCCGTAACCGGCTGTTTTAGTTCACTGTGGATGCCGCAAGACCACGGATTTGCCTGGAATTCACACTAGTCGACGACTTTCATCTGTGTTCTTGGAAATGTGTTGTTGTTTTCTATTTGGACTGGTTAATTCGTATGTTTTTTGTGATTTCTTCCTTCCGATTATCCTGCCCTGGACATCGACTATTTGAATAGCACTACGCTTAAACCTGTGTCGTATTTCACAGTCTAGTTCACACGGCTAGACTTCACGAAATTGGGCCTTCGCCAGCTGCAAACGTCAGTTTTGTGTAAAATTTAGACACGACTATAATGGACTGAACACAGCCGGGGAGAGATGCCCAATTCACTATCATGCTGAGAGAAGTCCTTACGTACTCTTGCGGTTATGGGAAAAGCACGACACACAGAGTTATATTGCAATTCGCTGCCTTGCGAAATACCTGTTTACGGGAAAGACTTAGGGAGTACACCCTGAAGAAAAATCTGCATCCTGTGCTATCTCCAGTCGTCTCGATGAATATCTTGCCACTGGCCAAGGGTAGCTCAGGACCCGAAAGTGAGGATGACAAAAGGCGATGTGTCTTCCTCACTTTAATCCAAATCCTCGTGCAAATCACTCATTTCAGCGGACACAGCAAGAGAAAAGACTGTCCACACTGCTGAACAAAGAGAGTTGTCTTCATCACTCTTCTGTTAGACGAGCTTACTTACTTAGTCGCTCCTCTTCTACCGTGAGGTGTAGAGGTTGTTGGACGAGCACCATGTGTATATGTGTGTATATATGGGTATCTTTGTATGTGCATGCGTATGTGTATTAACATATATATATATATATATATATATATATATGTGTGTACCTGTGTATAGATATATGTATGTGTATGATGCATATATATGTATCAGCAAGTGCACATGTGCATTCATTTATACTTTCACAAATAAATTTATTTCACTATTCACGTCACAAAGTGTAACTCCCACCAACTTACGTTTCATCTCATTGGAATATTTCACCTCACATTATAATAACTTTTGTTTAAAACTGTGCAATAAAGAATTTTTTAAAACACAGCAATATGATTCATTTTACTGTCTAACAATTACTCTTACACAACTTTTGCAAGCGCCCTCAGGGTGAGGGCCTTCCATTACACTTTAGTTGGGTGGCCCTGTGGCAGCGCCCTAACTAGCATAGGTATACACAGACGCACGCATTCTACAAAGCACTAGTTAATGCGTAGTGATATCACCTTAAAGGCTGCAACCCTGGATAGATAGCGCCGTGTCTCGGTCAGTAGATTACAGAGAAGTTATCACTTTGAAGAAAAAATAATATAAAAAAAACGTAGATGATTACGAACACCAGAATGACGAATAGCAGGATAAAAGCAGGCAACGATGACAAAGACGAATAAGAAGAAGGCTTTGAAGAATAAGATAAGGAAGAGGATGATGCATAGTATTGTTGCAATTTCTTAAGCAAAGTGGCATTATAATCTCTTGAACAACATATACAAATATCAAATATGAAATCGTACACATTAGAACATCAAGTAGCGATTATTTCAAACCTATTAAAGACTGACATATCCAGTTTCAATAAAACCAGGGGATACGAGATAGTTGCTTTCTTTCACCGAACTTCTATAACGCATATTCTGAGATGGTAAATGGAAAATGCAGGATTGTCAACGTAAATGGTATGAAAGTTAATGCTATAAAGCAACATTGCAAATGCTGCTTGAACAAATTAACATCACAGCAAAGCGTTTGACATTACAATAAACAGATTGAAGAGACACACATTGGTAATAGTTAGACGACATAGACAAATGAATTGGAGACATAATCAAATAAGTACAAAAGTTTACATATTGAGGGAAAACCATCATAGAAGAAGCTTACAATGAAACACGCGTTAGGATAAGGATTATATTGGCGAAAAGCTGCTTCAGCGAAGAGCTTCAATTGCTAACCTCAAAATTATCAGGAAAAAATTGAGGATATCAATAAAAGCCACTTAAATAATTCCGTTTCCCACGAAATGGCACTGAAACATTTATTTTTCAAAGAGAAGTGAAAAAAGGTTGAAAGTTGTAAATTTAGTGCTCCATCGTAGAATGGAATAAGTGAGTGGGACAGACAAATTATCCAATAACAATGACGGGGATACAATATGCGAACGTCTACTTCGAAAGATATTTGAGGGCAACATTATGTGGAAACGAGAAAGATGGCAATCAAGACTCACCTTTACATCACAGAAATGCAGAGACATTAGTGTATTTACCTATTCAATGATGAAGACAGCTGTAGACGGAGAGATGTACTCAGACGACAGTACAACCTGTCTCAGTATCGAGCAACCAGATGATGATGAGAGCTGGTTGTGCTTAATTTGTAAAATGACGTGTGTCTTTTAATGCTACATTTATTAAAAGATCAATAGATTGCGTTAATTAAGAAATAAATATGTGCCATTTTTCTGACATTTTCTTTAGTCGTTTAGCATGGTTGGCCAAATAAATCTGGAACCTTCTATTTTGCAGACGTGAATTGTAAACAAAGAACAAAAAACACAAAACACAAAATATCACATTAAAAGAAAAATTAATCTGGTTGCATGAAAGCGTGCAGCGAATATATTTATTGAAAAAAATACAGCATGGTTAGCAAAACAATCATAACAGCAACAAGAAAGAGAGATATGAAATAGCGCTTACAGAAATTAGGACAAATACCAACTGTAGCAGATGATCACATTATGGACCAATTTACCGAACAAGAATTACAAAATCCGCTATGGCAACTAAAAAACAATTGTCTTCATTGATTCATTAGGTGATTGATTGATTGATTGATTGTACGCTTAAAAGATATGTGTACTATTCAGGGCCAAGAAAAGATCAGATTTGAAAAGACCTTTGACGGAGTAATTAAAAATTGTCTAGGAAGTTGAAATCAGGTGAAATAGATGGCAAATTGTGCAAATGGATAGATAATTGGTTAATAGGACAATGCAGAGAGTGGGGCATCAATGAGGAGTGCTCTGAGTGGTGTGAGGAGAATATTGGAGTGCCACAAGTATCGGTATTGGGATAATGGTTTTTTTCTTTAGATATATATTTATAAATATACATTATCTGGATAATGATATCGGATCCATGATTGCAAAATTCGCTGATATATATATAACTATGCAGAGGTGTCTAATCTAAAACGGAAGTGTATATATTGAGTTCAGATTACGGTAAAATTTAAGAAAGGTCTGATGACTAGCAGACAGAGTTTCATGTAGATAAATGTACAAGGATGCACTTGAGTGTATCCAATATGGAATATAAATACAGGATAGGGAAGAACAATACTTGGAAGGTGGAAAAGGAAGACATTCATAAAACAACAAAGTTACAGAACAGGAAAAGTAAATCACGCGCTAATTACACCAACACAATAAGGAAGAGAACTAAGATGACGGTATACCACTCCACTAATGCACCAATTACAGATTATGACTATCAATCATGGTCAATGAAAACAACAAAGAGCAACTAGCTGCAAGCTTTAGAAATGTATCTGAGGAAGGCGCAGTCCAAAAAACAAAAAGAGACCAGGTCCCCAATAAGACATTTCACAAGATCTCGAAAGCCAACCCTTGTGGACTAGAGTTGACAATTTCAACTTTGTTGTTTTTGCCATGTCTGCAGAATGAAATAACATCGACTACTACTGCAATTATGTTAGCAAAGTGTCAATTATCCAGACCACATGTACTACACTAAGTCCGCGGGGATGGTGACATACGAGAGCCTATAAGAGATCATGGACTAGACTGAAACGAAGCCAATAGAAACACAGTGGATGAAATTGTCTGATACTTGTTATGGCAAGCCACTTTTTTCTGGCAAACCTCAACACGTCAGTAAGTGTGTATATGCTTAATAGAGATTACGTAGTCTAAAAGCAAAAAGATATTACCTGTGTTCATCGATTGTTTGGTTGTTATTTCCCACGACAATCCTTCTTGATTCAATGGTTAGTATTGTCCACCTACCAGACGTGTTATAAGACAATGCATTCTTTATATACAATGTATTCTTTGTCTGTAGTGTTAAAATATGTATGAATAATCAATGCAGCCTCAACAAAACAAGTAGACGCTGGTCTATTATGTCATGGTGGAGAGAAAGCTTGAGGCTAGAGAGATGTGGATTGAGCTGTCACAGATGGTCTGAGACAGGAAGACAGACTATGCTTCACAGTGCCTGACAATGACTTTAATTGAATGATTGGTTGAAGAGCCTACTATTGCTTGCCAAGAGGAAATCAAGTTACAATATTCAAACTTCGAGCAGGCCACTGCAGATCTAAACAAAAATAATATGTGTTCGCACATGACATATTGTACACACATATATGTGCCAAACATTATTTTAAAAAAAAAGGGTTTCCGTTGACTCATGTTATTAATGTGGGTTCCCATTGACTCATGTTATTAATGTGCGTTCCAGTTGACTGATGTTATTAAAATACTTTTCTCCAGAAGATGAATTAATTGTCCCTGAATTATTTCCCCTGTCAAAAAAATTGCATATATTCAACTAGGAAACTTATTTCTTCAAATTATAAAGGCAATGAATGAATTATGTTTCATAAGTTGATATAATTCACCAATACAATACTATGATTGCATCAAAGCTCCACTTTCCAGAAGTAGTTTGTGTTTAGCACGATATTGCTTGTTCGATAATCTATTTGTCTGTATATATCACGTGCTCAATTATACTAAATTTCTCTCCCTAACAATATCCTTTACCCGTTATTCATGTTTTGGCCCCTTGTTCTTCGCCTTCTGTAGCGTGTCTGACCTCTGACGTTCTGGCAGCTTTGTTATTTCGCCGTGAAAATAAAAATCTTTTCGAATTCGTCCACCAGGGATTCGATCCGTGGTGTTTTGCCCGCCCATTTCTCTGACATATGAGTTTTGCAACCTCGTTTCTGACACAAGTGCTTTAGACATACTTTTCTGACATGTGATGTCGAGGCAAGTACTTTACACACACGTTTCTTCCATAAAGGTTCCACACACCAATTTCTGACACGAACTATCGTTTGTCTTTCTACCACACCGAGACACACTGACGTTCGACAAATACTTACTAGAGTCAGCCAATCAGCGCCAGCTACAGGGCTGGTGAGTTCGGTCAGGCTCTAATGTGACATCCCATGTTCATGTATGGACTTGGTCATCTACCTGAGGCGTAATACGACGTGTGACATCCCATGTTCATGTATGTACTTGGTCATCTACCTGAGGCGTAATACGACGTGTGACATCCCATGTTCATGTATGGTTCTCTAACTGAGGCGTAATACGACGTGTGACATCTCATGCTCATGTATGGTTTCCTAACTGAGGCGTAATATGACGTGTGGCATCTCATGTTTATATATGGCCCTTTACTTGAGGCGTGATGAGACGTGTGACTTCCTATTGCAACCATATCATATCCTGCTGTCGGGGATGACGTGTTAGAGACTTCATTGTACGAGACTACAGCTTATTTATGACATGAAGTGGCAAGTTCCCTTCCACGCTGCCTTTCATTACATAACTGTAACAGATTCTTTTTTACGGCTAGGCCAATAGGAGGTTGACCGTAGGAAGAGATGAAGGACGTCATTGTAGCACATGAGAAGCGAGTGATCTAGCACAACGTTAATCAGACGCTCATTGAATCGTTTACCCAGCTGTATATCTCAGGCATTTTACTCTCACACATACTTGTGCGGATTGAATTAACATACGCTTCAACATTTCTCACCTTAACTTAACTTAACGCCTTTATACTGGTTTAGAAGACCCTGCAGAGTCTGTATACAACCAGTTTCATTTACGTCACCTTGCTCTAAATGCTATGCGTATCCAATTTATTCTTAAATGCATTAACTGTCCCTGCCTCCACTACCTTCCCTAGCAATACATTCCACGCATTCAGCGCTGAGTACCTGAGTGGTACTTGGGTACAAAAGAACAGACCTGATGCAAACTTAAGGCATATCGTCAGAGAAGGCTGAGTAAAGGGTTAGCAACCTCATCAAGGAAAACCATTGCTACTAAACTCCCCACTGCAAACACTGAGAAACATGCTTCCTATATAATCTGTAGTGATGGCGCTGCTCTTAACTATGAATGAAAATACAAATCTGAAAACACAATCGCTGTACTTTTACCCTGGGATCCTTTGTCTACATTGAATATGCATCGAATGTGTAGACAAACAGGTGATTGACCTGTTGTACCTTTGCGTGATGGATGCGTCGCTTTCTTTTGTCCTTCATTAAAGCCTCTATTAGGTAGGGATTTTGTTACTTTAGAGTTTTTGTCCCAACAACGGCTATAAGTCTGCTCATTCCGATCCGCACCCGCCAGCGCTTGTTTAACATAGACAGTGTGTACAGGAGACCCCCACGTGTACCGTACGTCTCAGACAGACTAGGCACTGACTTAATTTTCTTTGAGAACAAGGGACGCATTAAACTTACGGGATTAGCACAATCCGATATTTGTAGCTTTGGCTAGTTCATTTCTTGAACGGCAACGCCATACGTCTCAGCAAGAGCACTCTCCCCTCCTCTTGATAGGCGAGCGATTGATGTCTCAGCTAGAGCGGTCCGCTAGAGAGGCGGGAGTTTGACGTCTCAGCTAGAGCGGTCCCCTGCAGAGGCTGGCGTTCAATGTTTCAGCTGGAGCGGTCCCCTGGAGAGGCGGGCGTTTGACGTCTCAGCTAGAGCGGCCCCCTGGAGAGACGAGCGTCTGATGTCTCAGCTAGATCGGCCCCCTGAAGAGAAGAGCGTTTGATGTCTCAGCTAGAGCGGCCCCCTGGAGAGACGAGCGTCTGATGTCTCAGCTAGAGCAACACATTTGAAAGAGGAGCACGTATGTCTCAGCTAGAGCCGCCCATTGGAGAGGCAAGCGTTTAACTTAGCTAGAGCGGCAACCTGAAGAGAGGAGCGTTTTACGTCTCAGCTAGAGCGGCCCCATGAAGAGAGGAGCGTTTTACGTCTCAGCTAGAGCGGCCCCCTTAAGAGAGAAGCGTTTTACGTCTCAGCTAGAGCGGCCCCCTGATGAGAGGAGCATTTTACGTCTCAGCTAGAGCAGCCCCCTTAGAGGTGAGCGTCTGACGTTTCAGCTAGAGCGCCCCCTCGTGGAGAGGCTAGCTTATCAGCTAGAGTGGCACTATTGAAAGAGGAGCGCTTACGTCTCAGCTAGAGAGGCCCCTTGAGAGACGAGCGTATTACGTCTCAGGTAGAGCGGGAAATTTGAAAGAGGAGCGCTTACGTCTCAGCTAGAACGGCACATTTGAAAGAGGAGCGCTTACGTCTCAGGTAAAGCGGCACATCTGAAATAGGAGAGCTTATGTCTCAGGTAGAGCGGTACATTTGAAAAAGGAGCGCTTACGTCTCAGCTAGAACGGCACTGTGTTAACAGAGGAGCGCTTACGTTTCAGCTAGAGCGGCGCCCTTGAGAGACGAGCGTCTTATGTCTCATATAGAGCGGCACATCTGAAATAGGAGCGCTTATGTCTCAGCTAGATTTGCAGTCGATAACACGAATCATCATCCTACATTACTAGTAAAACTCTCATTTGATGAACCTATTCTTTGTTTACTCCTGTATCCCTTACACGTGCGCTTGATAAAGTGATAACGGCACGTCAGCAGACAACTCTCCCTATTCGCGCGTACAATTTGATTGTTATATTTTCTTTATTTTTAGTCAACATTATCTGCAAAATTGATGATTTTTGTCGTGATTTTGTTATTTAACAAGATTTGTCAAAACCTGAAAATGTCAGTTCCAATTTGTCACAACTCCTTGCTTTTCCTTCTATAACGTTTTCAATTTGAGAAACAATTATAATTTTATTATGAACTTGTCAGCCATCAAAGAAGGATTTTCTGCACATTCGATGCACTTTTGAAGCACATTCGATGCACACTCGATGCACATTCGATGCACATTAGATGTATACTCGATGTACTGAAATGACTTTTACACTCCCAGGAATAAAAGAGGAAGTACTAAGTTTCGAGACTAGCATTTTTGCTCAAAGTTGAGAACAGAATGACCACTGTAGGAAGGCTGTATACGAGTGTTTGCTGTTGCAAGCTTGATAGCAATGGTTTTAAGTTATGAGCTTGCTGGTCACATGCCCAACTTCGTGAGCGTTGCGTTTGTGCTCTCTCTTTTACTATATTTTCAGTAATAATAAAAGGGACTAGGCACATGGGACCACCAAAGTGCAAGAGAATCGGTTCTGTCAGTCATTTTACGTTGTTCTCATCTGCAAAGTAAACAACAGAGCAACAAAGGCCAGCGTATAGGGATCGAGTGGTTTGAAATAAGCTTAGTGAACAAGGTGGTACACGTTCAAACCCCAGTAAAGGATATGTTTCTTTATACCAGGGTCAAATACAAATGCCTCTTGATCTTGATGACCCATTCCTCAACGTTGTAGTGGGTCGCAACTTTGTCTCTAACGGGCCTGGTCTTGGGCCACTGATGTCCAGAGGGTGGTATGCAATCCACCAGAGGCGTCACAGAAGTTGTTCCGGACACAAAGGGATTGTGACCAATCCATTGGAGGTCTTCTCCAATGTCTCCTTTTGCTTTGGGTGTACTAGATTGCTGTAGCCGTGCTCTATCGACCATCGTTTCGTCATAATATCTGACTTGCTCATATGTTTTGCCTTGTCTGTTTATATTACCGCATCATTCACTATGGACACACGTTGTATGTCAGAAATATGGAAATTTTGCATACGTTGATTCCGGAGAGTGATTTCGACCAAGCGTTTCTGAAGATATGCCTGAGTCACTCTCATTTCGTCCTCCCGTGATCTGGTGAGTGGCCATGGCTTTACAACATAGCACATACAAATCTACCTTGTACAACTGCAGAAACAATACCTCTCTGACTGGTCTAGGCAATCTAAATACACGCTGAAAGAAGAGATGTCAACACCAGCATGCCAGATAATCAAAGGTGATCTATGGAAGGACCTCATCTAGTTATGAGTTGCGTTACATAATCAATTCCGCCACATTGAAGGGAAGCATAGACTGAACAACCGCATAAGTCATCACATTGATCGCTGTAAGGTATGTAAATGTGATTTTAAGGAAAGACGTAAATAATGTGATAGAAAACAAAGAAGATTCATAAAGAAGGATAGCAAAAACTAGTGTTGAGGTCAGACAATACAAACTGATCAAGTCCCCACTACAAATGCGCGTCGAGGTCCTGGCACCGCGCTGTATAACCGCCATCTCTTAAACGAGGTAAGGATTGACCTTATTAACTGTGTTGTAGTGCCGCATCTTGAATCTATTTATAGCCATGGTAGTACTACAACTTCATTATATTTATCTCCGTAGTAGTACTATATCTTCAAGCTATTTATCTCCGTAGTAGTTTTATATCTTCAAGCTATTTATCTCCGTAGTAGTACCATATCTTCAAGCTATTTATCTCCGTAGTAGTTCTATATCTTCAAGCTATTTATCTCCGTAGTAGTACCATATCTTCAAGCTATTTATCTCCGTAGTAGTTCTATATCTTCAAGCTATTTATCTCCGTAGTAGTACCATATCTTCAAGCTATTTATCTCCGTAGTCGTATTATATCTTCAAGCAATTTATCTCCGCAATAATACTGTATCTTCAAACTATTTATCTCCGTAGTAGTACTATATCTTCAAGCTATTTATCTTCGTAGTAGTACTATATCTTCAAGCTATTTATCTCCGTATTAATGATTTTGATGAGAAACCTCGCATTTCACTACATCCAGGAGGACTCACATTAATTAGCAGACTTGTGGATGTCCATGAGCAGCCACAAAACATGGCATATTCTGTTCAAACAAAGATATTAACGTCCTTATGACTCCCTGTCGGAATGAAGTGTCATTGTTACCTGCCACCAAATAAACGTCGCCAATAGTGAATTAACTTAGTAGCGATCAACAATATGTACCAAGGAAGACCCTCGCGTAAAGGAAGCTAATACACGCATTATAAGACATCAGTCCTCCTTATTTTGTGTGCCAAATAACGAGAAGAACATTTGATCTGCAGAGTGGTATAGTGCTCGCGTATCACCGCAAATGTAACGATCTCGATTCCCGCTAGTGACCCTCTTCAGTCGACTTAGCTGTATATGGGTACCTTGCTTACTGTTAGAGAAGGAAGGGTGCAGAGAAAAGGAACCCAGTAAACCTTCGAGGACTTGTATATTGCATTCTCTAATACTTCCTCATCGACAGCAGTGTTTGTTATTGCACCACCTTTAACTTAAGGACAAGAGGAAGGCTCACGTACATGTTAATTGTCATACAAGCGGACTGAGGACAACAAAAAGAAACACATCTCGGCGAATAACAAAATGTCACGAAAGTTGGTTATTGGCTAATAAACACTGGGCCTTGCAACATGTTGAGAACGATAGCCGTCTATGCCAGTCTGCATGGAACACATTGATGATTATGTACGTGCCATGTATATGCTACGTTGGTCATCATCAGACACCCACATCATTGGCTCCAGCATAGTCATGTCTGTGGCTGTCGTTATTGAGCAGTCCGCGTTGTTCACCGTGAAACATCTAAATTAATGGTTCCAACAACGACATGTATGTGACTGTCATTAGGATGTGGATTGTCAGAGTCAGCATCAGACACCCAGCTAAGTGGTCTCAACAAAGTCATGCCTTGGGCTTTCTTTAACGAGTGGGTTGGGCTGTTTGCTATCAGACAGCCAAGTCAATGGCTTCCGTATAATCTTGCCTGGGACTTTCATAATTAGGCTAGTTGCGTTACATTGTGTTATGGTCCGGGTCTAGTGCATAGATTTATGTCAGAGATGTTAACTTTGCATTTGGCTGTCCCAAGGCTGCCTGAATGGAAACAGGTGTTTGTTGTTAGAGTTGATTGTCTTAGAAAAACTACCTTCCTAGTCTATTCATCCATTCATATACTAGAAAGACTCTTTACAAAATAGCGAAAAAGAAGTTTGAAAAATAGGTTATAGACTATTAACAGGGGGAGACACCCAAGGCTAGAACTTGTACGCTGGATGTGGATGTGTTAAAGAAGGCTTAATGTTTGAGTTCCTGATACATGTATACGATTAGGACGGCTCTCTTCTCTAGGAACCGTCACTCTTAGTCAGCCAGTGGCCATTTCTCATTTGTCTTTTGCTCTTACCAGACCATGGTATTGGCATATTTGTGTTTCATCAGAGCCCCCAATCCAATCCGTGAATGTTGTGAATTTGTATTGCGAAGTGAACGAGCGATGAAAAATAAAAAGAATGAATTTCTGGAATGATCATGATCTGAATGACTCCCCTGCCTTAAAGCGGCATAGACACCCCCCCCCCCCCCCCAGCCCTCCGCCCAAACCACTAAATGGTTTCTGGTGAAACAGAGACGTACGTAGATACCGGCTGGCAGACTTACACAATGAATGACTTGAAGTGCTCCATAAACATCCCTGACGAGTTCGAATGTCGAAAGGAAACCTGGACTATAAACGATTGTATGGGCTGGGACACATTTCTCAAACAACGGCAGTATTTGATATCCATATTGGTTATTACTACCGATATCAAAGTTGGTTTGCGTGTTTGTGATGACGTACTTACAGGGCTTGGTGATATGTGATACGAAATGTATATCTCATCTTCTTTATCATCGTAGTTTTCTATTAAAATCATCACATATAGCATCGTTTTCTTGTTCGAGAGAGCATTGCGTATTTTACAAACCCAACATACCAGGTTACAAATCACACCACGGTCGGTTTGATAGACCGGGCATGTCGTAGTTTCTTCATGGTATAACATCATCTCCTACTCGACCCAGCAGTATATTGGTACGTGACGAAGTAATGGGAAGCTTTCGGAACCGCTAAGAAGGTTGTGCTCTGTCGTCGGCACGTTGAGCAATGAAAGGGACTTAGCACACACTAGGGCCACAAAGTGTAATGAAGTTGGTTCAATGAGCCATTTTTTCCATTTCCATCTTACGTGTAACAAAGTTAGCGGTTGATTATTTGTGTCCCCTTTATTAAATCATCTGGTCAGAGAGACCAATCAAGCATATGTGATGGAGTTATGCTTTAGGTTATCATGTTTATCCTTTTATTCTGATCTCATCTGTTCATCACACTTTAACAATCTTGTATTTATAACGCATGAGACTTACAATGAGTGGTTCTCTAGCTTAACATTGGGAGTATTATACAAGAGGTGTTCAAATGAAACCGGACCAAACTGCAACAAGGGAACATACATACGATGCACATGATGGCGCCACTTCTCGTGTAAACAGCACATATCAACCGTCACGTTTGTAAAATGTCATTATCCTCCGACTCATAGTTTCCTCAACAGACTTCAAGACCGCTGAGAACATTGCGGGAGTGATACCGTCCAGAGTTGATCAGCGAGCGGTGATTCGGTTTCTAACAGTTGAAGGATGTCGACCAGTCGACATCATCGCAGAATGCAGACAGTGTATGGTGACAAAAGTGTGTCGAAGACAACAGTGGAGAATTGGACAACGATGTTTAAAGAAGGACATGAGTTAACGAAAGATCTTCCGAGACCAGGTTCCGTCGCATATTGTTCCGTTAACTCACCCCCTTCTTACTGTTTTTAATTTATCTTTTGTATCTAATCGTATTTTTTCAGTGCTGAAGGCCTCAAGGCTAAAGATGCTACGACTATCACCTTTTAGTGATAACAGCAAGCCTACCTGTGCTACAGGTAATTGTCCTAGAGCTAACAGTGCTATGGCTATCAGTTCAACCGGTTGTTAAAAGTTGTGTTAACAGTACTTAAACGTATCAGTACTGGAGTTTAATAGTCTTAGAGTTAAATCTATTTGAGATTACAGTACTAGAGTTAACCGACCTAAAAGCTAACAGAGCTACAACTAATAGTCACAGACATAACAGTGCTAGAACTAACAGTAGTAGATTAAACAGTTGTAGACCTAATAGTCGTAGAACTAAGAGTTGTAGAACTAACAGACGAAGAACTAACAGTGCTAGAGCTAACAGTGTTAGATTTTACTGTCGTAGAGATAACACTCCTACAACTAACACTCCTACAGTTTAACTTCCTACAGCTAAACCTCCTAAAGCTAAACCTCCTACAACTAACATTCCTACAGCTAACACTCCTACAGCTAACACTCATACATCGAACACTCCTCCAAATAACACTCCTACAGCTAACACTCCTACAACTAACACTCCTACAACTAACATTCCTACAACTAACACTCCTTCATCTAACACTCCTACAGCTAATACTCATACAACTAACACTCCTCAACTAACACTCCTCCAACTAACACTCCTCCATCTAACACTCCTACAGCTAATACACATACAACTAACACTCCTCCATCTAACATTCCTACAACTAACACTCCTCCATCTAACATTCCTACAACTAACACTCCTCCATCTAACACTCCTCAACTAACACTCCTCCAACTAACACTCCTCCATCTAATACTCTTACAGCTAATACTCCTCAACTAACACACCTACAACTAACACTCCTATAGATTCCACTCCCACAGCTAACACTCCTACAGATAACACTCCTACAGCCAACGCTCCTACAACTAACACTCTTCCAACTAACACTCCTCCAACTAACACTCTTCCATTAAACACTCCCACAGATAACACTCCTACAGCTAAACCTCATAAAGCTAATACTCCTACAACTAACACTCCTACAACTAACACTCCTACAACTAACACTCCTACAACTAACACTCCTACAACTAAAACTCCTACAACTAACACTGCTGTAACTAACACTCCTATAGCTAAACCTCCTAAGGCTAACACTCTTACAACTAACACACCTGCAACTAACACTCCTACAGCTAACAATCCTACATCTAACAATCTTATAGCTAAACATCCTAAAGCTAATATTCGTACAACTAACACTCCTGCAACTAACACTCATACAACTAACAACACTCCTATAATTAACAATCCTATAGCTGAACCTCCTGAAGCTAAAACTCTTACAACTAACACTCCTACAACTAACACTCCTACAGCTAACAATCCTATAGCTAAACTTCCTGAAGCTAACACTCTTACAACTGAAGCACCTACAACTAACACTCCTACAACTAACACTCGTACAGCTAACACTCATACAGCTAACACTACTACAACTAACACTCCTACAACAAACAGTACTACAGCTAACAATCCTACAGCTAACAGTCCTACAGCTAACACTCCTACAACTAACACTCCTACAACTAACACTCCTACAACTAACACTCCTACAACTAACAGTCCTACAGCTAACACTCTTACAATTAAACCCCCTACAGCGAACACTCTTACAGCTAACACTCCTATAACTAACACTCCTACAGCTAACACTCCTACAAATAACACTCCTACAGCTAACACTCCTACAGCTAACACTCTTACAACTAAACCCCCTACAGCTAACACTCCTACAGCTAACAATCCTTCAGCTAACACTCCTCCAACTAACACTCATACAACTAACACTTCTACAACTAAACCTCCTACAACTAACACTTCTACAACTAACACTCCTATAGCTTACACTCCTACAGTTAACACTCCTACAACTAACACTCCTAGAATTAACATTCCTACACGTAACTCTCCTACAGCTAAACCTCCTAATGTTAACACTCTTACAACTAACACTCACACAGGTAATAGTCCATGATTGTGTGCTCTTGCTTGTATATGTTTTTCAACAGCTTGTGTTGTACACGGTAATATAGCTGAGTCAAATTCACAACTTCTTCTGCTAACTTTTACAGGAAGTTTACGAAAGGATCAACTGGGTCTACTGTTCGCTTTCCTGCCACCACTCAGACGAGTAAAGCTTAATACCATAGCAGTAGTCTATTTAATGGTTGCTTTTCCATTTTCACTCTGTACTTTTTTGTTTGAGCGTTTGATTGCCAGAGTGGTTGAGAAACTAACTTCTCTCACAATGGCATTGGGCTTGATCACCTCAATGGTACGCTCCAGTCAACCTAGCTGTATATGTTTAGTAATGGAGAGAAAGGTTGCGATGAATAAAAGTGATCACTCCACATACAAAAACTGAGACTGTACAAGTGTGTTAAGTCTTTAATACACCATCCCTGACAGCAGTGTCTTTTATAGAGATTACACTTACAGAAACCATAATTAGAAGTGTGCAGAGAAATTCTTTTACATCCATTCTAAACTGACATCTGGCATGGAAAGAGCCACTGTGTAACCTTCTAAACATATCATAAATACAACTGAAAGTCAAGTTGTGCAAATGGCTTGCAACCTCATACGTTAAACAGCTGTTATTAAAGTATTTCGCTGCATGTTCACTAATACATCATTTATAGAAGGCAGACAGTTGTGGTAGTAGCTCTATTCTACGGAAGGAACGAACGACAAAAATAAAAGAATGTAGCTAAAAGAAATTGTGATAATGATGTAGAGAGTGAGCAAGAACAAAAATATATATACCAAGACGACCCTCAGAATATTAGCTAATGAGTCAAGGGAGCTGTCAAATTATTTGTTATTGTCAGTTCGCCCTGACTGCTCTATTCAAAAAGGGTTTCTCCTGATGAGTTCAGTCCGATTTACCATTATAATTAAGTTAGAGGAGGGTCAACTTAGGAGACGTGTCAAACTGTGGCAGTTCACGAGAAATTGGTTTGAAATTCGAACAGTGCTTGGTTATTTTAAATTAGATTGTAGCTGAGTCTGAAAAATAAAGACACATGTCTGTAAAGAATATAAAATAGACGAACAGAGAGTAGACAGACTATCGAACCGTCAAGCAATTGGAGAGAAAGATAGAGATACATTTAAAGAGGCATGCAACCATTAACAGATTGAAGACATACAGTAGAGACTGAGAAAGCAATACACACACACACACACACACACTTATATGTATGTGACATTGAAAGACACATATATACAGACGATATACCAAGAGACACTGACAAAGATAGAATGATAAACAGAAGGTAGGTAAATGCGCAAGTACATACAGATATATTGAGAGGCATTCAACCAGACACATTTCTGCATATAGACAGATAGATATACATACAACAGACAGACAGACAGGAAGGCTTGCATACAGAAAAGCAGACAGGAAAACAGACAGTTAATATATTTATAAGTGGATAGATATATATTTAAATATATAGATAGTAGATTATTGAAGCCATATCCTATGGCCTTCTCCATAGCATTTGACTGTCCCCAACACAACTGCAAGGCAGCAGTTTACAGTTGACATGTATATATATTGTGACCGCTAAGTAAGAAACGGCGACATCCTAATTTAGAGTCGTGGCGTTAAAGTACTCCCTATCTATCACCGCTTATGAAGACAAAACAGTGTAGTTCTCAACAAACGTAGATACTTATACAATAATTGCATCATAACAACGAAGGTCAGATTCAGAAAACCGTTTCACACTATCACAATATACATATCACCACTGTTAGTGAAAGATGCATCCCGAACTACACAGCTTGCGGTAGATTTGAAAAGTTTGACGCCATCTTGAACTGGATTTTTCTGGCACATTCATTCACAGTCGCTCGGCGATTTTACTTTACACGGCCTTCAACGTCTGCAATCGGCTCTGGGGTCACTACTCGTTGTGTTTGACACTGACGTGAACAGTCTGTCCCAGAACTCACACTGTTTTGAAACTTCCTTCTTTCTTCATGCACTTGCTGGAGTCAAAGACATGCATGACCGTACTGGACCTTCACAAGCCAATGAATTGCTATAGGTTTCACCCCTCGCTGCTGTAGGTTTCATCCCTCGCTGCTATGAGTTTCATTCCCCCTCACCCCTCGTTGCTCTAGGTTTCACCCCCTCGCTGCTGTAGCTTTCACCCCCTCGCTGCTGTAGCTTTCACTCCCTCGCTGCTGTAGCTTTCACCCCCTCGCTGCTGTAGGTTTCACCCCCTCGCTGCTGTAGGTTTCACCCCCTCGCTGCTGTAGGTTTCACCCCCTCGCTGCTATAGGTTTCACCCCCTCGCTGCTATAAAAACGGATATCAGAACGCTGCTCCTCTTTGGGGGATGTCAAAACTGCGGCGGCCATATTTGAACGGTATTTAAAACGTCATGTTGTTTGAATGAACTGTGATGGCACGTGTAAGACACTCTTGACATCCTTAGCGGCCATATTAAGAAGTTACAATACAAAGGCATGGTTTTCTCATTTATATCGCACTTGTAAGGTTTTCATTCGAAGTCCCCTCACTTTATATGTCACATATAAATACCTTGTGACATAAACATGGACGCGAACACTAACACAGGCATGCTGACGGATCTGGAAGCTTCCGAGGATCTTTTCTTTTAGACATATTCCAGTTTATGGCAATGGGAGATGTCATTGTGAACGTCAAGATGGACATGGCGGCAAAGATGGAAGAATAGACATGATGAGAAGAAGACACACCCGAAAAAAAAGAGAACGAAGAAGAGGAATGAGATAAGAAGTAGTGCACAGAAAAACTATCCTGAGAATGTGGTATGTCTTTCTAGGGGAATCGGGTTTATAGATTCATAACGGCACACATACTTCCTGTTTAACTCGATGATAAAGACGAAGTGGTGAAGTGGTTAAGCCGCCGGCATCGTGATCAGGTGGCGTTGGTTCGAATTCTGGACTCAGCCATATTTTTCACGGGTGCTTGATGTGGAGTCCCCTGCATCTCGTAGTCGCCCCCTAGTTGTCTTGTCCTTGACTTTCCACTGGGGTCGGGCGGCTCGACAGGAGAGAGTGATGATAATAAAAGAAGCGCAGTTAACCCTCACTAAAAATAGCGCTAGCAAAATTAATTATGCCATAATCGTCTACGATGGGACGGCGGCCTTTGCTTTTGACAGACTCCACTGGTCCTCATTAAATTTATTGTATTATCCTTTCCATTCTCCTATCTTCTTCTTCTTCTTCTTCTTCTTGTTCTTCTTCTTCTTCTTCAGTTTCGTATTTTTTGTCCGTATATCATTTCTCTGCTTCTGTCTTTTCAAGTTCACTAGAAGAAACACGCTTTTCTAGTCAACTATTTGAGGCAGAGATCTTGCAGGTTTGAAATTGTTGGCACCGACAATACACTGTTATCTATATAATTTTAGAGACGTCAACTGATAAGCTAATGTTACCGTAGGAGATGCATCAGGAGTACATAGCTTGCGTGACTGCCAGCGGTAATAGCTGACAGGAAGCCACTGTCGGGACAACGGGTGTCCTTAGCATAAAACTAGACACAAGAATTGGATTTGGGACAGCAGGACGGACATTGAATGAGATGGAAACTTTAAACAGAAATCAATTGAAATAAAGATAACACAGATTAGGAGCAAATGTAAGTAAAGGTAAGTAAAGGTAAAGATAAAGGTAAGTAAAGGTAAGTAAAAGTAAGTAAAGGTAAAGGTCAGCCTATGTGAGGTGGGGTGGCAAGTTCCCTTCTTTGCTGTTTATACCTTCCCAAATTCAAACGTCAGGTACCCATTTACAGATGGGTCAACTGAAAGAGCCTTGGTACCAGGAACGAACCACAGCCGGATTGTGTTTTGTCCGTCCGCGGTTTCGAACCATGGTGCGCTGTAATCCCAGTTTCAGCAAGCCAACGAATTGTCGACTACTTTAGACAAGACTAGGCTACACGTTCCATAAATGAGAAGGCTACACGTTCCATAAATGAGAAGGCTACACGTTCCATAAATGAGAGTAGATGGACATGAATATGCAAATAAGCCTCAATTACATCCTACACTTAGTTCTGAGGTCTTCATATCAGCCCCACTTGCATTCTACGGTTAGCTGTAAGGTTTTCATATCAGCCTCACTTACATTTAACGGTTAGCTGTGATATCTTCATATCAGCCTCACTTACATTCAACGGTTAACTGTGAGGTCTTCATATCAGCCTCACTTACATTCAACGGTTAACTGTGAGGTCTTCATATCAGCCTCACTTACATTCAACGGTTAACTGTGAGGTCTTCATATCAGCCTCACTTACATTCAACGGTTAGCTATGAGGTCTTCATATCAGCCTCACTTACATTCAACGGTTAGCTGTGAGGTCTTCATATCAGCCTCACTTACATTCACGGTTAGCTGTGAGGTCTTCATATCAGCCTCACTTACATTCAACGGTTAGCTGTGATATCTTCATATCAGCCTCACTTACATTCAACGGTTAACTGTGAGGTCTTCATATCAGCCTCACTTACATTCAACGGTTAGCTGTGAGGTCTTCATAGAGAATAACGACATGTAGTGTGTCCCATGTAAGAATCATTTTGGCAACCGCGATTAGGAAAGTTATTATAGGTTAAAGTGTGCCCCAGGTGGCACGGAAGCATATAACCTGGACCACGATTGCACGTGCTGAGAGAAAGTCAAGTAAGGGTACCATCTGTTCCTGAATTTTGAGATATGATTTCAGTGGTTGGAACTTAGTTTATTTACTCCTATTTCTTCTAATATTCTCTACATGTGTAACAGATCCCACTGTTTGCCTTGGCCGTGATCTAACTTAGAACATTCTCACACTCATCCACATCATCATGACCATACTCAGTAAATGACATATCACACAGCAGGTGGCATATTTATTAAGTCATACTCATATCATAGAATGAGTAGAGAAATTACAAGCATAATATAATACATATCTTAACTAAACATTATACTAAAACGGGAATTGTAAGCATTAGCTATTGATGGAATTCCCAACTAACTAAAAACCCAGTTCTATTGCCTTGCAATTGCACCACACACACATCGCCTTAACTGCGTCTTCAACACACCTTATCAAATACTCTTCCTCACTGAAATCCCCTCAGGCGGGCGATCTCGACATACTCGTTCACAATGTGTCCTTGCTTACAAACACACTTTCACATTATCTATTAATGCAAAACTCACACACCTATTTGAGCGATCCTGTTCTATCACTAAACATTCGTCCAACCGTCAATCAATCGCTCCTCTATCTAAGTCGGTGAGTTAAACATACTATCCACATTCAGTCTCTCTCTCTCCATCTCTCCTCCTCTCTCTTCCAGCCTCTCTCGAGCTTAACTTTGTCTCGAGTTATATATCCTCAAGCAAGACCAGAGCTTGACCAATCGATCTCAGGTATGGTCATCTTCAATTCCAATTGGAACGAAACACTTTGCACACCTGTCACTCATTCTCTCGCAGCAAGCCCCGTTGCCAATTTCGTCTGTCAATCAATCTCCCCCTACCAAAATCGGAAGGCCAGTGGTCAGTTTCTACCTGTCCACATTCCTTAACCCAACTCTGTTCTCCTTTGCTGAGACAGTGAGTGACCTTGACATGCATTCATGTAGCTTTAAGCTTTAACATGTTCAGGCATCCTAAACTCCCCTTGCTCCGGCGGGAACTGTTACATTACCTCCCTAAACTACAGACCGAAACATGGATGGTCATTTTTTTCATCTGGCAAATGACCACCATTTTCGTCTCTACTATCCAAAATGTAAACACTACTCCTGTTTACAACTTCACTCACATCGTACATGCATAAAAAGACATGTCATTTGATACATATAAACTTTTTGTAATACATACACAATCAATACAAGCAGAAGAAAAACACTGTGGCTGGGAGTTTTTACAACACAAACCAACACTTTTACATCGTTTTACAGTCAAATTCACCTAAGTCTGTCCCTGCGGGACCTTTAACTCATCAAAACAGAAACACCTTAAGGAATTCTCCTTACTCATTGAGGTCAATATACCTCGACCTGTTCCCGTGCCTTCCTCTAAGGACACGAACCTTCATTGTTACACACGACCAGTTCAGGTCAATTTTCTCAGGCGGTCTCATTACACGCCTGGCCGACGATTCACTTCATACTAACTCCTGTGAGGCCACGAATTTACGTGGGTTATCCTCAGGCTAGTTATCATTGTCTCTCTTGACAGCTATCCCCTCTCAAAGAAAACAGCAAAATTCTTTATGTTTCCCACAAAAACGATATTTGACAACATATGTCATAGTCAATATTAAAACTTCTGATCAATGTAGTCTTCTCTGCAAAGACTCCACATACATGTGATTCTGGAACTCGTGGTGACTTGTGCTTGCGGAGGCCTACAGTCTGGATGAGATATACTGCTCTGTAGATCACCTAAATAACCTGTATCAAATACCTGTAAACATGATGATTCAACAACAACAAAAACACAACAACAAAACACAAGACAAATGCATTGCATACAATGTCGAAACCCAAACAATAAATACAAATGTCAAAATATTTGCACGCATACTTATGATATCAATATTTCAGTCAGCAAGTATAACACGTTGATACTGTCAGGATATGTAATCATGTTTAAACAACAAAACAACAACAAAATAAAGAAAAATTCAATGCATACTATATCGACCATACAACCCACTAAAAATGCAAGTAATACCATTAGTCAAAACCCAAACACTAAATACAAATGTCAAAATATTTGCACGCATACTCATGACCAAGTGCCATCAACCTTCACTCCTGCTCGTGCCCCACAGATGAGCACCTGTTAATGCCCCCTTTATAAGATACTAAACTATGACTAAGTTCTACTAGAATATGTCACTAAACTATGACTAAGTTGTAACTTAATCAGATACTAAACTATGTCTGAGTCAAAAGTCAAAAACCGAATCGTCCACCTGTCGAATTACGTCATGCTGTAACCCTACTAGTCCGGGTGCAGTCTTTGTCCCGAGGAATCAAAACCGAGTGTTGTGATCTCACTAATTCACCGCTATTTCCCCAAATTCTCCGCATCAAAGCTACCTGGTCAGATATTAACCGAAACATCACGTCCACGTGTTACCCCGCGTCACGTAATCATTACCTGGCGCATCCAGCTATCCTGCGTCTCTTGCCCGTTTCTCTGTTCGGAAATGTCCCTGTGATCTCGTCAGTCTAGCTTCAGACTGGCCGTCCGTTTCTCTGGTCGGAAATGTCCCTTTGATCTCGGTCAGTCTAGCTTCAGACTGACCGTCCGCTCATTGTCTGGCGTTTACTTGAGACAACGAATTCAAAGGAATTTTTAACATCTGGCCATTCCTCCATCTCTATACCCTACCCCCTAATTATCAAAATCTCCGTTCTCAAGGATAACGGTAGATGAAACAAATTTTATGCAAATGCATACATCAACTGGAGTTTCACATGATAGCCCATGTGTGTAAGTACTCCACACGACTTTACCTAATTCCATTTCTGAATTCCATGTTTTTGGCTAGCGTCAGTAAACATTGCATCAACCGTTCCTTATCACTACTGCTTATTTTAACCAGACTATGCGCTGCCCCATCAGCTGTCTCTGATTGCTGCGCGATTTCCTCCTGTAAAACGCCCATCGTCTGGTCTGTTTGTTTCACGGTTGTTTGGTTCGGATCCACCGGTTCTCTGGTAGTGTTACGTACACTTACATCGTCCGCTACTTCAGCCTTCCGTCCATCTGTATTCACTATTTGTGGGAAAAACTTTTCACACTGTTCGTTTGACTGTTGGCTTATCTCGAACTGAGATCTTTTCATCTTTGCTTCGATGACTGGTTCGCTGTCCTGGCTGTGGTTAACCTGTCTTTCCCTTTTCTTCGTTTTCCTTAGAAACTCTGTTCCTCTTTTGTTGGCTGCTGTTGGTGCGTCCGTTTCGCATTCCAACTGTGCGTCATTCCCACTTCCTTCCTCGGTTGCCGAAGGGTTGTCCCTTCTTTCGGTCTGTTCAACAACTTCTCCCGCATGGCTAGGCCCTGCCACCATTCCTCCCCCTCTCATTTCCTCTTTATCTGACGAATCTCCGACTATTACCTTGTTCGATTCTTCGTCGACTAATGTTCTACCAGGCTTGACCACAAGTTCCTGGTAAACTTGGCCCCTTTCAGCACGCCCGACCAGGTTAATCGACGTAATACCCTCTTCCTGAATTCTCGGCATACGCTGTCCAATGATGTAACATTTCCTCTGGACCTTTGAGCGAACGTTTGTCTCGTTTGCATTGCGTAACCTGCCCTCCGTCCCTAACTTTTCTGGATACACAAAACCTGTATCTCTTTCTTTCTGTCCATCCGCCTCGTGCTTAAAGTCTCTTTGATAGCTCCTGTCCTGCCTCTCCATCTGTAACCGTGCAAAAGGCCTCTTGTGGGCTAAGAATCTGCCCGATTCAAACTTCTGCCCAACCATTCCTCCTCCCCTCACTTGACTTGGCTTCTCCAACTGGGTCAAACTCCCCTTTTCGCCAACTCTTTCCAGTCGTCCACACACGTCCGTCCTGAGATTTCCACCTCTGTCCCTCCACGGATCGGAATGTGGAAGTTGGATGGGCTTCCTACTCACTTTCCTACCACTCTGTCCCCTTCTAAAATACTGGGCCGTGTTTACTTCTGTGATTTCTGTGAAAGCTCCGTTTTCAAACTGTTGCAACAGCTGTCGCAGCTTCCATTGGAGGTCTTTTTCCTGTCTTTCCAGCCGAATAACTCTGCCTGTTAGTTCTCTTAGCTGGTTTTGTAGTTGACTTTTGTCCTTCAACTTATCGCTGACTGTAGCTCGTGCCATGAAAGGCTTGTTTTTGACAAACAGTCCTCCTCTTCTCCAGGAACTGTTAATATTCCGAAGAATATTAGGGCATCCGATAGACAAATGTCCAAAAGCTAGACAATGATAACATTGTTTAACATTGTCCAACCTCGACATATTGAATAAACCCGTCTGGCCCACCCAAAAAAATTATAAGACTGTCAAGTACGCACAAAGTCTTGTCAATAATACAACAATGGGTGGAAGAAAAATGTCACACTTACCAGTCAGATGATTGGAAAAACTGTCTATGGTACTAACACTCTAACCACTAGCTACTCCTCTTATCCTAACTACACACACAAGTTATATATAACTGCGACACTTGTGTTAAACAGGCAATTAAAGATCTGTAGCTACACACTATATTTATAAATCTACCACGACTATCCGTGGTCAACAGGCACCAAAATAATAATAACGTGTAACAGATCCCACTGTTTGCCTTGGCCGTGATCTAACTTAGAACATTCTCACACTCATCCACATCATCATGACCATACTCAGTAAATGACATCATACAGCAGGTGACATATTTATTAAGTCATACTCATATCATAGAATGAGTAGAGAAATTACAAACACAATATAATACATATCTTAACTAAACATTATACTAAAACGGGAATTGTAAGCATTAGCTATTGATGGAATTCCCAACTAACTAAAAACCCAGTTCTATTGCCTTGCAATTGCATCAAACACACATCGCCTTAACTGCGTCTTCAACACACCTTATCAAATACTCTTCCTCACTGAAATCCCCTCAGGCGGGCGATCTCGACATACTCGTTCACAATGTGTCCTTGCTTACAAACACACTTTCACATTATCTATTAATGCAAAACTCACACACCTATTTGAGCGATCCTGTTCTATCACTAAACATTCGTCCAACCGTCAATCAATCGCTCCTCTATCTAAGTCGGTGAGTTAAACATACTATCCACATTCAGTCTCTCTCTCTCCATCTCTCCTCCTCTCTCTTCCAGCCTCTCTCGAGCTTAACTTTGTCTCGAGTTATATATCCTCAAGCAAGACCAGAGCTTGACCAATCGATCTCAGGTATGGTCATCTTCAATTCCAATTGGAACGAAACACTTTGCACACCTGTCACTCATTCTCTCGCAGCAAGCCCCGTTGCCAATTTCGTCTGTCAATCAATCTCCCCCTACCAAAATCGGAAGGCCAGTGGTCAGTTTCTACCTGTCCACATTCCTTAACCCAACTCTGTTCTCCTTTGCTGAGACAGTGAGTGACCTTGACATGCATTCATGTAGCTTTAAGCTTTAACATGTTCAGGCATCCTAAACTCCCCTTGCTCCGGCGGGAACTGTTACACATGTCGCTATGTAAGATTCGTAGTCAAATAGACTTTCCATTTATTTTCATGTTGGTATATAGTGATAACAGTCCATCGTTGTCGATGACGACCCCTGACATTATCATTGTTGTATGTATTATATTTTGTTTTGTTTCTGCACTGTCTGACATGTTTCTGTGCTGTGTTTGCTGGACCTCATGTGGTCTAACAGTCCAATGCGGACACGAGATATTCTACTGTATGGTTTGCAAACTAGGTCTTCTGCTGCCGATGAGGGTGGTTTTGCTGCTCTTTCTTTCCGAGTCAGGCTTTTTTTTGCGCCGTCTGCAAACGGGGATTGTCTCCTTCAACAACGGCCATGTTCACTGTATTTCTCCAGACCGATCTATTTTTCGTCATGCTATCCCAGTCGTCTTCATCTATACGACAACATCTCAGAGTTTCCTTTAGGCTGTTCTTAAATCTCTTTTTTTTTGACGACTTCCATTTGTCCAGCTTTCCCTGAGCTCACCGCACAGAAGTCTGTTTGACTGTGCCAGGCCTGTGCACAAGTTGCCCAGCCCATCTCAGATGTGCCGCCTACAGCGATGCATGGATGCGTTGCATGTCTGCACTCTTCAAGATTTTAGTGGCTAGAATAGGATACTAGTGTGTTTACATATTTACGTGTAATTGTGATTATCAAAACATAACGTCAGCTTTTTTGCCTTCCTTGTAATGACTAAGTACAGGTGAGAAAACAATTGCGTGTGAAAATTGTTAACTACCTTGACAGTATCTTTACCAGAGAAGCAAAGTTCCACAACATATTATCAAGGCAAACTCTGCTTTTTGAAGAATGCAAGCAAATGTTTGGGATAGGCAGCGAATCAGTGTTGTCTCCAAGATTATGGCTTTCACACTGTGGTGCTAACTACCTTTACCTACGCTAACGAAACAATGTCCATCTAAAGCAGATGTCTGGACACTCAACCAATTCTACGTGATCTGTCTCCACTGGCTGCTCAGGATTGGTTGATAATATATTGTATCGCACAGAGCACAAGTCAGATGGACTGGGCATGTAATTTTCTTGCCCGATGAGAATCTTCCTAAGCAGCTGTTGTATGATGAACTCAAGACAGGCAAGCCATCTACGGGGAAACAGAAAAAAACGTCACCAAAAACTGTTTAAAACGGTCTCTGAACAGTTTTCTCATTGATGTCATTTCTTAGTAGCTGACTGCTCTGAACCGCTCAGTCTGATGCTCTGCCCTCACAAATGATGCTCACGTCGACGAGGAGAGCGCCATATAATAGACGCAGAAAAAGCAATCTGCACGAAAGTAGTACATAATACATAATACGCCTTTGTGTGGAAGAGTCTGCCGCTCTCGGATCGAGCTGGACTGTCACATGCGTTTACAATTGAATACTCGTGTCTGACGATGTCGCATCTTCGCTTGCGATGGACATATAGTATTACATTTTGTGTTGAGCAAAGCAATCAAGCTTTTCAAGTAAACATTGAAGTATGACAAGGTCTCAGACTGGATGACACGCCAGAACACAGATTACAGCACAGGAGACATAATGGAGTCATTACTTTCAACACTGGGAGACATAGGATACATATGAGATTGTAGTAATTGCACATTCACACCAACACATGCAAGAGATAACAAGTAACACTAAATTTTGACATTAATTTGACAGAAGTCACGATATTAAATGTCTATATCCTACACCAATCAACATAAAGAACAACGAACTAACAAAGATGTGCATATTTACGCACTTGTAAGGCGAATTTACGCTAGATGGAGTAAAAGGCAAAGGCATCACACGAAAAATAACCAAAGCCAGAATAGAATTTGTTAGACTTTACTGGCGAACAAGGTAGGGAAAACGTTTCTACTCAACTAGGGATGACAGATAGTCATTGTCATTTTGGGAAGACAGACTGTTCATGCATTCAACTATGCAAGACAGACTGCCGTTTTCAACTAGGGATGACAAATAGTCATTGTCAATTTGGGAAGGTAGACTGCTCATGTCAACTAGTGAAGACAGCCTGGCTTTGTCAACTACTGAAGACAGCCTGTCATTCTCAACTAGGGATGACAACTTGTCCTTGTCAATTAGGGAAGACAGATTGTCCTTGTCTCAAGGGAAGACAAATGTCCTTCTCAACTAAGGAAGTCAAACTGTCAACTGTGGAAGACAGACTGCCCTTGTCAACTGTGGAAGACAGACTGTCCTGGTCAGCTGTGGAAGACAGACTGCCCTTGTCAACTAGAGACGAAGAATGCCCTTGTTCACAAGAAAAGTCATACTCTTTGTTAACCAGGAAAGAGACTGCCCTTATCACCCAGGGAAGTTATAGTGTCCTTTGTCAACTATGGAAGACAGACTGCTATTGTTAATTATAGAAGACAGGCTATTCTTGTCAACTAAAGAAGACATACATTTTTGGTAACTAAGGAAGACAGACTGTCCTTGTCAACTGATGAAGATAGACTGCTGTTGTTAACTAGGGAAGACATATTGTCCTTGTCAACTAAGGAATACAGACTTTTGACAGCTCTTGTCAACTAGAGATTGCAGAGTGGCTTTGTCAGAAAGGAAATGTAACAGTCCTACTTAAGATATACTGGTGACGTCGACCATTTATTCTCCTGCAGCAGTCCACCTTTGCAACTTTCCTGCTTTCTATACCGGGTCGAAAGCTACCTTTTATTTTCCAGCTTTACACATCTCTAACTTTGAATTCTGGTTACGTGTAACACTTGCTCTTCTTGAACCAGTCTACACAACCCTTCTCCGTTCTGCTTCGCTGTACGGGGACTATTGGTTGCTAGATTCTTACTTCTCTTCTTCTACACTAACTCTTATTATACGGCCATGACTCATAAGATGACAACTAAAACACTCCAGATAACAAAATACAAAGACTCTCATTGGTTATATGACAAGCAATAATAATGAATGCTTAGCTATTATTTATAGTTTTACGTGTTTAACGCCCAAAGTGACTAAATATGTTACAAACCTCCTAAAGCCAACAAATACATGTAAGTAAACGCTTTTCTTTTCTCTAGACCAATAACTTCTGTTACCGCAATTACGACTTACTCAGAGGAGGAACTGCAAAGCTTACTATCTGCATTTTCGGATGCCTGCTGTGAGTTTGGGTTAACAATCAGCAAAACGAAAACACAAGTTTTGGTCCAGGGTGCAAACAAACCACCAGTAATCTCAATAGATGATGAGGTTCTCGATGTAGTAGACGACTTGACGTACCTGGGATCCACAGTCAATAATAAACTATCCCTGGACCAAGAGATCAATATCAGGATTGGAAAGGCAGCAACAACAATGAGCAGATTAACAAAAAGGGTCTGGGAGAACAAGAAACTCACTGTTAAAACAAAAACACTTGTTTACCAGGACTGTGTCCTCAGAACTCTTCTTTACTGCAGTGAGACATGGTCTACCTACACCAGGAGAGATGGCTAAACAGCTATCACATGAGGGGCCTGCGCAGAATCCTGGGCGTTGGGTGGCAAGACAAGAACACCAACATAGAGGTGTTGGAGAGAACAGGCACTTTTTTCCATGCTTAGTAATCGAAGGCTCCACTGGCTGGGACACATTCGGATGATGGATGATGGATGATGGATGATGGCAGAATACCAACATATCTTCTCTATGGGGAATTACAGTTTGGGAAAAGGTCTCGGATCCGGCCACTACTTAGGTACAAGGATGTATGCAAGCGGGGTATGAATGACGCAGGAATCGATTTGGAATCATGGGAACAGGGCGCCATGGATCGTGTTACATTGAGGGGCAGGATTAAGCATGGAATACAGACAAAGGAGATACTGATTGCTGATAGGCTAAAGACTCAGAGTTTGAGAAGACACGCCACACCATGCGATGCTGCAAACGGTCCTGACTTTCCTTGCACACCCTGTGGCTGAAGCTCCTCTGCCCGGATTGGTCTTACAAGTCAAATTCGTTACCGCCATGGACTGTAGTTGCACAACTTTTAAAAGCACAATTATTATCGTCTGACAAGACGGAAAGAGCTAATGATCTGCATTTTGAATGTCTGGCTATTATTTATGGTTTAAATGGTTTAACTTCTTAAGTGACTAAATCTGTCACAAAAAGACAGATTGTCCAGGTCAACTAATGGAAGACAGAATGTCCGGGTCAGCTAGGGAAGACAGAATGTCCGGGTCAACTAGGGAAGACAGAATATCCATGTCAGCTAGGGAAGACAGAATGTCTGAGTCAGCTAGGGATGACAGAATGTCCGGGTCAACTAGGGAAGACAGAATGTCCGGGTCAGCTAGGGAAGACAGAATGTCCGCGTCAGCTAGGGAAGACAGAATGTCCGGGTCAGCTAGGGAAGACAGAATGTCCGGGTCAGCTAGGGAAGACAGAATGTCCGGGTCAGCTAGGGAAGACATAATGTCCGGGTCAACTAGGGAAGACAGATTGTCCAGTTCAGCTAGATAAGACAGAATGTCCGAGTCAGCTAGGAAAGACAGAATGTCCGGGTCAGCTAGAGAAGACAAATTGTCCGTGTTAACAAGAAAAGACATACTTGCTTTGTCAACCACAAAGGTTCATAACTGACGGGTTGCGACTGTGTCAGCGGCTCTAATTGACCAACCCCTTTCAGCCACCATGTAAACAGACTGGGACCGTGCAGCCTAGCTAACCGAATTGGTAACTAGAGAAAGCAAATCGAGTTCCCAAAATATCTCGATTAAACCGGATGTGTTGCACCGAAAGGCGCCGATATCGCAGCGTCGTTGTCAACTATAACACGACTTTACAACGTCCTGTTCAGGGTAAACGTAGAAAAAGAAGAATACGTGTAAGATGATATCGTTACTTTTCTATCAATCGTTTTTTGTCTGCATCCAAAACAACCATCGCAGGTTGTCAGACAAAACACTTTACTATGTAACGAGCAACGGATGTTAACGCGATGTTAACGTAAAAAACAAAAACAGAAAGAAGTAAAATTCCGAAGCTGTGGAACAAAATGAAAGATGTTTAGACAATTTTTTTTTTTTAAAACCAGATATTTTTTTTTTTTGCGTTCGCCTTATTTATCTATTCCCCAAGGCGTGTGTGCGTTACACTGTGGTTTTTATTTTGCGCCTGTCGGCCCAGTGCATCCGACTTCAGCATGCATTTTATGTAAGGGTCTGCTTCCTCCTGCATTTTCTAAGGGTTTGCTTCCCCGGGGTAACGGCCGGTGCTGTGATGGGGATCGAACCCAGCACCTTCTGGTTGTGAGCCGTGCCACTTAACCACTAGGCCACGCCGTTCCCTAACCAGATAATATAAAACAAAACAAAAATTAATAGCAGTAAATACAACTCAATAGAGTTCTGATTAAAAAAGCCGCATCCCCTCGCCCCTCCCCCCCCCCTCCCCCCAAAAAACAAAAACACATTTGAAAATCTTAGGGAAAGATGTAGGGAGCCACGATTAATTGAATGGACGTGTTTTGTTTGTTTCAATTGGGAAGCCAGACGATAGTGTCACGTGGTTTGTGGGTGGTGTATCAATCAGGGATGTGATTGCTTAAGCAGAGATATTAGGATGGAGAAAGTGGGGGGGGGGGGGGGGAGCTTCACTTGAATGAGCTGGTACGCGCGTGCACACTCATGCAGAGAAGCACATGTATGTACGAATCCAAAAGTGTAACAGGATCAATACAAACAATAGAAACACACACACCCACTGACATCCACCAATACACACATGCACACTGACATCAACCAATACACACACATACTGACATACACCTACACACATACACACTAACATCCACCAACACACACACACACTGACATCCACCAACACACATGCACACTGACATCCACGAACACACACATACACACACTGACATCACCAACATACATACACACACTGACATCCATCCACACACACACAGTGACATAACCAACACACACACACACACAGTGACATCCACTAACACACACACACACTGACATCTACTAACACATACACACAAACTGACATCATCCAACACACACACACTGACATCCACCAACACACACACACTGACATCCACCAACACACACATAATGACATCCAAAAACACAGACACAGATACACTGACATCCACCAACACACACATACACACACACACTGACATCCACAAACCCAAACACACACACAGACATCCACCAATACACACAACAACTGACATCCATCAACACGTACATACACACTGACATCAACCAACACACATACACAAACACTGACATCCACCAATACACAAATACACACTGACATCCACCAACATACAGATACACACTGACATCAACCAAATCACATACACACTGACATCAACCAACACACACATACACACTGACATCAACCAACACACACATGCACACTGACATCAACCGACACACACATACACACTGACATCCACCAACACACATATACACTGACATCAACCAACACAGACATACATACTGAAATCCACCATCACACATACACACTGATATCCACCAACATACATACACACTGACATCCACCAACACACATACACACTGACATCCACCAACACACATATACACACTGACATACAATGACACACATACACACTGACATCCACCAACACACACATAAACACTGACAATAGATGACACACATACACAATGACATCCACCAATACACACATACATTGACATCCAATGACACACATACACACTGACATCTACAAACACACACGTACTCACTGACATCCACCAACACACACACACACACACACACTGACATCTATCAACACACATACACACTGACATCCACAAACACACATACACACTGACATCCACCAACAAACACACACACTGACATCCAATGACATACATACAGACTAACATCCACCAATACACATACACACTGACATCCACCAACACACATACACACTGACATCCACCAACACACATACACACTGACATACACCAACACACATATACACACTGACATCCACCAACACACATACACACTGACAAACACACACATACACACTGTCATCCATCCACACACGCACGCAGTGACATCCATCCACACACATACAGACTAACATCCACCAACACACACACACACATACTGACATCCACCACCACACACACACACACTGACATCCACCAACAATGACATACTGACATTCACCAACACACACACACTGACATGCACCAACACACACACAGACACTGTCATTCTTTGATACACACATACACACTGACATCCACTTGAAAACACACACTGACATACATCCACACACACACACTGACATCCAAAAACACACACACTGAAATCCAACATCACACACACACTGAGATCCATTCCGACACACACACACTGACATCCACCAACACACACACACTGACATCCATCCACACACACACACAATGACATCCATCCTCACACACACACACACACTGACATCCACTAAAACACACACACTGGCAAGCACCAACAAACACACTGATATCCATCCACAAACACACACACACTGACATCCACCAACACACACACACACACTGACATCCACAAACACACATACACACTGACATCCACCAACACACACATTCACACTGACATCCAACAACATACATACACACTGACATCCACCAACGCACACATACACACATACATCAACCAACACACATACACAATGACATCCACCAACACACACACACACACACACTGACATCCAATGACACACATACACACTGACATCCACTAACACACACATACACACTGACATCCACCAACACACATACACACTGACATCCACCAACACACACACACACACTACCATCCCCAGACACACACATACACACTGACATCCACCAACACACATTCACACTGATATACACAAACATAAAAACACATTGACATCCACCAACAGACACATACACTGACATCCACCAACAGACACATACACACTGACATCCACTAACACACACATACACATTGACATCCACCAACACACACACACACACACACTGACATCCAATGACACACATACACACTGACATCCACTAACACACACATACACACTGACATCCACCAACACACATACACACTGACATCCACCAACACACACACACACTACCATCCCCAGACACACACATACACACTGACATCCACCAACACACATTCACACTGATATACACAAACATAAAAACACACTGACATCCACAAACAGATACATACACACTGACATCCACCAACACACATACATACTGACATCCACAAACACACATACACACTGACATACATCTACACATGCACACACTGGCTTCCATCCACACACATAGACTACATCCACCAACACACACACATACTGACATCCACCAACACACACACAGACACTGACATCCACAAACACACATGCACACTGACATTCACCAACACACACACACTTAATTCCACCAACACACACACACACACTGACATCCACAAACACACATACACACTGAAATCCACAAACACACGCACCCACTGACATCAACAAAGACACACACACACACACTGACATCCACCAACAGAGAAACACTGACATCCACAAACACACACACTGACATCCACAAACACACACAGCCACTGTCATCTATACACACAGACATACACACTAAAATCCACCAACACTAACACACTGTCATCCATCCACACACACAACCACACTGACATTCATCCACATTGACATCCACAAACACACACAATGACATCCAACCCCACATACCATGACATCCTTTAAGACACACACACACATACTAACGTCCACCAACACACACACACTGACATCCATCCACAGTAACACACTGACATCCATCCACACAACACACTGACATCCACTAACACACCGACACACACACACTGATATCACCCAAAAAACATACACACTGACATCTACTAACACACACATTTACAATGACATCCAACAACACACATACACACTGGCATCCACCAACACACACATACACCCTGACATCAACCAGCACAGATACACACTGACATCCACCAACACAAACACACACACACACTGACATCCACCAACACACATACACTGACATCCACCAACCCACAAACACACACTGACATTTATAAACACACATACACACTGAAATCCACCAACACACACACAAATTGACATCCACCAACACACATACACTGACATCCACCAACACAAATACACACTGAGATCAACCAACACATATACACACACTGACATCAACAAACACACACACACACACTCACATCCACCAACACACATACACACACTGACATCCACTAACACACATAAACACTGACATTCACCAACACACACACACATACACTGACATCCACTAACACACATACACACTCACATTTACCAACACACATACACAATGACATCCACAAAAACACACATACACACAGAAATCCATCAACACACATACACACTGCCATCCACCAATTCACACATAGACACTGACATCCACCAACACACACACATACTGACATCCACCAATACCTTTACACACTGAAATCCACCAACACACACACACACTGACATCCAGAAACACACACACACACATACACTGACATCCACCAACACACATGTACACTGACATCCACGAACACACACACTGACATCCACAAACACACACACATACACTGACATCCCCCAACACACACATTGACATCCATCAACACACATACACACTGCCATCCACCAACACACACTGACATCGAGCAACACACACACTGATATCCACCAACACACACACACACTGACATCCACCAACACACACACACTGGCGTCCACAAACACACACACACTGATATCCACCAATACACACACCCACTGACATCCACCAACACACACACACACACACACTAACATCCACCAACACACATATACACACACACTGACATAAACCAACACACACATACAAACTGAAATCCTTTAACACACACATACACAATGACATCAATAAAAACACACATAAAAACTGAGATTCAAAAACACACACATATACACACTGTCGTGAACCAACGCACACATACACACTGAAATCCACCAACACACACATACACACTGACATCCACAAACACACACCTACACACTGCCATTCACGAACACACACACGCACTGACATCCACCAACACATACACACTGACATCCACAAACACACACATACACACTGTCATCAACCAACTCACACATACACACTGAAATTCACCAATACACACATACACACTGACATCAACCAACACACACGTACACACTTACATCCTCCAACACACACACACAAACACTGACATCCAGTATCATACATACATACTGAGATCCACTAACACACACATACACACTGACATCCATCTACACACATACACACTCACATCCATCTACACACATACACACTGACATCCACAAATACACATACACACTGACATCCACCAACACACACATACACACTGACATCCAACTTCACACACACACACACACTGACATCCACTAACACACAATCACACTGACATCCGCGAACACACGCAAACACTTTCATCCACCAACACACACACACACACACTGACATCCACCAACACACACACACTGACATCCACAAACACACACACTGGCATCCACCAACACACACACATACACACACTGATACCACGAACGCACATACAGACACTGTCATCAATCCACACACACAAACACACACACTAACATCTATCAACACACACACATTGATATCCATCCACACACACACACACATTGAAAACCAAAAACACACACACTGACATCAACAACCACACACACACACACACACACACACTGACATCCATTCAGACACACACACTGACATCCACCAACACACACACAATGACATCCATCCACACACACACACACACTCACATCCATTCACACACACTGCCATTCACCAATACACACACTGACATCTATCAACACACAGACACACACATTGACATCCACCAAAACACACACACATACTGACATCCATCCACACACACACACACACACTGACATCCACCAGCACACATGTACACTGATATCCATGAACACACACAAACTGAAATCCACCAACACACACACACTGACATCCCCCAACACTCACACACTGACATCCACCAGCACATACACACACTGACATACAAGATTACACTGCCATAAACAAAACGGACATCCATGCACACACACACACACACACTGAAACCTACAAACACACACAGATACACACACTGACATCCACCAACACACATTCACACACTGACATCTATTCACACACACACACACACTGATATCAACAAACACACACATACATACCCTGACAACCACCAACAAATACATACACACACTGACATCCACCAACACACACACACGGACATCTACAAACACACACACACACACTGACATCCACCAACACACACACACACACACACTGATATCCACGAACACACACACACACTGCCATCCACAAACACACACACTGACATCCACAAACACACACACTGACATCCACAAACACACACACTGACATCCACAAAGACACACACACACACTGACATAAACCAACACACGCATACTGACATTCACCAACACACACACACACTGATATCCACCAATACACACACCCACTGACATCCACCAACACACACACACACACACTGACATCCACAAACACACATACAAACACACTGACATAAACCAACACACACATACAAACGGAAATCCTTTACCACACAAATACACACTGACATCAACAAACACACACCTAAAAACTGACATCCATAAACACACATACACACTATCATGAACCAACGCAAACATACACACTGAAATCCACCAACACACACATACACACTGACATCAACTAACACACACATACACATTGACATCCACCAACACCCACATACACACTGCCATTCACGAACACACACACACACTGACATCCACCAACACACACACACACACTAACATCCACCAACACACACGTGCACACTGACATCCACCAACACACAAATACACACTTTCATCCTCCAACACACACACACACACACACTGACATCCAACAACACACACACACTGACATCCACAAACACATACACTCACATCCACCAGCACATACACACACTGACATACACAATTACACTCCATACACACAATGACGTTTATCCACACACACAAACACACTGACATCCACCAAAACACACACACATACACAAGCTGACATCCACCAACACACATACACACACTGACATCCATCCACACACACACACACACACACACTGATATCAATAAACACACACACACTGATATCGACCAACAAACATATACACACACTGACATCCACCAACATACACACACTGACATCCACAAACACACACACATACACACTGTCATCAACCAACACACACATACACACTGACATCCAAATTCACACACACACACACACTGACATCCACTAACACACAATCACACTGACATCCGCGAACACACGCAAACACTTTCATCCACCAACACACACACACACACTGACATCCACCAACACACACACACTGACATCCACAAACACACACACTGACATCCACCAACACACACACATACACACACTGATACCACGAACGCACATACAGACACTGTCATCAATCCACACACACACACACACACACTAACATCTATCAACACACACACATTAATATCCATCCACACACACACACACACTGACATCCATCCACACACACACACACACATTGAAAACCAAAAACACACACACTGACATCAACAACCACACACACACACACACACACACACACTGACATCCATTCAGACATACACACTGACATCCACCAACACACACACAATGACATCCATCCACACACACACACACACACTCACATCCATTCACACACACTGCCATTCACCAATACACACACTGACATCTATCAACACACAGACACACACATTGACATCCACCAAAACACACACACACACTGGCATCCACCAACACACACACATACTGACATCCATCCACACACACACACACACACACACTGACATCCACCAGCACACATGTACACTGATATCCATGAACACACACAAACTGACATCCACCAACACACACACACTGACATCCCCCAACACTCACACACTGACATCCACCAGCACATACACACACTGACATACAAGATTACACTGCCATAAACAAAACGGACATCCATGCACACACACACACACTGAAACCCACAAACACACACAGATACACACACTGACATCCACCAACACACATTCACACACTGACATCTATTCACACACACACACACACACTGATATCAACAAACACACACATACATACCCTGACAACCACCAACAAATACATACACACACTGACATCCACCAACACACACACACGGACATCTACAAACACACACACACACACACACACTGACATCCACCAACACACACACACACACACACACTGACATCCACGAACACACACACACACTGCCATCCACAAACACACACACTGACATCCACAAACACACACACTGACATCCACAAAGACACACACACACACACTGATATCAACCAACACACGCATACTGACATTCACCAACACACACACACACACTGATATCCACCAATACACACCAACTGACATCCACCAACACACACACACACACACTGACATCCACAAACACACATACAAACACACTGACATAAACCAACACACACATACAAACGGAAATCCTTTACCACACAAATACACACTGACATCAACAAACACACACCTAAAAACTAACATCCATAAACACACATACACACTATCAGGAACCAACGCACACATACACACTGAAATCCACCAACACACACATACACACTGACATCAACTAACACACACATACACATTGACATCCACCAACACCCACATACACACTGCCATTCACGAACACACACACACACTGACATCCACCAACACACACACACACTGACATCCACCAACACACACGTGCACACTGACATCCACCAACACACACATACACACTTTCATCCTCCAACACACACACGCACACACACTGACATCCAACAACACACACACACTCACATCCACAAACACACACACTCACATCCACCAGCACATACACACACTGACATTCACAATTACACTCCATACACACAATGACGTTTATCCACACACACAAACACACTGACATCCACCAAAACACACACACATACACAAGCTGACATCCACTAACACACATACACACACTGACATCCATCCACACACACACACACACACACACACACACTGATATCAACAAACACACACACACTGATATCGACCAACAAACATATACACACACTGACATCCACCAACATACACACACTGACATCCACAAACACACACACATACACACTGTCATCAACCAGCGCACACATACACACTGAAATTCACCAATACACACATACACACTGAAATTCACCAATACACACATACACACTGACATCAACCAATACACACTTACACACTGACATTCACCAACACACACATATACACTTACATCCTCCAACACACACACACACACTGACATCCACCATCACACATACACACTCACATCCATCTACACACATACACACTGACATCCACAAATACACATACACACTGACATCCACAAACACACACATACACACTGACATCCACCTTCACACACACTCACACACACACACTGACATCCACCAACAAACAAGCACACTGACATCCACGAACACACACACATACACACACTGATACCACGAACACACACACAGACACTGTCATCCATCCACAGACACACACACTAACATCCATCAACACACACACACACATTGATATCCATCCACACACATACACACACACTGACATCCATCCACACACACACACATTGACATCCACCAACCCACACACTGACATCAACAGCCACAAACACACACACACACACACTGACATCCATTCAGACATACACACTGACATCCACCAACACACACACTGACATCCATCCACACACACACACACACTCACATCCATCACCACACACTGACATTCACCAACACACACACTGACATCTATCCACACACAGACACACACATTGACATCCACCAAAACACAACACACACTGGCATCCACCAACACACACACACACTGACATCCACAAACACACATGTACACTGATATCAATGAACACACACACACTGAGATCCACCAACACACACACACTGACATCCCCCAATACTCACACACTGACATCCACCAGCACATACACACACTGCAATAAAGACACGGCCATCCATACACACACACACACATTGACATCCACCAACACACACACACATACACACACTGACATCCACCAACACACATTCACAAACTGACATCCATCCACACACACACACACACACTGATATCAACAAACACACACATACATACACTGACAACCACAAACAAATACATACACACACTGACATCCACCAACACACACTGACATCCACAAACACACACACACACACTGACATCCACAAACACACACAGACCTCCACAAACACACACACTGACATCCACCAACACACACACACACACACTGACATCAACCAACACACACACACACTGACATCCACCAACACACACATACACTGATATCCACCAATACACACACCCACTGACATCCACCAACACGCACACACACACTGACATCCACAAACACACATATACACACGCACACACTGACATAAACCAACACACACATACAAACGCAAATCCTTTAACACAGACATACACACTGACAGCAACAAACACAAACATAAAAACTGACATCCACAAAAACATACATACACACTGTCCTGAACCAACGCACACATACACACTGAAATCCACCAACAAAAACATACACACTGACATCAACTAACACACACATACACATTGACATCCGCCAACACACACATACACACTGCCATTCACGAACACACACACACACACACTGATATCCACCAACACACATACACACTGACATCCACCAACACACACACTGACATCCACCAACACACACAGACAAACACACTGACATCAACCAACACACACACACACTGACATCCACAAACACACATATACACTGATATCCACCAATACACACACCCAATGACATCCACCAACAAGCACACACACACTGACATCCACAAACACACATATACACACACACACACTGACATAAACCAACACACACATACAAACGCAAATCCTTTAACACACACATACACACTGACATCAACAAACACAAACATAAAAACTGACATCCACAAAAACATACATACACACTGTCCTGAACCAACGCACATATACACACTGAAATTCACCAACGCACACTTACACACTGAAATTCACCAATACACACATACACACTGACATCACCCAACACACACGTACACACTGACATCCACCAACATACACACTGACATCTATCCACACACAGACACACACACTGACATCTACCAAAACACACACACTGGCATTCACAATCACACACATAGTGACATCCATCCACACACACACACACACACACACACACACTGACATCCACCAACACACATGTACACTGATATCCACGAACACACACACACTGACATCCACCAACACACACACACACACACACACTGACATCCCTTAACTCTCACATACTAACATCCACCAGCACATACACACACTGACATACACGATTACTCTGCCATAAACACACGGACAACCATACACACACACACACACTGACATCCACCAACACACACACATACACACACTGACATCAACCAAAACACATTCCAACACTGACATCCATCCACACAAACACACACTGATATCAACAAACACACACATACATACACTGACATCAACAAACAAATACATCCACACACTGACATCCACCAACACATACACTGACATCCACAAACACACAAACACACACTGACCTCCACCAACACACACACACATACTGACATCCACTAACACATACACACTGACATCCATCAACACACACACACACTGACATCCACAAATACATACACCCACTGACATCCACCAACACACACACACACACACTGATATCAACCAACACACATACACACACACTGATATCAACCAACACACACATACACACTGATATCACCCAACACACACATATAAACGGAAATAATTCCACACACACATACACACTGACATTAAAAAACACAACATACACACTGACATCCACACACACACATACACACTGACATCAAACAACACACACATACACAATGACATCCACCAACACACACATACACACTGCCATTCCCGAACACACACACACACACACACACACTAACATCCATCAACACACACACACATTGACATCCATCAACACACACACACACTGACATCCATCCACACACACACACACACATTGACATCCACCAACACACACACTGACATCAACAACCACACACACACACCTCCATTGAGACACACACACTGATATCCACGAACACACACACTGACATCCATCCACACACACACTGACATTCACCAACACACACACTGACATCTATCCAAACACAGACACACACACACTGACATCCACAAAAACACACACACTGGCATCCATCAACACACACACACACACACACTGACATCTACAAAAACACATGTACACTGATATCCACGAACACACACACACTGACATCCAACAACACACACACACACACACTGACATCCTCTAACACTCACACACTGACATCCACCAGCACATACACACACTGACATACACGATTACACTGCCATAAACACACGGTCAACCATACAAACACACACACACTGACATCCACCAACACACACACATACACACACTGATATCAACAAACACACACATACATATACTGACATCCACGAACAAATACATACACACACTGACATCCTCCAACACACACACTGACATCCACAAACACACTGACATCCATCAACACACACACACACACACTGACATCAACTAACACACACACACTGACATCCACAAACACACACACACACTGACATCCACCAATACATACAACCACTGACATCCACCAACACACACACACAAACTGATATCAACCAACACACATACACACACATAAACACTGACATCAACCAACACACACATATAAACTGAAATCCTTCCACACACACATACACACTGACATTAACAAACACACACATACACACTGAAATCCACCAACACATACATACACTGACATCAAACAACATACACACACACACTGACATCAACAAACACACATGCACACTGACATCCACCAACACACACATACACACTGTCATTCTCGATCAGACACACACATTGACATCCACTAACACACATACACACTGACATCCACCAACACACAGACATACACTGACATCCACAACACACATACACACTGCCATCCACCAACACACATACACACTGCCATCCACGAACACACACTTAAACACTAACGTACGCCAACACACGTACACTGACATCCACCAACACAAACACACACTGACATCTACCGACACACACACACTGACATTCACCAACACACATACACACTGACATCCACCAACACAATCATACACACTGACATCCACCAACACACATACACACTGACATCCTCCAACACACACAGACACACACACACTGACATCAACTAACACACATATACTGACATCCACCAACACACACATTCATACTCACATCCACCAACATACATACACACTCACATCCAATTACACACATACACACTGAAATCCACCAATACACATGCATACTGACATCCATAAACAGTCACATACACACTGACATTCATCCACACACATATACACTGACATCCATCCACACACACACACAGAGACTGACATCCACCAACACACACACACTGACATCCTGCAACACATACACACTGATATCCACCAACACACACACACACTGACATCCATCAAAAACCCACCCACACACACTGACATCCACCAACACACATGCACATAGCATCAACGAACACACGCACACACTGACATCCACCAACACACACACACACTGACATCCACAAACACACACACACTGACATCCACAAACACACACACTGACATCCATCAACACAAACACACACACTGATATCCACCAACACACATATACACTGTCTTCCATCCACACACACAAACACTAACATCCATCAACACACACACAGATTGACATCCATCCACACACACACACTGACATCCACCCACACACACAAAAACACTGACAATCACCAACACACACACTGACATCAACCACCACACACAAAGACACACACTGACATCCATTCAGACACACACACACTGACATCCAGCAACACACACACTTAAATCCATCCATACACACACATTCACATCCATACACACACATTGACATCATCAGACACACACACTGACATCCACCAACACACACACACACACTGACATCCATCCACACACACAATCACACCAATCCACACACACACTGACATCCATCCACACACGCACACTCACATCCACCCACACAAACACTATCATTCATCCACACACACATACTGACATTCACCAACACACACACTGACATCCACCAACACAAAGACACACACTGACATCCACCAATACATACACCCTTTAACATCCTCCAACACACACACACACTGACATCCACAAACACACATACACACACACTGATGTCAACCAACACACAAATATACACTGCCATCAACCAACACACACATATAAACTGAAATCCTCCCACACACACACATAAACACTGACATTAACAAACACACACATATACACTGACATCCACACACACACACTATCATCAACCAACACACACATACACACTAAAATCCACCAACACACACATACACACTGACATCAAACAACACAAACACACACACTGACATCCACCAACACACACATACACACTGACATCCACGAACACACACACACAAACTGACATCAACCAACACACACATACACACTGACATCCACCAACACACACATACACATTGTCATTCTAGATCACACACACACACTGACATCCACAAACACACATACACACTGACATCCACAAACACACACACACATAAACTGACATTCACATACGCACATACACACTGATATCCACCAACACACATACACACTGCCTTCCACCAACACACACACAAACACTAACGTCCACCAACACACATACACTGACATTCACCAACACACAAACACACACTGACATCAACCAACACACACACATTGACATCCACCAACACACATACACACTGACATCCACCAACACACACACACTGACATCCACAAACACACATATCCACTGACATCCACCAACACAATCATACACACTGACATCCACCAACACACATACACACTGACATCCTCCAACACACTCAGACACACACACACACACACTGACATCAACCAACACACATACACACTGACATCCACGAACACACACATTCCACTGACGTCCACCAACACACATACACACTCACATCCACCTACACACACATACACACTGACATCCACCAATACACATGCATACTGACATCCACAAACACACACATACACACTGACATCTATTCACACACACAGACACTGACCTCCATCCACACACATACACAGACTGACATCCACCAACACACACACACACACTGACATTCATCAAAAATGCACCCACACATACTGACATCCACAAACACACACACAGACACTGTCATTCATCCACACACACACACAAATACTAACATATATCAACACACACACACACTGACATCCACCAACACCCACACACTGACATCCATCCATACACACACACTGACATCCATCCACACACATTGACATCCACCAACACACACACTGACATCCACCAACACACACACACTGACATCCATCCACACACACACACTCACACCCCTCGACACACACACTGACATCCATCCACACACACACACATACACTGACATCTATCCACACACATACACACACACACTGACATCCACCAACACACACACACACTGGCATCGCCCAACACACACACAAATACGGATATGAATCCACACACACACACACTTACATTCACCAAAGGACACACACACTGGCATCAACCAAGAATAACACACACACACTGACATCCATCCACACACACACACACACACTGACATCCAGCAAAACACACACACTGAAATCCAACAACACGCACAGGCACTGAAATTAAGTAACACACACATACACACTGACATCAACCAACACACACACACACTGATATCTACCAACACACATACACAATGACATCCACCAACACACACACACACACTGACATCCACCAACACACACTGACATCCACCAACACACACACCCACTGACATCCACCAACACACATACACACTGACATCCATCAACACACACACACCCACTGACATCCACCAACACACATAGACACTGAGATCCACCAACACATATACACACTGACATTTACCGACACACATACACACTGACATTTACCAACACACATACACACTGACATCCACTAACACACACATACACACTGACATCCATCAACACACATACACTGACATCCACCAACACACACATACACACTGACATCCACCAATACACATACACACTGACATCCACTAACACACACACACACTGACATCCGACAACACACATACACACTGACATCTACCAATACACACACACACTGACATTCACCAACACACACACACACTGACATCCACCAACACACATACACACTGACTTTCACCAATACACACATACACACTGACATCCACCAACACACATACACACTGACATCTACCAATACACACACACACACTGACATTCACCAACACACACACACACTGACATCCACCAACACACACACACAGACATCCACAAACACACATACACACTGACATTTACCAACACATACACAATGACATCCACCAACCCACACATACACACTGACATCCATCAACACACATACACACTGACATCCACCAACACACACACACACACACACACACTGACATCCACCAACACACACACTGATATCCACGAACGCAGGCACAGACTGACATCCCCCAAGACACACACACACTGACATCCACCAACAATCACACACTGACATCCCCGAACACACACACTGACATCCATCAACACACACACACCCTGATATCCACTAACACACACACACACTGACATCTATTTTCACACACACACACCACACACACACTGACATCCACCAACACACACAAACTAACATTCATCCACACACACATACACACACTGACATTCATCAAAAATGCACCCACACATACTGACATCCACAAACACACACACAGACACTGTCATTCATCCACACACACACACAAATACTAACATCTATCAATTCACATCTATCAAAATGTTATCAATTCACACAGCTTTCCCATTTCTAGTGTTGTAACTGCCACTGCGACTTCGTTTGTGGATACGTATTGATCACAGTCCTTAGATGTAACAATAGCAGTAGCAGGTTTCGTTGATCGATAAACATAAATGAACGGTACTGAGTTTAGGTGTTAAGAATGACCCGTATCTGTCGTTAAAATAAATGTCACATTCGGTTTCAATGATCCCGTTATTAGACTTCGGCACATGGCACCGTGCCAAGTTTATTTCACTGGCTGTTGTGAACTGCTTATATTATGTTTATTGCTGCATTTCTCAATCTGTTTTCTCTGTTAACAAGACCAAATAAGTGTACATTCAAATTCCACAACATGTGCACCTAACCACTTGGCTGAAAACTGACACATAACCAAACAATCTAATATAAACATCAAACCAAATACACGCACACCTACCCACACACAACCACACAAATACAAGCACACTTGCCCACACACAACCATATAAACATGACCAGCTACACAAATACAAGCACACCTACCCACACACAACCACACAAACATCAACAGCTACACAAATACAAGCACACATCACGTTCACACACATTCCCAGACGCACGAAAAGTAATACACACATTCTCTTTTTCTGTTCACACACACACACACCCACACACACACACACACAAACACACACACATCCACGCACATATGTGCAGCTCTCTAAATACTCACACAAACGCTTTCTCTCTCTCTCTCTCTCTCTCTCTCTCTCTCTCTCTCACGCACACACATACACTCATACACACACATGCCCACACTCACATAGTTAACACATAACTGTCGCCTTCTCTTTTTCTCTCACACACACACACACATGCCGACCCGCATGTAGTCAACTCTTAACTCTCGCGTACTCGTTCTCTGTCACACACACATGCACACGCACACACACACGCACATACACACACTCATGCCGACCGTCATGTAGTCAACTCATACCTCTCGCAAACTAGTTCTCTGTCACACACACACACATGCCCACACTCACTTAAGTCAACACAAGACTCTCTCCCTCGCCTTCACTGTCTTTTACACATACACACACAAACACACGCACATGCCCACACTTGCGACAGTCACCATAAGACTATCTCTTTCTCTTTATCTCGTTTTCTCTCTCTCTCTCTCTCACATACACACATATACATGCGCACACTAGCGTGAGTAACGCATAATTCTCTAATACACGGGTGTTCAGACTCACTTAAGTCAATACATACTCTCTATTTCTCTCTCTCTCTCTCACATGCACACACCGAGACACACACCGACACATACACACATACACAAACACACACAGATCCACACAGACACACACACATACACACACACGCACATAGTGACGTAACAGGTTCTCTTTAAACGTTTTTTATTACTTGACTGACATTCTGGTCACAGACACCAAATTCACAATTGTGCCACAGCGTTACCTGTTTATCTATACTTGTTCACCAACATAGAAATGATTTTATGCTCAGAAACAACTTCAACTATATCAGGATCCACAACAAAGTTAATAGTTTTATTACACACACACACACACGCAGGGAGAGGAGGCTAATGTCTGCTCAGGAAAAACAAACTGATCTGACATATTAGTCAGGGGCAGGCAAAATATACTGGTCAAAACACCCACCTCGACTTCCCTGCAGATCTTCCTGGAAACGGGCCGTTCTTTTAAGCAGCCTGGTTAAGAAGGTGGGGGATCGTTATTATTACTGTAGTAGTGAGCGACACGCAGATAAAGCCAAGAACACCAAAACCGCCTGGATGACCACAGTACACTTTCTACAGCACGATCAGGGTGTGCGGACATCTACTGCTCACCGCAACTTAACACCCTTTACACACAATAATAAGCTTACTCATTGTGACATTCACAACAACACTGCGCGCGCGCGCACTCACACACACACACACACGCACGCGGACACGCACACACACACACATACACACGCGTGCGCGCGCGCTCTCGTGCATATTGTGACAGATCTAATCCAATATTGAAGACATGTTAATGGTCATTATTCGTGTTAAGGATTCGTAGAGGATATAAACTAATTGTGTCTCTTTATTGTTGTTGAGGGTTCTGGTGGCGTGAATATTTCATTCACAAGACGCTTGCCCGAGAACAAGAAACTGTCTGGACTGCTGAGCCACGGCTACAATAAATTAGCACACCTAAACGTAAAGATACAACATAGTTATTCAAGGAAGTTGACTTTCCAGTCAAAACCTCTGCACACGGGACTGTGCAGGAGGCTCAATAATACGGGAGAGCTAGTACCCAGACGAGTTCTTGAAATTCATCACGTCGCTTACGCGATTGACTAATAGACTACAGATGGTTTTCCGCAGAGTTCGCTCAGATAAGCAGTATATCTTCAGGTTCAAACCCCATCAGAGGGATATTCAAGATTCAGATTTTGCGATTCGATCATTCATTCAGTTAGTAACCAGTAGAGAGATCGCACGCACCACACAGTGGAAACACTGATGGGACCAAGAGATGCATCAGGGCAAGACAAGATGACCAGGTGTCAGTTGCGTGACATCGATAATTGTAGTATACAAGTAAGTTAATTAAACTCAAAGATATTTAAGACTAGAAGTAAAACAAGTCAAGAGAAACAATCTCTACGAATTATATCTCGTAGTAGACAAATACTTTACAGTTATCATGTCGCTTCAGAAGAAATTCTTCTTTAGAAAACTGTTTTAGTTTGTTTTATAGACTTGAATTGAAGTCAGTGAAGATAAACCATTTTCTCCAATTATGTCAGGCAGTAGGCCCATTCCTGCAGTTGTCAGTCAAGGAGGCACTCTGTTTATTTTCGCAAGAACCGCCAGTTACAGAAGGTCTTAAAGGTAGCAGTGATAAAGAAAGCACTGCTCTTAAACACCAGTCGGTAAAAAACAGAAACATAAGAAAGTTCGTTTGGACCAAGAGAACAAAATTATGTGACTAGATTAGACGATACCAACATACGAGACCAACATGCGTGTACTATTCATCAAATATTCGGGTTGTAACATTAAAATAGATTAGGTATATATATATAAATATATATAAGGTAATAACCATCACGCACATACACTAACCAATACAAGCATACACTAACCAACACAAGCATACACTAACCAATACAAACATACATTAACCAACATAAACTTACACTAACCAACACAAACTTACACTAACCAACACAAACATAATATCCAACACGCACAGGCACCAACCAACCCACACACATGCACTAACCAACAGGCACATACACTAACTAACACACACAGGCACTAACCAACACACACAGGCACTAACAAACACGCAGATACACTAACCAACACAAACATACACTAAGCCACACAAACATATACTAGCCAACACAAACATACACTAACCAATACAAACATACACTAACCAACACAAACATACACTAACAAACACACACATACAATAACTAACACGCACACACGCAGGGTCGATTGTACAACTACACACTATCCCCCGTTATTGTTATTAAGACAATGTCCTGTTGGGAGTGAGAATATTGGATGCCAACAGCTAGATGCGTTTTCTTGTCGAAATAAATAACTGTACATTAGTATGCGGCTTCCACATTTCTGATTGTATTGTATAAACAGCATCTTGATCATCCATATTGTCATCGACTTCTGCTTCATCTTCAACGTTGTTAATACAAACCCATTTATTAGAAGGATCATCATGAGTGAGATGGTCAGTATCAACATTCTAGGAACAGTTGTCTCATTTATCGTTGCTACAACAACCACCATCGTCATCATCACATTCACCGTTGTCATCGCTATCAATATCATTAGCATCATAATCACCATTAGCATCATCATCATCACTACCAGCATCATTAACATCAGCATCATCATCAGCATGATGATGATAGCCATCACCATTACCATCACCGTCATTGTTATCATCATGACTATCATCACCAGCATCACCAGCATCATCAGCATCCTCAGCATCACCAGCATCATCAGCATCATAATGATCACTATTGTCACCATCACCATCATCAGTATTGCCATTATCAGCATCATCATAATCAGTAACCTGGCGTTGGATGAAGTCATCACTGAGGAGGAAGTCGACAGGGCAATCAGTTCACTATCTATAGGAAAAGCTCCAGGAGCGGATGCAATACCAGCAGAGGTATATAAAACAGCTGGTCCATCCCTCACTAGAAGGATCACTGAACTCTTCTGCCACATGTGGGCTGAAGGAAAAATTCCGCAGGAGCTAAAGGAAGCCTCAATCGTTCACCTATACAATAGAAAAGGCAACCGTCAGGAATGCGACAATCATCGTGGAATATTGCTGGTCTCCGTAGATGGCAAGATCCTAGCGCGCTTACTGCTAAACAGGCTCAACAAACACCTTAAACAAAGCCACCACCTGACAGAAAGCCAATGTGGATTCAGAGCCGGAAGACGAACAGTGGACATGATTTTTGCCGCTCGCCAAGTACAAGAGAAGTGTCGGGAACAAAATCAGGCCTTGTACACCACATTTATTGATTTGACAAAGGCATTTGATACAGTAAACAGAGGAGGGCTGTGGATGATAATGTTCAAGTTTGGCTGCCCCAACAAGTTCATAACCATGGTGAAACAGCTACTTGAAGGCATGTGTGCTCGTGTACTGGACAGCGGTGCAATCTCTAAAACGTTTCTAGTATCAAACGGAGTAAAACAAGAATGTGTACTCGCACCGACTTTGTTCAGCATGATGTTCGCGGCCACGATGACAGACGCCTTCAGATCACTGGAGCTTGGAATACCCATAAAGTACAGCACCGATGGCAAGTTACTCAATTCCAGAAGAATGAAGGCCAAAACCAAAGTGGCTGGCGATATAATCAGGGAACTTGTATTTGCTGACGACTGCGCTCTAATGAGCAGCTCAGAACTGAACATGCAGGTTGGAATGGACCGGTTCTCTGCAACATGCGACAATTTTGGCCTGACCATAAATGCAAAAAAAAAAAACAGAGGTCATGTACCAACCAGCACCAGGTATGCCGTACACAAATCCAGAGACTACAGTCAGCGGGCATACGCTGAATGTCGTAGACAAATTCACATATCTGGGCAGCACGATGTCGAGATCTGTCAGCCTAGACGATGAGGTGGCAAGCAGAATGGCAAAGGCCAGCACAGCCTTTGGTAGAATGCGCTCGATGGTCTGGGCACGTCGTGGCATCAGCGTCAAGACCAAACTCAAAGTCTACCGTGCAACCATCATTCCAACCCTACTATACGCTTGCGAAAGCTGGACCGTATACTCTGGACATGCAAGGAGGTTAAACCACTTCCACACAGGTTGCCTGAAGCGAATATTCCACATCCGATGGCAAGATCGTATCACTGACATCGAGGTTCTCTCGAGGGCTAACATGCCCAGCATCCATGGACTGCTAGATAAAGCACGACTAGGATGGGCCAGACACCTCGTCCGTATGTCAGACGGCTCCCAAAGAAGCTTCTCTACGGTGAGCTGAGAGAGGAATGGCGCGAGAGAGGGCGTCCAAAGAAACGTTTTAAAGACGATCTGAAGTACTCACTGAAAAGTTGCCAGATAGACATCGACACCTGGGAATGTCTTGCGCAAAACAGATCTGACTGGAGAAGTGCAGATAAATCGGGTGCAGCTACCGGCGGAGACGAACGTGTTGTGAAAGCCCAGAGCAGACGCGAGACGCGGAAATCCCGAGCAGTGGGAACACCATCCCCTTCTACAAACCTCGTGTGCCGGATATGTAGCAGATGTTTTCGTGCTCGCATTGGCCTGTTCAGCCAAATGCGCACCCACACCCAACAGGGAAATCTGTGACAAGGATGATGTCGGCGGTCCTCATCGACAACGGTGGACAGCTATTATCATCAGTATCGCCATTATCAGCATCATCATCATCATCACCATCAGCATCATCATCATTACCATCAGCAACATAATCAACACTATTGTCACCATCAGCATCATCATCATCATCACCATCAGCATCAACTATCATCAACGTCACCATATCCAGAATCATCATCAGCATCACCATCACCACCAGCATCATCATCATTACCATCAGCAACATAATCATCACTATTGTCACCATCAGCATCATCATCATCATCACCATCAGCATCAACTATCATCAACGTCACCATATCCAGAATCATCATCAGCATCACCATCACCACCAGCATCATCATCATTACCATCACCACCAGCATATTTATCATTACCATCAACATCATCATCATTACTATTGTCACCATCAGCATCATCACCATCAACATCATCACCATCATCACCATTGTCAGCATCTTTATCATTATCATTTTCACCCTCACCACTAGCATCATCATCACCATCAGCATCATCACCATCAGCATCAACATTACCATCAGCATCATCACCATCAGCATCATCACCATCAACAATACCATGTTTATCATTGTCATCATCAGCATTAAAAAACCTCAGTATCATAATCTGTACCATCAGCTTCAGCCTCATCATCATCAATATCCTCAGCATTAGCATCACCATCTTTAGCCCAATTGACATGATCACAATCACATTCACCAACATCACTATCCATAATGAGATGAAGGGAGGGAGTATTGGATTTGGATGTTAAGAGGGATGGAGAGGGACGGGGGGCGGTATTACGAAATCAAAAATCAATGACCACATGAAAAGGCCACCATTGGAGCTGAGATGAGTTTCTGTACTAGTAATACGCTCTGCTCAATGTAACTGATAAAGTCATTGCTCGTGTCAACTTTATTAGGATAGAAACATTGGTTGAGCTTGTGTATCGGGAGTCATGGAGTGGATTCCGATCTAGACGATCAACAACTGACACGATCTGTTTTCCTCGCCTACTTCACGAAAACTCACCAGAGCACAATAGGTCCGTTTAGGTCGAACTGATTGACCTGACAGTGATTTGGTTAGCTGGGCCCAAGTATCGACAATCCTCTTTAAAATAGGCTTCCCCGACAAATGATTGAAGCTAATAGTATCGGTCCATAAGACCATGAAAGCAATTCAATTACAATCGTAATGACTCGTTTGTGTTGGTGGTGACCTCGATACTATTGTGAATTGGCTATGCTCTTGTAATGAAGTATAGATTAGCCTTCACATTAGATCAGATGGTCGGCAATTGTGTAAACATAGAGGACTAAGAGAAGTTCGGCTATTCTTCTTCTTCTTCTTCGTACGCAGTCAGACAGCAACCATTATTTTTTCGAAAAAAGCGGCGGTCATCCTGAGGCTGTCGCCACTGCCATAGAGCTTGTCTTGCAGTTCCACTGGTGATGGCCACATCTGCTCTCTCTGATCCTCGTATGTCGGGCAGTTCTGCAGCAGATGTTCAGCGGTCATTTTACCAGTACCGCACGGGCATTCGTCGGTACACCCTATCTTCAATTTGTTGAATAGGTGGTACCTCAGTCTATTGTGGCCAGTGCGAAGTCTGAAGACAACGACCTGCTCTCTTCGGTTCAACTGGTAATAGGCATCGTTTTTGGTGTAACCAGTATGTTCGGTTTCCCATTTGGTCATGTATCTGGCTTTGATAAGCCGTTTTGACTCTTCGTACGTCATACTAGTAGTTCGGCTATTCAACAAACATAATTCTTGTTAGGCAGAACTAACTAGGCTGCACATTGCGGGCTGGGCGGCCTTCTCGTCCACCCAGTCTTGGAACCGTGCTGGAATCGGGCCCTATGAACGCTTCAGTTCAACTACACTGTGATCCCTGCAATGTGCTACGCTGATGAAACATGGACAAAAGCAATGAAGAGCAAACTGAGCGAGAAAGGTGAAACATCCGTGAGAAGGCCACATACTTAGAAGAGAGGATTAACATTGGAGCATGCCAACTAGAATTTAGTACCTTCGAATTAGATAAAGACCGCGGGACAGTCCTCCAACGAGTTGGTCAGACTCCCTTTCACACCACTACAGCATCCACGAAACTTTAAAAGAAAAGTTAATCAGCCACTGGATCTATAAAGCTCAGGACAGATATATTTAGAGACTACGTTGTGACCAGCAAAGAAACTGGACTATCAAGCAACCATTTAAGTAAGTAAAATAAATAACATCCTAGAAATTATTGGGTTTTCCACCTTTGATCACGAGACCAGAAAACAAAACGCCCAGTAACCCGATCTTAGATCAACGCTGTTAAAACACGCTCTATTATTTTCTGCAACACTGTATATACTCTATTTTCATGCCAGAACACACAGATACACACTAATACACTTGTTTATAGTGGGTACAGCACAACAGCTCTTATTGTCCGCGACAAAATTTACGTGCACTTCGTCAACAGCAAAATGAAAAAAGCGGCTCACATTGAAATTGATTCCATCTCATTCGATCCAACAGATCCATGTAAATCTTTCAAGGTGTGTGCAAAAGGGCAGTGAAGAAATACAAGATCAAAATTTGAACAATGTTCTACCATAATCAATACGAACATTATGAAAATCCGTGTCGGTAAACACAGAGACACTAGTACAGGTCATTATCGTGACGTCAGTTACACCCTATTGCATTATAGGACAATGATTAACTATTAATATGCAATTCCTTGCAAATGCGTTTCTGGTCAACAACAAAAAAAGCGGTGGGAGATTGAATGTCTTCGACAGGTTTGGTTTGGACAAATGTCATGCATCCGAAATAAACATTCACAAGTTTAAATACCAGACAGAGACTCGTTAAACTGTTTTTTGTCTCTCTGTTTTTCTTAATTCTGTGATTTAAATCCAGCATATTATATCCAGTATATTGTATCCAGAATATTGTATCCAGTATATTGTATCCAACATAGTGTAGTATATTCAAAAGCAATAGCGTAGGTACATTGTGTGTCTGTCCGTCAACAAGTGGGCCAGTAACATTTGACGGCTGTTCATCAACGTTCATTTTGTTCTTTTCAAGATTAAATTGATTGAAAACGATGTCTGTTAATATTGTTATCGTGATATGAGCCTCGAGTCATGATTATTCTTCTTATAAGATGCCTATTCATGGGAAAGATGTCATGAGCAGACCCTGAGAACAAATCCGAAGATGGTGTCCCTAAGGCAGTCTAGTAGTGCTTCCATCTCTATTCTTAAAACTCCTGCGGTTTTACTGATTCCAGAAGTGGCTTATATTCCTAGCATGCCTGCTGTATGCAGTCCACGTCTCACTGACATACAGAAGGGCGAGGAACATTACGGCTCGGTAGACTTTGAGTTTCGTATCAAGCCTAAGTCCCCTCCGATTCCAGACACTGTTGCGCAGCCTCCCAAAGGCAGTCATAGCCTTGGAGATTCTGTTACTGACCTTGCAGTCAATAAAAGTTTCCCTGGAAAGAGTGCTGCCAAGGTACGTGAAGCTGTCTACTGATTGGAGACACTCGTTCTTGACTGTGATATCTGGGTGCAATATGCGTTACTCGGGGCAGCGATGGCACCGTCATCAGCAAGAAGCAAGTTGAAATGGTTACAATATGAAATGTTCCAACCATGCTGACTGGACTGCTCGATAGCATGCAGGATGCTAGAGATGTCAGAAAGACACTTGTTATTAATGACGAAATAAAAAAGACGAAGTGGACATGGCAGTACTTCATAAAAATCACCTAACGGGTTCGAGATCAATGAATTAGAAAGACTATGTACTCCAGTAGCATGGACAAGCTCCCAACGAAGAGAGAGGGCATGGTGTTGGTGAAAAAGTCTCAAGTACGTATAGTTTAAATGAGACAGTATTCACTGCGTGACAATCTCGTATTGGTTACTCAGTTCAGACAGTAGAGCTTGAAAACCTAGCAGTTTACCGGACTTCTGTGCTCGGAGTTATGATTGTGCTTGTCAGAAATACTTCAGGTTGTGGAACGGGATTGATGTTTAACGGTTTCTCGGGGAGGAAGACTAACGTCTGGTCAGGCAAAATATACTGGCCTCGGCTTCCTAGTAGCCCTCACTGGAAACGGGGTGCTTTCATGAAGCCTGGCTAACGAGGGGAGGGATCTTCGTGATCCCCGTAGTAGTGAGTGACACGCAGATGCGGCTAATTATTGCACGACCGCCTGAAGGACCCCGGTCCACATTCATCAGCACCGGGATTTGAGGAAAGTTACTGCAACCCGCCACTTAACGTCCTGTTCAGGGCATTTCAGTTCAGTTCATCTCGAAACCCAATAGGTCGTTGGGGCACACATGAAGACACTCCCAAAACCCCACGTCATCCTTCTCTGTCTGTCGCCGCCTGTCGTATCTCACCAGGACGAAGGCCTGACCCCTCAGTGATGTTGGAGTTAAATGGTAGAGTTGTCAAGCTGGTACTCTGACCGTATTCCTAACGGACATTTTAGGAACACTCTTGATCGTCCACTTCTTACTGATTTCTGTTCTGGCCCAATTGTGTTTACCTTGGACCCAGAGATCTTTGTGAATTTTTCTTCCAGGAAACTGAGAGTAACTGTCCTACGTTGTCCAATATTCTTTTTACCATTGTCTATTCTTCTTTTTAATTTTGCGTGGATGCTGTTAGTCTATGCACCTGTTTACAATGGCTTTTCTATGCACCTGTCACCAACGGCTTTGTTTTGGCACGGAGTTAAGGGAGATGTCAACTTCATGTCATGAAAGGATCAGTCCAATTTGGGGGCAGCATATATAGGTAAATAGTATTCGCAGTGGTGTTAAACAAGGCTGTGTCCGGGCTCCGACACTGAAAAAAATCGTGTTTGCTATGCAGCTGAAGCAAGCATTTGATAACGCAAATGCAGGAATCTGCCTTCACACTGTGTCGGATGGTTGCAAGACTCAAAGCCAAAGCTTAGAGCAGGGAGGTCACCAACAGGGACTTGCTTTTGGCAGATAATTCTTCAATTGTCACACACAATTAAAAATCGCTTCTCTCAGGCATGCAAAGATTTTGGTATCAGAATACGTCTCAACAGCACAAATCTGGTGGGACAGGGTGAAAATGTTACACAAACTCTTAGCATCGATAATTTAAAACAGACAGCTTCACATACCTGGGATATGTCATTAGTTACAAGCTCCCCTTTACCCAGAAATGTAATTAATTGCAAGCTCTCCCTTGCCCAGAAATGTAATTAGTTGCAAGCTCTCCTTTACCCAGAAATGTCATTAGTTACAAGCTCTCTTTACCCAAAAATGTCATTAGTTGCAAGCTCTCCCTTTCCCAGAAATGTCATTAGTTGCAAGCTCTCTTTACCCAGAAATGTCCTTAGTTACAAGCTCTCCTTTACCCAGAAATGTCATTAGTTACAAGCTCTCTTTACCCAGAAATGTCATTAGTTACAAGCTCTCCTTTACCCAGAAGTGTCATTAGTTACAAGCTCTCTCATGCCCAGAAATGTCATTAGTTGCAAGCTCTCCTTTACCCAGAAATAGACAGTCCGATTGGCCTAGCTGCTGATTTATGTGATCGTCTCACAACGTCTATGTTGGAAAACCAGAAATTACATTGAAAACCAAGGACATGGTTAACAACGCATTTGTCGTCAGCAGGCTCGTATACCGTAGCACAACCTGCCACCCTACGCCAAACAGGAGCACATGCTTAACACCTTCAATTTACGTCGCCTACGATCCATTCTTGGAATTACATGGAAGTACAGTAACAAATGTATAGGTGCACTCTCGCATCGGTTTCAGATGCATGTGCACTGTTCTTAGGCCACGACGACTACAATGGCTTGGTCATGTTTGTCAAATGAAAGATGGTTCCAATCCCAAAGATACCTTGTATGGACAGTTGTTGGGTGGCAATAGAAGAGTTGGGCGATTACAACTGATGTTCATAGATGCATGTAAGCGTGACATGAAGACACTGGACGGGGGTTTGACATCATGTAAAAAATGTAGCTGCAGACCGATTCAAGTGGAGATGCACTCTGAAGAGCCACCTTAAAATTGGTTAAAAGAAGCTCTTGCAACACGGGAAGGTGAAACGACAACATAGAGATGTGAAACAACAACACGGAGAGATGAAACGACAAAATGGAGAGGTAAAACGACAACACGGACAGGTAAAACGACAACACAGAGAGGTAAAACTACAACACGGAGAGATGAAACAACAACACGGAGAGGTGAAACACCAACGTCTCAAGAAGGAAGAACATCAACATCTCAGTCAACAACCAACGAACAGCATCTGCTCTCAGCACATTTTAACAAGGCCACAAGTAATCAGACGTTCATGTACCTTCAGGCAGTCTGCCATCTAAAGATCTCGGTTGACCAAGACACTCTTATAAGACCTTGCGTTTGGCCTTGTACACATGCTCTCTATATTGCTGGCCCGGTTATTGTCAATCACGAATATGTTGTTGAATTGCCTTTTAAAATCTTGTGAGGCTAAAGGCAATTCTCTGTTCTATTATTGCAGCTACAAACTTTCACCGGCTGAGATATGTTCAGCCGGGCGGCAAATTTATTTGCGGACATTTAACGACCGTGCATTTGGTAAACATAAATATTGACATCTCTAGCATTGACAGTATCGCAATTGTTTTAATTACTGGCATCGCATTCTTAGCTCTAGATTCCATTACGTGTCTAAGAATTATCGATTTTACATATATTTTGTACTTTGAGAAGCGTGTTCAAGGTCTAGCTTTCATTATTTGTCTAAGAAGTATCGATGGCAGATTATTTGATACTTTGAGAAGTGTATGCATAGTTTATTCGAGCGTACTTGTCGTTTCTGGAATATTCGTGATTGTTTCGTGAATCAACCAATCAATCAAATCCTTTCAGCGAGGACGGCGTGGCCTAGTGGTTAAGTGGCACGGCTCACAACCTGAAGGTGCTGGGTTCGATCCCCATCAAGCACCGGCCGTTACCCCGGGGAAGCAAACCCTTAGAAACTGCAGGAGGAAGCAGACCGTTACATAAAATTCATGCTGAAGTCGGATGCAACGCACACCGCCTCGGGGATTAGAGAAATAAGGCAAACGCCAAAAATATAAAAAAATTTTAAAATCCTTTCAGCTCTCTGTGGAGTATATGTCTATAATCTAGACAAATCATGAACACATTTTACAATTTAATCATAGTTGTGCATACATATTGTTATTTCTTTCTTATCCCGTGTATGCACCGCACCTTACGTAACATAGAGTCCTAATTGTAGCTCATTTAGCAAAACACTCTATGTGTTTTCTTGTCATGTTTTATATCAATATGTGTATGTCTTCAATTTTCTTTTTGACAATCCGAGTGCTGGACATAAAATGTTTTGTTCTTGGATTTGCATCCTGATCAAAGGCAGTCAATAAATGTAACTTTCAAACCTTGCTTCCTAAGGTACATACATACATGCTAGCTACGGCAAAGAGTAAGATAGCTGACACATAATCCTCAGTAATGTATTGTCCTGTCTGGTAATATTGTCGTGTTTCTGATGTGGTTCACGACAAGAGACGTCCTGACGTTCTCCCCTCAAACGAACCTAAATTGAGTACTGGATTTGGATATGTGAGACGTTTTTGGGCCAAGCAATTACCATCTCCTAGAAGACAATGCAGTAAAATAACTATATAACTATATCATTTTGACCTCGGTAGAAGTTGGTGGAACGAGGAAGGAGAATGTGTATATACAACCTAATTACAGGCTGTTGGAAAAATCGGTATCCCCAATCTTCTACATATGCTATGGGAGACTAAGCACATATGAGTTAACACGGAATACAGTGATACTGAACCTTGACAAACCAGAACAGAATAGCATGACGATCAGTTGTTGTTTCACTTTGGCTCTCTAAAATGTCGTTACATATCACGTTCTATCACCTGAAACTAGCCATGTTTATGCATGAGGCAGCGTCGATGTGATCATCTCGATTTGTGTGTGGTCAACACCAGATGAAAAAGGCAGGCGTTATGTTATATTGTATAAAGAATACCGCCATCACAGCATCCCGGTAGAGTCATAGCTGCTCAAACTCGGTCCTCATATAATAAAGCGTATTAAGATTTGTGAATATGAATGTATTCTGGGATAATGAATACGGGATAATGAATACGGGATAATGAATACATGTTCAGTGGTATCTTCAGATGGAGTAGAATGTTGATCGGAAAGGATATTCATGCACTTGGGTAAGACTCATATGTACTCTGTGTGCTTGCTCGGATAGTAGTGTGTGTTAACCAGACGGAAATCACACAACTGAGCTATTCAGCTCATATGTGCTCTGTGTGCTTGCTAGGATAGTAGTGTGTGTTAACCAGACGGAAATCACACAACTGAGCTATTCAGCTCATATGTGCTCTGTGTGCTTGCTCGGATAGTGAAGTGTGTGTTTTATCCAGACGAACATCACACAACTGAGCTATTCAGCTCATGTGTGCTCTATGTTGCAAAATGTATCCTGTCAAGAATACACACCGACTGTTTGTGTAGGTCGACTATCTAAACACTCATGCTCTTTCCATACCAGGCACTTATATCTACTAGTGCTATATTTGATTCACAACTCCTGCAGTTTGAGGATCGCTGAATCATCAAGTATAGCACCATTAACTATCAGGTGAAACTGTCAGTCCTCTGATCATGTCCGCTTGTTACTGTATAAATCAATGTTTTTCAGCCGAGGTTTCGGGGAAATCCTAAGATTCGCGTCAGTTTTTGAGGTGCACTGCGAAACATCTTAAACGAATCAAATGCAAGTGTTATGGATGTCTCTTTATCGCACCAACCGGTGTAATGGGTCACCACCACTACAGATATTCTCCTTTAGGTAGACTGAAATTACACACTTTGCGTGTATTTGTAGTCATAGTTTTTCTAGGAATTAGTTTTACACAATGGATTGTTTTCTTTAGGAATTAGTTTTACACAGTGGGTTGCTTTCTTTAGGAATTAGTTTTACACAGTGGATTGCTTTCTTTAGGAATTAGTTTTACACAGTGGATTGCTTTCTTTAGGAATTAGTTTTACACAATGGATTGCTTTCTTTAGGAATTAGTTTTACACAATGGATTGCTTTCTTTAGGAATTAGTTTTACACAATGGATTGCTTTCTTTAGGAATTAGTTTTACAAAATGCGGGGATTGTTTGGAATTAGTTTTACACAATGAGGGATTTGTTTGGAATTAGTTTTACACAATGAAGTTGTTTATTTAGGAATAGTTTTACATAATGAGGGGTGTGTTTCGAATTAGTTTTAAACAATAAGGATCTTTTGGAATTCGTTTTACACAATGAGGTGGGCAGTCCCATACACAACCCACTTCAGTCCCCTATTGCGACAGGCGTGGAAGTCCAGTGGTCCTATTAACCACAAGCCCACCCCACTCCTAAAGGAAAAATCACAAATGTCCTTCGCAGAAAAATGCAAGTAATTAAATCAATAATTTAAGTTAAATGTTGGGCCACCATAGCAAAGAGAAGGCGATCGCCTCTCAAAGGACCAACGAAAAAACGAAACAGTAGATGTTCGGAACCAACAAGTTTCATGTGACCCCTGGTGGCACGCGAGGTGAGATTGAGTGTCTAATCCTATCGGAGACAGATGGTAATCTCGAGGGTCCCATGTACAAGCTGTGCACGTACAAGAACTTTTGTAGCTGATAATCTAAAAGTAAAGCTGTTAGCCGATTTGCCGACAAAGAAGAAAAAAAAATAATGAATTTCCTTCCAAATACGTCGCCTTCCCCCCTCCAGTCAAGTAAGCCATTGGCAGTACAATCACAAAAAGAAACCTACTAGGAACACCCTTCAGGTACCTGACAGCTGGCGAAACACCTTGACGTTTCGATAGCAGGATTTTAAGTATTCCAAATGAAATGCATGGTATGGCCGTCAAATTCATGGACCACTAAATATATGTTCTATAATTCTGTCATGCCAATATTAAACCGATCATTATGAGGTTTGGTGTAAAGGCTGAAAAAATGTTTGTCAAAATTGTGCATATATTAGTTGTCGCCTAGAATAGCTGCCATCAACTACGACAGATACAAGAAAGTTGAGTCTACCACTTTCACTGGCGTCACAAGAGCCCACTGGTCTAGCTTCATCCATTGTTTCCTATTCTGGTCTCCTAGCGGATCCTTCTTTTCAATTATCTTTCTGTATATATTATCTGTAAAACACCCCAAATCATACAGTCTACTGGATTAGGACCTGTACTATTTGGTGGCCACAAATTTTCTTCAATTAATTCAGGTCTCTTCTGAGAGTGCAGATAACTTTCTCTAGCCTGATTAGCAAGCGTGTCTTAAAGTAAAATGAGGAATTCTTATAGCTCGCTCTTGTCAGTAAAATGGACAAATATTGCTGCTCTAGTAACAACCATTGGTCTTAATGCCAGGACCAAACACAAATTACCTACACAAAGACACCTAAATAAACTATTACTGAAATGTGGGCCCCAGTAATGAGACACCTACATAAACCATTACTGAAATGTGGGACCCAGTAATGAGACACCTACATAAACCATTACTGAAATGTGGGACCCAGTAATGAGACACCTACATAAACCATTACTGAAATGTGGGACCCAGTAATGAGACACCTACATAAACCATTACTGAATTGTGTGAGCCAGTAATGAGACACTAACATAAACCATTACTGATCAGTTAAAAAACTGGATTTGTTCCCAGCAGCCGATAAAAACAGATTTTGAAATCCTCGAAAAATCAGAAAAAAATGAAATATGCTAAACGTCATCATCATCATGTAGCATTTCCTTGTCAGAACGTCGCTCCCATCACAGCCAATCGAAAGGAATATCGATCAGCAGTCAGTCTATCCTCCTGCTCCATGTTCATGTTCAGGGTGTCCTTGATGTCTTGTGTCCATCTACGTTTTGCTCGGTCTCTGCCTGGACTTTCTGGAACAATGTCCTCCAGAACTGCTTTCTCCAGCTCGTCATAACGCTTAATGTGGCCGAAAATCCTCCGTTTCTGAGACATACATTGGTTTAAAAGCCAGTTGACTTCGAAATTCATATCTTGCAGGATGGCTTTATTTGTTATTTTCTTTACGCAATGTATTTTGACAATTCTCTTGCAGCATTTTGTCTCGAAAGCCCCGATCCTCTATTTTAATATTTGTGTGATTGTCCATGTCTCGCATCTGTATATTACCACCGGGAATACGCTTGTTCTGAAGATTGTCAATGTTAATTCTTTGTTAGAATTGTTTCACACATTTTGCGTACAATTCAGTGGACAATCGTCTCCTTATTTGCCTTGCAGAGACCCCATCGTTTGTTATCATAGAGCTAAGGTAATCTAAGTAATACTATAGGTAAACATGTTATCACCATCGTCCCAATATTTCATTATAATCAATTCATTTCCAACAGAGTTATTAAAACAAATACTGTAGGTCATAGATTTCACGATTTTACATTGACAAATTGTAACCAGTCACCAAATAGCTGCTTATGCCAGTGGGTAATTAATCAACTATATTTGCAAGTGAAACAGTTTTTATTTATGACTTATAGTAATGTGATTACTCAACATACACTAAAATACTGCTATGTTTTATATAGAATGGAATAAAATCCATGCAAAGATCAAGGACAGTTATTACTAGATTATTATCATAACGAGTGAACATGGCGGAGGGTCACTGTCACTTTCTAGCATGCCGTAGGAGCCGATTAATAAGGGTTGTGCTGACAGGATCAGTACGTAGTAAACGATTGGCATGATGATCATAGAATGCAGGAGCCTCGATACAGGCTTTACCTTGGGGGACCAGCTCCAGTTGAAACCTGGCCCTCACGTTGGGGGCTCAGCTGCAGGTGAAACCTGGCCTTCACGTTGGGGGACCAGCTCCAGGTGAAACCTGGCCTTCACGTTGGGGGACCAGCTCCAGGTGAAACCTGGCCTTCACGTTGGGGGAACAGGTGCAGTTGAAACCTGGCTTTCACGTTTGGGGAACAGTTGAAGTTGAAACCTGTCCTTCACGTTGGGGAATCAGCTGCAGGTGAAACCTGGCCTTCACGTTGGGGGACCAGCTGCAGGTGAAACCTAGCCTTCACGTTGGGGGAACAGGTGCAGTTTAAACCTGGCCTTCACATTGGGGGAACAGGTTCAGTTGAAATCTGGCCTTCACGTTGGGGAACCAGCTGTAGGTGAAACCTAGCTTTCACGTTTCTGGGACCAGCTGCAGGTGAAACCTAACCTTCACGTTGAGGGAACAGGTGCAGTTGAAACCTGGCCCTCACGTTGGGGGAACAGATGCAGATGAGACCTGGCCTTCACTTTGGGGGAACAGATGCAGTTGAAACCTGGCCCTCACGTTGGGGGAACAGGGGAAGTTGAAACCTGGCCCTCACGTTGGGGAACCAGCTGCAGGTGAAAACTAGCCTTCACTTTGGGGAACCAGCTGCAGGTGAAACCTGGCCCTCACGTTGGGGGAACAGATGCAGTTGAAACCTGGCCTTCACGTTGGGAAACTAGCTGCAGGTGAAACCTAGCCTTCACGTTCCTGGGACCAGCTGCAGGTGAAACCTAGCCTTCACGATGGGGGAACAGGTGCAGTTGAAACCTAACCTTCACGTTTCTGGGACCAGCTGCAGGTGAAACCTAGCTTTCACGTTGGGGGACCAGCTGCAGGTGCATACTCATTTTACAAGATGTCATATGCAGCTTATCCTTCCCTTTGGAGTGACATGATGAATGGACGGTCACGGCTATCGTACTGTGATTGTCATGTGTTTGATATTTCTATTCGCTCCAGTCGTTAGAGGCCATGCGTAGCACTACTTTCAGCTAATTAGCCTAACTCTGTGTACGTGTGTCTGTATTTAAATAAAAAAGTTACTGTGTGGGTTTCCAAACAATGTTTCTCACATCATGTTGTTATCAGTCCCATGCCTACCTCTCTCTAATATAGTTTTACAACACGTTTGTAATGTTACAGTGGTTCTTTTCATCTCATCTAATGTACCACTAAGTCAAACATAGATATAGAATTGGGCATTCAGGTTTTCCATGACGTATGACTGGACAAGTGTGTACGATTATCTGAGAAAACAATATTTGAGACAGGTTGATCGAATGCTTCAACTATGACGCTATGGCAATCGATCTGAAGGTTTCCACAAGAGGTGTCGTAACGACAAAATTATCTGAAGTGTCTTTTGTTTGTGATATAACGACAAAATGATATGAAGCGTCTTATGTTGGTGATATAACGACAACATTATCTGAAGCGTCTTATGTTGCTGATATAACAACAACAGTATCTGAAGCGTCATAATGTTGGTGATATAACGACAACAGTATCTGAAGCGTCATAATGTTGGTGATATAACGACAACAGTATCTGAAGCGTCATATGTTGGTGATATAACGACAACAGTATCTGAAGCGTCATTGTTGGTGATATAACGACAACAGTATCTGAAGCGTCTTATGTTGGTGATATAACGACAATATTATCTGAAGCGTCTTATGTTGTTGATATAACGACAACATTATCTGAAGCGTCTTATGTTTGGTGATATAACGACAACAGTATCTAAAGCGTCATAATGTTAGTGATATAACGACAACATTATCTGGTGTCTTATGTTGGTGACATAACGACAACATTACCTGGTGTTTTATGTTGGTGACATAACGACAACATTATCTGGTGTCTTATGTTGGTGACATAACGACAACATTATCTGAAGCGTCATAATGTTAGTGATATAACGACAACAGTATCTGAAGCGTCTTATGTTGGTGATATAACGACAACATTATCTGAAGCGTCTTATGTTGGTGATATAATGACTTTATGATCTAAATCCTCCTCTGTTGTGGATATAACAACAAAAAAGATCTAATTCATTCTATTTTGGGGATATAATGACAAAGAGATCTAAAGTGTCCTCAATTTGTGATATAATGATGTTACAGAATCAAAATGAACTTGCTTCCTAACATGTATCACACCCTAACTCACAACTCTAATTAAAACACTTATACTTCTTTTAATAACATAAAAAACAAAATGAATGTTTATTAAATAAACATTATACAATTTATAATAATAATATTAGGAATGTAAATGGTTTTCTGATAATAACCAACTCTAACTAACTCGAACTATAGCGACTCTCAAGAGTTTCGTGAAATTAGCACATGTATTTCTCTTGCACTAAAATAACCCTAGGTTCTATCACGTGATCGATTCTGGCTAAAGTTTCATTCATAGTTCTGTATCCCTTTGATTTGAGGCAATTCTATCTAACTAAATGTTATCTGTCCTAATTTTCTGTCCTCGCTTAGCTGGTGGCCCTATGTCCCACCTCTCAGTTTCTACAACAAGTGTCTTCTGAGTATATGGTCTCGTCTTAACATCAGGAAGATTTTTACAGTGATTAGATCTGCTGGTTATTCTTCTAGTTAGGAACTCGGGGATTGCAGCGGTTCTTACACTGTGGTAGTTCCCCACTCATCGAACGCTCTTGTAGAGAGAGGTTCTCGTGTTGGCGACAGATAACAGTGGTTCTCGTGTCTACGACAGAAAGAAGTTTATAATGATTAGATCTGTATTTTTCTTCTCATTCGCCGCTGAGTCAGGGACTCTCTGACCTCAATAGTTCTCGTGTCTACGACATAAAGAAGTTTATAATGATTAGATCTGCATTTTTCTTCTCATTCGCCGCTGCGTCAGGAACTCTCTGACCTCAGCGGTTCTCGTGCGTGCGGCTGACGATTAGTGGTTCTATATTGCTGCGGTTGTCAGAGACGAAAGTCTCCTGTTAAAGTATTATGTCTCTCTCTGACGGAAATGCAGACGAAAGCCATTCAGGGACATGTAAGTTGCCGTCACTTGAGAAAGGTGTCAGCGTCGACCCGATCAGAACATCACACATAGACACATTTTTACACGGGTGTGGTCACTGGTTCCCTCTCAGTGCTAGTGTGCTTCGGTGACCCATATTTCTATCTTTATATTCTAGTTACTCACTGGCTATTTTATGTCGTCTATCTCATCATCTGCTCTGATTAATATCCTACCTACTAGCGTAGGAAGAAGCAGAAAGGAATAACCTACCTTCGAACTGTAGGGTAGCCTTCTCTTCTCCATTCCTCCTGATCTCTTTTCCTTTCGCTTAAATTCTAAACTCTGGGCTTTGGCAAATGACTTCTGTTTGTCTTTAGTTCATTTGTATTTACCAGTTTATTCGCTTCAACTTTTCCTGAGATTTCGTCTTGCCAAAGAAAGGACAGCTTGTTTTATAACCTTCTGTGTGACCTAAAAGATCGTGGGTTTTCCAATTGAAACGGTGGGAAGATAACCATGTTGGTTGGACAGTCTTAAACGAACATTGTTTAAGAATATCAAACAATGACTGTTCCATGAACTCATCTCTCTGGTAGCTTTCTCAAGTTATGCATGGGTACCACACACGGTATTTTCAGGGCTCACCTGATGCAGACTAGTTGGATCCTTGTAACTCTGTTAGACACATTTAAAAAAAATATATATATTTGACCCGTAGCATGGTTAAAGGGCACTTTCATTTGTTATATTATATTAGTGAATATATATAGCGTTATCAATTTCGACCCACATCCTTGTACTTACACGCTATCCCATCACAATAAAAACCCAAACACCTCAGTTAAACTAAAGTCAAGCTCAGTTCAACTAAAGTCAAGCTCAGTTCAACTAAAGTCAAGCTCAGTTCAACTAAAGTCAAGCTCAGTTCAACTAAAGTCAAGCTCAGTTCAACTAAAGTCAAGCTCAGTTCAACTAAAGTAAATGTAAAGATATCTTGCTCCCAGCAACTCCAATCAAATACTAAATGATTTCTCTCTATTTCGCGCTATTGTGGACACCTTGAGTGGCTTCTCTTTAGTAATGACGTTTTCCGACCTTCTCCAGCGGTCTCTCTATGTACTGATTGTTAAGTCCCTTCACTCAATAACAGGGCTTACACATTTTCATCTCTTGATTACAAATAGACTTCCCACATCACCACTTTTGCTCTGACCCTCAACAATATCGATACAATTAACATTAATAAACATAATTGCAATAATACATATGTACTCTATACGACTCATATCGTCATCTCTTTACGCGTCATGTCATCATCTCTATACGACTCATATCGTCATCTCTTTACGCGTAATGTCGTCATCTCTATACGACTCATATCGTCATCTCTTTACGCGTCATGTCATCATCTCTATACGACTCATATCGTCATCTCTTTACGCGTCATGTCATCATCTCTATACAACTCATATCATCATTTCTATATGTATCATATCGTCATTTCTATACGACTCATATCGTCACCTCTAAACGTCTCATATCATCACCTCTAAACGTCTCAAATCATCACCTCTATACGTCGCATATCATCACCTCTAAACGTCTCATATCATCGACTCTAAACGTCTCATATCATCACCTCTAAACGTCTCATATCATCACCTCTAAACGTCTCATATCATCATCTCTATACGACTCATATCATCACTTCTAAACGTCTCATATCATCATCTCTATACCACTCATATCATCACCTCTAAACGTCTCATATCATCAACTATATACGTCTCAGATTATCAACTCTAAATGACTCATATCATCAACTTGCCTTATCACATTAAGACCTTTACTAGGCCCGTCAGAAACGCCATTGACCTAGGGTCTTTATCTGTCTCACAATGACCTTCCGTATCTACGAGTAATTCATGGCGATTGTGGTGCCCTGATTCCATTGTTAGTCTCCTCATACGGCCTGCTCTTAGTGTGGCAGTAGCTGTATTCTCGGCTTTGTGTAAATATAGAACGCTCCGGTGTACCACGCGGGAATTGTTTACTGGTCACCTGAAATCCTTATCTAATATTCATCAAAATATATACGTTACATAATTCAAATATTTATATATACATACATAGGGTATTTTCCCTATTAATCATTATTAAATAACAACATCAAAGAAATATAGCACCAATTGCATTATGGGTGACCTCTCAGCCTACACTCGTGCGTTGTACAAACAGCTAGTGTCACATGACACATCTCTCATTGTAGGTGTCCCCCGGCTACAATTTTATGTTCTCCTTCATGCTGAAACATATCAGACCCATCATCTAAATAGGACTGGTTAGCGTTGCCTATCTAAAACCACCCCGCCCCCCCCCTTTCCGTACAAACAGCATCCTTTAAAACAAACCAAAAAAGTAGGACGCCTACTATTTCCTTTGACATTTTATACCAATAGCGGGTATGATCCCTCAGCGTCCACAGCAAGAACATCAATAAATTCATCAATATTACATTTCAATGTGTACACTTCACGGTTCTCTTCTACTGGTCCGCTTTACACCTGACAGCTGAATAAAACAGCTCTCTTTGACAAAACCAGAAAAGAAGAACAGACAAAAAGGGTTTCACATTTACACATAAAAATGTGATTGGATAGTTGTACTTAAACACCAGTTTGAATTGTTGGTATTTGTAAACACAATAATCTAATTTAATCAGCAATAAAAAAAACACAACAGACAAGACTTCCAGTCTCCTCTCAAGGCTGACTAGTCTGTTTTCTCAAAACTATATATGAGATAAACACATTTCATAATAGTTAAGAAAAAAAGTAATTCTCCATCGCTAACCGATGATGACCACAACATCAGACGGTTTTGTTTTAATAATGTGATGTGCGCTATATTTGGATAATAACGATAGAAGATATACGCTGGTCATCAATCTCACTCTTATCCCGAGTTACTTTGGATCAGTGGCAAGACTATTGGTCGAGACGACTGGAGGCAACACGGTATGCAGGCACTGTGGTCTTACCTCCGTGAGACAATACATATTACTATATTTCAACAATAGACAAATACGCTACTGCACTCCTAACTGTACGCAGCTGTTAATGCATTCTCTAGTAGTATATTCAACATGCCCCAACTAATTGTTTGCCATTATCCTTTCCATCGAAATTAGGAACGCCAGCATCACATCCTTTGTAGCTGAGATCCCTGTCTTACTGTTTCTATCTAGGTTTAGACAGGAGGGGGAGTAGGGTACCTAACATCAACTACTATTCTAATCTTGTTAGTTAATTGTCTCTCGTGTTCTTGGTTTGTGTCTAGTCTGGCTTCCAATTTCTACTTCAATTACCTCGTCGTCACATAACATGGCGTTGATGGCTTTCATAGCAGTACTTGGCTTACCTGTACATACCTTTATCTCTACAGACTGCTGACTCCGTTTTATTCTTCGCCTCTGGACTTTAAATTGCAGTCGCCACTCTTTCGATTTAACTGCTGGGTCTCTTTCACCGCTAGACCAGGTCCTCCTTTCTCTCTTGACTGGTCTCCTGTAAAGCCTCATATCTTAGGCTGCTTTCCGTGTCAATAAACTCCGAACCGATACTCGGCCAAGATTCTTGTGTGCTGTTATTGGTCTCTTCCGATGACTGACTTGCCTGTTGTCGCATTCGTTCCTCCCCATCAGCCAGTCTCTGCTGTCGTTCCAGCAATGGAATGTTACTGTCACTGTCAGAATTGCTCGTTATTCCTCTCAACTTCTTTATCTGCCTTTGTCTTTCTTCGCGAACTGTTGGCCTTTTTGAGGCCGCGTGCCTCAAAAAGTGCGTTAGTTTCACATTTTTCATCTTCTTCTTCCTCGTTCATCTTCAGACCTCAACTTCAATGACTCTAAGGAAGACAGTCGTCAACTCAAGGCTCTGTGCGCTTCCGTACAGCTTCTCGTGAAAGGACACTGGCTGTTGCCAAATGCTGGTTCTTTTGTCGGTATACAGTGGACAGGACTGCAAAATATGTTCTGCCTTCATGGGGGTTGTGCCGCAGGCACAAAGGTCCGTAGTGCCAATCTTCAACTTGTTGTACAGATGGCATCTAAGTTTGTTATGACCTGTGCGTAGCCGGAGAATTATCACCTGGTCTCGCCTGGAAAGTTGATGGTAGGCATCGTTTTCTATGGGGCCAGGGTGGTCTTTTTTCCATTTTGCACTGTACGTTGCCCTGATGAATGCTTTTGTCTCATTGTATGTGATTTCTGTATCACTCTTATGCAGGATTCCTCCATCTCTGACGAGTATGTCTGCCTCCTCGTTGCCTGAAATTTTGCAGTGGGCTGGTATCCACTGGACTCTACTTTTCTTGAAGCACTGGGACAGGCATTCGAGCGAGTCTGCCAGAGCACCGAGCTCATTTTTGTTGGTTCTTGAGCGCCATTAACACTGCGAGGGCGTCCGTGAAAATGACCACTTCCTTTTCTGCCTGCTCATTATGGTCTATAAGGATTTGAGCTGCCTGTCTCATGTCTCTTCGGCTCTGAAGTAGCTACAGCGTCTCCCAGTGGCAAATGTTGCGGAGTAAACTATGCTTTTTAGTGTTATAGTGATGCCTCCTCCCCCGTTTCCAATGGCATCTTTGGCTGAGCCATCCGTATGGGCGTGCGTCCCTGCTGTTGGCGTGAATTTTTGGTTGATGTAATTTGTAACTAGTTTCACATTCTAACTGTATGTCTTCCCCACTCCCATCTTTGTTGCTAGGCTCTGGTGAGTGGTTGACCTGAGTTGACCTTGTCATCTGGCTACACAAATTCTTTCTACTTTTTAAACCAAAGTAATCTCCCTTATTTTTTGTTGCGGTTTATATGACTACCCATGATCAGCTTGTTTTCTCTCACATAAGAATTCCTCAGACATCGTAGATCGTCCATTGTCGTGTCGTAATTATGTCGTTAGTATTTTCTCCGCCCTCTTCCCTATCTGGACGAAGAAACTTTCGAATTATCCGTGAGCGCGTGCATTTCTCCATTTAATATTCTCTCCCTTTTCCTTACGTTTTTCTATAGTCGTAATTTGTCTCACCAGTTTATTAATGACCTGTCTGTTTTCCTCCTGGTATCGTTCTAATGTATAATCTTGATCGTCAGCGTGTCGATATTCCATTTGTAGTCACTCATTTACACGTCAAGAACTGTAATTCTGCATTCTCTAATTGTCGATATTTTGACTACTGGTGCTATTGGTATTACTGCTACCGTTTGTTGACCCACAGCTTATATCCCACTAATATTTAAGAATGATTAAATGAACACTATACCCTGCTGAAATGTGATATCCGAGTCATTTATGACACCTCCTCCATCCCCCAACTATGTCAGATAGTTTACCAAAGAAAATCATTTGTCTGTCTTCGTATTCATGTGAAAGAAACATTTTTCTCACAACTTTTTGTTTACTTGCTGTCTCTTTGGTGACCTATCTAAGATCTATCACGTAACCTATCTACGCTAGCTCATCTATGGATATATCCTAGGGATATAGTACCGGTAGAACTGAGTGTGCTAGGCAACGGCACCAATTTAAATTTTGTTACACGGTTTAGGCTATTGATAGCATCCTTTCACTGCACACATTATATCTATGTTACGTGGTTTAGGCTATTTATATCATTGTATAACTGCACACATTATATCTATGTTACATGGTTAATGCTATTGACATCATCCTATCACTGCACCAATTATATCTATGTTACAGACTCATTCTATCACCAATTAACTTTCTTCCTTACAACTATAACTCCTTAACTCACAACTCTAATTAAAACACTAGCACTTTTTTAAACAACAGAAAAAAAAAAAATGAATGTTTATTTAATAAACATTTTACACTTTATAATAATATTACTGGGTATGTGAATCGTTTTCTATAGTAACTAGCTCTAACTATAGTGACCCTCAAGAGTTTCGTGTAATTAGTAGATGTATTTCTCTTGCACTAAATTAACCCTAGGTTCTATCACGTGATCAAATCTAGCTAAAGTTCCATACACAGTGCTATACCCCTTTGAGTTGATGCAACTCTATCTAGCTAATTGTTATCTGCCATATCTTTATGTCCTGGATCGTCTGGTGACCTTATGTACCACCTCTCAGTTTCTACAACGTAGGCGTCTTTTGAGCCACTGATCTTGTCTTAACGTCAGAAAGATGTTTACAGTGATAAGAGCTGCTGGTTTTTCTTCTTCGTCGTCTAGTCAGGAACTCGGGATTGCAGCGGCTTTTACACTGTGGTAGTTCCCCCACTTAAGTCTATAGCTCTTGTCGAGAGAGGTTCTCGTGTCCACGACAGATAGCAGTGGTTCTCGTGTCCACGACAGATAGCAGTGGTTCTCGTGTCTACGAGAGGAATATTTTTACAGTGATTAGATCTGCAGGTTCCTCTTCTTCGTCGACGAGTCAGGAACTCGGTGACTGCAGCGGTTCTCGTGCCTACTTCAGACGATAGTCGTTCTCTTGCTGTAATTGTCAGGGACGACAGTTTTGTGTTGAAGTAACACGTCTCCCTCTGACGAAATTGCAGACTAATGCCAATCAGAGACTTTGAAGGCGTCATCACGTGTCACATATGTCAGCGTCAATTCAAACAGAACATTATATACACATATTTGTTTACACCTGCGTGGTCTCTTGTTTCCTCTCAGTTCTAGTCTGCTTCGGTGACCTCTTATTCTTTCTGTCTATTCTAGTTACTGACTGGCTATGTTCTGTCGTCTATCCTAGCATCTACTCTGGTCTGTAAACTACATACTAACTGCACGGTAGCCTTCTCTTCTCCGCTCCTTCTAATCTCCCTTCCTCCCACTTATATCCTAATCTCCGCGCTTCGGCAAATGACTTCTGTTTGTCTTCAGTTCATTTGCTTCAACCAGTTCACTCGCCTGAACTTTCCTTGAACTACCGTCTCGCCAAAGAAAGGATAGCTTGTTTTTTTTAACTTTCCGTATGACCTAATGGTCGTGGGTTTTGCATTAGAAACCGTGGGAAGGTAACCATTTTGGCTGGACAGTCTTAAGCAAGCATTGTTAAGAAAATCGACCAATGACTATTCTGTGAACTCATTTCTCGGACAAGGTTCTCAAGGTATGCGAAGATACCACGAACGGTATTTTCAGGGTTTCCCTGACACTGACACGTTGGACCCTTGTAGCTTTGTTATAATGACTTTATGTGCTAAGTCGTGAATTGTGTGTGATATGGTTCTTCAAAGATATAATAAATTAACTGTGGGTGATTTATTGGCAGGATATACTCTCTTAACTCACTTTTCTTTCCATCCAACTATGCTATCAAGACATGTTGGAAGCTTTAGTAACCTTTCTAGGCCGGCATCTCTTGTTGGTTATTGTAACCCTACCCTCTTGACGAATTCCTCTTACATCTTCTATCAATGTGACACGCAGATTCCATTCTGTGTGTAGCCAGAACTCTTATTTGATAAGCGCGCTATGGTAGTTCATCAAGATGCTTTCCCACACAATGACAGACCCACCGTGTTTCAGGTCAGGATATAAGCTCAGCACATTGAACGAAAACATTAAACGTAAAAGTATCCATACTTATAGTTGAATTAAGCTATCTATAATTTCCGTAATAACCAGCTCAAGATGTGAAAGGATGTTAAGTAATTAAATGGGACACTCCATTAAAAGACCTAAGAACTTTATCCTGTATCTTGTTAAATCAACAAATTCATTTATATTCAAACTGGCGTATGAACAATATCAACAAGTAAGGAACTATTACTTAACAAGTATACTCACGTCAGTGTGACAACACTTGAATAAACTTTCATTATCACATAGGGATGATTTTTCTTCTTTCTTCTTCTTCGAAAAAAGCAGCGGTCATCCTGAGGTTGTCGACACTGCCATAGAGCTAGTCTAGTGTTGCCACTGGTGATGGCCACATGTGCTTTCTCTGATCCTCGTATGTCGAGCAGTTTTGCAGCAAAAGTTCAGCGGTCATTTTCCCAGTACCACACGAGCATTCGTCAGTGCCACCTATCTTCAATTTATTGAATAGGTGGTACCTCAGTCTATTGTAGCCTGTGCGAAGTCTGAAAACCACGACCTGCTCTCTTCTGTTCAACTGGTAATAGGCATCGTTTTTTGTGTAGCCAGTATGTTCTGTTTCCCATTTGGTCATGTATCTAGCTCTAATAAGCCTTTTTGACTCTTCGTATGTCATACTAGGATCTGGTTGTGGTAATCTTGCACCTTCTTTTGCCAGTCTGTCTGCCTCCTCGTTTCCTTGGATGTTACAGTGGGATGGAACTCACTGTACCACTACTCTTTTAGGTGCAGACTGCTGGCATAGTTGACAGAGTACTGCTCTTAAATCATTAAGTTCAGTACTTTTCTGGCTTTTTAGTGCTGTGACTACGACCAGGGCATCTGTAAGCAGAACTATATGGCTTTTATTTCTTTTGCCTGTCACCATTTCTTCTACTGCAACCCTCAGTGCCTCTGCCTTCGCTCTGAAATTGCTTGAGTATTTCCCAGTTGCCACTCAAAAACCTTGAGTATTTCCTATATATTGCTTGAGTATTTCCCAGTTGCCACTGACAGTGTTATTTTTCTAACATTTGGTAGGCTCAGGAATACCCCTGCCCCTCCTTTCTGTGTTGTGTTTGTTACAGAACAGGTCGGTGTATGCGTGGGTCCAGTCCATGCTTGGGTAGTTATTCGTATGTACCTCAGGGTTTTGTCTCTTCTTTCTTTTTCATTCTGGCTGTTTTTCTTTCCAATACCTGGTATATTTTCTACCACCTCTGGAAATATATGCTGCCCCCAGGTAGGTTTGCGTACAGTTCGGATGGACTTTGGTGTTGTTAATGCGTTCATAGGTTCTTCGCTCATCTTTGCTTTGGCCATTTCTGCAAAGCTTCTCCGCTTTAGTTTCCCATTTCCAAAATTATTTAGTCTCTGATGAATTGAATGGTCTGTCAGTCTTCTGAGTTTCTCTGTTTACTGCTGGGCTTTGCAGTCTCTTCTGTCGGTCATGGATTGCAGTTTTGTAATCTTTTCAAGTTCTACAATTGGCGTTGACTTCATGCCTCCTGTTATAACTCTCATGGCTTGGTTCTGAAGTTTGCTAATTGTATCAAAGTTCGCTTTTGCTGCTGTTGTCCATGCCGCAATGCCATACTCCAGAACTGGTGTCACTCTTCCAGTGTACAGTTTATTTTGAATACTTTCGTCTGCTCCCCAGCTTGTGTCAGCAAGTTTCCTCATGATTGCCATTCTTTCTCTGGCTTTCATTCGGTTTCTCTCGTTCTGACTTTTCCATGTCATGCGCCTATCAATTATGACTCCCATGTAGTTTGGGTTGTCGTTTGGTCGCAGATATTTGCCGTTAAGACTTATTTTGGTGTTTTGGGGTTTCTTTGAAAGCGAGAATATCGTACATGTTGTTTTTCCCTCATTTATTTTGACCAACCATGAGTTCGTCCACTCCTCCAGCGATGTTAGGGCCTACTGCATCCGATTGGTTTTAGGCTAATTAAAGAGCTCTTTCCGCGAGGGTCGGAGCTTGGTAAACATGTATTAGCTCTAGAATTGCCACAGTTATCCAAGTAGGATCGTGTCATCTAAGGAACCTCGACTGATTTAATCAGCCATTCGCGGTTTCACTGTGAGACAGTGTTAACTTAGACATGCATGGCTTAATCTTTGAGACAAGCATATGACTACTGGCAGGATAAACCAGATATCTGTAGGAGACGTACGAACCACACACACCGGTCGGCGATGATGGATGGATGGATTGGTGTGTAAAAAGCCTCACCAGGACGTCCGCAGGGACCGACTAACGGACGGACGGTTGTTCCGTCCCTCACTCCGTCGACCTATGACCGACCCACTGACCGACCGACCGGACTCGCTCGGGGAGGGATGGCAGTGCTCTGTGCAGAACTGATCCCAACGGCCTCGGCGTTGATTTTAACTAGGACTGGAGACGATTTTTGCCTGCCAGCCTGCCCATCTCCGACCGGTTGATCGGGCAAGGACAGGGCCTTTAGGTACGATTCCTGCTTTCCATTTGCCGGTCACAATCTCTTTGCGAGAGAATGACCACAAGAGAGACGAACTGTCGAGATTCGCTATACGCCTTCGACGAACCACACGGACTGAAAAAGCTTCTCGATACGGACCACAGTAACTCACCCTTTCCAGCGGTACGACTCCACAAAATTGGTCCCGCTACAGTGTCGGTGAGAGGTGGGCTAGCCCGCACTGTCACTCCGCCTGGCGGGACTAAGATCACTGTAAGAACACTGGATGCTAGTCAATCATGCCACCGAGAGACCAGCCCCAATTCAAATATGATCAATGTCACCTTAAGATCATGTCCGGAAAACTGACTAAAGAGGGTTGTGTTTGGGGAAGGCAACCTCATGATGCAAAATAAATTCTGCCGCTTCTATCAGCTCCTGTCGCAAATAAAGAGGAAAATCATGGTCAGGTGACACACTGATCAAGGTGAGAGTGAAGAGTACAGTAGCGGCAGATGACACACGCTGATCAAGGTGAGAGTGAAGAGTAAAAGTAGCGGCAGGTGACACAATGATCAAGGTGAGAGTTAAGAGTAACAGTAGCGGCAGGTGAAACACTGATCAAAGTGAGAGTTAAGAGTAACAGTAGCGGCAGGTGAAACACTGATCAAGGTGAGAGTTAAGAGTAACAGTGGCGGCAGGTGAAACACTGATCAAGGTGAGAGTTAAGAGTAACAGTAGCGGCAGGTGATACACACTGATCAAGGTGAGAGTGAAGAGTAACAGTGGCGGCAGGTGATACACACTGATCAAGGTGAGAGTGAAGAGTAACAGTAGCGGCAGGTGACACACACTGATTAAGGTATGTTATACTATACTATGAAATGTTATAGCATGTCATTCTACGTTATGGTATGTTATAGTGTGTCATAGTATGTTATAAAACGTTTTGTTACGTTGCAGCAAATGATACTACGTTACGTTATGTTATATTTTGTTGTGTTATGTTGTTTTATGATATAATATACTACAGTTTTTAATGTAATGTAATGTAATGCAAAGCAATTTTATGTCATGTTATATTAAGTGGTGTAATGTTATGTTATTTTATATGATTTTATGTTATGTTGTATTAGGTTTTATTACAGTATGTGATTGAATATTTTGGTATGTTATAGTATAGTATTTAACCTTATGGTATGGGGGATCTCAGGCGTTAGTCCGCTCAGTCATAAAATACTGACCAGCACGTCATTTCAGGTTCAGGGTCATACGCATGACTATCTACTGACCAGCACGCCGTGTCAGGTTCAAGGTCAGATGCATGACAATCTACTGACCAGCACACGGTGTCAGGTTCAAGGCCAGGCACAATATAGTGATGTAGACTACACTCACCAGTCGTCCATGAAGCGCTCTCTGGAAACTGGCAATATGGAAAGTAGTCTGGCTAACACGATGTGGATCGACATGAACCCCGTTTAAATTAGCGATACACAAATAAAGCCAAGCATAGCACAACAGCTTGGAGGACCCAAATCTACCAGTACGTACAGGATGTGAAGAAAGCTGTAACCTGCCACCTCACCAATATCAGGCTCCACACAAGATTAAACTCATTGTGGACATTTAACAACAACACGACTTGTCGAAGATGGAGTTGTGTGATCGAAAGGCGCAACTATCGCAGTCAAGCTGTAAACTAGCGACACAACTCATTCCGTTCTCCGGACTACATCCTGCTACTTGCAACGTCTTGTTTAGGGCGTTGTAGCGGAAGATTGAGAACGAACCCAGAAGAAGAAAGAAAACAACAACAATAACAACCTTGTATTATGGAATATTATGGTACACTACGTGATGTTATGTTCAAGTGTGTTATAATAACTTATGTTGTATTAACAAATGGCATGTTACATAAGTTATGTTGTGTTAACAAATGGCATGTTACATAATTTATGTTGTGTTAACAAATGGCATGTTACATTTGTTATGCAATTGTCTGCTCCAGAACATGTTGTTATGTTATATTACACTGTGTTTTCTTACAATACGTTATTTTAGGTTATTATATGTTATACTAGGTTATGTTATGTTACTTTTTTATTCTACGATATGCTAGATTAGGTTACATTAAATTATGGTCATTGTTTTATGTTATTCTATGCTAAGCTACATAACAGTCAACAAACAACAATCCAGTGCGACTCATAGGTGTTCAGTATGTTTACGCAATTGGTGAATGTATTAATGCTAATAGTTCACGTAGTTCGCTGGTTGTACACACTGCTGATACAGCTTTTACATCGCCCTTCTCGCCGTAGTCAATGTGTTTTTTCTAAAGCCTGCTTGATGTCTGTAAACTGCCGAACCATCGATTCTACGGACATCGTCTCACAGGCAGTCAACGGAATTATCATAGTTGTTCCCTCTGTTCCCCAATGCTCCAGAGCTGTGTATCCTTCCAAGTCCCATGTTACCTATTTTGTGGATTGGGACAGTAAGTCCACATTAGCCCTGATAGTGAGACCATCATATATCCTATATGCGTCTGAGTGGCAGAGCTCTCGCATCTCACAGTAAAAGATATTGAGCTCGATCCCCGTTATCGACATGCTGCAGTCTACCCTGAGATAAACGTGTACCTGTTGTACTGTTAAAAACGCAAAGGCAAAGTCGAAAAAGCATTTTGGCAAGGATATATTATAACCCATGATGGCATTAAAAATATAGTGTAAATGTTCCAGTGCCATATGCCAGTAACACTGTGTGTGTAATTACGTTTTTAAAATATAGTAGCTATGGTCTGCAGCTTGGACAAGGCGAGCTAAAGCTAGCTGGGACAATGATATCATATTTGAGCACAGGGAATTAATGTCAAGTAGAGGCCAGCCATAGTGGGGAAATCTCTTACAAAAATGGCCACATTAAACTTTGAATTATTGTTCAGGGTTTGACCGATAGTCTACACGATTAGGTACAAGAAGACTGTTTATTAAAGAAGGTGGATGATATACATCCAGAGGGATAGTAGCAGAGCCAGAATATTACCAATGTGATATCTTTCCCAAGTGGTCTCAACAATTTGTTAGGGTACTGGATCACACCATTTGCTGTTGTACCTAGAGACACAAACAGTGGGTAGGGGGATTTGAGCGACATGGTAACTTGGGGAGGAGCTGTCACAATGGGATTGACAATGGTACTAGTATAGCCAGTAGAGCGAATAGGACTCCAGGGGGTAGATAATTGTTAGACTAAAAAGTGTCACAGGCACAATAGTAGGTCTAGCAACTCGCTGGTCAACACGATGGACCCAGAAGTACCTCGTGATCAGCGTGCATGCGTGTTAGGGTGGAGTCAAAGGATCAATTCAAACGAGATGCAGTATTCATTTGAAACAGAACTATTCAGAAGGATATCACACTATGTTCCGTTAGAGTGTTAATTGTGTTGAGTGGTGGCTCTTCCCGCCGGCGGCACCAGAGACAAAACTAATCCTTTCGAGTGACAGTAAGAGAATAATTTGAGTCGGTAAACTCAGTGGCAGGAACGAGAGAAAGTGGTTGTGGCGCTCATAGGTTCCGTTCTTGAGTCTGCTGAGAATGACAACAAACTGGGTAGGTAAAGTCAGTTGCATGGCGTAGTTAGATGCAGCGCAGTGATAGGTGTACCCTGAACCTTTAAGGAGCACATTCTCTTAGAACGGGTGCATCATGGAACCAAAAAGGCACCTTCCCAACTTTTGAGAATCCTTTTGTTCTATAGCAAAGTTTCGGCAAATCATATGTTCGCAGACTGTCAGAAACCAGCCAGTCAAGCCACACCGCCAGAGGACGAAGAGCGCTACGAGAGAACACGATTATTCATCAATTATAGAACAAGTTGCATATTGCTAGATTAGTAATAGTACAAAATATAGGATTGACAACAGCACTCTGTGTTAGATCCAGAGGTTCCATTCAAGTGTAACAGTGTTATGTATAAGGAAGTAGTATATATATGTTTAAACCAGTGCTAACCATGGTGCTGTACGAAGCACGGAAGCAAACAACGACACACTCTGAAAAAAAGTGAAATAGACAAGTTCTCAATGTTACCAGGAGAGGTTGCTGTGGTGTTTTTGTTTAATACATAATCGAGTAAGTCTACTCTTTTGTGCGTCATGAAAAGGACGTTACGTGGCAGATTGCAGTAGCTTTCCACCCATCCCGAGCATGCTGATGAAAGTAGATCGTGGTCCTCCGCCAGGCGGTGGCTTCGTCTACGTGGCGCTCACTACTACGGGAATCACAGCGATCCACATCTCGTCAGTCAAGCTGTCTTGAAAACAGCTTGTTTTCAGAGAACGCTATAAGGAAGAGAGATTGTGGTCTTGGTCAGTGTATTGAGCATGACCATAACGCCAAGTCCTGGTCAGTAAGTTGTGCCTGACTGGACTATCGTCTCAGTTCCCCACCTGGAGAGATAACATGAGAAAAAATGGCATTACAGATACGGTGAGACTAACTCGGAGTGCTAAAACATAGCAAACCAGAACATAAAATGATTGAGTGATTTCACGAGAATGCATTCTGATCAACTATTGCTGCAAGAACATACAATCAGGAAACCAAGTTACTGGACACAAGGAAGACCTCGACGCAGAAAGATAGAAGATATAACAGAAAGTCTGCAACGCTACGGATTAAGCAAGATCGGCGGAATACATTTGGCGCGTATCGACATATCTATATGGAAAATTGAACAGTTAAGGTGAAACAATTTTCATTCAAACTATGTTAGCCAAACTATCATCATGGTGTGTCTTGGGAGCTAAACTATCATCCTGTCTTGTTAGCCAATCTATCATCATTGTGTGTCTTGTTAGCCAAACTATCATCATGGTGTGTCTTGGGAGCTAAACTATCATCATGGTGTGTCTTGGGAGCTAAACTATCATCATGATTGTATCTTGGGAGCCAAACTATCATCATGTTGGTGTCTTGGGAGCTAAACTATCATCATGGTGTGTCAAGGGACCTAAACTATCATCATGTTGTGTCTTGGGAGCTAAACTATCATCATGGTGTGTCTTTGGAGCTAAACTATCATCATGGTATGTCTTGGGAGCTAATCTATCATCATGATGTGTTTTGGGAACCAAACTATCATAATGGTGTGTCTTTGGAGCTAAACTATCGTCATGGTGTGTCTTGGGAGCTAAACTATCATCATGTGTCTTGGGAGCCAAACTATCTTTATGGTGTGTCATGGGAGCTAAACTATCATCATGGTGTGTCTTGGGAGCTAACCTATCATCATGTTGTGTCTTGGGAGCTAAACTATCATAATGTTGTGTCTTAGGAGCTAAACTATCATCATGGTGTGTCTTGGGAGCTAAACTATCATCATGTTGTGTCTTGGGAGCTAAACTATTATCATGGTGTGTCTTGGGTGCTAAACTATCATCATGTTGTGTCTTGGGAGCTTAACTATCATCATGGTGTGTCTTTGGAGCTAAACTATCATCATGGTGTGTCTTGGGAGCTAAACTATCATCATGTGTCTTGAGAGCCAAACTATTATTATGGTGTGTCTTGGGAGTCAAACTATCATCATGTGTCTTGGGAGTCAAACTATCATCATGTGTCTTGGGAGTCAAACTATCATTATGTGTCTTGGGAGCCAATGCCAAACAGGATCCACGTCTTAACACTGTTCATTTACGGCGCCCGTAGCGACAGAATGACAAATGCTGAGCTGCAATCTTTCAGTAGTCTGCCAAACATATAAACTCTCCTTAGTCAGTAAAGACTATGATGGCTTGCTCATTCTGGTCGCGTGGACAATAGTTTCATTCCCTATACATTATATATGAACAGTAGGCGGATAAAAGTAGACGGATCAAATCTGAGGTTCAAATATGTGTGTAACCGGGGCATGAAGGCACTGGATATAAGTCTGACATCATGGGAAGTCAAGGCCGTAGACTGACCCATGTGAAGATTTATCTTAAAGAGGATTTACCTCAGACTGTGTGAGAGCAGATTCTTGCAACACGGAGAAGCGAGACGTCAAGAACGCAATGAAAATTAGAGCCAAAAACTGTGTAAAGAGCTGCCACGAGAAGGTCGCATCATACCTATAGCGTCGTGACTGAAAGGGGCTACTATAGCCAGTGAGGACTCAAAAGCGTTATTCATTCAATGTAAAGACAAATAATTACTTCTGGTGAGAAACCGGTTGTCAGCTGGAGAAAGCTTATTGATATCACACAGCAGGGTAATTTAATAAAGGCGAGACAGAAGGTGCCCGTTATTTGTCGTTCTATACCAGGCGCTGCTGTCGGAGATAAAGTGTTTAGTATTTCATTGTCCAATGCTATTGTTCATGTGAAAGTGCTAACCACATTTCCATTCTAGTCACAAGAACCAAATTACAATATCACGGGACACACTCCCCGATACCTACACTCCTTCCACGCACACTTTCTCTGTGACATATAACAGCCATCTCACTTCTTCCGATTATTTTTCAACATAATATCAACGTACACAACACTAAGACTTCTGATAACAATAAAACACAACACAATTCATTTAAAGCAATATCAATTGAAACCAACTATGACTTAATCTTTCTAATTCAAAGGTTGTTAGCATGAGCTTGTGTAGCAGAGCTGCTTATATTCTGGTCACGTTGACCATATATGTAACAGTTCTACTTAATAATATATGTAGCAGGTCTACTTAAAAATATATGTAGCAGGTCTACTTAATAATATATGTAGCAGTTCTACTTAATAATATATGTAGCACGTCTACTTATTAATATATGTAGCAGGTCTACTCAAAAATATATGTAGCAGTTCAACTTAATAATATATGTAGCAGGTCTATTTAATAATATATGTAGCAGGTCTACTTAATAATATATGTAGCAGGTCTACTTAATAATATATGTAGCAGGTCTACTTAATAATATATGTAGCAGGTTTACTTAATAATATATGTAGCAGGTCTACTTAATAATATATGTAGCAGGTCTACTTAATAATATATGAAGCAGGTCTACTTAATAATATATGTAGCAGGTCTACTTAATAATATATGTAGCAGTTCTACTTAATAATATATGTAGCACGTCTACTTATTAATATATGTAGCAGGTCTACTCAAAAATATATGTAGCAGTTCAACTTAATAATATATGTAGCAGGTCTACTTAATAATATATGTAGCAGGTCTACTTAATAATATATGTAGCATGTCTACTTAATAATATATGTAGCAGGTTTACTTAATAATATATGTAGCAGGTCTACTTAATAATATATGTAGCAGGTCTACTTAATAATATATGAAGCAGGTCTACTTAATAATATATGTAGCAGGTCTACTTAATAATATATGAAGCAGGTCTACTTAATAATATATGAAGCAGGTCTACTTAATAATATATGTAGCAGGTCTACTTAATAATATATGAAGCAGGTCTACTTAATAATATATGAAGCAGGTCTACTTAATAATATATGTAGCAGGTCTACTTAATAATATATGTAGCAGGTCTACTTAATAATATATGTAGCAGGTTTACTTAATAATATATGTAGCAGGTCTACTTAATAATATATGTAGCAGGTCTACTTAATAATATATGTAGCAGTTCTACTTAATAATATATGTAGCACGTCTACTTATTAATATATGTAGCAGGTCTACTCAAAAATATATGTAGCAGTTCAACTTAATAATATATGTAGCAGGTCTATTTAATAATATATGTAGCAGGTCTACTTAATAATATATGTAGCAGGTCTACTTAATAATATATGTAGCAGGTCTACTTAATAATATATGTAGCAGGTCTACTTAATAATATATGAAGCAGGTCTACTTAATAATATATGAAGCAGGTCTACTTAATAATATATGTAGCAGGTCTACTTAATAATATATGTAGCAGGTCTACTTAATAATTTGAGCTAGAGTGTTACAACATTCAATACTGGACGATAAGACTTCCTCATAGCAAAACACTAAAACTCGCTAAATTGAGAAAACTTCCATATAAAAACTCAGAATCTGGAGATTATTGAAGGCCCATTCACTCCAATGTGCACAAATGCAATGGACCACGGCGTATAGTGAGACAGCCTTCTAGATCCCTAAAATCTCAAAATCTATTTTGCTCTGTCTTTTAATTACCCATTCTCGCCCCATCAAACTACGATGTTGGCTCTGAGCAAACTGGTCATCTGTCAATCAAACTTTGGCCCCTCTAACCTCGAAACCCTAACTGTCACTCTGTCATTCTCTTGGCTCAAACAACTAAAAGGGCGACCAGTAGTAACTCCGCTGCCTCTCATCTTCTTGACTCCTTGCCCACTCCGTCTTCGCGAAAATAAACTGTTGTTTCTACCATCTAAGCTTGTTCTGGTCTGTTGTGCTGTTATAAACTACTCCCTGATACATACCACTGTTACACTTGAATGGAACATCTTTATCTAACACTCAATTCTGTTGTCAATCCTAAACTTCTTACTATTACTAATCTAGCAATATGCAACTTGTTATATAATTGATTAACTAGACTATATATATATAAAAGCATTATTCATAATTTACTTAATGCGTGGGAGCGAAATATAATCAGGACCTTACCTCATGTCCTCGTTTGCGCTGAAGGAGGCATTCTGTGTCACAGCTTAATGGCCAACGAGATGGGGATCACCACTGTAGTCTCCAAATGGGTGGAATTAATGAGGAGCTTCGCATTGCACTACAGTCGGGAGTACCACAGTTCAATTTCTTAAGTGTGTATCGGGATGTAAAAAAAGCCACGGTAGCATCCCTAACAAAGAAACATCAAGAGTTAACTCAGCTCAGAAACATCAAGAGTTAATTCAGCTCAGAAACATCAAGAGAACTCAGCTCAGAAACATCAAGAGTTAACTCAACTCAGAAACATCAAGAGAACTCAGCTCAGAAACATCAAGAGTTAACTCAGCTCAGAAACATCGAGTTAACTTAGCTCAGAAACATCAAGAGTTAACTCAACTCAGAAACCTCAAGAGAACTCAGCTCAGAAACATCAAGAGTTAACTCAACTCGGAAACATCAAGAGGTAGCTCAACTAAGAAACATCAAGAGTTAACTTAGCTCAGAAACATCAAGAGTTAACTCAGCTCAGAAACATCAAGAGTTAACTCAACTCAGAAACATCAAGAGTTAACTCAACTTAGAAACATCAAGAGTTAACTCAACTCAGCAGGATTAGCTTCCAACATCAAAATCAGTGCAGTTCAATTCACATGTTATTACCTTATCGCAGGTCAACTGTAATGGATCTCCAACGTTCTCCGACGCATGCCTTTATAGTAAATATGTTGATCTTTCGACGTGTTCTTTCCTTGTAGTACTGTTTACCTTTGGCACGTGTTCCTTCCATCTTTCCACCCATCGCTGTCATCAGCAAAGTTTTGATGTTACAAAAATACCTGAACTTTGGGACTCTGATTTCACTCGTCAATTTGATCTTTGTACTATAATTGCAATTTCTCAAAATTGTTTTTATCTATATTGGATGTTTTTGCCCTGGAGATGCAGCTAAGTGCTCTATGTATCCACAAAGGCATAATTTCCCTTCTCAGATCGTTTCTCCATTTTGTGTGCGTCATACATTCAAAACGATTATTCATTACGCCTGATTACTCTCACATTTCATTTACGAGTTGCCTATTTGGATGTCAATATATTACTCATGTTGGTGAAAACAGATTTGGCCATCCCTAATTTCTTCCCTATTTCATTTCGCATCTTCCATTTCTTGTTATGTCATTTCCAAGCTAGAAGTCTCGATTGTCCTGTTCTAGTATTTGACAGTCTATTTGGATCTGTAGAACAGATTTATTCTACTTCACTAATTATTATATTTTTAGTTTCTCAGTGTTAATGCCCAATCCATAAAGCTGACTTGCCTGCATTACTTTAATCATCAACTGTTAAAGTTTTTGTTCGTTTCCAGCCAGCATATCCGAAGCTTTATAATGACACTCCACCAATAATCAGTCCTGGTATTTTCTCTATCTTTTGAAAAATATGTTCAATGCAGATTTTAAGCAGACAATGGGACAGTACGCATCCCTGTCGAACCCCTTTTTGAACATCTATACATGATGAGTAATGTCTGCCATATTTGACAGGGGCAGTTTGCTGCGTGTAGGTTGCTGAGTATTCTTGTGTTTTTTTCCACGATTTCTTTTTTTTCCAGACTTAAATTCGTTTTTATGCTAGGCTGTGTCAAAGACCTGTTTATAGTCTATAATGTACACACACATTTTCGTCAGTAACATATATATATATCCTATACAGAATATTGTGTCTCGTGATCCCCTATTCTGTCAAAATTCAAAAGTGTTCATCTGAACGTAATTGTCTATTCCACGCATAATTCCCTCCCGCATAATTGTAATGAGTTTGGTAGTGGTGCTGCTCGCCAGACAAATGGCTATAGATTCTGAACTTTCAGTTGCAAAAACCGTCTTTCGTAGTGGTAGACCCCGTATTGCAGATGTAATTACACATATAAATGACCTTTATCTTCATCGAATCTTTTCAGAGCTTCTGTCTTGATGGTGTCCATGCCTGCTCATGCTGTACTTCTCCACTATTATTTTGCGATGATATGTTGGCAATGTTGTTCACGATAATACGCTCACCTGTTTCATAATCTTTCTTATCAAATAAAATGTATCCATTCATGTACCTAATGTGTCCTTATTGCTGAACAAGTCTGGTCGTGTTTTAATGTATTATTTCTGCATGTATAGCTCTTGTTCAGCTCGTCTTCTTGATGTCTTCTATTGCAGTGTATTTTAATTCTAACCACTGTACTCTTGCACGTCGACACATGGCCCATACCGCATTGTTCAGTACTGAATCCTCTGGGGTGTTTGCTTGCTTCCTTTCTCTATTTTACTTTACTTAAGATATTGTCTGTCATCTATTCTAAACTCTGTCATCAGATATGTTCCAATCGCTAGCTGTATGATTTCGTTTAGACACTCCCACTTAGTCCTTACATTAACAGCACATAATTCATATGGCACCTGTTGCAATATGGAGCTGCAGTTTATGTTATCCATCCATTCTTGCTTTGAGATGCTTACTTGGGCTTCACTCATGAGACTAGGGACTCTGATCTCCTCTTCAACTATTCTTCATATTTTCCTCTCTACTCTTCTCTTTCCAAGTGGTTTCCAACACAGCGCATGTCCAACTATATTGTAAGCTAGTTTGTTCTGACGGTATGTCTCGTCTATTTCAATTTTTGTTTTTTAAAGTCTGCAATTTTGATGCGATACCTTTAGTCACATGTGAAGGAGAGATTTTTTGGCCGATGTCTGCAATCTGGATGTGATACCTTTAGTCACACGTGAAGGCGATATCTGTTGACGTAGGTCTGCAATCTGAATGGGATACGTTTAGTCCCATGTGAAGGAGAGATCTGTTGGTGGAGGTCTGCAATCTGGATGGGATACGTTTAGTCACATGTGAAGGAGAGATCTGTTGGTGGAGGTCTGCAATCTGGATGGGATACGTTTAGTCACATTTAATGGAAAGATCCGTTGGTGGAGGTCTCTATTGTAGATGTGATACGTTTAGTCTCAGTCATACATGACGAAGAGATTTCTGGGTGTAGGCCTGCAGTCTAGATTGGATACTCTTAGCTCCAAATAACATACACATTCAATAATGTATTATTCTCGTAGAATACACCAGACGGAGTCATCTCGTATTGGGTTTCAGGCTTAACTTTGGATAGCACAAAAAGTCTCCATCTGGCCTAAGTCGGGATCATGTTTGGAGTAACTCCAGTCTTGCATGATTTATTGTGAATCTTCTAGTCTAGTCATGCACGGTTTTATTCAATATAAAAGCTAATGTCCCATACTGCTAGTTTTCCTTATTGAAAGTGGTAAAATTACCAGGCTGATCAATGGCAAGATGATAACACTGCAGTCGAATGTCTGTGATTTATCAGAGCGTAGAATTGTTACACCTATCGTTAGTCCCCGGGGAAAGGGCTCCTGGTAGTATTTGCATGGGGTGAGCTAATGGAAAGATCTGTATTCACAATGTTGGCTTTTTCTTGAGGGAGACAGGGCATCTTTAACTATCCTTGGAGGCAAGGAACGTCGACTATTATCAGGACAAAATAGAATTGAATATGATTGTTTGAATGCGGTATACAATGGCCACAATAATAAATATAGATTTTGCAGTAAAAAGTCCAGCAATGGGTGATAGGATGGAAGATTGATAATTACATTGTCAAAATTGTTTTTATATTTCCTTCGTGAAAATCTTACGCAATGATGCTAATGTTCATACAACTGGTGCGTGTTGTTTTTGTTGATGCGGACACGCGCACTCCCAAAACACACATTTCCACTTCCTGATCAGAAACAAACTATCACAAAATAATCAAACAAACTGTCATTAAATTGCAGGCACACGACACTTCTGTGTATTTTTTAAGCAGGGTAAACCAAAAAGGACAACAAAATTAAGAATAGAAGCCAATCCATCTGTCAATTTTGTTAATGAATATTGCATTTTTGGGGTTTGATTGCACTCTGCTCAACATGGAGAAGGGGGTGTTCTTTGATCTTATGAAACTTGTTTGTGCTCGCGGCGGTCCCTTTGCTGTTTCCTTCTTCGTATTTCATAAATGATATGTTCGTTTTGAAGCAGAAATAAAATATTGGGTTGTAAGCGAAAACCATCTAGACAAATTAATAAGTGTCCAAAAAATCATGAAAATGAACCGAATATCTCCCCACCGAGAATTCTAAATCCCTATATTGGGTAAGAAATAATTAGATGAAATATATATGTTATTATGGCTATAACGTAAAGTTCTCAACTTGATCTTTCTATAGATTCCGCAACAACACCAGCAGATGAATACTTTCGCAAGACTTCCCCTAAGTATATCAACTGCAGTGGCGGCACCTTATTTCTTTTAATGGGGGCCAAAACGGAAGGATGAAAAAAAGATGTGTATGTGGATTGACACCATTATGTAACACAAGGCACTAGGGAATCAATAATTATCAGAAAATGTAAAGGCATTTTTTTTTAAAAACAACTTCCGGCATGGAGACGAACCACTGTATTTAAAGTTAACGTTCGTGCAAATGGATAGGGATAGCACATTTAACAAAGTGATACAGGAACCAAGGCTGAGCAGCGGATGAGCTGCAGCGGTCAGCGACCCATAGCTGACTGCTAGAGTCAGGGCCAGCAAACCAGAGCTGCCAAGACCCTTGTGGACCTCTACGTGGTGATACCGGATAATAGGCTGCAACAGAGCAGAATGGCTAAGGAGAAGCGATCAAAGAAGGAATGCTAACCCGGTACTCAAATAATGCTTGCTAAAGTCGGATGTGTTGGACAGAAAGGTGCAAATACCGCAGTGAAGCTATAAACTACGACACAACGCATTCCGTTCTCTAGACTACATTCTGCTACTTAAGCCCTTTCAGGGTTTGGTAGCGGGAGATTGAGAACGAACGTAGCCAAGCCAAGCCAAGGAACGACAACTGTTTAAGTTGGATTCTTTGCTCCTCATCTACCCATTGGATCTACATGTAGAGGTATTCTGTTTATTCTCCTGTTGTTTTTGCGCGGGGCGTTTACGAGGAGGATGCGATCGTAATATTAAATATGTATTTGTATGGCCTTACTATAGTTAGGTGGGGGTGGTAGCGCAGTGTTGGTGCATTGGCTTCCCAGTTTGGAGATCAGGGTTCAATTCCCTGTGGTCGACCCAGTCACATAAATTTCGTACCAAGTAAAGGCCGTCGGCGTGAGGCTAACCACATCCACTTGGTGCCTAACACATAACATAATATGCGCCTAACACCATATTTCCTATGCGCCGAACGGCGTGATTATAGTCATAGATTCACTTAGGTTATAGTCATCATGATTGGCTTAAATGACCACTCATATCGTGGGAAGTATATGTTTTCTATCGTGGGAAGTATATGTTTTCTATCGTGGGAAGTATATGTTTTCTATCGTGGGAAGTATATGTTTTCTATCGTGGGAAGTATATGTTTTCTATCGTGGGAAGTATATGTTTTCTATTGTGGGAAGTATATGTTTTCTATTGTGGGAAGTATATGTTTTCTATCGTGGGAAGTATATGTTTTCTATCGTGGGAAGTATATGTTTTCTATCGTGGGAAGTATATGTTTTCTATCGTGGGAAGTATATGTTTTCTATCGTGGGAAGTATATGTTTTCTATTGTGGGAAGTATATGTTTTCTATTGTGGGAAGTATATGTTTTCTATCGTGGGAAGTATATGTTTTCTATCGTGGGAAGTATATGTTTTCTATCGTGGGAAGTATATGTTTTCTATCGTGGGAAGTATATGTTTTCTGTCGTGGGAAGTATATGTTTTCTATCGTGGGAAGTATATGTTTTCTATTGTGGGAAGTATATGTTTTCTATCGTGGGAAGTATATGTTTTCTATCGTGGGAAGTATATGTTTTCTATCGTGGGAAGTATATGTTTTCTATCGTGGGAAGTATATGTTTTCTGTCGTGGGAAGTATATGTTTTCTATCGTGGGAAGTATATGTTTTCTGTCGTGGGAAGTATATGTTTTCTATCGTGGGAAGTATATGTTTTCTATTGTGGGAAGTATATGTTTTCTATAGTGGGAAGTATATGTTTTCTATCGTGGGAAGTATATGTTTTCTATCGTGGGAAGTATATGTTTTCTTTCGTGGGAAGTAGATACAAGAAAATAAAGTGTCCTTTGTAATGAGTGCCTTTTTAGTATTGTCTTTAGAAAACTTCTTTCTCGTCCTACTTGGTGATTCTACAGCATGCAGTAGTTGGTCCCATTCCAAGCGAGTATTAGTCTCACTTACACAGTTGCTGCTCTACCAACATAGTGTGCATAAGGTTTTCCATTCTTTAGCCTATGGCTTAAAGTTTCATAGACAAGTACTTAGCAAACGCTCTGCATACACATAACATGACACATAATATAACATAACATAGCATAACAATGACATAACGTAACAAATATACTATTAAATAATCCCCCGAAAATTAGCATAACATAAAATAATATAATATGACATATAAGGACAAACCATAACACGGCATAGGATAAAATGAAATACTATAACATAAATTAATGGAATTTACCATAACATACAATAACAAAACATAAAATAATATAATGCTACATAAAAAATAACGTAAACTAGCATACGATAACATAACGCAATATAACATACACACGTAAAAATTAACAAACCATTTGACAACATAACATAACATAACATAAAACATAACATCACATATAGTAACATATTAGCTAGATAGACTTGGCAGAAATAACACAACAACGTGAGACAAAACGCAGGAGCTGAAATATATAAATAACAAAAATATATTCATTGTCACCCACAACTGACGCCAAACATTAATTGAACTATGCGTGTTTTTGTTAGCTGAAGTAACACAACATCTAACACATTTACTGCTAGAATTGCTTTCTCGTTCACTGTTTGCATTTTATTGCGGTCAAATCGACAAGTAATGCTCAGTAAACAGGCGAAAACAACCACCAATTAATTCTCATTAAGATTGGATATTGCTTAAGTTATATTCTTTTAGAGCTGCTTGTAGATCTATCTATCTATCTATCATCTATCTATCTATCTATCTATCTATCTATCTATCTATCTATCTATCTATCTATCTATCTATCTATCTATCTATCTATCTGTCTATCTATCTATCTATCTATCTATCTATCTATCTATCTATCTATCTATCTATCTATCTATCTATCTTTCTTTATTTCTGTCTGTCTCTCTATCTATCTATCTATCTATCTATCTATCTATCTATCTATCTATCTATCTATCTATCTATCTATCTATCTATCTATCTATCTATCTATCTATCTTCTATATATCTATCTATCTATCTATCTATCTATCTATCTATCTATCTATCTATCTATCTATCTATCTATCTATCTATCTATCTATCTATCTATCTATCTATCTATATATCTATCTATCTATCTATCTAACTATCTATCTATCTTTCTTTCTTTCTGTCTGTCTGTCTGTCTATCTATCTATCTATCTATCTATCTATCTATCTATCTATCTATCTATCTATCTATCTATCTATCTATCTATCTATCTATCTATCTATCTATCTATCTATCTATCTTTCTGTCTGTCTGTCTGGCTATCTATCTATCTATCTATCTATCTATCTATCTATCTATCTATCTATCTATCTATCTATCTATCTATCTATCTATCTATCTATCTATCTCTCTATCTCTCTCTATCTATCTATCTATCTATCTATCTATCTATCTATCTATCTATCTATCTATCTATCTATATGTCTGTCTATCTGTCTGTCTGCTTGTCTGTCTGTCTATTTATCTATCTAATTATCTATCTATCTATCTATCTATCTATCTATCTATCTATCTATCTATCTATCTATCTATCTATCTATCTATCTATCTATCTATCTATCTATCTATCTATCTATCTATCTATCTATATATATATATATATATATATATATATATATCTGTCTGTCTGTCTATCTATCTGTAATTATGCCTGTCAGTCTTCCTGCATGTCTGCCAGTCTGTCTGTCTGCCTGCCTGCCTGCCGGACCGCCCGACAACCCGTCCACCTGCCTGCATGCCTGTATGTCTGTCTCTCTCTATATATTTTTCTTTTTTTTCTTACATACACTCTAATATGTTGTAGATTTATCTTCTCGCTAAACTGATGAGCTCTTAAAGCTATCCTGAAAAAGCTAATAGCTCCAGACATGTAGTGGCCAGACTTTTATCCATCTTAATGCCATTTCCAATCCCCTTGATATTTCCCATCCTTCTACGCCAGTCAGGTTTGGCATTAAAACGCAATTCTGTCTAGCCGCATGCCATGTAACGCCATCATGTATTACACACACGTACAAGGCAGGCCATGTCTGGTGGGAATGTCTTATGTGAATACGGTAAATAACTAATGATGCCAATTACAGTGAGTCGAGCATTGGGTCAAGATGTAGATCTCGGAACATGCTTCGACTTCGTAAGTGTTGTATTGTATGTGGGTTTACATGCATGTTGTCTTGCTGTGGAGCCAATCCGTTTTTAATTGCTTCATTGATTTAATTTAGTGTTACTGTATCGGTCCATGTGGAGTACACGAGCACCACTAGAGTGTACCCCTTTGTAGACAACCTGCATCCGAGGATTTAGAGTTCTTATTCCAATAGCAATGTTGGTACATGACGAGGCTGCTAGCTCCATGCAGCACTCTTATGTAGTTACTGTTTACTGCAGACTTGGAAGGAAACAACTGTACTGTTCTCTAAAAGCCAGGTACCATCACAGAGTCGATCCCCGTCTCCTTGGCCATGTTACTGTAGCTCTGCATGTTTCCATGTGTATGGAGTGGACGTTTGGTTAGTTAGCGAAAACATAGCTCTACATAGCCAACATGGTACAGTGGTAGTTGGCCCATGTTTTGGGGGACTGAAAACAGAAGGAAAACCAACAATGTCACATTAGTGACTGAACGATGATTATGTATAAAAAGGTTTGGAGTTTCCTTCTTCTTCTTCTCCTTTTTTTCTTCTACTTCTTCTTCTTCTTTTTCTTCTTCTTCTTCTGCAGTGCTACCTTTTCCTCTTCTTCGCTGGTCGCTATCAAATAACCACATTTATTTAGTTCATAAACTTGAATACTCTTTCCGAATGCTAAAGAAACTGTACACTGGAAGAGTGAGACCAGTTCTCGAGTATTGCATTGCGGCATGGGCAACAGCAGCAAAGGCGAACTTTGATAAAATTAGCAAACTTAAAAACCAAGCCATGAGAGTTATAACAGGAGGCATGAAGTCAATGCCAATTGTAGAACTTGAAAAGATTACAAATCTGCAATCCATGGCCGATAGAAGAAACTGCAGAGCCCATCAGCAAGCAGAGAAACTAAGAAGACTGACAGACCATCCAATGCATCAGAGACTAAATACATTTGGACATGGGAAACTAAAGCGGAGAAACTTTGCAGAAATAGCCAAAGCAAAGATGAGCGAAGACCCTATGAACACCGTAACAATACCAAAGCCCATACCTACTGTACGCAAACCCACCTGGAAGTAGCATATCATTCCAAAGGTGGTAGAAAATATACCAGTTATTGGAAACAAGAACAGCCAGACTGAAAAAGAAAGAAGAGATAAACCCTGAGGTTCATAATGGAAAACTACCCAAGTATTGACTGGACCCATGCATACACCGACGATTCTGAATCAAACACAACACAGAACTGAGGAGCAGGGGTATTCCTGAGCCTACAAAATGGTAGAAAAATAACACTGTCAGTGGTGACTGGAAAATTCTCAAGCAATTTCAGAGTGGAGGGAGAGGCACTGAGGGCTCCAGTAGAAGCAATGCTCACAGGCGAATACAATGAAAGTCAGATAGTCCTGTTTACAGATGCTCTGTCCGTAGTTACAGCACTAGAAAGCCAGACAAATACTGAACTTAATGATTTAAGAGCAGTACTCTGTCAACTATGGCAGCAGTTCGCACCAAAAAGAGTAGTGGTACAGTGGGTTTCATCCCACTATAACATCCAAGGCAACGAGGAGGCAGACAAACTGGCAAAAGAAGGTGCAAGACTACCACAACCAGATTCTAGTGTGACCTACGATGAGTCCAAAACGCTTATTAAGGCCGGATACATGGCCAAATGGGAAACAGAACATACAGACTACACAACAAATGATGCCTTTTACCAGTTGAACACAAGAGAGCAGGTCGTGGTATTCAGACTCCGCACAGGGCAAAACAGACTGAGGTACCACCTATTCAATAAAATGAAGATAGGTGGCACTGACGAATGCACGTGTGGTACCGGGAAAATGACCGCTGAACATCTGCTATAAGGGGACCAGAGAAAGAACACGTGGTCATAACCAGGGGCAACACTAGACAAGCTCTATGGCAGTGTCGACAGCTTCATAATGACCGCTGCTTTCTTCGAAATAATACAGGTTGACGTCTGACAGCGTACGAAGATTAAGAAGAAGAAGAAGACGAATACTCTTTCCCATATTTCTCTCATTAGTTTATCTTTGAAATACCAACGTTTACTATGCATGTAAAAAAGTTAGACGGGTTAAGTAGTACCAAGGTTTATGGTTGTCTCCCTATGTGGAAGAATGTCGGTTTAGTTGAGTAATTACTTATCTAAAGTTACAACATGTATCTACACCACGACACGACCTTACACAGTAATTAACACAGTCAACACTATCCAACAAATATTATATGATTTAATAATATGAATATCAACAAAAAGATTATTAGCTAATGAGAAGAAAATACATGTAAACTAAACAATCATATATATATATATATATATATATATATATATATATATATATATATATATATATATATATATATATATATATATATATACATATTGAATTACATAGGAGGTTTGTAAGCACTAGCTTTTGATGGTTCCCCCAAACTACATAACCCCGATTCTTGCCGATGCTCTCCCTTATCTGCGCAGCCAACACACCATCACCAACTCGTCCTCACGATCGGATTACGTACTCAGTCGTTCTGGGCAATCAGTCACAATAAGATCACCTTCAGTCAGGTGATCTGTACATCCACATTCAAAATGTTCATGTATGCTGAGGCGATATGTGCATTCATGTGCAAGTAGATCACATCACTTATAGTCGGATCACGTACTCACTTATAGTCGGATCACGTACTCACTTGTAGTCAGTCACATACTCAGTCGATCTGTACATATAGTCAGAACACACACATCGTTACCAAAGTGTCTTGCACATATGACACATTGTAGCAGACCCTCTGCTGCCGTGATCGAACTTAGAACATTCTCACACTCATCCACATCATCATGACCATACTCAGTAAATGACATATCACACAGCAGGTGGCATATTTATTATATCATACTCCTATCATAGAATGAGTAGAGAAATTACAAACACAATATAATACATATCTTAACTAAACATTCTACTAAAACGGGAATTGTAAGCATTAGCTATTGATGGAATTCCCAACTATCTAAAAAACCCAGTTCTATTGCCTTGCAATTGCATCACACACACATCGCCTTAACTGCGTCTTCAACACACCTTATCAAATACTCTTCCTCACTGAAATCCCCTCAGGCGGGCGATCTCGACATAGCTCGCTCACAATGTGTCCTTGCTTACAAACACACTTTCAGATTATCCATTAATGCAAAACTCACACACCTATTTGAGCGATCCTGTTCTATCACTAAACATTCGTCCAACCGTCTATCAATCCCTCCTCTATCTAAAGTCGGTGAGTTAAACACACTATCTACATTCAGTCTCTCTCTCTCTCTCTCACTCTCCATACAGCCTCACTCTCTCTCCAGCCTGCCGAGCTAAACTTTGTCTCGAGTTATATATCCTCAAGCAAGGCCAGAGCTTGACCAATCGATCTCAGGTATGGTCATCTTCAATCCCAATTGGAACGAAACACTTTGCCCACCTGTCATTCATTCTCTCGCAGCAAGCCCCGCTGCCAATTTCGTCTGTCAATCAATCTCCCCCTACCAAAATCAGAAGGCCAGTGGTCAGTTTCTATCTGTCCACATTCCTTAACCCAACTCTGTTCTCCTTTGCTGAGACGGTGAGTGACCTTGACATGCATTCAGGTAGCTTTAAGCTTTAACATGTTCAGGCATCCTAAACTCCCCTTGCTCCGGCGGGAACTGTTACAACATGTTCAGATCTCGTACTTAGGCGATCTGCACATTCCCAATTACAATCAGATCATTTACCATCAGGCGATCTGTGCATTTACAACTACTTAGATCACTTCACGTATTCACACGAATATGTACATTCATATGTAATTAGAACATGCATCGTTCACTAGGTGTCCTGCACGTACGACACACATTCAGATCTCTTACTGTTCACAGGGTTTCCAACATAAACACCTATAGAGCTACTGACCAATACTCGAGGTGTATGCTAGTTCAGTCCCCCTGCAAACTCACTCTCACCCTAACAGCCAGTCTGTTTGAGGTCATCATTGTAAAATATTTTAAAGTCTCAAGCAACATCAAGGCTGCCCAATTGTCTTCTGTTGGCTGTCTGACTTGGCCATCACTTTAATGTGGAACTACTCCCAATTAATTGTTATTGTATGAATATGCCCGAATCCCTGTCACTCTAAATGCCGTATCCAATCGTGGTGACATCTGATTGTCGCCGTCACCCCTAGCAGGGTACCTAGCACTGTTCTACCGCGGAGTGTGCAGCCCCCCCCCCCCCACCCCTACCATACCAGCGGGTCTAGGCTTGGAAATTGTCCCAACCTCATTGCCTGTACCACCTTACCTTACCAGACTTTGCCCAAAACGCTGTGCATATCAAGGTCCGCTAGATGTTGACATGGGATACTAGGATACCTGTAAGGCCTGTATTGCGCATCATTGTAAAAGGCAGATGGGAACCGAGAACCGGTTAATGGAGTCAACACACAAGCTGAAGAAATCTGCACAACATCGACCTGTATCCAAATAACTAGGATTCACATGTATTTAAAACAATGACAAACAAGAAGAGAAAGAAACAGAAGATGAAATGGAAGAAGCATCCATCCCTCTCTTTGCCCTTCACCTCACCGATCACGTCGCTTATTTCTCTCACTTCCAACCCCCCATCCCCATGTTGCATACAATACCGAGAAGCCCTTTCTGTCTTGATCCAAGCCTCGTTATGAACGCACATTCTTGTTTCCATATTTTTTACTGAACTTAATGATTTAAGAGCAGTACAAAGTCAACTATGCCAGCAGTTCGCACCAAAAAGAGTAGTGGTACAGTGGGTTCCATCCCACTGCAACATCCAAGGCAACGAGGAGGCAGACAGACTGGCAAAAGAAGGTGCAAGACTACCACAACCAGATACTAGTGTGACATACGAAGAGTCAAAGCGGCTTATTAGAGCTAGATACATGACCAAATGGGAAACAGAACATTCTGGCTACACAAAAAAAACGATGCCTATTACCAGTTGAACAGAAGAGAGCAGGTCATGGTCTTCAGACTTCGCACTGGCGGCAATAGACTGAGGTACCACCTATTCAACAAATTTAAGATAGGTGGTACTGACGAATGCTCGTGTGGTACAGGGAAAATGACCGATGAGCATTTACTGCAAAACTGCCCGACATACGAGGATCAGAGAGAGCAGATGTGGCCATCACCTGTGGCAACACTAGACAAGCTCTATGGCAGTGTCGACAGCCTCAGGATGACCGCTGCTTTTTTCGAAGAAATAAAGGTCGACATCTGACAGCGTAAGAAGAAGAAGAATTAGAAGAAGAAGAAGAAGAAGAAGAAGAAGAAGAAGAAGAAGAAGAAGAAAAAGAAGAAGTTTCCATATTTTTAACGATCATGCAATTAATAAATGATCATGTTTCTTGCTTAATGATGATGGTTGCTATGCACTGTTATCTGTTCCTATGGGCCAAGTGCACTGTATTAAAGATCCATTTATTTAGAGATACTATCGTAGATTTGGACTGTCCCGATCCTACCTACAAGGCAGCAGATGTTTATGGGTAAGCTGTATTATTGACACGTCGATCACTGTTCATATTACGAGTACTACTGTCATGCGTTCTTCTGTATTGATTTTAAGTGTGTCTGAAACAATAACAATGCCGTTTCATCCATCTCACTTACATAGAAAGGCCTATATGTGATGACATTTGTCATCATATGGGCACCCTGCGGGAAGGGAGATACACACCATATTCGATCTATGAATGAGAGAAGAAACGCACAATGTGGATAATATGTATAAGGAAAGATACGCACAATATTGGCACTTTGTATGAAGCAATAAAGGGACCATATGTGCACACTGTATGAGGGAAGTTAAGCACCATATGGGTACCTTGCATTAGGAAAGTAAGGGACCATATGTGCACACTGTATGAGGGAGGTTAAGCACCATATGGGTACCTTGCATTAGGAAAGTAAGGGACCATATGTGCACACTGTATGAGGGAGGTTAAGCACCATATGGGTACCTTGCATTAGGAAAGTAAGGGACCATATGTGCACACTGTATGAGGGAAGTTAAGCACCATATGGGTACCTTGCATTAGGAAAGTAAGGGACCATATGTGCACACTGTATGAGGGAAGTTAAGCACCATATAGGCACCTTGCATTAGGAAAGTAAGGGACCATATGGGCACTCTGTTTAAGGGAAGTCAGGCACCAAATTGCCACTATGTGTGAGGACAGCTAGATCATATGGGGAACCTCTATGAGAGAAGATAAGGACTATATGGGAACCCTGTATGAGGAAAAAAAGGACCATTTGAGCACTCTGTATGAGGGAACCTAGAGCCGTAGAAATAGATAATGTGATTTTGTCGTGACACAGTAGCCAATGATGAGGGGCGATTTGTCCATGATACATATATGTTATTTAAGAGTGAATTGTGACACAGTACCAAATGCCGAGGGGCGGTTTGTCCATGATACATATATGTTCTTTAAGAGTGAATTGTGACACAGTACCAAATGCCGAAGGGCGGTTTGTCCATGATACATATATGTTCTTTAAGAGTGAATTGTGACACAGTACCAAATGCCGAAGGGCGGTTTGTCCATGATACATATATGTTCTTCTAGAGCTTGTGTGACAACAGCAAAAAAATACATAAGACATTGAAGAAAGACTTGGCCATAATACATCTTCATTAACAGCCAACATGATATTTCAAATTGATAGATGCGTCATCTTGTCACGTGCTGTCTAATTTGCATAAATGAATTAATGTCTATATTTGCATATTTACTAGGAAATATATTGTTCGTGGTATGATGGACGATTTGAGCGTCAAATTAACAGAAACAGATGGCCAGACGCTCAATATGGAGATGGGGGTGGTAGATTAGGTGAGAAACAGGTAGAGAGAAGACAATACAGTAGGACAAACATATTCGAACATAGAGGCTGAAAAATAAAGAGACACAGAAAAATACACAAAATTGTATAGAGAAAGACAAGCACATAGACAGACAGTTGTACAGACTGACAGAACGGCATACACATTGGTAGACAGGCCGATAGACAAACACATAAGCACATAGGCATTCATACAGCTGTATATATATATATATATACTAGGTGCGCTCCGAAAGTAATGCTCGTGGTAGAGATATTCTAGTATTGTTGTTGTTGTTGCTGTTGTTGTTGTTATTGTTTGACAATGGCCACAATGAGTACTTTTGGTTACAATGGTTACTCTTGTGTGGGCCCTGAAAAGTATGTTTAGTGATGGATTGCATTAGCTTTCATCACATCCCGAGCGTGCTGATGAAGGTGGACCGGAATCCTCCAGGCAGTTGTGCTATGCTTTGCTTCATCTGCGTGTCACTAATCACTACGGGGATCACGTCGATCCCTCACCTCGTTAGTCAGGCTGCCATGAAAACAGTTTCCAGGGAAGGCTGCTAGGAGGCCGAGGTGAGGGTCTAAGCAAGTACGTTTTGTTTGACCCTGACTAACATGTCTGATCAGTACGTTTTGCCTGACCCTGACTAACATGTCTGATCAGTACGTTCTGCCTGACCCTGACTAACATGTCTGATCAGTACGTTTTGCTTGACCCTGACTAACATGTCTGATCAGTACGTTTTGTTTAACCCTGACTAGCATGTCTGATCAGTACGTTTTGTTTAACCCTGACTAGCATGTCTGATCAGTACATTTTGTTTAACCCTGACTAGCATGTCTGATCAGTACGTTTTGCCTGACCCTGACTAGCATGTCTGATCAGTACGTTTTGCCTGACCCTGACTAGCATGTCTGATCAGTACATTTTGTTTAACCCTGACTAGCATGTCTGATCAGTATATTTTGTTTAACCCTGACTAACATGTTTGATCAGTATATTTTGCCTGACCAGACGTTAGTCTTCCTCCTTAGCTATTCTATTAAGAACCAATCTGTCAGTTTTACATACTTTCTCCCATTTAGACAATGGTATCCAATTGCTTTACCTCACTTCTTTCTACAAAACATCAACATAGGAAACACTAAAACTTATGTGAATAATAAAACACACCATAATTCATTTATTATAAGACTATTAATTTACAACATTATCAAAACTAAACTAAACTAAACTAAACAAAACTAAATTAACTAAATTAAAAATGTCTGAATCTTTCTGGTTCAGTTTACAAGCATCATCTCGGCGGAACTCTCAATTGTTTTCTTCCTTAGCCTTCGCCTTATTTCTCTGTTTCTCTAGGCGGTGTGTTTTGCATTTTTTTAAATTTTGCGCCTATCGACCCAGTACATCCGACTTTGATATCAATTTTACGAAAGGGTCTGTTTCCTCCTGCCTTTTCTAAGGACTTACTTCCCCGGACTAACGACCTGTGCTGTGATTGGGGAGCGAACACAGCACCTTCAGATTGTGAGCCGTATTACTAACCACTAGCACACGCTGTCCCTTATAACCAGGTTCTGAAGTGTAACCTCTGCTTCTTATATTATCTACACATATCTTTTAGACTTTATCTATACAAACCTTGTTCTACACTGATTAACTATCTACATTCGTGGTCACGTGGTGCCCTTCGGCAGTGGGCGATCGATGAAGTAGATCTCTAACGATCTGCTCCCTTCATATAGTCAGAACTATGCTGTGGAACAGAAGCTTCTTATATTATATTTATGCGTGTGCTCCCTGAGGACTTTCCTGCTACACCTCACAATTGAACACGACTTCGGGATTGTATCCCTACACTCTTCAGGGACAGCCAACTTTGACACGGCCTACGAGATTAAATCCAAGGTGTATGCAACAGATTATTTTTTTTCGTACAGACAAACTTTCTGTTGCTCGAAGTGGTCAGATTTCTCACTATTGAGTTTACCGACTCAGCTCACTGTTATTTCCAGCACACCCAAGATCAAAGAGTGTGGAATCTGTTTGGACAGACAGCTCTGTCATAATCTACAGTGTTTGGACAGACAGCTCTGTCATTCTGTCCCTCAAAGTGAACAGATGTCTCGTTCGTGTCGCCGAGAGGTAAACTAACTGTTCATTATATTATAGCAAAGGAGCAATACCTTCAGAAACTAAGTGGATAAGCCTTCGGGCGCTCTTTCCATGACATTTCTCTTGTACCTTCCCAAAGAATGTGGCTGCTGATCAATTGCCTCTGTTCCTACCTGATTTCCCTGCGAGCCACTAGAATCACTATTGTGCCTGCAGCATTTGTCAATATGACAAGTTCCACCTACTAAAACCTATTCCCTTAGCTGACCTTCTTGTCACCCCTGTCAATCCGCCAGTGCAAGTTTTGTCGTCACATAATGTGTCGCTCATTACCTCTACCCACTTTTATGTGACTAGCCAATAAAACAAATGGGCTGGATTAGAACAAACCTCATCCTCTTTGGACAACAGTCTCCAACTCACAGAAGACGTCTCTCTAGCTCTCTCTCGTGTTACTAATGGAAACCCCGCTTTGTCAATTGTGAGTGACTTTAGTTTCAACTTTCTCTACCTAAGCTGAACTATTATATTACTGTCCCTGCTAATATCAGCTCTACGAGAATACACTGCTATCCCCATCACCTCTGCTATAAAGGCACCTGTTACATGCCTCATATTATATTCTGATGTTCCACGACCCCACAAATGGATTTTTGCAGTATGTCAGTAAAGTTTAAATTTACCGTTAATATCCTCAACATTTTTGTTTCCTGCTGACAGGTTGCAATGGGGAATCAGTCTGACAAAGTTACATAGTAGTGCGATATAAACAGAGGGTCGTTATTTAATTCCTCCATGCGGAAAAAGTTACACGAATTTGCATTCATCATCGCTCGTTGAATATTTACGGAAAACCAAACAGTGAATGTTAGCACGGTGAGGAGATGGGTTGTGCGTTTCAGCAAAGGTGAAATCCATATGAAGGACACTCCACGCACAGCTGTCACACCACACAATGAAGAACGTCTCTAACAGCTCATCCGCGAAAATAGGAGATTTACAACACATGAACCGGAGCTGGATATCGGCTTTATGTGTTCACAGAGGAATGCTCACAGAGGAACAAAAATACGTCGCATACAGGTTTATCATGACCTCTTGAACCATTTCGAGGATGAAAATGATAGTTTTTTAGATTTATATCATCACTGGTGATGAGACGTGATACCACCGTCTATATCGTGAGTAAGAACGGCAGTCATGGAGGGGCGACTTGTGAATTTTCCATCGGTTTAAAAAGTCCGTAGGCAACCCTCTGTAGGTAAAGTGATGTGTACTGTCTTTTGGGGTAAGAAAGGGATGATCCTTCTTGATTTCATGCAACCAGGTTTTGTGACTCCCATCTGTGTAGGCCAATAAATGATGGACTGTGCGGGCAACATATTCCTAACAACGACGCTGCCAAAGCAGTTGTGAAACAGTGGGTCCCGCTTGTGCAGATTTTTACGAGCATGCTCGCTCTTGCTCATTGTTAGATAAAATATATAGCCAAGAGAGGTAACTTTGCTCAAAAATAGTTTTCTGAAGTCAAGCCATTGCTCTATCAAATTATATTTTGTACTTTTTTGTGTCTGTTATGGTTTTCATGGAATGAAATAGGAGGCATTCATTTCGGAGAGCCCCTTGTATATACATAACATACAGATGGGATGGCAGACATAAGTTTGGATGTAGGGAGTTAAACATTTATACAGATAAATATTGACAAATAGATATCATACAAACATGCAGTTAGACAGGAATTAAACATATTTTCAAACACTTATACGTATTGATTAATTCCCTGGTGTCGTCTAAAACGAATCGTACTTTGTCTGTCACTCTCTGCTGGCAGGTTCCAGTTGCCCTTCTTATATCATAGAAAGAAACAGACATATGTCATTCTGGCGTTAGGAATATCAACAGTCTTATCACTCTGATTTTCACAGTGTCAATCCCTACCTTGCTTACCAGGATGCTGCAAGACCCCCTGTTTCCAGATGCAAGCGGTATGTTTCACCTGCCACGATTTAGCACGTGATTGATGATTATATAGATGTATAACCATGATAATAGTAAGAGACAACACACACCTTGCATTCAGTTTTTTGCTCTCCATTATTTCTATATAACTTTTTTGTTGTCTGATAAATGTGGGGTACAAACAATTGTTATATAACATACGGCAATAACAGGGTTGCTAAGGCAATTGTTCATGCAAACGTCTAGAGCCTTCAAGGCATCAGTTTCGCACCAAGGTAAACATGTATCCTTCTGTGGTGTTGTCCACTTTCCTGCATGTTTGTGAGACATGGATGGCGTGTAGCAGACACGCCAGATAGCTCAATCGTTGTCCACTTTGCTGCATGTTTGTGAGACATGGATGGCGTGTAGCAGACACGCCAGATAGCTGAATCGTTGTCCACTTTGCTGCATGTTTGTGAGACATGGATGGCGTGTAGCAGACACGCCAGATAGCTGAATCGTTGTCTACGTGTGCTGCTCCGGATTAGGTAACAGGACAAAGTGCCTAACTCTGAAATGCTTGGCAAATCTGACTTGTTGAGCTTCCATACACTTCTGAAAATAGCTCAGCTAGAGTGTACTGGACACGTTGTTCGCATGCCAGATCAGCGCATCCCTAAACAGCTGTTATACGGTGAGCTCAAAGCAGACAGACGCTTCCCATGGGAAGGGGGGAAGAGATGATGAGGGGAGCAGGCAGAAGAAACGCTGCAGAAACTTTTTGAAAATGTGCCTGAAAAGTTTCAATGTTGAAGTCACTTCCTGGGAGGTGCTTGTGCAACACCTCGAGGGTTAGTATCAATGATGGTGCTCAGATCACAGAGAGTATAGCCATCATGGAGGCTCAGCTAAAGCGTGCTGCTCGCAAAAACAGCACGCACGTCGTTTCCACAGCCGGCTCCCCACATGCATGGCCTGAATGTGGCAGGGAATGCCGTTCCAGGATTAGTCTTTACATCCAGCAGAGAAGCAATCGTATGATTATGTCGCCATCTTTGTTTGCGATGGGCAACTATTATTATACAGTTTTAGAGAAAAAATAAAAAGCTACATCGCAGTTCAGTCATACGTTTTAATTATTTTCAGCTGCTCATATTTTTTTTGTTTTTGTTTTTTGCGTTGGCCTTATTTCTCTAATCCCCAAGGCGGTGTGCGTTGCACTGCAGTTTTTATTTTGCGCCTGTCGGCCCAGTACATCCGACTTCAGCATGCATTTTATGTAAGGGTCTGCTTCCTCCTGCATTTTCTAAGGGTTTGCCTCCTCGGGGTAACGGCCGGTGCTGTGATGGGGATCGAACCCAGCACCTTCGGTTTATGAGCCGGGCCACTTAACCACTAAGCCACGCCGTCCCCTAGCTGCTAATATGAAATGTGCTAGTTTGATACCGGTCGAGAATGTAGACGTGAATGTATTTTCTGTATATTGATAACTTGCTGATTTGAAGATAGTTTACTGAACTGCCCCATTGCAGAAAGGCTAAGAACAGCGTTACTCTAGATCCAAAATCAAGATGGATGAACACAGTGAAATCTAGCCAGTGTTGTATGTTGTCTTTGTTATGTGAAGCTACGCGTGCAGAGTTAATTCATTGCTGCGCCCATTTGGTAGCATGTTACAGTGACGCTTCCTACATATAGAGCATGTTACAGATTCTTGCATATAGAGCATGTTACAGCTTCTTTCATATAGAGCATGTTACAGCTTCTTACATATAGAGCATATTACAGCGTCTTACATAAAGAACATGTTACAGCTTCTTACATAAAGAGCATGTTACAGCTTCTTACATATAGAGCATGTTACAGCTTCTTACATATAGAGTCGTTCTTGGCAAAGGGTACGTGGTCAATACTATCTGATTTGCAATGCAAAGCTACTTAGTAAACTCGCCTCTAAGGGGATTTGCAGTGTCAATACTTACCTCGCTTGCCAGACTCCTGACGCAACCTATTTCCAGAAACGTGAACGAAAATGCGAGACGTTGTCTTATTCTTGGCCCAGATTACACTTCGCTCCCACCTTTATCAGCATGTTTTAGCTGGCCCTGATTATACATCGCTACTACCTTGATCAGTATGTTTCACCTGACCCTGGTTACTCTTCGCACCCACCTTGATCAGTATGTTTCACCTGACCCTGGTTACTCTTCGCACCCACCTTGATCAGTATGTTTCACCTGACCCTGGTTACTCTTCGCACCCACCTTGATCAGTCTGTTTTACCTCACCCTGATTGCACTTCGCTCCCACCTTGATAAGTATGTTTCACCTGATCCTGATTACACTTTGCTCTAACCTTGATCAGTATGTTTAAGCTGACTGCGATTACAATTTGTTCCGACATTGATCCTTGACCCGGATTGCTGTTCCACCCACTTTGATCAGTATGTTTTACCAGACCGTGATTATACTTACAGATGCTGGGATTGACTTGCCGATTCACTAGTGGATTTTCACCTGCCAAAAAATATGAAACAAAGGAGGTCCCACCTTCCCACGACGCTTAACGACATAAGTAGCCTGAAGATAGATAGATAGATTATACTTCGCTCCCACGTTGATCAGTATATTTTATCTGATGGTGATTACACTTCGCTTCAACGTTGTTCAGTATGTTTTACCTGACGGTGATTACACTTCGCTCCCACTTTGTTCAGTATGTTTTACCTGACGGTGATTACACTTCGCTCCAACGTTGTTCGGTATGTTTTACCTGACGGTGATTACACTTCGCTCCCACTTTGATCAGTATGTTTTACCTGACGGTGATTACACTTCGCTCCCACTTTGATCAGTATGTTTTACCTGACGGTGATTACACTTCGCTCCCACTTTGATCAGTATGTTTTACCTGACGGTGATTACACTTCGCTCCCACTTTGATAAGTATGTTTTACCTGACGGTGATTACACTTCGCTCCCACTTTTATCAGTATGTTTTACCTGACGGTGATTACACTTCGCTCCCACTTTGATCAGTATGTTTTACCTGACGGTGATTACACTTCGCTCCCACTTTGATCAGTGTGTTTTACCTGACGGTGATTACACTTCGCTCCCAGGTTGATCAGTATGTTTTATCTGACCGGGTTGCTCTTCGACCTCACCAATTTAATGACCGTCACGGACATGCCTTTGTTGGAACAATTGATGTAGATATCTGATAGTTGAAGTAAATGAATAGACATACTATTTGAAAAAGAAAAAAAGAACAAGAAGACGACCAAGACTCACAAGTCCGGCTTTCAGAGACACCAAGGCATGTACCTCTGCTAAACTGAAGAGACCTATTGAGAACAGGGTCAGATGGAGAGATAGTCGCAGACAACATTACATTCTTAGCACTGACCAACCAGTTGCTGACCTTCCCATGGTCAGTATGCAAAAGTACCAGTGGAAGATTATTAACGTAGATTACTTTTTTAAACAATAAAACATATTAATTGTCCGATTTGATTGATTCACATTTCAGCTTTCATCGAAGTATAGGATCAGAATTACAACTAGTCACAAACTATAAATCTGTATTTGAGTAGTTTCAGTGAGGGGTGAGCAAGCAAAGATTTGACACAAATCGATTGAAAGCCTCATGTACAACCCTCATTTCTCATTTTATTATATTCTTAGTATGTTACAGTGGCCATATATATTTTTCAAACTCGAGTGCAACTCGGGAGAAATGCATGAATGTACATTTTTTGTACGTGCAAATAACGTTTAAGAAGATAATGCAAATATCCACTAACAGTGTTAACTAAAAATTAATGATTACGTGTATGTGAGGTATGTGCTGTTTGCAGGTTGAGAAATCGTCATCCAGCTAAATCACGCGGCCCACTGTTTCTGTATACACAATCCACGTCTCTTTTGTTTACGCTATCTGCTGTCTGGTGGCACTTTCAAAATATCTTCGCTATCTCCGTTATTTAACTAAATATTTTCTAGCTCTCCTGAAACTGTATTCCTATTTCCTAATGTAAAAAAAAACCCAATTAAGGGCCGCATTGCGTATATTGATGAACATATATGTACTTGTCCCTGGTTTGTTGACTAAATACTCACCATTGCTGGCAGAAGATTTCATCTGTTCCTTAAACACACATGCTGGCATGACTTTCAGCACTGAAGATCAAACATTTCTGGACTGTCCTGTGGTTGTAACACAGTCTGTACGTGTCAGTGTGCTACTTGATGCTGCCCGCCATTCCCCTCTAAGTGAATTAGTAGCTAAAGTCAAATAATGTTATCTCTTCTTGCGAGTTTGCTTTTTCCTGACTTATTTCATTGCACTATATTTGTTGACTTTTTTCATTGCCATGTTTTTATTTCTTGACTTATTTCACTATTTTCTAATGTTTTGCCTTCCTGATTTAGTATTTTCAGACTTTTTAATTTCTTGAATTTTTTTTTCCGGACTTGTTTTTAGTTCTTGAGTTTGTATTTTCAAACGTATTTCGTACCTAAATTTGTAGTTACCTTGCGTCCGAGTTCTGTATTTCTTGGGGTAATGTATTCCTCAATTTGAATTTTTTAAATTCTTTCTTTCCTGAGTTTGCACATTGCGTACTATAGATACGCCGTCGGACTCATCAGGGAAAAATACAAATGAAACGTCACATGCTTAGGCCAATTAAATTGCAAAACTCATCTGAACTCATCTTGTGCCAAGGTTTATAATCAATGCAAACATCATCCACACTGAGAAATAGAACGAATTCGCGGTACAAAACACAAATCACTGTTGAGAATGATCCTAGACTTGGCTGTGTTTTGCATGTCCTAACGTATTTATGTAATTCTATTTCCTGACTTCTTTATTATTTCTGAATTTACATTTACTAATTAATTTCATTCCTGAGTTTGTATTTTCTGATTGGTCTCATTCCTTAGATTATATTTCCAAATTTATTTAATTCCTGTGTTTGAATTACCCGACTGATTTGATTCCTGAGTTTGAATTCCCTGAATTATTTCCTTCCTCAGTTTGACTTGCCCAACTGATTACGATTCCTGAGTTTTATTGTACGACTGATTTTGTCCCTGAGTTTGTATTGCACGACTGATGTTGTCACTGAATTTGTATTGCACGACTGATTTGACTTCTGTCAAATGCAGGCTGGGCCTTTGCTTCAACATATAAGTGGCAGGGTTAGCTACGTTAAATTATGTTACGACAGTTTGGCGAAGAATTATGAAAGTTGATGTTAAGATTGTGTACCAGAGCAGCGGCACAGCTTATAGAAGGGTCTCAGACTGAATGGATGAGGTAGATGCACTTTGTCATTTATTCATTCATTCACTCATTCATTGTTACATCCGTTCATAATTCTTTCATTAATTCATACATATCACATGTGCTCGTTTGTTGAAGCATAAGTCCGAGACTGGATTTGGCTCTAATAGTTCTAACAAAGGAATGATACTCCACAAACTTCTACGTGAAAGTAAAAGCACTGAAAGCTGCTGTTTTTCTTGAAATCTAAGATGAAGATATCCATAAAGTAAACACATTTTTTCTGACTGATGTCTCGTTAGTAATAGCAGCTCTAAATCCTTATACAGAAAGAGATATTAAGCAATGCTTATACCCCCTGACACAGCCTTCTGCCGGTTCGGCCGAGTCAGTCATTACGTTGATACTTTCTCACTGCAATATCGAAGGCAATAAAGCTGCGTATAGACTAGCAAAGTGTGGTGGAGATTCGTCGCAAACAGACCTGAGCATAATGTATGAAGAAGCAAATATCATAATTAACATCAACTTCTGGGGAAAATAGACTAATCAGTTGCCCCTCTTCTAAAACAAACAAGAAACCACGGTGATTTAGGTTTATAAGAGCAAGTCGTCATCGTCAGAGTAGGAACTAGACATAGTAAACTCAAGGATCAACTTGACAACAAATATAGAATTAGAGAGATGACATGTGCCCTTATTTGGTTATGCCATGATTAGGGAAAACATATCCTACAAAACTGCACGTCCAACCACGATGCGAGAAAACAATACTGGCCTTACGAGATAAATGAGAGAAAAAAAGATGTGCAGAGATCAATCGGCCTTACAAACAATCCAGTGTCTTTGTATGACCTTTGCTCTGACGATAAACTACCAGAAAGAAAGAGCTTAATTCAATGAATCCCTAAAATCGCCTCATATAATTTGATAACTAGAGTAGTACGAATGTCATTAAAAGTGTTCAACATGTCAATAATCGGATGCAAATCTTGGTAGCAGCAACATATGTCTCATGGAACGGTCACTGTGAGATGTTAACACTCGGCTTGGATTGTAACAACGCATGTCTCATGGAACGGTCACTGTGAGATGTTAACACTCGGCTTAGATTGTAACAACGCATGTCTCATGTAACGGTCGCTGCAAGAACTGTAGACTCGGCCAGGATTGAAAGATGTGTTGCACATCAGACGATGAGCTTCTTCTTCGTCCTCTCGTGGTGCCAGTCGCACCTCAGCGGACTCACCTCGACACGCGTGTAGCCCCTAGGTACATAAAAGTGTTATAGTCTTGCAGCAGGTAGTCGAGACAGACAACTAGAGAAGTTTTTGCATGAGGCTGGCAGACTCACCATGTAAATATTTTAACTACATAAACCGGTCTGCAAAAAAAAAAAATGGATTAGGGATTTCTTAAAAGCTGGTTATTTAGATTTTCTTTAGTTTTCATTACGCTTTTGCCGCTGAGCGTCGTGGAGAGCTTCAATATTCTGTCCTACGCCAAGTGCGTTGAGTCGCTCACTGTGAGCCCGTGTCGCTGCACAATCACTAAAATGTCATCTATCCACCTGCCTCATGGCCGCCTTTGCCGTGTAGCCAGATCTACCAGCGTTGTAAGCCATCAGCGGGGAGTTGATGAGGGTGTATTGCGTTGAGATGACCAAACCAACTTATTTTCTGTCTGGAAATGTATTCGGCACAAGACGCAGTGCTGACCATACTTTAAATGTTGTCGTTCCGAAATTATGTCTCTCCTGGGAGCACCGCTGACCTTCCTTAAACACTTCAATTCACATGTCGAATTACTGCTCTCGCGCCTTGGACAGAGGCCATGTGTTTTACTTGTAGCAGAGAGTCGGTATAAATAAACTGTTTATCAGCTTTGCTTTGCTGCCAAACTAATGCTCGGGTGTTTAAGCAGTGGAGACAGCTGATAAATCACAGCAGATGTGTTCTGACACCTAGTCTCAATTCCCCTGTCGATCCTGCCGTCTACCGTAAAAATTATGCCGAAATACTTAACTCATGGGCCTGTTGAAGATCAATATTATTTACACTTATGTTGAGTGGCACAGATGTTCTATTGATCCTCATAGATTATGTTTTCTTCTCGTTAATTTTCATATTGTATTTACCACAGATAGTTGCAAGCGTGTTTATGTGATTGTGCAGTTTATTTGATCGTTGACAGCAGAAATTGATCATCTGCAGATTTGTGTGTTGAGTTCTATCCTGCATCAGATTTCTCAATTTGTTTGGTCTCGGATGCGATTTTGTCCATGTAGATGTTAAACAGCAGAGGAGAAAGCACACACCTTTGTTTCACGCCGGTTGTGATTATAACAGCATCTGTGACCATCAGTCATCATCAGTCGTTCTGACGACGTCTGTACTCGAACGATACAGTTCTCTGACATTATCAAGTTGCTGGCCTTGTACACGATCATCTTCCAGTATCTTCCAAAGTGTAGTCCTATCTACCCTATCAAACGCTTTTTCCTGATCAATGAAAGCAATACAGAGATTTTCGTTGTACGCTATTGATCTTTCCCTTAATTGCCTTAAGGTGAATAACGCGTTTGAGCAGCTAAATTCCTCTGTGAAATTCAAATTGAGAATGGGACAATTGAGGTTCAATAATATGTCTTATTCTATGTTCCAGGATCTTCACATACATTTTACCAGTGTGGATAAGTAGCGATATGCCTCTGTACGTGTCAGTTTCTTTCCAGATTGGCGCGATTATAGCCTGTTGTCAGTCGTCTGGCACGCGCCTGTCTGCCCACGCCTTTGTAAAGAGCATCTGTAGCTTAAGTGACCGGTTTTCCCACATTTATGAATCGACTCTGTTGTTATACCGTCCATGCCTGATACCTTATTCTTGGGACTATTCTTTATAACTCTCTCTATTTCTTGAATCAAAGCTGATTAGGGGATGATAATTTCAGATTTGAACATACACTTAGCAATCTAGTGTGAAAAGATTAATACAGATGATCACGAGCCAGCTTTCAGGGAGATCTCGATACAATCATATGCCAAACAGTTTCACAGCAACGTTTTCTCAATAATACTGTCCGCGCTGTATTGCTGCCCCTTATACACTCTATCAGTCGTGATTGTCAATGAGTGTTTTGTCAGTCATTGATCAAAGAAGAGAAAGAACAAGCATCATTAAACAACAACACTCATGAGATGTTGTATGTGGTGATCCATGATACGGCAGTCAATCTGATGATGATATTGGTGATTGGGATATTGGTTTTAATTGACAGTTATACTATATAGTGTGTTCGATTATCACAGTGGGAGTGTGATTCTTTCCCCCGTAAATGGTGTCTAGTTTGGTCTCTGAGCACCAGTTATTGTCGATCCAGCTGTAAATTGGTAACATGCTCCCTGGTTTGTGACATAGCAGCAGAGAAGGGACCTGGCCACTACATTTCATAAATAAAAACGATGACCAGGTACGACGAGGTCTCTAGCCTTCCATCTTCGACATCAGTGTCTGCTACGGGTCAACGTTGTCGTAATTCATGTATGAACTGGCTAACTAGGTGAGGAAAGAAGAGCACCATTGTAACCTTTCAAGCATCTGGTACAAACAAATACATATGAATATACATGAGGTTTGCAACCTCATTATATAAAATTATAGCTACATAAATTTCTATTGCAGGTGTTCTTCTTCTTCTTCTTCGTACTCAGTCAGAGAGTAACCATTATTTTTTCGAAAAAAGCGGCGGTCATCCTGAGGCTGTCGCCACTGCCATAGAGCTTGTCTTGCAGTTCCACTGGTGATGGCCACATCTGCTCTCTCTGATCCTCGTATGTCGGGCAGTTCTGCAGCAGATGTTCAGCGGTCATTTTCCCAGTACCGCCAGGGCATTCGTCGGTACACCCTATCTTCAATTTGTTGAATAGGTGGTACCTCAGTCTATTGTGGCCAGTGCGAAGTCTGAAGACAACGACCTGCTCTCTTCGGTTCAACAGGTAATAGGCATCGTTTTTGGTGTAACCAGTATGTTCGGTTTCCCATTTGGTCATGTATCTGGCTTTAATAAGCCGTTTTGACTCTTCGTACGTCATAGTGGTATCTGTTTGTGGTAGTTTTGCACCTTCTTTTGCCAGTCTGTCTGCCTCCTCGTTGCCTTGGATGTTGCAGTGTGATGGGACCCACTGTACCACTACCCTTTTTGGTGCGGACTGCTGGCACAGTTTGCAGAGTGCTGCTCTTAAGTCATTAAGCTCAGTATTTTTCTGGCTTTTTAGCGCTGTGACTACGGCGAGAGCATCTGTAAGCAGGACTATATGGCTTTCATTTTCACTGTGTGTCACCATTTCTTCCACTGCCGCCCTCAGGGCCTCTGCCTCCGCTCTGAAATTGCTTGTATACTTACCAGTAGCGAATGGCAGTGTTATTTTTCTGCCATTTGGTAGGTTCAGGAATGCTCCTGCCCCTCCGTTCTGTGTTGTGTTTGTTACAGAACCGTCGGTGTATGCATGGGTTCAGTCCCTGCTTGGGTAGCTTTTCGTTATGAAGCTTAGGGTAGTATCTCTCCTTTCTTTTTCAGTCTGGCAGTTTTTGTTTGCAATACCTGGTATATTTTCTACCACCTCTGGAAATATATCCTGCCTCCAGGTAGGTTTTCGCACAGTAGTGATGGGTTTTGGTGTTGTTAGTGCGTTTATGGGATCTTCGTGCATCTTTGCTTTGGCTATTTCTGCAAAGTTGCTTCGCTTTAGTTTCCCATTTCTCAAATTGTTTAGTCTCTGGTGCATTGGATGGTCGGTGAGCCTTCGGAGTTTCTCTGACTGTATTGCAGGTGTTCGATTTAGGTTTCTTGTAAGTTGCCCGGCTGTTTCTATACTTCACAAGTATCGAACATGGCAAAGAAAGGGAAGTAATTGACAATACTTACCTTTACTTTGTCTTTTATTATATTTATCTGAAGTTCCATGTGTGATGAACAATTTGGTAAAGATGGCTAATAGAACTGATTTCATTGTACTTGGAGACGCCCCTGTGTGCTCAGTCCATTTCATTCCACATTAGCGCTTTCGTGTATGCTAACTCCCTTTCATTGCACCTGGACGTTCTCATTCATGTGTGCTGACTCCCTTTCATTGCACCAGGACGCTCCCATGTGTGCTCAGTCCCTTTCATTAAACCTGGACGCTCCCATGTGTGCTCAGTCCCTTTTATTGGGCCTGGACGCTCCCATGTGTACTCAGTCCTTTGCATTGACCCTGGACTCTCTCATTCATGTGAGCTTATTCCCTTTCATTGCACCTGGACGCTCCCATGTGTGCTCAGCCCGTTTCATTGCACCTGGACGCTCCCATGTCTACTCAGCCCGTTTCATTGCACCTGGACGCTCCCATGTCTACTCAGCCCGTTTCATTGCACCTGGACGCTCCCATGTCTACTCAGCCCGTTTCATTGCACCTGGACGCTCCCATGTGTACTCAGCCCGTTTCATTGCACCTGGACGCCCCCATGTGTACTCAGCCCGTTTCATTGCACCTGGACGCTCCCATGTGTGCTCAGTCCGTTTCATTGCACCTGGACGCTCCCATGTGTGCTCAGCCCGTTTCATTGCACATTTGTTTCTCTCATGTGGACTCAAGCTATTTCATTCCACATTATCGCTTTCGTGTATGCTCTCTCTTTCATTGCACCCGGACGCTCCCATGTGTGCTCACTCCCTTTCATTGCACCTGGGCGCTCTCATGTGTGCTCACTCCCTTTCATTGCACAAGTGCGCTCCCAGGTGCTCCGTCACGTCCTTTGCTGAAAGTACAGAAGACAGAGCATGAGCTCTGTAGCTCCCGCGGTGCTCGTGTATTTTACCTTAATTTTATCAGGCCCACATTTACTGCTGGGTCGACTCGGAGATGCAGTGAAGTCTCTCACATTTTAAGTGAAATCTATTTCTTCCTTTAAAACATACCATGCCATGTAATCTTTCAACAACATTTGTAGTTACATTTTCCGAAACATCATAGTGAACTGGGAAGAGGTAAAGGAAGAAAAAAGAAATGGGGGTTAGAGAGGGTGAGTGAGAGGAGATATGAGGAAGAGAGGGAAAGGAGGGCGAAAAGGATAGGGCAAAGAGAAGGGAATCAAATTAAAATCAAAGTGACATTGCAAATATATTTGTAGAAATTAAATACTTTAAAAGAAGTTTTTTTCACAAGAACAAACGTATTTTGTTAAGACAAATATAGAAGATTAACTTTTTAAAATTTAAATGGAAAACACATTTCAGTTCAAATTATTCAATGCACAAGTATGTTTGTGTGTATATGTGTCTGAATAGGTTTGTGGTGTATATGTGTCTGAATAGGTTTGTGGTGTATATGTGTCTGAATAGGTTTTGTGGTGTATATGTGTCTGAATAGGTTTGTGGTGTATATTCTTTGTTCCTGTACTGCCTTCTAACGGCAGTTCCAGGTTAAGTGTTTGAATTATGTTAATAGTGTTAGCAGTTTGTCTTGAGTGTCTGTGTCTCTTTTGGGGATATGGTTTAACATGACTGCTCTGAACATGTCTACTTTGGTTTTTGTTCATTTATTTATTGTCTGTCTATTTGCTTCATGAGCTTCATTTTAATTTGAAAGAATATATCAGTGAAGCCTCTCGCCAAGAGTCTTTTTTTTTTTTTTTGCGTTCGCCTTATTTTTCTATTCCCCAAGGCATAGTTACACTGTGGTATTTATTTTGCGCTTGTCGGCCCAGTGCATCCGACTTCAGCATGCATTTTATGTAAGGGTCTGCTTCCTCCTGCATTTTCTAAGGGTTTGCTTCCCCGGGGTAACGGCCGGTGCTGTGATGGGGATCGAACCCAGCACCTTCTGTTTGTTAGCCGTGCCACTTATTTTTTTTTGTTTTGAAAATTCTTTATTGCACATAATAAATTTTTACAATTTTCAAATTTGAACAACAAATTTCAAATAAAATTTGTACATGATATGAGGTGAAATGAAATGATAATTTCCCATGAGATGAAACATGAGATGGTGGGAGTTACATTTTGTGAAGTGAGTGGTGACAATTTTAAATGATTTAAATTTTCAAGAAGTTAATGATGTACATTTTTTTTTGGTTTTCTTTGAGATATTGGCAAAGGCAATATGCTTACACATGTATCCATACATACATATTCACTTATACCCGCATACCTATTTGTTTATACACACACATGCATATTCATTTATACACACTTACAGATGTTTCTTTATACACACATATTCATTTATACACACACAAGCATATATTCATGTATTCACATACGTAGAAAAGAAAAAAAAACAAACGCACATGCATGTACATATAAAAATTTCACACCCATGTATATAAGTACACACCCAGTACATATACACATACCTGCATACAGTCATGATAATACAGGTTTTAAATGCAAAAGTCTAAAGTCAGGAGAAATATGGGAGATGGTGGTTAATATAAGAGGGGAACCAGGAGATATCAATTGATATTATAAACATGAAGAGGTGGATTTACCCTTCTATTAGAGCTTAAACTTGGTCAAATATTTGATCAAGGTCAGATGTTAAAAAATTGGCTTACAGGTGGTCCATTTTCTTCCCTAGGGATCTCTCACCTTGACTTCTGGTATTTATTTGCCAGACCACTGCCATAAAAATCCACCCTGTTTTCTGTTTATTGTTCTATTTGTGGCAGTCTTCTCAAATGGACTGGCCATGAAAACTGAAGTCAATAGAAGGGAGATAATAAATTGACCACGGGGGGACAGGATGAGTGGTGGGTCTTGGTCTATGGGCAAGTTTGTCCAACTGGGAACAAAAGACCTCAGTTAATGGGGCAAGTAATTGATACTTTTCCACTTGCTCTGGGTACCATTTAACAGGTTTTAGGTTCAGGGACAAACTTTTATGGCCCAGGTGTTCCTATTGTGTTGTAATCTTCTTTACAATCACAACCTTGATGGACTAAGACTGAGTGTACTTTTAGAAATATGGTGCTTTAAAGGACTAGGCATTTTCCTGGTGGCCCAACTTTTTGAACTTTGCATTTACAACCTAACAAATCTTTGAAATACATTTACTTGTGTGCTTACACCCATATATATATATATATATATATATATATATATATATATATATATATATATATACATATACATACATACATATATATATATATATATACATATATATACACATATACATACATATACATATATATATACATACACACACATATACATATACACACATACGCACATATACCCATACACACGCACACATATACATACATATACACACACACACATACATATATATACATATATACACATACATATATATACATATATACACATACATGTATATATATATATACATACATATATATATATATATATATATCTATACACATACATACATATACATATATACACATACATACTCATATACACACATACACACATACAAACACATATATACCCATATACACATATATGCACACACATACATATATATACCCACATACATATACACACATACACAATATGTGTGCATACATACATACCTGATATTTATACATACGCATATACCCCAACTCACATGTATATATATATATATATATCTATTCACCCCCACATGTTCTTATACATATTATAAAATATACACCCATGCGAGCATACATATGCCTATACCCATTCATTGTAAGTAGCATGTGTAAGTATACATGTGTGAGCACATGCAATGTCTTGGTACATATACCTGCACCCACATCTTCATGTACACCTACACATCCATACATACATACATATTTAAATATTTTTACATTTTGACCTAATTATGAGCACTGGACAACGCCTTCTGCTGAAAAAATGTGTGAAATAGTGTTTGAGTTAAAGGTTCTATGGTGGAATAGTGCTGCGTTTCTGCATGTCCATATTATGTATCTGTTTTCTGACAATAAGATGAGCATTTGTTTTCTAATGACTGGTGATGTTTTGGGTATAATGTTGAGCATAATTGCTTTGTACATGTCTACTTTTTGTCTGGTTTGTATCTGAATGGTTTCGTGTAGAATTTGCTTTGTTGTTTTGACTGTGTTGCATGTGTAAAAAATGTGATCTTCTGTTTCTCGTACATTTGTTTTGCATAGGTGGCATTTGGGTTTGTGGCCTCCTAGTGTCCTTATTGGGGTCAGGTTAAAAATGAGTCTATACGTTATTTCTCTTGCCTTTGGAACCATGTGGGGGTCATGTAGGTTTGTGAAAGTGTCTGTGTAGTCTGTTATGAAATAGTTGTATCCTCTCTTGATTCTGAGGTTTAGTGAAGGAGCCTGTAGTTTGACTAGTTGTTTGTATATTTTGTTTGTTTCTTGGTGTATTAAGTTGTGGTGTCCACGTATGGCCTGTATACATGTCTTATAAAAGGAGGGTAAGCTGCCAAAGTGGTGTGGTGTTGTGTTGTCTAAAGGTCTCAGCATGGATATTCTGAGGCCGATGTAGTAGTGTGCCAGTGAATGTTGTTTTGGATGACTGATGATCTTACATTTGCCCAGGCTAAAACATGCATGTTTCATCCCTAGGTGTGTTGTAATTTGGGATGCCTGGTGATCTGTGTGTATGTTTGTTAGCCGTGCCACTTAACCACTAGGCCACGCCGTCCCTGTCGCCAAGAGTCTGGTCTATCAAATTAATCCAAGCTGACACTCCTTTTTTTTTTTTTGCTTAGATGTTTGCCTCACTAGTTTCTACTGGCGGAGGCGCGCCATTTTCCACCCCAGACCGTAGTCCATTGGGCGATATCAGGACGCATAAACCAGTGCTTGGATGCATGTGTGCATCTGTATGTACCTATGCTAGGTTTGTGCGCCCTCAGAAGCTAGCCCAACCAAAGTGCAATGGAAGGGCTTTACCACGAGGGCGCGTGTGAAAGTTGTGCAAGGGTGTGACTGTGGGATAGAGTCAAATAAAACAGAGTGATGAGAAGAGAGAAGGCGAAGTGTCCGAAGCTGACACTCCTTGCCCACATGTTCCCAGATACGTGTTATTGTGCCATCATCCTCCGACAGTGGGCTAGTTACCGATCGAAGCAAACATAAATAACCACGGCTCGTTTATCGAACCGAGACAGAAGCAACAAAGCGAAAGCGATAGTACGGCTACTGTAGCAGAGCTATTCTATTCTGTTATACTTTAGTTCTACTTATTCAGGTCAACGTAAGCAATTTATCGGAATAAATTATTTAATTACCCTCCTTATATTTAATTATTTCCCCCTACTTTATTACTCTTTCTGTCAGGACTGGGTAGTAAAACGATTCTGAAACGTCAACACAAAAAGATGTTTATTACATATAACATATTATGCAATACAATTGAGATAGTGATTTCTTGTTCAATAATGGGTGGAGAGGAGACTAACGCCAGATCAGGCAAAACTTACTATTCAGACGATGCTAGTCAGTTTCAGGCGAGCATACTGACCATGAACCTCATCTCACTTCCTTGCAGTTCTCACCGGAAACAGGATGTTTTACGGCAGTCTGGCTATCCAGGTGGGGTTCGTCGTGATCCCCGTTATATTGAGCGACACGCAGCTGTAGGTATTATAGTACAACAGTCTGGATTACCATGGTCTACCTTCATCAACTTGCTCAAGATATGAGGAAAATAATTAAACCCCCCACCATTTTCAAGGTGCACACTGGACTAAACTTACACTTCATAAAGATTCAACAGCAACAACACCAACAACAACAACAACAACAGTAGCTCAATCATTGATATTGCTAGTCCCACACTCTCATTATGAAATCTCAATCATCAGGATTCACGTGCAGGTCTCACATACGAATTGTCCGTTAAATATTTTACATGGGTTCTCTCTGTTGGTCTAACTAGTTTTATCCTTAACTCTAACAACTTAACAATCTTAAGCATTGCAGTTATTAATTCACAGCTCCTGCGCCGACTGGAATTCATGTAGGCCAGTCTTCTACTTTCCAGGTTCTGCTGTAAAACAAAGCATTTTAATCTAACGATTGGATTTGTCATCTAACGAACACTCTGATATCTCTTAAATCAATGCTTGCGTACAACATGTTTTCTGGATTTTGGTGAGATCTTGTGTTCGGACACAACCACTCTAATCTCTGTGAGATCTTGTGTTCGGACACAACCACTCTAATCTCTGTGAGATCTTGTGTTCGGATACACCCCAACTCTAATCTCTATGAGATCTTGTATTCGGATACACCCCAACTCTAATCTCTGGGATATCTTGTGTTCGGACACACAACCTCTCTTACCTCAGTGAGATCTTCGATTTGAACCGAATTGATTCTCGTACACAACATGATGTTCTTACAATGACAATATGGTCTGCGTGACTGGATGCGATGTCGAGCTTATAGCACTCACTACAAGGGCAATTCGAGTCGAAGTGTCCAAGTTGTCTTGTGTCAGGACAAGTTTAAAATTATGTGATCAAACGTGTTGCAATGTCATGTGATCAAACTTGTCGTGACTTCATGACTAACTTGGACACTCAGTGGCGAAACCAACAAAATTGTTTTACATGTTTCTCTCCACCTATCCATTTCCAATTTCCCTATCCTCACTAAATTTATTGTTGATTTAGAAAAACAACTCTTAGTCTGTGTATGTCATCTCTAATTAACCTACACTAATCAACGTTTTGATAATTACAATCTGTAATTGGGCTTTACACTTAACTCTTTGTTTATACAAACACACATAAACATATATACAACCATACTCACATAAACATATACACAACCAAACTCACATAAACATATACACAACCATACTCACATAAACATACTCACAGAAACACACTCACATGAACAAATTCACATAAACATATTCACATACATAACCACTTTCAAATGTATACACATAGACACTATCACATAGATACACCGATACAAACACTATCACATAGATACACTGATATAAACTTCCACATAGATACACTGACATAAACTTCCACATAGATACACTGACATAAACTTCCACATGGATACACTGACATAAACTTCCACATAGATACACTGACATAAACTTCCACATAGATACATTGACATAAACACTTTCACATAAATACACCGACACAAACACTTTGAGATAGATACACACACATAAACACTTTTCCATAGATACTAATAATAACGTTCGCTCAGGCGTCAAAGGTCCGTTGCGTCGATCGGCCACTACCATTCCGATCTGCTGTCGCTATGTTCATGCGTAGCGTGTCGACCAAAATCCCTACAGACTCCACATATGGAGCCGTGTACTCCGCAGCCTTGGAATGAGGGCAGCCCAGGAGTGTGTTAGATCAAAGTTTGTGTCAAGCCCTCCGTCTCTGTCCATGTCAAACTCCCTGTTTTTACGTGTCCTGCCGCCGAGGCTTCTGATTGTGTCCATCTTTTGGTCAGCGTGACCCTTTCTGTGCTGAGAATACGAGGTCGGTAGAGTTATCGTGTAATCTCCGGAAGAGGGAGGGACGGGCAGGAGGAAGTCGCCTTCAGTACGAGGAGAAAGGTCCTTGAGTAGAGCTAACCTGGGCTGATATCTTGTGTGCAGTTACGCGGAACGTAAACTCCGTACTTGACTGGTCTCCCACGGCTTGAGCCAGCCATGACATGCAGCGAAATGGAGCATAACAAACAGAATAATCGATTGAAAGCACATCAACTCAAAATATATAGACTGACATACTACACACATTCATATGAACACGCACATACAATAATGCACATACACGTTGTCACGTACACCATTTAAATAAACTCACTCACAGAACACTCATAAACATTTTCACATAGACATATTTTTAAACACATTAATAATAATAATAGCTGTCCATCGTTGTCGATGAGGACCGCCGACATCATCCTTGTCACAGATTTCCCTGTTGGATTTGGGTGCGCAAGTGGCTGAACAGGCTATTGCGAGCACGAAAACATCTGCTACATATCGGGCACACGAGGTTTGTAGAAGGGATGGTGTTCCCGCTGTTCGGGATTTCCGCGTCTCGCGTCTGCTCTGGGCTTTAACAACACGGTCGTCTTCACTGGTAGTTACACCCGATTTGACTGCGCTTCTCCAGTCAGATCTGTTTTGCGCAAGATATTCCCAGGTGTCGATGTCTATCTGGCAACTTTTTAGTGAGTCCTTCAGACCAACTTTAAAACGTTTCTTTGGGCGCCCTCTCTCGCGCCATCCCTCTCTCAGCTCGCCGTAGAGAAGCTTCATTGGGAGCCGCTCGTCTGACATACGGACGAGGTGTCTGGCCCATCCTAGTCGTGCTTTTTCTAGCAGTGCATGGATGCTGGGCATGTTAGCCCTCGAGAGAACTTCGATGTCAGTGACACGATCTTGCCATCGGATGTGGAATATTCGCCTCAGCCAACCTGTGTGGAAGTGGTTTAACCTCCTTGCATGTCCAGAGTATACAGTCCAGCTTTCGCAAGCGTATAGTAGGGTTGGAATGATGGTTGCACGGTAGACTTTGAGTTTGGTCTTGACGCTGATGCCACGACGTGCCCAGACCATCGAGCGCATTCTACCAAAGGCTGTGCTGGCCTTTGCTATTCTGCTTGCCACCTCATCGTCTAGGCTGACAGATCTCGACAGCGTGCTGCCCAGATATGTGAATTTGTCTACGGCATTCAACGTCTGCCCGCTGACTGTAGTCTCTGGTTTTGTGTACGGCATGCCTGGTGCTGGTTGGTACATGACCTCTGTTTTTTTTGCATTTATGGACAGACCAAAATTTTCGCATGCGGCAGAGAACTGGTCCATTCCAACCTGCATGTTCAGTTCTGAGTTGCTCATTAGAGCGCAGTCGTCAACAAATACAAGTTCCCCCATTATGTCGCCAGCCACTTTGGTTTTGGCCTTCATTCTTCTGGAATTGAGTAACTTGCCATCTGTGCGGTACTTTATTAGTATTCCAAGCTCCAATGATCTGAAGGCGTCTGTCATCGTGGCCGCGAACATCATGCTGAACAAAGTCGAGGCGAGTACACATCCTTTTTTTTACTCCGTTTGATACTAGAAACGTTTTAGAGATTGCACCGCTGTCCAGTACACGAGCACACATGCCTTCGTGTAGCTGTTTCACTATTGTTATGAACTTGTTGGGGCAGCCAAACTTAGACATCATCCACAGCCCTCCTCTGTTTACTGTATCAAATGCCTTTGTCAAATCAATAAATGTGGTGAACAAGGCCTGATTTTGTTCTCGACACTTCTCTTGTACTTGGCGAGCGGCAAAAATCATGTCCACTGTTCCTCTTCCGGCTCTGAATCCACATTGGCTTTCTGGGAGGTGGTGGCTTTGTTCAAGGTGTTTGTTGAGCCTGTTTAGCAGTAAGCGCGCTAGGATCTTGTCTGCTACGGAGAGTAGCGATATTCCACGATGATTGTCGCATTCCTGACGGTTGCCTTTTCTTTTGTACAGGTGAACGATTGAGGCGTCCTTTAGCTCCTGCGGAATTTTACCTTCAGCCCACATGTGACAGAAGAGTTCAGTGATCCTTCTGGTGAAGGATGGGCCAGCTGTCTTATATACCTCTGCTGGTATTGCATCAGCTCCTGGAGCTTTTCCTATAGATAGTGAACTGATTGCACTGTTGACTTTCTCCTCAGTAATGACTTCATCCAACGCCAGGTTCAGTCCCACCTGCGGCATTCGCCGGATGGCCTCTTCATTTATGGACGATGGGTGGTTTAGTATTTTGCAGAAGTGGTCTGCCCATCTGTCTAGAATCTGAACCTTATCTGTTAGCACTGCGAACTGGAGTATTACTAGAGGGCTGCGGGCAGTAGAGAGCTTTCAGTGCATCGTAAAACCGTTTGGTGTCATGACGCTCGGCGAACATCTCAATTTCGTCAGCTCTTTTGCTGAGCCAGGAGTCTTGCATCTCTCTAAGCCTGGTCTGGACAGCTTTTCGAGCAGTATTGAAGGCAGCTTTTGCTGCCGGAGATGGTGTGTCCCTCTGGTATTCCCTGTGCGCTTCATGTTTTGCATCGAGAAGGCCTCGTATTTCCAGATCGTTCTCATCAAACCAGTCCTTATGCTTGCGCGTGAGTGGGCCAATGTAAACACATTAATAACACCTAAAAGTGTGATAACAAAATGCATTCCCATAACCCGCTCATATAATACTCTCACATTACACACTCGCATAACAAATTAATATAGCAAACTCACATAATACACTCACATAAACTCATTTACACTACACACTCGCATAAGCTTACTGACATAACACACTCTCATAAACACACAAACGTATTCTCACTATCATAAACTCATTTACATAACACACAATCGCGTGAATACGCTCACATAAACAGACATATTCTCACTCACATAAACTCACTCACATAAACTCACTTACATAACCCACAGCCACGTAAACACACTCAAATAAAAAAAACTCATCAGCACACTCCCATAAACCCACTCACCCAAACACACTGGTACAAACACACTCACACAAACACACACATACAAATCCACTCACACACACACACGCTCAAACAAACACATACACGTTTAAAAATTCCAAACGCCCTGGCACAAAAGACCTAAACCAAATTACAATGAACTAAATCCTCCCCGTCCTCATTTGGAAGATACATTTACTTAAACACAGATCATAGGCTTGAACAGATACCGCAGACATAACCACCAACTTCTACACGCTGATCAGCGCTCGTCGAACGGTTAACATAGGACAGGTTAGGAAGGTGTCTATCACGCTCCTGGTTATCGGAGACTGTTACATGGGTAACTGATACTGGTAACTGAAACTGGTAACATCTGGACGTTGCGGGATATCAAAGATACGGAAGGTAGGTAGAAATGTAAATAATTCACAGTAGGCTGTTTCTGGTTTCTTCTTGCCGTTCTTTTTCTTCTATTTTATTTTTTTATTTTTTTACTTGTATCATTCTCTGTTAGATAATGCCGTTTTTCATGTATATTAGACTATATATTACATATTGGCATCATTGTTATTTACCTCATGAATTATGCGGTCGGTGTCAGGCTACTCCCGCCACAACAAAGGTTACAGCTCATCTCAGAGAGAGAGAGAGAGAGAGAGATGGGAGAGAGAGACAGTGAGAGAGAGAGTGAGTGAGAGATAGAGAGAAACAGCGAGAGAGAGAGAGAGCCAAGATACTGAAGGAGGGATTTAGTGAATGAATAAATCAATAAAATAATAAACGGATTGATGATTCAAGAAACAAACGGACTAAAGAACGAAGGATTACAAAAGCATGGATGAATGAAGGGACTCATCATCAGCATCATATTCTCTCCTCTTGTGCTGGTATACCTCGCGGGGAGAAGGTGTAGTTTTTCTTTCTTGTACCAGATGAGTCACCGATGTTGTCATTGTGTGTTTCGCCAGTGTCTATTAAACACCATCTCTTCATCTAGTTCTATCTTGCTCTGCAACCTTGTCACGTTGTAGATCCGCGCAGATGGTAACTTTGGTTGCATTCTTGCCAGGTGTCCGAACCTTTTTATTCTCTGACCTTTCATGTATTCAATTCGCCATGATACACCAACCTTTTGTCTGATTTCGTCGTTTCGTACTCTGTATGATCTTGTGGCCCGACAGTTTTTCTCAACACCTTTCTTTGCATGCTTGATGTTTCTTCCGTGCCACTTTGTGAGAGTCAATGTCTTGGACTTATAGCAGAAAGCTGGTATAACACTATTATCTATCAGCTGTCGTTTAGTTTCCCAAGGGATGTTTTTGTGTCTTAATAATGGTGAGAGCAGTTAGGAAACCTGTTTTCTCGACTTCACCTCTCTTGTTCAAGTTGTGTTTTTTTCATCTGTAAATGTTTTGTCTTCTTAATTCTGCTGAATTTCAATGTCTTTGTCTTTGGTGAATGCATTTTCATGTTAGATCTATCGCAGGTATTGTCGAGGGCATGTTTTCGGAGGTCAGAGACATTTGATTTTCTGCAACATGAAGCTCGTTCAATGTCTCGGTTTCTCTCATTATTCTATGCTGACACGGTCACTCGAGAGGAGTGTGTAGCCACCCTCAGCCTTTGTAAGCCGACCAGCACCATAGATCGGTTACCGTTAAGAGCAGCCATGTCCAGCAGCTAGTGCGCATGCTCTCTGAGTATGGCTGCCTTCTTACGTTCCGGCCTGTCAGTTCCGGCCCTGCCTACAGAGTGCCTACGTTCAAGGCAATGAAGGTGAGCCTTCTTTTTTTGTATTGAACATTGGTTGTGCTGTTTGTTTGTTGTATTTGATCCTGTAACTTGTCAAACAGATAACGTACATGTGCTTCCTGAACGCAGGCATAATTCACGTGACTCAGCTGTAGAATTAGAACAGCATTCACCAGTGGGTATACGCCTTGTCTCTCAATTTTTTTTAAGGATTTGAGACTAAGATAATGGGTCCTCTATTCTTGACAGAGTATATTCCGTATCCGTATGTGCATGTTTCCACGGTTTGTTAATCATATTTCTCCTTGATCCTACTTAATTTGGCAGTTTGTTTTCGCAGATTATTATGCACATGTCCAGTTGTGGCGTCACTGATTGATGCATTTATTTGAATGGTTTAGCTTTCCTGTTTCCACTCTATTGGTTATACGAAGATATTCAGCATCAATGTCTTCATAAGTAGGTCTGCTTGAGGCTTGCCTTCATACGTCTAGTATTGTCTTCATCGGGATTGTTGTTGGAATAATCATGTACTTTCCATCTACTTTGTGTAAATACATAACTGAAGGTAGAAAGGGCTTAATGAATAAATGAAGTCATCCAGCATAAATGGACTAAGTGAATAAAACAATGCTTGATATGAAGATTGACAGCTTTGCCACCAAAGAAAGAAAATATTAAAATAGCAATTGAATGATTGAATGGACAAAGCAGCATAGCGAACGAATGTATTATTAAACGATTGAAGGGCTGCATTAACAGATGATTGAAATGACTGATGGAACAAATAAAGGAATTGATGCAAGTATAAAGAATGCTTGAACTCAGTAACAGATGAATTTAATGAATGATTGAGGGAACATTTGTAGGAAGTGAGGAATAGCTTAATAAAAAAAAAGGAATAGTTGAATGACCATATAACAGAAAATAAAACATGACTGGCTGATTGATAATCTGATTGAACGATTCTAAGAAAGAAAACATGACTGAATGAACTGACTGATTGGTGATCTGATTAAAAAACTAACATAAAGAAAACATGACTGATTAATGATCTGATTAAACAACTAACATAAAGAAAACATGACTGATTAATGATCTGATTAAATAACTAACATAACGAAAACATGACTGATTAATGATCTGATTAAACAACTAACATAAAGAAAACATGACTGATTAATGATCTGATTAAACAACTAACATACAGAAAACATAACTGATTAATGATCTGATTAAACAACTAACATAAAGAAAACATGACTGATTAATGATCTGATTAAACAACTAACATAAAGAAAACATGACTGATTAATGATCTGATTGGGCGACTCACAAAATTACTAAACTAATTGTAGAGTGAAAGAGAGATATCTAAAGACGGTACTGATTGAATGATCGAATGAATTAACGTTAGCAAAAACAACGCTGAAACCTTCCAGGAATGTTGTAAGATGTGACTGAGTAGGGTTGTATATGGGGCATGCTACACACACAAACACACAAGCACATATAGAACCTATCAGACAAGACACACGCACAACTGGCAATACACAATCATAGCAGAGTAGGGCCTAGACCAAGTTGTCATGGTTCCGGGAATGAATGAACAAAAGAATTTAGGAAAGACAGACACTAATACACGGAATAATACATTTCAAGATTGATGAAGACATCAATTTCTAAATGAGATTGACAAAAATATTACAGGGAATTGTGTTAACTGTTTCTTCTTCTTCATGTTCGTTCTCAAAAGAACGTGGTGGGTTAGGTTTATATAGGTAGTTATGGATACTCTACAGAATGATGAAGAGACAGAAGGTCGCGAAAATGCATATGTGCAGAGGAGGATAGATTTCGGAGTGACTAAGGGAGGATGGAGAAAGTGTGTTCTGTCTGGAAAGATCAGAAGAACACGAAACCCACATCTGACTGGGACTCTGAGTATATATAGGCTTGGCTGGCTGCTTGGAGGAAGAACGGAGCACTTATGGAAATGTCACCTGTATGATGATGTTGGTTCCTAGAATTAAGAATCCAGGACAATGTGTCGCAGTTTACCTCGATGTTGCGATATCTGCGCCATTCCGTCCAACAAATCCCATTCATTCTTCTTTTCAGGGTGAGGGGAGGGGGGGGGGTGTACCTGGTTTCACTTTAGCCAGACTACACTAGTGCAATTTGTTTACAGGACCGCAACATGGTGACGAATTAGGGTTTTGATCAGATGCAGTTCTCTGAGCCTGATGTAAGCAGTCAGCTCTTGGTCACCAAATGCTGTCAGCTCACCAGCTGCTACATCTTCGGACCCATTCTGATAATTGAAATCTATAGTGTGTCGACCTGTATTTAGTAACAAGCGAAGAAGTGATGGTAAGCATCTTCAACGATACGTTTCTGGTAAAAAATACTGTGCGTTTTGAAAGCAGCTTACTTAGGAAAAGAGAACGAACGTGATTTTAAAGTGTGTTCATAGTTCAGAGATCAAAGTGTGCTCATAGATCAAAGTGTGCTCAGATATTAAAGTGTACTCAGAGATCAAAATGTGCTTCAATATCAAAGTGTACTTAGAGATGAATGAGAGCTCAGAGATGAAAGAGTGGTCAGAGATTAAAGTACTGTGTGCTTAGAGATCAAAGTGTGATCAGAGATCAAAAAGTGCTCAGAGATCAAAGAGTGCTCAGAGATCAAAGTGTGCTCAAAATTCAGAGAGATCAAGGATACAAGAAATATGTTAAGTGGAGATTGAACATGGTGAATTTTATGTGTAACTTTCGTTTGCTTTAAAAAAAACACATCTGGTTTACTCGAAAGCTTTACCATCTTTCTCAGTGGTTTTCTTCATACAGTGTATGTTTTCGTACAACCACATATATCTCCGTTATAAACTATGCCTAGCTGCTGTTACACAGTAAAGGTCACATCCCACCTGGAAGGCCTGAAAAGCTAAATGTATGAAGTGTGGAATTAAAAAAGGGACAAAGGAATGAGTTATGAACTGAGTATATATGTGAAGTGAACGAATTAATAAATTAAATTAAGGTAATGTTTTTGAGCATAGTCTTTCATCCTCTAACAAAGGATGGTAAGGGGTTGTGCTGTTTTCTCATGAATGTAGAAAGCTACTATGTAAATGGAGACCCTTCTTCACAGCCATTCAACTCGTCAAAATAGTATTTGCTAATAGCCTAACATACGACACTCGATGAAAAACATTAACAGTGGCTTAGAATCTCTAGACTGGTTTTCCAAATATTTCGACATTTTGTACAATAGCTCAGAATCTCTAGACTGGTTTTCCAAATATTTCGACATTTTGTGCAATAGCTCAGAATCTCTAGACTGGTTTTCCAAATATTTCGACATTTTTATGCATTAGCTCAGAATCTCTAGAATGGTTTTCCAAATATTTCGATATGTTGTGCAATAGCTCATAATCTCTAGACTGGTTTTCCAAATATTTCGACATTTTGTGCAGAAGCTCAGAATCTCTAGACTGGTTTTCCAAATATTTCGACATTTTGTGCAATAGCTCAGAATCTTTAGATTGACATACCAAATGTGGCGACATTTTGTGCAATAGCTCAGAATCTCTAGATTGACATACCAAATTTGGAAACATTTTGTGTAATAGCTCAGAATCTCTAGATTGACAAACCAAATTTGGCGACATTTTGTGCAAAAGCTCAGAATCTCTATACTGGTTTTCCAAATATTTCGACATTTTGTGCAGTAGCTCAGAATCTCTAGACTGGTTTTCCAAATATATCGACATTTTGTGCAATAGCTCAGAATCTCTAGACCGGTTTTCAAAATATTTCGACATTTTGTGCAATAGCTCAGAATCTCTGGACTGGATTTCCAAATATTTCGACATTTTATGCAGTAGCTCAGAATATCTAGACTGTTTTTCCAAATATTTCGACATTTTGTGCAATAGCTCTGAATCTCTAGACTGGTTTTCCAAATATTTCGACATTTTGTGCAATAGCTCAGAATCTGTAGACTGGTTTTCCAAATATTTCGACATTTTGTGCAACAGCTCAGAATCTCTAGATTGACATACCAAATTTGGCAACATTTTGAATCTCTACATTGATATACCAAATTTGGCGACATTTTGTGCAATAGCTCAGAATCTCTAGATTGACATACCAAATTTGGCGACATTTTGTGCAATAGCTCAGAATCTCTATACTGGTTTTCCAAATATTTCGACATTTTGTGCAGTAGCTCAGAATCTCTAGACTGGTTTTCTAAATATTTCGACATTTTGTGCAATAGCTCAGAATCTCTAGACCGGTTTTCAAAATATTTCGACATTTTGTGCAAAAGCTCAGAATCTCTAGACTGGTTTTCCAAATATTTCGACATTTTGTGCAATAGCTCTGAATCTCTAGACTGGTTTTCCAAATATTTCGACATTTTATGCAGTAGCTCAGAATATCTAGACTGGTTTTCCAAATATTTCGACATTTTGTGTAATAGCTCAGAATCTGTAAACTGGTTTTCCAAATATTTCGACATTTTGTGCAAAAGCTCAGAATCTCTAGATTGACATACCAAATGTGGCGACATTTTTGTGCAATAGCTCAGAATCTCTAGATTGACATACCAAATTTGGCGACATTTTGTAAAATAGCTTAGAATCTCTACATTGATATACCAAATTTGGCGACATTTTGTGCAATAGCTCAGAATCTCTAGATTGACATACCAAATTTTCGACATTTTGTGCAATAGCTCAGAATCTCTAGATTGACATACCAAATTTGGCGACATTTTGTGCAATAGCTCAGAATCTCTAGATTGACAAACCAAATTTGGCGGCATTTTGTGCAATAGCTCAGAATCTCTATACTGGTTTTCCAAATATTTCGACATTTTGTGCAGTAGCTCAGAATCTCTAGACTGGTTTTCCAAATATTTCGACATTTTGTGCAATAGCTCAGAATCTCTAGACCGGTTTTCAAAATATTTCGACCTTTTATGTAATAGCTCAGAATCTCTAGACTGGTTTTTGAAACATTTCGACATTTTATGCTAAAGCTCAGAATCTGTAGACTGGTTTTCCAAATATGTCGACATTTTATGCAATAGCTCAGAATCTCTAGACTGGTTTTCCAAATATATCGACATTTTGTGCAATAGCTCAGAATCTCTAGACCGGTTTTCAAAATATTTCGACATTTTGTGCAATAGCTCAGAATCTCTGGACTGGATTTCCAAATATTTCGACATTTTATGCAGTAGCTCAGAATATCTAGACTGTTTTTCCAAATATTTCGACATTTTGTGCAATAGCTCTGAATCTCTAGACTGGTTTTCCAAATATTTCGACATTTTGTGCAATAGCTCAGAATCTGTAGACTGGTTTTCCAAATATTTCGACATTTTGTGCAACAGCTCAGAATCTCTAGATTGACATACCAAATTTGGCAACATTTTGAATCTCTACATTGATATACCAAATTTGGCGACATTTTGTGCAATAGCTCAGAATCTCTAGATTGACATACCAAATTTGGCGACATTTTGTGCAATAGCTCAGAATCTCTATACTGGTTTTCCAAATATTTCGACATTTTGTGCAGTAGCTCAGAATCTCTAGACTGGTTTTCTAAATATTTCGACATTTTGTGCAATAGCTCAGAATCTCTAGACCGGTTTTCAAAATATTTCGACATTTTGTGCAAAAGCTCAGAATCTCTAGACTGGTTTTCCAAATATTTCGACATTTTGTGCAATAGCTCTGAATCTCTAGACTGGTTTTCCAAATATTTCGACATTTTATGCAGTAGCTCAGAATATCTAGACTGGTTTTCCAAATATTTCGACATTTTGTGTAATAGCTCAGAATCTGTAAACTGGTTTTCCAAATATTTCGACATTTTGTGCAAAAGCTCAGAATCTCTAGATTGACATATCAAATGTGGCGACATTTTTGTGCAATAGCTCAGAATCTCTAGATTGACATACCAAATTTGGCGACATTTTGTGAAATAGCTTAGAATCTCTACATTGATATACCAAATTTGGCGACATTTTGTGCAATAGCTCAGAATCTCTAGATTGACATACCAAATTTTCGACATTTTGTGCAATAGCTCAGAATCTCTAGATTGACATACCAAATTTGGCGACATTTTGTGCAATAGCTCAGAATCTCTAGATTGACAAACCAAATTTGGCGGCATTTTGTGCAATAGCTCAGAATCTCTATACTGGTTTTCCAAATATTTCGACATTTTGTGCAGTAGCTCAGAATCTCTAGACTGGTTTTCCAAATATTTCGACATTTTGTGCAATAGCTCAGAATCTCTAGACCGGTTTTCAAAATATTTCGACCTTTTATGTAATAGCTCAGAATCTCTAGACTGGTTTTTGAAACATTTCGACATTTTATGCTAAAGCTCAGAATCTGTAGACTGGTTTTCCAAATATGTCGACATTTTATGCAATAGCTCATAATCTCTAGACCGGTTTTCAAAAGATTTCGACTTTTTGTGCAAAAGCTCAGAATCTCTAGACTGGTTTTCCAAATATTTCGACATTTTGTGCAATAGCTAAGAATCTCTAGACTGGTTTTCCAAATATTTCGACATTTTATGCAGAAGCTCAGAATCTCTAGACTGGTTTTCCAAATATTTCGACATTTTATGTAGTAGCTCAGAATATCTAGGTTGGTTTGCCAAATATTTCGACATTTTATGCAATAGCTCAGAATCTCTAGATTGACATATCAAATTTGGCGATATTTTGTGCAATAGCTCAGAATCTCAAAATTGATATACCAAATTTGGCGACATTTTGTGCAATTGCTCAGAATCTCTAGATTGACATACCAAATTTAGCGACATTTGCAGTGGCTCAGAAACTCTAGGCGAACATACCAAATTTGGCGACATCTGCAGTGGCTCAGAAACTCTAGGCGAACATACCAAATTTTGCGACATTTGTAGTGGCTCAGAAACTCTAGGCGAACATACCAAATTTGGCGACATTTGCAGTGGCTCAGAAACTCTAGGCGAACATATCAAATTTGGCGACATTTGCAGTGGCTTAGAAACTCTAGGCGAACATACCAAATTTGGCGACATTTGCAGTGGCTCAGAAAATCTAGGCGAACATACCAAATTTGGCGACATGTGCAGTGGCTCAGAAGCTCTAGGCGAACATACCAAATTCCCCGACATGTGAAGTGAGCAGGATCTCCTAGCTGTCACGTGAGACCGCTAATGGGAAAGCTGAATAATTCCTTCACGACGGCTAAGATAGTTGTCGGGAAAAAAAATACATCCAGATAAATGATAACACACTAAACCTTTCTGACAACAAGGAGAACACTCAGACATGTCCTGGTCAATAAGGACCAAGATGCAGACCAGGGCCATTTGAAAAATAGACTGAGTCTTAAAGTTTGAAAAACCTGATCAAAGTACCCGAGACAAGACCACTAGTAATCGAATTCCAGATTTCGATCAGTCAAAGTGAAAGCTCCAAAGAATAAAAATGATGTTAACATCACGGTAGAGCGGAAATTGTGAAGAAATGTTAAAAGAACTATACGATTTCTTCGCATCAAAGATTGTAATTAAAAAAGGCCCACAACACGGAAGCTGTGAAGATAAAAACGGATGAGATGTTGCTTGCGACCAAACACTTAACATTAGGAAAAGCCCTAGGGCTGATGGAATAGCTACATACTTAGTTCAGACGAGAGGGAATACACTGACAGTCATCTAAACTATTCTACAATAACCTTAGTGATGACACTAACGTCACAGTCTTAAACTCAGACCAGCTACATGCAATCAACCATTTTATGAAGAAAACACGAGAGGTACGTGTCTTTCGTCTTGCGTTTGTGGACTTTGAAACAGCATTTAACAGCAGTGAAATAACCACAGTGGTAATTGCCATGTGAACTCGGGGTGTAGTAGAAAAGTATGCCCAGCTGATAGAAGCGTAAAATAAGAGAAACATCCCATTATATCTTATTTTACGGGTCAATTAAAATAATTTGGTATTCACATTGATGTTAAATACTGAATGCTTCCATGACCCGACCGAATGAGGAATCTAATTTTTTTCTGCTACAAAAATATGCACAGAGTAACGCAAATGAAATAGTACGTCTTCACCTAAGGCCGGATGATCGTTTGTACAGTCTTATAAAGCTCAAAGCAAAGCGACTATCAGTCAGGTCACTATCATGGTCTTGTTTTTCGTTTCGCTGATGATGCTACACAGACAACAGAAACATTAGAGCCTGATAGATCGTTTCTGCCAAGCGTGTAAAGATTGTAGTCTCACAATAAGTCTCAACAAAAGAGATGTCATGGGGCAGGAAATAAATAGCACACCAACCATTACCGTCGACACTTACAAACTGCTAGTTGTGTACCATTTCACGTACCTAAGGTCTCTCATCAATGCCATCCTCACTAAACCCAAATATAGACAGTCGCTCTGGCAAACTGCTGCCCCATTTGCTCGTCTCACAACTTGTGTCTTAGGAAAACCCGAAACCTTACATTAAAACCATGCTCATGTTACAGTTCAATCGAATCAAAATCATACTGCCATAGATGAGAAATTGTAATGCATTAGCCCACACCTTCAACATTAAGATTATTCCAGCCACGGATTTTAATTTCGCAACGAACAATGAAGAGACAGAAAATTGTAGACTCTCTATGGAAACGAATTCCCAATATACAAAACTGCAATAATTTGCCAAGGACTTCAATGAGAGTGTTCAAAACGTCAACACTTGGTCTTGATGTTGGTGTAGAAAATGTATCATCGTCGGAAGGTTTTTGCGAGCTTGTGGAACAGCCTGGATTGCGAGATTTGCTTCCACACAGAAGAACAACATCTCCACCGTTTGCTCGTTCGACTGATAGTGCCTCTACGGACTAGCATTGCGGTCCATAAGAAATAGTAATGGAAGGGAAGAAAGGTACAGGTTGTGGAAAAGGCAGTTAATCACCAAACATTTTAAATGTTAAAGTGAAAACCTCGTTACACAACTATGTTTCCAACAATAAGCTAATTCTCTTTAAATACGACCTCTAATAATTACATTAACAACAGCAATCGCAAATATAGATATACATATATTTATTTATATTTTAATCCGTGAGAAAATATATACACCACACAACAGAAAAAAAGGTGAAGAAATAAATAATGGGATTCGAACCACAGACTAACCGGTGATAGACGCACATTCCTCGCAAAGACAGACTATCATAAGTTTTAGGCTTGCTAGATGTCATTCTGAACTTAGTCTAAGTCTTACCAGTCAGGCAATGAAATAAAGATATGTGGTGATCCGGACAAATTGATAGACACTATACCAATATACTTCTCTGAATTACACGACGTTCTCTATTCTGGAATCAGCAAAACAAGAGACGTAGAGGCAGAACAAAACACACTTGAATACGAATGTCGAGACACATATTATGAAAACATGACAGACCTTTGGTAGTGCTGGAGCAGATAGCGCAAAATCGAAAGATATGGCGTATATTTGTTGAAAACCCCTGCTCCATGGGTTTTTGAAATGTTATGTTTGGTTATAATACTTGTATACGGATACCATCATTTAGTTCTAGGATTCTTGTCAATATAAGGGATTGTTTACTTGCTATGAAATTTCCATTTCTTTCAGTCGTCAACAAATTAAGATTAATTTTCTTGTGAGAAGAAATTTTTGAAAGATTCAGCAATAGAATAACTGAAGATTCCGTTTGACAGTTCATGAATTTCGAGCACTTTTCTTCTCAAATCTGACCACATTTAAAAGACGATGCTGCATAAATGGATGATTTTGTGAAGAGGAAACTTCACTTAATGGATGTATTCTTCAAGCCCATTTCCCGTCGTATTATACCCATCAGTTGTTGACGAGTGTTTTCTTAAAGGCTGACACCGGTCTTGTCTTGAAGCTGCTGAGTGCTACAATACGTTCAATATAAGCCTGGACATTTTGTCTTACAGAACGCGAAGAGCCACACAAGTAAGAAAATAAACACGTTCTCAAATATTGGAGTGATTAGAAATACAGAGAATCGGCAAATGGACAGACTAAACAATTTTGCTACTTTAAGAAATTTTCGAAAGGAAAAGCAGGGCTAGCAACCTCACCATGTGAATACCACAGCTACTCGTATTAACTCGTGCTGCAAATGATTGAAATATACGTAGCATGTCTCTTACAGCATGTCACTTTTTACACATGCCAATCTATTTGGATGCTATAAGTTTTTGGCAGGTGTACAGTACGGTAGGTTGTCATTACTTTCCATACCTGGAGGAGCGACCACGTCAAGAAAAACTGTCCGGCTGGATTCGAACCTGAAGTGTTGTGATTGGGAAACGGACGTTTCACCTCTAGGCCACGCTGCCTCGCTTGCAAAATGACTAAATTCAAGTGCTCCTAAAAGTTTATCATCATCATCATTAAGTGTCCTGCAGATTAGCGTTTGCGATCATAGACCTCAGTTTCCTCTTATCAAGTGTCGTTTATCAATTCCACTGTCGATCGCCTCTTATGCCACGCTTTCAAGCCGCCAAATAGTTTTCATTTTTGCCTCTCTCCGATCTGCGATTTTTTCCGCTGTCAACCTGTTTTCCAACCCACCTCTTCTCTGAACATGACCGAAACGGGATTATTGTCATGCCCTGATGTTTGTCATAAGTTGTCTTTGTGTCCGTGCCTCCTCAATAGTCACCTTATTGGATTGTGTTTTAGTCTATGGAACTTTCAACATCCTTCATAAATTTACATTTCCTTTGCCTCCAAAGATCCCTGTACGTGGCTGATGATTGTCCATGATTTGCTGCCGCATGGCAGTACTGGTACCACGTACTATCTAAGAAAATAATAATAATAATATTTGCTTAGGTGTCTGAGGCCCGTTGCGTGAGTCGACCACATCCATGGCCCACAGCTGTGGCGTGGTTCCAGACCTCGTTCAAGGCAGAGGAGAAGGTTGCTACTTGCTGGAGCCATACTTTTCTGGGTCGGCCTCTTCTGAGCCTCCAGTCAGCCGGGGGAAGACTTTTGGCGCCGAGGAACGACTTGTGCAGTATATTATGGGCAGGGTTTTCCTGGTTCAGCCGTACAACATGAATGAACAAAGAACCTAGAGGCCGGTCAAGTGAAATTGGGTGGAGGCCTGTTTAAGCAGATACCTCCACGTTGCGGATGTTGTGATGCCATCGGAAGCCCAGAATACGCCGCTGGTTGCGCACGTGAAAGGCTTCCGGTCTCAACATGTCCTGTTTCAACAATGCCCAGGTTTCGGAGCCTTAAATCAGGACTGGGACCACGCAGGACTGGGACCACGCAGGACTGGTAAATGCAGATTTTTGTCCCAAAGGGAGATCTTGCCATTACTCCACACACGTCGGACGTCGTGCATAGCGGAAGCGGCTTGTCCGATCCGCCTTGACATATCGGGACCGCTGCGCCTATCGGATGACATCATGCTACCGAGAAAGATTAATTCTTTGGTGCTCACCGTAGAATGACCTTGAGTTTAAATACCCCGGGCTGCTGTATCGGATATGAGTTTCTGAACGTTGGTCTTGGCACAGGATATAGACAGGCCTAGGGAGGACGCTTCATTGGTTAATATTTCTTGAGGGTGCTGCAGCGTGGATCTGTCTCTGCCGAACAGGACAATGTCGTCCGAGGGCACGAGATCGGTGAAGATTGACTGTATCAATAGCTATACCCTCCTGATGCGCGCTGAGGTGGTCAAGAAGCCAGTTGACTGCCCGGTAGAAAAGGCCGGGGGCAAGAACACATCCCTGCCTGACACCTTAAATCGTGGGAAATATGTCAGAGAGAGAGACACCCAGTCGAATTCAGGCACCGGAGTCCTTGATCAGGTTCAACAAGGAGGCCGGGATGCCTATTCTCTGGAGGGCTTTCTATAAATCCAGTCGATTAACGGCGGACTTCAAGTCCACGTTTGCAGGACGATTGAAGGCCCAGTGCAGTCTGGCGACGAGGGTGAAGGAAGACTGTTATGGGCGACGTTTTGTGCTCAAGCGAAGCTTGTCTAGCCAGTAGCACACTGGCAAACACTTTACCTGGAACCGAGAGTAGTGTTACAGGCCTGTAATGACTGCAGACTTTGCAACTTCCCTTGCCTTTGTACATGGAGACGACGATGTCTTCCGTCGTCCGTACTTGCAGGAATACATGATCGAGGCAGAGCTTATCGGTTCGATGCCGTGTTTCGGGCCTGCCGCTCGTCCATCTCTGAGTTTCCAAGGACTTCAGCTATAGTAGCGGGATCGATGTTGGTTTCCGTATCTTGTTAAGGATCCGTAGATTCAGCAGACGGATCGAGACATGTCGTTGCTGGTGGGTGGTTAAGAGCATACGTGTAGGGCTCCTTCCACCTCTTCACAACCTCCTCATAGCACGAGCATACGGATCCGTCAGACTTATTGAAGAACTCTATGCTTTTTTTCTCGTTATGCATGCCTCCAGGGCGGAGGATACTGATAAAGCGGGTCATGAGATCTGAGACAAGCAATTCGTCAGCAATTTCGTTGAGAAAGTGTTCCTTGTCTGCCCTGGTCACCGCGCGGAATTGACCTTTCAGACGTCGTCGTTCGGCGTGGTCATTGTGAATCCGGGCTGAGTTCTTCTGGAGTATTACGTCATACGAGGTATCAGAGAGCCGTTGCTGACACTTTTTGGTCCTTGAGCCAGTGATTTATCCTGGCCGCCTCACATGTGTAGTTCTTTATGACACTGCCCATGCTTCCTCCGGGTCATCGGGAAGGGGGGCCCGATCCAGCCAGATTTCCCCTGACATCAATGATGTATTTCTCGGCGGCACTTGGGTTATCCTTGAGAAGCTGGATATTGTACCTAGGGATCGGCACAGGTTTTCAAGGGACATATGGGCTGATGGAGTACCTGATCATCAGCAAGTGATGGTCAGTTTTGGCAGACGCCTCAGCACAGCAAAAAACACGACAGGAAGTCACTCGATCGAGACTTCTCACAAGGATGTGGTCGAGTTCCTTCCTACTCCTTCGTTAGAGATCCATGTGTGGCGGACGATGTCTAGGCGGCGGTACCATGAGCCGGTAATCTTCAGACTAAAGAGTAGTCCTTACAAACTCTCTCCTCGCGGCCTCCATCCCAAGGCAGTGGAGTTTCCGGTTCTCCCCAGGAGCTTTCAGGGATCACGATCGCCTCATCCGCCCCCTTACCAGGGGTTGCGAATCTCTATCGAAACGTGTCACCAGCACCCTCGCCAGCAGCAGCGCTGCCCCCCCCCCTTCCCGGATAAAAGGGGCCCAATGAGGGTCGCGACATGGAATGTACTGACACTAAACGGGACTGGCTATGCTGCGGCGCTGGCTAGAACACTAGGTCAATTCAACATTGAAATCGCCGGTGTCACTGACAAAAGTCTAAAGAGCCAAGGCTAACAAGATATCGAAGATGCATGTCTGCTGCACTATGGTGGCCTTCAACACAGAAATGTTGGGCGTATTCATAGGACCCCCCACTCAGAGTTAGTATAGTATACTGGGACACCATCTCGGTCAGCCTCCTCGTGCCACAACTGAAACATAAACATGATAGTTAGTATAGTATCCTGGAACACCATCTCGGTCAGCCTCCTCGTGCCACAACTGAAACATAAACATGATAGTTAGTATAGTATCCTGGAACACCATCTCGGTCAGCCTCCTCGTGCCACAACTGAAACATAAACGTGATAATCTCACAATAATTGTCGTCTACGTCCTCACAGACGAGGTTTAACCCCAGGAAAAGGACGACTTCTATCAGGATCTGGCCAATGCCTTAGCCACAGTTCCTCTACTGGATGAATTCAACGCAGTTTCATGGTCCCAGCGTGGTGATTATGAATCGTTTCTGGGCTCGTTTGGCAGTGGAAATGCAAATTATAACTCGCACAGGTGTCTGTCATTTTGCGCCTACCTCCAGGTAGGACTACTAGCAAGTCGAGATGAGGGTCTTGGCATTATGTTTTACCTGACTCTGACTAACATGTCTGATCAGTATCTTTTGCCTGACCAGAAGTTTGTCTTTCTCCCCAAAAGTAAATTGGTCCATGGGACTAGGAGTGTTATGCCTATTATAATATGATTCACTTTGTATTGCCAACACAGTGTCATGGGCGTATGGCATGTTAATGTTCTGTCCCTCGTTGATAATACAGTCACCATATCCTCTAGAAATCGCAATATAAATTCGTTGAACAAAGAGAACAAATCAGGGGACAGCCCACATCTATGCCTAAATTCATTTTATTGCAACTGCCTGAAGTTGTGTACTGTGTTATTATTCTATACATATTTATATATGGCTTTGTTTGTGCCCTCTGTCTTCCATAAACTCGCATCGCTCATCACAGATTTCTTGTTTTATTAGATTTTGTCGGACCATGATGAAACTTGGGATATCTGATCCGGCGGTGGTTTCCCGTTACCTTCCGCGAGCAGCTTTTGGTAATTCAATACATTTTTGTAAAAAGGTTAGGGAAGTCAAAGGCAGAATGGACCTATGCTTCAACAAATTGAATGACGGAATAAGTTTCTGTTGACGTTTTCCCTTTTGCGACATGATTATCAAACATAGAAACATCATCTCGATGATATGACTACATTGAATAAATCGTGTCAAATGGATTGTAGCCAATCATTTCAGTAGTCTTGTAGATGAGGGTAAGGATGGTGCCAGAGCCACTGACATAGTGCCCTGCCCCTGTTGGCGGATGACCAAGACTGTTTGAGGTTGAGAGTCGTTTATACTTCCTTATGGAATGTTTCAAACCTCATAGTTTGAATACACTTCATACATTTGCGTGAATTCTTCGGCATATTCCTGTCTTGCACTTTGTTGCCTCTTTTCTCTGCCATATATATATAAATAATGTGTTTATACATCCATTTACGTATCGCTTTTTCTGAATATATGTATGTATGGGCATATATGTTATTTTGTTTTTTTTAATTGAAACAATTTGGATATGTGTATGTTTGTGTCTCTTGATATTTGTTTGTTTTGTAATTTGTGTTGTTGTGCGTTCATTCTTTGCCCTGAACGGGGGTCCTTGTGTGTTCATTCTTCGCCCTGAACTGGGTCCTTGTGGCATTTGCAATGGTTTGTTATTGTATGTTTTGTTTGGCAGTGTCGACAGCCTCAGGATGACCGCTGCTTTTTCGAAAAAATACAGGTTGACGTCTGACAGCGTACGAAGAAGAAGAAGAAGAAGAAGAAGAAGAAGAAGAAGAAGAAGAAGAAGAAGAAGAAGAAGTATGTTTTGTTTTATTTTTATTATTTTTTGTTTTTATTATGCTATATGTCATTGCGCCGTTGCCAATACATTCCTACATGTACACATTTTCATGTATATTCATTCTACATGTTAACATTAGCCATTCCTTGTTATGTCTACTATTTCTCATATTTGGCATAACGTGACTCAGATATTCACCAACGAACAAGCCATGTATGTATGTCTCACGTTTTTGTCAACGACAGTAACCCGCCAAGTACAGATTCAGTTGAAAAACAATCAGCTTGATATCTTGCGGCCCCAGGATCAGATGGTATCCCTGCTGAGATTAACAAAGCAGGAGGTACCGAGATATACACCTCTTTCGCTGAATTTAGGATGCAGATCACACACTGGAGGAACTATAGACCAACGTTTTCTACATGCACAAGCACAACATGAACCAGCAGACGTGTAACGACCGCAGGGGAATCTCAATCCTGTCGATTGCTGGAAACATTCTGGCCGAGTCATGATCAGCAGCTTAATAACCCATTTCGTGCAAGAGCTACCCCCAGAGAGTCAGTGGGGTTTATGTGATGCTCACAGGAGAGTTTACATTATATTTGCAGATCGCCAAATCCCAGAGAAATGTCAGGAACAGTTTTGTGATTTGTGTGTACAGCACATTTGTTGATCTGACCAAGACCATTCACACTGTCAACAGAAGAGGGACGTCACCCCAGCTGTTTTGCAGTTTCATGTTGGCATGTTCGTTCGTAAACTGAAACTTTTCACCATCTATGATAGGGTCTGTTCACTGAGACAATTGCAGAAAACAACACAGACCACTATTTCTTGCCTTCATAGACCTCACCAAGGTATTCGATCTGGTAAACAGAAAGGGTATTTTTAAAGTAGTGTCTAAAGTTGGCTGCTCACCTAAACTACTGAGCATGATTAGGTATTTTCATGTGAGCATGAAAGGTACAGTGCTGCATGACGGTCAGGAATCAGAGACCATTGACATTAACAGAGGAGCTAAACAAAGTTGTGTCTTGGCTTGGACTCTATTCTGCATTTTATTTTCCATCGTGCTTGGACACGCCTTTGGAACTGCCACAGAGAGGAGAGACTGTCATTTGGGATATGTTCTTCTCAGACGATGCTGCCCTGGTCACCCACACCAAAGCTGAATTACAGATCATCATTAATAGGTTGGCAAAATCATGTGGACAGTTTTGTCTCATCATCAGCGTACTAAAGTTGAAAGTGATGACTCAGGGTGCAGATCCTTTAGACATTGTCTTAAACGATAACAATATGGAGGTAGTAAATGACTTCAACTACCTCGGATCTATCATCACCGACAACCTTTCACTGGACGTAGAGTTGCAGATACGTTTAGGAATGACCTCATCAGAACTTGCCAGTCGTTCACAGAGAGTGTGGAATAACAACATGCTGACCGTCTCCACGAAGAATGGTATGGGTGAAAAAAAGGCTAAAGTGTTGGACCGTGCAAAGATTTTCAGCTTAGTTAGGATCTTCCGCCAGCGCCGTTGCAATGTCTTGGTCACGTGTGCAGAATGGAGGATGGGCGAATACGAAAAGATATTTACTGAGAGCTAGACCATGGGCAAGCGTAAGAAAGGAAGACCCTTCCTCCGATACAAAGATATTTGGAAGCGTGACCCAAAGACACTGGATCTCAACACCTGCAACTGGGAGGAACTTGCTAAAGACAAACTCGGCTGGATGCAGGCTGTGTGTGTTGGTCTGGAGGCAGAGGAAGACAGGATGCGTCAAGGACAAACTCGGCTGGATGCAGGCTGTGTGTGTTGGTCTGGAGGTAGAGAACGACAGGATGCGTCAAGGACAAACTCGGCTGGATGCAGGCTGTGTGTGTTGGTCTGGAGGCAGAGAAAGACAGGATGCGTCAAGGACAAACTCGGCTGGATGCAGGCTGTGTGTGTTGGTCTGGAGGCAGAGAAAGACAGGATGCGTCAAGGACAAACTCGGCTGGATGCAGGCTGTGTGTGTTGGTCTGGAGGCAGAGGAAGACAGGATGCGTCAAGGACAGACCCGTCTGGATGCAGGCTGTGTGTGTTGGTCTGGAGGCAGAGAAAGACATGATGCGTCAAGGACAAACTCGGCTGGATGCAGGCTGTGTGTGTTGGTCTGGAGGCAGAGGAAGACAGGATGCGTCAAGGACAAACTCGGCTGGATGCAGGCTGTGTGAGTTGGTCTGGAGGCAGAGAAAGACAGGATGCGTCAAAATGTAGACTGCTAACGTTTGTGGCGTAATCTAGGACAACAACTGACTGTCCCCACTCTAGCGTGAAGTCCATTGTCTCTCGAGACTGACAGGGTGCCAATCAATCAAACAATCAATCAATCAATCATGCACTGAAGCTAGTATCCACACCCTTCGCAATTGTCTAAGAAAGATTTAGCCCCTGCTAATTTGTCCAGAGTACAATATTGTCGATTATTTATAACATAACAGTTCAGTTCAGGTGCTATCTCCACATTGAAGGTCGGGTGCAATAGATTCCCAACGTTCTTTATCTCTGGACATACCTGTGCAGTCTGCTAGGTTTTCACCCTTCCGTCTGTTTGTGCGATCATCCCGTTTAGAACGCTATTTGTCCAGGCACGCTTGAACTCCATATGTTCTTACAATGTTGTCTTCAGCATGGTATTGTGTCTTTTGATGGAACCAAACTATATTTACTGTCTGTCCCTGATTTCCTTCACCAACTTTCTTTGCATCCCTAATTTCCTCAAGACTTCCTAGTTTGAGTTTTCTTTTCATGAGCGTGCACCGTTCTTATATTTGTCCGCAATTTAAATGTTTTTATTTTTTACCAACATGTTTTAGCTATCCACATTTCTACCCCATACAGCCAAGACGGAAGCAGATAACATCTGATCATTCTGATTTTTGTATTTTTTATTAATTTTTTTCAGAGGTATGAGTCAGTCATGTTGGTAGAAATAGATTTGGCTTTCACTATTCATTTCTTTATTTCTCTTCCGCGTCTTATCATTTTCTTGCTTCATATTTCCAAGATAAGCGAAGCTCTTGTTCTTATTCAGTGTTTGATCGTTACATGTAGAGTAGATTTCTAATCTACTGTACTAAGTATCATTCTCAGTGTTAATTTAATGTTTAATCCGTGCACTTGACTTTTGTTCTTTATTGTCATCACCAATGTTTGCAGTTTCTCTTCGCTTTCAGCCAGCAGTTCTGTAACATCCACGTATCTGAGATTATTTGTTGATACTTCATCGATATATGAGTCACGGCATCTTCTCTATCTGTCTGAATGAAAACGCGTTTAAGTGAATGTTGAACAGACAAGAGAACAGGACATATCCTTGTGGCACTCCCCCTTTTTCATCTATACATGATGAGCAAAGCTAACCAGCTAGATTTTACATTGGCAGTTTGCTCACTTTAAAAAAAATAATATAACACATTTAATACGTTTGTAACTATCGTCAACGCTTGAGGCAACGTCTTGTAGTAGTAGTAGTCTCTTCCAGTCATGACTGACTATTGAATGATATGACTTGGAGGGATATAAAAACGATATACTTAGGTTGTACTCTGTTGTCTTTCTCCATGCGGCGTTGTCTTTCTACGAATGTGTATTGCAGGAGCTTGTTCTCACCAAGCGTGGGCTGGCCCTTTGGGGTACGTCTCCATCTGGATCGGTCTTCAGCTTCGTCTTTCCAAGGGTGTCAGATTCATGTCCATGGCTTTCATAATACGGTAACACAGATCTTTGAACATCAACTGTGGTCGGCCGACTGTTCTCTTGCAATCCTCCAACTGTACATAGAGGAAATATTTTGAAATGTGACCATCTTCCATGCAACGAACATGACCAAACCATCATAATCTTCGTTGTCTAAGCAGGGTGCATATGCTTGTGAGATCGGTGCGAGAGTGCATCTCTGTATTTGTCCCTCTGTCTCTCCATATAATTATAAGACCTGATCGCAGACGCCGAATATGGAAGATGCTATGGATGTGCTTTAGTTTGACATAGATTGTCCAAGTCTCGCCACCATATAGAAGTGTGCTGACGACACATACCTTGTACACCATGACCTTGGTTTTAAGTATCAGTTTCTGGTTTTTCCAAACACGCGTTGCTAGACGAGCAAATGTAGCAGAAGTTGTATCGATGTGACTGTCTTTTTCTATGTCGAGAGAGAGCGTGTCGTTGCTGAAAGATTCCAGATATATGAATGTTTACACAGCTGCCAGTTCATAATTATCAATGCTAAGAGTTGGCATGCCATCTACTTTCTGTCCCAGCACATTTTGTTTTTTTCAGACTTATTGTGAGACCACAATCTTTGCAAGCCTGTGAGAAGCGATCTATCAACCTATGAAGTTCCTGCTGACTGTGGGTGACAATTGCAGCATCATCAGCGAAAAGCCAGTCCCTGATGGTGATCTCCCTGATCTGCGTTTTCGCCTTGAGGCTTGCAAGGTTAAATAGCCTACCATCCGACCTAGTGTGGCGGTAGATTCCTCCATTTGCGTTACCAATTCCAGGCTTCAGTAACAGATCAAAGAAGATCCCTAGCAGTGTCAGCTCCAGAACATAGCCCTACTTAACACTATTTCGAATACCAAATAGCTGTGATATTCTACCATCAAATTGGAGAGCTGTTAGATTGATGGAGATCTGTAGCAGCCGGTGAAGGGGTCTGACATATCCTATTCACACTGCACTGGCTCAAACAAATTCAAGAGACGCTAATTGAAAAGCACAATACAACAAAATTATTTATTTCTACACGATGAAAATTTCTCCTCACTCTATTCTCTCACGCGGCTTACTAAAACACTCCTACCTAAATGACTTTCACATAATTAAACATACATCTAACCCGATCCTTATTAACTCTATTATCCCCGATTATCTCTTCTCTCCTAATCTGGCCTGCTGTAAGTAAGTATAAGGAAACAAAATAAAGTAAACTTTGTTGCGGATTGCAGTAAGTGGTAGGTTCGTATTTTCTTCTTAACCCAAGTTGTTGTCTATAGGCATGTTCTCTTCGTCGGCGAGAAGATCATGTGGTATCACCGCGATGTTCAGAACTGGATCAATATGAACTTTGAAGATTAGATCAATGTGATCTTTAAGATTAACTCAAATTGATACTGCAGACTGTATAGACGTGATTGTGAAGACTATCAACGTGATATATTTGATCCTGAAAGACTGGATTAGTGGGAAGTTTGAAGACTAACTGAAGGTAATACTGACGACTCTAATTGACATGATCGTGAAGACTCTAATTGACATGATCGTGAAGACTCTAATTGACGTGATCGTGAAGACTCTAATTGACGTGATCGTAAAGACTCTAATTGACGTGATCGTGAAGACTCTCATTGACGTGATCGTGAAGACTCTAATTGACGTGATCGTGAAGACTCTAATTGACGTGATCGTGAAGACTCTAATTGACGTGATCGTGAAGACTCTATCAACGTGATCAAAGGGAACCTTGAAGACTAGCTAAAGATGATACTGAAGACTGTATTGACATGATCTGTTTGCTCGATCAATAAGTAAAACATGAATAATTTCCCGTCTTCTTGCTAGTACTTAAAGATGGCTTTCGCTGGAGAATCAACTCTAACTTCTGATTTCAATCTGTCTTAATGTTGGCTCCGTTCGTCTTTGTCCGGGAGCTCACTGGTCTGCACTGCCTCGACTGTTTTAGACTCACCTCTCTCTCTCTCTCTCTCTCTCTCTCTCTCTCTCTCTCTCTCTCTCACTCTCTCTCTCTGTCTTAATTAGCGTCAGTCCGGACCCTATATTGCCTTTCATTTACCAGATCACGTGGTTCCCAAACGACGCAGGTTTTTTTACGGAAAGTCTACATGTATTAACTGGCTACAACCGCTATCGGCCCACGTGTGTCCTGACGCGTGGTCGGTATTACCGCTAATTTCGTCATGTTATCTAAGGCCCCCACCTGCGTACTTGGGACAAAGCGTACGCCATACGATTAAACTACTTAACTTTTGGCGGAACTGAGTTCAGCTGTACTGACTTTTCACTTAGTTCAATACCAAGAATGAGAGAAAAGAAAATGGTTATCTAATCACTTTCTATTCCTTACTCCTAACTCTTTGAACTCTTCGTAAAACATGTCTAAACTCCAAACTAGAATATGTCTACACAGCTAAGATGTGTCACACACCTTCCCCAGCCAAAAAATAACAAGCTGTACACTACGCCTTTTGTTTCACTCACACTATACAGTCTTAGATCGTTCTAGGATGTTCAAAAAAAAAAGCAAACAGTCAATGTTGTAACATAAAAACATGCATTGGGGAAACTGGTATGGAACTGTATGAGCGTTTCCGCCAACACCTCAATAATATCCGCAAATGCATGGGTTCATGCATTGCCATCCACTTCAATGGTCCTGAGCACCGAGGTAAGACTGACGTTAGTGTCACTGTCTAGTTTCTTGATTCTCTGACGATCGTCATCGATTCTCCCTTGAGAATAGGCTTATCTCCAGCATGGGTTGCTTCCAACCGCATGGCATCAATATCTTCCATACCTTTTCTTAAAATTTCTTACTTGCCCCTATCTATTTGTCTTCCTTTCCCCCCCCCCCCCCTTTCTTCTACCAGTCTTCCCCCCGCCCCTCCTATATTTATCTCACCCCTAGCGGCTTATATCACCTTCTTTTTGTTCTCCAACTTGGATCAATATTTCGCCTTTTTTCATACTTGGCCACCATTATGCTCTCCTAGCCACCTGATTTAACCAGCGCCCTTTATTTTCGGTCAAGCATCCGACCCAACCAGTCGCTTAGACACTGGATCTACTATCAGATAAATAGACCATTTTGTCCTTATGTGCTGATTTGTTAGTTCAGTATTGTTGTTATTTGTTGTCCCTGATGAAGGCCTAGTGGTCGTAACATAGGTTTTGTTTGTGTTCTCGTTTCGGTGCGGTCTATGACCATACCCATTTAAAAATTTTGATTAAACTTAACTTTAATCAACATTTACATTTTTTTTCTCATTTGTTATTTTCCCAACATAAAACATGCAATTCGTGAAAAAACAACAATAATTTCACTCATTTCATATCTAATAGCTGTCCATCGTTGTCGATGAGGACCGCCGACATCATCCTTGTCACAGATTTCCCTGTTGGGTGTGGGTGCGCATGTGGCTGAACAGGCCAATGCGAGCACGAAAATATATGCTACATATCGGGCACACGAGGTTTGTAGAAGGGGATGGTGTTCCCGCTGCTCGGGATTTCCGCGTCTCTCGTCTGTTCTGGGCTTTCACAACACGGTCATCTTCACCGACAGCTACACCCGATTTGACTGCGCTTCTCCAGTCAGATCTGTTTTGCGAAAGACATTCCCAGGTGTCGATGTCTATCAGGCAACTTTTTAGTGAGTCCTTCAGACCGTCTTTAAAACGTTTCTTTGGGCGCCCTCTCTCGCGCCATCCCTCTCTCAGCTCGCCGTAGAGAAGCTTCTCTGGGAGCCGCTCGTCTGACATACGGACGAGGTGTCCGGCCCATCCTAGTCGTGCTTTTTCTAGCAGTGCATGGATGCTCGGCATGTTAGCCCTCGAGAGAACCTCGATGTCAGTGACACGATCTTGCCATCGGATGTGGAATATTCGCCTCAGGCAACCTTTGTGGAAGTGGTTTAACCTCCTTGCATGTCCAGAGTATACAGTCCTGCTTTCGCAAGCGTATAGTAGGGTTGGAATGATGGTTGCAGGGTAGACTTTGAGTTTGGTCTTGACGCTGAGGCCACGACGTGCCCAGACCATCGAGCGCATTCTACCAAAGGCTGTGCTGGCCTTTGCTATTCTGCTTGCCACCTCATCGTCAAGGATGACATATCTCGACAGCGTGCTGCCCAGATATGTGAATTTATCTACGGCATTCAACGTCTGCCCGCTGACTGTAGTCTCTGGTTTTGTGTACGGCATGCCTGGTGCTGGTTGGTACATGACCTCTGTTTTTTTGGCATTTATGGTCAGGCCAAAATTGTTGCATGCGGCAGACAACTGGTCCATTCCAACCTGCCTGTTCAGTTCTGAGTTGCTCATTAGAGCGCAGTCGTCAGCAAATACAAGTTCCCTGATTATGTCGCCAGCCACTTTGGTTTTGGCCTTCATTCTTCTGGAATTGAGTAACTTGCCATCTGTGCGGTACTTTATGGGTATTCCAAGCTCCAATGATCTGAAGACGTCTGTCATCGTGGCCGCGAACATCATGCTGAACAAAGTCGGTGCGAGTACACATCCTTGTTTTACTCCGTTTGATACTAGAAACGTTTTAGAGATTGCACTGCTGTCCAGTACACGAGCACACATGCCTTCGTGTAGCTGTTTCACCATTGTTATGAACTTGTTGGGGCAGCCAAACTTAGACATTATCATCCACAGCCCTCCTCTGTTTTACTGTATCAAATGCCTTTGTCAAATCAATAAATGTGGTGTACAAGGCCTGATTTTGTTCTCGACACTTCTCTTGTACTTGGCGAGCGGCAAAAATCATGTCCACTGTTCCTCTTCCGGCTCTGAATCCACATTGGCTTTCTGGGAGGTGGTGGCTTTGTTCAAAGATTGATGGGTCAAGATGGCGCCGGACATGGTCGCAGTCGATTTCCCTCTTGATAAAACGGTGTTTTGTTTGTGTTTTCTATGATAACTCTCGGACTATTAACGTGATTCCTGAATATAAATGTGCCGACTTGTGAATTAAACATACTAATGTGAAAGAACTGATGCAACGAAGTATATAACAGTGTATTTTTAGTTGTGAAAGGTAGACTAATGTGTACAGTTTCGATGGGACAAAGCGTGGCCGAAACTTGACCCGGTCAAAAGCTAGTGTCGCTCTGTGCTGTATCGTGACCCAGATAACGAAGCATGAACACTGAAACGAAGGAGGTCATCCTGACCCCGTCAAACATACGGTACTTCAGAAAGGAGCTCATCGCGCTTCGATCACCACACTACGTCCCTTCAAACTCAGATCTACATCTGTTGCGTGTGCTGAAAGAACACTTAACCGAGGAGGCATCGGAACTCACAAGTAAACAATCAAGGCGGAAGACCAGAGGAACGAGGGGTGGAAGAAGAATACACAAACAAATGCACTCAGAAACTGATACCTCCACCCCAGCGATAAAAGAGAAGGGAAGGGCTACCGAAAAAATGAGGCACACGCTGACACCATACTGTCTGCATCCGAGCCCTTCACTAGAAGTCTTGACAATGTCTTGCCTCTAGAACATGTTGAGTCCGGACGAGAGAGTGAGGAAGATCCTGCGCACATCTCCCTCACTATAAACACATTGCGCAACTCACGACATCACCCTACAGACACCCTGACTAGCAGCTCGCAACTGGCAGGGCCCCCAAACTGCAGCGGCGGAACAGGCAGAAAACGATCACGAAAACTACCCATCACGCTTGCAACATGGAATGTCCGCACGCTACTGGACAACACCAAAGCAAACATACCCGAACGACGGACAGCACTGATCGCCAGGGAACTGGCTAGATACAACATCTGCATAGCTGCCCTGAGCGAGACACGACTGGCAGAGGAAGGGCAGATCACAGAAGAAGGCGCTGGTTATACTTTCCTCTGGAGCGGCCGCAGCAAAGAAGAACGCCGTGAAGCTGGAGTTGGCTTTGCCATCAAGACCAACATGGTCGACAAGCTCACAAGCATGCCCAGAGGAATTAATGACCGCCTGATTACACTGCGTCTCCCCCTAATAGGAGGGCGCCATGCAACACTCATCAGTGCATACGCACCCACAATGACAAATCCTCAGGAAACAAAAGATAAGTTTTATGAGGACCTTGAGGCGCTCATCGCTGCAGTCCCCACATCTGACAAACTGGTTATCCTCGGTGATTTTAACGCTGGGGTTGGCACAGACCATACAGCCTGGGAGGGGGCCATTGGCCGACATGGAATCGGAAAATGTAATAGTAACGGACTGCTCCTTCTGAGGACATGTGCCGCAAATGAACTACTCATTACAAACACAGCTTTCCGACTACCTGTCCGAAATAGAACCACATGGATGCACCCAAGGTCCCGCCACTGGCACCTCATTGACTACATTATCATCAGACGTAGGGATCGAGCGGATGCTATGGTAACGAAGAGCATGTGTGGTGCAGAATGTTGGACCGACCATCGACTTGTCATTGCCAAGCTAAACTTCAAGATCCAGCCCAAAATGCCCCCCCAGGGAAAGAAACCACCTAGGAGGCTAAATGTCTCTCAGCTGAAATACGAACCCACGAGAGGAGGCTTCCAGGAAGAGCTTGAGGGCAGACTATCTAGCTTCGTTTTGAAAAGAATGACATCGAAGAGAACTGGGTATCACTGAGAAACACACTCTACGACACAGCTGTTAAACACATTGGCCCACTCACGCGCAGGCATAAGGACTGGTTTGATGAGAACGATCTGGAAATACAGGGCCTTCTCGATGCAAAACATGAAGCGCACAGGGAATACCAGAGGGACACACCATCTCCGGCAGCAAAAGCTGCCTTCAATACTGCTTGCAAAGCTGTCCAGACCAGGCTTAGAGAGATGCAAGACTCCTGGCTCAGCAAAAGAGCTGACGAAATTGAGATGTTCGCCGAGCGTCATGACACCAAACGATTTTACGAGGCACTGAAAGCTCTCTACGGCCCGCATCCCTCTAGTAATACTCCAGTTCGCAGTGCGGATGGGGTACTGCTAACAGATAAGGTTCAGATTCTAGACAGATGGGCAGACCACTTCTGCAAAATACTAAACCACCCATCGTCCATAAATGAAGAGGCCATCCGGCGAATGCCGCAGGTGGAACTGAACCTGGCGTTGGATGAAGTCATTACTGAGGAGGAAGTCGACAGGGCAATCAGTTCACTATCTATAGGAAAAGCTCCAGGAGCTGATGCAATACCAGCAGAGATATGTAAGATAGCTGGCCCATCCCTCACCAGAAGGATCACTGAACTCTTCTGTCACATGTGGGCTGAAGGTAAAATTCCGCAGGAGCTAAAGGACGCCTCAATTGTTCACCTGTACAAAAGAAAAGGCAACCGTCAGGAATGCGACAGTCATCGTGGAATATCTCTACTCTCCGTAGCAGGCAATATCCTAGCGCGCTTACTGCTAAACAGGCTCAACAAACACCTTTCATACCTGCTGTACCAACAACTGTCTTTATAGATCCAATATAAAGCACAATTTCTTCTCATATTAACGCATTTATCCCAGGAGGCATTACCAATATCCCCGATTCATGACTACTTTGATAGGCAATCGCATACTAAGTTCGCCATTAATGAATGAAATTCCCTTTCTGACGGTCTCCCTCGTCCTTCAAGTCCAATGAGGCATCTTCCCGTCCCATGAACTGTACCAACCCTGAAGCAAATCCTTTCTCAGGTATCTATAAAATCTGCTCCCCTTCCATAAGAAATGTATTACAACAGTCCCATATTTCAGCATACGATAATACATAATAATAGATATAGGATAATGCACAAGAAAGAGAAAACACATCACCGTTTTACTCCAAGCTAGAAAACATTATAGCATATGGAGTCTCTAATGGAGCTAGTTAGCACGTCTAAGATACATTCATTTTACTATGTCAACAATATGGACTTTGGCTCACTTGTATGCCATGCGTCGACTGACAAACGCCTCTAATATAATGACATGCCAACACTGTAGTCGCCTGTTACACCTGCACTCAGTATAACAAGGACCATATATTTGGACCTGTACAAGGCAGCGCCCCCCCCCCCTCGCCCTCGTGAATCACACCGGTCTTATTTTAACTTGCCAAAATAACACTTATACCATCCTGTACACTAAACAACAGAATGCATATATTTATTTTCCTTATCTTCCTTGTTCTTTATTTCTATCACATTTCTAAGCTGTGTAGCTCACAGCTTATACCAGTTAATTCTGAAACATCAAGAATGTCATCCCCATACATCCAAGAATACTTGAACAGCAAGTTCTCAACTTATAAACTTCTATACATTGTGCGATAACATTCGTTTTTATCTATTTTATCGTACTGCTGTTACAGCGGACATTTTGTTTTTCTCCATGGATTGTATGACCAGTGGCTTCCGACTAACCCTAATCCATCGACAAATACATTAAGTATAGGAATACAATAACACCCTAACTTTCGAACGTGTAGCGAACATATGTTCCCTTGCGGCAATCATTCGCATCCTTATGGTAATCGTCTTCCCAAGGCGGTAAATATTGAGTTATGCGACAATTGATCATGTATCACTACACACGTAAGTTATGTTCTGGTTAACTGAACATCAAATTCGAACCTTTTAAATGTACACTGACAACGCCCACTCGGTCAGAGATAATGTTATTTGCGTTTTTGGCGAATTCGCACAATGAGTAGGATACTATTGTGTGCGCCGTGAACAGGGCGTTAAGTGGCGAGTTACAGTAGCTTTCCTCACATCCCGTACGTGCTGATGAAGGTGGACCGGGATGCTCCAGGCGACTGTGCTATGCGTGGATTCATCTGCATGTCACTCACTACTACAGGGATCATGTCGATCTCTCACCTTGTTTGCAGGGCTGCCATGAAAACGGCCCTTTTCCAGGGAAGGCTAATAGAAAGCCGAGGTGACGGTCTTGACCAGTATGTTTCGTCTGACCCTGACTAGCATGTCTGATCAGTGTATTTTGCCTGACCAGACGTTAGTATTCCTTCCCGACAGAAATGAAGATATGGGAATTGTATTATCTTATGAATGGCAGTGATGAATCTAAACATGAATCAGATTCAATTTTAAGTATAGATTACATTGTTCACGCAAAGTTGAAATGCAATAGAATAATTGGTATTCCAATACTAAATGGTAATAATATACCTACAGAACTTGTTTGTCACTTTTGTTATTTCAGCCTATAATTGTCAGTGATAAACAGACAGAGGCTAGGCAGTGAGTTTGTGTTTCACTATAGCAGAATAGATACAGACATCCTTATCTACATGTAATCAAATATATGTGGGTAATGTGTATGTGAATTCATTAAGCAGACAGGCTGTATAAGCAGTGAGGTGTGATGCAGGCGGGCTTGCAGATCAATGAGGTGTGTTGGAGGAGGGCCTGCAGATCAATGAGGTGTGTTTGAGGAGGGCCTGCAGATCCGTGAGGTGTGTTTGAGGAGGGCCTGCAGATCAATGAGGTGTGTTAGAGGAGGGCTTGCAGATCAATGAGGTGTGTTGGAGGAGGGCTTGCAGATCAGTGAGGTGTGTTGGAGGAGGGCCTGCAGATCAGTAAGGTGTGTTGGAGGAGAGCCTGCAGATCTGCAAATGTTCTGTGATGTTATGGATTTGACACTACCAGTTCAGAAAAACAACCACAACATATGGTGTCCATATAAGAAAGCTGTAGCTGTTGGAACTGTTGATATATTCAAGCGAACCAGTAAACAACCTGAGGATGTTATGGACACTATAAAACCACTATTTTAGGACCTTGCCAGGACTGAACTACTGAAAAAGTTTCTTGAAGGATATACACAAAATGCCAAATAGTCGCTGAACAGTATAATCTGGAAATGATATTCCAAGAATAAGAACCATGGACTAACTATTGTGACAGGACGTGTTGCTCTTGCAGCTTCCTGTTTAATGATGATACAAAAATCACGGTTCTTAGTAATGGAGGAAATGACATTGAATGTTGGCAGGTTTCTGCCACAGTTCTGTAAACACATCGACATTTGGGGGGGGGGGGGGGGGATAAAGGAAACTCAGAGAAAAGCTACTGAGGCATCCTATGAGAAGAGGAGAGCAAATAGGAGGAGGAGAAGGAGACTTCCTTGATGATCTTTAGACAAATGCTAAAGGGTTTCTGTCACAAGCTGGAGGTCACATTTTAAAATAAGAACAAAATCGACAGAAGATAACAATCTTTGAAATGTTTCGGAGTTATTTTAATTTGTAGTTTCAACATTGTAAACAAAGTTGAGTAAATATTTGAATTTCCATAAACATACATCTATAAAAGATATAACTTTAGTTGCGAATTAATATGAAGAAATGATCTTAAACAGCATTATTATAAAAAGATGGAGTGTGCATGATTAAAGATGCAGGAGAAATCTCAGAGTGTTACCATTTATTAGAAGATAAATGTTATGTTGTTTTTGTTGTTATTTGCGAATGTCTACAATGAGTAGTTTATTAGGTTAATCTTTTGTGCGCCCTGAAAAGGACATTAAGTGGCAGGTTGCAGTAGCTTTCCTCACATTCCGAGCGTGCTGATGAAGGTGGATTCGGGTCCTCCAATAGTTTGTACTATGCTTGGCTTCATCTTCTTGCCATTCACTACTACAGGGATTACGTGGATCCCTCACCTCGTTAAACAGGCTGCCACGAAAACAGCCCGTTTCCAGGGAGGGTAAGAAGCCGAGGTCAGAGTCATGGTTAGTATGTTTTGCCTAATCCTGACTAATGTGGCAGAGTAGCTTTATTTCGATATCCTATTAAAGATATTCTGGTCACCCGGACGAACATGTATATGGATCAAAGTATCCTATTTCTTAAGAGTTTTCTGACTTACAACACAAACTGTAAGACGTTACACTTCAACAAAGAAAAGACTAAAACTATCGTTAACCATTGAAACAAAATAATATCATATATTTGCATGACTATTTGTTACATAATTTCAACCAACGAAAATACCTTCTAAACTAAAAAATAATAATATATTTACTAAACTAACACAGACGATACAACCAAGTGCTATTGTTGTTACTTCTCTAAAATACATAAAACCCAGACTCGACGCCTCAAATGAAATAGCATAAATCCTAAATTAATTCAATAGTACTACAGATCATTGGTTCTAGCTAAGTCATTTCCTGTCGTCCTCCGGATGGCCTAAGTTAGTTATGATCGCCGTCCGTGTCAGGGTTGCTGTTTTAGGCTGTGAAGCGTAGAAACATGGTTTAACAGTTGAGTTATGTTTCACATACAACTGTTAACAGCTCTCATGTGTTGGAGACATGCTCGTGTTACACCTGTATAGAACAATTTCGTTCTCTGAGGACTCATGTGATGAGCCTCTCTTTCCGAACTCACGTACCTTTGGGATCGCAGTACCTAGTACGTAATCGTGCCACTGGAACGCAGTCCGCAAGATTCGCTGAATCCCTAATTGTACCACTGGGATAGCAGTGTTTACGATATGCTAAATCCTTAATCGAACCGATCTCTCGAACGAGGTCCCTAGGATTCGTTGAATCCTTAATCGTACCACTGGTAACGTAGTCCCTAGGATTCGCTGAATTCTTAACCGTGCCACTGTGATCGTAAAAGGGTCACCATACTTAAACAGACACCAAATGCAATGGTGCTTTAGAGAACAGTCAGACTCAATTCGTACCGAGACGAATCTTTTCACTCGATGTCATCAGATCTACATGTCATTTTGTTCACATGGTGTCCACAGGCGCACCGATGAGCATAAGTACAAGGCTCTATGTGTATGATTGGATAGCCAATCCGTAAACGCTCTCAGTCTTCAGTCCTGAATTTATATGTGCATTGTCTTTTATAGCTTATTTACTTAGAAACCCCTTGGTCTAGAAACCCCCATGACTGTTGGGTGGTCCTCCTCAGTTGGCTGGTTAGCCATCACTCTAATTTGGTCCCACCCAATCTAGAATCCCATTGGTTACACTATCTATAAGTCATGGTCACTTTAAATGTGACAGCCTGCCGTGTGAGGTCCTATCCTCAACCTCAACCTCTGCCACTAAGGTCTGATACCAGAACTGGTCAAACTGATACCCATCCCTAAACTAGCCAAGTTTTCCAGCTGCACTAAATTCTCACCTCACGCTTCGGTCTGCACGATGCTCAGGCAACGTTTGATTCTTAGCAAACGCAGTCACCTGCCCAAACTCCCCTGTTATGAACGTTCATGGTCCACAGAGAACTGTCACACTAACATGACTGATCAGTATATTTTGCCTGACCAGGCGTTAGTCTTTCTTCACTTTAAAAGTCAAATGAAAATTCAGCAGAATTAACCGCTGGTTGGAAATTGAGTTTTTGAAGACTCCATTGCACTAATCCGCAGCCTGTGAGAGGTAGGGTAACCAGTGCCCTACCTTGCTGTTTTTACTTTCCCTAACTCATGCATCAAGTACCCATTTCCAGCTGGGTAGAGCGGTGGTCCCCAATTAAAATCAAGACCCGGATAATATTTTACTCTCCGGACGTGATTCGAACACAGAAAATAGCGAATTGCTGGCTATGAACTGAGCTAACTCGCCTCTGGACTTTATAATAATATAAATGTTTAATGCTCACAACAAGTAAGTTTACTCTTTTGTGCGTCTTGAAAAGGACGATAAGTGGCGGATTGTAGTAGCTTTTCTCACATTCCGAGCATGCTGATGAAGGTGAACTGCGGTCCTCCAGGCGGTTGTGCTATGCTTGGCTTCATCTGTGTGGCGCACACCAATCCGGTGATGACATCGATCCCCATATCGTCAAGGAGGCTGCCATGAAAACAGCCTGTTTCCAGGGAACGCTACATGGAAGAGATATTGTGGTCTTGGTCAGTGTATTGTCTGACACTGACACAACGTCCTGGTCAGTATGTTGTGCCTGCCTGGACTAGTGTCTCAGCTCTCCTTTCTAAGTGTTAGTTGCGTACCTTTCTAAATGCCTTTCGAAGTTACTAAATGTCTCAGTAATACAATTACTGCATCACATTTTAATCTGTTAGCTGCGGAGACATTCCAGTTGATGTTACAATATTTACCAATTTCTATGGATATATTAATTCTGGTCTCATTTGCGCTTGAAATGGTATCCAACATTTCAAACAGTACATCTTGTCCATGTATGCAATCGAACATGCGATTATTTAGTTCAAGTAATGCTTCATTTGTCACTGACAGAAAAGCTCTTTGTTTATATTGTGGAAATTCTGAATGATATCTCGAGGTTAATTTAACTGTATCTCCATATTTGTCTCCGCTAATTTTCAGCATCAATTCTACGAGATCGTTGAAAGTCCCTAGAGCGCTCATGTTTCTTGTGTTTCGGTAAGTGGAATACAAACCAAAGTTGATGTATTTTCAAACAGTTAACACAAGCAAAAACTTATGGTTGACTCATTATGACAGGCAATACTGGATTTTACCTGTAAGTGGTGTGTTTTAGATGCCATCATATCCTTAAGAAGTCTGTCTACAGCCACCACGTCTGTCTACAGCCGCAAATTCTGTTTACAGCTACAAATTATGTCTACACCTATGACGTCTGCCTACAGCCACGATGTCTTGTCTATAATTGCGAAATATGCCTACAAACACGTAGTCGTGCACAGTAATTACTGGCGATCGATCCCATGGTAATAATTTACAATCTGCCATTGATGTTGTTTCCGATGTTGTTTCTTTGATACTGCAAGCAGTAGCAGACTTCAGAATAGTAATAATAATCATAATAATACCGTTCATCTAGGCGTCTGAGGCCCGTTGCATCGATCGGCCACATCCATGACCCACAGCTGTGGCGTGGTTCCAGGCCTTGTCCAGGGTGAAGGAGGAGGCTGCTACTTGCTGGAGCCATACACTTCTGCGCCTCCAGCCGGTCGGAGGAACGACTTGTGTAGTATTTTGGGGGCACGGGTTTTTTAGTCCAGCCGTACAACATGACCGAACAAAGAAACTCGGCGCCTGTCAAGTGTTTCTGAGATTGGGTGGAGACCTGTTTTAGCAGAGGCCTCTCCGTTGCGAATGTAGTCATGCCATCGGATGTCCAGGATACCCCGCTGGCTGCGCATGTGAAAGGCCTTCAGTCTTGACATATCATGTTTCAGCAATGTTCAGGTTTCAGAGCCTTAAAGTAGAACTGGGATCACACAGGACTGGTAAATGAAGATTGTTGTCCCAAGGGAGATCTTGCCACTCTATCTTGTCTGCTTCAGCTATAGTAGGGGGCAGGGGGAGGGGTCAACATCTGTTTCAGAATCTGGGGGAGGATCCCGAGATTCAGCAGACAGATCGGGACATGTCGTTTGCTGGTGGGTGGTTAAGAGCATACGTGTGGTGCTCCTCCCACATGTTCACTATCTCCTCGTAGGACGAGGACATGGAGCCGTCAGACGTGAACTCTTTCTGGTTCTGCTTGCTTCCATCGTGGATGAGCCTGATAGCATGAAAGGCGGGTCTTAGGTCATGAGTTCTGAGACCAGCTTCCATTTCATCAGGAATTTTGTTGCGAAAGCGTTTCTTGTCTGCCCTGGTCGCCGCGCGGAATTGACCTTTCAGCCGTCGTCGTTTGGCGTGGTCAGTGCGAAGCCGGGCTGAGTTCTTCAGGAGTATGATGTCATCAAAGAGCCATTGCTGACGCTTTGGGGTCCTTGATTAGCTTGGCGATCTCGCATGTGGCGTTCTTTATGACTGCACATGCTACCTCCGGGTCATCTGGAAGGGGGCCCCATGCAGCCATGTTTCGGTGAAATCTTTGGCGTACTTCTCGGCACCTGGGTTAGCCTTGAGAAGCTGGATATTGTACCAAGGATTATAGCAGTGCCGCCCCAGGATATAAGACGCCCAATGAGGGGATGTAAAAACATTGACTGGACTGACACTAAACGGTACTGGCTATGCTGCGGCGCTGGCTAGAACACTAGGTCGATTCAACATTGTAATCGCGATGACAATGAAATAAGACTTAAGGGCCAAGGCCAACGAGATGTCGAAGACGCATGTCTGCTGCACTCTGGTGGCCTTGAACACAGAAATTGTGTGGGACTACTTATAAGACCCCCACTCAGAGACATTATTTGTCCTCAGAACATCAGCACTCGCTCTGCGTTTCTCTGTAGCTGAGTACGCCGCACAAGTCTGGAAGAATTATGCAAATGTCAAACATATAGATACAGCAATAAATGACACGCTGTGTAGTTACTGGATGCCTAAAATCTACACCAACTGAAAAATATAGGCCATAATCGGCTTAGCGCCAACAGAGATACGAAGAATCTTCGCTTCAGAGATAGAAAGAGAGAAACAGGTAAATGACACAAAGCTCTATGTTCGGACACCAGGTGAAGCGCCCAAGACTAAAGTCAAGACGACGTTTTTTAGTTACCCAAGTCCCTACAGACTAGTCCAGGAAATTGACGCATCAAAATTTGGAAACTGCTGACACATGCCGCCTTGATCGAGTTATAGTAGAAACCAGCGCCTGTACATCTCCTGCCCTACGTAACATGGAAGTATCTAAATAGACTTCGAATTGGTGTATGCAGGAAAAACCAGAAAACATGGGGATACAGAGATGATGAAACATGCGAATGTGGAATACCACAAGAAGTAAGTATGTAAGAGACAGTATAGTATCCTAGCACGCCATCTCGGACAGGTCCCTTGTGGCACGACTGAAACACAAACATGGTCATCTCACATAATAGTCGCCTACGCCTCCTCAGACGAGACTCAACCCCAGACACATGACTTCTACCAGGATTTGGCCAATACCTCAGCCACAGTTTCTCCACATAATATATTCATCCTACTGGGTGATTTTAACTCGGTTTCACGGACCCAGCGTAGTGGTTATGAGTTGGTCCTTTGTTCGTTCGGCAATGGAAATGGAAATGTTAACTCGCACAGGTTTCTGGCATTTTGCGCCGCCTTCAGCCTGAAGATAACCGGCTCATGGTACCGCGCCTAGACATCCATCGCCACACATGGATCTCTAAGGACCGATGAACTAGGAAGGAACTCTGCCACTTCCTTGTGAGAAGTCTCGATCGAGTCGTTTCCTGTCGTGTCTTTCGCGGTGCTGAGGCCCCTGTCAACACTGACCATCGCTTGCTGAATATCAGGTACTCCGTCAGCCTGTATGCCCCTCCAAAACCTGTTCAGAATAAGGTCTTCCACAAATAATACATTTGTTTCTATTCCTGTTAAAGCTACATCGCTAACTCATGCTCCTGTCCCCAATGTAGGTGTGCTAGTGTGCCATTCACACAATGTTTGTGTACTAGTGTGCCATTCACACAATGTTTGTATACTAGTGTGCCATTCACACAATGTTTGTGTACTAGTGTGCCATTCACACAATGTTTGTATACTAGTGTGCCATTCACGCAATGTATGTGTACAAGTGTGCCATTCACACAATGTTTGTATACTAGTGTGCCATTCACACAATGTTTGTGTACTAGTGTGCCATTCACACAATGTTTGTATACTAGTGTGCCATTCACACAATGTTTGTGTACTAGTGTGCCATTCACACAATGTTTGTATACTAGTGTGCCATTCACGCAATGTATGTGTACAAGTGTGCCATTCACACGATGTATGTGTACAAGTGTGCCATTCCCACAACTTTGACCCTGTACTGACAGGTCCAGAAAGGACAAAAGCACATTTCTCCATTTTACATCAAGTACCGTTTGAAAAGCCATCGTCGTTCATGATTGAGATGTTGTTGTTTTCTGTATATGCACTGGCTTTTTCTTGCTCTTCTAAAATGTTATGGTTGTAAAATGTTATGGTTGTAAAATGTTAGAGTTGTTAAATGTTATAGTTTTAAAGATTGACAACAGATAATGATATATTCACAATTGGTGGCTAAGTTATGTTAGATTCAACCCACATACCTTTAGTAACTTAATGATCTGTGCAACACCATTTTGTGATCCAATCTCTTCAGAATAACTTTGTATTTAATTTTCACTCATATTATCTGATTTTGAATCGTACGCTCCATAACACTTGTTGGTTCTCAATATGCACAGATAATAGCAAATATAGATCTTAACTTAATGAGTGTTTGAGTATGAGCTACTTTGGTTCATGTATTGTACCCAATTGGATCATCTTCAAGAAGTCCAAGTCCTCTACATGTCTCTCGACATGTTTCACAGTGTGCCCATTGCCAGTCTTACATCTATTACAACTAATTCCGCTAATAAATATTGTCAGGAGCACCCTTAGATAATATCTTTCACGTAATCTCCTTTGCCAAGTACTGACTTTCATTCAATCACTCCTTCTCGTCTTGTCCATCTCGCGTGTCTTTATTTAAAATATCGGCCAATGCTATCTCTGTGGAATTGTAGTTATTTGCCAGTTCATCACATTAGTTAAGCGTAAACCATGCCGTTATACAAAAAATGCCTCCTTTGTGCACGCCCTTACAATTGCCTGCTCGTCATGTCTTACCCGGTATAATAGTTGTTATTACTCTGGCAAATTATATGTTAATCACCTTACAGACTGGGGCATGGCTGACATGACAAGCTCATTTGTTCGTCAAATAGCTTCTGGCTGACTAACAAATCTCCCATCAAGAAATATTATCTCGTGTACGAATTGACAACTTCATGTATGAAGTGACAATCGAATGTATTAAGTGACAATTCCTTTTGTAGGAAATGGCAATATCTTGTAAAAAGTGACAACTTCACGTCTATAATGCCAATATCTGGTATGTAATCAGAAACTGCTGTATGAAGTGACATTTACCTGTACAGATTGACAAACACCTGCATAAAGTGACAATCGTTTCTGTTACGTGACAATCTCTTGCACAAATTGACAATCGCAGGTACGAAGTGGCAATCATCTGCATAAAGTAATAATCTTATGACACGAAAGACACGACTTGGACTGCCAACCGATTGAGTAGCAAAGTGGTAGATCGCTTACTTCTCATGGCAAATATAACGATCCTCGCTACCGCCATGCTCCGGTTTACCCGGCAGTGACCGTGTACCATGCTAATTGATCTAGAAGGAAACACAGCGAGATAGGAAGACGATATACTATCGCAGAATAGAAAAATACCTAACAGTTTATCTCCGACAGAAGTATTTACTATAGGATTAACTTAGTTCTCTGGTTTTGTATTGTATGGCATTCCTATATCCAGCGGTGTACTAAAGATGGTGAAGATCGGGCTCTTAACTGTAGTGCAATGATCGACTTTTTATCAGGTTCATAACTTCGTGGGTCACAGTGTCGACCTCAACATCGTTGGCCAGGCTGCTGTAAAACAGTTTATTTGCAGGTGCACATAGTGAACATGAAGGAAGGTATTGGCCAAATTGTTGGACGTAGACTTTGCAGTCCCGACGCAACATCACAAGAAGATATATCTCTTTTGAATGAACAGCTGAGATAAAGAAAAAAAGTCAGAAAAGAAGAGGAATACTTAGACAAGCAGAGGTTTAGTTTGGTGTGGTACAACTAAATAACTTAGACAAGCAGAGGTTTAGTTTGGCGTGGTACAACTAAATAACTTAGACAAGCAGAGGCTTAGTTTGGCGTGGTACAACTAAATAACTTAGACAAGCAGAGGTTTAGTTTGGCGTGGTACAAATAAATAACTTAGACAAGCAGAGGTTTAGTTTGGCGGGGTACAACTAAATAACTTAAAAAAGCAGAGGTTTAGTTTGGCGTGGTACAACTAAATAACTTAGACAAGCAGAGGTTTAGTTTGGCGTGGTACAACTAAATAACTTAGACAAGCAGAGGTTTAATTTGGCGTGGTACAACTAAATAACTTAGACAAGCAGAGGTTTAGTTTGGCGTGGTACAACTAAATAACTTAGACAAGCAGAGGTTTAGTTTGGCGTGGTACAAGTAAATAACTTAGACAAGCAGAGGTTAGTTTTGCGTGGTACAACTAAATAACTTAGACAAGCAGAGGTTTACTTTGGCGTGGTACAACTAAATAACTTAGACAAGCAGAGGTTTAGTTTGGCGTGGTACAACTAAATAACTTAGAAAGAAGAGGTTTAGTTTGGCGGGGTACAACTAAATATCTTAGACAAGCAGAGGTTTAGTTTGGCGTGGTACAACTAAATAACTTAGACAAGCAGAGGTTTAGTTTGGCGGGGTACAACTAAATAACTTAGACAAGCAGAGGTTTAATTTGGCGGGGTACAACTAAATATCTTAGACAAGCAGAGGTTTAGTTTGGCGTGGTACAACTAAATAACTTAGACAAACAGATGTTTAGTTTTGCGTGATACAACTAAATAACTTAGACAAGTAGAGGTTAGTTTGGCGTGGTACAACTAAATAACTTAGACAAGCAGAGGTTTAGTTGGGGGGGGGGGGGGGGGGGGGGTACAACTAAATAACTTAGACTAGCAGAGGTTAGTTTGGCGGGGTACAAGTAAATAACTTAGACAAGCAGAGGTTAGTTTGGAGTGGTACAACTAAATAACTTAGACAAGCACAGGTTTAGTTTGGCGTGGTACAACTAAATAACTTAGACAAGTAGAGGTTTATTTTGGCGTGGTACAACTAAATAACTTAGACAAGTAGAGGTTTAGTTTGGCCTGGTACAACTAAATAACTTAGACAAGCAGAGGTTTAGTTTGGCGTGGTACAACTAAATAACTTAGACAAGCAGAGGTTTAGTTTGGCGTGGTACAACTAAATCACTTAGTCAAGCAGAGGTTTAGTTTAGAGTGGTACAACTAAATAATTTAGACAAGCAGAGGTTTAGTTTGGCGTGGTACAACTAAATAACTTAGACATGTATAGGTTTAGTTTGGCGTGGTACAACTAAATAACTTAGACAAGCAGAGGTTTAGTTTGGCGTGATACAACTAAATAACTTAGACAAGCAGAGGTTAGTTTGGAGTGGTACAACTTAATAACTTAGACAAGTATAGGTTTACTTTGGCGTGGTACAACTAAATAACTTAGTCAAGCAGAGGTTTAGTTTGGCGTGGTACAACTAAATAATTTAGACAAGCAGAGGTTTAGTTTGGCGTGGTACAACTAAATAACTTAGACAAGTAGAGGTGAGTTTGGCGTGGTACAACTAAATAACTTAGACAAGTAGAGGTGAGTTTGGCGTGGTACAACTAAATAACTTAGACAAGTAGAGGTGAGTTTGGCGTGGTACAACTAAATAACTTAGACAAGTAGAGGTGAGTTTGGCGTGGTACAACTAAATAACTAAGACAAGTATAGGCTAGTTTGGCGTGGTGCAATTAAATAACAACACCACATTTTGCGACCAAATAGTCTTTGTTCAGGACAATGAACAACACAAAAAATAATTACAGACATCAAAATAATCAGGATTAAACCAAATATAAAAGTGATATTGATGATGCAATGCACGGAATAATCAAACGACATCTTTGTTCTATTTTATTAGCTTTCGGAACTGGAGGTAAAGAAAACATGGACGAAGTGGAACATCTATATTCTGATGATACTTATGACATTCTTGGATCACCACGAAACAACCTAATGCGAAAGAGTTTGTCTATATTTTGCTGACTAATCGCACGTTGAAGATTATGTTTGCAGTTTCCGGAATACTAACGTGCATAGATTACGGTGGAAGTGTCATTGCAAAGCTAAAACTTAACAGAAAGGTCGGATAGGCATTGAAAAATAGTAGATCTGTAGTTTTCTTATTAAAGACATAGATGGTAAGCTTACCCTAGTTCATCAGATACGTTTAGCTGAACTCTCGAAACTGCACAACGCTAAATTGACACGCTTCCTGCTTGTAGAGAAAAAGCCAGGCCTTTGCTGGTTTCTGCCCCATGTGGGAAGGACACCTACAGACTTCTCAGAATTGTTATCTATTCCCAAAGGACAATCGTCAAGAAAAACTCGTAAACAATCAAAGAAACAAGATGAAACACAAGGAAGTGAAGCCAATAAACGAACGAGAAATGGCATGCATGGTCACAATGAGTCAAACATAAATGATAAGCCGATAAAAAAGAAGAACCCATTATCAAGTTAATGAAGACAAATGACCTTTAGGATATTCTTGGAGTTACATACATTGTAGCACAGCATATATGTTACATTCGCCCAGTCGTAGGACAGAGTTCTACATAACACTCAATCTAGCATTATCAAATGTTGAGTCCGACCTGGGAGATTCATTAGGTTAAGGAATATAGGCTGCTTATACCATATACAACTGTTCAGTTTTCTGTAGATCGCAGTCTTGAGAACTAGACGCTAAGTCCTTCTGTTCTGGTTCATTCGTTCCAGTTCTATAAACGTGTGTCCTGTTTGCCATTTGTTTGTTTCAAACTCTCTTCTCTGTTTATCTTGCAATGCAACAGTTCGTTTCCTTAATTAGTGTCCTATTCAGCGTCTGTGCCTTATGTTTGCGTTATGGCCCATTGATATATGTCTGGTTCTTGCCAATAGTTCCACATTAGATATCCGTTTAATCAGTTTAGTCTGCGCAGGCACGCAATTAAGAATGGCTGTTCTAATGTTGTTGCTGATTTTGTTGTTGTTCATGTTTCAGGGTCATACAATATGTTTTGGAACCTCCTAATTTGACTATATTACTACTAAGATTTAAAAATGATTCCATATCCTAAATGAGTGTGTCTCCTAACACAATCTGATTGTCGTTAGTTGGGTTTTTCTCAAGATCGCTGCTCTTTCTTTGCGTATTATCAACCCTTCCTATATTATGTAACCTCTCATTAAGTTTATTTAATTTTCATCTGATTGTGGTTATTGAAAAGAAGAGCTACAACTACCACCTCCCTTCCCCCCCCCCCCCCCCGCCCCACCTCTTCCCAAAGTCCCGATTGTCTGATTTCGGTTATTAAACAGAAGAGCCACGCCCTCAACAAAGTCCAGATCATTTGATTGCGGTTATTGAACAGAAGTGCCACACCTTCACCAAAGTCCAGATCATCTGTTTGCGGTTATTGAACAGAATAGCCCCGCCTCCCACTTAGTCCAGATCATCAAGCCGTTAGTCTGTTGCATTCCATCCTGTGTTGTTGATGTCTTCATATTCTAGTCAATAGTCAGCAGAAACACTACAAGATATATTCATCCTAGTTGACTACAAGATGTGTACACGTTTGGTGTTTATTTTGCCCCCTCATATAATAATCATGTGCTACAACAAACTGTTAACACGAGCCATCTTCACCAGAATACATATATCGATACCAGATACTCTCTACAATAACAAAAGACTAAATACGATGCAAGACCAGAAGACCATTAGACCAACACGAAACGGTTGATTCTTCTGAATGAAAGATCTTGCCACATCTTGAGAGGTCCCGATCCATTCAACCACACCATGAGTCCTAGGAAATGTTCACGATATAGATACTGGCGTTGACGTCATGGGGTATATCGCTACAACAAATAAGAACCGCTGTCTGTAAGGTCGTCAGTAAAAACAATTGTAACTGTTAAAAAAAGTCAGTTAGTGTTATGCATCTGTTATGTGCCATCAGCATGTCGACTACACTTATGTCACCAAATACGGGTACTGAAACATCATTCTAAGTAATACGTTTAGTAACTATGCAAATGTCCGAAATACAACTTATTGAAATACATGTACAATTGTTTCTTTTTTTACGACGATTCGTTTTACGGCTGTATTTTTATTTTCATGATCGTAACTGTCATCAAATGTTACTCTTGTGTGTGTGTGTGTGTGTGTGTGGGTTATGTGTTCGTGTGTGTGTGTGGGTTATGTGTTCATGTGTGTCTGTGTGCTCGTGTGTGTGCTCGTGTGTGTGTTCATGTGCATGTGTGATCTGTGCGTGTATCTCTGTGTTCATTGAAGTGTTCGTGTGTGTGTGTGTTATGTGTTCGTGTGTGTCTGTGTGCTCGTGTGTGTGCTCGTGTGTGTGTTCATGTGCATGTGTGATCTGTGTGTTTATCTCTGTGTTCATGGAAGTGCTCGTGTGTGTCTGTGTGCTCGTGTGTGTGTGTATGTGTGCTTGCGTGTAAGTTTGTGTATGTTCTTGCGCGAATGTGTGTGTGTGTGTGTATGTTCGTGTGCTTGTGTGTTTTTATGTGTATGTTCGTCTGTGTATGTATGTGTTCATGTGTTTTCTTAGCACTAAATGGGTGTACTAATATAAAGTTGGTAATCCATGAAAGATAATGACAATCATCAACGTGCCAGCAATCTTTTGGCACAATATAAAGTTATAATATACTGACCAATCCCGGGCTGAATGGAAGCTACGGTTTTTATCTCTGGAGAAAACCATATTGACACTCTCATCAGATGATCCAACTATTTGAGTATCTGCCATCATATTTATTCTCCCGGGAAAGTAGTTTTCGCATCATTTCCGAAGTTATAATATCTCATTATATCTCTCATGCTCACTTGGATGACTTTTCTCAGACTTTTCATTTCACACCTTGCAATTTTCCTCTCCTGTGCTTTGGATAAGGACCAAGTCTAACCCACAGCAGCGAATCGCTAGATGATAATATTTGCGTGGTAGTGGTGGTAGTAGTAAAAGGTTGTACGTAAATCAGGCGCTCATTTGCAATGTGGCTTCCATTTTTGGGATCAGAATCGTATCAAATTCATCTGGGAATCATAATGTGGTTGAACTGAATTTTAAAACTGTGCTGTATATATGGATGGATCTGTGCTGTTGGAGAGAAATCGACGAGTCTAATTGATGAAGAAAGAGACAAAATCCATGTACAGCAGAAAGGGAAATGATAGATAATATCATGTAGGATGATAATTGAGACTTCTTTTTCTTCTTTTCTTTATTCAACTTCTTTTTCTTCTTTTCTTTATTCAACTTCTTTTTCTTTGACTTCATATTCATCTTATTGTTCTTCCTGTCCATCTTGTTCTTGTTGTTGTTGTTGTTGTTCTTCTTCTTCTTGTTCTTCTTCTTGTTCTACTTCCTCTTCTCCTTCTTCTTCTCGTCCTTCTTCTATTACTACTTTTTCTTCGATGTTTTCTCTTATTATTATTGCTCTTGTTATTCTTTTTCTTTCTGTCTTTTTTCTTATGCTACTTCGTCTTCTTCTTCAGCTTCTTCTTATTCTCCTATTATTATTTTAATTGTACTGTTTGTTTTCTCTTTTTTCTATTTCTTCTTCTTCTTCTTATATTTCTTCTTCTTCTTCTTCTTCTTATTATTATTATTATTATTCCTCTTCTTCTTCTAACCTCGAGTAGCCCACCAGGGTCTTTGTGTGGGATAAGGACAAGAATAGCACCACTGCCCCACAGAAAACATGGGGTAAGAGGCGACTAACTGTGTGACATGGCATACCACCGTCAATGGTTAGATAATTTGTTTAGAGCAGCATAGACGGCGCCTAACAAGCTAAGGCTCTACTGTTTGAGTCTATTAAGATGTACTTGGACATCGCTTGTCCATTCCCGCGGCACTTGTCACAACGAAGCTGAGTAATAAGCTGCTCGTGCCTAGCCCGCTAATCAGGAAACCCTTCTGCCGGCTATATCCGGCTAATGCCAGAGCTGGGACCTGCACATGGACATCCGCTCCTGTAGAAGAATAGGTCGACAAAGACTAAGACGTTTTTTGTACTTTATTTCATTATTTACTTGTTCTTCATCTGCTTCTTCTTTTTTTTCTTCTTCCATTTTTTCTTTTTTTTCTTTTTTCTTTCATGTACTCGTATTATTATTTGTTATTATTATTTGTATTATTATTATATTTACTCTTCTTCTAATTCTTCTTTTTCTGTTCTTATCTATTGTTTCACTTCGTTATACTCTAATTCGTAACGCAATTATTTTATTTGTATTCCTCATTTCAGACTTCCGTGCCTACATGTTCTATAATATCTCCCCAAGCCTCTTATTTCTGATTCTTTTTTCCTGATTAATTTGTCCAGCGTGTTCATTTCTCCTTTTTGTTTCTCTTCTGTACCTTCCACTTCTCAACGACACATTTAAAAAAACAAATTCTTCTTCATGTTGCATACTTTCTAACAAACTACCTGCATACACTGATTGTTCTGCAACTAACGCAACATAAAATGGATGGGCTGGGTATTTATGAAACTAACAAACGGTAGAAAGATAACGCTGTCTGCGCCAACGGACACATTCTCAAGTAATTTCAGACCAAAGCAGGGGCATGGAAAGCACCAATAGAATCTATGCTGATAGGCGAAGGCAATAAAAGTCAGTCTTTTTTACATATATCCTGTCCGTTGTTACAGAAAAATGCAGAACTAAATGATCTAAGATCAGTACTCTGTCAATTATGCCAGCAGTTGACACAGAAAAGAGTCCTAGTACAGTTGGCCCCATCCTACTGTAACATTCAAGGCGACGAGGAGGCAGGAAGACTCGCAAAAATGAAAGTGGAAGGTTACCACAACCAGATTCAAGTGTGACCTTCGAAAAGTAGAACATTTTTATTAGGACCAGACAAATGTGAAACAAAGGCTACATACAACAAATGATGGTTCTTACCACCTGGACAGAAGAGAGCAGGTGGTGATCTTCAGATGTTGCACAGGATACAACAAAACTGAGGTACCATCTATTCAATAAAATTAAGATAAATGCTCCTGCCGAATGCACCTGCGATACTGGGAAAATGACCCCAGAACATATACTGCAAATTTCCTACATACGAGAATCAGATTAATCATGTGTGGCCATCACCAGGACCAACACTAGACAAACTCAAATCGTTGTGTCTATAAACTCATGATAACCGCTGTTTTCTTTGCAAAAATTCAAGTTGACGTCTGACAGCGTATGAAGAAGAAACAAACTGCTTTAATACTTTGTCATACCTCTGGGACAATACCCCTGATTCCTATATATTTTAAGAAAGAATTATCTTCATGATCACATAATTGTTAACAGCCTGCCAGCTAGGTAATACTTTTTTTCCCCACTTTGTCTGGCCTAACCCACTGACTGATCCGTTTCTCAAGTTCTGCTAATGGCTTGTACTCTCCTTTGTGTGTATCATGTTGAGCATTTTCAGAGGACTATAGGAAGAGATAGGTCTTTCTTCAATCTGTGCACATCGTTTCTCTTATGTTGTCTGTCTTTTTCAAATGTATTGTCCTCTATCGGTGACGAAGACTTTTTATTTGCAATGCAAGTTTCTTTATGAATTTGTTTCAATGCGTTATATAAGCTAAACATAGTCATGTTATTATACATGTATGGGATCAAGATGCTTAACAGCGCATGAGCTGCAGCGGTCAGCGACCTATAGGTGACTGCTAGCGTCAGGGCCAGCGAACCAGAGCTACCAAGACACTTCTACACCTCCACGCGGTGATCCTGGATAACAGGCTGCAGCATAGCAGACTCGCTAAGGAGAAGGGATTGAAGAGGGAATGCTAACCCGTTACTAAAAAAATACTTGCTAAAGTCGGATGTGTTGGACCGAAAGGATTCCGTTCTCTGGACTACATTCTGCTACTTAAGCCCTTATCAGCGTTTGGTAGTGGGAGATTGAGAACGAACAAATCAAGTCAAGTCATACATGAATTCTTGACATCAATTGGATTTTACCAGTTTGAATACTCCGAATATTATTACTACTGTTATTATTATTATTATTATTATTGTCATTACTATTATTATTTTTACACTCCTATATGGTGAATTCACGAGAGATGATAGAATACAGAGTGAGGCAGTACAGCAGTGTTCCTATATACCAACACTAGGTCGTGACTGATTGCCATGCATTTATTTTGTGTGATTACAAAGATTTAGATAAGTCACAGAAGGTCTAAAATGTGTACGTCACAGAAGGTCTAAAGTGTGCATGTCACAGACGGTCTTAAAGTGTACATGTTACATAAGATTTTAAAGTGTACCTCTTCAGAGATGTCTTCAAGTGTGCATGTCACAGAAGGTCTAAAAGTGTGCATGGCACAGGTCTTAACGTGTGCATGTCAGAGATGTCTTATAGTTTGCATGTCACAGAAGGTCTTAAGATGTGCACGTCACAGAAGGTCTTAAAGTGCGCACGTCACAGACGGTTTTAAAGTGTGCCTGTCAGAGATGTATCAAAGTGCGCATGTCACAGCTGTCTCAAAGTGTCCATGTCACAGATGTATCAAAGTGTACATGTCATAAATGTATCAAAGTGTACATGTCACAGCTGTCTCAAAGTGTCCATGTCACAGCTGTCTCAAAGTGTCCATGTCACAGCTGTCTCAAAGTGTCCATGTCACAGCTGTCTCAAAGTGTCCATGTAAATCTCCTATATTGAGCTTGGAACATTCAAAATGGATAATAATTGTGTAACATCAAACAGAAACTGTGGACCTTGAACTAACATGGACTAAATGACATGCTAAACGATTATATGCATTCTTCCTTCTTTACTTTCGCACACGTTTTAGAATAATATGCATTACGTTATTAACCTGTACCGGAAGTTCAAATACACGTGTAAGCTAACGAATACTGAAAGCTGTAATACGGACACATCCGCTGATAAATTTTCTCTGGTCACGTACGTGTTCGAACATACGGACACATCCGCTGATAAACTTTCTCTGGTCACGTACGTTTTCGAATAAACGGACACATCCGCTGATAAACTTTCTCTGGTCACGTACGTGTTCGAATAAACGGACACATCCGCTGATAAACTTTCTGTGGTCACGTACGTGTTCGAATAAACGGACACATCCGCTGATAAACTTTCTGTGGTCACGTACGTGTTCGAATAAACGGACACATCCGTTGATAAACTTTCTCTGGTCACGTACGTGTTCGAATAAACTGACACATCCGCTGATCAACTTTCTCTGGTCACGTACGTGTTCGAATAAACGGACACATCCGCTGATAAACTTTCTCTGGTCACCTACGTGTTCGAATAAACGGACACATCCGCTGATAAACTTTCTCTGGTCACGTACGTGTTCGAATAAACGGACACATCCGCTAATAAACTTTCTCTGGTCACGTACGTGTTCGAATAAACGGACACATCCGCTGATAAACTTTCTGTGGTCACGTACGTGTTCGAATAAACGGACACATCCGCTGATAAACTTTCTCTGGTCACGTACGTTTTCGAATAAACAGACACTACTTCACTGAAGCTAAGGTAAAACTATTTAAGAAATTCTTCTGCTGGACAGTTATTGCGTTCATCATGACTCTCACAATGCCAACATAGAGTTTATTGTTTGATTAGATATTTGATTTACTACTTGGTTGTTTAATTGATTGATTCGCCTTTTTCTATTTTATTTGAACGAAATCTCTGTCAACTGTAACTGAGGCTCGCGCAAATGATTACTTGGTCTTTTCGCTCCAAGTGATGCACAGGGCCATTACACCAGTTAGCCCATTCACATAAAGCATGTATTAGAGCATTTTGCAGTGGTGTTTTCTAGCAACTGGTTTACATGATTAGCCTGTAAGTCCCATGCACAACTATCTTGAGTCATCTTTCATGAGATGCTTATAATGTTATAGTGATCATATATGTATTAACACCGGTACCACTCCGATGTGACATTGAGTTAGCAAGATTATATTGTTTACCTGTTTGCGTTGCTCTCGTTTGGCTTCCAGACAAGCAAGTTGTCGAGTGGCTATGATACTAGTCTTCAAACAAGGGACAAGGTATACGTCGGTCCTATTTGTTTTTTGTTTTTTTATCGAGATAAAAATAAAATCTTTGCCTGCATACATGCGTGCGACGTCATAAGCAACTAATCTTTATTCCTCGACTATAATACTTCATGTTGACTTCAGCAATGGAAATAGTTGATGTAATAGCAGTTTTTTTTAAATGTTTCATACTAAAGTTCCCAACCAGATATTCACACCTTTAAGTGGTTGTCACAGTTGGTTGGCTACTAACTAGACCATCTGTCATCTGATTTGAATTATGCTATTAATCATTGTAACAATAAATATATTTCACATCTTTGAAACGATAGATATGTTTCACATCTTTATAACAATAATTATATTTCACATCGTTGTAACAATAAATATGTTCTACATAGTTGCATCAATAAATGTTTCACATTTTTGTATTAATATATATGTTTCACATCTTTGCATTAATAAGTACGTTTTACGTCTTTATATTAATGAATATATTTTCTTAATCTTGGTAGTAAATATGCTCCATATATGTTTCGCAGTAAGTGCATCAATAAATACGTATCAGTTTTGTGTATCAATATATATTGTTAATGTCAATTTTGATAAAAATATAACATACTGATATTTATCAGATACCACAGAACGGGAAAGAGCGTATTAAATTCCAATAAACTCCAGCAAAGGGAATCAACAGTGTAATGCTAGTTTATGTTTAAAAGACATTGATCAGAGACAGTATCACATAAAAGATAATATATAATTGGTAGATATAAAAATTGGAGCTAGTAGGATCTGAGAGGGTTCATTTGCCATTATTTTATGGCAGGTTTTCACTGGCATGCAACAACTGCGACGCCAATAAAGTTGGCCGCCATACAGGAAGCCTGTGTCAAATTATATTTCTTTCTGAAGTCTGGTGGCGGTGTTTTGTAAGGCACTTTCATCCCGTCATGGCAACCTGCGAACTAACAGCAGCCTCCACCCTAAGATCAACCTGCCCCCTAACAGCAACCTCCACCCTAACATCAACCTGCCCCCTAACAGCAACCTCTACCCTAACAGCAACCTCCACCCTATCAGCAACCTCCACCCTTACAGCAACCTCCACCCTAACATCAACCTGCCCCCTAACAGCAACCTCCACACTAACAGCAACCTCTACCCTATCAGCAACCTCTACCCTATCAGCAACCTCTACCCTATCAGCAACCTCTACCCTATCAGCAACCTCCACCCTAACAGCAACCTCTACCCTAACAGCAACCTCCACACTAACAGCAACCTCCACCCTAACAGCAACCTCCACCCTAACAGCAACCTCTACCTTAACAGCAACCTGCCCCCTAACAGCAACCTCCACCCTAAAAGCAACCTCCCCCCCCCGAACAGCAACCTGCCCCCCAACAGAAACCTGCCCCCCCCCCAACAGCATCCTACCCCCTAACATCAACCTCTACCCTAAAAACAACCTGCCCCCTCCCTGCTAACAGCAACATGCCCCCCCTAACAGCAATCTGCCCCCCCCTAACAGCAGCCTGCCCCCCACCCACCCCCTAACATCAACCTGCCCCCCTAACAGCATCGTGCCCCCCTAACAGCAACCTGCCCCCCACCCCCTAACATCAACCTGCCCCCCTAACAGCAACCTGCCCCCCACCCCCTAACATCAACCTGCCCCCCCTAACAGCAACCTGCCCCCCACCCCCTAACACCAACCTGCCCCCCCTAACATCAACTTGCCCCCCCTAACATCAATCTGCCCCCCCTAACAGCAACCTGCCCCTAAGAGCAACCTGCCCCCCCCCCTAATAGCAACCTGCCCCCCACCCCCTAACATCAACCTGCCCCCCCCTAACATCAACCTGCCCCCCCTAACATCAACCTGCCCCCCCTAACATCAACCTGCCCCCAGTAACAGCAATCTGCCCCCCCCCCTAACAGCAGCCTGCCCCCCAACCCCCTAACATCAACCTGCTCCCCCTAACATCAATCTGCCCCTCCTAACAGCAACCTGCCCCCTAAGAGCAACCTGCCCCCTAAGAGCAACCTGCCCCCCCACCCCCTAACATCAACCTGCCCCCCCCCTAACATCAACCTTCCCCCCCTAACATCAATCTGCCCCCCCCCCAACAGCAACCTGCCCCCTAAGAGCAACCTGCCCCCCACCCCCTAACATCAACCTGCCCCCCCCCTAACATCAACCTGCCTCCCCTAACATCAATCTACCCCCCCCCTAACATCAACCTGCCCCCCCCCTAACATCAACCTGCCCCCCCTAACATCAATCTACCCCCCCTAACATCAATCTGCCTCCCCTAACAGCAACCTGCCCCCCTAACAGCAATCTGCCCCCCCCCTAACAGCAACCTGCCCCCCTAACAGCAACCTGCCCCCCTAACAGCAACCTGCCCCCTAACAGCAACCTGCCCCCCCCCCTAACAGCAATCTGCCCCCCCCCTAATAGCAACCTGCCCCCTAACAGCAACCTGCCCCCCCCCACTGATAGCAGCCTGCCCCCCCCTAAGTGCAACCTGCCCCGAAAACAGCAACCTGCCCCTCCTAACAGCAACCTGCCCCCCACCCCCTGACAGCAACCTGCCCCCCTAACAGCAACCTGCCCCCCCTCCCCCCTTACAGCAACCTGCCCTACACCCCCTAACAGCAACCTGCCCCCCTAACAGCAACCTGCCCCCCCTAACAGCAACCTGCCCCCCCCCCCTACAACAACCTGCCCCCCACCCCCTAACAACAACCTGCCCCCCTAAACAGCTGTAACAGTTCCCGCCGGAGCAAGGGGAGTTTAGGATACCTGAACATGTTAAAGCTTAAAGCTACCTGAATGCATGTCAAGGTCACTCACCGTCTCAGCAAAGGAGAACAGAGTTGAGTTAAGGAATGTGGACAGGTAGAAACTGATCACTGGCCTTCCGATTTTAGTAGGGGGAGATTGATTGACAGACGAAATTGGCAGCGGGGCTTGCTGCGAGAGAATGAGTGACAGGTGTGCAAAGTGTTTCGTTCCAATTGGGATTGAAGATGACCATACCTGAGATCGATTGGTCAAGCTCTTGCCTTGCTTGAGGATATATAACTCGAGACAAAGTTTAGCTCGGGAGGCTGGAGGCTGGAGAGAGAGAGACTGGATAGAGAGAGGCTGTATTGAGGAGAGAGAGAGAGAGACTGAATGTAGATAGTATGTTTAACTCACCGACTTAGATAGAGGAGCGATTGATAGACTGTTGGACGAATGTTAGTGATAGAACAGGAGCGCTCAAATTGGTGTGTGAGTTTTGCATTAATAGATAATCTGAAAGGGTGTTTGTAAGCAAGGACACATTGTGAACGAGTTATGTCGAGATCGCCCGCCTGAGGGGATTTCAGTGAGGAAGAGTATTTGATAAGGTGTGTTGAAGACGCAGTTAAGGCGATATGTGTGTGATGTAATTGCAAGGGAATAGAACTGGGTTTTTAGATAGTTGGGAATTCCATCAATAGCTAATGCTTACAATTCCCGTTTTAGTTGAATGTTTAGTTAAGATATGTATTATATTGTGTTTGTAATTTCTCTACTCATTGTATGATATGAGTATGATATAATAAATATGCCACCTGCGGTTTGATATGTCATTTACTGAGTATGGTCATGATGATGTGGATGAGTGTGAGAATGTTCTAAGTTAGATCACGGAAAGCAGAGGGTCTGCTGCCGGTTATTATTATTTTGGTGCCGTGACCAGGATAGTTATAGTTTTATAAATATAGTGTGTATAGCTACAGATCTTTATTTTCCTGTTTAACACAAGTGTCGCAGTTATATTTAACTTGTGTGTGTAGTTAGGAATAGAGGAGTAGCTAGTGGTTAGAGTGTTAGTACCATAGACAGCTTTTCCAATCATCTGTCTGGTAAGTGTGACATTTTTCTTTCACCCATTGTTGTATTATTGACAAGACTTTATGCGTACTTGACAGTCTTGTAAATTTTGTTGGTGGGCCAGACGGGTTTATTCAATATGTCGAGGTTAGTTTCTAGGAGTTTGACCCAGGTGGAGAGGCCCAGACAAATGAGAGGAGGAGGAATGGTTGGGCAGAAGTTTGAATCGGTCAGATTCTTAGCCCACAAGAGGCCTTTTGCACGGTTACAGATGGAGAGGCAGGACAGGAACTATCAAAGAGACTTTGAGCACGAGGCGGATGGACGGAAAGAAAGAGATACAGGTTTTGAGTATCCAGAAACGTTAGGGACGGAGGGCAGGTTACGCAATACAAACGAGACAAACGTTAGCTCAGAGGTCCAGATGAAAAGTCCCATCGGACAACGTAGGCCGAGAATTCTGGAAGAGGGTATTACGTCGATTAACATGGTCGGGCGTGCTGAAAGGGGCCAAGTTTACCAGGAACTTGTGGTGAAGCCTGGTAGAACATTAGTTAAAGTCGACGAAGAATCGAACAAGGAAATAGTCAGAGATTCGTCAGATAAAGAGGAAATGAGAGGAGGAGGAATGGTGGCAGGGCCTAGCCATGCGGGAGAAGTTGTTGAACAGACCGAAAGAAGGGACAACCCTTCGGCCACAGAGGAAGGAAGTCGGAATGACGCACAGTTGGAATGCGAAACGGACGCACCAACAGCAGCCAACAAAAGAGGAACAGAGTTTCTAAGGAAAACGAAGAAAAGGGAAAGGCAGGTTAACCACAGCCAGGACAGCGAACCAGTCATGGAAGCAAAGATGAAAAGATCTCAGTTCGAGATAAGCCAACAGTCAAACGAACAGTGTGAAAGGTCTTTCCCACAAATAGTGAATACAGATGGACGGAAGGCTGAAGTAGCGGACGATGTAAGTGTACGTAACACTACCAGAGAACCGGTGGGTACGAACCAAACAACCGTGAAACAAACAGACCAGACGATGGGCGTTTTACAGGAGGACATCGCACAGCAATCAGAGACAGCTGATGGGGCAGCGCATAGTCTGGTTGAAATAAGCAGTACTGACAAGGAACGGTTGATACAATGTTTACTGACGCTAGCCAAAAACATGGAATTCAAAAATGGAATTAGGTAAAGTCGTGTGGAGTACTTACACACATGGTCGTACAGATGGAGGGATATCATGTGAAACTCCAGTTAATGTATGCATTTGCATAAAATTTGTTTCATCTACCGTTATCCTTGGGAAACGGAGATTTGGATAATTAGGGGGTAGGGTATAGAGATGGAGGAATGACCAGATGTTAAAAATTCCTTTGAATTCGTTGTCTGAAGTACACGCCAGACAATGAGCGGACGGTCAGTCTGAAGCGAAGACTGACCGAGATCAAAGGGACATTTCCGACCAGAGAAACGGACAAGAGACGCAGGATAGCTGGATGCGCCAGCTAACGATTACGCGACGCAGGGTAAACACGTGGACGCGATGTTTCGGTCAAAATCTGACCAGGTAGCTTTGATGCTAGGAATTCGGGAAACAGCGGTGAATTAGTTAGATCACAACACTCGGTTTTGATTGCTCGTGACAAAGACGGCCAGAAGTTAACGGGCTATCCAACTTTAACAAAGACTGCATCCTGGACGTGTAGGGTTACGGCATGACGTAATTCGACAGGTGGACGATTCGGTTTTTGACTTTTGACTCAGACATAGTTTAGTATCTGATTAAGTTAGAACTTAGTCATAGTTTAGTGACATAGTTTAGTACCTGATTAAGTTACAACTTAGTCATAGTTTAGAATCTTTTGAAGGGGGCATTAACAGGTGCTCATCTGTGGGGCACGAGCAGGAGTGAAGGTTGATGGCACTTGATCATGTTTATGTGTTCAAATATTTTGACATTTGAATTTTGACAATCGTATTGCTTGCACTTTAATTGATTGTTGTTGGTTTGTTTAAACATGATTATGTGTCCTGACATAAGTATCAAAGTGTGATACTTACGGTCTAAAATACTAATATCATGAGTATGCGTGCAAATATTTTGACATTTGTGTTTGGGTTTTGACTAATGGTATTACTTGCATTTTTAGTGGGTTGTATGGTCAACATAGTATGCATTGAATTTTTCTTTATTTTGTTGTTGTTTTGTTGTTTAAACATGATTACATATCCTGACAGTATCAACGTGTGATACTTGCTGACTGAAATATTGATATCATAAGTATGCGTGCAAATATTTTGGTTTTGGGTTTCGACATTGTATGCAATGCATTTGTCTTGTGTTTTGTTGGTTTTTTTGTTGTTGTTGTTGAATCATCATCTTTCAGGTATTTGATACAGGTTATATAGGTGATCTACAGAGCAGTATATCTCATCCAGACTGTAGGCCTCCGCAAACAGAGGTCACCACGAGTTCCAGAATAAGAACTAGCATGTGAACACTGAGCTGACCTACTTAATGGCACTTAGTGTTGAAACAGTAGAAGTTACTGACTTGTTATGGTGTATATTTTATCACATGTATGTGGAATCTTTGCAGAGAAAACTATATTGATCAGAAGTTGTAATATTGATTATGACATATGTTGTCGAATATCGTTTTTGTGGGAAACATAAAGAATTTTGCTGTTTTCTTTGAGAGGGGATAGCTGTCGAAAAAGACAGTGATAACTAGCCCGAGGATAACCCACGTAAATTCGTGGCCTCACAGGAGTTAGTATGAAGTGAATTGTCGGCCAGGCGTGTACTGAGACCGCCTGAGAAAATTGACCTGAACTGGTCGAGTGTAACAATGAAGGTTCGTGTCCTTAGAGGAAGGCACGGGAACAGGGCGAGGTATGTTGACCTCAATGAGTAAGGAGAATTCCTTAAGGTGTTTCTGTTTTGATGAGTTAAAGGTCCCGCAGGGACAGACTTGGGTGAATTTGACTGTAAAACGATGTAAAAGTGGTGGCTTGTGTTGTAAAAACGACCAGCCACAGTGTTTTTCTTCTGCTTGTATTGATTGTGTATGTATTACAAAAAAGTTTATATGTATCAAATGACATGTCTTTTATGCATGTACGATGTGAGTGAAGTTGTAAACAGGAGTGGAGTTTACATTATGGATAGTGGAGACGAAAATTGTGTGACAGTGTTTTCTTTTCAAGGCAGGTACAATTTGAGTGGAGTTGTAAACAGGAGTAGGGTTTACATTTTGGATAGTGGAGACGAAAATGGTGGTCATTTGCCAGATGAAAAAAATGACCATCCATGTTTCGGTCTTTAGTTTAGGGAGGTAATGTAACAGTTCCCGCCGGAGCAAGGGGAGTTTAGGATACCTGAGCATGTTAAAGCTTAAAGCTACCTGAAAGCATGGCAAGGTCACTCATCGTCTCAGCAAAGGAGAACAGAGTTGAGTTAAGGAATGTGGACAGGTAGAAACTGACCACTGGCCTTCCGATTTTAGTAGGGGGAGATTGATTGACAGACGAAATTGGCAGCGGGGCTTGCTGCGAGAGAATGAGTGACAGGTGTGCAAAGTGTTTCGTTCCAATTGGGATTGAAGATGACCATACCTGAGATCGATTGGTCAAGCTCTGGCCTTGCTTGAGGATATATAACTCGAGACAAAGTTTAGCTCGAGAGGCTGGAGGCTGGAGAGAGAGAGGCTGGATAGAGAGAGGCTGTATGGAGGAGAGAGAGAGAGACTGAATGTAGATAGTATGTTTAACTCACCGACTTAGATAGAGTAGCGATTGATAGACGGTTGGACAAATGTTTAGTGATAGAACAGGAGCGCTCAAATAGGTGTGTAAGTTTTGCATTAATAGATAATCTGAAAGGGTGTTTGTAATCAAGTACACATTGTGAACGAGTTATGTCGAGATCGCCCGCCTGAGGGGATTTAAGTGAGGAAGAGTATTTGATAAGGTGTGTTGAAGACGCAGTTAATGCGATGTGTGTGTGATGTAATTGCAAGGCAATAGAACTGGGTTTTTAGATAGTTGGGAATTCCATCAATAGCTAATGCTTACAATTCCCGTTTTAGTTGAATGTTTAGTTAAGATATGTATTATATTGTGTTTGTAATTTCTCTACTCATTGTATGATATGAGTATGATATAATAAATATGCCACATGCGGTTTGATATGTCATTTACTGAGTATGGTCATGATGATGTGGATGAGTGTGAGAATGTTTTAAGTTAGATCACGGCCAGCAGAGGGTCTGCAACACAGCAACCTGCTCCCCTAACAGCAACCTGCCCCCCTAACAGCAACCTGTCCCCCCCCTAACAGCAACCTGCCCCCTTAACATCAACCTGCTCCCCCTAACAGCAACCCGCCCCCCCCTAACAGCAACCTGTACCCCTAACAGCAACCTGCCCCCTAACAGCAACCTGCACCCCCCTCCCCAACAGCAGCCTGGCGCCTAACAGCAACCTGCCTCCCAACAGAAACCTGCCCCCTAACAGAAACCTGCCCACTAACAGAAACCTGCTCCCCAACAGCAACCTGCCCCCCCCCCTTCCCAACAGAATCCTGCCTCCCCCCCAACAGAAACCTGCCCACTAACAGCAACCTGCCCATCAACAGAAACCTGCCCCCTAACAGCAACCTGCCCCCCCCCCCCCCAACAGCAACCTGCCCCCCCCCACCCTAACAGCAATCTGCCCCCCAACAGAAACGTGCCCCCTAACAGAAACCTGCGGTCTGACAGCAATGACCTAACATGAGCAACTATCTAACCGACAATTCCCAAGATATTACTACAATCCGCTCGGTTCAGTGATCCAAACAAGTAATTCAAGTGTGTATTTCAAGCTTGATGTACAATTACACGATTTTTATTGATCATATCGTTTTCTATATTTCGATATCGTATTGGAACCAATTATCCAGGCACCTAGGTTTATGATTACTACCTTAACTTAATAACTATATATAATTACGGCCCGTTGATCACCTACTGACATTGCCTCCAGCTCCTGTCTGGATGAAAGTTTCAGATGATGAATTCATCAACCCAATCCCCAACCGATTCATCCCTATTTTGAGAATATTATTGTCTATTTTATTGGTTTTGTTCTTTTCTCCGTAGTTATTAAAACCTGTCTGCGTATTGTGGAGCACAGGTCCTCAACAAATGCAGGCCACAAAGCCCTGTCTTGTGCCATCCGATCCAGCTATATAAAGGTCCGCCTTGTTTGCTTGATGTTTTTTTGGTGATGTCTACCTAGTTCGAATCCCAAGCTGTACCAGAAAACATCTGCCATTAACTGATGCAGAGCTTTTTCAGGCAACATCTGCCATTAACTGATGCAGAGCTTTGTCAGACAACATCTGTCATTAACCGATGCAGAGCTTTGTCAGGCAACATCAGTCATTAACTGATGCAGAGCTTTGTCAGGCAACATGTCACAAACTTATCCGGAGCTTTGCCAGTCAACATACATTATTATTAACTAATCCCTATCTTTGTCAGCCACCATATGTTAATAACTAATCCAGATCTTTGCGAGTTAACATATGTTAATAACTAATCCAGATCTTTGCCAGTCAACATGTGTTAATAACTAATCCAGATCTTTGCCAGTCAACATGTGTTAATAACTAATTCCGATCTATGCAAGTCAAAATATAGTTTTATTAACTAATTCCGATCTTTATGAGGCAACATCTGTTCTACTTAAGACATAATTAGTGTTAGATCAAGTCGTGTGATTAATATTATTGTTAATAATGGCATTGGTATAATGTGGTTAATGATAAGGTCAGGATTAGGGTTGATATTGTTGTCAGGACTAGAGGTACGGTTATTGTTAGAATTACTGTAAGGGCTAGTATTAGGAAAAGGGTTAGTGTTAGGATAAGCACTAGTGTTAAGATTAGGGTTAGTGTTAGGATAAGCACTAGTGTTAAGATTAGGGTTAGTGTTAGGATAAGCACTAGTGTTAAGATTAGGGTTAGTGTTAGGATAAGCACTAGTGTTAAGATTAGGGTTAGTGTTAGGATAAGCACTAGTGTTAAGATTAGGGTTAGTGTTAGGGTTAGGGTTAGTGTTAGGATAAGCACTAGTGTTAAGATTAGGGTTAGTGTTAGGATAAGCACTAGTGTTAAGATTAGGGTTAGTGTTAGGGTTAGGGTTAGTGTTAGGATAAGCACTAGTGTTAAGATTAGGGTTAGTGTTAGGATAAGCACTAGTGTTAAGATTAGGGTTAGTGTTAGGATAAGCACTAGTGTTAAGATTAGGGTTAGTGTTAGGGTTAGGGTTAGGGTTAGGGTTAGTGTTAGGGTTAGGGTTAGGGTTAGGGTTAGGGTTAGGGTTAGGGTTAGGGTTAGGGTTAGGGTAAGCACTAGTGTTAAGATTAGGGTTAGTGTTAGGGTTAGGGTTAGGGTTAGGGTTAGGGTTAGGGTTAGGGTTAGGGTTAGGGTTAGTGTTAGGGTTAGGGTAAGCACTAGTGTTAAGATTAGGGTTAGTGTTAGGGTTAGGGTTAGGGTTAGGGTTAGGGTTAGGGTTAGGGTTAGGGTTAGGGTTAGGGTTAGGGTTAGGGTTAGGGTTAGGGTTAGGGTTAGGGTTAGGGTTAGGGTTAGGGTAAGCACTAGTGTTAAGATTAGGGTTAGTGTTAGGGTTAGGGTTAGGGTTAGGGTTAGGGTTAGGGTTAGGGTTAGGGTTAGGGTAAGCACTAGTGTTAAGATTAGGGTTAGTGTTAGGGTTAGGGTTAGGGTTAGGGTTAGGGTTAGGGTTAGGGTTAGGGTTAGGGTTAGGGTTAGGGTTAGGGTTAGGGTTAGGGTTAGGGTTAGGGTTAGGGTTAGGGTTAGTGTTAGGGTTAGTGTAAGCACTAGTGTTAAGATTAGGGTTAGTGTTAGGGTTAGGGTTAGGGTTAGGGTTAGGGTTAGGGTTAGGGTTAGTGTTAGGGTTAGGGTAAGCACTAGTGTTAAGATTAGGGTTAGTGTTAGGGTTAGGGTTAGGGTTAGGGTTAGGGTTAGGGTTAGGGTTAGGGTTAGGGTTAGGGTTAGGGTTAGGGTTAGGGTAAGCACTAGTGTTAAGATTAGGGTTAGTGTTAGGGTTAGGGTTAGGGTTAGGGTTAGGGTTAGGGTTAGGGTTAGGGTTAGGGTTAGGGTTAGGGTAAGCACTAGTGTTAAGATTAGGGTTAGTGTTAGGGTTGTGGTTAGGGTTAGGGTTAGGGTTAGGGTTAGGGTAAGCACTAGTGTTAAGATTAGGGTTAGTGTTAGGATAAGCACTAGTGTTAAGATTAGGGTTAGTGTTAGGGTTAGGGTTAGGGTTAGGGTTAGGGTTAGGGTAAGCACTAGTGTTAAGATTAGGGTTAGTGTTAGGGTTAGTGTTAGGGTTAGGGTTAGGGTTAGGGTTAGGGTTAGGGTTAGGGTTAGGGTTAGGGTTAGGGTTAGGGTTAGGGTTAGGGTTAGGGTTAGGGTTAGGGTTAGGGTTAGGGTTAGGGTTAGGGTTAGGGTAAGCACTAGTGTTAAGATTAGGGTTAGTGTTAGGGTTAGGGTTAGGGTTAGGGTTAGGGTTAGGGTTAGGGTTAGGGTTAGGGTTAGGGTTAGGGTTAGGGTTAGGGTAAGCACTAGTGTTAAGATTAGGGTTAGTGTTAGGGTTAGGGTTAGGGTTAGGGTTAGGGTTAGGGTTAGGGTTAGGGTTAGGGTTAGGGTAAGCACTAGTGTTAAGATTAGGGTTAGTGTTAGGGTTAGGGTTAGGGTTAGGGTTAGGGTTAGGGTAAGCACTAGTGTTAAGATTAGGGTTAGTGTTAGGATAAGCACTAGTGTTAAGATTAGGGTTAGTGTTAGGGTTAGGGTTAGGGTTAGGGTTAGGGTTAGGGTTAGGGTAAGCACTAGTGTTAAGATTAGGGTTAGTGTTAGGGTTAGGGTTAGGGTTAGGGTTAGGATAAGCACTAGTGTTAAGATTAGGGTTAGTGTTAGGGTTAGGGTTAGGGTTAGGGTTAGGGTTAGGGTTAGGGTTAGGGTTAGGGTTAGGGTTAGGGTTAGGGTTAGGGTTAGGGTTAGGGTTAGGGTTAGGGTTAGGATAAGCACTAGTGTTAAGATTAGGGTTAGGGTTAGGGTTAGGGTTAGGGTTAGGGTTAGGGTTAGGGTTAGGATAAGCACTAGTGTTAAGATTAGGGTTAGTGTTAGGGTTAGGGTTAGTGTTAGGGTTAGGGTTAGGGTTAGGGTTAGGGTTAGGGTTAGGGTTAGGGTTAGGGTTAGGGTTAGGGTTAGGGTTAGGGTTAGGGTTAGGGTTAGGGTTAGGGTTAGGGTTAGGGTTAGGGTTAGGGTTAGGGTTAGGGTTAGGATAAGCACTAGTGTTAAGATTAGGGTTAGTGTTAGGATAAGCACTAGTGTTAAGATTAGGGTTAGTGTTAGGATAAGCACTAGTGTTAAGATTAGGGTTAGGGTTAGGGTTAGGGTTAGGGTTAGGGTTAGGGTTAGGGTTAGGGTTAGGGTTAGGGTTAGGGTTAGGGTTAGGGTTAGGGTTAGGGTTAGGGTTAGGGTTAGGGTTAGGATAAGCACTAGTGTTAAGATTAGGGTTAGTGTTAGGATAAGCACTAGTGTTAAGATTAGGGTTAGTGTTAGGATAAGCACTAGTGTTAGATTAGGGTTAGTGTTATGATAAGCACTAGTGTTAAGATTAGGGTTAGTGTTAGGATAAGCACTAGTGTTAAGATTAGGGTTAGTGTTAGGATAAGCACTAGTGTTAAGATTAGGGTTAGTGTTAGGATAAGCACTAGTGTTAAGATTAGGGTTAGTGTTAGGATAAGCACTAGTGTTAAGATTAGGGTTAGTGTTAGGATAAGCACTAGTGTTAAGATTAGGGTTAGTGTTAGGATAAGCACTAGTGTTAAGATTAGGGTTAGTGTTATGATAAGCACTAGTGTTAAGATTAGGGTTAGTGTTAGGGTTAGGGTTAGGGTTAGGGTTAGGGTTAGGGTTAGTGTTAGGATAAGCACTAGTGTTAAGATTAGGGTTAGTGTTATGATAAGCACTAGTGTTAAGATTAGGGTTAGTGTTAGGATAAGCACTAGTGTTAAGATTAGGGTTAGTGTTAGGATAAGCACTAGTGTTAAGATTAGGGTTAGTGTTATGATAAGCACTAGTGTTAAGATTAGGGTTAGTGTTAGGATAAGCACTAGTGTTAAGATTAGGGTTAGTGTTAGGATAAGCACTAGTGTTAAGATTAGGGTTAGTGTTAGGATAAGCACTAGTGTTAAGATTAGGGTTAGTGTTAGGATAAGCACTAGTGTTAAGATTAGGGTTAGTGTTAGGATAAGCACTAGTGTTAAGATTAGGGTTAGTGTTAGGATAAGCACTAGTGTTAAGATTAGGGTTAGTGTTAGGATAAGCACTAGTGTTAAGATTAGGGTTAGTGTTAGGATAAGCACTAGTGTTAAGATTAGGGTTAGTGTTAGGATAAGCACTAGTGTTAAGATTAGGGTTAGTGTTAGGATAAGCACTAGTGTTAAGATTAGGGTTAGTGTTATGATAAAGGCCAGTGTTAGGATTATGAATATTGTTATAACAAACGCTAGGGGTACTATTAGTGTTAGGATACCGATTAGTGTTAGAGTTAACATTAGCTATAGTTTTCTGATTAATGTTAGTGTTCGAATTAGATAATGCATATGATGTGATTAATGTGTGAACTAGAGTTTGGCTTAGGATTGCGGTTTTAAGTCCATGACCAAAGTCAATATCTTTTCTTTTTAAGATGGTGTAGAATGAAAACTATCTTTGTTTTTGCTATATTATAAATATTGTAGTGTTTCGCTAATACTTTACGCATATCATTAACGAATGGGATTCATACTAGATTTTGGACTGAGTGAATGACAAATTGTGAAATGTGTAGGGAGGGAATCTTTTATTTTAGAGATGTTTATCCTAATGTGTGTTGTTTCTTAGGCAGTACTCTAAGCATAAAGAACTGTATATTCTTGCCTCGGCTACACAAACAGCCCTTCATAACAGTGTGTCTACTCTTGTCTCAGTTACACAAACATCACTTCATAACAGAGTGTCTACTCTTGTCTGAGTTACACAAACATCACTTCATAACAGTCTCTACTCTTACCCAAGTTACACAAACATCACTTCATAAGAGAGTGTCTACCCCTGTCTCAGTTACACAAACATCACTTCATAACAGAGTATCTGCACTTGTCTCAGTTACACAAACATCCCTTCCCCATACACTAAAGGTCGGTATCAGTAACAGAGTTATCAACCATTTGAGTGGTCTCTTGGTACATTTAACCAGTGTAGCAGTTGACCTGTTCCCGTCTCTATCCCTTAATAATACTTATACTATATCGGGGTTTTAATTGTAGTCGTCTTTTGCGATATTTTATCAGTGTGGCAGCGATCCAGATCTCGTCCTTGTCACGTAAAAAGAGTCTGTTAAAATATATGTTTTAGACAGCATCACCAGTCTCGCCATACAACCAGGTGTCAGTGTAGAAGTGGACATATTCTCAACTCTGCCCCACACGTAACCATGCTAAAAACAACTCAGTCCAGAAACATTGTCAGAATTGAAGATAACCATTTTCACGTTTACAGTATTTTCCGTTTACAGCTTCATCAGTCTGTCTATTCAATAGATGTAGTGAATAGACTAACAGACACGTGTTATCTAAGATACATCATCTAATAAATTAGAATCGGGTTTTCTATTCTGGTAGGTCTGAAATCTCAGACTGTTTCCTTCCGTGTCAGTAACTTCAGCAACCGGATGTTCTTCCAGACACGTGATGCCATGCACGTTGTCCGTTCACTAGTCACGTGACGTCGAGTCCAAGATCCATTATAATCTTCACAGGAGGTTCCGAGAAAACTCCCGTGTCTGACCGTTGACCGAGTCGGCCTTTTATTAACGATCTTGTTGATCTAACCTTGCTTTTATTTTGTCGTGGTATTTCTCAACTTTTTTTTTCTCTCACTTTCTATAAGACAACATGTTTTTTAGAATCGACTTCACTGCACTCCATGCATAGGCTCAGTAACTCAATTTATCTCAGTCACAACTGGCGAATGGTGTGGATACTGCTGACTTGTGTAGCGTGTGGATACTGCTGACTTGTGTAGCGCGTCGATTGTGACATTCCTGCTCCATCCTATTAAATGTCTAACCCTTTTTCGTCCAACTCTAGTTGAGATGTGAGTGAAGCATGGCCAATTTCAGCTGACTTGCAGTGAAGGATCCATGCCTTGGAGATTTGATGTTCCTAAACACTTCTGTCACTTTAAAGGCCTAGTTAGAACTGAGAAAATACGAGAAAGAAATACACTAGCAATAGGGTTTTTTGAAGACTGTCTGGCAACGGTCAAAAGACGTAAGCTCACTTGGTACTGCCATATTTCGAGATCAAACGGTCTTGCCAATACGATCCTCCATGGAAAGGTGCACGACGGACGAAGAAGAGATCGTTAAAAAAAGAGATGGGAGGACAACATACACGAATGGACGAATCTGCGACCAGAGGAGACACAGTCAGCCGCCGCTGACAGATAGGGTGGTGTGTGGTTGTTGGGGTGTCTTCGTGTGTTCCCGATCGACTTCACCGGTTGCTGATTAACCTGATTTTAACTAGTTTTATTTCGAAGTTCTACAATTTTTGGATTTTTATTTTTCGCCTGTCGACCCAGTGTATCCGACTTTGGCATAAATTGTATGTAAGTCTCTGCTTCCTCCTGCATTTTCTAAGGGTTTGCTTCCCCGGGGTAACAGACGGTGTTGTGATGGGAATCGAACCCAGCACCTACGGATTGTGAGCCGTGTCACTTACCGTAAAAGCCGTGAATTTCTGATTCCTCTATTGCATAAGTTGGCAAATTTCAAAATATCATCATCATGTCATTTGTGGAACGTCGCTCTCATCACAGCCAGCCGATATGACCCTCGGTCTGCAGTCAATCTTCCCACCTGTAGAACGTCGCTCTCATCACAGCAAGCCGATATGACCCTCGGTCTACAGTCAATCTTCCCACCTGTAGAACGTCGCTCTCATCACAGCCAGCCGATATGACCCTCGGTCTGCAGTCAATCGTCCCACCTGTAGAACGTCGCTCTCAGCACAGCCAGCCGATATGACCCTCGGTCTGCAGTCAATCTTCCCACCTGTAGAACGTCAATCTCATCACAGCCAGCCGATATGACCCTCGGTCTGCAGTCAATCTTCCCACCTGTAGAACGTCGCTCTCATCACAGCCAGCCGATATGACCCTCGGTCTGCAGTCAATCTTCCCACCTGTAGAACGTCGCTCTCATCACAGCCAGCCGATATGACCCTCGGTCTGCAGTCAATCTTCCCACCTGTAGAACGTCGCTCTCATCACAGCCAGCCGATATGACCCTCGGTCTGCAGTCAATCTTCCCACCTGTAGAACGTCAATCTCATCACAGCCAGCCGATATGACCATCGGTCTGCAGTCAATCTTCCCACCTGTAGAACGTCGCTCTCATCACAGCCAGCCGATATAACCCTCGGTCTGCAGTCAATCTTCCCACCGGTAGAACGTCGCTCTCAGCACAGCCAGCCGATATGAAGCTCGGTCTGCAGTCAATCTTCCAACCTGTAGAACGTCGCTCTCATCACAGCCAGCCGATATGACCCTCGGTCTGCAGTCAATCTTCCCACCTGTAGAACGTCGCTCTCAGCACAGCCAGCCGATATGACCCTCGGTCTGCAGTCAATCTTCCCACCTGTAAAACGTAACCATCATCACAGCCAGCCGATATGACCCTCGGTCTGCAGTCAATCTTCCCACCTGTAGAACGTCGCTCTCATCACAGCCAGCCGATATGACCCTCGGTCTGCAGTCAATCTTCCCACCTGTAGAACGTCGCTCTCATCACAGCCAGCCGATATGACCCTCGGTCTGCAGTCAATCTTCCCACCTGTAGAACGTCGCTCTCATCACAGCCAGCCGATATGACCCTCGGTCTGCAGTCAATCTTCCCACCTGTAGAACGTCAATCTCATCACAGCCAGCCGATATGACCCTCGGTGTGCAGTCAATCTTCCCACCTGTAGAACGTCGCTCTCATCACAGCCAGCCGATATGACCTTCGGTCTGCAGTCAATCTTCCCACCGGTAGAACGTCGCTCTCATCACAGCCAGCCGATATGACCCTCGGTCTGCAGTCAATCTTCCCACCTGAAGAACGTCGCTCTCATCACAACCAGCCGATATGACCCTCGGTCTGCAGTCAATCTTCCCACCTGTAGAACGTCGCTCTCATCACAGCCAGCCGATATGACCCTCGGTCTGCAGTCAATCTTCCCACATGTAGAACGTCGCTCTCATCACAGCCAGCCGATATGACCCTCGGTCTGCAGTCAATCTTCCCACCTGTAGAACGTCACTCTCATCACAACCAGCCGATATGACCCTCGGTCTGCAGTCAATCTTCCCACCTGTAGAACGTCACTCTCATCACAGCCAGCCGATATGACCCTCGGTCTGCAGTCAATCTTCCCACCTGTAGAACGTCGCTCTCATCACAGCCAGCCGATATGACCCTCGGTCTGCAGTCAATATTACCACCTGTAGAACGTCGCTCTCATCACAGCCAGCCGATATGACCCTCGGTCTGCAGTCAATCTTCCCACATGTAGAACGTCGCTCTCATCACAGCCAGCCGATATGACCCTCGGTCTGCAGTCAATCTTACCACCTGTAGAACGTCGCTCTCATCACAACCAGCCGATATGACCCTCGGTCTGCAGTCAATCTTCCCACCTGTATAACGTCGCTCTCATCACAGCCAGCCGATATGACCCTCGGTCTGCAGTCAATCTTACCACATGTAGAACGTCGCTCTCATCACAGCCAGCCGCTATGACCTTCGGTCTGCAGTCAATCTTCCCACCTGTAGAACGTCGCTCTCATCACAGCCAGCCGATATGACCCTCGGTCTGCAGTCAATATTCCCGCCTGTAGAACGTCGCTCTCATCACAGCCAGCCAATATGACCCTATGTCTGCAGTCAATCTTCCCACCTGTAGAACGTCGCTCTCATCACAGCCAGCCGATATGAACCTCGGTCTGCAGTCAATCTTCCCAACTGTAGAACGTCGCTCTCATCACAACCAGCCGATATGACCCTCGGTCTGCAGTCAATATTCCCACCTGTGAAACGTCGCTCTCATCACAGCCAGCCGATATGACCCTCGGTCTGCAGTCAATCTTCCCACCTGTAGAACGTCGCTCTCATCACAGCCAGCCGATATGACCCTCGGTCTGCAGTCAATCTTCCCACCTGTAGAACATCGCTCTCATCACAGCCAGCCGATATGACCCTCGGTCTGCAGTCAATCTTCCCACCTGTAGAACGTCGCTCTCATCACAGCCAGCCGATATGACCCTCGGTCTACAGTCAATCTTCCCACCTGTAGAACGTCGCTCTCATCACAGCCAGCCGATATGACCCTCGGTCTGCAGTCAATCTTCCCACCTGTAGAACGTCGCTCTCAGCACAGCCAGCCGATATGACCCTCGGTCTGCAGTCAATCTTCCCACCTGTAGAACGTCAATCTCATCACAGCCAGCCGATATGACCCTCGGTCTGCAGTCAATCGTCCCACCTGTAGAACGTCGCTCTCATCACAGACAGCCGATATGACCCTCGGTCTGCAGTCAATCTTCCCACCTGTAGAACGTCGCTCTCATCACAACCAGCCGATATGACCCTTGGTCGGCAGTCAATCTTTCCACCTGTAGAACGTCGCTCTCATCACAGCCAGCCGATATGACCCTCGGTCTGCAGTCAATCTTCCCACCTGTAGAACGTCGCTCTCATCACAGCCAGCGGATATGACCCTCGGTCTGCAGTCAATCTTCCCACCTGTAGAACGTCAATCTCATCACAGCCAGCCGATATTACCCTCGGTCTGCAGTCAATCTTCCCACCTGTAGAACGTCAATCTCATCACAGCCAGCCGATATGACCCTCGGTCTGCAGTCAATCTTCCCACCTGTAGAACGTCGCTCTCATCACAGCCAGCCGATATAACCCTCGGTCTGCAGTCAATCTTCCCACCGGTAGAACGTCGCTCTCAGCACAGCCAGCCGATATGAAGCTCGGTCTGCAGTCAATCTTCCCACCTGTAGAACATCGCTCTCATCACAGCCAGCCGATATGACCCTCGGTCTGCAGTCCATCTTCCCACCTGTGAAACGTCGCTCTCATCACAACCAGCCGATATGACCCTCGGTCTGCAGTCAATCTTCCCACCTGTAGAACGTCGCTCTCATCACAGCCAGCTGATATGACCCTCGGTCTGCAGTCAATCTTACCACATGTAGAACGTCGCTCTCATCACAGCCAGCCGCTATGACCTTCGGTCTGCAGTCAATCTTCCCACCTGTAGAACGTCGCTCTCATCACAGCCAGCCGATATGACCCTCGGTCTGCAGTCAATATTCCCACCTGTAGAACGTCGCTCTCATCACAGCCAGCAAATATGACCCTATGTCTGCAGTCAATCTTCCCACCTGTAGAACGTCGCTCTCATCACAGCCAGCCGATATGAACCTCGGTCTGCAGTCAATCTTCCCAACTGTAGAACGTCGCTCTCATCACAACCAGCCGATATGACCCTCGGTCTGCAGTCAATATTCCCACCTGTGAAACGTCGCTCTCATTACAGCCAGCCGATATGACCCTCGGTCTGCAGTCAATCTTCCCACCTGTAGAACGTCGCTCTCATCACAGCCAGCCGATATGACCCTCGGTCTGCAGTCAATCTTCCCACCTGTAGAACATCGCTCTCATCACAGCCAGCCGATATGACCCTCGGTCTGCAGTCAATCTTCCCACCTGTAGAACGTCGCTCTCATCACAGCCAGCCGATATGACCCTCGGTCTACAGTCAATCTTCCCACCTGTAGAACGTCGCTCTCATCACAGCCAGCCGATATGACCCTCGGTCTGCAGTCAATCTTCCCACCTGTAGAACGTCGCTCTCAGCACAGCCAGCCGATATGACCCTCGGTCTGCAGTCAATCTTCCCACCTGTAGAACGTCAATCTCATCACAGCCAGCCGATATGACCCTCGGTCTGCAGTCAATCGTCCCACCTGTAGAACGTCGCTCTCATCACAGCCAGCCGATATGACCCTCGGTCTGCAGTCAATCTTTCCACCTGTAGAACGTCGCTCTCATCACAACCAGCCGATATGACCCTCGGTCTGCAGTCAATCTTCCCACCTGTAGAACGTCGCTCTCATCACAGCCAGCCGATATGACCCTCGGTCTGCAGTCAATCTGCCCACCTGTAGAACGTCGCTCTCATCACAGCCAGCCGATATGACCCTCGGTCTGCAGTCAATCTTCCTACCTGTAGAACGTCAATCTCATCACAGCCAGCCGATATGATCCTCGGTCTCAGTCAATCTTCCCACCTGTAGAACGTCAATCTCATCACAGCCAGCCGATATGACCCTCGGGCTGCAGTCAATCTTCCCACCTGTAGAACGTCGCTCTCATCACAGCCAGCCGATATAACCCTCGGTCTGCAGTCAATCTTCCCACCGGTAGAACGTCGCTCTCAGCACAGCCAGCCGATATGAAGCTCGGTCTGCAGTCAATCTTCCCACCTGTAGAACATCGCTCTCATCACAGCCAGCCGATATGACCCTCGGTCTGCAGTCAATCTTCCCACCTGTGAAACGTCGCTCTCATCACAGCCAGACGATATGACCCTCAGTCTGCAGTCAATCTTCCCACCTGTAGAACGTCGCTCTCATCACAGCCAGCCGATATGACCCTCGGTCTGCAGTCAATCTTCCCACCTGTAGAACGTCGCTCTCATCACAACCAGCCGATATGACCCTCGGTCTGCAGTCAATCTTCCCACCTGTAGAACGTCGCTCTCATCACAGCCAGCCGCTATGACCCTCGGTCTGCAGTCAATCTTCCCACCTGTAGAACGTCGCTCTCATCACAGCCAGCCAATATGACCCTCGGTCTGCAGTCAATCTTCCCACCTGTATAACGTCGCTCTCATCACAGCCAGCCGATATGACCCTCGGTCTGCAGTCAATCTTTCCACCTGTAGAACGTCGCTCTCATCACAACCAGCCGATATGACCCTCGGTCTGCAGTCAATATTCCCACCTGTAGAACGTCGCTCTCATCACAGCCAGCCGATATGACCCTCGGTCTGCAGTCAATCTTCCCACCTGTAGAACGTCGCTCTCATCACAGCCAGCCGATATGACCCTCGGTCTGCAGTCAATCTCCCCACCTGTAGAACGTCGCTCTCAGCACAGCCAGCCGATATGACCCTCGGTCTGCAGTCAATCTTCCCACCTGTAGAACGTCGCTCTCATCACAGCCAGCCAATATGACCCTCGGTCTGCAGTCAATCTTCCCACCTGTAGAACGTCGCTCTCATCACAGCCAGCCGATATGACCCTCGGTCTGCAGTCAATCTTCCAACCTGTAGAACGTCGCTCTCATCACAGCCAGCCGATATGACCCTCGGTCTGCAGTCAATCTTCCCACCGGTAGAACGTCGCTCTCAGCACAGCCAGCCGATATGAAGCTCGGTCTGCAGTCAATCTTCCCACCTGTAGAACATCGCTCTCATCACAGCCAGCCGATATGACCCTCGGTCTGCAGTCAATCTTCCCACCTGTGAAACGTCTCTCTCATCACAGCCAGACGATATGACACTCGGTCTGCAGTCAATCTTCCCACCTGTAGAACGTCGCTCTCATCACATCCAGCCGATATGACCCTCGGTCTGCAGTCAATCTTCCCACCTGTAGAACGTCGCTCTCATCACAACCAGCCGATATGACCCTCGGTCTGCAGTCAATCTTCCACCTGTAGAACGTCGCTCTCATCACAGTCAGCCGATATGACCCTCGGTCTGCAGTCAATCTTCCCACATGTAGAACGTCGCTCTTATCACAGCCAGCCGATATGACCCTCGGTCTGCAGTCAATCTTCCCACCTGTAGAACGTCGCTCTCATCACAACCAGCCGATATGACCCTCGGTCTGCAGTCAATCTTCCCACCTGTAGAACGTCACTCTCATCACAGCCAGCCGATATGACCCTCGGTCTGCAGTCAATATTCCCACCTGTAGAACGTCGCTCTCATCACAGCCAGCCGATATGACCCTCGGTCTGCAGTCAATCTTCCCACCTGTAGAACGTCGCTCTCACCGCAGCCAGCCGATATGACCCTCGGTCTGCAGTCAATCTTCCCACATGTAGAACGTCGCTCTCATCACAGCCAGCCGATATGACCCTCGATCTGCAGTCAATCTTCCCACCTGTAGAACGTCGCTCTCATCACAACCAGCCGATATGACCCTCGGTCTGCAGTCAATCTTCCCCCCTGTAGAACGTCGCTCTCATCACAGCCAGCCGATATGACCCTCGGTCTGCAGTCAATCTTCCCACCTGTAGAACGTCGCTCTCACCACAGCCAGCCGATATGACCCTCGGTCTGCAGTCAATCTTCCCACCTGTAGAACGTCGCTCTCATCACAGCCAGCCGATATGACCCTCGGTCTGCAGTCAATCTTCCCACCTGTAGAACGTCGCTCTCATCACAGCCAGCCGATATGACCCTCGGTCTGCAGTCAATCTTCCCACCTGTAGAACGTCGCTCTCAACACAGCCAGCCGATATGACCCTCGGTCTGCAGTCAATCTTCTCACCTGTGGAACGTCGCTCTCTTTACAGCCAGCCTATATGACCCTCGGTCTGCAGTCAATCTTCCCACCTGTAGAACGTCGCTCTCATAACAGCCAGCCGATATGACCCTCGGTCTGCAGTCAATCTTCCCACCTGTAGAACGTCGCTCTCATCACAGCCAGCCGACATGACCCTCGGTCTGCAGTCAATCTTCCCACCTGTAGAACGTCGCTCTCATCACAGCCAGCCGCTATGACCCTCGGTCTGCAGTCAATCTTCCCACCTGTAGAACGTCGCTCTCATCACAGCAAGCCAATATGACCCTCGGTCTGCAGTCAATCTTCCCACCTGTAGAACGTCGCTCTCATCACAGCCAGCCGATATGACCCTCGGTCTGCAGTCAATCTTCCCACCTGTAGAACGTCGCTCTCATCACAGCCAGCCGATATGACCCTCGGTCTGCAGTCAATATTCCCACCTGTAGAACGTCGCTCTCATAACAGCCAGCCGATATGACCCTCGGTCTGCAGTCAATCTTCCCACCTGTAGAACGTCGCTCTCATCACTGCCAGCCGATATGACCCTCGGTCTACAGTCAATCTTCCCTCCTGTAGAACGTCGCTCTCATCACAGCCAGCCGATATGACCCTCGGTCTGCAGTCAATCTTCCCACCTGTAGAACGTCAATCTCATCACATCCAGCCGATATGACCCTCGGTCTGCAGTCAATCTTCCCACCTGTAGAACGTCGCTCTCATCACAGCCAGCCGATATGACCCTCGGTCTGCAGTCAATCTTTCCACCTGTAGAACGTCAATTTCATCACAGCCAGCCGATATGACCCTCGGTCTGCAGTCAATCTTCCCACCTGTAGAACGTCGCTCTCATCACAGCCAGCCGATATGACCCTCGGTCTGCAGTCAATCTTCCCACTGGTAGAACGTCGCTCTCATCACAGCCAGCCGATATGAAGCTCGGTCTGCAGTCAATCTTCCCACCTGTAAAACATCGCTCTCATCACAGCCAGCCGATATGACCCTCGGTCTGCAGTCAATCTTCTCACCTGTGAAACGTCGCTCTCATCACAGCCAGACGATATGACCCTCGGTCTGCAGTCAATCTTCCCACCTGTAGAACGTCGCTCTCAACACAACCAGCCGATATGACCCTCGCTCTGCAGTCAATCTTCCTACCTGTAGAACGTCGCTCTCATCACAGCCAGCCGATATGACCCTCGGTCTGCAGTCAATCTTCCCACCTGTAGAACGTCGCTCTCAACACAGCCAGCCGATATGACCCTCGGTCTGCAGTCAATCTTCCCACCTGTGAAACGTCGCTCTCATCACAGCCAGACGATATGACACTCGGTCTGCAGTAAATCTTCCCACCTGTAGAACGTCGCTCTCATCACAGCCAGCCGATATGACCCTCGGTCTGCAGTCAATCTTCCCACCTGTAGAACGTCGCTCTCATCACAACCAGCCGATATGACCCTCGGTCTGCAGTCAATCTTCCACCTGTAGAACGTCGCTCTCATCACAGTCAGCCGATATGACCCTCGGTCTGCAGTCAATCTTCCCACATGTAGAACGTCGCTCTCATCACAGCCAGCCGATATGAGCCTCGGTCTGCAGTCAATCTTCCCACCTGTAGAACGTCGCTCTCATCACAACCAGCCGATATGACCCTCGTTCTGCAGTCAATCTTCCCACCTGTAGAACGTCACTCTCATCACAGCCAGCCGATATGACCCTCGGTCTGCAGTCAATCTTCCCACCTGTAGAACGTCGCTCTCATCACAGCCAGCCGATATGACCCTCGATCTGCAGTCAATCTTCCCACCTGTAGAACGTCGCTCTCATCACAACCAGCCGATATGACTCTCGGTCTGCAGTCAATCTTCCCACCTGTAGAACGTCGCTCTCATCACAGCCAGCCGATATGACCCTCGGTCTTCAGTCAATCTTCCTACCTGTAGAACGTCGCTCTCAACACAGCCAGCCGATATGACTCTCGGTCTGCAGTCAATCTTCTCACCTGTAGAACGTCGCTCTCATCACAGCCAGCCGATTTGACCCTCGGTCTGCAGTCAATCTTCCCACCTGTAGAACGTCGCTCTCATCACAGCCAGCCGATATGACCCTCGGTCTGCAGTCAATCTTCCCACCTGTAGAACGTCGCTCTCATCCCAGCCAGCCGATATGACCCTCGGCCTGCAGTCAATCTTCCCACCTGTAGAACGTCGCTCTCATAACAGCCAGTCGATATGACCCTAGGTCTGCAGTCAATCTTCCCACCTGTAGAACGTCGCTCTCATCACAGCCAGCCGATATGACCCTCTGTTTGCAGTCAATCTTCCCACCTGTAGAACGTCGCTCTCATCACAGCCAGCCGATATGACCCTCGGTCTGCAGTCAATCTTCCCACCTGTGGAACGTCGCTCTCATCACAGCCAGCCGATATGACCCTCGGTCTGCAGTCAATCTTCCCACCTATAGAACGTCGCTCTCATCACAGCCAGCCGATATGACCCTCGGTCTGCAGTCAATCTTCCCACCTGTAGAATGTCGCTCTCGTCACAGCCAGCCGAAATGACCCTCGGTCTGCAGTCAATCTTCCCACCTGTAGAACGTCGCTCTCATCACAGCCAGCCGATATGACCCTCGGTCTGCAGTCAATCTTCCCACCTGTAGAACGTCGCTCTCATCACAGCAAGCCGATATGACCCTCGGTCTGCAGTCAATCTTCCCACCTGTAGAACGTCGCTCTCATCACAGCCAGCCGCTATGACCCTCGGTCTGCAGTCAATCTTCCCACCTGTAGAACGTCGCTCTCATCACAGCAAGCCAATATGACCCTCGGTCTGCAGTCAATCTTCCCACCTGTAGAACGTCGCTCTCATCACAGCCAGCCGATATGACCCTCGGTCTGCAGTCAATCTTCCCACCTGTAGAACGTCGCTCTCATCACAGCCAGCCGATATGACCCTCGGTCTGCAGTCAATATTCCCACCTGTAGAACGTCGCTCTCATCACAGCCAGCCGATATGACCCTCGGTCTGCAGTCAATCTTCCCACCTGTAGAACGTCGCTCTCATCACTGCCAGCCGATATGACACTCGGTCTACAGTCAATCTTCCCTCCTGTAGAACGTCGCTCTCATCACAGCCAGCCGATATGACCCTCGGTCTGCAGTCAATCTTCCCACCTGTAGAACGTCGCTCTCAGCACAGCCAGCCGATATGACCCTCGGTCTGCAGTCAATCTTCCCACCTGTAGAACGTCAATCTCATCACATCCAGCCGATATGACCCTCGGTCTGCAGTCAATCTTCCCACCTGTAGAACGTCGCTCTCATCACAGCCAGCCGATATGACCCTCGGTCTGCAGTCAATCTTCCCACCTGTAGAACGTCGCTCTCATCACAGCCAGCCGATATGACCCTCGGTCTGCAGTCAATCTTCCCACCTGTAGAACGTCGCTCTCATCACAGCCAGCCGATATGACCCTCGGTCTGCAGTCAATCTTCCCACCTGTAGAACGTCAATTTCATCACAGCCAGCCGATATGACCCTCGGTCTGCAGTCAATCTTCCCACCTGTAGAACGTCGCTCTCATCACAGCCAGCCGATATGACCCTCGGTCTGCAGTCAATCTTCCCACTGGTAGAACGTCGCTCTCATCACAGCCAGCCGATATGAAGCTCGGTCTGCAGTCAATCTTTCCACCTGTAAAACATCGCTCTCATCACAGCCAGCCGATATGACCCTCGGTCTGCAGTCAATCTTCCCACCTGTGAAACGTCGCTCTCATCACAGCCAGACGATATGACCCTCGGTCTGCAGTCAATCTTCCCACCTGTAGAACGTCGCTCTCAACACAACCAGCCGATATGACCCTCGCTCTGCAGTCAATCTTCCTACCTGTAGAACGTCGCTCTCATCACAGCCAGCCGATATGACCCTCGGTCTGCAGTCAATCTTCCCACCTGTAGAACGTCGCTCTCAACACAGCCAGCCGATATGACCCTCGGTCTGCAGTCAATCTTCTCACCTGTAGAACGTCGTTCTCATCACAGCCAGCCGATTTGACCCTCGGTCTGCAGTCAATCTTCCCACCTGTAGAACGTCGCTCTCATCACAGCCAGCCGATATGACCCTCAGTCTGCAGTCAATCTTCCCACCTGTAGAACGTCGCTCTCATCACAGCCAGCCGATATTACCCTCGGTCTGCAGTCAATCTTCCCCCCTGTAGAACGTCGCTCTCATCACAGCCAGCCGATATGACCCTCGGTCTGCAGTCAATCTTCCCACCTGTAGAACGTTGCTCTCATAACAGCCAGCCGATATGACCCTCGGTCTGCAGTCAATCTTCCCACCTGTGGAACGTCGCTCTCATTACAGCCAGCCGATATGACCCTCGGTCTGCAGTCAATCTTCCCACCTGTAGAACGTTGCTCTCATAACAGCCAGCCGATATAACCCTCGGTCTGCAGTCAATCTTCCCAACTGTAGAACGTCGCTCTCATCACAGCCAGCCGATATGACCCTCGGTCTGCAGTCAATCTTCCCACCTGTAGAACGTCGCTCTCATCACAGCCAGCCGATATGACCCTCGGTCTGCAGTCAATCTTCCCACCTGTAGAACGTAGCTCTCACCACAGCCAGCCGATATGACCCTCGGTCTGCCGTCAATCTTCCCACCTGTAGAACGTCGCTCTCATCACAGCCAGCCGATATGACCCTCGGTCTGCAGTCATTCTTCCCACCTGTAGAATGTCGCTCTCAACATAACCAGCCGATATGACCCTCGGTCTGCAGTCAATCTTCCCACCTGTAGAACGTCGCTCTCATCACAGCCAGCCGATATGACCCTCGGTCTGCAGTCAATCTTCCCACCTGTAGAACGTCGCTCTCATCACAGCCAGCCGATATGACCCTCGGTCTGCAGCCAATCTTCTCGCCTGTAGAACGTCGCTCTCATCTAAGCCAGCCGATTTGACCCTCGGTCTGCAGTCAATCTTCCCACCTGTAGAACGTCGCTCTCATCACAGCCAGCCGATATTACCCTCGGTCTGCAGTCAATCTTCCCCCCTGTAGAACGTCGCTCTCATCACAGCCAGCCGATATGACCCTCGGTCTGCATTCAATCTTCCCACCTGTAGAACGTCGCTCTCACCACAGCCAGCCGATATGACCCTCGGTCTGCAGTCAATATTTCCACCTGTAGAACGTCGCTCTCGTCACAGCCAGCCGATATGACCCTCGGTCTGCAGTCAATCTTCCCACCTGTAGAACGTCGTTCTCATCACAGCCAGCCGATATGACCCTCGGTCTGCAGTCAATCTTCCTACCTGTAGAACGTCGCTCTCAACACAGCCAGCCGATATGACCCTCGGTCTGCAGTCAATCTTCCCACCTGTGGAACGTCGCTCTCATTACAGCCAGCCGATATGACCCTCGGTCTGCAGTCAATCTTCCCACCTGTAGAACGTCGCTCTCATAACAGCCAGCCGATATGACCCTCGGTCTGCAGTCAATCTTCCCACCTGTAGAACGTCGCTCTCATCACAGCCAGCCGATATGACCCTCGGTCTGCAGTCAATCTTCCCAACTGTAGAACGTCGCTCTCATCACAGCCAGCCGATATGACCCTCGGTCTGCAGTCAATCTTCCCACCTGTAGAACGTCGCTCTCATCACAGCCAGCCGATATGACCCTCGGTCTGCAGTCAATCTTCCCACCTGTAGAACGTCGCTCTCAACACAGCCAGCCGATATGACCCTCGGTCTGCAGTCAATCTTCCCACCTGTGGAACGTCGCTCTCATTACAGCCAGCCGATATGACCCTCGGTCTGCAGTCAATCTTCCCACCTGTAGAACGTCGCTCTCATAACAGCCAGCCGATATGACCCTCGGTCTGCAGTCAATCTTCCCACCTGTAGAATGTCGCTCTCATCACAGCCAGCCGATATGACCCTCGGTCTGCAGTCAATCTTCCCAACTGTAGAACGTCGCTCTCATCACAGCCAGCCGATATGACCCTCGGTCTGCAGTCAATCTTCCCACCTGTAGAACGTCGCTCTCATCACAGCCAGCCGATATGACCCTCGGTCTGCAGTCAATCTTCCCACCTGTAGAACGTCGCTCTCACCACAGCCAGCCGATATGACCCTCGGTCTACCGTCAATCTTCCCACCTGTAGAACGTCGCTCTCATCACAGCCAGCCGATGTGACCCTCGGTCTGCAGTCAATCTTCCCACCTGTAGAACGTCGCTCTCATCACAGCAAGCCGATATGACCCTCGGTCTGCAGTCAATCTTCCCACCTGTAGAACGTCGCTCTCATCACAGCCAGCCGATATGACCCTCGGTCTGCAGTCAATCTTCCCACCTGTAGAACGTCGCTCTCATCACAGCAAGCCGATATGACCCTCGGTCTGCAGTCAATCTTCCCACCTGTAGAACGTCGCTCTCATCACAGCCAGCCGATATGACCCTCGGTCTGCAGTCAATCTTCCCACCTGTAGAACATCGCTCTCATCACAGCCAGCCGATATGACCCTCGGTCTGCAGTCAATATTCCCACCTGTAGAACGTCGCTCTCATCACAGCCAGCCGATATGACCCTCGGTCTGCAGTCAATCTTCCCACCTGTAGAACGTCGCTCTCATCACTGCCAGCCGATATGACCCTCGGTCTACAGTCAATCTTCCCTCCTGTAGAACGTCGCTCTCATCACAGCCAGCCGATATGACCCTCGGTCTGCAGTCAATCTTCCCACCTGTAGAACGTCGCTCTCAGCACAGCCAGCCGATATGACCCTCGGTCTGCAGTCAATCTTCCCACCTGTAGAACGTCAATCTCATCACATCCAGCCGATATGACCCTCGGTCTGCAGTCAATCTTCCACCTGTAGAACGTCGCTCTCATCACAGCCAGCCGATATGACCCTCGGTCTGCAGTCAATCTTCCCACCTGTAGAACGTCGCTCTCATCACAGCCAGCCGATATGACCCTCGGTCTGCAGTCAATCTTCCCACCTGTAGAACGTCGCTCTCATCACAGCCAGCCGATATGACCCTCGGTCTGCAGTCAATCTTCCCACCTGTAGAACGTCAATTTCATCACAGCCAGCCGATATGACCCTCGGTCTGCAGTCAATCTTCCCACCTGTAGAACGTCGCTCTCATCACAGCCAGCCGATATGACCCTCGGTCTGCAGTCAATCTTCCCACCTGTAGAACGTCGCTCTCAACACAACCAGCCGATATGACCCTCGCTCTGCAGTCAATCTTCCTACCTGTAGAACGTCGCTCTCATCACAGCCAGCCGATATGACCCTCGGTCTGCAGTCAATCTTCCCACCTGTAGAACGTCGCTCTCAACACAGCCAGCCGATATGACCCTCGGTCTGCAGTCAATCTTCCCAACTGTAGAACGTCGCTCTCAACACAGCCAGCCGATATGACCCTCGGTCTGCAGTCAATCTTCCCACCTGTAGAACGTCGCTCTCATCACAGCCAGCCGATGTGACCCTCGGTCTGCAGTCAATCTTCCCACCTGTAGAACGTCGCTCTCATCACAGCAAGCCGATATGACCCTCGGTCTGCAGTCAATCTTCCCACCTGTAGAACGTCGCTCTCATCACAGCCAGCCGATATGACCATCGGTCTGCAGTCAATCTTCCCACCTGTAGAACGTCGCTCTCATCACAGCAAGCCAATATGACCCTCGGTCTGCAGTCAATCTTCCCACCTGTAGAACGTCGCTCTCATCACAGCCAGCCGATATGACCCTCGGTCTGCAGTCAATCTTCCCACCTGTAGAACGTCGCTCTCATCACAGCCAGCCGATATGACCCTCGGTCTGCAGTCAATATTCCCACCTGTAGAACGTCGCTCTCATCACAGCCAGCCGATATGACCCTCGGTCTGCAGTCAATCTTCCCACCTGTAGAACGTCGCTCTCATCACTGCCAGCCGATATGACCCTCGGTCTACAGTCAATCTTCCCTCCTGTAGAACGTCGCTCTCATCACAGCCAGCCGATATGACCCTCGGTCTGCAGTCAATCTTCCCACCTGTAGAACGTCGCTCTCAGCACAGCCAGCCGATATGACCCTCGGTCTGCAGTCAATCTTCCTACCTGTAGAACGTCAATCTCATCACATCCAGCCGATATGACCCTCGGTCTGCAGTCAATCTTCCCACCTGTAGAACGTCGCTCTCATCACAGCCAGCCGATATGACCCTCGGTCTGCAGTCAATCTTCCCAACTGTAGAACGTCGCTCTCATCACAGCCAGCCGATATGACCCTCGGTCTGCAGTCAATTTTCCCACCTGTAGAACGTCGCTCTCATCACAGCCAGCCGATATGACCCTCGGTCTGCAGTCAATCTTCCCACCTGTAGAACGTCGCTCTCAACACAGCCAGCCGATATGACCCTCGGTCTGCAGTCAATCTTCCCACCTGTGGAACGTCGCTCTCATTACAGCCAGCCGATATGACCCTCGGTCTGCAGTCAATCTTCCCACCTGTAGAACGTCGCTCTCATAACAGCCAGCCGATATGACCCTCGGTCTGCAGTCAATCTTCCCACCTGTAGAATGTCGCTCTCATCACAGCCAGCCGATATGACCCTCGGTCTGCAGTCAATCTTCCCAACTGTAGAACGTCGCTCTCATCACAGCCAGCCGATATGACCCTCGGTCTGCAGTCAATCTTCCCACCTGTAGAACGTCGCTCTCATCACAGCCAGCCGATATGACCCTCGGTCTGCAGTCAATCTTCCCACCTGTAGAACGTCGCTCTCACCACAGCCAGCCGATATGACCCTCGGTCTACCGTCAATCTTCCCACCTGTAGAACGTCGCTCTCATCACAGCCAGCCGATGTGACCCTCGGTCTGCAGTCAATCTTCCCACCTGTAGAACGTCGCTCTCATCACAGCAAGCCGATATGACCCTCGGTCTGCAGTCAATCTTCCCACCTGTAGAACGTCGCTCTCATCACAGGCAGCCGATATGACCCTCGGTCTGCAGTCAATCTTCCCACCTGTAGAACGTCGCTCTCATCACAGCAAGCCAATATGACCCTCGGTCTGCAGTCAATCTTCCCACCTGTAGAACGTCGCTCTCATCACAGCCAGCCGATATGACCCTCGGTCTGCAGTCAATCTTCCCACCTGTAGAACATCGCTCTCATCACAGCCAGCCGATATGACCCTCGGTCTGCAGTCAATATTCCCACCTGTAGAACGTCGCTCTCATCACAGCCAGCCGATATGACCCTCGGTCTGCAGTCAATCTTCCCACCTGTAGAACGTCGCTCTCATCACTGCCAGCCGATATGACCCTCGGTCTACAGTCAATCTTCCCTCCTGTAGAACGTCGCTCTCATCACAGCCAGCCGATATGACCCTCGGTCTGCAGTCAATCTTCCCACCTGTAGAACGTCGCTCTCAGCACAGCCAGCCGATATGACCCTCGGTCTGCAGTCAATCTTCCCACCTGTAGAACGTCAATCTCATCACATCCAGCCGATATGACCCTCGGTCTGCAGTCAATCTTCCACCTGTAGAACGTCGCTCTCATCACAGCCAGCCGATATGACCCTCGGTCTGCAGTCAATCTTCCCACCTGTAGAACGTCGCTCTCATCACAGCCAGCCGATATGACCCTCGGTCTGCAGTCAATCTTCCCACCTGTAGAACGTCGCTCTCATCACAGCCAGCCGATATGACCCTCGGTCTGCAGTCAATCTTCCCACCTGTAGAACGTCAATTTCATCACAGCCAGCCGATATGACCCTCGGTCTGCAGTCAATCTTCCCACCTGTAGAACGTCGCTCTCATCACAGCCAGCCGATATGACCCTCGGTCTGCAGTCAATCTTCCCACCTGTAGAACGTCGCTCTCAACACAACCAGCCGATATGACCCTCGCTCTGCAGTCAATCTTCCTACCTGTAGAACGTCGCTCTCATCACAGCCAGCCGATATGACCCTCGGTCTGCAGTCAATCTTCCCACCTGTAGAACGTCGCTCTCAACACAGCCAGCCGATATGACCCTCGGTCTGCAGTCAATCTTCCCAACTGTAGAACGTCGCTCTCAACACAGCCAGCCGATATGACCCTCGGTCTGCAGTCAATCTTCCCACCTGTAGAACGTCGCTCTCATCACAGCCAGCCGATGTGACCCTCGGTCTGCAGTCAATCTTTCCACCTGTAGAACGTCGCTCTCATCACAGCAAGCCGATATGACCCTCGGTCTGCAGTCAATCTTCCCACCTGTAGAACGTCGCTCTCATCACAGCCAGCCGATATGACCATCGGTCTGCAGTCAATCTTCCCACCTGTAGAACGTCGCTCTCATCACAGCAAGCCAATATGACCCTCGGTCTGCAGTCAATCTTCCCACCTGTAGAACGTCGCTCTCATCACAGCCAGCCGATATGACCCTCGGTCTGCAGTCAATCTTCCCACCTGTAGAACGTCGCTCTCATCACAGCCAGCCGATATGACCCTCGGTCTGCAGTCAATATTCCCACCTGTAGAACGTCGCTCTCATCACAGCCAGCCGATATGACCCTCGGTCTGCAGTCAATCTTCCCACCTGTAGAACGTCGCTCTCATCACTGCCAGCCGATATGACCCTCGGTCTACAGTCAATCTTCCCTCCTGTAGAACGTCGCTCTCATCACAGCCAGCCGATATGACCCTCGGTCTGCAGTCAATCTTCCCACCTGTAGAACGTCGCTCTCAGCACAGCCAGCCGATATGACCCTCGGTCTGCAGTCAATCTTCCTACCTGTAGAACGTCAATCTCATCACATCCAGCCGATATGACCCTCGGTCTGCAGTCAATCTTCCACCTGTAGAACGTCGCTCTCATCACAGCCAGCCGATATGACCCTCGGTCTGCAGTTAATCTTCCCACCTGTAGAACGTCGCTCTCATCACAGCCAGCCGATATGACCCTCGGTCTGCAGTCAATCTTCCCACCTGTAGAACGTCGCTCTCATCACAGCCAGCCGATATGACCCTCGGTCTGCAGTCAATCTTCCCACCTGTAGAACGTCAATTTCATCACAGCCAGCCGATATGACCCTCGGTCTGCAGTCAATCTTCCCACCTGTAGAACGTCGCTCTCATCACAGCCAGCCGATATGACCCTCGGTCTGCAGTCAATCTTCCCACCTGTAGAACGTCGCTCTCAACACAACCAGCCGATATGACCCTCGCTCTGCAATCAATCTTCCTACCTGTAGAACGTCGCTCTCATCACAGCCAGCCGATATGACCCTCGGTCTGCAGTCAATCTTCCCACCTGTAGAACGTCGCTCTCAACACAGCCAGCCGATATGACCCTCGGTCTGCAGTCAATCTTCTCACCTGTAGAACGTCGTTCTCATCACAGCCAGCCGATTTGACCCTCGGTCTGCAGTCAATCTTCCCACCTGTAGAACGTCGCTCTCATCACAGCCAGCCGATATGACCCTCAGTCTGCAGTCAATCTTCCCACCTGTAGAACGTCGCTCTCATCACAGCCAGCCGATATTACCCTCGGTCTGCAGTCAATCTTCCCCCCTGTAGAACGTCGCTCTCATCACAGCCAGCCGATATGACCCTCGGTCTGCAGTCAATCTTATCACCTGTAGAACGTTGCTCTCATAACAGCCAGCCGATATGACCCTCGGTCTGCAGTCAATCTTCCCACCTGTGGAACGTCGCTCGTATTACAGCCAGCCGATATGACCCTCGGTCTGCAGTCAATCTTCCCACCTGTAGAACGTTGCTCTCATAACAGCCAGCCGATATAACCCTCGGTCTGCAGTCAATCTTCCCACCTGTAGAACATCGCTCTCATCACTGCCAGCCGATATGACCCTCGGTCTACAGTCAATCTTCCCTCCTGTAGAACGTCGCTCTCATCACAGCCAGCCGATATGACCCTCGGTCTGCAGTCAATCTTCCCACCTGTAGAACGTCGCTCTCAGCACAGCCAGCCGATATGACCCTCGGTCTGCAGTCAATCTTCCCACCTGTAGAACGTCAATCTCATCACATCCAGCCGATATGACCCTCGGTCTGCAGTCAATCTTTCACCTGTAGAACGTCGCTCTCATCACAGCCAGCCGATATGACCCTCGGTCTGCAGTCAATCTTCCCACCTGTAGAACGTCGCTCTCATCACAGCCAGCCGATATGACCCTCGGTCTGCAGTCAATCTTCCCACCTGTAGAACGTCGCTCTCATCACAGCCAGCCGATATGACCCTCGGTCTGCAGTCAATCTTCCCACCTGTAGAACGTCAAATTCCTCACAGCCAGCCGATATGACCCTCGGTCTGCAGTCAATCTTCCCACCTGTAGAACGTCGCTCTCATCACAGCCAGCCGATATGACCCTCGGTCTGCAGTCAATCTTCCCACCTGTAGAACGTCGCTCTCAACACAGCCAGCCGATATGACCCTCGGTCTGCAGTCAATCTTCTCACCTGTAGAACGTCGTTCTCATCACAGCCAGCCGATTTGACCCTCGGTCTGCAGTCAATCTTCCCACCTGTAGAACGTCGCTCTCATCACAGCCAGCCGATATGACCCTCAGTCTGCAGTCAATCTTCCCACCTGTAGAACGTCGCTCTCATCACAGCCAGCCGATATTACCCTCGGTCTGCAGTCAATCTTCCCCCCTGTAGAACGTCGCTCTCATCACAGCCAGCCGATATGACCCTCGGTCTGCAGTCAATCTTCCCACCTGTAGAACGTTGCTCTCATAACAGCCAGCCGATATGACCCTCGGTCTGCAGTCAATCTTCCCACCTGTGGAACGTCGCTCTCATTACAGCCAGCCGATATGACCCTCGGTCTGCAGTCAATCTTCCCACCTGTAGAACGTTGCTCTCATAACAGCCAGCCGATATAACCCTCGGTCTGCAGTCAATCTTCCCACCTGTAGAACGTCGCTCTCATCACAGCCAGCCGATATGACCCTCGGTCTGCAGTCAATCTTCCCAACTGTAGAACGTCGCTCTCATCACAGCCAGCCGATATGACCCTCGGTCTGCAGTCAATCTTCCCACCTGTAGAACGTCGCTCTCATCACAGCCAGCCGATATGACCCTCGGTCTGCAGTCAATCTTCCCACCTGTAGAACGTAGCTGTCACCACAGCCAGCCGATATGACCCTCGGTCTGCAGTCAATCTTCCCACCTGTAGAACGTCGCTCTCAACACAACCAGCCGATATGACCCTCGCTCTGCAGTCAATCTTCCTACCTGTAGAACGTCGCTCTCATCACAGCCAGCCGATATGACCCTCGGTCTGCAGTCAATCTTCCCACCTGTAGAACGTCGCTCTCAACACAGCCAGCCGATATGACCCTCGGTCTGCAGTCAATCTTCCCACCTGTAGAACGTCGCTCTCAACACAGCCAGCCGATATGACCCTCGGTCTGCAGTCAATCTTCCCACCTGTAGAACGTCGCTCTCATCACAGCCAGCCGATGTGACCCTCGGTCTGCAGTCAATCTTCCCACCTGTAGAACGTCGCTCTCATCACAGCAAGCCGATATGACCCTCGGTCTGCAGTCAATCTTCCCACCTGTAGAACGTCGCTCTCATCACAGCCAGCCGATATGACCCTCGGTCTGCAGTCAATCTTCCCACCTGTAGAACGTCGCTCTCATCACAGCAAGCCAATATGACCCTCGGTCTGCAGTCAATCTTCCCACCTGTAGAACGTCGCTCTCATCACAGCCAGCCGATATGACCCTCGGTCTGCAGTCAATCTTCCCACCTGTAGAACGTCGCTCTCATCACAGCCAGCCGATATGACCCTCGGTCTGCAGTCAATATTCCCACCTGTAGAACGTCGCTCTCATCACAGCCAGCCGATATGACCCTCGGTCTGCAGTCAATCTTCCCACCTGTAGAACGTCGCTCTCATCACTGCCAGCCGATATGACCCTCGGTCTACAGTCAATCTTCCCTCCTGTAGAACGTCGCTCTCATCACAGCCAGCCGATATGACCCTCGGTCTGCAGTCAATCTTCCCACCTGTAGAACGTCGCTCTCAGCACAGCCAGCCGATATGACCCTCGGTCTGCAGTCAATCTTCCTACCTGTAGAACGTCAATCTCATCACATCCAGCAGATATGACCCTCGGTCTGCAGTCAATCTTCCCACCTGTAGAACGTCGCTCTCAACACAACCAGCCGATATGACCCTCGCTCTGCAGTCAATCTTCCTACCTGTAGAACGTCGCTCTCATCACAGCCAGCCGATATGACCCTCGGTCTGCAGTCAATCTTCCCACCTGTAGAACGTCGCTCTCAACACAGCCAGCCGATATGACCCTCGGTCTGCAGTCAATCTTCCCAACTGTAGAACGTCGCTCTCAACACAGCCAGCCGATATGACCCTCGGTCTGCAGTCAATCTTCCCACCTGTAGAACGTCGCTCTCATCACAGCCAGCCGATGTGACCCTCGGTCTGCAGTCAATCTTTCCACCTGTAGAACGTCGCTCTCATCACAGCAAGCCGATATGACCCTCGGTCTGCAGTCAATCTTCCCACCTGTAGAACGTCGCTCTCATCACAGCCAGCCGATATGACCATCGGTCTGCAGTCAATCTTCCCACCTGTAGAACGTCGCTCTCATCACAGCAAGCCAATATGACCCTCGGTCTGCAGTCAATCTTCCCACCTGTAGAACGTCGCTCTCATCACAGCCAGCCGATATGACCCTCGGTCTGCAGTCAATCTTCCCACCTGTAGAACGTCGCTCTCATCACAGCCAGCCGATATGACCCTCGGTCTGCAGTCAATATTCCCACCTGTAGAACGTCGCTCTCATCACAGCCAGCCGATATGACCCTCGGTCTGCAGTCAATCTTCCCACCTGTAGAACGTCGCTCTCATCACTGCCAGCCGATATGACCCTCGGTCTACAGTCAATCTTCCCTCCTGTAGAACGTCGCTCTCATCACAGCCAGCCGATATGACCCTCGGTCTGCAGTCAATCTTCCCACCTGTAGAACGTCGCTCTCAGCACAGCCAGCCGATATGACCCTCGGTCTGCAGTCAATCTTCCTACCTGTAGAACGTCAATCTCATCACATCCAGCCGATATGACCCTCGGTCTGCAGTCAATCTTCCACCTGTAGAACGTCGCTCTCATCACAGCCAGCCGATATGACCCTCGGTCTGCAGTTAATCTTCCCACCTGTAGAACGTCGCTCTCATCACAGCCAGCCGATATGACCCTCGGTCTGCAGTCAATCTTCCCACCTGTAGAACGTCGCTCTCATCACAGCCAGCCGATATGACCCTCGGTCTGCAGTCAATCTTCCCACCTGTAGAACGTCAATTTCATCACAGCCAGCCGATATGACCCTCGGTCTGCAGTCAATCTTCCCACCTGTAGAACGTCGCTCTCATCACAGCCAGCCGATATGACCCTCGGTCTGCAGTCAATCTTCCCACCTGTAGAACGTCGCTCTCAACACAACCAGCCGATATGACCCTCGCTCTGCAATCAATCTTCCTACCTGTAGAACGTCGCTCTCATCACAGCCAGCCGATATGACCCTCGGTCTGCAGTCAATCTTCCCACCTGTAGAACGTCGCTCTCAACACAGCCAGCCGATATGACCCTCGGTCTGCAGTCAATCTTCTCACCTGTAGAACGTCGTTCTCATCACAGCCAGCCGATTTGACCCTCGGTCTGCAGTCAATCTTCCCACCTGTAGAACGTCGCTCTCATCACAGCCAGCCGATATGACCCTCAGTCTGCAGTCAATCTTCCCACCTGTAGAACGTCGCTCTCATCACAGCCAGCCGATATTACCCTCGGTCTGCAGTCAATCTTCCCCCCTGTAGAACGTCGCTCTCATCACAGCCAGCCGATATGACCCTCGGTCTGCAGTCAATCTTCCCACCTGTGGAACGTCGCTCTCATTACAGCCAGCCGATATGACCCTCGGTCTGCAGTCAATCTTCCCACCTGTAGAACGTTGCTCTCATAACAGCCAGCCGATATAACCCTCGGTCTGCAGTCAATCTTCCCACCTGTAGAACATCGCTCTCATCACTGCCAGCCGATATGACCCTCGGTCTACAGTCAATCTTCCCTCCTGTAGAACGTCGCTCTCATCACAGCCAGCCGATATGACCCTCGGTCTGCAGTCAATCTTCCCACCTGTAGAACGTCGCTCTCAGCACAGCCAGCCGATATGACCCTCGGTCTGCAGTCAATCTTCCCACCTGTAGAACGTCAATCTCATCACATCCAGCCGATATGACCCTCGGTCTGCAGTCAATCTTTCACCTGTAGAACGTCGCTCTCATCACAGCCAGCCGATATGACCCTCGGTCTGCAGTCAATCTTCCCACCTGTAGAACGTCGCTCTCATCACAGCCAGCCGATATGACCCTCGGTCTGCAGTCAATCTTCCCACCTGTAGAACGTCGCTCTCATCACAGCCAGCCGATATGACCCTCGGTCTGCAGTCAATCTTCCCACCTGTAGAACGTCAATTTCCTCACAGCCAGCCGATATGACCCTCGGTCTGCAGTCAATCTTCCCACCTGTAGAACGTCGCTCTCATCACAGCCAGCCGATATGACCCTCGGTCTGCAGTCAATCTTCCCACCTGTAGAACGTCGCTCTCAACACAGCCAGCCGATATGACCCTCGGTCTGCAGTCAATCTTCTCACCTGTAGAACGTCGTTCTCATCACAGCCAGCCGATTTGACCCTCGGTCTGCAGTCAATCTTCCCACCTGTAGAACGTCGCTCTCATCACAGCCAGCCGATATGACCCTCAGTCTGCAGTCAATCTTCCCACCTGTAGAACGTCGCTCTCATCACAGCCAGCCGATATTACCCTCGGTCTGCAGTCAATCTTCCCCCCTGTAGAACGTCGCTCTCATCACAGCCAGCCGATATGACCCTCGGTCTGCAGTCAATCTTCCCACCTGTAGAACGTTGCTCTCATAACAGCCAGCCGATATGACCCTCGGTCTGCAGTCAATCTTCCCACCTGTGGAACGTCGCTCTCATTACAGCCAGCCGATATGACCCTCGGTCTGCAGTCAATCTTCCCACCTGTAGAACGTTGCTCTCATAACAGCCAGCCGATATAACCCTCGGTCTGCAGTCAATCTTCCCACCTGTAGAACGTCGCTCTCATCACAGCCAGCCGATATGACCCTCGGTCTGCAGTCAATCTTCCCAACTGTAGAACGTCGCTCTCATCACAGCCAGCCGATATGACCCTCGGTCTGCAGTCAATCTTCCCACCTGTAGAACGTCGCTCTCATCACAGCCAGCCGATATGACCCTCGGTCTGCAGTCAATCTTCCCACCTGTAGAACGTAGCTGTCACCACAGCCAGCCGATATGACCCTCGGTCTGCAGTCAATCTTCCCACCTGTAGAACGTCGCTCTCAACACAACCAGCCGATATGACCCTCGCTCTGCAGTCAATCTTCCTACCTGTAGAACGTCGCTCTCATCACAGCCAGCCGATATGACCCTCGGTCTGCAGTCAATCTTCCCACCTGTAGAACGTCGCTCTCAACACAGCCAGCCGATATGACCCTCGGTCTGCAGTCAATCTTCCCACCTGTAGAACGTCGCTCTCAACACAGCCAGCCGATATGACCCTCGGTCTGCAGTCAATCTTCCCACCTGTAGAACGTCGCTCTCATCACAGCCAGCCGATGTGACCCTCGGTCTGCAGTCAATCTTCCCACCTGTAGAACGTCGCTCTCATCACAGCAAGCCGATATGACCCTCGGTCTGCAGTCAATCTTCCCACCTGTAGAACGTCGCTCTCATCACAGCCAGCCGATATGACCCTCGGTCTGCAGTCAATCTTCCCACCTGTAGAACGTCGCTCTCATCACAGCAAGCCAATATGACCCTCGGTCTGCAGTCAATCTTCCCACCTGTAGAACGTCGCTCTCATCACAGCCAGCCGATATGACCCTCGGTCTGCAGTCAATCTTCCCACCTGTAGAACGTCGCTCTCATCACAGCCAGCCGATATGACCCTCGGTCTGCAGTCAATATTCCCACCTGTAGAACGTCGCTCTCATCACAGCCAGCCGATATGACCCTCGGTCTGCAGTCAATCTTCCCACCTGTAGAACGTCGCTCTCATCACTGCCAGCCGATATGACCCTCGGTCTACAGTCAATCTTCCCTCCTGTAGAACGTCGCTCTCATCACAGCCAGCCGATATGACCCTCGGTCTGCAGTCAATCTTCCCACCTGTAGAACGTCGCTCTCAGCACAGCCAGCCGATATGACCCTCGGTCTGCAGTCAATCTTCCTACCTGTAGAACGTCAATCTCATCACATCCAGCAGATATGACCCTCGGTCTGCAGTCAATCTTCCACCTGTAGAACGTCGCTCTCATCACAGCCAGCCGATATGACCCTCGGTCTGCAGTTAATCTTCCCACCTGTAGAACGTCGCTCTCATCACAGCCAGCCGATATGACCCTCGGTCTGCAGTCAATCTTCCCACCTGTAGAACGTCGCTCTCATCACAGCCAGCCGATATGACCCTCGGTCTGCAGTCAATCTTCCCACCTGTAGAACGTCAATTTCATCACAGCCAGCCGATATGACCCTCGGTCTGCAGTCAATCTTCCCACCTGTAGAACGTCGCTCTCATCACAGCCAGCCGATATGACCCTCGGTCTGCAGTCAATCTTCCCACCTGTAGAACGTCGCTCTCAACACAACCAGCCGATATGACCCTCGCTCTGCAATCAATCTTCCTACCTGTAGAACGTCGCTCTCATCACAGCCAGCCGATATGACCCTCGGTCTGCAGTCAATCTTCCCACCTGTAGAACGTCGCTCTCAACACAGCCAGCCGATATGACCCTCGGTCTGCAGTCAATCTTCTCACCTGTAGAACGTCGTTCTCATCACAGCCAGCCGATTTGACCCTCGGTCTGCAGTCAATCTTCCCACCTGTAGAACGTCGCTCTCATCACAGCCAGCCGATATGACCCTCAGTCTGCAGTCAATCTTCCCACCTGTAGAACGTCGCTCTCATCACAGCCAGCCGATATTACCCTCGGTCTGCAGTCAATCTTCCCCCCTGTAGAACGTCGCTCTCATCACAGCCAGCCGATATGACCCTCGGTCTGCAGTCAATCTTATCACCTGTAGAACGTTGCTCTCATAACAGCCAGCCGATATGACCCTCGGTCTGCAGTCAATCTTCCCACCTGTGGAACGTCGCTCTCATTACAGCCAGCCGATATGACCCTCGGTCTGCAGTCAATCTTCCCACCTGTGGAACGTCGCTCTCATTACAGCCAGCCGATATGACCCTCGGTCTGCAGTCAATCTTCCCACCTGTAGAACGTTGCTCTCATAACAGCCAGCCGATATAACCCTCGGTCTGCAGTCAATCTTCCCACCTGTAGAACGTCGCTCTCATCACAGCCAGCCGATATGACCCTCGGTCTGCAGTCAATCTTCCCAACTGTAGAACGTCGCTCTCATCACAGCCAGCCGATATGACCCTCGGTCTGCAGTCAATCTTCCCACCTGTAGAACGTCGCTCTCATCACAGCCAGCCGATATGACCCTCGGTCTGCAGTCAATCTTCCCACCTGTAGAACGTAGCTGTCACCACAGCCAGCCGATATGACCCTCGGTCTGCAGTCAATCTTCCCACCTGTAGAACGTCGCTCTCAACACAACCAGCCGATATGACCCTCGCTCTGCAGTCAATCTTCCTACCTGTAGAACGTCGCTCTCATCACAGCCAGCCGATATGACCCTCGGTCTGCAGTCAATCTTCCCACCTGTAGAACGTCGCTCTCAACACAGCCAGCCGATATGACCCTCGGTCTGCAGTCAATCTTCCCACCTGTAGAACGTCGCTCTCAACACAGCCAGCCGATATGACCCTCGGTCTGCAGTCAATCTTCCCACCTGTAGAACGTCGCTCTCATCACAGCCAGCCGATGTGACCCTCGGTCTGCAGTCAATCTTCCCACCTGTAGAACGTCGCTCTCATCACAGCAAGCCGATATGACCCTCGGTCTGCAGTCAATCTTCCCACCTGTAGAACGTCGCTCTCATCACAGCCAGCCGATATGACCCTCGGTCTGCAGTCAATCTTCCCACCTGTAGAACGTCGCTCTCATCACAGCAAGCCAATATGACCCTCGGTCTGCAGTCAATCTTCCCACCTGTAGAACGTCGCTCTCATCACAGCCAGCCGATATGACCCTCGGTCTGCAGTCAATCTTCCCACCTGTAGAACGTCGCTCTCATCACAGCCAGCCGATATGACCCTCGGTCTGCAGTCAATATTCCCACCTGTAGAACGTCGCTCTCATCACAGCCAGCCGATATGACCCTCGGTCTGCAGTCAATCTTCCCACCTGTAGAACGTCGCTCTCATCACTGCCAGCCGATATGACCCTCGGTCTACAGTCAATCTTCCCTCCTGTAGAACGTCGCTCTCATCACAGCCAGCCGATATGACCCTCGGTCTGCAGTCAATCTTCCCACCTGTAGAACGTCGCTCTCAGCACAGCCAGCCGATATGACCCTCGGTCTGCAGTCAATCTTCCTACCTGTAGAACGTCAATCTCATCACATCCAGCAGATATGACCCTCGGTCTGCAGTCAATCTTCCACCTGTAGAACGTCGCTCTCATCACAGCCAGCCGATATGACCCTCGGTCTGCAGTTAATCTTCCCACCTGTAGAACGTCGCTCTCATCACAGCCAGCCGATATGACCCTCGGTCTGCAGTCAATCTTCCCACCTGTAGAACGTCGCTCTCATCACAGCCAGCCGATATGACCCTCGGTCTGCAGTCAATCTTCCCACCTGTAGAACGTCAATTTCATCACAGCCAGCCGATATGACCCTCGGTCTGCAGTCAATCTTCCCACCTGTAGAACGTCGCTCTCATCACAGCCAGCCGATATGACCCTCGGTCTGCAGTCAATCTTCCCACCTGTAGAACGTCGCTCTCAACACAACCAGCCGATATGACCCTCGCTCTGCAATCAATCTTCCTACCTGTAGAACGTCGCTCTCATCACAGCCAGCCGATATGACCCTCGGTCTGCAGTCAATCTTCCCACCTGTAGAACGTCGCTCTCAACACAGCCAGCCGATATGACCCTCGGTCTGCAGTCAATCTTCTCACCTGTAGAACGTCGTTCTCATCACAGCCAGCCGATTTGACCCTCGGTCTGCAGTCAATCTTCCCACCTGTAGAACGTCGCTCTCATCACAGCCAGCCGATATGACCCTCAGTCTGCAGTCAATCTTCCCACCTGTAGAACGTCGCTCTCATCACAGCCAGCCGATATTACCCTCGGTCTGCAGTCAATCTTCCCCCCTGTAGAACGTCGCTCTCATCACAGCCAGCCGATATGACCCTCGGTCTGCAGTCAATCTTATCACCTGTAGAACGTTGCTCTCATAACAGCCAGCCGATATGACCCTCGGTCTGCAGTCAATCTTCCCACCTGTGGAACGTCGCTCTCATTACAGCCAGCCGATATGACCCTCGGTCTGCAGTCAATCTTCCCACCTGTAGAACGTTGCTCTCATAACAGCCAGCCGATATAACCCTCGGTCTGCAGTCAATCTTCCCACCTGTAGAACATCGCTCTCATCACTGCCAGCCGATATGACCCTCGGTCTACAGTCAATCTTCCCTCCTGTAGAACGTCGCTCTCATCACAGCCAGCCGATATGACCCTCGGTCTGCAGTCAATCTTCCCACCTGTAGAACGTCGCTCTCAGCACAGCCAGCCGATATGACCCTCGGTCTGCAGTCAATCTTCCCACCTGTAGAACGTCAATCTCATCACATCCAGCCGATATGACCCTCGGTCTGCAGTCAATCTTCCACCTGTAGAACGTCGCTCTCATCACAGCCAGCCGATATGACCCTCGGTCTGCAGTCAATCTTCCCACCTGTAGAACGTCGCTCTCATCACAGCCAGCCGATATGACCCTCGGTCTGCAGTCAATCTTCCCACCTGTAGAACGTCGCTCTCATCACAGCCAGCCGATATGACCCTCGGTCTGCAGTCAATCTTCCCACCTGTAGAACGTCAATTTCCTCACAGCCAGCCGATATGACCCTCGGTCTGCAGTCAATCTTCCCACCTGTAGAACGTCGCTCTCATCACAGCCAGCCGATATGACCCTCGGTCTGCAGTCAATCTTCCCACCTGTAGAACGTCGCTCTCAACACAACCAGCCGATATGACCCTCGCTCTGCAGTCAATCTTCCTACCTGTAGAACGTCGCTCTCATCACAGCCAGCCGATATGACCCTCGGTCTGCAGTCAATCTTCCCACCTGTAGAACGTCGCTCTCAACACAGCCAGCCGATATGACCCTCGGTCTGCAGTCAATCTTCTCACCTGTAGAACGTCGTTCTCATCACAGCCAGCCGATTTGACCCTCGGTCTGCAGTCAATCTTCCCACCTGTAGAACGTCGCTCTCATCACAGCCAGCCGATTTGACCCTCAGTCTGCAGTCAATCTTCCCACCTGTAGAACGTCGCTCTCATCACAGCCAGCCGATATGACCTTCGGTCTGCAGACAATCTTCTCACCGGTAGAACGTCGCTCTCATCACAGCCAGCCGATATGACCCTCGGTCTGCAGTCAATCTTCCCACCTGTAGAACGTCGCTCTCATCACAACCAGCCGATATGACCCTCGGTCTGCAGTCAATCTTCCCACCTGTAGAACGTCGCTCTCATCACAGCAAGCCGATATGACCCTCGGTCTGCAGTCAATCTTCCCACATGTAGAACGTCGCTCTCATCACAGCCAGCCGATATGACCCTCGGTCTGCAGTCAATCTTTCCACCTGTAGAACGTCACTCTCATCACAACCAGCCGATATGACCCTCGGTCTGCAGTCAATCTTCCCACCTGGAGAACGTCACTCTCATCACAGCCAGCCGATATGACCCTCGGTCTGCAGTCAATCTTCCCACCTGTAGAACGTCGCTCTCATCACAGCCAGCCGATATGACCCTCGGTCTGCAGTCAATATTACCACCTGTAGAACGTCGCTCTCATCACAGCCAGCCGATATGACCCTCGGTCTGCAGTCAATCTTCCCACATGTAGAACGTCGCTCTCATCACAGACAGCCGATATGACCCTCGGTCTGCAGTCAATCTTACCACCTGTAGAACGTCGCTCTCATCACAACCAGCCGATATGACCCTCGGTCTGCAGTCAATCTTCCCACCTGTATAACGTCGCTCTCATCACAGCCAGCCGATATGACCCTCGGTCTGCAGTCAATCTTACCACATGTAGAACGTCGCTCTCATCACAGCCAGCCGCTATGACCTTCGGTCTGCAGTCAATCTTCCCACCTGTAGAACGTCGCTCTCATCACAGCCAGCCGATATGACCCTCGGTCTGCAGTCAATATTCCCACCTGTAGAACGTCGCTCTCATCACATCCAGCCAATATGACCCTATGTCTGCAGTCAATCTTCCCACCTGTAGAACGTCGCTCTCATCACAGCCAGCCGATATGAACCTTGGTCTGCAGTCAATCTTCCCAACTGTAGAACGTCGCTCTCATCACAACCAGCCGATATTACCCTCGGTCTGCAGTCAATATTCCCACCTGTGAAACGTCGCTCTCATCACAGCCAGCCGATATGACCCTCGGTCTGCAGTCAATCTTCCCACCTGTAGAACGTCGCTCTCATCACAGCCAGCCGATATGACCCTCGGTCTGCAGTCAATCTTCCCACCTGTAGAACATCGCTCTCATCACAGCCAGCCGATATGACCCTCGGTCTGCAGTCAATCTTCCCACCTGTAGAACGTCGCTCTCATCACAGCCAGCCGATATGACCCTCGGTCTACAGTCAATCTTCCCACCTGTAGAACGTCGCTCTCATCACAGCCAGCCGATATGACCCTCGGTCTGCAGTCAATCTTCCCACCTGTAGAACGTCGCTCTCAGCACAGCCAGCCGATATGACCCTCGGTCTGCAGTCAATCTTCCCACCTGTAGAACGTCAATCTCATCACAGCCAGCCGATATGACCCTCGTTCTGCAGTCAATCGTCCCACCTGTAGAACGTCGCTCTCATCACAGACAGCCGATATGACCCTCGGTCTGCAGTCAATCTTCCCACCTGTAGAACGTCGCTCTCATCACAACCAGCCGATATGACCCTTGGTCTGCAGTCAATCTTTCCACCTGTAGAACGTCGCTCTCATCACAGCCAACCGATATGACCCTCGGTCTGCAGTCAATCTTCCCACCTGTAGAACGTCAATCTCATCACAGCCAGCCGATATGACCCTCGGTCTGCAGTCAATCTTCCCACCTGTAGAACGTCGCTCTCATCACAGCCAGCCGATATAACCCTCGGTCTGCAGTCAATCTTCCCACCGGTAGAACGTCGCTCTCAGCACAGCCAGCCGATATGAAGCTCGGTCTGCAGTCAATCTTCCCACCTGTAGAACATCGCTCTCATCACAGCCAGCCGATATGACCCTCGGTCTACAGTCAATCTTCCCTCCTGTAGAACGTCGCTCTCATCACAGCCAGCCGATATGACCCTCGGTCTGCAGTCAATCTTCCCACCTGTAGAACGTCGCTCTCAGCACAGCCAGCCGATATGACCCTCGGTCTGCAGTCAATCTTCCCACCTGTAGAACGTCAATCTCATCACATCCAGCCGATATGACCCTCGGTCTGCAGTCAATCTTCCACCTGTAGAACGTCGCTCTCATCACAGCCAGCCGATATGACCCTCGGTCTGCAGTCAATCTTCCCACCTGTAGAACGTCGCTCTCATCACAGCCAGCCGATATGACCCTCGGTCTGCAGTCAATCTTCCCACCTGTAGAACGTCGCTCTCATCACAGCCAGCCGATATGACCCTCGGTCTGCAGTCAATCTTCCCACCTGTAGAACGTCAATTTCCTCACAGCCAGCCGATATGACCCTCGGTCTGCAGTCAATCTTCCCACCTGTAGAACGTCGCTCTCATCACAGCCAGCCGATATGACCCTCGGTCTGCAGTCAATCTTCCCACCTGTAGAACGTCGCTCTCAACACAACCAGCCGATATGACCCTCGCTCTGCAGTCAATCTTCCTACCTGTAGAACGTCGCTCTCATCACAGCCAGCCGATATGACCCTCGGTCTGCAGTCAATCTTCCCACCTGTAGAACGTCGCTCTCAACACAGCCAGCCGATATGACCCTCGGTCTGCAGTCAATCTTCTCACCTGTAGAACGTCGTTCTCATCACAGCCAGCCGATTTGACCCTCGGTCTGCAGTCAATATTACCACCTGTAGAACGTCGCTCTCATCACAGCCAGCCGATATGACCCTCGGTCTGCAGTCAATCTTCCCACATGTAGAACGTCGCTCTCATCACAGACAGCCGATATGACCCTCGGTCTGCAGTCAATATTACCACCTGTAGAACGTCGCTCTCATCACAGCCAGCCGATATGACCCTCGGTCTGCAGTCAATCTTCCCACATGTAGAACGTCGCTCTCATCACAGACAGCCGATATGACCCTCGGTCTGCAGTCAATCTTACCACCTGTAGAACGTCGCTCTCATCACAACCAGCCGATATGACCCTCGGTCTGCAGTCAATCTTCCCACCTGTATAACGTCGCTCTCATCACAGCCAGCCGATATGACCCTCGGTCTGCAGTCAATCTTACCACATGTAGAACGTCGCTCTCATCACAGCCAGCCGCTATGACCTTCGGTCTGCAGTCAATCTTCCCACCTGTAGAACGTCGCTCTCATCACAGCCAGCCGATATGACCCTCGGTCTGCAGTCAATATTCCCACCTGTAGAACGTCGCTCTCATCACATCCAGCCAATATGACCCTATGTCTGCAGTCAATCTTCCCACCTGTAGAACGTCGCTCTCATCACAGCCAGCCGATATGAACCTCGGTCTGCAGTCAATCTTCCCAACTGTAGAACGTCGCTCTCATCACAACCAGCCGATATGACCCTCGGTCTGCAGTCAATATTCCCACCTGTGAAACGTCGCTCTCATCACAGCCAGCCGATATGACCCTCGGTCTGCAGTCAATCTTCCCACCTGTAGAACGTCGCTCTCATCACAGCCAGCCGATATGACCCTCGGTCTGCAGTCAATCTTCCCACCTGTAGAACATCGCTCTCATCACAGCCAGCCGATATGACCCTCGGTCTGCAGTCAATCTTCCCACCTGTAGAACGTCGCTCTCATCACAGCCAGCCGATATGACCCTCGGTCTACAGTCAATCTTCCCACCTGTAGAACGTCGCTCTCATCACAGCCAGCCGATATGACCCTCGGTCTGCAGTCAATCTTCCCACCTGTAGAACGTCGCTCTCAGCACAGCCAGCCGATATGACCCTCGGTCTGCAGTCAATCTTCCCACCTGTAGAACGTCAATCTCATCACAGCCAGCCGATATGACCCTCGTTCTGCAGTCAATCGTCCCACCTGTAGAACGTCGCTCTCATCACAGACAGCCGATCTGACCCTCGGTCTGCAGTCAATCTTCCCACCTGTAGAACGTCGCTCTCATCACAACCAGCCGATATGACCCTTGGTCTGCAGTCAATCTTTCCACCTGTAGAACGTCGCTCTCATCACAGCCAACCGATATGACCCTCGGTCTGCAGTCAATCTTCCCACCTGTAGAACGTCAATCTCATCACAGCCAGCCGATATGACCCTCGGTCTGCAGTCAATCTTCCCACCTGTAGAACGTCGCTCTCATCACAGCCAGCCGATATAACCCTCGGTCTGCAGTCAATCTTCCCACCGGTAGAACGTCGCTCTCAGCACAGCCAGCCGATATGAAGCTCGGTCTGCAGTCAATCTTCCCACCTGTAGAACATCGCTCTCATCACAGCCAGCCGATATGACCCTCGGTCTACAGTCAATCTTCCCTCCTGTAGAACGTCGCTCTCATCACAGCCAGCCGATATGACCCTCGGTCTGCAGTCAATCTTCCCACCTGTAGAACGTCGCTCTCAGCACAGCCAGCCGATATGACCCTCGGTCTGCAGTCAATCTTCCCACCTGTAGAACGTCAATCTCATCACATCCAGCCGATATGACCCTCGGTCTGCAGTCAATCTTCCACCTGTAGAACGTCGCTCTCATCACAGCCAGCCGATATGACCCTCGGTCTGCAGTCAATCTTCCCACCTGTAGAACGTCGCTCTCATCACAGCCAGCCGATATGACCCTCGGTCTGCAGTCAATCTTCCCACCTGTAGAACGTCGCTCTCATCACAGCCAGCCGATATGACCCTCGGTCTGCAGTCAATCTTCCCACCTGTAGAACGTCAATTTCCTCACAGCCAGCCGATATGACCCTCGGTCTGCAGTCAATCTTCCCACCTGTAGAACGTCGCTCTCATCACAGCCAGCCGATATGACCCTCGGTCTGCAGTCAATCTTCCCACCTGTAGAACGTCGCTCTCAACACAACCAGCCGATATGACCCTCGCTCTGCAGTCAATCTTCCTACCTGTAGAACGTCGCTCTCATCACAGCCAGCCGATATGACCCTCGGTCTGCAGTCAATCTTCCCACCTGTAGAACGTCGCTCTCAACACAGCCAGCCGATATGACCCTCGGTCTGCAGTCAATCTTCTCACCTGTAGAACGTCGTTCTCATCACAGCCAGCCGATTTGACCCTCGGTCTGCAGTCAATCTTCCCACCTGTAGAACGTCGCTCTCATCACAGCCAGCCGATTTGACCCTCAGTCTGCAGTCAATCTTCCCACCTGTAGAACGTCGCTCTCATCACAGCCAGCCGATATGACCTTCGGTCTGCAGACAATCTTCTCACCGGTAGAACGTCGCTCTCATCACAGCCAGCCGATATGACCCTCGGTCTGCAGTCAATCTTCCCACCTGTAGAACGTCGCTCTCATCACAACCAGCCGATATGACCCTCGGTCTGCAGTCAATCTTCCCACCTGTAGAACGTCGCTCTCATCACAGCCAGCCGATATGACCCTCGGTCTGCAGTCAATCTTCCCACATGTAGAACGTCGCTCTCATCACAGCCAGCCGATATGACCCTCGGTCTGCAGTCAATCTTTCCACCTGTAGAACGTCACTCTCATCACAACCAGCCGATATGACCCTCGGTCTTCAGTCAATCTTCCCACCTGTAGAACGTCACTCTCATCACAGCCAGCCGATATGACCCTCGGTCTGCAGTCAATCTTCCCACCTGTAGAACGTCGCTCTCATCACAGCCAGCCGATATGACCCTCGGTCTGCAGTCAATATTACCACCTGTAGAACGTCGCTCTCATCACAGCCAGCCGATATGACCCTCGGTCTGCAGTCAATCTTCCCACATGTAGAACGTCGCTCTCATCACAGACAGCCGATATGACCCTCGGTCTGCAGTCAATCTTACCACCTGTAGAACGTCGCTCTCATCACAACCAGCCGATATGACCCTCGGTCTGCAGTCAATCTTCCCACCTGTATAACGTCGCTCTCATCACAGCCAGCCGATATGACCCTCGGTCTGCAGTCAATCTTACCACATGTAGAACGTCGCTCTCATCACAGCCAGCCGCTATGACCTTCGGTCTGCAGTCAATCTTCCCACCTGTAGAACGTCGCTCTCATCACAGCCAGCCGATATGACCCTCGGTCTGCAGTCAATATTACCACCTGTAGAACGTCGCTCTCATCACATCCAGCCAATATGACCCTATGTCTGCAGTCAATCTTCCCACCTGTAGAACGTCGCTCTCATCACAGCCAGCCGATATGAACCTCGGTCTGCAGTCAATCTTCCCAACTGTAGAACGTCGCTCTCATCACAACCAGCCGATATGACCCTCGGTCTGCAGTCAATATTCCCACCTGTGAAACGTCGCTCTCATCACAGCCAGCCGATATGACCCTCGGTCTGCAGTCAATCTTCCCACCTGTAGAACGTCGCTCTCATCACAGCCAGCCGATATGACCCTCGGTCTGCAGTCAATCTTCCCACCTGTAGAACATCGCTCTCATCACAGCCAGCCGATATGACCCTCGGTCTGCAGTCAATCTTCCCACCTGTAGAACGTCGCTCTCATCACAGCCAGCCGATATGACCCTCGGTCTACAGTCAATCTTCCCACCTGTAGAACGTCGCTCTCATCACAGCCAGCCGATATGACCCTCGGTCTGCAGTCAATCTTCCCACCTGTAGAACGTCGCTCTCAGCACAGCCAGCCGATATGACCCTCGGTCTGAAGTCAATCTTCCCACCTGTAGAACGTCAATCTCATCACAGCCAGCCGATATGACCCTCGTTCTGCAGTCAATCGTCCCACCTGTAGAACGTCGCTCTCATCACAGACAGCCGATATGACCCTCGGTCTGCAGTCAATCTTCCCACCTGTAGAACGTCGCTCTCATCACAACCAGCCGATATGACCCTTGGTCTGCAGTCAATCTTTCCACCTGTAGAACGTCGCTCTCATCACAGCCAACCGATATGAAGCTCGGTCTGCAGTCAATCTTCCCACCTGTAGAACGTCAATCTCATCACAGCCAGCCGATATGACCCTCGGTCTGCAGTCAATCTTCCCACCTGTAGAACGTCGCTCTCATCACAGCCAGCCGATATAACCCTCGGTCTGCAGTCAATCTTCCCACCGGTAGAACGTCGCTCTCAGCACAGCCAGCCGATATGAAGCTCGGTCTGCAGTCAATCTTCCCACCTGTAGAACATCGCTCTCATCACAGCCAGCCGATATGACCCTCGGTCTGCAGTCAATCTTCCCACCTGTAGAACGTCGCTCTCATCACAGCCAGCCGATATGACCCTCGGTCTGCAGTCAATCTTACCACATGTAGAACGTCGCTCTCATCACAGCCAGCCGCTATGACCTTCGGTCTGCAGTCAATCTTCCCACCTGTAGAACGTCGCTCTCATCACAGCCAGCCGATATGACCCTCGGTCTGCAGTCAATATTCCCACCTGTAGAACGTCGCTCTCATCACAGCCAGCAAATATGACCCTATGTCTGCAGTCAATCTTCCCACCTGTAGAACGTCGCTCTCATCACAGCCAGCCGATATGAACCTCGGTCTGCAGTCAATCTTCCCAACTGTAGAACGTCGCTCTCATCACAACCAGCCGATATGACCCTCGGTCTGCAGTCAATATTCCCACCTGTGAAACGTCGCTCTCATTACAGCCAGCCGATATGACCCTCGGTCTGCAGTCAATCTTCCCACCTGTAGAACGTCGCTCTCATCACAGCCAGCCGATATGACCCTCGGTCTGCAGTCAATCTTCCCACCTGTAGAACATCGCTCTCATCACAGCCAGCCGATATGACCCTCGGTCTGCAGTCAATCTTCCCACCTGTAGAACGTCGCTCTCATCACAGCCAGCCGATATGACCCTCGGTCTACAGTCAATCTTCCCACCTGTAGAACGTCGCTCTCATCACAGCCAGCCGATATGACCCTCGGTCTGCAGTCAATCTTCCCACCTGTAGAACGTCAATCTCATCACAGCCAGCCGATATGACCCTCGGTCTGCAGTCAATCGTCCCACCTGTAGAACGTCGCTCTCATCACAGCCAGCTGATATGACCCTCGGTCTGCAGTCAATCTTTCCACCTGTAGAACGTCGCTCTCATCACAGCCAGCCGATATGAAGCTCGGTCTGCAGTCAATCTTCCCACCTGTAGAACATCGCTCTCATCACAGCCAGCCGATATGACCCTCGGTCTGCAGTCAATCTTCCCACCTGTGAAACGTCGCTCTCATCACAGCCAGACGATATGACCCTCAGTCTGCAGTCAATCTTCCCACCTGTAGAACGTCGCTCTCATCACAGCCAGCCGATATGACCCTCGGTCTGCAGTCAATCTTCCCACCTGTAGAACGTCGCTCTCATCACAACCAGCCGATATGACCCTCGGTCTGCAGTCAATCTTCCCACCTGTAGAACGTCGCTCTCATCACAGCCAGCCGCTATGACCCTCGGTCTGCAGTCAATCTTCCCACCTGTAGAACGTCGCTCTCATCACAGCCAGCCAATATGACCCTCGGTCTGCAGTCAATCTTCCCACCTGTATAACGTCGCTCTCATCACAGCCAGCCGATATGACCCTCGGTCTGCAGTCAATCTTCCCACCTGTAGAACGTCGCTCTCATCACAGCCAGCCAATATGACCCTCGGTCTGCAGTCAATCTTCCCACCTGTATAACGTCGCTCTCATCACAGCCAGCCGATATGACCCTCGGTCTGCAGTCAATCTTTCCACCTGTAGAACGTCGCTCTCATCACAACCAGCCGATATGACCCTCGGTCTGCAGTCAATATTCCCACCTGTAGAACGTCGCTCTCATCACAGCCAGCCGATATGACCCTCGGTCTGCAGTCAATCTTCCCACCTGTAGAACGTCGCTCTCATCACAGCCAGCCGATATGACCCTCGGTCTACAGTCAATCTTTCCACCTGTAGAACGTCGCTCTCATCACAGCCAGCCGATATGACCCTCGGTCTGCAGTCAATCTCCCCACCTGTAGAACGTCGCTCTCAGCACAGCCAGCCGATATGACCCTCGGTCTGCAGTCAATCTTCCCACCTGTAGAACGTCGCTCTCATCACAGCCAGCCGATATGACCCTCGGTCTGCAGTCAATCTTCCCACCTGTAGAACGTCGCTCTCATCACAGCCAGCCGATATGACCCTCGGTCTGCAGTCAATCTTCCAACCTGTAGAACGTCGCTCTCATCACAGCCAGCCGATATGACCCTCGGTCTGCAGTCAATCTTCCCACCTGTAGAACGTCGCTCTCATCACAGCCAGCCGATATGACTCTCGGTCTGCAGTCAATCTTCCCATCTGTAGAACGTCAATCTCATTACAGCCAGCCGATATGACCCTCGGTCTGCAGTCAATCTTCCCACCTGTAGAACGTCGCTCTCATCACAGCCAGCCGATATGACCCTCGGTCTGCAGTCAATCTTCCCACCGGTAGAACGTCGCTCTCAGCACAGCCAGCCGATATGAAGCTCGGTCTGCAGTCAATCTTCCCACCTGTAGAACATCGCTCTCATCACAGCCAGCCGATATGACCCTCGGTCTGCAGTCAATCTTCCCACCTGTGAAACGTCTCTCTCATCACAGCCAGACGATATGACACTCGGTCTGCAGTCAATCTTCCCACCTGTAGAACGTCGCTCTCATCACATCCAGCCGATATGACCCTCGGTCTGCAGTCAATCTTCCCACCTGTAGAACGTCGCTCTCATCACAACCAGCCGATATGACCCTCGGTCTGCAGTCAATCTTCCACCTGTAGAACGTCGCTCTCATCACAGTCAGCCGATATGACCCTCGGTCTGCAGTCAATCTTCCCACATGTAGAACGTCGCTCTCATCACAGCCAGCCGATATGACCCTCGGTCTGCAGTCAATCTTCCCACCTGTAGAACGTCGCTCTCATCACAACCAGCCGATATGACCCTCGGTCTGCAGTCAATCTTCCCACCTGTAGAACGTCACTCTCATCACAGCCAGCCGATATGACCCTCGGTCTGCAGTCAATATTCCCACCTGTAGAACGTCGCTCTCATCACAGCCAGCCGATATGACCCTCGGTCTGCAGTCAATCTTCCCACCTGTAGAACGTCGCTCTCACCACAGCCAGCCGATATGACCCTCGGTCTGCAGTCAATCTTCCCACATGTAGAACGTCGCTCTCATCACAGCCAGCCGATATGACCCTCGATCTGCAGTCAATCTTCCCACCTGTAGAACGTCGCTCTCATCACAACCAGCCGATATGACCCTCGGTCTGCAGTCAATCTTCCCACCTGTAGAACGTCGCTCTCATCACAGCCAGCCGATATGACCCTCGGTCTTCAGTCAATCTTCCTACCTGTAGAACGTCGCTCTCAACACAGCCAGCCGATATGACTCTCGGTCTGCAGTCAATCTTCTCACCTGTAGAACGTCGCTCTCATCACAGCCAGACGATATGACCCTCGGTCTGCAGTCAATCTTCCCACCTGTAGAACGTCGCTCTCATCACAGCCAGCCGATATGACCCTCGGTCTGCAGTCAATCTTCCCACCTGTAGAACGCCGCTCTCATCACAGCCAGCCGATATTACCCTCGGTCTGCAGTCAATCTTCCCCCCTGTAGAACGTCGCTCTCATCACAGCCAGCCGATATGACCCTCGGTCTGCAGTCAATCTTCCCACCTGTAAAACGTCGCTCTCACCACAGCCAGCCGATATGACCCTCGGTCTGCAGTCAATCTTCCCACCTGTAGAACGTCGCTCTCATCACAGCCAGCCGATATGACCCTCGGTCTGCAGTCAATCTTCCCACCTGTAGAACGTCGCTCTCATCACAGCCAGCCGATATGACCCTCGGTCTGCAGTCAATCTTCCCACCTGTAGAACGTCGCTCTCACCACAGCCAGCCGATATGACCCTCGGTCTGCAGTCAATCTTCTCACCTGTGGAACGTCGCTCTCTTTACAGGCAGCCTATATGACCCTCGGTCTGCAGTCAATCTTCCCACCTGTAGAACGTCGCTCTCACCACAGCCAGCCGATATGACCCTCGGTCTGCAGTCAATCTTCCCACATGTAGAACGTCGCTCTCATCACAGCCAGCCGATATGACCCTCGATCTGCAGTCAATCTTCCCACCTGTAGAACGTCGCTCTCATCACAACCAGCCGATATGACCCTCGGTCTGCAGTCAATCTTCCCACCTGTAGAACGTCGCTCTCATCACAGCCAGCCGACATGACCCTCGGTCTGCAGTCAATCTTCCCACCTGTAGAACGTCGCTCTCATCACAGCCAGCCGCTATGACCCTCGGTCTGCAGTCAATCTTCCCACCTGTAGAACGTCGCTCTCATCACAGCAAGCCAATATGACCCTCGGTCTGCAGTCAATCTTCCCACCTGTAGAACGTCGCTCTCATCACAGCCAGCCGATATGACCCTCGGTCTGCAGTCAATCTTCCCACCTGTAGAACGTCGCTCTCATCACAGCCAGCCGATATGACCCTCGGTCTGCAGTCAATATTCCCACCTGTAGAACGTCGCTCTCATCACAGCCAGCCGATATGACCCTCGGTCTGCAGTCAATCTTCCCACCTGTAGAACGTCGCTCTCATCACTGCCAGCCGATATGACCCTCGGTCTACAGTCAATCTTCCTTCCTGTAGAACGTCGCTCTCATCACAGCCAGCCGATATGACCCTCGGTCTGCAGTCAATCTTCCCACCTGTAGAACGTCAATCTCATCACATCCAGCCGATATGACCCTCGGTCTGCAGTCAATCTTCCCACCTGTAGAACGTCGCTCTCATCTCAGCCAGCCGATATGACCCTCGGTCTGCAGTCAATCTTTCCACCTGTAGAACGTCAATTTCATCACAGCCAGCCAATATGACCCTCGGTCTGCAGTCAATCTTCCCACCTGTAGAACGTCGCTCTCATCACAGCCAGCCGATATGACCCTCGGTCTGCAGTCAATCTTCCCACTGGTAGAACGTCGCTCTCATCACAGCCAGCCGATATGAAGCTCGGTCTGCAGTCAATCTTCCCACCTGTAAAACATCGCTCTCATCACAGCCAGCCGATATGACCCTCGGTCTGCAGTCAATCTTCTCACCTGTGAAACGTCGCTCTCATCACAGCCAGACGATATGACCCTCGGTCTGCAGTCAATCTTCCCACCTGTAGAACGTCGCTCTCAACACAACCAGCCGATATGACCCTCGCTCTGCAGTCAATCTTCCTACCTGTAGAACGTCGCTCTCATCACAGCCAGCCGATATGACCCTCGGTCTGCAGTCAATCTTCCCACCTGTAGAACGTCGCTCTCAACACAGCCAGCCGATATGACCCTCGGTCTGCAGTCAATCTTCCCACCTGTGAAACGTCGCTCTCATCACAGCCAGACGATATGACACTCGGTCTGCAGTCAATCTTCCCACCTGTAGAACGTCGCTCTCATCACAGCCAGCCGATATGACCCTCGGTCTGCAGTCAATCTTACCACCTGTAGAACGTCGCTCTCATCACAACCAGCCGATATGACCCTCGGTCTGCAGTCAATCTTCCACCTGTAGAACGTCGCTCTCATCACAGTCAGCCGATATGACCCTCGGTCTGCAGTCAATCTTCCCACATGTAGAACGTCGATCTCATCACAGCCAGCCGATATGAGCCTCGGTCTGCAGTCAATCTTCCCACCTGTAGAACGTCGCTCTCATCACAACCAGCCGATATGACCCTCGTTCTGCAGTCAATCTTCCCACCTGTAGAACGTCACTCTCATCACAGCCAGCCGATATGACCCTCGGTCTGCAGTCAATATTCCCACCTGTAGAACGTCGCTCTCATCACAGCCAGCCGATATGACCCTCGGTCTGCAGTCAATCTTCCCACCTGTAGAACGTCGCTCTCACCACAGCCAGCCGATATGACCCTCGGTCTGCAGTCAATCTTCCCACATGTAGAACGTCGCTCTCATCACAGCCAGCCGATATGACCCTCGATCTGCAGTCAATCTTCCCACCTGTAGAACGTCGCTCTCATCACAACCAGCCGATATGACCCTCGGTCTTCAGTCAATCTTCCTACCTGTAGAACGTCGCTCTCAACACAGCCAGCCGATATGACTCTCGGTCTGCAGTCAATCTTCTCACCTGTAGAACGTCGCTCTCATCACAGCCAGCCGATTTGACCCTCGGTCTGCAGTCAATCTTCCCACCTGTAGAACGTCGCTCTCATCACAGCCAGCCGATATGACCCTCGGTCTGCAGTCAATCTTCCCACCTGTAGAACGTCGCTCTCATCCCAGCCAGCCGATATGACCCTCGGCCTGCAGTCAATCTTCCCACCTGTAGAACGTCGCTCTCATAACAGCCAGTCGATATGACCCTAAGTCTGCAGTCAATCTTCCCACCTGTAGAACGTCGCTCTCATCACAGCCAGCCGATATGACCCTCTGTTTGCAGTCAATCTTCCCACCTGTAGAACGTCGCTCTCATCACAGCCAGCCGATATGACCCTCGGTCTGCAGTCAATCTTCCCACCTGTGGAACGTCGCTCTCATCACAGCCAGCCGATATGACCCTCGGTCTGCAGTCAATCTTCCCACCTATAGAACGTCGCTCTCATCACAGCCAGCCGATATGACCCTCGGTCTGCAGTCAATCTTCCCACCTGTAGAATGTCGCTCTCGTCACAGCCAGCCGAAATGACCCTCGGTCTGCAGTCAATCTTCCCACCTGTAGAACGTCGCTCTCATCACAGCCAGCCGATATGACCCTCGGTCTGCAGTCAATCTTTCCACCTGTAGAACGTCGCTCTCATCACAGCAAGCCGATATGACCCTCGGTCTGCAGTCAATTTTCCCACCTGTAGAACGTCGCTCTCATCACAGCCAGCCGCTATGACCCTCGGTCTGCAGTCAATCTTCCCACCTGTAGAACGTCGCTCTCATCACAGCAAGCCAATATGACCCTCGGTCTGCAGTCAATCTTCCCACCTGTAGAACGTCGCTCTGATCACAGCCAGCCGATATGACCCTCGGTCTGCAGTCAATCTTCCCACCTGTAGAACGTCGCTCTCATCACAGCCAGCCGATATGACCCTCGGTCTGCAGTCAATATTCCCACCTGTAGAACGTCGCTCTCATCACAGCCAGCCGATATGACCCTCGGTCTGCAGTCAATCTTCCCACCTGTAGAACGTCGCTCTCATCACTGCCAGCCGATATGACCCTCGGTCTACAGTCAATCTTCCCTCCTGTAGAACGTCGCTCTCATCACAGCCAGCCGATATGACCCTCGGTCTGCAGTCAATCTTCCCACCTGTAGAACGTCGCTCTCAGCACAGCCAGCCGATATGACCCTCGGTCTGCAGTCAATCTTCCCACCTGTAGAACGTCAATCTCATCACATCCAGCCGATATGACCCTCGGTCTGCAGTCAATCTTCCCACCTGTAGAACGTCGCTCTCATCACAGCCAGCCGATATGACCCTCGGTCTGCAGTCAATCTTCCCACCTGTAGAACGTCGCTCTCATCACAGCCAGCCGATATGACCCTCGGTCTGCAGTCAATCTTCCCACCTGTAGAACGTCGCTCTCATCACAGCCAGCCGATATGACCCTCGGTCTGCAGTCAATCTTCCCACCTGTAGAACGTCAATTTCATCACAGCCAGCCGATATGACCCTCGGTCTGCAGTCAATCTTCCCACCTGTAGAACGTCGCTCTCATCACAGCCAGCCGATATGACCCTCGGTCTGCAGTCAATCTTCCCACTGGTAGAACGTCGCTCTCATCACAGCCAGCCGATATGAAGCTCGGTCTGCAGTCAATCTTCCCACCTGTAAAACATCGCTCTCATCACAGCCAGCCGATATGACCCTCGGTCTGCAGTCAATCTTCCCACCTGTGAAACGTCGCTCTCATCACAGCCAGACGATATGACTCTCGGTCTGCAGTCAATCTTCCCACCTGTAGAACGTCGCTCTCAACACAACCAGCCGATATGACGCTCGCTCTGCAGTCAATCTTCCTACCTGTAGAACGTCGCTCTCATCACAGCCAGCCGATATGACCCTCAGTCTGCAGTCAATCTTCCCACCTGTAGAACGTCGCTCTCATCACAGCCAGCCGATATTACCCTCGGTCTGCAGTCAATCTTCCCCCCTGTAGAACGTCGCTCTCATCACAGCCAGCCGATATGACCCTCGGTCTGCAGTCAATCTTCCCACCTGTAGAACGTTGCTCTCATAACAGCCAGCCGATATGACCCTTGGTCTGCAGTCAATCTTCCCACCTGTGGAACGTCGCTCTCATTACAGCCAGCCGATATGACCCTCGGTCTGCAGTCAATCTTCCCACCTGTAGAACGTTGCTCTCATAACAGCCAGCCGATATGACCCTCGGTCTGCAGTCAATCTTCCCACCTGTAGAACGTCGCTCTCATCACAGCCAGCCGATATGACCCTCGGTCTGCAGTCAATCTTCCCAACTGTAGAACGTCGCTCTCATCACAGCCAGCCGATATGACCCTCGGTCTGCAGTCAATCTTCCCACCTGTAGAACGTCGCTCTCATCACAGCCAGCCGATATGACCCTCGGTCTGCAGTCAATCTTCCCACCTGTAGAACGTAGCTCTCACCACAGCCAGCCGATATGACCCTCGGTCTGCCGTCAATCTTCCCACCTGTAGAACGTCGCTCTCATCACAGCCAGCCGATATGACCCTCGGTCTGCAGTCATTCTTCCCACCTGTAGAATGTCGCTCTCAACATAACCAGCCGATATGACCCTCGGTCTGCAGTCAATCTTCCCACCTGTAGAACGTCGCTCTCATCACAGCCAGCCGATATGACCCTCGGTCTGCAGTCAATCTTCCCACCTGTAGAACGTCGCTCTCATCACAGCCAGCCGATATGACCCTCGGTCTGCAGTCAATCTTCTCGCCTGTAGAACGTCGCTCTCATCACAGCCAGCCGATTTGACCCTCGGTCTGCAGTCAATCTTCCCACCTGTAGAACGTCGCTCTCATCACAGCCAGCCGATATTACCCTCGGTCTGCAGTCAATCTTCCCCCCTGTAGAACGTCGCTCTCATCACAGCCAGCCGATATGACCCTCGGTCTGCATTCAATCTTCCCACCTGTAGAACGTCGCTCTCACCACAGCCAGCCGATATGACCCTCGGTCTGCAGTCAATATTCCCACCTGTAGAACGTCGCTCTCATCACAGCCAGCCGATATGACCCTCGGTCTGCAGTCAATCTTCCCACCTGTAGAACGTCGTTCTCATCACAGCCAGCCGATATGACCCTCGGTCTGCAGTCAATCTTCCTACCTGTAGAACGTCGCTCTCAACACAGCCAGCCGATATGACCCTCGGTCTGCAGTCAATCTTCCCACCTGTGGAACGTCGCTCTCATTACAGCCAGCCGTTATGACCCTCGGTCTGCAGTCAATCTTCCCACCTGTAGAACGTTGCTCTCATAACAGCCAGCCGATATGACCCTCGGTCTGCAGTCAATCTTCCCACCTGTAGAACGTCGCTCTCATCACAGCCAGCCGATATGACCCTCGGTCTGCAGTCAATCTTCCCACCTGTAGAACGTCGCTCTCACCACAGCCAGCCGATATGACCCTCGGTCTACCGTCAATCTTCCCACCTGTAGAACGTCGCTCTCATCACAGCCAGCCGATGTGACCCTCGGTCTGCAGTCAATCTTCCCACCTGTAGAACGTCGCTCTCATCACAGCAAGCCGATATGACCCTCGGTCTGCAGTCAATCTTCCCACCTGTAGAATGTCGCTCTCATCACAGCCAGCCGATATGACCCTCGGTCTGCAGTCAATCTTCCCACCTGTAGAACGTCGCTCTCATCACAGCAAGCCGATATGACCCTCGGTCTGCAGTCAATCTTCCCACCTGTAGAACGTCGCTCTCATCACAGCCAGCCGATATGACCCTCGGTCTGCAGTCAATCTTCCCACCTGTAGAACGTCGCTCTCATCACAGCCAGCCGATATGACCCTCGGTCTGCAGTCAATATTCCCACCTGTAGAACGTCGCTCTCATCACAGCCAGCCGATATGACCCTCGGTCTGCAGTCAATCTTCCCACCTGTAGAACGTCGCTCTCATCACTGCCAGCCGATATGACCCTCGGTCTACAGTCAATCTTCCCTCCTGTAGAACGTTGCTCTCATCACAGCCAGCCGATATAACCCTCGGTCTGCAGTCAATCTTCCCACCTGTAGAACGTCGCTCTCAGCACAGCCAGCCGATATGACCCTCGGTCTGCAGTCAATCTTCCCACCTGTAGAACGTCAATCTCATCACATCCAGCCGATATGACCCTCGGTCTGCAGTCAATCTTCCACCTGTAGAACGTCGCTCTCATCACAGCCAGCCGATATGACCCTCGGTCTGCAGTCAATCTTCCCACCTGTAGAACGTCGCTCTCATCACAGCCAGCCGATATGACCCTCGGTCTGCAGTCAATCTTCCCACCTGTAGATCGTCGCTCTCATCACAGCCAGCCGATATGACCCTCGGTCTGCAGTCAATCTTCCCACCTGTAGAACGTCAATTTCATCACAGCCAGCCGATATGACCCTCGGTCTGCAGTCAATCTTCCCACCTGTAGAACGTCGCTCTCATCACAGCCAGCCGATATGACCCTCGGTCTGCAGTCAATCTTCCCACCTGTAGAACGTCGCTCTCAACACAACCAGCCGATATGACCCTCGCTCTGCAGTCAATCTTCCTACCTGTAGAACGTCGCTCTCATCACAGCCAGCCGATATGACCCTCGGTCTGCAGTCAATCATCCCACCTGTAGAACGTCGCTCTCAACACAGCCAGCCGATATGACCCTCGGTCTGCAGTCAATCTTCCCACCTGTAGAACGTCGCTCTCATCACAGCCAGCCGATGTGACCCTCGGTCTGCAGTCAATCTTCCCACCTGTAGAACGTCGCTCTCATCACAGCAAGCCGATATGACCCTCGGTCTGCAGTCAATCTTCCCACCTGTAGAACGTCGCTCTCATCACAGCCAGCCGATATGACCCTCGGTCTGCAGTCAATCTTCCCACCTGTAGAACGTCGCTCTCATCACAGCAAGCCAATATGACCCTCGGTCTGCAGTCAATCTTCCCACCTGTAGAACGTCGCTCTCATCACAGCCAGCCGATATGACCCTCGGTCTGCAGTCAATATTCCCACCTGTAGAACGTCGCTCTCATCACAGCCAGCCGATATGACCCTCGGTCTGCAGTCAATATTCCCACCTGTAGAACGTCGCTCTCATCACAGCCAGCCGATATGACCCTCGGTCTGCAGTCAATCTTCCCACCTGTAGAACGTCGCTCTCATCACTGCCAGCCGATATGACCCTCGGTCTACAGTCAATCTTCCCTCCTGTAGAACGTCGCTCTCATCACAGCCAGCCGATATGACCCTCGGTCTGCAGTCAATCTTATCACCTGTAGAACGTTGCTCTCATAACAGCCAGCCGATATGACCCTCGGTCTGCAGTCAATCTTCCCACCTGTGGAACGTCGCTCTCATTACAGCCAGCCGATATGACCCTCGGTCTGCAGTCAATCTTCCCACCTGTAGAACGTTGCTCTCATAACAGCCAGCCGATATAACCCTCGGTCTGCAGTCAATCTTCCCACCTGTAGAACGTCGCTCTCATCACTGCCAGCCGATATGACCCTCGGTCTACAGTCAATCTTCCCTCCTGTAGAACGTCGCTCTCATCACAGCCAGCCGATATGACCCTCGGTCTGCAGTCAATCTTCCCACCTGTAGAACGTCGCTCTCAGCACAGCCAGCCGATATGACCCTCGGTCTGCAGTCAATCTTCCCACCTGTAGAACGTCAATCTCATCACATCCAGCCGATATGACCCTCGGTCTGCAGTCAATCTTCCCACCTGTAGAACGTCGCTCTCATCACAGCCAGCCGATATGACCCTCGGTCTGCAGTCAATCTTCCCACCTGTAGAACGTCGCTCTCATCACAGCCAGCCGATATGACCCTCGGTCTGCAGTCAATCTTCCCACCTGTAGAACGTCGCTCTCATCACAGCCAGCCGATATGACCCTCGGTCTGCAGTCAATCTTCCCACCTGTAGAACGTCAATTTCATCACAGCCAGCCGATATGACCCTCGGTCTGCAGTCAATCTTCCCACCTGTAGAACGTCGCTCTCATCACAGCCAGCCGATATGACCCTCGGTCTGCAGTCAATCTTCCCACCTGTAGAACGTCGCTCTCAACACAACCAGCCGATATGACCCTCGCTCTGCAGTCAATCTTCCTACCTGTAGAACGTCGCGCTCATCACAGCCAGCCGATATGACCCTCGGTCTGCAGTCAATCTTCCCACCTGTAGAACGTCGCTCTCAACACAGCCAGCCGATATGACCCTCGGTCTGCAGTCAATCTTCTCACCTGTAGAACGTCGTTCTCATCACAGCCAGCCGATTTGACCCTCGGTCTGCAGTCAATCTTCCCACCTGTAGAACGTCGCTCTCATCACAGCCAGCCGATATGACCCTCAGTCTGCAGTCAATCTTCCCACCTGTAGAACGTCGCTCTCATCACAGCCAGCCGATATTACCCTCGGTCTGCAGTCAATCTTCCCCCCTGTAGAACGTCGCTCTCATATAAAGCCAGCCGATATGACCCTCGGTCTGCAGTCAATCTTCCCACCTGTAGAACGTTGCTCTCATAACAGCCAGCCGATATGACCCTCGGTCTGCAGTCAATCTTCCCACCTGTGGAACGTCGCTCTCATTACAGCCAGCCGATATGACCGTCGGTCTGCAGTCAATCTTCCCACCTGTAGAACGTTGCTCTCATAACAGCCAGCCGATATAACCCTCGGTCTGCAGTCAATCTTCCCACCTGTAGAACGTCGCTCTCATCACAGCCAGCCGATATGACCCTCGGTCTGCAGTCAATCTTCCCAACTGTAGAACGTCGCTCTCATCACAGCCAGCCGATATGACCCTCGGTCTGCAGTCAATCTTCCCACCTGTAGAACGTCGCTCTCATCACAACCAGCCGATATGACCCTCGGTCTGCAGTCAATCTTCCCACCTGTAGAACGTAGCTCTCACCACAGCCAGCCGATATGACCCTCGGTCTGCCGTCAATCTTCCCACCTGTAGAACGTCGCTCTCATCACAGCCAGCCGATATGACCCTCGGTCTGCAGTCATTCTTCCCACCTGTAGAATGTCGCTCTCAACATAACCAGCCGATATGACCCTCGGTCTGCAGTCAATCTTCCCACCTGTAGAACGTCGCTCTCATCACAGCCAGCCGATATGACCCTCGGTCTGCAGTCAATCTTCCCACCTGTAGAACGTCGCTCTCATCACAGCCAGCCGATATGACCCTCGGTCTGCAGTCAATCTTCCCACCTGTAGAACGTCGCTCTCATCACAGCCAGCCGATATGACCCTCGGTCTGCAGTCAATCTTCCCACCTGTAGAACGTCGCTCTCATCACAGCCAGCCGATATGACCCTCGGTCTGCAGTCAATCTTCCCACCTGTAGAACGTCAATTTCATCACAGCCAGCCGATATGACCCTCGGTCTGCAGTCAATCTTCCCACCTGTAGAACGTCGCTCTCATCACAGCCAGCCGATATGACCCTCGGTCTGCAGTCAATCTTCCCACCTGTAGAACGTCGCTCTCAACACAACCAGCCGATATGACCCTCGCTCTGCAGTCAATCTTCCTACCTGTAGAACGTCGCTCTCATCACAGCCAGCCGATATGACCCTCGGTCTGCAGTCAATCTTCCCACCTGTAGAACGTCGCTCTCAACACAGCCAGCCGATATGACCCTCGGTCTGCAGTCAATCTTCCCACCTGTAGAACGTCGCTCTCATCACAGCCAGCCGATGTGACCCTCGGTCTGCAGTCAATCTTCCCACCTGTAGAACGTCGCTCTCATCACAGCAAGCCGATATGACCCTCGGTCTGCAGTCAATCTTGCCACCTGTAGAACGTCGCTCTCATCACAGCCAGCCGATATGACCCTCGGTCTGCAGTCAATCTTCCCACCTGTAGAACGTCGCTCTCATCACAGCAAGCCAATATGACCCTCGGTCTGCAGTCAATCTTCCCACCTGTAGAACGTCGCTCTCATCACAGCCAGCCGATATGACCCTCGGTCTGCAGTCAATCTTCCCACCTGTAGAACGTCGCTCTCATCACAGCCAGCCGATATGACCCTCGGTCTGCAGTCAATATTCCCACCTGTAGAGCGTCGCTCTCATCACAGCCAGCCGATATGACCCTCGGTCTGCAGTCAATCTTCCCACCTGTAGAACGTCGCTCTCATCACTGCCAGCCGATATGACCCTCGGTCTACAGTCAATCTTCCCTCCTGTAGAACGTCGCTCTCATCACAGCCAGCCGATATGACCCTCGGTCTGCAGTCAATCTTCCCACTTGTAGAACGTCGCTCTCAGCACAGCCAGCCGATATGACCCTCGGTCTGCAGTCAATCTTCCCACCTGTAGAACGTCAATCTCATCACATCCAGCCGATATGACCCTCGGTCTGCAGTCAATCTTCCACCTGTAGAACGTCGCTCTCATCACAGCCAGCCGATATGACCCTCGGTCTGCAGTCAATCTTCCCACCTGTAGAACGTCGCTCTCATCACAGCCAGCCGATATGACCCTCGGTCTGCAGTCAATCTTCCCACCTGTAGAACGTCGCTCTCATCACAGCCAGCCGATATGACCCTCGGTCTGCAGTCAATCTTCCCACCTGTAGAACGTCAATTTCATCACAGCCAGCCGATATGACCCTCGGTCTGCAGTCAATCTTCCCACCTGTAGAACGTCGCTCTCATCACAGCCAGCCGATATGACCCTCGGTCTGCAGTCAATCTTCCCACCTGTAGAACGTCGCTCTCAACACAACCAGCCGATATGACCCTCGCTCTGCAGTCAATCTTCCTACCTGTAGAACGTCGCTCTCATCACAGCCAGCCGATATGACCCTCGGTCTGCAGTCAATCTTCCCACCTGTAGAACGTCGCTCTCAACACAGCCAGCCGATATGACCCTCGGTCTGCAGTCAATCTTCTCACCTGTAGAACGTCGTTCTCATCACAGCCAGCCGATTTGACCCTCGGTCTGCAGTCAATCTTCCCACCTGTAGAACGTCGCTCTCATCACAGCCAGCCGATATGACCCTCAGTCTGCAGTCAATCTTCCCACCTGTAGAACGTCGCTCTCATCACAGCCAGCCGATATTACCCTCGGTCTGCAGTCAATCTTCCCCCCTGTAGAACGTCGCTCTCATCACAGCCAGCCGATATGACCCTCGGTCTGCAGTCAATCTTATCCCCTGTAGAACGTTGCTCTCATAACAGCCAGCCGATATGACCCTCGGTCTGCAGTCAATCTTCCCACCTGTGGAACGTCGCTCTCATTACAGCCAGCCGATATGACCCTCGGTCTGCAGTCAATCTTCCCACCTGTAGAACGTTGCTCTCATAACAGCCAGCCGATATAACCCTCGGTCTGCAGTCAATCTTCCCACCTGTAGAACGTCGCTCTCATCACTGCCAGCCGATATGACCCTCGGTCTACAGTCAATCTTCCCTCCTGTAGAACGTCGCTCTCATCACAGCCAGCCGATATGACCCTCGGTCTGCAGTCAATCTTCCCACCTGTAGAACGTCGCTCTCAGCACAGCCAGCCGATATGACCCTCGGTCTGCAGTCAATCTTCCCACCTGTAGAACGTCAATCTCATCACATCCAGCCGATATGACCCTCGGTCTGCAGTCAATCTTCCACCTGTAGAACGTCGCTCTCATTACAGCCAGCCGATATGACCCTCGGTCTGCAGTCAATCTTCCCACCTGTAGAACGTCGCTCTCATCACAGCCAGCCGATATGACCCTCGGTCTGCAGTCAATCTTCCCACCTGTAGAACGTCGCTCTCATCACAGCCAGCCGATATGACCCTCGGTCTGCAGTCAATCTTCCCACCTGTAGAACGTCAATTTCATCACAGCCAGCCGATATGACCCTCGGTCTGCAGTCAATCTTCCCACCTGTAGAACGTCGCTCTCATCACAGCCAGCCGATATGACCTTCGGTCTGCAGTCAATCTTCCCACCTGTAGAACGTCGCTCTCAACACAACCAGCCGATATGACCCTCGCTCTGCAGTCAATCTTCCTACCTGTAGAACGTCGCGCTCATCACAGCCAGCCGATATGACCCTCGGTCTGCAGTCAATCTTCCCACCTGTAGAACGTCGCTCTCAACACAGCCAGCCGATATGACCCTCGGTCTGCAGTCAATCTTCTCACCTGTAGAACGTCGTTCTCATCACAGCCAGCCGATTTGACCCTCGGTCTGCAGTCAATCTTCCCACCTGTAGAACGTCGCTCTCATCACAGCCAGCCGATATGACCCTCAGTCTGCAGTCAATCTTCCCACCTGTAGAACGTCGCTCTCATCACAGCCAGCCGATATTACCCTCGGTCTGCAGTCAATCTTCCCCCCTGTAGAACGTCGCTCTCATCACAGCCAGCCGATATGACCCTCGCTCTGCAGTCAATCTTCCCACCTGTAGAACGTTGCTCTCATAACAGCCAGCCGATATGACCCTCGGTCTGCAGTCAATCTTCCCACCTGTGGAACGTCGCTCTCATTACAGCCAGCCGATATGAGCGTCGGTCTGCAGTCAATCTTCCCACCTGTAGAACGTCGCTCTCATAACAGCCAGCCGATATAACCCTCGGTCTGCAGTCAATCTTCCCACCTGTAGAACGTCGCTCTCATCACAGCCAGCCGATATGACCCTCGGTCTGCAGTCAATCTTCCCAACTGTAGAACGTCGCTCTCATCACAGCCAGCCGATATGACCCTCGGTCTGCAGTCAATCTTCCCACCTGTAGAACGTCGCTCTCATCACAGCCAGCCGATATGACCCTCGGTCTGCAGTCAATCTTCCCACCTGTAGAACGTAGCTCTCACCACAGCCAGCCGATATGACCCTCGGTCTGCCGTCAATCTTCCCACCTGTAGAACGTCGCTCTCATCACAGCCAGCCGATATGACCCTCGGTCTGCAGTCATTCTTCCCACCTGTAGAATGTCGCTCTCAACATAACCAGCCGATATGACCCTCGGTCTGCAGTCAATCTTCCCACCTGTAGAACGTCGCTCTCATCACAGCCAGCCGATATTACCCTCGGTCTGCAGTCAATCTTCCCCCCTGTAGAACGTCGCTCTCATCACAGCCAGCCGATATGACCCTCGGTCTGCAGTCAATCTTCCCACCTGTAGAACGTCGCTCTCACCACAGCCAGCCGATATGACCCTCGGTCTGCAGGCAATATTCCCACCTGTAGAACGTCGCTCTCATCACAGCCAGCCGATATGACCCTCGGTCTGCAGTCAATCTTCCCACCTGTAGAACGTCGTTCTCATCACAGCCAGCCGATATGACCCTCGGTCTGCAGTCAATCTTCCTACCTGTAGAACGTCGCTCTCAACACAGCCAGCCGATATGACCCTCGGTCTGCAGTCAATCTTCCCACCTGTGGAACGTCGCTCTCATTACAGCCAGCCGTTATGACCCTCGGTCTGCAGTCAATCTTCCCACCTGTAGAACGTCGCTCTCATAACAGCCAGCCGATATGACCCTCGGTCTGCAGTCAATCTTCCCACCTGTAGAACGTCTCTCTCATCACAGCCAGCCGATATGACCCTCGGTCTGCAGTCAATCTTCCCAACTGTAGAACGTCGCTCTCATCACAGCCAGCCGATATGACCCTCGGTCTGCAGTCAATCTTCCCACCTGTAGAACGTCGCTCTCATCACAGCCAGCCGATATGACCCTCGGTCTGCAGTCAATCTTCCCACTTGTAGAACGTCGCTCTCACCACAGCCAGCCGATATGACCCTCGGTCTGCCGTCAATCTTCCCACCTGTAGAACGTCGCTCTCATCACAGCCAGCCGATATGACCCTCGGTCTGCAGTCAATCTTCCCACCTGTAGAACGTCGCTCTCAACACAACCAGCCGATATGACCCTCGGTCTGCAGTCAATCTTCCCACATGTAGAACGTCGCTCTCATCACAGCCAGCCGATATGACCCTCGATCTGCAGTCAATCTTCCCACCTGTAGAACGTCGCTCTCATCACAGCCAGCCGATATGACCCTCGGTCTGCAGTCAATCTACCCACCTGTAGAACGTCGCTCTCATCACAGCCAGCCGATATGACCCTCGGTCTGTAGTCAATCTTCCCAACTGTAGAACGTCGCTCTCATCACAGACAGCCGAAATGACCCTCGGTCTGAAGTCAATCTTCCCACCTGTAGAACATCGCTCTCATCCCAGCCAGCCGATATGACCCTCGGCCTGCAGTCAATCTTCCCACCTGTAGAACGTCGCTCTCATAACAGCCAGTCGATATGACCCTAAGTCTGCAGTCAATCTTCCCACCTGTAGAACGTCGCTCTCATCACAGCCAGCCGATATGACCCTCTGTTTGCAGTCAATCTTCCCACCTGTAGAACGTCGCTCTCATCACAGCCAGCCGATATGACCCTCGGTCTGCAGTCAATCTTCCCACCTGTGGAACGTCGCTCTCATTACAGCCAGCCGATATGACCCTCGGTCTGCAGTCAATCTTCCCACCTATAGAACGTCGCTCTCATCACAGCCAGCCGATATGACCCTCGGTCTGCAGTCAATCTTCCCACCTGTAGAATGTTGCTCTCGTCACAGCCAGCCGAAATGACCCTCGGTCTGCAGTCAATCTTCCCACCTGTAGAACGTCGCTCTCATCACAGCCAGCCGATATGACCCTCGGTCTGCAGTCAATCTTCCCACCTGTAGAACGTCGCTCTCATCACAGCAAGCCGATATGACCCTCGGTCTGCAGTCAATCTTCCCACCTGTAGAACGTCGCTCTCATCACAGCCAGCCGATATGACCCTCGGTCTGCAGTCAATCTTCCCACCTGTAGAACGTCGCTCTCACCACAGCCAGCCGATATGACCCTCGGTCTGCAGTCAATCTTCCCACCTGTAGAACGTCGCTCTCATCACAGCCAGCCGATATGACCCTCGGTCTGCAGTCAATCTTCCCACCTGTAGAACGTCGCTCTCAACACAGCCAGCCGATATGCCCCTCGGTCTGCAGTCAATCTTCCCACCTATAGAACGTCGCTCTCATCACAGCCAGCCGATATGACCCTCGGTCTGCAGTCAATCTTCCCACCTGTGGAACGTCGCTCTCATTTGAGCCAGCCGATATGACCCTCGGTCTGCAGTCAATCTTGCCACCTGTAGAACGTCGCTATCATCACAGCCAGCCGATATGACCCTCGGTCTGCAGTCAATCTTCCCACCTGTAGAACGTCGCTCTCATCACAGCCAGCCGATATGACCCTCGGTCTGCAGTCAATCTTCCCACCTGTGGAACGTCGCTCTCATTACAGCCAGCCGATATGACCCTCGGTCTGCAGTCAATCTTCCCACCTGTAGAACGTCGCTCTCATCACAGCCAGCCGATATGACCCTCGGTCTGCAGTCAATCTTCCCACCTGTAGAATGTCGCTCTCGTCACAGCCAGCCGAAATGACCCTCGGTCTGCAGTCAATCTTCCCACCTGTAGAACGTCGCTCTCATCACAGACAGCCGATATGACCCTCGGTCTGCAGTCAATCTTTCCACCTGTAGAACGTCGCTCTCATCACAGCCAGCCGATATGACCCTCGGTCTGCAGTCAATCTTCCCACCTGTAGAACGTCGCTCTCATCACAGCCAGCCGATATGACCCTCGGTCTGCAGTCAATCTTCCCACCTGTAGAACGTCGCTATCACCACAATCAGCCGATATGACCCTCGGTCTGCAGTCAATCTTCCCACCTGTAGAACGTCGCTCTCATCACAGCCAGCCGATATGACCCTCGGTCTGCAGTCAATCTTCCCACCTGTAGAACGTCGCTCTCAACACAGCCAGCCGATATGCCCCTCGGTCTGCAGTCAATCTTCCCACCTGTAGAACGTCGCTCTCAACACAGCCAGCCGATATGACCCTCGGTCTGCAGTCAATCTTTCCACCTGTAGAACGTCGCTCTCATCACAGCCAGCCGATATGACCCTCGGCCTGCAGTCAATCTTCCCACCTGTAGAACGTCGCTCTCAATTGAGCCAGCCGATATGACCATAAGTCTGCAGTCAATCTTCCCACCTGTAGAACGTCGCTCTCATCACAGCCATCCGATATGACCCTCGGTCTGCAGTCAATCTTCCCACCTGTAGAACGTCGCTCTCATCACAGCCAGCCGATATGACCCTCGGTCTGCAGTCAATCTTCCCACCTGTAGAACGTCGCTCTAACCACAGCCAGCCGATATGACCCTCGGTCTGCAGTCAATCTTTCCACCTGTAGAACGTCGCTCTTATCACAGCCAGCCGATATTACCCTCGGTCTGCAGTCAATCTTCCCCCCTGTAGAACGTCGCTCTCATCACAGCCAGCCGATATGACCCTCGGTCTGCAGTCAATCTTCACACCTGTAGAACGTCGCTCTCACCACAGCCAGCCGATATGACCCTCGGTCTGCAGTCAATCTTCCCACCTGTAGAACGTCGCTCTCATCACAGCCAGCCGATATGACCCTCGGTCTGCAGTCAATCTTCCCCCCTGTAGAACGTCGCTCTCATCACAGCCAGCCGATATGACCCTCGGCCTGCAGTCAATCTTCCCACCTGTAGAACGTCGCTCTCACCACAGCCAGCCGATATGACCCTCGGTCTGCAGTCAATCTTCCCACCTGTAGAACGTCGCTCTCACCACAGCCAGCCGATATGACCCTCGGTCTGCAGTCAATCTTTCCACGTGTGGAACGTCGCTCTCATCACAGCCAGCCGATATGACCCTCGGTCTGCAGTCAATCTTCCCACCTGTAGAATGTCGCTCTCATCACAGCTAGCCGAAATGACCCTCGGTCTGCAGTAAATCTTTCCACCTGTAGAACGTCGCTCTCACCCCAGCCAGCCGATATGACCCTCGGTCTGCAGTCAATCTTCCCACCTGTAGAACGTCGCTCTCACCACAGCCAGCCGATATGACCCTCGGTCTGCAGTCAATCTTCCCACGTGTGGAACGTCGCTCTCATCACAGCCAGCCGATATGACCCTCGGTCTGCAGTCAATCTTCCCACCTGTAGAACGTCGCTCTCATCACAGCCAGCCGATATGACCCTCTGTCTGCAGTCAATCTTCCCACCTGTAGAACGTCGCTCTCACCACAGCCAGCCGATATGACCCTCGGTCTGCAGTCAATCTTCCCACCTGTAGAACGTCGCTCTCATCACAGCCAGCCGATATGACCCTCGGCCTGCAGTCAATCTTCCCACCTGTAGAACGTCGCTCTCATCACAGCCAGCCGATATGACCCTAAGTCTGCAGTCAATCTTCCCACCTGTAGAACGTCGCTCTCATCACAGCCAGCTGATATGACCCTCTGTTTTCAGTCAATCTTCCCACCTGTAGAACGTCGCTCTCACCACAGCCAGCCGATATGACCCTCGGTCTGCAGTCAATCTTTCCACCCGTAGAACGTCGCTCTCACCACAGCCAGCCGATTTGACCCTCGGTCTGCAGTCAATCTTCCCACCTGTAGAACGTCGCTCTCATCACAGCCAGCCGATATGACCCTCGGTCTGCAGTCAATCTTCCAACCCGTAGAACGTCGCTCTCAACACAGCCAGCCGATATGACCCTCGGTCTGCAGTCAATCTTCTCACCTGTAGAACGTCGCTCTCATCACAGCCAGCCGATATGACCCTCGGTCTGCAGTCAATCTTACCACCTGTAGAACGTCGCTCTCACCACAGCCAGCCGATATGACCCTCGGTCTGCAGTCAATCTTCCCACCTGTAGAACGTCGCTCTCACCACAGCCAGCCGATATGACCCTCGGTCTGCAGTCAATCTTCCCACGTGTGGAACGTCGCTCTCATCACAGCCAGCCGATATGACCCTCGGTCTGCAGTCAATCTTCCCACCTGTAGAATGTCGCTCTCATCACAGCTAGCCGAAATGACCCTCGGTCTGCAGTCAATCTTCCCACCTGTAGAACGTCCCTCTCATCACAGCCAGCCGTTTTGCCCCTCGGTCTGCAGTCAATCTTCCCACCTGTAGAACGTCGCTATCATCACAGCCAGCCGATATGACCCTCGGTCTGCAGTCAATCTTCCCACCTGTAGAACGTCGCTCTCATCACAGCCAGCCGATATGACCCTAAGTCTGCAGTCAATCTTTCCACCTGTAGAACGTCGCTCTCATTACAGCCAGCCGATATGACCCTCTGTTTGCAGTCAATCTTCCCACCTGTAGAACGTCGCTCTCACCACAGCCAGCAAATATGACCCTCGGTCTGCAGTCAATCTTTCCACCCGTAGAACGTCGCTATAACCACAGCCAGCCGATTTGGCCCTCGGTCTGCAGTCAATCTTCCCACCTGTAGAACGTCGCTCTCATCACAGCCAGCCGATATGACCCTCGGTCTGCAGTCAATCTTCCCCCCTGTAGAACGTCGCTCTCATCACAGCCAGCCGATATGACCCTCGGCCTGCAGTCAATCTTCCCACCTGTAGAACGTCGCTCTCACCACAGCCAGCCGATATGACCCTCGGTCTGCAGTCAATCTTCCCACCTGTAGAACGTCGCTCTCACCACAGCCAGCCGATATGACCCTCGGTCTGCAGTCAATCTTCCCACGTGTGGAACGTCGCTCTCATCACAGCCAGCCGATATGACCCTCGGTCTGCAGTCAATCTTCCCACCTGTAGAATGTCGCTCTCATCACAGCTAGCCGAAATGACCCTCGGTCTGCAGTAAATCTTTCCACCTGTAGAACGTCGCTCTCACCCCAGCCAGCCGATATGACCCTCGGTCTGCAGTCAATCTTCCCACCTGTAGAACGTCGCTCTCACCACAGCCAGCCGATATGACCCTTGGTCTGCAGTCAATCTTCCCACGTGTGGAACGTCGCTCTCATCACAGCCAGCCGATATGACCCTCGGTCTGCAGTCAATCTTCCCACCTGTAGAACGTCGCTCTCATCACAGCCAGCCGATATGACCCTCTGTCTGCAGTCAATCTTCCCACCTGTAGAACGTCGCTCTCACCACAGCCAGCCGATATGACCCTCGGTCTGCAGTCAATCTTCCCACCTGTAGAACGTCGCTCTCATCACAGCCAGCCGATATGACCCTCGGCCTGCAGTCAATCTTCCCACCTGTAGAACGTCGCTCTCATCACAGCCAGCCGATATGACCCTAAGTCTGCAGTCAATCTTCCCACCTGTAGAACGTCGCTCTCATCACAGCCAGCTGATATGACCCTCTGTTTTCAGTCAATCTTCCCACCTGTAGAACGTCGCTCTCACCACAGCCAGCCGATATGACCCTCGGTCTGCAGTCAATCTTTCCACCCGTAGAACGTCGCTCTCACCACGGCCAGCCGATTTGACCCTCGGTCTGCAGTCAATCTTCCCACCTGTAGAACGTCGCTCTCATCACAGCCAGCCGATATGACCCTCGGTCTGCAGTCAATCTTCCAACCTGTAGAACGTCGCTCTCAACACAGCCAGCCGATATGACCCTCGGTCTGCAGTCAATCTTCCCACCTGTAGAACGTCGCTCTCATCACAGCCAGCCGATATGACCCTCGGTCTGCAGTCAATCTTACCACCTGTAGAACGTCGCTCTCACCACAGCCAGCCGATATGACCCTCGGTCTGCAGTCAATCTTCCCACCTGTAGAACGTCGCTCTCACCACAGCCAGCCGATATGACCCTCGGTCTGCAGTCAATCTTCCCACGTGTGGAACGTCGCTCTCATCACAGCCAGCCGATATGACCCTCGGTCTGCAGTCAATCTTCCCACCTGTAGAATGTCGCTCTCATCACAGCTAGCCGAAATGACCCTCGGTCTGCAGTCAATCTTCCCACCTGTAGAACGTCCCTCTCATCACAGCCAGCCGTTTTGACCCTCGGTCTGCAGTCAATCTTCCCACCTGTAGAACGTCGCTATCATCACAGCCAGCCGATATGACCCTCGGTCTGCAGTCAATCTTCCCACCTGTAGAACGTCGCTCTCAACACAGCCAGCCGATATGACCCTCGGTCTGCAGTCAATCTTCCCACCTGTAGAACGTCGCTCTCAACACAGCCAGCCGATATGACCCTCGGTCTGCAGTCAATCTTTCCACCTGTAGAACGTCGCTCTCATCACAGCCAGCCGATATGACCCTCGGCCTGCAGTCAATCTTCCCACCTGTAGAACGTCGCTCTCAATTGAGCCAGCCGATATGACCATAAGTCTGCAGTCAATCTTCCCACCTGTAGAACGTCGCTCTCATCACAGCCATCCGATATGACCCTCGGTCTGCAGTCAATCTTCCCACCTGTAGAACGTCGCTCTCACCACAGCCAGCCGATATGACCCTCGGTCTGCAGTCAATCTTCCCACCTGTAGAACGTCGCTCTAACCACAGCCAGCCGATATGACCCTCGGTCTGCAGTCAATCTTTCCACCTGTAGAACGTCGCTCTTATCACAGCCAGCCGATATTACCCTCGGTCTGCAGTCAATCTTCCCCCCTGTAGAACGTCGCTCTCATCACAGCCAGCCGATATGACCCTCGGTCTGCAGTCAATCTTCACACCTGTAGAACGTCGCTCTCACCACAGCCAGCCGATATGACCCTCGGTCTGCAGTCAATCTTCCCACCTGTAGAACGTCGCTCTCATCACAGCCAGCCGATATGACCCTCGGTCTGCAGTCAATCTTCCCCCCTGTAGAACGTCGCTCTCATCACAGCCAGCCGATATGACCCTCGGCCTGCAGTCAATCTTCCCACCTGTAGAACGTCGCTCTCACCACAGCCAGCCGATATGACCCTCGGTCTGCAGTCAATCTTCCCACCTGTAGAACGTCGCTCTCACCACAGCCAGCCGATATGACCCTCGGTCTGCAGTCAATCTTCCCACGTGTGGAACGTCGCTCTCATCACAGCCAGCCGATATGACCCTCGGTCTGCAGTCAATCTTCCTACCTGTAGAACGTCGCTCTCATCACAGCCAGCCGATATGACCCTAAGTCTGCAGTCAATCTTCCCACCTGTAGAACGTCGCTCTCATCACAGCCAGCTGATATGACCCTCTGTTTTCAGTCAATCTTCCCACCTGTAGAACGTCGCTCTCACCACAGCCAGCCGATATGACCCTCGGTCTGCAGTCAATCTTTCCACCCGTAGAACGTCGCTCTCACCACAGCCAGCCGATTTGACCCTCGGTCTGCAGTCAATCTTCCCACCTGTAGAACGTCGCTCTCATCACAGCCAGCCGATATGACCCTCGGTCTGCAGTCAATCTTCCAACCTGTAGAACGTCGCTCTCAACACAGCCAGCCGATATGACCCTCGGTCTGCAGTCAATCTTCCCACCTGTAGAACGTCGCTCTCATCACAGCCAGCCGATATGACCCTCGGTCTGCAGTCAATCTTACCACCTGTAGAACGTCGCTCTCACCACAGCCAGCCGATATGACCCTCGGTCTGTAGTCAATCTTCCCACCTGTAGAACGTCGCTCTCACCACAGCCAGCCGATATGACCCTCGGTCTGCAGTCAATCTTCCCACGTGTGGAACGTCGCTCTCATCACAGCCAGCCGATATGACCCTCGGTCTGCAGTCAATCTTCCCACCTGTAGAATGTCGCTCTCATCACAGCTAGCCGAAATGACCCTCGGTCTGCAGTCAATCTTCCCACCTGTAGAACGTCCCTCTCATCACAGCCAGCCGTTTTGACCCTCGGTCTGCAGTCAATCTTCCCACCTGTAGAACGTCGCTATCATCACAGCCAGCCGATATGACCCTCGGTCTGCAGTCAATCTTCCCACCTGTAGAACGTCGCTCTCATCACAGCCAGCCGATATGACCCTAAGTCTGCAGTCAATCTTTCCACCTGTAGAACGTCGCTCTCATTACAGCCAGCCGATATGACCCTCTGTTTGCAGTCAATCTTCCCACCTGTAGAACGTCGCTCTCACCACAGCCAGCAAATATGACCCTCGGTCTGCAGTCAATCTTTCCACCCGTAGAACGTCGCTATAACCACAGCCAGCCGATTTGGCCCTCGGTCTGCAGTCAATCTTCCCACCTGTAGAACGTCGCTCTCATCACAGCCAGCCGATATGACCCTCGGTCTGCAGTCAATCTTCCCACCTGTAGAACGTCGCTCTCACCACAGCCAGCCGATATGACCCTCGGTCTGCAGTCAATCTTCCTACCTGTAGAACGTCGCTCTCACCACAGCCAGCCGATATGACCCTCGGTCTGCAGTCAATCTTCCCACGTGTGGAACGTCGCTCTCATCACAGCCAGCCGATATGACCCTCGGTCTGCAGTCAATCTTCCCACCTGTAGAATGTCGCTCTCATCACAGCTAGCCGAAATGACCCTCGGTCTGCAGTAAATCTTTCCACCTGTAGAACGTCGCTCTCACCCCAGCCAGCCGATATGACCCTCGGTCTGCAGTCAATCTTCCCACCTGTAGAACGTCGCTCTCACCACAGCCAGCCGATATGACCCTCGGTCTGCAGTCAATCTTCCCACGTGTGGAACGTCGCTCTCATCACAGCCAGCCTATTACTGACCCTCGGTCTGCAGTCAATCTTCCCACCTGTAGAACGTCGCTGTCATCACAGCCAGCCGATATGACCCTCTGTCTGCAGTCAATCTTCCCACCTGTAGAACGTCGCTCTCACCACAGCCAGCCGATATGACCCTCGGTCTGCAGTCAATCTTCCCACCTGTAGAACGTCGCTCTCATCACAGCCAGCCGATATGACCCTCGGCCTACAGTCAATCTTCCCACCTGTAGAACGTCGCTCTCATCACAGCCAGCCGATATGACCCTAAGTCTGCAGTCAATCTTCCCACCTGTAGAACGTCGCTCTCATCACAGCCAGCTGATATGACCCTCTGTTTTCAGTCAATCTTCCCACCTGTAGAACGTCGCTCTCATCACAGCCAGCCGATATGACCCTAAGTCTGCAGTCAATCTTTCCACCTGTAGAACGTCGCTCTCATTACAGCCAGCCGATATGACCCTCTGTTTGCAGTCAATCTTCCCACCTGTAGAACGTCGCTCTCACCACAGCAAGCAAATATGACCCTCGGTCTGCAGTCAATCTTTCCACCCGTAGAACGTCGCTATAACCACAGCCAGCCGATTTGGCCCTCGGTCTGCAGTCAATCTTCCCACCTGTAGAACGTCGCTCTCATCACAGCCAGCCGATATGACCCTCGGTCTGCAGTCAATCTTCCCACCTGTAGAACGTCGCTCTCAACACAGCCAGCCGATATGACCCTCGGTCTGCAGTCAATCTTCCCACCTGTAGAACGTCGCTCTCATCACAGCCAGCCGATATGACCCTCGGTCTGCAGTCAATCTTCCCACCTGTAGAACGTCGCTCTCACCACAGCCAGCCGATATGACCCTCGGTCTGCAGTCAATCTTCCCACCTGTAGAACGTCGCTCTCCCCACAGCCAGCCGATATGACCCTCGGTCTGCAGTCAATCTTCCCACGTGTGGAACGTCGCTCTCATCACAGCCAGCCGATATGACCCTCGGTCTGCAGTCAATCTTCCCACCTGTAGAACGTCGCTCTCATCACAGCTAGCCGAAATGACCCTCGGTCTGCAGTCAATCTTCCCACCTGTAGAACGTCGCTCTCATCACAGCCAGCCGATTTGACCCTCGGTCTGCAGTCAATTTTCCCATCTGTAGAACGTCGCTATCATCACAGCCAGCCGATATGACCCTCGGTCTGCAGTCAATCTTCCCACCTGTAGAACGTCGCTCTCATCACAGCCAGCCGATATGACCCTCGGCCTGCAGTCAATCTTCCCACCTGTAGAATGTCGCTCTCATCACAGCTAGGCGAAATGACCCTCGGTCTGCATTCAAACTTCCCACCTGTAGAACGTCCCTCTCATCACAGCCAGTCATTTTGACCCTCGGTCTGCAGTCAATCTTTCCACCTGTAGAACGTCGCTATCATCACAGCCAGCCGATATGACCCTCGGTCTGCAGTCAAACTTCCCACCTGTAGAACATCGCTCTCATCCCAGCCAGCCGAAATGACCCTCGGCCTGCAGTCAATCTTCCCACGTGTGGAACGTCGCTCTCATCACAGCCAGCCGATATGACCCTCGGTCTGCAGTCAATCTTCCCACCTGTAGAACGTCGCTCTCACCACAGCCAGCCGATATGACCCTCGGTCTGCAGTCAATCTTCCCACCTGTAGAACGTCGCTCTCCCCACAGCCTGCCGATATGACCCTCGGTCTGCAGTCAATCTTCCCACGTGTGGAACGTCGCTCTCCTCACAGCCAGCCGATATGACCCTCGGTCTGCAGTCAATCTTCCCACCTGTAGAATGTCGCTCTCATCACAGCTAGCCGAAATGACCCTCGGTCTGCAGTAAATCTTTCCACCTGTAGAACGTCGCTCTCACCCCAGCCAGCCGATATGACCCTCGGTCTGCAGTCAATCTTCCCACCTGTAGAACGTCGCTCTCACCACAGCCAGCCGATATGACCCTCGGTCTGCAGTCAATCTTCCCACGTGTGGAACGTCGCTCTCATCACAGCCAGCCGATATGACCCTCGGTCTGCAGTCAATCTTCCCACCTGTAGAACGTCGCTCTCATCACAGCCAGCCGATATGACCCTCTGTCTGCAGTCAATCTTCCCACCTGTAGAACGTCGCTCTCACCACAGCCAGCCGATATGACCCTCGGTCTGCAGTCAATCTTCCCACCTGTAGAACGTCGCTCTCATCACAGCCAGCCGATATGACCCTCGGCCTGCAGTCAATCTTCCCACCTGTAGAACGTCGCTCTCATCACAGCCAGCCGATATGACCCTAAGTCTGCAGTCAATCTTCCCACCTGTAGAACGTCGCTCTCATCACAGCCAGCTGATATGACCCTCTGTTTTCAGTCAATCTTCCCACCTGTAGAACGTCGCTCTCACCACAGCCAGCCGATATGACCCTCGGTCTGCAGTCAATCTTTCCACCCGTAGAACGTCGCTCTCACCACAGCCAGCCGATATGACCCTCGGTCTGCAGTCAATCTTCCCACCTGTAGAACGTCGCTCTCATCACAGCCAGCCGATATGACCCTCGGTCTGCAGTCAATCTTCCAACCTGTAGAACGTCGCTCTCAACACAGCCAGCCGATATGACCCTCGGTCTGCAGTCAATCTTCCCACCTGTAGAACGTCGCTATCATCACAGCCAGCCGATATGACCCTCGGTCTGCAGTCAATCTTCCCACCTGTAGAACGTCGCTCTCATCACAGCCAGCCGATATGACTCTCGGTCTGCAGTCAATCTTCCCACCTGTAGAACGTCGCTCTCATCACAGCCAGCCGATATGACCCTAAGTCTGCAGTCAATCTTTCCACCTGTAGAACGTCGCTCTCATTACAGCCAGCCGATATGACCCTCTGTTTGCAGTCAATCTTCCCACCTGTAGAACGTCGCTCTCACCACAGCCAGCAAATATGACCCTCGGTCTGCAGTCAATCTTTCCACCCGTAGAACGTCGCTATAACCACAGCCAGCCGATTTGGCCCTCGGTCTGCAGTCAATCTTCCCACCTGTAGAACGTCGCTCTCATCACAGCCAGCCGATATGACCCTCGGTCTGCAGTCAATCTTCCCACCTGTAGAACGTCGCTCTCAACACAGCCAGCCGATATGACCCTCGGTCTGCAGTCAATCTTCCCACCTGTAGAACGTCGCTCTCATCACAGCCAGCCGATATGACCCTCGGTCTGCAGTCAATCTTCCCACCTGTAGAACGTCGCTCTCACCACAGCCAGCCGATATGACCCTCGGTCTGCAGTCAATCTTCCCACCTGTAGAACGTCGCTCTCCCCACAGCCAGCCGATATGACCCTCGGTCTGCAGTCAATCTTCCCACGTGTGGAACGTCGCTCTCATCACAGCCAGCCGATATGACCCTCGGTCTGCAGTCAATCTTCCCACCTGTAGAACGTCGCTCTCATCACAGCTAGCCGAAATGACCCTCGGTCTGCAGTCAATCTTCCCACCTGTAGAACGTCGCTCTCATCACAGCCAGCCGATTTGACCCTCGGTCTGCAGTCAATTTTCCCATCTGTAGAACGTCGCTATCATCACAGCCAGCCGATATGACCCTCGGTCTGCAGTCAATCTTCCCACCTGTAGAACGTCGCTCTCATCACAGCCAGCCGATATGACCCTCGGCCTGCAGTCAATCTTCCCACCTGTAGAATGTCGCTCTCATCACAGCTAGCCGAAATGACCCTCGGTCTGCAGTCAATCTTCCCACCTGTAGAACGTCCCTCTCATCACAGCCAGCCATTTTGACCCTCGGTCTGCAGTCAATCTTTCCACCTGTAGAACGTCGCTATCATCACAGCCAGCCGATATGACCCTCGGTCTGCAGTCAAACTTCCCACCTGTAGAACATAGCTCTCATCACAGCCAGCCGATATGACCCTCGGCCTGCAGTCAATCTTCCCACGTGTGGAACGTCGCTCTCATCACAGCCAGCCGATATGACCCTCGGTCTGCAGTCAATCTTCCCACCTGTAGAACGTCGCTCTCACCACAGCCAGCCGATATGACCCTCGGTCTGCAGTCAATCTTCCCACCTGTAGAACGTCGCTCTCCCCACAGCCTGCCGATATGACCCTCGGTCTGCAGTCAATCTTCCCACGTGTGGAACGTCGCTCTCATCACAGCCAGCCGATATGACCCTCGGTCTGCAGTCAATCTTCCCACCTGTAGAACGTCGCTCTCATCACAGCCAGCCGATATGACCCTCGGTCTGCAGTCAATCTTCCCACCTGTAGAACGTCAATCTCATCACAGCCAGCCGTACTGACCCTCGGTCTGCAGTCAATCTTTCCACCTGTAGAACGTCGCTTTCACCCCAGCCAGCCGATATGACCCTCGGTCTGCAGTCAATCTTCCCACCTGTAGAACGTCGCTCTCACCACAGCCAGCCGATATGACCCTCGGTCAGCAGTCAATCTTCCCACGTGTGGAACGTCGCTCTCATCACAGCCAGCCGATATGACCCTCGGTCTGCAGTCAATCTTCCCACCTGTAGAACGTCGCTCTCATCACAGCCAGCCGATATGACCCTCTGTCTGCAGTGAATCTTTCCACCTGTAGAACGTCGCTCTCACCACAGCCAGCCGATATGACCCTCGGTCTGCAGTCAATCTTCCCACCTGTAGAACGTCGCTCTCATCACAGCCAGCCGATATGACCCCCGGCCTGCAGTCAATCTTCCCACCTGTAGAACGTCGCTCTCATCACAGCCTGCTGATATGACCCTCTGTTTTCAGTCAATCTTCCCACCTGTAGAACGTCGCTCTCACCACAGCCAGCCGATATGACCCTCGGTCTGCAGTCAATCTTTCCACCCGTAGAACGTCGCTCTCACCACAGCCAGCCGATTTGACCCTCGGTCTGTAGTCAATCTTCCCACCTGTAGAACGTCGCTCTCATCACAGCCAGCCGATATGACCCTCGGTCTGCAGTCAATCTTTCCACCTGTAGAACGTCGCTCTCACCCCGGCCAGCCGATATGACCCTCGGTCTGCAGTCAATCTTCCCACCTGTAGAACGTCGCTCTCACCACAGCCAGCCGATATGACCCTCGGTCTGCAGTCAATCTTCCCACGTGTGGAACGTCGCTCTCATCACAGCCAGCCGATATGACCCTCTGTCGGCAGTCAATCTTCCCACCTGTAGAACGTCGCTCTCACCACAGCCAGCCGATATGACCCTCGGTCTGCAGTCAATCTTCCCACCTGTAGAACGTCGCTCTCATCACAGCCAGCTGATATGACCCTCGGCCTGCAGTCAATCTTCCCACCTGTAGAACGTCGCTCTCATCACAGCCAGCCGATATGACCCTAAGTCTGCAGTCGATCTTCCCACCTGTAGAACGTCGCTCTCGCCCCAGCCAGCCGATATGACCCTCGGTCTGCAGTCAATCTTCCCACCTGTAGAACGTCGCTCTCACCACAGCCAGCCGATATGACCCTCGGTCTGCAGTCAAGCTTCCCACTTGTGAAACGTCGCTCTCATCACAGCCAGCCGATATGACCCTCGGTCTGCAGTCAATCTTCCCACCTGTAGAACGTCGCTCTCATCACAGCCAGCCGATATGACCCTCTGTCTGCAGTCAATCTTCCCAACTGTAGAACGTCGCTCTCACCACTGCCAGCCGATATGACCCTCGGTCTGCAGTCAATCTTCCCACCTGTAGAACGTCGCTCTCATCACAGCCAGCCGATATGACCCTCGGCCTGCAGTCAATCTTCCCACCTCTAGAACGTCGCTCTCATCACAGCCAGCCGATATGACCCTAAGTCTGCAGTCAATCTTCCCACCTGTAGAACGTTGCTCTCATCACAGCCAGCTGATATGACCCTCTGTTTTCAGTCAATCTTCCCACCTGTAGAACGTCGCTCTCACCACAGCCAGCCGATATGACCCTCGGTCTGCAGTCAATCTTTCCACCCGTAGAACGTCGCTCTCACCACAGCCAGCCGATTTGACCCTCGATCTGCAGTCAATCTTCCCACCTGTAGAACGTCGCTCTAATCACAGCCAGCCGATACGACCCTCGGTCTGCAGTCAATCTTCCAACCTGTAGAACGTCGCTCTCAACACAGCCAGCCGATATGACCCTCGGTCTGCAGTCAATCTTCCCACCTGTAGAACGTCGCTCTCATCACAGCCAGCCGATATGACCCTCGGTCTGCAGTCAATCTTCCCACCTGTAGAACGTCGCTCTCACCACAGCCAGCCGATATGACCCTCGGTCTGCAGTCAATCTTCCCACCTGTAGAACGTCGCTCTCACCACAGCCAGCCGATATGACCCTCGGTCTGCAGTCAATCTTCCCACGTGTGGAACGTCGCTCTCATCACAGCCAGCCGATATGACCCTCGGTCTGCAGTCAATCTTCCCACCTGTAGAATGTCGCTCTCATCACAGCTAGCCGAAATGACCCTCGGTCTGCAGTCAATCTTCCCACCTGTAGAATGTCCCTCTCATCACAGCCAGCCGTTTTGACCCTCGGTCTGCAGTCAATCTTCCCACCTGTAGAACGTCGCTATCATCACAGCCAGCCGATATGACCCTCGGTCTGCAGTCAATCTTTCCACCTGTAGAACGTCGCTCTCATCACAGCCAGCCGATATGACCCTCGGCCTGCAGTCAATCTTCCCACCTGTAGAACGTCGCTCTCATCACAGCCAGCCGATATGACTCTCGGTCTGCAGTCAATCTCCCCACCTGTAGAACGTCGCTCTCATCACAGCCAGCCGATATGACCCTCTGTCTGCAGTCAATCTTCCCACCTGTAGAACGTCGCTCTCATCACAGCCAGCCGATATGACTCTCGGTCTGCAGTCAATCTCCCCACCTGTAGAACGTCGCTCTCATCACAGCCAGCCGATATGACCCTCTGTCTGCAGTCAATCTTTCCATCTGTAGAACGTCGCTCTCATTACAGCCAGCCGATATGACCCTCTGTTTGCAGTCAATCTTCCCACCTGTAGAACGTCGCTCTCACCACAGCCAGCAAATATGACCCTCGGTCTGCAGTCAATCTTTCCACCCGTAGAACGTCGCTATAACCACAGCCAGCCGATTTGGCCCTCGGTCTGCAGTCAATCTTTCTACCTGTAGAACGTCGCTCTCATCACAGCCAGCCGATATGACCCTCGGTCTGCAGTCAATCTTCCCACCTGTAGAACGTCGCTCTCAACACAGCCAGCCGATATGACCCTCGGTCTGCAGTCAATCTTCCCACCTGTAGAACGTCGCTCTCATCACAGCCAGCCGATATGACCCTCGGTCTGCAGTCAATCTTCCCACCTGTAGAACGTCGCTCTCACCACAGCCAGCCGATATGACCCTCGGTCTGCAGTCAATCTTCCCACCTGTAGAACGTCGCTCTCCCCACAGCCTGCCGATATGACCCTCGGTCTGCAGTCAATCTTACCACGTGTGGAACGTCGCTCTCATCACAGCCAGCCGATATGACCCTCGGTCTGCAGTCAATCTTCCCACCTGTAGAACGTCGCTCTCATCACAGCTAGCCGAAATGACCCTCGGTCTGCAGTCAATCTTCCCACCTGTAGAACGTCGCTCTCATCACAGCCAGCCGATTTGACCCTCGGTCTGCAGTCAATCTTGCCATCTGTAGAACGTCGCTATCATAACAGCCAGCCGATATGACCCTCGGTCTGCAGTCAATCTTTCCACCTGTAGAACGTCGATCTCACCCCAGCCAGCCGATATGACCCTCGGTCTGCAGTCAATCTTCCCACCTGTAGAACGTCGCTCTCACCACAGCCAGCCGATATGACCCTCGGTCTGCAGTCAATCTTCCCACGTGTGGAACGTCGCTCTCATCACAGCCAGCCGATATGACCCTCTGTCTGCAGTCAATCTTCCCACCTGTAGAACGTCGCTCTCACCACAGCCAGCCGATATGACCCTCGGTCTGCAGTCAATCTTCCCACCTGTAGAACGTCGCTCTCATCACAGCCAGCCGATATGACCCTCGGCCTGCAGTCAATCTTCCCACCTGTAGAACGTCGCTCTCATCACAGCCAGCCGATATGACCCTAAGTCTGCAGTCGATCTTACCACCTGTAGAACGTCGCCCTCAACACAGCCAGCCGATATGACCCTCGGTCTGCAGTCAATCTTCCCACCTGTAGAACGTCGCTCTCATCACAGCCAGCCGATAGGACCCTCGGTCTGCAGTCAATCTTTCCACCTGTAGAACGTCGCTCTCACCCCAGCCAGCCGATATGACCCTCGGTCTGTAGTCAATCTTCCCACCTGTAGAACGTCGCTCTCACCACAGCCAGCCGATATGACCCTCGGTCTGCAGTCAATCTTCCCACGTGTGGAACGTCGCTCTCACCCCAGCCAGCCGATATGACCCTCGGTCTGCAGTCAATCTTCCCACCTGTAGAACGTCGCTCTCATCACAGCTAGCCGAAATGACCCTCGGTCTGCAGTCAATCTTCCCACCTGTAGAACGTCGCTCTCATCACAGCCAGCCGATATGACCCTCGGCCTGCAGTCAATCTTCCCACCTGTAGAACGTCGCTCTCATCACAGCCAGCCGATATGACCCTAAGTCTGCAGTCAATCTTCCCACCTGTAGAACGTCGCTCTCATCACAGCCAGCTGATATGACCCTCTGTTTTCAGTCAATCTTCCCACCTGTAGAACGTCGCTCTCACCACAGCCAGCCGATATGACCCTCGGTCTGCAGTCAATCTTTCCACCCGTAGAACGTCGCTCTCACCACAGCCAGCCGATTTGACCCTCGGTCTGCAGTCAATCTTTCCACCTGTAGAACGTCGCTCTCATCACAGCCAGCCGATATGACCATCGGTCTGCAGTCAATCTTCCCACCTGTAGAACGTCGCTCTCACCACAGCCAGCCGATATGACCCTCGGTCTGCAGTCAATCTTCCCACGTGTGGAACGTCGCTCTCATCACAGCCAGCCGATATGACCCTCGGTCTGCAGTCAATCTTCCCACCTATAGAATGTCGCTCTCATCACAGCTAGCCGAAATGACCCTAAGTCTGCAGTCAATCTTTCCACCTGTAGAACGTCGCTCTCATTACAGCCAGCCGATATGACCCTCTGTTTGCAGTCAATCTTCCCACCTGTAGAACGTCGCTCTCACCACAGCCAGCAAATATGACCCTCGGTCTGCAGTCAATCTTTCCACCCGTAGAACGTCGCTATAACCACAGCCAGCCGATTTGGCCCTCGGTCTGCAGTCAATCTTCCCACCTGTAGAACGTCGCTCTCATCACAGCCAGCCGATATGACCCTCGGTCTGCAGTCAATCTTCCCACCTGTAGAAAGTCGCTCTCAACACAGCCAGCCGATATGACCCTCGGTCTGCAGTCAATCTTCCCACCTGTAGAACGTCGCTCTCATCACAGCCAGCCGATATGACCCTCGGTCTGCAGTCAATCTTCCCACCTGTAGAACGTCGCTCTCATCACAGCCAGCCGATATGACACTCGGCCTGCAGTCAATCTTTCCACCTGTAGAATGTCGCTCTCATCACAGCTAGCCGAAATGACCCTCGGTCTGCAGTCAATCTTCCCACCTGTAGAACGTCCCTCTCATCACAGCCAGCCATTTTGACCCTCGGTCTGCAGTCAATCTTCCCACCTGTAGAACGTCGCTATCATCACAGCCAGCCGATATGACCCTCGGTCTGCAGTCAAACTTCCCACCTGTAGAACATCGCTCTCATCACAGCCAGCCGATATGACCCTCGGCCTGCAGTCAATCTTCCCACCTGTAGAACGTCGCTCTCATCACAGCCAGCCGATATGACCCTCTGTTTGCAGTCAATCTTCCCACCTGTAGAACGTCGCTCTCACCACAGCCAGCCGATATGACCCTCGGTCTGCGGTCAATCTTCCCACCTGTAGAACGTCGCTCTCATCACAGCCAGCTGATATGACCCTCGGTCTGCAGTCAATCTTCCCACCTGTAGAACGTCGCTCTCACCCCAGCCAGCCGATATGACCCTCGGTCTGCAGTCAATCTTCCCACCTGTAGAACGTCGCTCTCACCACAGCCAGCCGATATGACCCTCGGTCTGCAGTCAATCTTCCCACCTGTAGAACGTCGCTCTCATCACAGCCAGCCGATATGACCCTCGGTTTGCAGTCAATCTTCCCACCTGTAGAACGTCGCTCTCACCACAGCCAGCCGATATGACCCTCTGTCTGCAGTCAATCTTCCCACCTGTAGAACGTCGCTCTCACCACAGCCAGCCGTTATGACCCTCGGTCTGCAGTCAATCTTCCCACGTGTGGAACGTCGCTCTCATCACAGCCAGCCGATATGACCCTCGGTCTGCAATCAATCTTACCACCTGTAGAACGTCGCTCTCATCACAGCTAACGGAAATGACCCTCGGTCTGCACTCAATCTTCCCACCTTTAGAACGTCGCTCTCATCACAGCCAGCCGATTTGACCCTCGGTCTGCAGTCAATCTTCCCACCTGTAGAACGTCGCTATCATCACAGCCAGCCGATATGACCCTCGGTCTGCAGTCAATCTTCCCACCTGCAGAACGTCGCTCTCATCACAGCCAGCCGATATGAACCTCAGCCTGCAGTCAATCTTCCCACCTGTAGAACGTCGCTCTCATCACAGCCAGCCGATATGACCCTCGGTCTGCAGTCAATCTTCCCACCTGTAGAACGTCAATCTCATCACAGCCAGCCGATATGACCCTCGGTCTGCAGTCAATCTTCCCACCTGTAGAACGTCGCTCTCACCACAGCCAGCCGATATGACCCTCGGTCTGCAGTCAATCTTCCCACCTGTAGAACGTCGCTCTCACCCAAGCCAGCCGATATGACCCTCGGTCTGCAGTCAATCTTCCCACCTGTAGAACGTCGCTCTCACCACAGCCAGCCGATATGACCCTCGGTCTGCAGTCAATCTTCCCACGTGTGGAACGTCGCTCTAATCACAGCCAGCCGATATGACCCTCGGTCTGCAGTCAATCTTCCCACCTGTAGAACGTCGCTCTCATCACAGCTAGCCGAAATGACCCTCGGTCTGCAGTCAATATTCCCACCTGTAGAACGTCGCTCTCATCACAGTCAGCCGATTTGACCCTCGGTCTGCAGTCAATCTTCCCACCTGTAGAACGTCGCTATCATCACAGCCAGCCGATATGACTCTCGGTCTGCAGTCAATCTTCCCACCTGTAGAACGTCGCTCTCATTACAGACAGCCGATATGACCCTCGGTCTGCAGTCAATCTTCCCACCTGTAGAACGTCGCTCTCATCACAGCCAGCCGATATGACCCTAAGTCTGCAGTCAATCTTCCCACCTGTAGAACGTCGCTCTCATCACAGCCAGCCGAAATGACCCTCTGTTTGCAGTCAATCTTCCCACCTGTAGAACGTCGCTCTCACCACAGCATGCCAATATGACCCTCGGTCTGCAGTCAATCTTTCCACCCGTAGAACGTCGCTCTCATCACAGCCAGCCGATTTGACCCTCGGTCTGCAGTCAATCTTCCCACCTGTAGACCGTCGCTCTCATCACAGCCAGCCGATATGACCCTCGGTCTGCAGTCAATCTTTCAACCTGTAGAACGTCACTCTCAACACATCCAGCCGATATGACCCTCGGTCTGCAGTCAATCTTCCCACCCGTAGAACGTCGCTCTCATCACAGCCAGCCGATATGACCATCGGTTTGCAGTCAATCTTCCCACCTGTAGAACGTCGCTCTCACCACAGCCAGCCGATATGACCCTCTGTCTGCAGTCAATCTTCCCACCGATAGAACGTCGCTCTCACCACAGCCAGCCGATATGACCCTCGGTCTGCAGTCAATCTTCCCACGTGTGGAACGTCGCTCTCATCACAGCCAGCCGAAATGACCCTCGGTCTGCAATCAATCTTACCACCTGTAGAACGTCGCTCTCATCACAGCTAACCGAAATGACCCTCGGTCTGCACTCAATCTTCCCACATGTAAAACGTCGCTCTCATCACAGCCAGCCGATTTGACCCTCGGTCTGCAGTCAATCTTCCCACCTGTAGAACGTCGCTATCATCACAGCCAGCCGATATGACCCTCGGTCTGCAGTCAATCTTCCCACCTGTAGAACGTCGCTCTCATCACAGCCAGCCGATATGACCCTCAGCCTGCAGTCAATCTTCCCACCTGTAGAACGTCGCTCTCATAACAGCCAGCCGATATGACCCTCGGTCTGCAGTCAATCTTCCCACCTGTAGAACGTCAATCTCATCACAGCCAGCCGATATGACCCTCGGTCTGCAGTCAATCTTCCCACCTGTAGAACGTCGCTCTCATCACAGCCAGCCGATATGACCCTCGGTCTGCAGTCAATCTTCCCACCTGTAGAACGTCGCTCTCACCCCAGCCAGCCGATATGACCCTCGGTCTGCAGTCAATCTTTCCACCTGTAGAACGTCGCTCTCACCACAGCCAGCCGATATGACCCTCGGTCTGCAGTCAATCTTCGCACGTGTGGAACGTCGCTCTAATCACAGCCAGCCGATATGACCCTCGGTCTGCAGTCAATCTTCCCACCTGTAGAACGTCGCTCTCATCACAGCTAGCCGAAATGACCCTCAGTCTGCAGTCAATCTTCCCACCTGTAGACCGTCGCTCTCATCACAGTCAGCCGATTTGACCCTCGGTCTGCAGTCAATCTTCCCACCTGTAGAACGTCGCTATCATCACAGCCAGCCGATATGACTCTCGGTCTGCAATCAATCTTCCCACCTGTAGAACGTCGCTCTCATAACAGCCAGCCGATATGACCCTCGGTCTGCAGTCAATCTTCCCATCTGTAGAACGTCGCTCTCATCACAGCCAGCCGATATGACCCTCGGTCTGCAGTCAATCTTCCCACCTGTAGAACGTCGCTCTCACCCCAGCCAGCCGATATGACCCTCGGTCTGCAGTCAATCTTCCCACCTGTAGAACGTCGCTCTCACCACAGCCAGCCGATATGACCCTCGGTCTGCAGTCAATCTTCCCACGTGTGGAACGTCGCTCTCATCACAGCCAGCCGATATGACCCTCGGTCTGCAGTCAATCTTCGCACCTGTAGAACGTCGCTCTCATCACAGTCAGCCGATTTGACCCTCGGTCTGCAGTCAATCTTCCCACCTGTAGAACGTCGCTATCATCACAGCCAGCGGATATGACTCTCGGTCTGCAGTCAATCTTCCCATCTGTAGAACGTCGCTCTCATCACAGCCAGCCGATATGACCCTCGGCCTGCAGTCAATCTTCCCACCTGTAGAACGTCGCTCTCATCACAGCCAGCCGATATGACCCTCGGTCTGCAGTCAATCTTTCCATCTGTAGAACGTCGCTCTCATCACAGCCAGCCGATATGACCTTCTGTCTGCAGTCAATCTTCCCACCTGTAGAACGTCGCTCTCACCACAGCCAGCAAATATGACCCTCGGTCTGCAGTCAATCTTCCCACCTGTAGATCGTCGCTCTCATCACAGCCAGCCGATATGACCCTCGGTCTGCAGTCAATCTTCCCACCTGTAGAACGTCGCTCTCAACACAGCCAGCCGATATGACCCTCGGTCTGCAGTCAATCTTCCCACCTGTAGAACGTCGCTCTCATAACAGCCAGTCGATATGACCTTCGGTTTACAGTCAATCTTCCCACGTGTGGAACGTCGCTCTCATCACAGCCAGCCGATATGACACTCGGTCTGCAGTCAATCTTCCCACCTGTAGAACGTCGCTCTCATCACAGCCAGCCGATATGACCCTCGGTCTGCAGTTAATCTTCCCACATGTAGAACGTCGCTCTCATCACAGCCAGCCGATATGACCCTCGGTCTGCAGTCAATCTTCCCACCTGTAAAACGTCGCTCTCATCACAGCCAGCCGATATGACCCTCGGTCTGCAGTCAATCTTCCCACCTGTAGAACGTCGCTCTCATCACAGCCAGCCGATATGACCCTCGGTCTGCAGTCAATCTTTCCACCTGTAGAACGTCGCTCTCATCACAGCCAGCCGATATGACCCTCGGTCTGCAGTCAATCTTCCCACCTGTAGAACGTCGCTCTCATCACAGCCAGCCGATATGACCCTCGGTCTGCAGTCAATCTTCCCACCTGTAGAACGTAGCTCTCATCACAGCCAGCCGATATGACCCTCGGTCTGCAGTCAATCTTCCCACCTGGGGAACGTCGCTCTCATCACAGCCAGCCGATATGACCCTCGGTCTGCAGTCAATCTTCCCACCTGTAGAACGTCGCTCTCATCACAGCCAGCCGATATGACCCTCGGTCTGCAGTCAATCTTCCCACCTGTAGAACGTCGCTCTCATCACAGCCAGCCGATATGACCCTCGGTCTGCAGTCAATTTTCCCACCTTCTCCATGTTCATGTTTAGAGTATCCTTGATATCTTATATCTACCTTCGCTTTGCCGTCCATGAATCGTGCCCTCCATGACCGTTTATGTATCCACCTTCGCTTTGCCGTCCATGAACCGTGCCCTCCATGACCGTTGTTGTATCTACCTTCGCTTTGCCGTCCATGAACCCTGCCCTCCAATACCGTTCTTGTATCCACCTTCGCTTTGCCGTCCATGAACCGTGCCCTCCATGACCGTTCTTTCCATTTCCGTTTGATTTGGCCGATAAAAATCCAATTTCCGAAACATAACATTGTTTATGAGCCAGTTTTCTTCAACATTCAGGTCTTCTAGAATGGTTTCATTTGTCACTTTCTTTATTCAATGAATTTTTAGATTCTTCTGTAACATTTTATACCGAACGCTACAAATTTCTTCTCTGCTGCTTGTGTTATAGTCCATGTTTCGCACCCGTGCATTGCCACAGGGAATACGCATGTTTTCAGGATCTTCAGTTTCAGTTGCTTGTTAGTATTTTGCCATAAATTGTGCATGTTGTTGAGCTTTTGCATCGCCATGGCCAAACGTCTTCTAATTTCTTATAAGTAGTCTCCGTCGTTAGGTAACGTAGAGCCAAGGTATGCAAAAAGTGTGACATTTTCATTTCTTCATTATCGATAGCAATCTGTCATTGCAGTCCTGTTTTGTCAGTGGACATTATCTTAGTTTTCTTAATGTTCATGAAAAGGATCTGAGCTTCACTGTGCTTGTGAACGGAGTTGAGCAGTCGTTCCAGGCCCTTGGCGCTGTTTGACAGCATGACTATGTCATCTGCATATCTTAGCTCAGGAATCCCATTCCCTCCTATTGTGAATAGATCAAAATCCCTGCATCTGTCAAATGTTTTTACCTTTCCTATAACGTTTTCTGCGTAGATGTGAAATAAATAAGGTGAAAGTATGCAACTGTGTCTGACTCCCTTGTGTATCTCAAACCAATCTGGTGTACCTTCATTGATTCTAACGGCGGTTTGTTGTCCAATGTAGAGTGTTTCTATTATATGTTCAAGATGTGTTGCAAAACCCATGTCCTTCATTATTTTCCACAGTTACACAGTGTAAACCTTTTGTGTAATCTACCAAGCACGTATAGAGGTTTACATTGTACTCTACACTTCTTGAAGATGTCTCTGGCTGTATGGGTAGACCTGGAAAAAGCCTTCGACCAAGTATGGAAAGACGGGCTGCGTGGAAAAATGCTGCAATATGGAGTATGCGGAAAACTGTACAAGTGGATCAGTAACTACTTAGAAAACAGAACAGCAAGAGCGCAGGTCCAAGGGCATACCAGCAAAAAGGAAACTATGGAACAAGATGTTCCCCAGGGTGGTGTCCTTTCCCCTACTCTCTTCCTTATTTACATAAATGACATTGCCAGCAACCTCCACAAAAGTACCCACTATTCTCTCTACGCTGATGACCTGGCCATGTGGACTACTGAAAAACACATCACTACAGCCGGCACACGAATGCAAGGCTCTGTGGCAGCCCTTGAAATATGGTCCAAGACCTGGCTACAAGAAATAAATAAATACAAAACAACACATACTGTCTTCTCCCGATCAAATACACGGCGCCAAGTAAAACTCCAATTAAATGGAAAATTGATACGGCTAGATGAGGCTCCAACCTTCTTAGGAGTTTCCTTAGACTGACTTCTCACTTGAAAAGCGCAAATTTTAAAGACCCAGTTGAGGGCGAGGCTACGCATGTCCATCATGAAGAAACTTGCTGGTAATGCTTGGGGTGCTGAAGGAAACACACTAAAGAAATTATACACAGGCATAGTGAGACCAGTTTTGGAATACGGCATTGCAGCTTGGTCCACGGCATCCAAATAAAACTTTGACAATTTAAGGCGCACCCAGAGCCAAGCAGCTCGTATCATAACAAGAGCCCTGAAGTCCACCCAAATAAAAGACCTGGAAGCTATGATTGGGCTATAGCAAATGGAAGACCGCCGAGACTACAGAATCCTACAGCAAGCGGGAACATTCAAAAGAATCATGGACCACCCGATGCATCACAGACTAAATGGGAGACCCTGCAGCAATTTCAGTGCCGAAGCCAGTGCCCTGAGACAAGCAGCTGAAATCCTTTTAGACCATACGGAGCAGACAGAAAAGGGAGTGGTAATTTTCACAGAAGCCCTCGCAGTGTTAATGGCGCTCAAGAACCAGCACAAAAATGAACTCTGTGCTCTGGCAGACTCGCTCGAACACCTTTCCCAGTGCTTAAAAAAAGCACAGTTCAGTGGATACCAGCCCACTGCAACATTCCAGGCAACGAGGAGGCAGACAGACTCGCCAGAGAGGGAGGAATGCTGCAGCACAGTGATACAGAAATCAGATACAATGAGACAAAAGCATTCATCAGGGCAACGTACAGTGCAAAATGGAAAAAAGACCACCCAGGCGACATAGAAAACGATGCCTATCATCAACTCTCCAGGCAAGACCAGGTGATAATTCTCCGGCTACGCACAGGTCACAACATACTTAGATGCCATATGTACAACAAGTTCAAGATTGGCACTACAGACCTTTGTGCCTGCGGCACAGCCCCAATGAAGGCAGAACATATTTTGCAGTCCTGTCCACTGTATATCGACAAAAGAAGCAGCTTTTGGCAACAGCCAGTGTCCTTCCACGAGAAGCTGTACGGAAGCGCACAGAGCCTTGAGTCGACCGCTGCCTTCGTTAGAGTCATTGAAGTTGAGGTCTAAAGATGAACGAGGAAGAAGAAGAAGAAGAATATTAAAGATGTGATCTCGTGTGCTCCACCTTGTCTGAAACCTGCATGCGTTTTGTGTATTTCATACGCTGTTTTTTTTCCCAAGCTCTTTATGATTATACATAGTAAGATCTTGCTGGCATGGCTTATCAGGGTAATAGTGCGGCAGCTGGTGCATAATTTTAGATTTCCTTTCTTTGGTATGGAGATATATACTGATCGTCTCCATGATGTGGGCCATTCTGAACTGTACCAGATCTTAGTGAATAATGTTATGTGGGGTACATATGGATGCATACATATCCTCCTGTCTGCATTAGTTCAATTGGTATATCGTCCCATCCTGATGACTTACCTTTTTTTCAATGCTTTTATTACCGCACGAACCTCATCCACTGTGGGTTCTGACTCTCCTTTCATGACTTTTAACCAAGTTTTTATTATTTGTGTTGTCTTCATACATCTCGCTACAGTACTTCTTCCATCGTTCCTTCATACATCTCGCTACAAAACCCCTTCCATCGTTCCTTCATAGATCTCGCTACAAAACCCCTTCCATCGTTCCTTCATAGATCTCGCTACAAAACTCCTTCCATCGTTCCTTCATAGATCTCGCTACAAAACCCCTTCCATCGTTCCTTCATAGATCTCGCTACAAAACCCCTTCCATCGTTCCTTCATAGATCTCGCTACAAAACCCCTTCCATCGTTCCTTCATAGATCTCGCTACAAAACCCCTTCCATCGTTCCTTCATAGATCTCGCTACAAAACCCCTTCCATCGTTCCTTCATACATCTCGCTACAGCACGCATTCCATCTTTCAAGTATATCTTTGTTCTCTATCATCACATTGCCATTTTTGTCGTTGATTGCCTGTAGTGAAGGCTTGAATTCTCCCCTCGGTGTTCCGGTTGATTGCTTGCAGTGAAGGTTTGAATTCTCCCGTCAGTTGTCTGGTTGATTGCTTGTAGTGACGGCTTGAATTCTCCTGAAATTGTTCTGGCTGATTGCTTCTAGTGAAGACTTGATTTCTCCCCTCAGTGTTCTTGTTGATTGCTTATAGTGAAGGCTTGAATTCTACCCCCAGTGTTCCGGTTGATTGCTTGTAGTGAAGGCATGATGTCTCCCCTCAGTGTTCAGGTTGATTGCTTGTAGTGAAGCCTTGAATTCTCCCCTCAGTATTCTTGTTGATTACTTGTAGGAAAGGCTTGAATTCTCTCGTCAGTGTTCTGTTTGATTGCTTGTAGTGAAGGCATGATTTCTCCCCTCAGTGTTCAAGTTGATTGCTTGTAGTGAAGGCTTGAATTCACCTCTCAGTGTTCTGGTTGATTGCTTGCAGTGAAAGCTTGAATTCTGCTGTCAGTGTTTAGGCTGATTGCTTACAATGAAGGTTTGAATCCTCCCGTCAGTGTTTTGATTGATTTGCTTGCAGTGAAGGCTTGAATTGTCCTGTCAGTGTTCGGGTTGATTGCTTGTAGTGAAGGCTTGAATTCTCCGTGTTCGGGTTGATTGCTTGTAGTGAAGGCTTGAATTCTCCCCTCATTGTTCTGTTTGATTGCTTGTAGCAAAGGCTTGAATTCTCCTATCAGTGTTTTATATTCCCGGAATAATTCTCCCCTCAGTGTTCTAATTTCCCGGAATAATTCTCCCGTCAGTGTTCTAATTTCCCTGAATAATTATCCCGTCAGTGTTCTAATTTCCCGGAATAATTATCCCATCAGTGTTCTAATTTCCCGGAATAGTTATCCCCTCAGTGTTCTAATTTCCCGGAATAATTATCCCTTCAGTGTTCTAATTTTCCGGAATAATTCTCCCATCAGTGTTCCAATTTTCCGGAATAATTCTCCCCTCAGTGTTCTAATTTCCCGGAATAATTCTCCCATCAGTGTTTTAATTTCCCGGAATAATTCAACCCCTCAATGTTCTAATTTCCCGAAATAATTATCCCGTCAGTTTGCTAATTTACCGGAATAATTATCCCGTCAGTGTTCTAATTTCTCGGAATAATTCTCCCCTCAGTGTTCTAATTTCCTGGAATAATTCTCACGTCAGTGTTCTAATTTCCATGAATAATTATCCCGTCAGTGTTCTAATTTCCCGGAATAATTCTCTCCCCAGTGTTCTAATTTCTCGGAATAATTATCCCGTCTGTGTTCTAATTTCCGGGAATAATTATCCTGTCAGTGATATAATGTCCAGGAATAATTCTCCCATCAGTGTATTAATTTCCCGAAATAATTCTCCCATCAGTGTTTAAATTTCCAGGAATAAATCTCCTGTTAGTATTTTAATTTCACGGAATAATTATCCCGTCAGTGATATAATGTCCCGGAATAATTCTCCCATCAGTGTTCTAATTTCCCGGAATAATTCTCCCATCAGTGTTCTAATTTCCGGGAATAATTATCCTGTCAGTGATATAATGTCCAGGAATAATTCTCCCATCAGTGTATTAATTTCCCGAAATAATTCTCCCATCAGTGTTTAAATTTCCAGGAATAAATCTCCTGTTAGTATTTTAATTTCACGGAATAATTATCCCGTCAGTGATATAATGTCCCGGAATAATTCTCCCATCAGTGTTCTAATTTCCCGGAATAATTCTCCCATCAGTGTTCTAATTTCCCGGAATAATTCTCCCATCAGTGTTCAAATTTCCAGTAATAAATCTCCCGTTAGTGTTTTAATTTCACGGAATAAATATCCCGTCAGTGATATAATGTCCCCGAATAATTCTCCCATCAGTGTTCTAATTTCCTGGAATAATTCTCCCCTCAGTGTTCTAATTTGCTGGAATAATTCTCACGTCAGTGTTCTAATTTCCATGAATAATTATCCCGTCAGTGTTCTAATTTCCCGGAATAATTCTCCCATCAGTGTTCTAATTTCCCGGAATAATTATTCCGTCAGTGTTCTAATTTCCCGGAATAATTCTCCGGTCAGTGTTGTAATTTCCCGGAATAATTTTCTTCTTTTCATTTGTTGTTGGAGATCTTCTATTGTGTTGCATGTGTTTGTTATATATTGTGTCTTGTCATTTCTGATCTTTCTCCTGATTTCTCTTGTGCAGTCTCTGTATTCGTTACTTTAGCGTACTAATCATGTTTGCTTTAATCTCCTTCGTTCTTCTATGAGTTGGAGTTTCTTTTATATAATTCTATTTCTTATAAACTTTCCTGAGTATCATATCTCGTGCTTTTGCTTGGCATGTGTTGCCAGCTTATTGGTGGAGATGTCCTCATCCATCCCCATCAATGCTTCAAATTTGTTTCGTACTTCAATGCCGTGTTCGTTTTGGTATTGCGTCCAATTTGAAGCGTGTTGGTCTGTCCTCTTTAATTATTTTCTTTAGTTGTGTTTTGTATTCTGCTACAAGTATTTGGTGATCAGTCACAATCTGCTTCAGGGTGTGTCTTTGTTGAAACTATGCTTGACTTCCATCTTCGCTTTATTAGGATGTTGTCCATTTGGTTTCTAGTTTACCCATCTTGAGATGCCCATATATATAATCTTCTGGGATGTTCTCTAAATTAGGTGTTTGTGATTGTGAGGTTAACCTCAAAGCAGAAATAAATTAGTAATTCAACTCTTTTGTTTTGTTGTCTTAGGCCGAATGGCCCTCGTGTTTCTTTTGCATCTTCTGCTTCTATTTCTGCATTAAAATCTCCAGTTTTTACGACAATGTCTCTTCTCTCTATTATATTCAAAGTCGCGCGTATTCCATCGAAAAATATATCTATTTCTTCATTTTCTGCCGCAGTTTTGGTGCATATAAGTGTTTGACTGTGATGTTTCTTGTGTTCCCATTCAGCCTGACCACAAGTAGTCTATAGTTCACAGTGTTATTACAGAGCACTGCTCCAGATGTTTTCTTCGTTAGAAGGAAGCCAACTTCTCCCTGTCCGCTGCTTTCCTTCCCTGAGTAGATAAACATGTCTCCACTAAATGTTTTAAAATGTCCTTGGTCTTTCCACCTATGCTCTGATATTCCCAATATGTAAGTTTTTGTTCTTTCCATTTCGTTAGTGGCCATCATGAGTTTGCCCTCGTATAACCTCCTAACGTTCCATTACCTATTCTTATCTTCGCATTTAGCCCAATGGGTGAGTTTTCCTTAGCAATGCCATCAGGCTTTTGACCGTCGTCAAAATTACATGCACTATCTATGGTCTTGCGCTTTTGACTGGTGTGTACGGTCGATCCACAGGAACTGGAAGTCTCACCCTCGGACCTATGAGTTTAAATATGTGTGACTGTCATGAGTTTTCTGGCAATTGTACAATCGTTAGTTCGCCGTTGCTTTCCGACTGGTTCTGGCCGCTTAACATGTTTAGTCCCTGGTGCGCCCTAAGCCCGATACCAGGCCTGTTTCGCTCCTGCCCTGGCGGCCATTGTCATTATGATCGAACCTTCGTCCGCTTGGACAGCAGCTGCGAGTGCACTTGAGGAGGGGATCTCTCTTCAGGATGTACCACCTGCACAGGGCTATCTTGCTCCCTGGGTTTTTCCACATAGATTATATTACTTGGGAGGAGCAAATAGAAGTTTCTATTCAACTATTTAGAAACTCCCCAGTCCTTTACGGATACTATAACAAGTGGATGATTACAGTCATATACTGGGGCTGCTTCCATAGCCTTTGGCTATTCCCAGTCAAACTGCAGGGCAGCAATTAGTAGTTGACATGTCCATATCTTGTGACCACTAAGTAAAAACCCACGACATCATATTGGAGAGCCGTGACGTCATGATCAGCTACCGCTGCTCATGAAGACAACATGTTGAAATTCTCAACAAACGTAGATGCTTATACAAGCATAATGCTTGAAAACAAAGAAGGACACATTCGGAAAAGCGTTTCATTGCTGTCACATTACACCAAACACCGTCAGTAGTGAACAATGCATCGTGAAATTCACAACTTGTGACTGCTTTGAATAGTCTGACGCCATGTTGGACTTAACATAGATATACATACCTACATAATTAACCACTACCAGAGCAAATATACGCTTGAATGTAGGCTTCATGATAGAGAACCAGTTGTGGTTGGTGGTGGCTCCTACTGGAATGGAGAAGGTCATGAAGATTCAAATAAATGTGGACTTTTCTATGGGCTGATCGTTGAATTAACCAACAAACATTGATTGACCTCCTCAGGCAGCTCCTCAAAGACTTTCCTGTATGATCTCCCAATTTTGAATTGGCTGGCATTTAGTTTTGCAGCATTTCTAAGTTTCTCTCTTTGCTCAAGGGTATACTTCTTGAACTAGGCCATCTTATCCTTTTGGTGGCGTAAGCTGGTTGTGAATGCACGTTCTTGTTCTGTTTTATGAGTATTGTTTTCCTGCAGGTCATTTATCTGTCGTTTCTTGTACGTGTATCTGTCGTTTCTTGTACGTGTATCTGTCGTTTCTTGTACGTGTATCTGTCGTTTCTTGTACGTGTGTCTGTCGTTTCTTGTACGTGTATCTGTCGTTTCTTGTACGTGTATCTGTCGTTTCTTGTACGTGTATCTGTCGTTTCTTGTACGTGTATCTGTCGTTTCTTGTACGTGTATCTGTCGTTTTTTGTACGTGTATCTGTCGTTTCTTGTACGTGTATCTGTCGTTGCTTGTACGTGTATCTGTCGTTTCTTGTACGTGTATCTGTCGTTTCGTGTACGTGTATCTGTCGATGACTGCATTCCTCCGCTTATCTAGGTCAAACTTTCTGGTAATCTCGTCATTAGTTTCTGCTACCTTGATGAAATTGTCTTCGTACTGGTTATTTTTCCTATTGAACACGTTGAGGTTGATCTCTTGATAACGATATCAAATATGTCCATAAAAGTGGTTTTTCAATTCAGAATGCTAGTTTTTTCGTTCATTGAATCCCTGTCGTGGCTAGGACGTTATAGATCCACCTTTGTCCAAGGTTTGAAGAATTCAAAGCTGATATCTACTATTGCCTTATCGATCACATCTATACTGAAATTATTGGGATTTTGAAAAGGTTATTGCCTTTGTTAAAGAGGTTTCAGCCATGCCAGAGTTAAGTCAATACTTCCATCATCAATTTGTCATATTGGAGATCAGTGTACTGAATGTTCCACTCCACTCGGCAACAGTATGACCGTCCACTCCAGCAGAGAAGAGCCAACCAGATATCGCGCTGCATAACATCGATCGGTCTGTATGTCGGCCTCACTTTTCTGAGTGATAATACATATCGGCCAGTTAACCATGAGCTCTGATCTATGACTGCACCACATTATGTATTCCCTACCTAGAACTGTGATGACTGGTTTTGCGTTCGATTCCTAATATAAAGTAATTGTATGTGATTTAGCCATTCCTTATATTGAACTACTACTGCTAATACTACTGTCACTACACATTCTACTACTACCCCTTACTACTGCTACTACTATTAATACTACTACTACAAAAGTTACTACTGTTACTCCTACTACTACTTCTACTACTACTACCACCGCTTCTATTACTACTGCTACTGTTACTACTACTATTACCACCACGACTACTACTACTAGTGTTGTAACGAATTTCTAGAAGTGCTAATATTTGCTACTTCTGTAGTTTATAAACCTATTGTAACTTGAACTAATACTTCAACTTCTACTAGTATTGTTTATATATCTATTGTAACTTGAACTAAAACTTCAACTATGTTTCTGCTAGTATTTAAAGTACATAAACTTATACTTCTAGTACGAGAACCACTGTCGTAGAAACGAGAACCGCTGTCGTCTGTCATAGACACGAGAACCACAGTCGTAGACACGAGAACCACTGTCGTGGACACGAGAACCACTGTTGTAGACACGAGAACCACTGTCGTCTGTCGTAGACACGAGAACCACTGTCGTAGACATGAGAACAATTGTCGTAGACACGAGGACTACTCTCGTAGACACGAGAACCACTGTCGTATGTCGTAGACACGAGAATCATTGTTGTAGACACGAGGACCACTCTCGTAGACACTAGAACCACTGTCGTAGACACGAGAACCATTGTCGTCTTGTCGTAGATACGAGAACAATTGTCGTAGACACGAGAACCATTGTCGTCTTGTCGTAGACACGAGAACCACTGTCGTAGACACAAGAACCACTGTCGTAGATACGAGAACCACTCTTGTCTGTCGTGGACACGAGAGCCACTCTTGTCTGTCGTAGACACTAGAACCACAGTTGTAGACAGGAGAGCCACTGTCGTAGACACGAAAACCACTGTCGTAAACACGAGAACCGCTTTCGTATATCATTGACACGAGAACCCCCGTCTCCAAAAGCGTGAGACATGAATGGGAAAGACCACACTACAAGAACCGCTGCAGTCACAGAGTGTCTGACTAGCCAAAAAAGATTGGAAAAACAGATCTAATCCCTGTAATCATCTACCTGATTGCTTATACGAGACAAGAGGCCTAGAAGACACATAAATTGCAGAATCTAAGGTTAAAGACATCAGGCAACCAAACGAGCCAAGACAGAAAGAGACGACAGAGAACAATTAGCTACACAGAATACTCTCAACTCAAATGGATATAGCAAAATACTAAAGTGGAATGCGGAGGGAGTCATTAACAAAAAACTTTCCCTAACACACCACCTGCATGAAGGTAAGATTGACGTGGCATGCATCCAGGAAACGCCCCTCAACAATAACCATAAATTCTCAATCAGAGGATACCAGACCTTCCGTCTAGATAGAGAAGGCCACAAAGGAGGGGTCCTGATACTGACCAGAAACTGCATACCGAGTAGCGCGGTATCTGTCAATCACACCGGACAAGCAGAAATTGTAGAAGTTGACATAATGGCTCAAGAGACGAAGCTCCGCATTTTCAATCTGTACGGACCACCAAATAGAGACCTATCGCTCTCGAGTATGGAGGTCAGAGACTCCAACTGCATAGTAGTTGGAGATTTCAACAGCCACTCGGAGAGATGGGGATACTCTGACACAGACAGCAGAGGTGACGAAGTGGAAGATTGGGAGATAGATGCAAATCTCTCCCTAATCAATAGGCCGGAGGATAGCCCTAGCTTCTATTCAAGAACATGGCATACCACCTCGACTCCAGATTTGGCCTTCTCCACACAGGACATACACCATAAAATAGACCGCCAGGTGCTAAACCAACTGGCAGGTAGCGACCACAGGCCGATCAGGCTAACCATTGACATGGAAGTAGGCCCAAAGGAAACAAAACCGCTCCCACGTTGGAATTACAAACGAGCCGACTGGGACAGATTTGCAATCCTGACAGATGGGCTGTGTGAAACCATCAACACACGAAACACCAAAATGAAGCCCATGGTAGAGAGCCTAAGCAAGGCAATAATGCAAGCCGCCACTGAAACCATCCCAAGAGGAGCTAGGAAAAACTATAAGCCCTACTGGAATGATGAGTTGCAGAAAGTGGAAGATGCAGTAACAAATGCTAGGAACATGGCAGAGCGAGAAAAATCCATGGAGGCAAACATCGCCCTCAAAGCCGCCGCGGCGAAGTACAAACGCACTCTCAAGCAAACAGCAAGAGAAAGCTGGAAAAATAAAACGGAAAGTCTAAACCTGGACAAAGACGGGAACAAGCTATGGAAGCTAGTCAGAGCCATGAACGACGAAACCCCGTCAAATAAACAAATTACTATCAAGCAGGGCGAGAACTTGATCACAGGTAAGAAAGCCGCAAACGCCTTTGTCGATCACTATGCCAGAGCAAACCACATCGAGGTCCCTGCAGATAAGCATACAGACATTAGCGGAGAGCTAAAGGTACACGAAAACATGAATACGGCTCCTGAAGAGCACATGATGGCCAAACTAACAATGCGCGAAATGGAAGAGGCTATGAGAACACTAAAGAAAAGGAAATCTCCCGGAAAAGACGGGATAACAAACGAAATGCTGATGGGGCTGGGCCAAACAGCGAAGAAGAAACTGCTATCGGTCCTGAACCAAAGCTGGAAAAGGGGAATTGTACCACAGGCATGGAAAGATGCAATACTGGTACCAGTACCAAAAACAGGAAAGGACAAAACAGATCCAAATGGATACAGGCCCATAAGCCTACTGAGCTGTGTCGGCAAGCTGATGGAACGGATGATAAACACCAGACTGATGTGGCATCTGGAAGAAAAACGAATACTAATTCCACAGCAAGCCGGCTTTAGACAGCACAGATCCACTGAGGACCAGGTCATCCTCATAGCCCAGGAGATAGAAGATGCCTACCAGGCACAGAAACACACAGTAGCTGTTTGGGTGGATCTGGAAAAGGCATTTGACAAAGTCTGGAAAGATGGACTTAGAGTCAAGCTAAGAAGAAGGGATGTCTGTGGGAAGATGTACAAGTGGATCAACCACTACCTCAAACAAAGAACGGCCAGAGTCCAAGTACAAGGGCAGATGAGCAAAAAGGTGACACTCGAGCAGGGAGTACCCCAAGGGGGAGTATTGTCACCCACACTCTTCCTGGTATATATAAACGATATTACAGAGAATATACCAAGAATAGTACATAGCTCAATGTTTGCAGACGATCTGGCTATGTGGACCTCTGAAAAGAATCTCACCATAGCAAGAAATCGGATGCAGACGGCCCTAACATCGCTGGAAGAGTGGGCGAACTCATGGCTGGTCAAAATAAACGAGGAGAAAACCACATGCACAATATTCTCGCTTTCATTAAAACCCCAAAGTACCAAATTAAGTCTAAATGGCAAAATCCTGCAGCCAAACGACAACCCAACCTATCTGGGAGTCACATTTGATCGGCGCATGACATGGAAAAGTCAGATTGAGAGAAACCGAATGAAAGCCAGAGAAAGAATGGCAATCATGAGGAAACTTACTGGCACAAGCTGGGGAGCAGACGAAGGCATACTAAAGAAACTGTATACTGGAAGAGTGAGACCAGTTCTCGAGTATGGCATTGCGGCATGGACAACAGCAGCGAAGGCGAACTTCGATAAAGTTAACAAACTTCAAAACCAAGCCATGAGAATTATAACAGGTGGCATGAAGTCAACGCCAATTGTAGAACTTGAAAAGATTACAAAACTGCAATCCATGACCGATAGAAGAGACTACAGAGCCCAGCTGCAGTCAGAGAAATTCCGAAGACTGACCGACCATCCAATGCACCAGAGACTAAACAATTTGGGAAATGGAAAACTAAAGCGGAGAACTTTGCAGAAATAGCCAAAGCAAAGATGCACGAAGATCCCATAAACGCACTAACAACACCAAAACCCATCACTACTGTACGAAAACCTACCTGGAGGCAGGATATATTTCCAGAGGTGGTAGAAAATATACCAGGCATTGCAAACAAAAACTGCCAGACTGAAAAAGAAAGGAGAGATACTACCCTAAGCTTCATAACGAAAAGCTACCTAGGCATGGACTGGACCCATGCATACACCGACGGTTCTGTAACAAACACTACACAGAACGGAGGGGCAGGAGCATTCCTGAAGCTACCAAATGGCAGAAAAATAACACTGTCATTCGCTACTGGTAAGTACACAAGCAATTTCAGAGCGGAGGCAGAGGCACTGAGGGCGGCAGTGGAAGAAATGGTGACACACAGTGAAAATGAGAGCCATATAGTCCTGCTGATAGATGCTCTCGCCGTAGTCACAGCGCTAAAAAGCCAGAAAAACACTGAGCTTAATGACCTAAGAGCAGCACTCTGCAAACTGTGCCAGCAGTCCGCACCAAAAAGGGTAGTGGTACAGTGGGTTCCGTCACACTGCAACATTTAAGGCAACGAGGAGGCAGACATACTGGCAAAAGAAGGTGCAAGACTACCACAAACAGATACCAGTATGACGTACGAAGAGTCAAAACGGCTTATCAAAGCCAGATACATGAACAAATGGGAAACCGAACATACTGGTTACACCAAAAACGATGCCTATTACCAGTTGAACCGAAGAGAGCAGGTCGTTGTCTTCAGACTTCGCACTGGCCACAACAGACTGAGGTACCACCTATTCAACAAATTGAAGATAGGGTGTACCGACGAATGCCCGTGCGGTACTGGTAAAATGACCGCTGAACATCTGCTGCAGAACTGCCCGACATACGAGGATCAGAGAGAGCAGATGTGGCCATTACCAGTGGAACTGCAAGACAAGCTCTATGGCAGTGGCGAGAGCCTCAGAATGTCCGCCGCTTTTTCGAAAAAATAATGGTTGCTGTCTGACTGCGTACGCAGAAGAAGAAGAAGAAGAAATGGATATAGAACTGTGATTGGAAGATTAGATAGAACTGATGGCGTGATAGAACCCAGGGTTCATTTAGTGTAAGAGAAATACCTGTCCTATTTGCACGAAACTCCTGAGAAGCTCTATGGTTAAATAAGTGTTGATAGACAATAGAAAGCGATTCACATGCCTCTAGTGTTATTATTATAATGTGTACGCTGTTTGTGTAATAAACATTCATTTTATTTTTGCTGCTGATAAAATTAATTGTTAGTGTTTTTAATTTAAGTTGTGAGTTAAGGAGTAATAGTTGTAAGGAAGTAAGCTAGATGATGATAGAGTGAGTGTGTAACAGCAGCAACTGAATAAAAACAGAAGTCGTTGACCGAAGCGGGGAGAATATAATAAAAGCTGGGAGATCAGTGTATTAGTATAGATCACAAAACATAAGCTACCGTGCAGTTGGTAGGATAGCGAGTAACGTCTGCTGAAGTTGAGTAGTTAGACAAGAGAGACATAACAGAGAAGTCACTGAAGTAGACTAGCATGGAGAGGGAACCAGAAACCACGTACTGGTAAGCACTTGACTGTGTGTGTTGTCCTGTTTAATTCGACGCTGACACCCGTCACACGTGACGCCGACTTCCAAGTTCTAGAGTGGAATTCAACTGCATACTCGTCAGAAGAAGACGTGTTACTTCAAAGACGAAGCTGTCGTCTAGGACAACAAGTAGTAGCACAGATGGTATTCTTGGCCTGACCACTACAATAACAGAACCACTGTCGTCGTCTGTCGTAGACACTAGAATCCTTGTCTTCAATCTTAGTAGATTTGAGTTGGAGAACTGCCACGGTACAAGAACTGCTGTAGTCCCTTACTAGACGATGAAGAAGAGAAACCAGAAGGTCGTATCACTGCAATCATCTTCCTGACGTGAAGACAAGACAAAAGAATATTAAGACAGACGTTACAGAAGCTGAGGGAAGGAACATCAGGCCACCAGACGAGTGAGGCCCGAAAGTTTGCCAATAAACAATTAGCTAGACTGTAATTTATCAACTCAGGACTGTGAATGGAACACTATTTACACAGTACTTTATCAACTCAGAGTGAGGCAGGGCTGTGAATGGAACACTAGCTACACAGTACTTTATCAACTCAGAGTGAGGTAGGGCTGTGAATGGAACAGAGATTAATTAAGTTCAAGAGAAATACCTGTGCTGTTTGCATGAAACTCTTGAGAGACTTTATAGTTAGACAAGTGTTTATGGACAATATAAAACTATTAAAGTGCCTAGTTTATTGTTATAACGTGTATGATGTTTGTGTAATAAACATTCATTTGTTTTTGCTGTTGTTAAAATATTTGTTAGGTTTTTTTAATTATAGTTGTGAGTTAAGGAGTAATAGTTGTAAGGAAGTAAGTTAATTTGTGATAGAGTGAGTCGGTAACACTACTACTATAATAGTCAGAAAACAAAAACAAACTACTTTTATGTTTCTTGTAGTCCCCCTACAACTTTATTGGGGACTACGATCTTGATCACCTTGCTAATATTCAAATTGTAACAAGTCTGAATGATCGGGCCTTTTGGTCTTGAAGCTATGTAGTTTTTACCTTAAGCCAAGTGCCCATGTACACCTAGGTTAACCAGCGAATTTCGATTCTTGTGAATAAATCCGGGACCGTGAACAGGGAGAAGCAGCCTCCATTAAACACTGTTACATTGACGCGATATGATACCGTGGCAGGTAGAAGCAGCTTCCATAATACACTGTTACATTGACGCGATATGATACCGTGGCAGGTAGAAGCAGCTTCCATAATAAACTGTTACATTGACACGATATGATACCGTGGCAGATAGAAGCAGCCTCCTTTATACGCTGTTACATTGAGGCGATTTGATACCGTGGCAGATAGAAGCAGCCTCCTTTATACGCTGTTACATTGACGCGATATGATACCGTGGCAGATAGAAGCAGCCTCCTTTATACGCTGTTACATTGAGGCGATTTGATACCATGGCAGAAAGAAGCAGCCTCCTTTATACGCTGTTACATTGACGCGATTTGATACCATGGCAGATAGAAGCAGCCTCCTTTATGCACTGTTACATTAAAGCGATTTCATACCGTGGCAGAAAGCCAATCTTCCAATCGCACGCTCCATCGTCAGTTGACGGCGGTTTTCGTATTTGGTTTCAGCCCTATTACTTTCCCATGTACTTGTCATTCAATACTTTTGTTTTTCTTCCTGTTTAATCTCCACTGGACTAATTTTATAAGCGATTGGAGACTCGATAGAGAAATTGACAAAAATGTCAGAATGGTCCTGCATGACCTGTTAACTGATGTCACATAAAACTCCGAACATAGTGTTGATTTTACACAAAACTCCGTACATAAGATTACTTTCACACAAAACTACGAAAATATGCTTGATTTCACACAAAACAGTACATAGGGTTGATTTCACACAAAACTACGAAAATAAGATTGATTTCACTCAAAACTCTGAAAATAAGATTGATTTAAAAGGAACAACTTATAAAAAATGTATTTGTACTCAAACTATCCTACCAAAATCAGATACCATCTTTGTCACAGGCTCAGAAGTGGGCAATGTCTACGCGCGAATTCAAACGTCAACGTAAGGTTCATGCTGCCATCAAGAGAGATAACTTGTGCTATTGAGAAATCTTGGTTTTTATAATATGGAGCACTCACGCGCCTTGTTAACTACAACTGCGTGGTTGCAACGGAACATCTTATGATGTGATTTGTAGTGGAGTCTTGACCAGTGTGTTTCACCTGACCCTGCTGCGTGGTGCAGTCTTGACCAGTGTGTTTCACCTGACGGTGATGTGTGGTGGGGTCTTGACCAGTGTGTTTCATCTGACGCTGATGTGTGGTAAAGTCTTGACTAGTGTGTTTCACCTGACGATGATGTGCTAGAGTCTTGATCAGTGTGTTTCACCTGACCCTGATGTGTGGTGTAGTCTTGACCAGTGTGTTTCACCTGACGATGATGTGCTAGAGTCTTGATCAGTGTGTTTCACCTGACCCTGATGTGAAGTGTAGTCTTGACCAGTGTGTTTCACCTGACACGGATGTGTGGTGGAGTCTTGATCAGTGTATTTCACCTGACGCTGATGTGTGGTGGGGTCTTGACCAGTGTGTTTCATCTGACACGTATGTGTGGTGGGGTCTTGACCGTTGTGTTTATGATACTAAAGCATTGATCAGGGCAACGTACAGTGCAAAATGGAAAAAGACCACCATGGGCACATGAAAAACGATGCCTGCCATCAACTCTCCAGGCGAGACCTGATGATCACCCTCCGGCTACGCATAGATCACACTGAGATGTCATCTGTACACCAGGTTCAAGATTAACACTACAGACCTTTGTGCCTGCGGCACAGCCCCCATGAAGGCAGATCATATTTTGCAGTCATGGCAACTGTATACCGACAAAAGAAGTATCATTTGGCATCAGCCTGTGTCCTTGTACGAGAAGCTGTACAGAAGTGTACAGAGCCTTGAGTCGATTGAAGTTGAGGTCTGAAGACGAACGAGGAAGAAGAAGAAGAAGAAGAAGACCAGTGTGTTTCAACTGACCTTTTTGTTTATTGGTTTCTGGATTAGTACCGACACATTTCGTCCAACCCTTATCTGAGGTGGTCTTAATTAGCAAGTTTCACTTAACATTGATACCAGGTGTGATCTTCATCAGAATGACTCACCTGACCCAGATATTAGTGTTCGCGCATTTGGTTGGAAATAGAAACGCCGGAGAACGTCATATTCAGCATATAAATGCAAACCACCACCTCCCCTCCCCTGCCCTGTTCGTCTTATTTCTTCTCCACTCCTCTCGCCCAAAACAAATGAGTAGCAAAAATATACAAAATAAAATAATAGTTATGTCTAGTAATATATACGGTCTCTTTCGCCGACGTCGGGCAAATTACTAATAAATCTATCTGATTTAGTTATTATCAATAGAAACTAATAATAGCTGTAGGTAATAGCACGTGTTACCGAGACTCGAGAAGGCAGCTGATAGTTCTACCACTGTAACTTGCCTGACATGTCCAAGTTGACGGCTAAGGAATGCCATACATAAGGTCGCAGTCGAAGATGCAGCACAGTAAGTGACTCATAGCTGGCTGCTTGCATAACGGCCGACAAACATAGCTGGCTGCTTACATCACGGTCAGCACAGTAAGTGACTTATAGCTGACTGCTTGCATCACGATCAGCACAGTGAGTGACTCATAGCTGGCTGCTTTCATCACGGTCAGCACAGTAAGTGACTCATAGCTGACTGCTTGCATCACGACCAGCACAGTAAGTGACCAATAGCTGACTGCTTGCATCACGACCAGCACAGTAAGTGACTCATAGCTGACTGCTTGCATCACGGCCAGCACAGTAAGAGACTCATAGCTGACTGCTTGCATCACTACCAGCACAGTAAGAGACTCATAGCTGACTGCTTGCATCACGGCCAGCACAGTAAGAGACTCATAGCTGACTGCTTGCATCACGACCAGCACAGTAAGTGACTCATAGCTGACTGCTTGCATCACGGCCACCAAACCAGAGCTGACCCAGACCCTATTCTGCCCCCAAGTCGGTGTCCAGGAAGCAGACTGGTCTACTGTGGTCTTGCTAAAAGAACAGGAATCACAGAGGTAGCTCTCCCGGCACCCAAAATGTTTGTCCTGAAACCGAGTGAGTAAGTCGAAAGACGTATATAAGGCAGCCCTGCTGTAAACAACGACATAAGACATAATGTTTCAAAGTCCTTTTTATTACGAGCATCGAAACAGAAGCAATGAGGTCGACTATCTCTTCCTGTACACATTATAGGCCACAAGTACAGTACAATAAAGCATGTACACATCCTGGTGGAAGAGAAGCGATAATGCCAAGTCATACCAGTTAGGGGCAAATGGCTGTTTGCTCTCACATGTAGAAATTGCAAGCCGCAATTAAAGTGTGAGAATACATATTTAGCTAATGGTACGTGAGAAGCCATTGACTCAAGTCAGACTAGGCAATGAGGCCTCCTATCCATCCCGTAGCAACTATGAACCACAAGAAAAACAAACGAGAATATCTACACAGCATGGAGGAATTTGAACCGCTATATAAGTCAGTGAAACATGTGCCTCGACAGACAAGTATTTCTAATGCTTTATAATATATACTGATCTTGTGAGTGATATAATCGTTAGATTAGTGATTATTGAGACGTAACTACTATAATCAAACTCATGTTTTCACACGTTTTAGTCAACCCAACTTATGATTGTTCATGACATACATGAACATCAGACGGCGAAGATAGATTATGATCCAATGACATAAAGAAAATAAACCTATTAGAAATAAAATCTTGAGCACTTCATCCTTAACAGCACTGTCCTCTTTAGGACCACCGTTTCTTAAGCATGTCTATGACAAGCAGAGCTGTAGTTCCACATAGTCAGGTAAGACTATTCAAGCAACAGTCTTTAGTGCAAACCATTCATTGGAGGTTAGACAACTAATAAGGGAAAATGTCCAGGATTTTGATGCTGTCTGATGTTCCGATGTATATGTGTTACACGGCGAGACAGCCGCTTGTGGCTTCTCTGCTAGAGTGAGGAACAAAGACATTGCTGAGATAGGCGCTGCATACTTGACAACAACATCCAGTATCAGTATGGAGATCGAGGCAGTGACTTTGGCTTCCAGGTGGTTATTTGTGACCTCTTTTATGAGTGCCGAAAGCGTCTGTGGCTGAAAGCGTCTGTGGCTGAAAGCGTCTGTGGCTGCATCTTTTTGCTTCCTTTCCCAGTTGTTGCTTTCGTATGGCTGACTATTGCATGACGGGATTACAGAGGCAAAGACCTTGAACCTTCAGGATCGTGTGAATGGAGTGAAGTGACATTCAACCCTTAAAGACACCATTGTAAGGGACATTGACAATGGACTGAGGTGATACTCATCTCTCAAAGACACCATTGTAAGGGACATTGACAATGGACTGAGGTGATACTCATCTCTCAAAGACACCATTCGAAGGGACATTGACAATGAGCTGAGGTGACATTTAACCCACCAAGACATCTGTGACGGGGACAAATAATTTGCAATCGTTGAGCCACCAATGCACAGTTCGCTAAGTTTTAAAACATACACCAGTCCTACGGTGTTGGTTCCTTTGAAGAACATAGCATGAGTGTGTATAACCAGCGAGCTACGGGAATATTCAATATTCACTTGTTCACCATTCGTTGAGATGGACTGAGTACCGATGGGTCTGCCTGAAGTGCAGTGACGTTGGTTCTAAGCCAAACAGAAAATAAAAACTATGATATACTCTTATAGATAAGCTATCCCTCTACGTATCGATGGATGTCGTCTCCAAGCTGCTATTGGCTGCTTTCTGACGTGACGTATGCGGGTACAAGATGTGCGTCAAAAAGGAGACATCGCGGCGGTGGTTGCCTCAGACTGCAGTCATTATCAGGGTGGAATGTGTGTACAAGAATTAAGGTTTGCATGTCAAATACTTTGTAATGGTGCACTCTCTCTCATGCAACTAAAAAGACTGGTTTAAAACAGTGTGATCTAACACAAAAACAGCTGTAACAACTAACAACAACAACAGTATCACAGCACACAATTATGTCAGTTGATTATACAAATACGTGCACCTCACCTTGCCCTGTCGTCGCCCTGACATTTGGCGCATCAGTTGGGAGCGAATTTGCGCGTTGAGACAGCCCGCGCCAAATCTTGCAACATTAATGCTGACTAGAAGCGCTGTACGAAAGCGAGAGAAAATTGCTGAACGTTCAAAGGAAATGCTAGCCACTTGACAGACAGTGTCCTCAGAGTTTGCTCTTCATTTCAATCTATTTGCTGGTTACGACCATAATCACAACCAATTGTTTCTTTTGTCGGGGTCCTCCACAGGACATGATAGCGGATAATTTGAACGATTCTTGTGGAGATCAGACTGCAGGATTTAAATACCATCGCTCACAAGTCTCTTCTGAAGGTTTGTGCAAGTAAAGTTAATCTGTGACATTTTACTGCTAGCTCTTTCTAAATAATCATTGCTAAAATTATTAATATTATTTTTAAAAGAATTCATGTCACATCTGTTTATGTGTAGATACATTTCTTTGATGTCTGCTTTTATTGACAATGTTTTGACCAGAAGTAGAAATATGACATCGTGTTTCTTACTACGCATTATGCTGCATTCTGCTACTAATGACTCGACCTACAATTAGAAAAATGGGTTTAGTTCAAACACAAGAACGATTTTGCTGCTTCGAATAACTGAATATGGCATCACTAGGTGTCGATAGCTTACTTAAATTAGGGTGTTCGACTCGGGTGCTGGAGGTTGCAGGCTCAAATACTAGTGGAGACCGTGTTTTTTTCACCTGGGTCATCTGGTAAATATTTCCCTTTGATATCTGAGTTGTTAGATCAGACACGTGTGTGCAGTGACGCGAACGTTAAAAATACCTTAGCAGTTGGAATCCAAAAGGTACTCGGGCAAATTCAAAGTTAAAAATCTAATAAAATTATTCTAGAGATTCTCACCCCACAGACAATATGTCGCAAATAGAGCCCTGTGTGGCAATAACATCAGATCTTGGTTATGTGGATAGCGGAACGGCATAGATAGCGCCTGACAGGTTGCGGGTCTACCTTGCTCTAATTTACGCTTCCACCACTTACCAGTCCCAAAAATAATAGATCATATATTCCAGGAGCTGACTACTGTTGGGATTGATCTGGCAAGTCACCAGAGGATATTCGCTTGCTACAAAACATGAAAAAAAGGAGGTCACCCATTCCTACCACGTCTAACGACATAAGTGGACTGATAAAATAGATATATAGATAGATAGATAGATAGATATATAGATAGCAGCTTCGTAACATATATACCATCCCCCTCATACCCTCCCACTTCCCAATCTTTCCTTCAACACCTAGCCTCGACTATTTTTGGCTAAGGGTTAGCGAAGCGAATCAGACCGTTTAGTGGCGTACACATTTATGGGTCACTTGTTCTACGGCCTTGGTAAAAGTGGGTTTCTAAATGTAGAGTTAGCTTAAATGAAAGTGGGTTTGTAAATGTAAGCCTAGCTTAGATGAAAGTAGGTTTGTCAATGTAAGGTGAGCTTAGATGAAAGTAGGTTTGTAAATATAAGGATACCTTAGATAAAAGTAGGTTTGTAAATGTAAGCCTAGCTTAGATGAAAGTAAGTTTGTCAATGTAAGGTGAGCTTAGATGAAAGTAGGTTTGTATATATAAGGATACCTTAGATAAAAGTAGGTTTGTAAATGTAAGTAGAGCTTAAATAAAAGAAGGTTTGTGAATGTATGATTAGCTTAGATGAAAGTAGGTTTCTGAATGTAAGATTTGCTTAGATGAAAGTAGGTTTTTAAATGTAAGTTTAGGTTAAATGAAAGAAGGTTTGTGAATATTAGATTACCTTACATGAAAGTAAGTCTGTAAATTTAAAGCTGAGCCTAGATGAAAGTAAGTTTGTCAATGAAAAGATAAACTTAGATGAAAGTAGGTTTGTGAATGTAAGATTACGTTAAATGAAAGTAAGTTTGTGTTTGAAAATATAAGCTTATATGAAAGTAGTAATGGGATACAAGGATTAGCATAGATGAAAGTAGGTTTGTGAATATAAGATTAGCTTAGATGAATGTACGTTTATGAATGTAAGATTAGCTTAGATAAAAGTAGGTTTGTTAAGGAAAAGATACGATTATATGAACCTCCGATCGTGAATGTAAGATCAGCTTAGATGAAGGTAGGTTTGTGAATGAAATAATTAGATTAGATGAATATAGGATTGTAAATGTTAGATTAGCTCAAATGAAAATAAGTTAATGAATGTACGGTTAACTTAGATGAAATATGTTTTTTTTGTTTGTCATATTAGCTTAAATGAAAGTAGGTTTCTGAGTGTAAGATTAGCTTAAATGAAAATAGAATGTACGGTTAACTTAGATGAAATAAGTTGTTTTGTTTGTCATATTAGCTTTAATGAAAGTAGGTTTGTGAATGTAAGATTAGCTTAGATGAAGGTATGTTTGTGAATGTAAGATTAGCTTAGATGAAGGTAGGTTAATGAATATACGGTTAACTTAGATGAAATAGGTTTTTTAGTTTGTTATATTAGCTTAAATGAAAGTAGGTTTGTGAATATACGATTATATTAGATGAAAGTAGGTTTGATAATTTAAGGTTAGCTTAGATGAAAGTAGATTTGTGAATGCAAGGTTAGCTTAAATGAAAGTAGGTTTGTAAATGTAAGGTTAGCTTAGATGAAAATAGGTTTGTGAATGTAAGATTAGCTCAGATGAAAGTAGGTTTTTTTAATGTAAGGTTAGCTTAGATGAAACTAGGTTTGTAAATGTAAGATTATCTTAGATGAAAGTAGGTCTGCGAATGTACGGTTAGATTACATGAAAGTGCGTTTGTGAATGTGAAATTAGCTTAGCTGAAAGTACATTTTGAATGTTAGATTAGGTTAAATGAAAGTAGATTTGTGAATGTGAGATTAGCTTAAATGAAAGTAGGTTTGGGAATGAAAAAATAATCTTATTTGAACGTTGGTTTGGGAATGAAAGGCTCTCTTAGATGAAAATTGGTTTTCTAACTGTAAGATTAGCTTATGTAAAAATAGGTTTGTGATTGTCAGATTAGCTTAGATGAAAGTAAATTTGTGAGTGTCAGATTGAAAATTGGTTTTCTAACTGTCAGATTAGCTTATGTAAAAATAGGTTTGTGATTGTCAGATTAGCTTAGATGAAAGTAAATTTGTGAGTGTCAGATTGAAAATTGGTTTTCTAACTGTAAGATTAGCTTATGTAAAAATAGGTTTGTGATTGTCAGATTAGCTTAGATGAAAGTACATTTGTGATTGTCAGATTAGCTTAGATGAAAGTACATTTGTGAGTGTCAGATTAGCTTTTATTAAAGTAGGTTTGTGAATGCAAAGAAAAGCTTAGACGAAAATAGGCTTGTGAATGGAAAGATAGAAGCCAACACAACAAACAATCAAAACCATGAAGTGGTTTTCAATAGATTGGTGTCCTGATACGGCCACTCAACCTTTACCTATATTTGGTTTTATCTACTTCTGACCTTCAGTACCATCACAATTTTGATTGATGTATTTGTACATGGAATGCATATCTGACAATGAGAAAGTAAAGTTCAAATAACATATATTGCACGACTGTCCTTAGTTAATGAAGGCAAAACAAACTCAAAAACTGTATCCATATAAAGAGGATCTTCAAACAACTTCTGAGTTCTTCGCATGAACTCGTTAGACTGATAACATCATGTAAACTGGTATGACTGGAAACATCAAGTATGACTAGAAACAGTATCTGAGCTTGTACGACTGGGATCATTGTGTGAACTGGTATGACTGTAACATCCCAAAAACTGGTATGACTGGAAACATCAAGTGAACTCCAATGACTAGGAACAGTATCTGAGCTTGTACGACTGGAATCATTGCGTGAACTGGTATGACTGTAACATCCCAAGAACTGGTATGAATGGAAATATCGAGTGAACTGGTAGACTATAAAGATCACGTAAACTGGTATGATTGGAAACGTCATGTGAACTCGTACGACTGGAAACATCACGTCAAATTGTATGATTGTAACATGACATGAAATGGTATGATTGGAGACATCACGTGAACTGGAATTACTGTAAAGATCACGTGAACTGGTATGACTATAAAGATCATGTGAAATTGTATGACTGGAAACATCACGTAAACTAGTATTACTGTAAACATAACGTGAACTGGTATAATTGAAAACATGAAGTGAACTCGTATGACTAGAAACAGTATCTGAACTCGTTTGACTGGAAACATTACGCGAACTAGTCGATTCACCTGTAAATGACACTTCATCCATTGCAGCAGTGCATGTTGTGTAACTGCATTTTAAAATGCAATAACAATGGGGTATAGGCGTGTAGTGGTAGTTGGTCTTGTTGTATTTTAAAGAAGTAGCCAATGTATTTTGGTTTCTGTCTTACAATGTAATCAATCAAATCAATTGTTATTACAGTTCATATTGTTGCTGTTGTTGTTGCTGTTGCTTACTTCTTGTTTTTGATGTTGTTGATATTGTTGGTAATGCTTAGTTGATGTTGATGCTGTTGCATTTGTTGATTTTGTCGTTGTTGTAGCTGTAATTCTTGCTGGTGTTGTTGCTGCTGTTGTTATTGTTGTTAATGCTTAGTTGATGTTGATTTTGTTGATGTTGTTGTAGTTGCTGTAGCTGTACTTCCTGTTGTTGCTGTTGCTGCTGTAGTTACTTCTGTTAATGCTGAAGTGATGTTGATGTTGTTGATGTTGTTGTAGCTACTCTTCTTGTTGTTTCTGTTATTCTTGTTGTTGCTGTGTATGTGGTGTTGTTATTTGTTATATTTCTTGATGTTTTTCTTGATGTTGCTGGTGTTGTTTTTGTTCTTGCTATTGCTGATGTCGTTGTTGTTCTTGTTGTTGCTGATGTTTTTGTTGTTCTTGTTGTTGCTGATGTTTTTGTTTTTCTTGTTGTTGTTGATGTTTTTGTTTTTCTTGTTGTTGCTGATGTTTTTGTTTTTCTTGTTGTTGCTGATGTTTTTGTTTTTCTTGTTGTTGCTGATGTTGTTGTTTTTCTTGTTGTTGCTGATGTTGTTGTTGTTCTTGTTGTTGCTGATGTTGTTGTTGTTGTTGTTCTTGCTATTGCTGATGTTGTTGTTGTTCTTTTTGTTGCTGATGTTTTTGTTTTTCTTGTTGTTGTTGATGTTTTTGTTTTTCTTGTTGTTGCTGATGTTTTTGTTTTTCTTGTTGTTGCTGATGTTGTTGTTGTTCTTGTTGTTGCTGATGTTTTAGTTTTTCTTGTTGTTGCTGATGTTGTTGTTGTTCTTGTTGTTGCTGATGTTATTGTTTTTCTTGTTGTTGCTGATGTTTTTGTTTTTCTTGTTGTTGTTGATGTTTTTGTTGTTCTTGTTGTTGCTGATGTTGTTGTTGTTCTTGTTGTTGCTGATGTTGTTGTTGTTGTTGTTCTTGCTATTGCTGATGTCGTTGTTTTTCTTGTTGTTGCTGATGTTGTTGTTGTTGTTGTTCTTGCTATTGCTGATGTCGTTGTTTTTCTTGTTGTTGCTGATGTTTTTGTTTTTCTTGTTGTTGCTGATGTTGTTGTTGTTCTTGTTGTTGCTGATGTTGTTGTTGTTGTTGTTGTTCTTGCTATTGCTGATGTTGTTGTTGTTCTTGCTATTGATGATGTTGTTGTTGTTGTTGTTCTGGCTATTGCTGATGTTTTTGTTTTTCTTGTTGTTGCTGATGTTGTTGTTGTTGTTCTTGCTATTGCTGATGTCGTTGTTTTTCTTGTTGTTGCTGATGTTGTTGTTCTCACTGTAGCTGATATTCTTTTTTTCTTGATGTAGGGTTTGTCCTTTGTTGTAGCTGATGTTGTTCTTGTTGTAGATGATGTTGTTGTTGTTCTACTTGCACATGATGTTGTTGTTGTTTCTGTTGTAGCTGATGTTGTTGTTGTTCTTGCTGTTGCTGCTGTTGTTGTTATTGTAGTTGCTGATGTTGTGGTTGCTCTTGTTGTTGCTGATGTTGATGTTGTTTTTACTGAAATTGATGTTATTTTTGTTCTTGTTGTTGCTGTTCTTGCTGTAGATGACGGTGTTGTCTGAAGATGCTCCTGTTGAGTTAGCATATAACTACGATTCTTTGGTAGCTGTTCTATTTGCTCTTTTTATATCATTAGACGTATTTGAGAAGGTGGAAGTGGACGTCCTGGCTGTATTGTAATAAGAGGCATTTGCACTACAAGGATTACTATGTCGACACCCTGCCTCGTTGGTCATACTTCAGTAACACAAGATGTTTCCATGGGCACAAAATAGGCGATAGTTAGGGGTTTTGGTCAGTATGTTTGACCTGACCCTGGCTACTCTTCTCTCTCACTTTGATTTGTATGTTTCACCTGACCCTGGCTACTCTTTTCTCTCACCTTGATTTGTATGTTTCACCTGACCCTGGCTACTCTTTTCTCTCACCTTGATTTGTATGTTTCACCTGACCCTGGCTACTCTTCTCTCTCACCTTGATTTGTATGTTTCACCTGACCCTGGCTACTCTTCTCTCTCACCTTGATTTGTATGTTTCACCTGACCATGGCTACTCTTCTCTCTCACTTTGATTTGTATGTTTCACCTGACCCTGGCTACTCTTCTCTCTCACCTTGATTTGTATGTTTCACCTGACCCTGGCTACTCTTCTCTCTCACCTTGATTTGTATGTTTCACCTGACCCTGGCTACTCTTCTCTCTCACCTTGATTTGTATGTTTCACCTGACCCTGGCTACTCTTCTCTCCTACCTTGATTCGTAAGTTTCACCTGAACCTGATTACTCTTCTGTCCTACCTTGATTCGAATGTTTCACCTGACCCTGATTACTCTTCTGTCCTACCTTGATCAGTATGTTTCACTTAACCCTGATTGCTCTTCTCTCCTTCCTTGATTAGAATGTTTAACGTGACCCAAATTACTCTTCATTTTCATCCTGATCAGTATATTTCACCTGAACCAGATTATTCTTCGCTTACTTTTGACATACAATACAAATGTGTTCCTGCGTTTTGCCATAAATTTCAAGACGAAAAACATATGCAACTGTAACACTGGGTGTATCAGCGTGAATATCTAGATTTCAATAATGAGTACTTCCGTTGGTACCGTTAAGCGATAGGGAGTCGTTGAAACGTTTGCTGGAGAAAGTGAGTAGCGTAGGTTTTGTTAAGTCCGTATTGTTATAGAATTTCGTTAATGTCAGCAGTCCATCTACTACATGGACTTCCTCGTGCATTACATCCAGATACCCTCGTGTTGCATGTATGCCTCGGTATGTGTCATGCTGGATTGTCATGAGATAACCAGGACACCGTATTTTATATCTTGCATTACATTTAGCACAAGGAGCAGTTACCATAATGTTATCATTTACCATGCTGTCTGTCCTGGCAGCATGAATAGAACTGCTGTAACAGCGCGTGTGTATGTGTGTGACACGAACCGTAATTAGTGACGCAGTAAGAAAATGGGGGAACATTCACAGACGTATGTGTGATGTTTATGGGCTTTGTTTCTGAAGATCGGGGCATCGCTGGGCACAGGAACCAGAAAGTTAAGATTCAAAAAGTGGAGAAATAAAACAGCAGACGTCTGCCGTATGTGCGTGTTTTCGATTGCTAGCACTGTCATCGGAGAGGATGTGTTGAAGTCTTCAATTCTGATACGAAGCAACCAATTCCCTTGTTGCAGCCTTGATTTCACGTTAAGCAATCCACGTACTCACGTACAGCCGGGTAAACTGGAGCATGTCGCTAACAACAACAGAACCTGCTATATTTGCCAAGAGAAAGAAACAAACGTTCTAACCACTAAGCAACTCAGGCACTCTGGAGCACGGACAACAACTTCTCAAAAGCAAACTTCTTATTCATTCACGGTGATTCAACAAACCTAGCAAACTCACTGCATGGCGGCCGGGGGGGGCCAGCAGCCTTTATTCCTTAGTCATATACATGCATGTGCTGGACTCAGTAATGAATGACGAGCTATACCTACTTGTATTAAGTATGTAAGTAAGTTGTAATGTATTTCGTTTCCTATGCCATCAAAAGTGTGTTCGTATGAGCAACTGTTTACTACTAATTGTATGAGTCCCTCAAGACGGACTGGGTGTGATTGCCCTGGCTAAGTGTAATATTTTCTCCTGGCAAAGTCTAATATCTTCTCCTAGCTAAGTGCAATGGCTTCTCCTAATTAAGTGTAATATCGTCACCCGACAAAGTGTTATATCTTATCCTAGTTAAGAGTAATATCTTCTCCTAGCTAAGTGTAATATCTTATCCTAGTTAAGTGTAATATCGTCACCCGACAAAGTGTAATATCTTCTCTTAGCTTAAAGTAAAATCATCTCCGGCTTTGCGTAATAATGTCTTTTAGTTTATCAATTATGTTATCCTGGCTTCATGTAATATGAGCTATTGGTTTAGAGTAGCACCTTCTCATGGTTAAGCATATTATGGTATCCTGGTTTAGTATATTATAATTACCTGGTTTCGTCTAATATGTTCTTTGTTTTTAGGATTTGTTTTTCTGCTTTAGAGTAATATTTTCTGTAGACGTGATAGAACCAATTTTCCCAATGCGATCGAGATGTTGAGCAGTGCATGAGCTGCAGCTGTCAGCGACACGTAGCTGACTGCTAGCGCCAGGGCCAGCGACACATAGCTGACTGCTAGCGCCAGGGCCAGCGACACATAGCTGACTGCTAGCGCCAGGGCCAGCGACACATAGCTGACTGCTAGCGCCAGGGCCAGCGACACATAGCTGACTGCTAGCGCCAGGGCCAGCGACACATAGCTGACTGCTAGCGCCAGGGCCAGCGACACATAGCTGACTGCTAGCGCCAGGGCCAGCGACACATAGCTGACTGCTAGCGCCAGGGCCAGCGACACATAGCTGACTGCTAGCGCCAGGGCCAGCGACACATAGCTGACTGCTAGCGCCAGGGCCAGCGACACATAGCTGACTGCTAGCGCCAGGGCCAGAGACACATAGCTGACTGCTAGCGCCAGGGCCAGCGACACATAGCTGACTGCTAGCGCCAGGGCCAGCGACACATAGCTGACTGCTAGCGCCAGGGCCAGCGACACATAGCTGACTGCTAGCGCCAGGGCCAGCGACACATAGCTGACTGCTAGCGCCAGGGCCAGCGACACATAGCTGACTGCTAGCGCCAGGGCCAGCGACACATAGCTGACTGCTAGCGCCAGGGCCAGCGACACATAGCTGACTGCTAGCGCCAGGGCCAGCGACACATAGCTGACTGCTAGCGCCAGGGCCAGCGACACATAGCTGACTGCTAGCGCCAGGGCCAGCGACACATAGCTGACTGCTAGTGTCAGGGCCAGCAAACTACAGATGCCAAGACCCTTATACATATGCACGCGGCGGTGATCCTGAATAACAGACTACAACAGAATAGACTGGCTAAGCAGAAGGGATCGAGAAGAGAAGGCTAACCCGGTACTCAAAAATGCCTGCTGAAGTCGGATGTGTCGGTCCAAAATTTGCAAATATCGCAGTCAAGCTGTAAACTACAACACAACGCATTCCGTTCTCCGGACAACATCTTTCTCCTTGCAAAGCCCTTTTTAAGGCTTGTTAGCGGGATATGGAAAACGAACGAAAAAGAGAAGAAGAAAAAGCATAAGACGTATGATAAGCTGTGCTTCTTGTTTGGCATATGTTCTTCTGGTTTAGCGTAATATGTTCTTCTGGTTTAGCGTAATATGTTCTTCTGGTTTAGCGTAATATGTTCTTCTGGTTTAGCGTAATATGTTCATCTGGTTTAGCGTAATATGTTCATCTGGTTTAGCGTAATATGTTCTTCTGGTTTAGCGTAATATGTTCATCTGGTTTAGCGTAATATGTTCATCTGGTTTAGCGTAATATGTTCATCTGGTTTAGCGTAATATGTTCATCTGGTTTAGCGTAATATGTTCTTCTGGTTTAGCGTAATATGTTCATCTGGTTTAGCGTAATATGTTCATCTGGTTTAGCGTAATATGTTCATCTGGTTTAGCGTAATATGTTCATCTGGTTTAGCGTAATATGTTCTTCTGGTTTAGCGTAATATGTTCTTCTGGTTTAGCGTAATATGTTCTTCTGGTTTAGCGTAATATGTTCATCTGGTTTAGCGTAATATGTTCTTCTGGTTTAGCGTAATATGTTCTTCTGGTTTAGCGTAATATGTTCTTCTGGTTCAGCGTAATATGTTCATCTGGTTTAGCGTAATATGTTCTTCTGGTTTAGCGTAATATGTTCTTCTGGTTTAGCGTAATATGTTCTTCTGGTTCAGCGTAATATGTTCATCTGGTTTAGCGTAATATGTTCTTCTGGTTTAGCGTAATATGTTCATCTGGTTTAGCGTAATATGTTCATCTGGTTTAGCGTAATATGTTCTTCTGGTTCAGCGTAATATGTTCTTCTGGTTTAGCGTAATGTGTTCTTCTGGTTTAGCGTAATATGTTCATCTGGTTTACCGTAATATGTTCTTCTGGTTCAGCGTAATATGTTCTTCTGGTTTAGCGTAATATGTTCTTCTGGTTCAGCGTAATATGTTCTTCTGGTTTAGCGTAATATGTTCTTCTGGTTTAGCGTAATATGTTCTTCTGGTTTAGCGTAATATGTTCTTCTGGTTTAGCGTAATATGTTCTTCTGGTTTAGCGTAATATGTTCTTCTGGTTTAGCGTAATATGTTCTTCTGGTTTAGCGTAATATGTTCTTCTGGTTTAGCGTAATATGTTCATCTGGTTTAGCGTAATATGTTCTTCTGGTTTAGCGTAATATGTTCTTCTGGTTTAGCGTAATATGTTCATCTGGTTTAGCGTAATATGTTCTTCTGGTTCAGCGTAATATGTTCATCTGGTTTAGCGTAATATGTTCATCTGGTTTAGCGTAATATGTTCATCTGGTTTACCGTAATATGTTCTTCTGGTTCAGCGTAATATGTTCTTCTGGTTTAGCGTAATATGTTCTTCTGGTTCAGCGTAATATGTTCTTCTGGTTTAGCGTAATATGTTCTTCTGGTTCAGCGTAATATGTTCTTCTGGTTTAGCGTAATATGTTCTTCTGGTTCAGCGTAATATGTTCTTCTGGTTTAGCGTAATATGTTCTTCTGGTTCAGCGTAATATGTTCTTCTGGTTTAGCGTAATATGTTCATCTGGTTTACCGTAATATGTTCTTCTGGTTCAGCGTAATATGTTCTTCTGGTTTACCGTAATATGTTCTTCTGGTTCAGCGTAATATGTTCTTCTGGTTTAGCGTAATATGTTCTTCTGGTTCAGCGTAATATGTTCTTCTGGTTTACCGTAATATGTTCTTCTGGTTCAGCGTAATATGTTCTTCTGGTTTACCGTAATATGTTCTTCTGGTTCAGCGTAATATGTTCATCTGGTTTAGCGTAATATGTTCTTCTGGTTCAACGTAATATGTTCTTCTGGTTTACCGTAATATGTTCTTCTGGTTCAGCGTAATATGTTCATCTGGTTTAGCGTAATATGTTCTTCTGGTTCAGCGTAATATGTTCATCTGGTTTAGCGTAATATGTTCTTCTGGTTCAGCGTAATATGTTCATCTGGTTTAGCGTAATATGTTCTTCTGGTTCAGCGTAATATGTTCATCTGGTTTACCGTAATATGTTCTTCTGGTTCAGCGTAATATGTTCTTCTGGTTTAGCGTGGCATGTTCTACTGGTTTACGTATTATGTTCTCCTGCCTAGGCCTGATATGTTCTCATTCTTTATCACAATATCTTGTCCTGGTTTAATGTAATTTGCTATCCTGACTTAGCATGGTAAACACTCCCCGCTAGTACAATTTACTGCCCCATTACCGTAATGTGCTTTCCCCCACCACGCCCCGCCCCTTGCCATAATATGCTTCCCCCCACCACGCCCCACCCCTTGCCATAATATGCTTCCCCCACCCCGCCCCCACCCATTACCGTAATATGCTTCCACCCACCCCGCTCCCACCCATTACCCTAATATTCTTCCCCCCACCCCGCCCCAACCCATTACCGTAATGTGCTTCCCCCCACCCCGCCCCAACCCATTACCGTAATATGCTCCCCCCACCACGCCCCACGCCATAATATGCTTCTCCCTCGCCACCACGTCCCGTCCCTTGCCGTAATATGCTTCCCACTCCCCACCGCGCCCCCTGGCGTAATATGCTTCCCACTCCCCAACTCCGCCCCCTGCCGTAATATGCTTCCCCCTCCCCGCCCCACCCCCTGCCATAATATGCTTCCCCCTCCCGCCCCGCCCCCCCATCCCTTGCCGTAATATGCTTCCCCCTCCCCACCCCACCCCTTGCCGTAATATGCTCCCCCCTCCCCACCCTCTGCCGTAATATGCTTCCCCCTCCCTACCACCACCCCCCTGCCGTAATATGCTTCCCCCTCCCCACCCCCGCCCCCTGCCGTAATATGCTTTCCTCCTCCCCGCCCCGCCCCCTGCTGTAATATGCTTCCCCTCCCCACCCCGCCCCACTTGCCGAAATATGTTTCCCCCTCCCCACCCCACCCCCCTACCGAAATATGCTTCCCCCTCCCCTCCACCCTGCCGCAATATACTTCCCCCTCCCCACCCTCCTCACCACCACCCCCTGCCGTGATATGCTTCTCCCTCCCCACCCCACCCCATCTGCCGATATATGCATCCCCCTCCCCACCCCGGCGCCTCCCCTGCCGTAATATGCTTACTCCCATAGAGAAATCTGCTCATCCTCTTTACCGTGTAATACGCTCTCCCGCATTACCGTAATATACTTCCCTTACCCTATCTCAGCTTACCGCATCTCCCCTTACCGCATCTCCCCTTACCGTAATGTACTCTCATTCTCAGAGCAATTCGACGAAATATTATACACTAGATCTCCCTATAATAGCTGCCCACTGCAAGGTCAGATGGCAACAACAACAGGCTAATCCTGCGAGACGTGTTCTCCTATGGCTATAGAGACCAATACAGTTTCGGCAGACTATGCCGTAACCAGGTCACACATGTCAGGAGTCAGCTGTGGAGTTCTCAGCACGCTTTCTTGCCGATAGAGTTTCGCTCTGCGATCTGAGCACCATTAGTGATTCTAGTGCACACATGTGGAACTATTCTGTACAAGCAGCTCTCATGAGGTGACATCACTTTTCAGAGACGCTCTCAAGGAGTTTCTATATCGTTCTTCCCTGTCTCTTGTAAGCTCACCATATAGCAGCAGCTTGGGGATGCGTTCATCAGGAGTGTAAACAACATGTCCCGTTCATCTTATCTGGGCTTATTGTGGCAGCGTATGGGTGCTCAACATGTTAGTCTATCTGAGAATGTCTAAGTTAGGTCCTTTGTTTTGTCATCCGATCATGAGCAGCTTCTGTATATAGCTCAAGTGAAAATGGCTTAAATGTCTGGGGTGTCTGCTATACGCTGTCCAGGTTTCACAGGCATGCAGCAGAGTGACTAACACTACAGTATGATACACTGTTACCTTGATGACGACACTGATGCTACGTCGGTTTCAAACGCTTGCTTTCCGCTACCCAAACGTAGAGCTCGCCATTGCGATCCGGCTGTTGACAGCACAATCTATATTCGCCACTCTGCTGAAGCCACAGCCTAGGCTGGTGAAGTTATCGACTGCCTGGAACAGTTGGCTATGCAAAGTAATGTTTGGTTTGCTGTATGGTTTCACAGAAGGCTGAAAGAGTACCTTCAATTTCCTAGTGCTGATCGCGAGACTAAATTTACTGCATGTTGCCAAAAACTTCATCATGGTGAACTACAAATCGTGTTCTGATTAGGTGTTAAGGGCACAGTTTTCAGCGATCCAAGATTGTGGCTTCATTGACATTGGTGTAAGACTTCAGGCTTCACTGACTGAACAGCCAATGTACCTGATATGCATGCCACTAGAAGCGACATGTACAGCATCATAAAGCATTGTTGCAAAGGCTAGCTAAATAGTGTCAGAGCTAGCACACAACCCTGGTTAACACCGTTGGCGCCTAGGAAAACCACAGACCATTCTCATTCATGCAGTACTAGAGCCATCATGCCAAGATGACAATGCCAAACAAAAACCGCAATGAATTCTGTAACATAACTTCGTCATGGTTTGCCAGAGGCCTTCCCTATTGACGGTGACAAAGACATTGATCAAGTCGACAAAAGATGTATACAGGTCACCAAACTGTTCTTGACATTTGTCTTGAAGTGCTGCACATGTTCCATCGCCAGATCCCACGACCAACTCGAAAATAAAACAGTGACTCTCTGGGAGCAGACCCTGCTCAGAGTGACCAGTTAGACGGTTGAGCATAACTCGAGCCAGAATTTCCCCGCGATTGACATTATGAAGATGCACCTGTGATTGTCGCAGGTTTGACGTGTGCCCTTTTGCTTGAACATGTGTAGCGGAATAGTGGCATCTTTAATGTCCTGTTGATCTTTCTGAGCTTCCCATATATGAAGGATGAGTCTTGCCATTTCATGAAGAAGCACCAGCCCTGCCAATGGTTAGTAATTGTCAGCAGGAAGATGATCTTATCCGGGACATTGAGCTAATAGTGTTTCTGGCCTCGTCCTTGCTGGACTTCGGTCAAGTCTCTGGTTAATAGCAGCTTGAGACATACGAGCTATGGCTCTTTTGCGAATGATGGTCGGACAGTTTAGCATGGCGCCGAATTTTTACGCCCATCGCTCAAAAATCTGGAACTTATTAGTTAGTCGCGCATTGCCGTCGGCACCAAGCACAGAAGATGAGTCAGGAAAGAGAAGGTAGTGGATCGACCACAAAACACAAACAAACCGCCTTGAGTCACTGAAATCAGAATACATTGCATCTCTACGTTGAATATCAATAAAAATCAAATTTGCATAACATATTTATTTAGTGTGGGTCCTGTTGTGCGCTTCTATGCTAAACAAACTCCACACGCCGGTGTTGGAAAATGCACATTTCCAGCTTGATTCCGAACGTAACGTACCTGTGACTTCAGCACTGATAACACAGCCGCTGTTACAACGGTTATGATAATATGAGAAGCAAGGGCACCACATAGGACTGTCACAGATGGCATATCATACATGTGTGATAGCAAGGGTTGACAGAATAATACATATGAGATGCAAAGACAGCACTTATGACCATCACATTTGGCATGTCTTCCTTGGGTGCTACAAAGAGTTGACAAAATAACAAATACGAGAAGCAAAGGCAGCACATATGACCATCAATGATGGCATGTTCTTTCACTTAGAAAAGTTCAAATCATGGTTTAGAAGAAACGGAAGTGCAATGTGAGATTTATACGTTGGCTTACAAGAATGGGGATTACAGTATTGATCTCACATGGTTGATAAGACTGCAGTTACACTGCAGTAATGGCTCTCCAGCGACCTATGCGCCTTGCTATGATGGTACCTATCTGCCATGCTTCATCATGTCCATCTGTTGATAGTATCCTCCCACTTATAGAGCCGCAAGCTTCTAGTACGTCAACCCTCCACACGTCTTTCCAATATTGTTTTCAACAAGACGTTGTGTCTTTTGATGTAGCCAAAATATTTTAACTGTCTGACTCTCCTTTCGCTTTTCCATTTTCTTTACGCCAATAATCTTTTCCATACCTTCCTTACTTGTTTTCTGATCTGTCCAGGAAATGTGGGTGGCCAACGAGTTGTCAGCTTGCGACATACATTAAACATACCACCTTTCAATCCCGTCGCGCTTGGTTAGACGGACCAGGCATGTCGTGATTTTCTTTATGGTATGACCAATTCTTCCAGTCGACCCAGCTGTAAATGAGAACCTGATCAAGTTGTGGGAAAATTTGGAACCGCCAATGAAGCGTCGTAGTATCCTCTCTATCACAAGCACTATCAGCAATGAATGGGACTGCGTACCTATGAGGAAGTCCAGGTGCAATGAAATGGGTTTTATGAGCCATTTTCCGCAGATGGGCCTATTCTTCTATATACTCACATTTCAAAGACATCATTTCTTTTCTTCAACTGTGTGTTTATTGCCCGTCTTTCCAAGTCATACAGTAAATACAAGTAAAGATCACATGATAATTCTCATGTTTAATGTGTGAGTGACTTGTTCTGATGTCAATGTACAGCTATTGTCGGTCAAAACAGATATGCCCCTCATTATTCTCTTCCGGATTTGTATTTCACATCTTAGCTCTATGAAGATGTAACTAACCACTGCTTAATTTACAAATATTCAAGCCGGTATCTAAAATTTACGAGAACAGAGTAAGAACATACAAGGTGTGTACAATACGAATCCGTTCTTTGGGCCGAAAAAATACAATTACTGAACTGGCCGTTTGAAACCATAATCCCTTCAAAGTACTCTCATTGATATTTCACGCGCTTATCCCATCGGCTGGAATTATTTCAGGAAGGCCTCTTTATGAATGGAATACTGCTGTGTCGCCGCATTTCGCATAATGTCTTCTCGTGACCAAATCCGGCCCATTGCAGCTTGGGCAAAAGCCAACATTCACAAGGAGTAATATTCACAGTGTTCAGTGAGTGTGTCTATGTTTGCGCAGTCCAGCTGGTTTTGTCGGAATTGCAGAGAGAATTGCTTCTGCTCCGTTGTTACCAGCTTCGGCACGACGCGGACATGCTCCCTATGGTCATTTATTAGCTCAAAATGGATTGTACCGAACCAATGCTTATCCCAACTTCAACTGCAAGTTCTCAGATGGTGACACGACGGTTCTATAAAACCAAAGCTCGTACTTGGTCAATACCTTAATAATGTCCGCTTGTTGAGGGCCTACCGGAACATGATCCGCTTTTTACCGATGTGCGTTCATCTTTGAAGCGATTGTACCACTCCTCAATATGTGTGATGCTCATGGCATCACCACCGACCGGCTGATAAATCGTCTGAATCGTTGCCACTTGAATTATCAAGCTTTTTGTAACATTTGATGCAACAATGCTGCTCAATGCTTTCCGTCATCTCGTGGGAAATGAAAATCCAACGGATGCTCACTACACCCAACACTGAAAGTCTGACAACCAGCGACTGACGGGGTCTCACTACACTCAACACTGAAAGGATGACTGCCAGCGACTGACGTGTGCTCACTGCACCCAACACTGAAAGGCTGACTGCCAGCGACTGACAGGTGCTCACTACACTCAACACTGAAAGACTGACGGCCAGCGACTGACGTGTGCTCACTACACTCAACACTGAAAGGTTGACTGCCAGCGACTGACGTGTGCTCACTACACTCAACACTGAACGGCTGACGGCCAGTGACTGACGTGTGCTCTCTACACTCAACACTGAAAGGCTGACGGCCAGCGACTGATACAATCTAGGGGCGGGAAAATTTCACGCATGCGTGGCGGTCCCTTATACTTCTTTGCCGTAAGACAACAAGGCTTATGTGACCACGGTAAAAATTCTGATCGGATACTTCTTTAACACGCCTAGTATGGCTACCACAGCTATATTTTATGTACAAATTATATAGAGACATTAAAAAAATCATACCGACCACTGCTTTAGTTAGCTATATTCAGGTACACGTCTGAAAGTCTATGAAAATGGAAAGGCTAGTTCAGGCCTATATATATATATATATATATATACTCTCGAAAAACATATAGAAGAATGTGTCGCATTTCGCGCAAGATATAGACGTACTGACGAGAGTAGGGCTAGGTAGAGCAATTTTGAAAAACAATACAATGGGTCCAGTCAAATATTGTAGTCATTTGAAAGTACGATACTTTAAAAAAAATCAATTCTAGAGGGGAAAGATTAAAGTAGACTGACAATAGACGGGCTGCGATATACGTGGAAGAGCAATATAAAGAAATGGACAAATGTCCGTCTGGAAGACTCTCCGTCATGACATGAGACATGGGGTAGTGGAGGTCCATTGCAGATAACCTTCGTCCCGGAGGCGACACTTGAATTGATTTGATATGCAGGTACCAATAGCTTGTGAATGACTCCTGCAAACTTGTATATGAACACGTTCCCCCACATATGAACAAATACCCGCACATATGAACAAATACCCGCACATATGAAGAAATACCCGCACACATGAAGTATTATCCGCACATATGAAAAAATACCCGCACATATGAAAACGTAATCTACGACATAGATACTCCTGTCGGACTGCATATTCAAGTGAAGAGTCATTGGACGGAGGAGATCGAATGCAGGGGCGTAGCACGTGAAATGAGCTGAACGGTTCACGTTTGTGTGTGTTTCTGTAGAAGAATCATGCTCACTGCAATTAGTTCTTCACCCTATAATTCCTCTCGGCTTGTCCTTGGTCCAATCAAAGAGAATAATTGTTATATACGAGGCATGTTCAAGTAACACCCGCCCTAATCGATTAATTACAAACAAATGAAAGGAACATCAGCAGGTGTGGCGCAACAAAGCATTTATTTTGAAGTAAGTATGCACCGGGGTTCATTCGAAAAAGTGGCCATAGGAATTTAGACACCCATCCCACTACTTGTGTAGACCGTCCTAAAAAATAACGCTGCAGGGGTTCAACCCCACCCAATGCGTTCATCTTTATAGTTGTCTATCAGCATACGTGAGACCCATTGTGAACACAACCTCCGGTACTTCAGTTTCTTCCTAACCACTAATTGAACTGTCCGAAGCGAATTACCCTGCTAGCGAACATAATCTTCGACGACGATCTACCCGTAATGCTGCATCATTATCGGTGATGGCCTCTTCTGTCCCAAAAATATGCGCCTGACCTGGTCGCGGAAGATCGTTGGTTAACTCCCATCCTCCCCGAAACATCCGCCCCAGTCCTTCACTGTTGTCTGCATTCACTGCTTGCCTTCTCAGATAAATAGCTGCCCGTCGGCATCTTTCAGCTGTTAGGAATTTTATAAGGATTTATCGGTAGTCATTAGAAGTATGCATAGTCAAGAACAGCGTGTTCTACTAGGTGACCAAGACTAGAGTGGGTGCTGATAACGACTTATGGCCTTTCTGCCAGGGCAGGTTTCATTGGACAACATTTTTTTGAAAATGTCTACCATGAACTCTATGTGACCAACTCCTATTTTAGACACAACGTCAACATAAGGTTTGGTGGATGCACTCACGATCAATGCACTGGCATCATCTGGGTCTAATTTTTGTCAGAAGATCTCTCCTCAACTATGTGCTCATACTATGATGCAGACTGCTACACCGATCATTAATTGGTTCGCTGTAAAAATCAATTTACAGCCAAGGAAGTTCCACCGCACCAGACGTAAAGACAAGCCACGCATCCACGCAAGAAGAATGACAGAACCTGCATTTATTTAGAAAATGTAAGAATCCCGCATCATGTCACGACTGTTGCAGAGACTTTGAAGAATCTTCGAAACGCCATCGTTAGATCTGGTTACTGTTGGAAGAAGAGCTGTCAAATCTGATGACTGGTTTGAAGACAAAGTGAAGGATTTGGCACTTGTCACTGGGACCAAGCGTGCTGCTCTGATTAGATACAAGCAACTTCAAAATGGCACTTGTCACTGGGACCAAGCGTGCTGCTCTGATTAGATACAAGCAACTTCAAAATGGCACTTGTCACTGGGACCAAGCGTGCTGCTCTGATTAGATACACGCAACTTCAAAATGGCACTTCTCACTGGGACCAAGCGTGCTGCTCTGATTAGATACAAGCAACTTCAAAAGGGCACTTGTCACTGGGACCAAGCGTGCTGCTCTGATTAGATACAAGCAACTTCAAAAGGGCACTTGTCACTGGGACCAAGCGTGCTGCTCTGATTAGATACAAGCAACTTCAAAATGGCACTTGTCACTGGGACCAAGCGTGCTGATCTGATTAGATATAAGCAACTTCAAAATGTAAGTACCCTGAACATCTTTAATTCCACCAGAAGCCAAGTTCAACACACAGCTAATCATTGTGGTAACTGTGCACTAACTGTAGCTGAAAGCAACATGACTGCAGTTCAAAAAGGAAACGTCCGACATATGTATGATGGATTACAGAAAGCAGTTGGTAATGCAGGCAAACAGCGCCACTCATCACCGGTAAGAAAATAGAAACAGAGGAAACAGGAAGCGATGGGTTTCAGCCCTATTGTCAGCTCTATTCCAATAGCCCTTGATGTTGCCATAAGCTATCCCAGTATGAAAGAGTTTCACATCGTACTATCGTTAGGAGATCTTAATAAAGCCATTGACATCGTGGCCCCGGGTAATGCATAAGGCAGTCAATGGATCCGATCTGGTTTATTTGATCAAGCGCTGTTAAGGATACACTTTGGAACCACTGTATATGTCGTTACGTCAATGTTTTAAAGATGTTACGTTGCATCAAGATATGAGAGATGCACACATTGTAAAACTATACCATAGCTAAAGTGACAGAAGAGACTGTAATAGTGTTCGAGGTGTCTGTCTGCTCAGTGTTAAAGGCAAAGTCTTGGCCAGAGTAATCTGACTATGACAACAAAAACTGGCAGCGTGTGTATATCCGGAGTCACATTGTGGATTCAAGTCTGGACCATGTGTAAATCCGGAGTCACATTGTGGATTCAAGTCTGGACCGTGTGTATATTTGGAGTCACATTGTGGATTCAAGTCTGGACCGTGTGTATATCCGGAGTCACATTGTGGATTCAAATCTGGACTGTGTGTATATCCGGAGTCACATTGTGGATTCAAGTCTGGACCATGTGTATATCTGGAGTCACATTGTGGATTCAAGTCTGGATCATGTGTATATCCGGAGTCACATTGTGGATTCAAGTCTGGACCGTGTGTATATCTGGAGTCACATTGTGGATTCAAGTCTGGACCGTCTATATCCGGAGTGTGGATTCAAGTCTGGACAGTGTGTATATCCAGAGTGTGGATTCAAGTCTGGACCGTGTGTATATACGGAGTGTGGATTCAAGTCTGGACCGTGTGTATAACCGGAGTCACATTGTTGATTCAAGTCTGGACCGTGTGTATATCTGGAGTCACATTGTGGATTCAAGTCTGGACCGTGTGTATATCCGGAGTGTGGATTGAAGTCTAGAAGATCAATGATCAACATCATATTTTTGTCTTCGGCCACTTCAGGAAAAGTCACGTGAAAGGAATCAGCCCTTTATATAACGTCTTTGTCGACCTCGCATAGGCATTTGATTTGGCTAGCAGGGATGGACTCTTCAACATCCTCTCTATAATAATCTGCCCAAGTAAACTACTACGACTAATTATATCATTCCAAGAAGAGATGAAAGGAACTGCCCAATTTGTTGGTAGCATATCACAGCCATGTAGTATCTGCAGTGACGTTAAGCAACACTTCGTCCTGGCCTCGACACTGTTCGGGATCTTGTTTGCTCTGTTACTGGTGCATGCATTAGGTAACGCAAATGATGATATCTGCCTTTACATTTGGTCGCATGGTCGGTTGTTTGACCTTGGAAGCGTTAAACCCAAAACGGAGATCATGGAATTTCGTTTCGCTGAAGTAGCTGTAATTGAAACTCACAGAGAACAAAATCTTCAGAGCTTGATAGACTGCTTCTTCCAGGCGGGGAAAACATGTTGGTGTGATATCAAGTCTCAGCAAATAAAATGTGCTGGGACAAAAAGGAGAATGATAATTTTAAGCTGGCAGCTGTACACCAATTCCGATACCTGTATCCCATCGTCAACGGCAAGCACTCTATAGATCCAGAAATAGAAAATTGCTTTGGAATCAAGATGCTGAGCAGCGCATGAGCTGCAGTGGTCAGCGACCCATAACTGACTGCTAGCGCCAGGGCCAGCGAACCAGAGCTGCCAAGACCCTTCTACACCTCCACGTGGTGATCCTGGATAACAGACTGCAGCAAGGCAGACTGGCTAAGGAGAAGGGATCGAAGAGGAAATGCTAACCCGGTACTCAAAAAATGATTGCTGAAGTCGGATGTGTCGGACCGAAAGGTGCAAATATCGCAGTCAAGCTGTCAACTACGACACAACGCATTCAGTTTTCTGGACTAAATTCTGCTACTTGAGCCCTTTCAGGGTTTGGTAGCGGGAGATTAAGAAGGAACGCAGAAGAAGAGGAAGAAGAAGAAGAAGAAATAGAAGAAAATTGCTTTGGTAAAGCTCCTGCTACAGTTGTTCGTCTCACAAGGCATCTTTGGGAAAATCCTAAACTCACAACTAAAACAAAGATTCCGGCGTACAATGCATGTTTCGTCAACACACTTCTTTATCTCAGCGAGACAGGGCAATCAATGCCAACAAAGAGTACAGCTTCAATACGTTCCATCTAAGGTGACAACGATCCATTCTTGGAATTATATAGATGAATAGAGTTACAAATGTTGAGGTGCAGTCTCGCAGCGGTTTCCCAAGCATGTACACTCTCCTAAGACAGTAAAGACTACGAAGGCTTTGGCATGTTCGTCTCAATGGGAGATGGTTCAATCACCTAACATATTCCCTATAGACAGTTGACAAACGTCAAGAGAATAGTAGGTGGTTCACAATTAAGTTTCAAATATGTGTGTAAGCGTGATATGAAAGCCCTTGACACGAGTCTGACATCCTGGGAAGACGAAGCTGCAAACCGATCTAAGATAAGATTTCCCTTAAAGAGTCACCTCATGCCTGGCGAAAAGACGCTATTACAACACATAAAAGGGACATAACAACACGACAAGGAGAACGAAAACAACACATAGAAGTGACGTAACAACACGACAAGGAGAACGAAAACAAAACATAGAAGTGACATAACAACACGACAAAGAGAACGAAAACAACACATAGAAGTGACGAAACAACACGCAAGGAGAACGAAAACAACACATAGAAGTGACATAACAACACGACAATGAGAACGAAAACAACACATAGAAGTGACGTAACAACACGCAAGGAGAACGGAAACAACACATAGAAGTGACATAACAACACGACAATGAGAACGGAAACAACACATAGAAGTGACGTAACAACACGCAAGGAGAACGAAAACGAAAAAGATCAGCATAATGTTCTTTACAACTCCAAGTTCATATCATTATAGAGCCGAACATGACTGAAAGGGGCAATTGCAAGAGCTTGAATACCTGGCTTCGTCCGGAAAATAACAATTTCGAAACTAAATACAAAGGAAGTCAAAACTTCTCTTACAAGAAGGACATGTTACACTTTGAATGTTACTGTTGTTAACATCTCTTATTATTTGTCAGTATTTGCAAGTTAACAACATTTTCCGCGCAATTATATATTTGCGTGTGCATACCTCGGAAGAAAACTACATAAATGTTCGAGCGACAAGTTGGAAGCCGTCCAGCTAATATTTTTTTAGCAGATAACACTCGCATTGTTGTAATTTATTTCGAAGTGTTCCTTGCTAGATTAAGCGAAAATTAAACTCCACTTATAAAGGGAAATGATTATATACCCATACCTTGTGAAGCATGAAACACGGCGACTTGGTCCAAGTTGGGTTGTTCGACAAATCGGTCGTAGATTGTTCAGTGAAAGTGTCAGCTCGATGTATCGTTGTCATTCCCGGGTTACGACTTCTTGTAACACAAATATACACAAATTCACACTTTCGGAGATATAGCTTAAATATCAAGGATATGTCTTTTGGTGGACATGATATGTTGTCTTTTATAAAGACCCTACGAAGTCCAGTGTGAAGTGAGAAAACGTATAGTTTTTGTTAACGGGTCTGACGGCTCGTAACGATTTTGCCAGCACATGTCGGCAGGCCATCAATTTGGTAACGATCACGGTAAATGATAATGGTGGCGATGATAAAGATGATATGACAATGCAGAGACTTATTTAACCATTTATCTGTGATGGTTATAGCAAACTTTTTTTTAAAATCACACAGAGGTAATTGATATTTCCTGCTGCAAGCATTCTAGTAAAAGGCAGTATGAATTGTTGTGTGTGACAGATAGATGGATAGAAAGTTAGATAGATAGACAGGCAGACAGAGAGACTGGCATGTAGGCAGACATGCAGACAGACAGGCAGGCAGGCAGACAGACAGGCAGACAGACAGACATACAGTTAGATATAAATATATATATATAGACAGACAGACAGACAGACTGATAGATAAATATATAGATAGACAGACAGACAGAAAGATAGATAGATAGATAGATAGATAGATAGATAGATAGATAGATAGATAGATAGATAGATAGATAGATAGATAGATAGATAGATAGATAGATAGATAGATAGATAGATAGAACACAATCACACAGTCCATTTAATCTTATCAAAACCTCCTGTCAGAGGTAAAGAAAGACACGCAAGCTTCAATGGCACGGCCATGTACTGCGATCGAGTGATTGAGCTACCAAAGAAAGTACTCAGAGGCACAGGCTCTGGCAAGAGAAGAAGAGGCCGCCCCAAGAAACGCTGGACAGAAGATATTCGGAAGTGGACAGGACTGTCCCTAGAGGACACTGAAATTATGGCGCCGGACAGACAAAAATGGCGTGAATTTGTACATGAGGCAGTGGCATATGGTGATGCCAAAACAACCTCACATAGATTAACAATGAATCATACAACGCCAGGAAGAGAATTGGATGCCCCCCGGCTAGGAGCATGTCCAAGACAGATCACTCACAAGTGGAGAGATGTCACTACGACCTTTCTGAGGGTTACGGAAAAGACGAAACGAGACTAGATGAAAAGTATACTTTTTTTTCAATTGTTTACATTTCATTGATTATCATTACGTAAACATATGTTATTGCCTTATGCTCAGCTGTTTTTGTCCCTTGTTCAGCTGTTGTATTCTCGTCTTTTTCTCACAGCTTCAGCAAAAGCCGGTCATTTAGTGTGATATTCTGTGTAGCGTGCATGTGATATATATTATGTAGTGCCATTTGATATTATGTGTCCATGGGATATTCTGTATCTATGTGATATTCTATATGTATGTGATATTCTGTATCTTTGTGATATGCTGTTTTTATGTGATATTCTGCATCTATGTGTTATTGTATTGTCAGATTTTGGGGCGAAGTGGTAAAGCCGTCCGCCTCGTGATCAGGTGGTGTGGGTTCGACTCAGGACTCCGCCGTCTTTTTCACGGGTGCTTGATGCGGAGTCCCTTGCAACTTGTAGTCGTTCCCTAGTCGTTTTGTCCTTGACTTGCCACTGGGGTCGGGCGTCTCGAGACGAGAGAGTGAGGATAAAAAGTAGCGCAGTTAATCCTTCCTAAAAATAGCGCAAGCAAAATTAATTACGCCATCATCATCTACGATGGACGGCGACCTTTGCCTTTGCCTTTGCTTTGTGATATTATGTTTATATGTGATATTATGTTTATATGTTATATTCTGTATCGTATATGTGATATTATGTTTATAAGTTATATTCTGTATCGTATATGTGATATTATGTTTATATGTTATATTCTGTATCGTATATGTGATATTATGTGTATATGTTATATTCTGTATCGTATATGTGATATTATGTATCGTATATGTGATATTATGTTTATATGTTATATTCTGTATCGTATATGTGATATTATGATTATAAGTTATATTCTGTATCGTATATGTGATATTATGTTTATATGTTATATTCTGTATCGTATATGTGATATTATGTTTATATGTTATATTCTGTATCGTATATGTGATATTCTGTATCGTATATGTGATATTATGTTTATATGTGATATTATGTATCGTATATATGATATTATGTTTATATGTTATATTCTGTATCGTATATGTGATATTATGTTTATATGTTATATTCTGTATCGGATATGTGATATTATGTTTATATGTTATATTCTGTATCGTATATGTGATATTATGTTTATATGTTATATTCTGTATCGTATATGTGATATTTTGTATCTATGTGATATTCTGTATCGTATGTGATATTATGTTTATATGTTATATTCGGTATCGTATATGTGATATTTTGTATCTATGTGATATTCTGTATCGTATATGTGATATTATGTTTATATGTTATAATCTGTATCGTATATGTGATATTATGTATTGGCATGTGATATTATGTGCCGTATATGTGATATTATATATTGTCATGTGATAGTATATATATATGTGATATTCTGTATCGTATATTTCTTCTTCTTCTTCTTCGTACGCAGTCAGACAGTAACCATTATTTTTTCGAAAAAAGCGGTGGTCATCCTGAGGCTGTCGCCACTGCCATAGAGCTTGTCTTGCAGTTCCACTGGTGATGGCCACATCTGCTCTCTCTGATCCTCGTATGTCGGGCAGTTCTGCAGCAGATGTTCAGCGGTCATTTTTCCGGTACCGAACGGGCATTCGTCGGTACCACCTATCTTCAATCTGTTGAATAGGTGGTACCTCAGTCTATTGTAGCCAGTGCGAAGTCTGAAGACAACGACCTGCTCTATTCGGTTCAACTGGTAATACGCATCGTTTTTGGTGTAACCAGTATGTTCGGTTTCCCATTTGGTCATGTATCTGGCCTTGATAAGCTGTTTTGACTCTTCGTACGTCATACTAGTATCTGTTTGTGGTAGTCTTGCACCTTCTTTTGCCAGTCTGTCTGCCTCCTCGTTGCCTTGGATGTTGCAGTGTGATGGGACCCACTGTACCACTACCTTTTTTGGTGCGGGCTGCTGGCACAGTTTGCAGAGTGCTGATCTTAAGTCATTAAGCTCAGTGTTTTTCTGGTTTTTTAGCGCTGTGACTACGGCGAGAGCATCTGTAAGCAGGACTATATGGCTTTCATTTTCTTTATGTGTCACCATTTCTTCCACTGCCGCCCTCAGTGCCTCTGCCTCCGCTCTGAAATTGCTTGTGTACTTACCAGTAGCGAATGACAGTGTTATTTATCTGCCATTTGGTAGGTTCAGGAATGCTCCTGCCCCTCCGTTCTGTGTAGTGTTTGTTACAGAACCGTCGGTGTATGCATGGGTCCAGTCCATGCTTAAGTAGTTTTCCGATATAAAGCTTAGGGTAGTATCTCTTCTTTCTTTTTCAGTCTGGCAGTTTTTGTTTCCAATACCTGGTATATTTTCAACCACCTCTGGAAATATATCCTGCCTCCAGGTAGGTTTTCGTACAGTAGTGATGGGTTTTGGTGTTGTTAGTGCGTTTATGGGATCTTCGTGCATCTTTGCTTTGGCTATTTCTGCAAAGTTTCTCCGCTTTAGTTTCCCATTTCCCATCATGTGCTCTTCAGGTGCCGTATTCATGTTGTCGTGCCCCTTTAGCTCTTCGCTAATGTCTGTATGCTTATCTGCAGGGACCTCGATGTGGTTTGCTCTGGCATAGTGATCGACAAAAGCGTTTGCGGCTTTCTTACCTGTGATCAAGTTCTCGCCCTGCTTGATGGTAATATATTTGTTTGACGGGGTTTCGTCGTTCATGGCTCTGACTAGCTTCCATAGCTAGTTCCCGTCATTGTCCAGGTTTAGGCTTTCCGTTTTATTTTTCCAGCTTTCTCTTGCTGTTTGCTTGAGAGTGTGTTTGTATTTTGGCGGCTCTGAGGGCGATGTTTGCCTCCATGGACTGTTCTCGCTCTGCCATGATTCTAGCATTTGTTACTGCATCTTCCACTTTCTGCAACTCATCATTCCAGTAGGGCTTATAGTTTTTCCTAGCTCCTCTTGGGATGGTTTCAGTGGCGGCTTGCATTATTGCCTTGCTTAGGCTTTCCACCATGGGCTTCATTTTGGTGTTTTGCGTGTTAATGGTTTCACACAGCCCATCTGTCAGGATTGCAAATCTGTCCCAGTCGGCTCGTTTGTAATTCCAACGTGGGAGCGGTTTTGTTTCCTGTGGGCCTACTTCCACGTCAATGGTTAGCCTGATCGGCCTGTGGTCGCTACCTGCCAGTTGGTTTAGCACCTGGCGGTCTATTTTATGGTGTATGTGCTGTATGGAGAAGGCCAAATCTGGAGTCGAGATTGAATGCCATGTTCTTGAATAGAAGCTAGGGCTATCCTCCGGCCTATTGATTAGGGAGAGATTTGCATATATCTCCCAATCTTCCACTTCGTCACCTCTGCTGTCTGTGTCAGAGTATCCCCATCTCTCCGAGTGGCTGTTGAAATCTCCAACTACTATGCAGTTGGAGTCTCTGACCTCCATACTCGCGAGCGATACGTCTCTATTTGGTGGTCCGTACAGATTGAAGATGCAGAGCTTTGTCTCTTGAGCCATTATGTCAACTTCTACAATTTCTGCTTGTCCGGTGTGATTGACAGATACCGCGCTACTCGGTATGCAGTTTCTGGTCAGTATCAGGACCCCTCCTTTGTGGCCTTCTCTATCGAGACGGAAGGTCTGGTATCCTCTGATTGAGAATTTGTGATTATTGTTGAGGTGCGTTTCCTGGATACATGCCACGTCAATCTTACCTTCATGCAGGTGATGTGTTAGGGAGAGTTTTTTGTTGATGACTCCCTCCGCATTCCACTGTAGTATTTTGAGGGTCTTGAGTGTTTGGTCAATAAAAGTTGACCCATAGCCATGTGCGTTGACTCCACGACACATGGGTGGGTGACCACCAGTAGTCAAGGGTGGGCCCCTTCGAGGAGTGAGGCCCGGCACTATCGCTGCCTGGCGGGACTCCGCAGGATGAGCGCCATGCGTTTTTCTAATCGGTTGTACTGTCATCATGCTGCGATTTACGTTGCACTGTTTTGTTAGGCTTGCGGCCCCGTGCATCCGATTTCAACAGGCGTTTCTGTAGGGATGCCCTCCTTAGCCTTTGGCTGTTCCCAGCCTATCTGCAAGGCAGCAGTTGTTTATGATCAGAGTTGTCTCTCTTATGGAAGTTGTCTTACCAGACTATCGAGTCTTCACTACTCGTGTCTATAGGGTTCGATGATGATATGTGAGATGATATATGATATATGATATGGACTGGTTTACCCGGAAGAGAGGCAGTCCAGTGTGTCTGTACCCCAGGATCGTCACGTCTCTCCAGAAACGTAGCATTTGCATGTGAGTGGGGTATCTCTTTCTCCCTTTATTTTCTTGGCTTCTATGCAGAGATGGTAAGCCTAGCATTCCCCGCCACCTGTGATGTTGACACAGTGGGGCAGGTGTGCAATGTCCGCTGGTCTGCATCTCTTCTGCGTCCAGCATGATAGCTATATGGCTGATAACGTACAGAGGTCGATATCGAGGCAGAAGTGCATTTAACCAGAGGACAAGCCTGGTAATGTCACAGAGATGTTGTTCGCCTAGTGTGCGGACAGATCTCAAGGCCATTGGTTGAGTCTTGACAGTTCACAGTGAGGTGGCTGCTCTACTGTTTCCGACACCCCGACCAGGAACTAAGTCTTTTGTTGGTGGTTTCGCACCCCATCGCAGTATAGGGTAAGTATCAAGCAGCTGTCCGCCCGCTTTGATCGGCGGACGGCAGAGACCTCTTTCTGCGGCTCTACCAGATAGGGCTGGGGCGCGAGCCCCAGGTCCCGAACGTGTAGGAGCCTCCCATTGCAGTGGTGCTGAGATTTTGGGCGGGATTGCGGCTTACAAGGGTTCGGCCGTAATCCCCCACATGGTAGCCTCGCGCCATTGGCTTATCAGCCTGGTACGTGTACCAAAGTGTCTGCGGCTCCTCTCTATATGAGCTGGTTTTCCGTAGCAACGCCCTGTCATTAGTAGGGTAAAACTGACCTGTCTTCAGATGGTCTATTTCCAGCACCCGTTCACTATTTTGCCAGACGAATTTATTGAGGGCTTTTGTTTGTCAGTGGCCAAGTATTTGAAATCTGCGGTTTCTGCGAGGTTAAACACGATTTCCGTAGCGTTCTTTCATTAGAGTGTTAGAGAGCTGACTTGTCCTCCGTGAGTCTAATACCAGCGTACGTTCAATATTAGACCCAACGGTAGTGCTCTCGATTTGTCAGTCGTTCTACAGTATTGGCGTGTTCAGTCAAATTAAGCCGCAGGTTCCACTCCTGGTGGTGCCCTTCCGTCAATTCCTTTAGCGAGAGAATCAAGTTACTTAGAGCGTAGCCCCAGATTTTCGAGGGTCTAATTCCAGCACCCGTTCCATATTAGACCCAACGAAAGTGCTCTCGGAATGTCAATAATGTCAGTGTTTGGCAGTGTTGAGTCAAAATAAGCCGCAGGCTCCACTCCTGGTGGTGCCCTTCCGTCAATTCCTTTAAGTTTCAGCTTTGCAACCATACTTCCCCCGGAACCCAACCTTTGGCTTCCCGGAAGCTGCCCGCAGAGTCATCGAAGCAACTCCTGCGGATCGCTAGTCGGCATCGTTTATGGTCAGAACTACGACGGTATCTGATCGTCTTCGCGCCTCTGACTTTCGTTCTCGATTAATGAAAACATTCTTGTCAAATGCTTTCGCAGTAGCTCGTCTTGCGGCGATCCAAGAATTTCACCTCTAACGCCGCAATACGAATGCCCCCGTTTGTCCCTGTTAATCATTACCTCCAGTTCCGAAAACAGACAAAATAGAACCGAGGTCCTATTCCATTATTCCATGCACCATTATTCAGGCAGCCGAGGCCTGCTTTGAACACTCTAATTTTTTCAAAGTAAACGCGCCGGCCACCCACGACGAAGAGCACCCGTGGGAGAGAGCCGGCAGACGGTAGGGCAGGAGACAACGGGCAGTGAACCGGCGCGAGCCGGACCACCCCCCTGCGCCTGAGATCGAACTACGAGCTTTTTAACTGCAACAACTTTAATATACGCTATTGGAGCTGGAATTACCGCGGCTGCTGGCACCAGACTTGCCCTCCAATAGATCCTCGTTATAGGGTTTAAAGTGTACTCATTCCAATTACGGGGCCTCGAAAGAGTCCCGTATTGTTATTTTTCGTCACTACCTCCCCGTGCCGGGAATGGGTAAGTTGCGCGCCTGCTGTCTTCCTTGGATGTGGTAGCCGTTTCTCATGCTCCTTCTCCGGAATCGAACCCTTATTCCCCGTTACCCGTTACAAACATGGTAGGCATGTCACGTACCATCGACATTTGATAGGGCAGACATTTGGATGATGCGTCGCCGGCACATGAGGCCATGCGATTAGCACAAAGTTATCCAGAGTCACCAGTGGGGACACCGCAACCCCGCGAGGGGAAACGACGATTGGTTTTGAACTAATAAAAGCGCTCTTTCCGCGAGGGTCGGAGCTAGGTAAGCATGTATTAGCTCTAGAATTGCCACAGTTATCCAAGTAGGATCGTGTCATCTAAGGAACCTCGACTGATTTAATGAGCCATTCGCGGTTTCACCGTGAGACAGTGTTAACTTAGACATGCATGGCTTAATCTTTGAGACAAGCATATGACTACTGGCAGGATCAACCAGATATCTGTCGGAGACGTACGTACAGCACACACCGGTCGGCGGAGGAAGGGTGTGTGAAAAGCGTCACTGGGACGGCCACAGGGACCGACTGACGGGACGGACGGACGGTTGTTCCACCCGTACCTCACTCCGTCGACCTAGGACCGCCTGACAGGGGCCCCCACACGCAACAGACGACCGACCGACCGGGCTCGCTCGAGGAGGGATGGCAGCGCTCTGTGCAGAACGGATCCCAACGACCTCAGCGATGAATTTCACTGGGACTAGAGACAATTTGGCCTGCCGGCCTGCCCATCTCCCGAGGAGAACGCAGGGCCTTGAGGCACGATTCCTGCTTTCCAATTGCCGGTCACAAGCTCTTTGCGAGAGTCTGACCACCAGAAAGACGAACTGTCGAGCTCTGCTATAAGACTTAGATAAATCACCACGGACGGACCACATTTCCTGATACGGACCAGACAAGCGCACCTCGGTGGAGGAGACGCCACAACAAACCGCACCCCAATAGCTCTACGGGGAAAGGCAGGCGAGCGTTTTCCGCAAGCCCGCGCTATCGGTCCGCCTGGCGGGACTGAGATCGCTTTACGAACACTGGTTGAAATTGAATCGCGGCGGCGAGACAACTGCCCCAGATCCACATATTCAATTTAAGGAATATATATGAACAATGTAAAAAGTTTAATGTAGACCCGAACACATGTTTCATTGATTACACAAAAGTCTTCGACACGGTAAAACTTCGAAATCTGTGGAGAATCATGAAGGAAATGGGGTTTCCTTTGCATATAGTCCATCTCATTGAAACATTGTACCAAGACCAACAAACCGCTGTCCGAGTATCTGGGCAAACATCAGATTGGTTTGCAGTACAAAAGGGAGTCCGACAGGGATGTATCCTTTCACCTAATATGTACAACATATATATATAATGAGAAATGTTCGAGAAGATGAGAACATTGAAAGTTCCGACCCATTTACGATTGGGGTGGGGGGGGGGGGGGGGGGGGGTACGAGATTCCAGAGTTACGATACGCAGATGACACAGTGATACTATCAAGAAGTGCAGAAGGGCTTGAGCAGCTACTTTCAGCCGTTAATGTAAAGTAAAGATCAAAATCTGTTCATAAACATAAAGAAAAGAAAGATAATGACCACCGATAAAACACAATGTCAGCATAAATTTACAGTGGGTGGTGAGGAAATAGATCAGGTCACACATTTTGAAAATCTGGGCTCCAGAATTGACAAAAATGGTGACTGCTCGAAAGAAATCAGAAGAAGACTAGCTATGGCAATGCAGAGACTGAATAGCCTGAAGAAATTATGGCAGGACACCAACAAAGCGATAAAAGTAAAAGTCTTGAGAGTCTGTGTTTTTCCTGTGGCAGCTTATGGCTGTGAAGCATGGACGATTACCAAAACTTCTAGACAAAGAATCGAATCCTTCGAGTCAAAATGTTACAGAAAGATCCTCAGAATACCCTGGACAGAGAAAAGAACAAATGTAGACATTCGGCAAGAGTTCAGCATAGAGGAGAACTGGTTTATCAATTCCATTTTGGCTAGAAAATGCAAATACTTTCGTCACATCAAGAGACACAACGGTCTTGAGAGAACGGTGATGGAAGGTATGGTACCAGGCAAAAGAGGAAGGGGTAGACCAAGAAGACGATGGCACCAAGATATCCAGGAATGCATGAGTATAACAGTGGTGGAAGCTGGTGTTTTCGCAAGGGAACGAGTTTCTTTCAGACAGACTGTGATGGGAGCGAAGTCCTACAAAGGACATGCTACATGATGATGATGATTTAGTTTAGAAGTTCTTTGCTTTTTTTTAAAATATTGTGCAACGATTATTCTTGTTAATGAATGATATAATTTTGTTTTATGTTCAGCGATAGTGTTTACGGTGTTTTACTGTGTTGAAGTCGTGTCGTTGTATTGATGTATGTTTTATCTTAAGATAAATAAACTACTCAGCTACATATAGACTCTACTACAAATGTCAATGTACTTAGTATTTTATTAATTAGGGTGGCCAGTTCTCTTATCGCTGCCTTTCCTTCCCTAGAAGTAAACCAGGTAGCCATTCACAGTTTAGCCAACTCGTGTCCCGATAACAGGATTAGAATCATGCACCTTTACTTTGCCACTTTGCTTGTAAAATGTTTAAAGAGACTATAAAGAAAACTAAATATCTAAAAGTATTATTATTATTTATTTATTTTGTTAATCCATATTATTATTATTAAACCAGTAACTCCAATCAATAGAGAATAGACCCAACACTACAATTAGATTTACGCAATCCGGCTTTTAAATAAATCATAGATCCATTTCTTTGCGCTGTGCTTTTATTGGCAACGATTTCTACGCAAGATTGTTGAAGGACTCAATCATAACCTTCCGGGAAGTGAATAATGACGCCATTCGGGAAGAATTGTAACTTCGATGCGTGTCTTTTGAGAGACTATCATCAATACAATTGTGACACTGACAGTCGCATGTCCGAACAAATCTACCGATCCCCTAACATTAAACAGGACGCATCGATCTTTCGACTTCGACGCATTTGAAAACTGCAACCAAAATCATGCACCTAATAGTCTAACGAGCTGTAGCTTGACGCTTTGACCCTCTGCTCTTAACATTCGCTCATCATTTGATTTAGTCAAACATCCGCATTTCTCTGGTCCGCAACATTTTTGATTTGGCTGCTGAATGTTTGACGACATGAACTAAGTAATGGAAGACTTGATCATTATGTTGCACAAGACCCAGAGATTAGGTGGTGTCTTGATCATTATGTTGCACAAGACCCAGAGATTAGGTGGTGTCTTGATCATTATGTTGCACAAGACCCAGAGATTAGGTGGTGTCTTGATCATTATGTTACACAAGACCCAGAGATTAGGTGGTGTCTTGATCATTATGTTGCACAAGACCCAGAGATTAGGTGGTGTCTTGATCATTATGTTACACAAGACCCAGAGATTATGTGGTGTCTTGATCATTATGTTACACAAGACCCAGAGAATAGGTGGTCTCTTGATCATTATGTTACACAAGACCCAGAGATTAGGTGGTCTCTTGATCATTATGTTACACAAGACCCAGGGATTGAGTGGTATCTTGATCATTATGTTACACAAGACCCAGAGATTAGGTGGTCTCTTGATCATTATGTTACACAAGACCCAGAGATTAGGTGGTCTCTTGATCATTATGTTACACAAGACCCAGAGATTAGGTGGTCTCTTGATCATTATGTTACACAAGACCCAGAGAATAGGTGGTCTCTTGATCATTATGTTACACAAGACCCAGAGATTAGGTGGTATCTTGATCATTATGTTACACAAGACCCAGAGAATAGATGGTCTCTTGATCATTATGTTGCATAAGGTAATAGGTGGTGTCTTGATCAAATTTCTTCATCTGAACCTGACCAGAGGTGGTCACTTGATCCACGTTTCATCTGAACCTGGCCAGAGGGTTGACTTAGCCATCTCATTTCACCTAAACGAAATCAGATATATGGTTTTGATCAGTATGTTTCACAGACCCAGAACACAGGTGGTTCTTGTTCAATTTGTTTGACCGGAACCTGGCCAGAGGTCATGACTTGATGTACGTTTCAGCTGAACCTAGCCAGAGGTCATGACTTGGTCACGTTTCTCCTGAACCTGGCCAGTGGATGGGACTAACAGCTAACCACTGGATATATAAATGCTGAAAGATTTCTGAGAAAAAGTCAGGAGAAAATTGTCTGAATAGCGGAGACACAGTTCTTGGGTCCTTCATCATGGTATTACGTTATCCTACACACGACTGAACGTAAGTGACTGTTTAACAAAAAAATTTCAGACACTGTGCTTCTAAAGGTTCAATTTCTTGACTAACCTTTCCCTAGAACCTTTTGTATATTTTCTAAACTGAAATACACATTGAAAAGACGGCGATTTTAGACGATGGGTCAGGACAAATGACAGACAAACCATCAGACGATTTGTCGGCGTAAATGATAGACGGCCAACGCACAAGTAAACGATTGTCAGGGCAAATGACATACGGACCAACGCACAAGTAGACGATTGTCAGGGCATATGACAGACGGACCAAAGCAAAATCCTTCAAAATACATATCAGAACTATTTTTAAAATAGAGGATGAGAGTATTTCGACTAAGACGCGATATAACAGTAATACCTGAACAAATGAATTAAAATATGGTTCTTCTTCTTCTTCTTCTTACGCTGTCAGACGTCAACCTTTACTTTTTCGAAAAAAGCAGCGGTCATCCTGAGGCTGTCGCCACTGCCATAGAGCTTGTCTAGTGTTGCCACTGGGGATGGCCACATCTGCTTTCTCTGATCCTCGTATGTCGGGCAGTTTTGCAGAAAATGTTCAGCAGTCATTTTCCCGGTACCACATGAGCATTCGTCAGTGCCACCTATCTTCAATTTGTTGAATAGGTGGTACCTCAATCTATTGTGGCCAGTGCGAAGTCTGAAGACCACGACCTGCTCTCTTCTGTTCAACTGGAAATAGGCATCGTTTTTTGTGTAGCCAGTATGTTCTGTTTCCCATTTGGCCATGTAGATACATGGCTCTAATAAGCCTTTTCGACTCTTCGTAGGTCACACTAGAATCTGGTTGTAGTAGTCTTGCACCTTCTTTTGCCAGTCTGTATGCCTCCTCGTTGCCTTGGATGTTACAGTGGGATGGAACCCACTGTACCACTACTCTTTTTGGTGCGGACTGCTGGCATAGTTGACAGAGTACGGCTCTTAAATCATTAAGTTTAGTATTTTTCTGGCTTTTTAGTGCTGTGACTACGGTCAGGGCATCTGTAAACAGGACTATCTGGCTTTCATTTATTTTGCCTGTCAGCATTGCTTCTGCTGCTGCCCTCAGTGCCTCTGCCTCCGCTCTGAAATTGCTTGAGTATTTTCCAGTTGCCACTGAGAGTGTTATTTTTCTGCCATTTGGTAGGCTCAGGAATACCCCTGCGCCTCCGTTCTGTGTTGTGTTTGTTACAGACCCGTCGGTGTATGCATGGGTCCAGTCCATGCTTCGGTAGTTTTCCGTTATGTACCTCAGGGTTGTATTTCTTCTTTCTTTTTCAGTCTGGCTGTTTTTGTTTCCAATACCTGGTATATTTTCTTCCACTTCTGGAAATATATGCTGCTTCCAGGTAGGTTTTCGTACAGTAGGGATGGGCTTTGATGTTGTTAGTGCGTTTATAGGGTCTTCGTTTATCTTTGCTTTGGCTATTTATGCAAAGTTTCTCCGCTTTAGTTTCCCATTTCCAAAATTGTTTAGTCCCTGATGCATTGGATGGTCAGTCAGTCTTCTGAGTTTCTCTGCTTGCTGCTGGGCTCTGCAGTCTCTTCAAAAACTTAGAGTTCATAAACAAATTTTGCTCAGAAAGCAAATTTAAAGAAGGAATAGAAATGAGTAAACTATTCAAGGAAATAAGAGCATTCAAACTGAGTCCAAACATTCACAAATTTCAGAAATAAAAATTAGCAAATCAAGTCCAAAAATAATGAACCATGAGAAATACCACAAAAATATCTAATCTCGTTCGAAAACTAAGAAGAAACGAGAGCTCAAATTAAATCCCAAAAGTAAGTCGTCACGATAAATCAAATTGAGCCCAAACACAGCCATAATAACATAATCAATAATTCCATTAGCCCACTCCCTGGAGATGTAAATTATTATATATGTGTTATGTCGGGGGATGAGAAGTCTTAACCCAGTCAGGAACGTCTATTGCCTACAGCTACACTATTTCAACAATGTCTGTAGTTTGTTTTGTTAGATGTCTTTAATCCATTTCAAATCGATGTCGCTTTCCTTTCGCCCTGCACGACAAATTTGTACCTACAAAGAACGGACCCAGAGACTAATAATATATTGTATACAGGATAAGGCAAGCTGGGACAGTAATTACTTTTAGTTTTTACCAATCTGTTTGATGAGTCGAAGCAGTCAATACGCTTTCATATTGGCGTTCTTTATTCGGCGTTTTTAATATAAAATACTCGTAGATCAACATACAAACGTATACGCACACACACATACGCACACACACACAAAAATATATATATATATTTATATATATATATATATATATGTATATATATATATATATATATATATATATATATATATATATATATATATATTCGAGGAACGCTCCAAAAATAATGTCTCCTATTTTATTCCAAGAAAACCATAACAGATAAATAGAGCACATTAACACCATTTGATAGAGCAATGGCTTAGCCTCAGAAAACAATTTTTCAACTTAGTCACCAACCTTGGCTATACATTGGTTTCAACGATGAACAAGAGCATACATGCCCCGCTTGTAAAAATATGACCGACGTAGGTGACCCACTATTTCACAGTTGGTATGACGGCATCGTTGCTAGAAAAATATTTCTTACAGTCCACCGTTCATTGGCCCGAACAGATAGAAGTCAAAAATTGCCAAATCAAGACTATTCGGTGGGTGTATTAGAACATTCCAGCCAAGACTGACAATGTGCTTAATAGTCTTCAAACTGGTATTAGGGCCTAGCGTTATCGTGTTGCAAAAGACAGGTTGTCTTCTTCTCTGGCCTGAACATGGAAATGCAAGCCTTCAGCTTAGTCAGCGTCTCAATGTAGCGATGTAAGTTAATGTACTGTCTAGGTTCCAGGAAATCAAGATGGATTACCCCTTTTCTATCCCAAAAGGCAGAGCACATCACTTTACCAGCTGACGGCTGTGTCTAGAACGTTTTTCTCGATGGTGAATTGACATGTCGCCACTCCATAGACTGCTGTTTTGACTCCGGATAGTAGTTGTTGCACCACATCTCATTACCAGTGATGATGCGATCGGGCAAACTGTCACCTTAATTCTCGTAATAGTGCTAGAAGTCATGATAAACCACTATGCGATATCCGTTCTGTTCCTATGTGAGTATTCGTGGAACTCACCTTCCTCAAACCTTGTCATATTCAAATGTTTTCACCATAATTTACAACACGATTCAAACCAATATCCAGCTTCGTACAGTTCCCTGGTCATAATCCTCCGATGTGTGTAGATGAGCTGACCGATACGTTCTTCATTGCGTGTTGTGACGGCTGTGCAAAGCCGTCTGGAACGTGCCTTGTCCTTCATGTCGCTTTCGCCACTACTGAAAGCCACAATACACCACCTCACTGTGCTAACATCCACTGTATTGTCTTTGTAAACGTTCAGCAAACGTCAATAAATGTTAATTGGCGCAAATTTTTCCGCATGGAATAAATGTAATAATGCACCTATGTTAATAACGCCCTTCAATAACAGACGTCATTATTTCAGATGGCTCCTCCACTGCCACCTTGTTGGACGATAACGAAATTTTGGGATATTGGCGGGAAGGTTCAACCGCTACTGTCATACCGTCATAATCTAATTCGGACGTCGTACGACATCACAATAAAATAGGATGCATTACCTTTGGAACGCCTATCGTCTATATATATATATATCTTTTCCTAATAAATTGCATCGCTATTTCTGTAAGTTTATATAGTGTATTCCATCGCTAAATCTTTCTCATATTCCATCTCATGTTCTCTCATTTTCTTGCATATTCCACCAATCCATTTCGTTAATATATTTCATCTCTGCCAACTCTCTATTTCTTTCATTTGTTCCACACTCTATTTCTTTAGTATATTCTATATATCCATGCTATCATACATTCTTTCTATCAATTTCTTTCATATATTTCATCTCTAAATCTCTACATTTCTTTCATATATTTATTATGTCCATGTCTACAGTTCTTTTATGCAGTTCATCTCCCCACTTCATTTCTCTCATAATATATATATCCCATCATTTAATTGTTTTTCTATTACCCTTCTCTGCATTTCTCTCATATGGGGAGGAAGACTTACGTCTGGGCAGGCAGAATATATTGATCAGACATGTTTGTCAGTGTCAGGCAAAATATACTAGCCAAGACCCTTACCTCGGCTTCCTCGCAGCATCCCTGAAAACAGGCTTTTTCATGGCAGCATTCTAACAAGCTGTAGGATCGACGTGATCCTCGTAATAGTGAGCGACACACAGCCAAGCATAGCACAACCACCTCGTGGACCTCGGTTTACTTACATCAGCACGCTCGGGATCTGAGAAAAGCTACTGCAACAGTTTCTTAACGTCTCTTTCAGGGCGCACAACAGAATAAACCTACTCATTGTGCTCATTCGAAACAACAACATCTCTCTCAAATATTCCATCTCTTCATTTCACTGATATTTTCCTTTTTCTGCATTTCCCTCATATTCTATCGATTTTTCAGATAAATTCCACCTCTGTTCATTCTATCACATAATCCGTTTATCCATATATTCCATCTCTTCATTTCACTGATATTTTCCTTTTTCTGCATTTCCCTCATTTATTCAATATATCGATTTTTCAGATAAATTCCACCTCTGTTCATTCAATCACAAAATCCGTTTATCCATATATTCCATCTCTTCATTTCACTGATATTTTCCTTTTTCTGCATTTCCCTCATATATTCAATCTATCGATTTTTCAGATAAATTCCACCTCTGTTCATTCTATCACATAATCCGTTTATCCATATATTCCATCTCTTCATTTCACTGATATTTTCCTTTTTCTGCATTTCCCTCATATTCTATCGATTTTTCAGATAAATTCCACCTCTGTTCATTCTATCACATAATCCGTTTATCCATATATTCCATCTCTTCATTTCACTGATATTTTCCTTATTCTGCATTTCCCTTATTTATTCAATCTATCGATTTTTCAGATAAATTCCACCTCTGTTCATTCAATCACAAAATCCGTTTATCCATATATTCCATCTCTTCATTTCACTGATATTTTCCTTTTTCTGCATTTCCCTCATATTCTATCGATTTTTCAGATAAATTCCACCTCTGTTCATTCTATCACATAATCCGTTTATCCATATATTCCATCTCTTCATTTCACTGATATTTTCCTTTTTCTGCATTTCCCTCATAATCTATCGATTTTTCAGATAAATTCCACCTCTGTTCATTCTATCACATAATCCGTTTATCCATATATTCCATCTCTTCATTTCACTGATATTTTCCTTTTTCTGCATTTCCCTCATATTCTATCGATTTTTCAGATAAATTCCACCTCTGTTCATTCTATCACATAATCCGTTTATCCATATATTCCATCTCTTTATTTCACTGATATTTTCCTTTTTCTGCATTTCCCTCATATATGCAATCTATCGATTTTTCAGATCAATTCCACCTCTGTTCATTCTATCACAAAATCCGTTTATCCATATATTCAATCTCTTCATTTCACTGATATTTTCCTTTTTCTGCATTTCCCTTTTATTCAATCCATCGATTTTTCAGATAAATTCCACCTCTGTTCTTTCAATCACAAAATCCGTTTATCCATATATTCCATCTCTTCATTTCACTGACATTTTCCTTTTTCTGCATTTCCCTCATATTCTATCGATTTTTCAGATAAATTCCACCTCTGTTCATTCTATCACATAATCCGTTTATCCATATATTACATCTCTTCATTTCACTGATATTTTCCTTTTTCTGCATTTCCCTCATATTCTATCGATTTTTCAGATAAATTCCACCTCTGTTCATTCAATCACATAATACGTTTATCCATATATTCCATCTCTTCATTTCATTGATATTTTCTATTTTCTGCATTTCCCTCATATATTCAATCTATCGATTTTTCAGATAAATTCAACCTCTGTTCATTCTATCAGATAATCCGTTTATCCATATATTCCATCTCTTCTTTTCACTGATATTTTCCTTTTTCTGCATTTCCCTCATATTCTATCGATTTTTCAGATAAATTCCACCTCTGTTCATTCTATCACATAATCCGTTTATCCATATATTCCATCTCTTCATTTCACTGATATTTTCCTTTTTCTGCATTTCCCTCATATTCTATCGATTTTTCTGATAAATTCCACCTCTGTTCATTCTATCACATAATCCGTTTATCAATATATTCCATCTCTTCATTTCACTGATATTTTCCTTTTTCTGCATTTCCCTCATATATTCAATCTATCGATTTTTCAGATCAATTCCACCTCTGTTCATTCTATCACATAATCCGTTTATCCATATATTCCATCTCTTCATTTCACTGATATTTTCCTTTTTCTGCATTTCCCTCATTTATTCAATCTATCGATTTTTCAGATAAATTCCACCTCTGTTCATTCAATCACAAAATCCGTTTATCCATATATTCCATCTCTTCATTTCACTGATATTTTCCTTTTTCTGCATTTCCCTCATATTCTATCGATTTTTCAGATAAATTCCACCTCTGTTCATTCTATCACATAATCCGTTTATCCATATATTCCATCTCTTCATTTCACTGATATTTTCCTTTTTCTGCATTTCCCTCATATTCTATCGATTTTTCAGATAAATTCCACCTCTGTTCATTCTATCACATAATCCGTTTATCCATATATTCCATCTCTTCATTTCACTGATATTTTCCTTTTTCTGCATTTCCCTCATATTCTATCGATTTTTCAGATAAATTCCACCTCTGTTCATTCAATCACAAAATCCGTTTATCCATATATTCCATCTCTTCATTTCACTGATATTTTCCTTTTTCTGCATTTCCCTCATATTCTATTGATTTTTCAGATAAATTCCACCTCTGTTCATTCTATCACATAATCCGTTTATCCATATATTCCATTTCTTTATTTCACTGATATTTTCCTTTTTCTGCATTTCCCTCATATATTCAATCTATCGATTTTTCAGATCAATTCCACCTCTGTTCATTTTATCACATAATCCGTTTATCCATATATTCCATCTCTTCATTTCACTGATAGTTTCATGTTTCTGCATTTCCCTCATATATTCAATCTATCGATTTTTCAGATAAATTCCACCTCTGTTCATTCTATCACATAATCCGTTTATCCATATATTCCATCTCTTCATTTCACTGATATTTTCCTTTTTCTGCATTTCCCTCATATTCTATCGATTTTTCAGATAAATTCCACCTCTGTTCATTCTTTCACATAATCCGTTTATCCATATATTCCATCTCTTCATTTCACTGATATTTTCCTTTTTCTGCATTTCCCTCATATTCTATCGATTTTTCAGATAAATTCCACCTCTGTTCATTCTATCACATAATCCGTTTATCCATTTATTACATTTTTTCATTTCTCCATTACTTTCAAATATCTTATCACCCCATCTTTCCAGTCCTCTCATGTTTCGCATTTCTCAGTTTATGTAGTTCTCTCAAATATTCCATTTCTCTATTTATTTATTTCTATTTATTTCCGTTTCTTAATTTCTCTCATTTCATCTATCTCTCCATCCAACAATTGTTCTCATATATTTCATTTCTCCAGCTGTTCATTTCTCTCTACATATTTCATATGTATTTCTATCAAATATTTCATCTATTCGTCTCTCTATTTCTTTTGCATAGTTTGTATGTCCATTTATATCACGTTTTGTATCTATCTTTTTCTTTAATATATTCAATCTCTCCATCTCTTCATTTTTCCCATATGTTCAATAACTCAACTTCTCTCGTATATTCCATATATCTATTTCTTTAATATCTATTTCCCATATATTTCTCTCGGATATCCCGCACTCCATCTATTTCTCTCGGATATCCCACCACTTCTTCTTTTTCTGTCGGATATCCCGCCACTCCACCTATTTCTCTCTGATATCCTGCTACTCCATATATTCATTCATATATTTAATTTAACAATTTATCTCTAATATTCACTCTCTCCATGCCTAAGCCTCCTTAGTCTGACTTAAGCTCATAGCTCCTCTTCTACCATGAGATGTAGAAGTCTTCTTCCCTTTGTCGTGTAACTTCTAGTTTTCACATCACGGGATAGCCCGCCTATTGTACTTCCTTTTTCACTACTTACCACACATATGTCTAGTTAAAGTTTGCTATTCTTTACTCCTGTTTCAGATCCGGTAGCACACAAACATTTGATACTCTTCTAACACGTCCCATCTATATTTCTGATCATATCCCTTAAATTGTTCATTTGCAACATTATGGGCCACATTTGATAACATCTAATTGTGTGTCAGAGTAGACTACAACCAGTATCCTTTCGTCTCGTTCCCAAAATCGTGTCCTTATTGGAGCAAATTGACATTAAGTCTTGTAGAACTCCTACGACTTTGACTAGAAAAATGAACAAAGTCTGATGCTAAGCTTGAAGTATTCCCCCTTAAGTCGTCCTTTGACGGGCATCACAGCGGTAAAGACACAAATTGAAACGGTTGAATAAGGAGAGACGGAATTCCAGAAAGTGAAATCATTGAATCATCTCCAAATGAGAACAATTAAGGAAAGTCTAAAAAGAAATGAAAATGGCTGTAATTTAAGTGGAAGGACGTGTCTATAGAAGACGATCCATATAATGATTACCTCTGCTCCCACTGTTGATAGATTTAAGAAGCCGTTACAGTTAGTGAAATAAATATTGTAATGGGCCGAGCTTCAATCTGTCAATGCAGCACGTTACAAACTGATAAGCACTAGGGAGACTAAACATATCAGATACGTCCAGCGACAGAGGGTAATGGATACAGCAGAGCATAATGTAGAGATAACAGTGTCGTCACTTTCACGCGTTTTCTCGACAATCGAGGATCAATGTGTGCTTTGATTAAAATATAGCATGCTCTTGCTTTCTTTTCATCTGTGCAGCTAAGCGTCACGGGGATGCTGACGCTTCCACAATTAGGTCACATGTGTTGTGGACCCATGTTGTTTTCAATCAATCAAATAATCAATCAAAACTCTTTAGCTCACTGCGGAGTATCCAAGATTGTCATTTGCCCTCTTCTACAACATAGACCACAAAAGCCCTGCTCCCTCATATTAGACTAACGCTCTAATCTCCAATGGTGTTGCTTTTGCTCCTGTTCTTACTCCTTGGGATGCAGTGGCTGTCTTGCAACATCATTTGGTTCTGTTGGCAAAGTACACCCTATCCACCAATATGTTTTGATGTCTCGCTCCACATTGATATTTCCACCATCCAAATGGTCTACAGAGACTGAGACGCTACATCGTCTACAGAGACTGACACGCTAAATAGACTACACAGACTGAAAAGCTACTTGGTCTACATATACTGAAACGCCTATGAATGAATACACACACACATATATATATATATATATATATATATACACACATACACATATGTATGGCCGTGAATTTATGAAAATCTAGCTATTCTCTTATTGTGGCTGTTCTTCCAAATTTTTCAATTTCCAAATTGCTGGCCGACTATTCTCAACTGCCAGGCCCAATCGCGCTCCTGAGATTTAGGATGTGAACATCTGTCATATGTTGTCACATGTGAAATAGTGTCCGAAATATATCCGAGTGAAATAGTTAGAAGTAACAAAAGGAGGACATCTGCGAGCAATGAATCGATGATGAGAAACATATTTCCGAGTTAAATGAATAGAAGGGAAAGAAAGAAGAGAGATATATCTAAAAGAAACTGTTAAGAGGGAGAGAGAGAGAGAGAGTGAGAGAGAGAGGAGGAGGAGAGAGAGAGAACATGGCTAGAACGTGAGAACTGTAAGTTATCTAAAAGAAACGGTTGAGTGAAAATACGAAAATCAGAAGGAAATGGTTATAATGAGAAAAACAAAATAAATCAGAGAAGTGGTTGGAATTTAAGAGAACAGATAAATGAGAGAGAAATGATTGGAAATGATAGGTGAGATAGATAATCATCATCATGTAGCATACCCTTTGTAGAACGTCGCTCTCATCACAGCCAGCCGATATGAATCTCGGTCTGCAGTCAATCTTCCCGCCTGCTCCATGTTCATGTTTAGAGTATCCTTGATATCTTGTATCCACGTTATAGGTGAGATATGAGAGACAAATCATTGGAAAATGAGACGAGAAATAATGAGAGAGAAGTTGTACGAACATGAGAGCAGAGAGAAATTATTTTAAGAGAAGTGTATTAATTGAGTACAGCAGTTGAATGAGAGAAGACATATTTGAGATAATAATCTGAGAATTATTTATTGAACATCGTCTTTTTCGTCGTTGTACACTTCTGATAAATCGACATTACGGTGTGTCGTTTTGTCAAGCACACGGTGAACATCAAAATAATATGAAACCGATCTTTCCGTCGGATTACTGCACATTTCTTGTAGTGTTACAGGTGTATGTGTCGTCAATGTGTATCGATCGATAATTTCAATCTGAAGCAGAGAAACGAAAAAGAGATCGGTAGTCGAATGAGTACAGATTATGTGAATTTATATTTATAGTAATATACATGTAGATTTAAGTTACGTTTAGGTTGAATTATACAAAATGTGCAAGACCTGCACTTCGGTCAAGACTTTAGATACTATGGAAATAACGAGACCACGATGAATGAACGAATAAGAAAGAAACATGAACGAAATAAAGTTGTGGAATAAATATCCATTGTAATTTAAACAGAAAATCATTGTCATCTGGCACAGAGAACGCTTAGAATCAGAAGGTATACAGCGTACGAAGAAGAAGAAGGTATACAGCGTACGAAGAAGAAGAAGGTATACAGCGTACGAAGAAGAAGAAGGTATACTCCTTGTCAAGAAAAGAATCGCTGAAAATACGCAAGACTGCCACAGAGGTCAATACTGAATGAATTATAAACTGTTCACGGTAAAACAAAATATATCGCACAACGTGTCGCATGAGAGGCACACAAACAGTGGTACAGGTTTGTTAAGATATCCGCTCCATGGGAGCAACAGAGCGACAGTTTCATCTTCTTCTCTTAGATCTGTGGTCAAAGGTTGGCAGATCAATCAGTGAATATCCCTCCTCGAGAAACTGGAACCCTGGAATATAAATGAGGCAGATCAGTGTCATATGTCAGGTAGCCAAAATCTGCAAATCCATCTAGTCGTGCATTAAAAGGTGTCATGGTCTTCCCTGGTTTGGCTTTCGGATTCACCTTTAACTATTAGTAGTAAGTTTACGGGTGGTTTCTATTTTGCGACTTACTAGGCCTGGGGAAGACGCAATTCTGGTGTCTATTCCGCAGACTTACTCATGTTGATTTGTTAACTTACTCAAAAGTATAGAACCTACGATCCGCTTTTTGCGGTGCTGGTATCATCTAAGCTGCCATTGCGTAACGTCTTGCCACAAGGCATTCTTCACTATTACCTCTATTAGTTGAAGCTGCGTGGCCTACCGGTGAGGACGTCCATTTTCCCAATCACAACTCACCCCGTTAGAATCCCACCTTGTCAAGTTTGGCAGATATGTGATCACGTGTTACATTGACCATCTAAGTTATTTAATAATTTCCCAATAACATTGAAAGTAAAATCTTACCCTCTAACCCATAACCTCTAACCTCTAACTCTCCCACGATCTCATTATCGAACAATGAAAATCCCCGTTGGCTTTGTTGGAATTGTCAGATGTTCCGAAGTTTGCCTGAACCGTCTCACACCTTCGCCAATAACATGCATCAAATTTCTTAGACTTGGAGTTATTTCTATCTTGCTTCAAACATGACATTACCCGCCATACATCGCACTAACACTATCACATCATATGTCACACTGCATTTCACACATACCTGACAGTAACACTGTCATATTTCTCATTTCACACATACTGGACAGTAACACTGTCACATCTCATTTCACACATACGTGACAATAAGACGGTCACATATCCCATTTCACACATACCTGACAGTAACACTGTCACATATCTCATTTCACACATACGCGACAATAAGACGGTCAGATATCTCATTTCACACATACCGGACAGTAACACTGTCACATATCTCATTTCACACATACCTGACAGAAACACTGTCACATATCTCATTTCACACATACGCGACAATAAGACGGTCACATATCTCATTTCACACATACCGGACAGTAACACTGTCACATATCTCATTTCACACATTTCTGACAGTAACACTGTCACATATCTCATTTCACACATACCGGACAGTAACACTGTCACATATCTCATTTCACACATTTCTGACAGTAACACTGTCACATATCTCATTTCACACTTGCCGGACAGTAACACTGTCACATATCTCATTTACACATACCTGAGAGTAACACTGTCACATATCTCATTTCACACATACCGGACAGTAACACTGTCATATATCTCATTACACACATACCTGACAGAAACACACAATACCTGACTCTGACATTCCCACATACCTGACAGTAACAATGTCCCATATCTCATTTCACACATACCTGACAGTGTCACACAATACCTGACTCTGACATTCACACATACCTGACAGTGTCACACAATACCTGAGTCTGACATTCACACATGCCTGACAGTAACACTGTCATACGGAGAAGATTGTTTAAGAAAATTGCGAACAAAGGCTGAAAGTTCCTATAAATCGTTGGTTGTACACACTCATGATATGCTATATAATGTGTGCGAACAGCATTAAGATTGAAAAGTTTGCCCAAAATGGCACAATTCAAGTGCAATAGCAGGGATGTGGCGTTTTTCACCCAGCTGCAAATGGGTACCTTGTTAAAATGTTCTAGTTAATTAAATCAAATCACAGATGAAGGTAACTAATCACTGCGCTTCTCCATCAAAAAACATCACTACCACGATATCAGCGGCTGAGACTCCATCAAAAATATCACTACCACGTCATCAACGGCTGAGACTCCATTAAAAAACATCACTACCACGAAATCAACGGCTAAAACTCCATCAAAAACATCACTACCACGTCATCAACGGCTGAGACTCAATCAAAAACATCACTACCACGTCATCAACATGGACAGTTTCTGCTTTTTGATAACCATTTATTTCAAATTATTTTTCGCTATCGTCTTTTTACCTCCTATTCGGCGCCTAGTGACCCAATGCATCTGTCCTAATCACGCATTTATTCGGTCTACTTCACACCGAGGTATGCTGTTTTCTAGAATCCGAACTCAGCTGGTTAGGACTGTGAGCCATGGCTTTGGCCGATTCATCACGCCTCTCCGCGTACCTCAACTAGCACGCCATCCCCGTGATCAATTTCTGATTCCAACTGCAGTTACCGTTTTACGGCTTCATCATTATCACGAGTATTATCCTTTGACGGATGTAACTTTTCATTGTCCAAAAGCAGCTCAATATAAAGTTGGTTAGAAAACAATCAGAATTACTGTCTTTTATGATTGTGTCCTATTATCCATAGTTTAGTACGGATGTTCTAAATGCTGGACATGTAAACATGGCTTATTAAATGTCGGATTTATAATACGACCTAGTCAGAATTGCGGAGAAAAACATATTCCTGAATGGTGGTGAAGAAATTACCAAAAGCAGATCGGACCAGTGCTGTAGTGGCGAGCTGTTTTGATAAATGTGGTTGGAGAGCGATATGGGGAATCCATAAAAGGAGATCTGGCGTACTAATGGTCAGGTCACGAAAGTTGGCAGACTTTTTACGAAGGGAAGACTTTGAGACCACGCCACTTGTGCTTAGGGCAGTCATGAAAGGTGGCGAGGTTCAACGAGACAGATGAAATGTGATATTGTAGATATTGCAAATCAGATTTGACAGGATGGCGTGTTTGTTGTTCTTATAAAAGTTGGCAGAGCTAGTTCTCTGAATTTGTGTTCTTCTGGTAGACTAACAATATTTAAGGGTAGGTGGGGGGAGGGGGGGGTGGACATGGGTGTCGGAAAGTCAGTGAAGATAAAGGCTTCCGCTAAATTGCCTTTAGATGACTATGATTAACTGACTACAATAAGTATATGTCGTACGTCAATGCCTCGATCGCTTCCTTGTTATAAACATGTGTAGGCAAACACCAAGGATCGTTTCCAAGTGTATGAATTCTCTTGTCAGAAATAGGTGTAGGCAAGACACCAGTGGTCGCATCCCAGCGCACGATTTCGAAATCTTTATTCAACGGGAAAATTCGAAAGATCGAAGCTGACAGAACGTCAGAGATCAGACACGCAAGAGGAGGTGAGAAATATTAACCAGTAATTTAGTTAGATATTAGATTCTGTTTTTGTGGCAGAGCTGATAGGATTGAAGGAACTATGTAGGAGACGGTAAAGGGTCTGCTCTATTTTATTCACTCTACACTCTCTCAAAATAAATTAAAGCGACACTATTTGAAAAACACAATACAACCAGACTCTATTCATTCACAATATAAATTTCTCTTCACTCAATTCTCTCACACTATTTACTAAATCACTTCTACTTGATAGGCTTTCCTATAACGTAACCTTACAACTAATTATATCCTTTTTAACACTCATATCGTCCGATTCTCTGTCCTCTCGTAGACTGGGCTGTTGTAAGTAGGTACGAGCAGAAAAGATAAACTAAATTTGAACGAACTTTGTTGTGGATTTCCGTTGATGTTAGGTTCGTGTTTTCTCAACCCATGTGGTCGTCCATGGTCCTGTTTCTCTTTGTCGACGGTAGATCAATGTGGTATAGATGTGATCGCTAAGACTGTGTCAAAGCGATCCCTGTGATCATTGAAGACTAACTCTAGATGATACTGAAGACTGTATTGACGACCAATAAGTAATATGTTGATAATGACGCTTCTTGCTGCTAACACTCGAATATGGCTTTTGCTAGAGAAGACAATTCTAGATTATCTGCATTCAGTCAGCCTGTCCTACCTCAACTGTTCCCGCTCAGTTTTGTTTCTGACTCTGTCGTTCTAATCCCTCTTTGTTAGCGTCCGCCCGGAACTTATATTTATTCTTCTTCACCAGATCACGTATTCCCTAAACCATGCGATGTTGTCTGTCTCGGTACGATTTTCTCCTTGCTTGATCACGTGGTTTCTATGTGTCCCGGGTTTGTCGACGCAACGTCTATGGGTACTAACCGGCTACGACCGCTATCGTACCACGTGTATACGGACGCGTGGTTGGTCTTACCGCTAATTGCGTAAGATTATCTAAGACCCTACCGGCGTATTTTGGAACAAAGCGTACGCTCTTCGACTTAGCTAATTAAATTCTGGCGGGACTGAGTTCGGCTGCACTGACTTGGTCCTTTAGTTGCATACCAAGAACGAGAAAGAACAATGGATGTCTACAAACGTTTTATTTCTTACTCTTAACTCTGTTAAATGTAAAGCATGTCTAAACTGCTACCCACAATATGTATACGTAGCTATAATATGTCACACAATTATGGATAGATATAACTAGATTTGACCAGAGAAGGAACCATACGGCTAGATCCCAACACCCGATGATCAGAGAGCTTAAATAGTAATAGCTTGGACTGCATTGGTTCGATCCTTTTAAGCTATGTCAATAAATGATTCCATTATGTTTTGGAAAAGAATAAGGTTTTGCGTTTCATTTAGGTTTTCAAGTGAGAGAGGAAGTATTTAAGTCTTAGGGAGATAAGTCTGCTATATGTCCCAATAAACAATTGGTCATAGTGTCTAGGAGTACTAGTTGGATTGAGTGGGTGCGGTACATCTTGGTATCTATCTGTTTTGTGTTTCTAAGGTAATAATGACGCTTCATGATAGTCTGACAATTTATTTTAAACTTTCCATATTTTGGTGTAAGCTGCTCTGTAAATTTGTCTCTCTCTCTCCATCTTTCTCTCTTTCACTCTCTTTTCTCTTTCTCTCTCTCTCTCTCTCTCTCTCTCTCTCTCTCTCTCTCTCTCTCTCTCCCTCTCGTTAAAATCACGGGTTCGTGTAATTAACACATATGTCTTCTCGCTTTATATTTTATAACTCAAGTTATTATCAATGGTCTAACCTATTCTATTCCTAATTTCATTGAACCTAACAAGCTACATAAAAGATTCTTGTTTATTGATCCTCTGATCCTCATTTAACTGTGGCTGTTTGAACGTTTGTACGTTCTACATGCACGTCTCGATGTTAAATCTTAGGGAAGATCATTTCTGTTCTGTCAATACTTTACTCGCTCAGCTCACAGAGAAGAATGTTTGTGTTCTGTCAATACTTTACTCGCTCAGCTCACAGAGAAGAATGTTTGTGTTCTGTCAATACTTTACCCGCTCATCTCACAGAGAAGAATGTTTGTGTTTTGTCAATACTTTACTCGCTCAGCTCACAGAGAAGAATGTTTGTGTTCTGTAAATACTTTACTCGCTCAGCTCACAGAGACGAATGTTTGTGTTCTGTCAGTACTTTACTTGCTCATCTCACAGATAAGAATGTTTGTGTTCTGTCAATACTTTACTCGCTCCGATTACAGAGAAGAATGTTTGTGTTCTGTCAATACTTTACTCGCTCAGATTACAGAGAAGAATGTTTGTGTTCTGTCAGTACTTTACTCGCTCATATCACAGAGAAGAATGTTTGTGTTCTGTCAATACTTTACTCGCTCAGATTACAGAGAAGAATGTTTGTGTTCTGTCAATACTTTACTCGCTCAGCTCACAGAGAAGAATGTTTGTGTTCTGTCAATACTTTACTCGCTCAGCTCACAGAGAAGAATGTTTGTGTTCTGTCAGTACTTTACTCGCTCAGCTCACAGAGAAGAATGTTTGTGTTCTGTCAGTACTTTACTCGCTCAGCTCACAGAGAAGAATGTTTGTGTTCTGTCAATACTTTACTCGCTCAGCTCACAGAGAAGAATGTTTGTGTTCTGTCAGTACTTTACTCGCTCAGCTCACAGAGAAGAATGTTTGTGTTCTGTCAATACTTTACTCGCTCAGCTCACAGAGAAGAATGTTTGTGTTCTGTCAATACTTTACTCGCTCAGCTCACAGAGAAGAATATTTGTGTTCTGTCAATACTTTACTCGCTCAGCTCACAGAAAAGAATGTTTGTGTTCTGTCAATACTTTACTCGCTCAGCTCACAGAGAAGAATGGTTGTGTTCTGTCAATACTTTACTCGCTCAGCTCACAGAGAAGAATGTTTGTGTTCTGTCAATACTTTACCCGCTCATCTCACAGAGAAGAATGTTTGTGTTCTGTCAGTACTTTACCCGCTCAGGTCACAGAGAAGAATGTTTGTGTTCTGTCAGTACTGTACCCGCTCAGATGATAGAGAAGAATGTTTGTGTTCTGTCAGTACTTTACTCGCTCAGCTCACAGAGAAGAATGTTTGTGTTCTGTCAATACTTTACTCGCTCAGCTCACAGAGACGAATGTTTGTGTTCTGTCAATACTTTACCCGCTCATCTCACAGAGAAGAATGTTTGTGTTCTGTCAATACTTTACTCGCTCAGCTCACAGAGAAGAATGTTTGTGTTCTGTCAATACTTTACTCGCTCAGCTCACAGAGAAGAATGTTTGTGTTCTGTCAATACTTTACCCGCTCATCTCACAGAGAAGAATGTTTGTGTTTTGTCAATACTTTACTCGCTCAGCTCACAGAGAAGAATGTTTGTGTTCTGTAAATACTTTACTCGCTCAGCTCACAGAGACGAATGTTTGTGTTCTGTCAGTACTTTACTTGCTCATCTCACAGAGAAGAATGTTTGTGTTCTGTCAATACTTTACTCGCTCCGATTACAGAGAAGAATGTTTGTGTTCTGTCAATACTTTACTCGCTCAGATTACAGAGAAGAATGTTTGTGTTCTGTCAGTACTTTACTCGCTCATCTCACAGAGAAGAATGTTTGTGTTCTGTCAATACTTTACTCGCTCAGATTACAGAGAAGAATGTTTGTGTTCTGTCAATACTTTACTCGCTCAGCTCACAGAGAAGAATGTTTGTGTTCTGTCAATACTTTACTCGCTCAGCTCACAGAGAAGAATGTTTGTGTTCTGTCAGTACTTTACTCGCTCAGCTCACAGAGAAGAATGTTTGTGTTCTGTCAGTACTTTACTCGCTCAGCTCACAGAGAAGAATGTTTGTGTTCTGTCAGTACTTTACTCGCTCAGCTCACAGAGAAGAATGTTTGTGTTCTGTCAGTACTTTACTCGCTCAGCTCACAGAGAAGAATGTTTGTGTTCTGTCAATACTTTACTCGCTCAGCTCACAGAGAAGAATGTTTGTGTTCTGTCAGTACTTTACTCGCTCAGCTCACAGAGAAGAATATTTGTGTTCTGTCAATACTTTACTCGCTCAGCTCACAGAGAAGAATATTTGTGTTCTGTCAATACTTTACTCGCTCAGCTCACAGAGAAGAATGTTTGTGTTCTGTCAGTACTTTACTCGCTCAGCTCACAGAGAAGAATGTTTTGTGTTCTGTCAGTACTGTACCCGCTCAGCTCACAGAGAAGAATGTTTGTGTTCTGTCAGTACTGTACCCGCTCAGCTCACAGAGAAGAATGTTTGTGTTCTGTCAGTACTGTACCCGCTCAGCTCACAGAGAAGAATGTTTGTGTTCTGTCAGTACTGTACCCGCTCAGCTCACAGAGAAGAATGTTTGTGTTCTGTTAGTACTGTACCCGCTCAGATGATAGAGAAGAATGTTTGTGTTCTGTCAGTACTGTACCCGCTCAGCTCACAGAGAAGAATGTTTGTGTTCTGTCAGTACTGTACCCGCTCAGCTCACAGAGAAGAATGTTTGTGTTCTGTCAGTACTGTACCCGCTCAGCTCACAGAGAAGAATGTTTGTGTTCTGTCAGTACTGTACCCGCTCAGCTCACAGAGAAGAATGTTTGTGTTCTGTTAGTACTGTACCCGCTCAGATGATAGAGAAGAATGTTTGTGTTCTGTCAGTACTGTACCCGCTCAGCTCACAGAGAAGAATGTTTGTGTTCTGTCAGTACTGTACCCGCTCAGCTCACAGAGAAGAATGTTTGTGTTCTGTCAGTACTGTACCCGCTCAGCTCACAGAGAAGAATGTTTGTGTTCTGTCAGTACTTTACCCGCTCAGCTGATAGAGAAGAATGTTTGTGTTCTGTCAGTACTGTACCCGCTCAGATGATAGATAAAATATGTAGTGTCTTGCAACACTTGTCCATCTCCAATACGCCATTTTTATTGGGCCATTTACTAGAAGCGACTGATATTGCAGACTATTTTCTCCTGTACCCAAAACACTACGTGTAGGACAGAACAGAGAATGCGCCCACTAACACTCTGAGAGTATTTAATATAGTATGAGGTGACCGGAAGAGTTCAGAAGACCCTCATACCACCTATTCAACAAATTGAAGATAGGGTGTACCGACGAATGCCCGTGCGGTACTGGTAAAATGACCGCTCAACATCTGCTGCAGAACTGCCCGACATACGAGGATCAGAGAGAGCAGATGTGGCCATCACCAGTGGAACTGCAAGACAAGCTCTATGGCAGTGGCGACAGCCTCAGGATGACCGCCGCTTTTTTCGAAAAAATAATGGTTACTGTCTGACTGCACGCAGGAGAAGAAGAAGAAGAAGAAGACCCTCAAACTAACGCTTTACACAATTATTCATTTGAATCGAAACCTTTCAGCTACACGCTCAGCACAGTTCAACAACAAACGCCAAACTCTGCTGTTGTGAGACATTAGTTCCAGCTACGTCTTTCCTGTTTCCTCTATTCTTTTCTCTATGTGCCGTTGTTCGACCTCTACCTCTTTTGTCCTGTGGGTTCCAGAACAGAGAATCCGTGCTAATGCTATCAGCTGGTTTCTTTTATGCGTTTCCTATCCAAATGCAGCATCTTATCCTCACATAAAATAGTATTTGTATATGTATTCATTCATGTGCACAGGCCGATAACCCGTTAAAGGTGTAGCATCTCTGTGTATTTGAAAGAAAGCTCTAAAACAACATATTATGTTGGACACAGGGACAAAAGACAGAATAACGTGTTTTCCTGGGTTCAGAAGGATTCGCAGAAGAAGAAGTCAATGTGACGATTATATTTTCTTTGTAATAGTGTTCTAGCTTAATTTAATATCTTGGACTAAAAGGTGAAATAGAAACGGTATAGCTATAGGAAAATAACTAGAGTATTAAGGTGATCGCGACAACGCACTACAGAAAAGTCATTTGAAAAGAAGAAGAAAGAAAAGTACATCGATTAATAAAATGTAAACTAAGGCGAAGATGAAGCAGAAAAGGACAAATTAAATGAGAAACATTCAGGACAAAAAAAAAGGAGAAAATGAAGAAGTCAAAAAAAGGAAAAATGAGTAGAATAATAAAAAAAAGGCGACGAAGAAGAGGCAAATAAAGAGAAGAAAAAAAGAAAGACAATGGAATTAATGTTATAATTAGATGCATAAAACAAACAAGAAAAAAAAGAACAAGATGAAGAAGTATCAGTATTATTAGTATTAGTAAAAACAGCAGTAGTAGTTGTTGTAATAGTAGTAGTAGTTATTGTAGTAGTAGTAGTTGTTGTAGTAGTAGAAGTAGTTCTTGTAGAAGTGGTAGTAGCTGTAGTGGCAGTAGTAGTGGTTGTAGTAGTAGTGGCAGTAGTAGTTGTTGTAGTAGTAGCAGTAGTGGCAGTAGTAGTTGTTGTAGTAGTAGTTGTTGTAGTAGTAGCAGTAGTGGCAGTAGTAGTTGTTGTAGTAGTAGTTGTTGTAGTAGTAGTGGCAGTAGTAGTTGTTGTAGTAGTAGTGGCAGTAGTAGTTGTTGTAGTAGTAGTAGTTGTTGTAGTAGTAGAAGTAGTTCTTGTAGAAGTGGTAGTAGCTGTAGTGGCAGTAGTAGTTGTTGTAGTAGTAGCAATAGTGGCAGTAGTAATTGTTGTAGTAGTAGCAGTAGTGGCAGTAGTAGTTGTTGTAGTAGTAATGGCAGTAGTAGTTGTTGTAGTAGTAGTAGTTGTTGTAGTAGTAGAAGTAGTTCTTGTAGAAGTGGTAGTAGCTGTAGTGGCAGTAGTAGTTGTTTTAGTAGTAGCAAGAGTGGCAGTACTAATTGTTGTAGTAGTAGTAGCAGCAGTAGTAGTTATTGTAGTAGTAGTAGAGGTAATAGTGGTAGTAGTAGTAGCAGAAGTAGTAGTAGTAATAGTAGTAGTAGCAGTAGTAGTAGTAGTAGTAGCAGCAACAGCAGCAGCAGTAGTAGTAGTAGTAGTACTAGTACTAGTAGTAGTAGAAAACAAGACGAAGAAGAACAAGAAGAGGATGACAAAAAGAGGTAGAGTGCACGAATGAAGAAGAAGAGACGGAAAAAGAAGAGGCAGAAGGAGTAGGAGGATGATGAGAATATGACGATACATGATATTGTTCATTGACAAACATTAAACGGCAGCAACATGAGGACGGAGAGAGCGAATGTGAAACCAAGCAGAAGACGCCATTCATGCTGAACCCCATGATGTTTACAGAGTAAACAATGAGTTAAGGCCAGATAGTATCCGGAATGTTTATCTACCCTGCCTTCTGGGAATGTTTCCATCCAAGTGTGAATGGTTGGAAGGTCTAACGATTCACACGCAAACATTAGCCCGGTTGTATCGATGATCAAACATTGTTTGGTATCGGAAATATGTGTGACATTCAGAAGGGATATTTCATTTCATTTCATGAATCGTAAAATTGGGAATAGAATGATTGTTTTTAATTAGTGAAATTGATTGAGCTGAAGTTATGAAATTAGAAAATGTTTCCTTTCCCAAAAGTTTTGAAATTAGCAGTGAATTAATCATGAAAAAGATTTGAAATTAGAAGTTGGGCCTAGTCTAAGACAGGGTTTCCAGCGCGCCAGGGTTTGAAATCACGGAGACACTGAAATGTATCTTTAATGTTCATGATAAATTGAGAAACTATAATTTAATATGGATTTATTATCACGAGAAATTAAAATGAAAGGTGGATTTATTTGCATGATAAAATGTAATTAAAGATGAGTTTATTGTCATGAAAAATTATAAATAATGGTGAATTTATTTTCATGAGAAATTATAATTAGAAGCAATTTATTTTCAGCAAAAATTATAATGAAAGGTGCATTTATGGTAATGACACTGATTAAAGGTGTATTTAATTTCACGAGACATTCTAGTTGAAGATGAATTGTGTTTTTTGTTCTGAATGTTAAGTTACTGTCGTTTGTTCGTTATCCCTGACGAAATCCTTGTTACGGTAATGTGGGTTTTGTTTTGTTTATGTCCTGATACAGTCACTGGGCTAATACTTATATATGCTATTAACGCCTACTAAAAATACATCAATAGTATCATAACTATCCCCTCAGTTTTTATTTGTCGAGGTCTACCTTGAAGGTTTATAAACTACTGAATACAGTACATGAAGTGAAAGTAGAGTACAACAATTCTAGACAAAAGCAACGGTCTTCTTCTTCTTCGTCTTCTTTTTCTTCTGTGATCATTTTTCATTAAGATTGGAACTCGTGATTTCTCAATGAAGTCCGCTGTCTTGTTTAGAGTTGCAGTATCGTCCTACGTGTGGGCCACATTCTGCTAGCCAGATCTGCGTCCTTGGAGCTGTCCTGAAGTTTAGGTACTGCTGTCATATCTGCCAAATCACGGTAACGTAGGCTGGTGATACTTATCTAGAATTTGATGTACTGGTGGTGTCTCATTCCGTTGTGGCCAGTTCTGAGACCAGGTATAATAACTTGGCCTACTCTAGACAGTTGGCAGCATTCTTTATCGTCGCGGTGTTTCGGCTATACTTACCGCCAGTTTGCTTTGTATTGTCCTTTTATTACGGTTTATTTGTGCTTCTTTGAATCTGTTTGAAGTGTTTGTCCTGTATAGTTTCGCTGCCATTTATCTAGGCTGTCGGTCTGCTGGCTTCCTGTGATGTTATCAGCATAACTGAATCACTACTTTGTGTGAGCATTGGTATCAGGGGGAGGACAACATCAGAAGATGGACAGAGAAACGCCTATTAGATGGGAAGTGAAATGAACAGACATGCATGATGCATTAAACAGATAATAATGGCCCAACAGCTGCCACAAGCACCAACAGTGTGTGAACCATAGGCCTGTCTTGGTGCTTACTCTTCTTTCCCTGTATCACCTATGGAACATAGACCACCCTCTCCAAGCAGACATGTCCTGTACTATTTAATCAGTTTCTTCCAGCTTCTCTACGTTTTTCTAGTATAGGCCTGAAGGTCTCTCCTACATGTGTTCACTGGTCTTCCTTTGAGTTCCATGACATAGAGTGTTGGTGCTGCTTGTTTGGGACTTTCACAGTGTGTAACATATCTAGCCACCGTCTTCTTAAGATTTCCTGTTCCATTTGTCTTTGGCCTATTCTTTCCCATAAGCTTCAATTTGTATCTTGAATATTTCTCAGGTATATGTTGATAAAGCCCGTAATCTCTTTATAATGATTATGGTTATCCGCCATGTTTCCACTCAATATAAAAGTACGGACTTTACATTGGAGTTGAAGGTTCTCAGATTGCCTGACTGGCGTTCTGATAATTTTAGAGCAGCACGCGACTGTAAACATGGCAAAGGCTATTTTTGGTCTCTTCTGGACCATCATTCTTGTTTATGAAGCTCCATAGGTATGTGAATCTCTCTATATCCTCCAATGATGTTCCTCTCAGTTTGATAGTAGCCGTACTGCTGGTCATATTTTATGTTACAAATTTTGAATTTTCTTGAATAAGCTTTAAGATCCTCTTCCTGTAAGATTATGTCTAGTGCTTCTGTTCTCTTCTGCATTTGAAGTTGGCCTTGAGGTTAAAGGGCAATATCTTCATAGTTACTGTACCATCAAAGTAAAATAAGGGGCAGGTCTATTCAATAGTAAATATCGATTGTTCAAGATGTTATTCAACATTCATATTTTTATTTTGTGGTGTGACAATTTCCAATCATTCTCGCCATGCTTCACCTAACAAAGTCGGACACATGTTTACAACTAGGTAAACTGGAGCCGTAGTCCGTCATCAGCAAGGGCCTTGGAAATTGGGGAGAGAAAGTTGAGATGTACAGGTTACAGAAGGTAGTTAGCCATGTACTGGATTGGATTCCACAGGTACACAGATGAATAGGAAGATCAGGAAATACCCAGACAGGTACAGTAGAACAGGAAGCCAGTTCAGTACGATGCTAGTGAGAGGTGGTACTAGGGGGAAAAAGGGGGTGGGTGAGGGAGAGAATAAAGAAGAAGACAGAATAAGAACACATGTAGAGCATCTGTTCCGATCCTATGTTCCAGAGTGAAACATGATGATGTTACCGCTGAAACTGGAGCGTGCTGAAAACTGTGATTGAATTCTGGTCCATCTGTCGTGAATATCAAACGCGCTAATTATTATGTCAGTTTGACACGCACCATCACTTTACCAGGTACAGTTTGACCAAATAAATACAACACACAGAGTCACACTAATCTAGACACGATGGCCACTTCAGTCACCCGCGGTATACGCTGGCGATGAAAGTGTAAAAACGGATGTCTAGGCGGGGAGTCGAAGCATAATTGAGTTCTGTCTGGCATGTATTCGCTTCCTGGTGAGCCTTTGTTAAGGTTAACAATCACGTTGTTATGTTGGTCGACCTGGGTCTTGCTTCATGTTCTGGTCAATTCTCTATGACGTCAGATCCGGCCTCTTGTTTACGAGTTACGGTAATGTTCTCTTGATGCAGTATTATACAGATGAACAAAGTAACATAATCCGCATGTTACCGAAGCCCGAAAGGGGGCAAATAATAGAAACACTGTAACCTACCGAGTGTGTCATAATAGGCAACTAACGACGCATGGACTGGGCACTGCCCAATTCTATAGAGACTGTTTCACACAAGAAAAAGATGAGCTCTAAATCCAATGGGAGAAGTGGAGTAACACTCATATCAGAAGTAGAGTAACACTCATACCAGAAGTGGAGTAACACCCATAGCAGAAGTTGAGTAACACCCATAGCAGAAGTTGAGTAACACCCATAGCAGAAGTGGAGTAACACCTATACCAGAAGTAGAGTAACACCAGAGCAGAAGTGGAGTAACATCCATAGCAGAAGTGGAGTAACACCCATACCAAAAGTTGAGTAACACTCATATCAGAAGTGGAGTAACACCCATAGCAGAAGTGGAGTAACACCCATACCAGAAGTGAAGTAACACCCATAGCAGAAGTGAAGTAACAGCCATAGCAGAAGTGGAGTAACAGCCATAGCAGAAGTGGAGTAACAGCCATAGCAGAAGTGGAGTAACAGCCATAGCAGCAATGGAGTTACACGTTCTCCCATGTCAGAAATGGATAAACATCCATCTAGGGCTAGTCTCTCGGTGGCACGATTGCTCGTATCCAGTATTTGTACAGCGATCTCAGTCCCGCCAGGTGGAGTGAGAGCGCGGGCTTGCCCAACAAGCTCGCCCGCCTCTCCCCGGCACTGTAGCAGGACCAATTTGGTGGAGTTGTACCACTGGTAAGGGTGCGTTACTGTAGTCCGTATCGAGAAGTTTTGTCAGTCCGCGTGGTTCGTCGAAGGCCAGCGCGTATAGCCAATCTCGACAGTTCGTCTTGCTTGTGGTCCTTCTCTCGCAATGAGCTTCGGACCGGCAAATGGAAAGCAGGAATCGTGCCTAAAGGCCCTGTCCTCGCCCGACCGACCGATCGAAGAAGGGCAAGCCGGCAGGCAAAAATCGTCTCCAGTCCGAGTGAAAATCATCGCCGGGGCCGTTAGGATCCGTTCTGCACAGAGGGCTGCCATCCCTCCCCGAGCGAGCCCGGTCGGTTGGTTCGTGTGTGTACGGGCCTCTGCCAGGCGGTCCTAGGTCGACGGAGTGAGGGACGGAAAAACCGTCCGTCCGTCAGTCGGTCCCTGCGGCCGTCATGGAGAGGCTTTTTACACATCCCTCCTTCGCCGACCGGTGTGTGTGGTTCGTCCGTCTCCGACAGATATCTGGTTGATCCTGCCAGTAGTCATATGCTTGTCTCAAAGATTAAGCCATGCATGTCTAAGTTCACACTGTCTCACGGTGAACCCGCAAATGGCTCATTAAATCAGTCGAGGTTCTTTAGATGACACGATCCTACTTGGATAACTGTGGTAATTCTAGAGCTAATACATGCTTACCAAGCTCCGAACCTCGCGGAAAGAGCGCTTTTATTAGTTCAAAACCAATCGTCGTTTCCCCTCATGGGGATGCGGCGTCCCCACTGATGACTCTGGATAACTTTTTGCTGATCGCATGGTCTCATGTGCCGGCGACGCATCTTTCAAATATTTGCCCTATCAAATGTCGATGGTACGTGACATGCCTACCATGTTTGTAACGGGTTACGGGGAATAAGGGTTCGATTCCGGAGAGGGAGCATGAGAAACGGCTACCACATCCAAGGAAGGTAGCAGGCACGCAACTTACCCACTCCCGGCATGGGGAGGTAGTGACGAAAAATAACAATACGGGACTCTTTCCGGGTCCCGTAATTGGAATGAGTTCACTTTAAACCCTTTAACGAGGATATATTAGAGGGCAAGTCTGGTGCCAGCAGCCACGGTAATTCCAGCTCCAATAGCGTATATTAAAGTTGTTACAGGTAAAAAGCTCGTAGTTGGATCTCAGGAACAGGCAGGCGGTCCGGCTCGCGCCGGTTCACTGCCCGTTATCTCCTGCCCTACCGTCTGCTGGCTCTCTCCATCGGGTGCTCTTCCTTGCCCGTCCCGGGTGGCTGACGCGTTTACTTTGAAAAAATTAGAGTGTTCAAAGCAGGCCTCGGCTACCGGAATAATTTTGCATAATAGTTTGTCCATCACAAGTGATGAAGACCACTCTCTTTGTTCAGCCGTGTGGACAGTCGTATCCGCTGAAATGGGTGACTTGCGCGGAGATTTTGATTAAAGTGAAGAAGAAACTGCGCCTTTTGTCAACCTCACTCACAGAGCCTAAGCTACCTTTTGCCAGTGGCAAGACATTCATCGAGACGACTGGAGATAGCATAGGATGCAGATTTTGCCTCAGGGTTACCACCGAAGCCTTTCCGTAAACATGTACCCCGCAGGGTAGAAAGGTGGGAAGGCATCTAACGCAGTTTGTCGTGCCTTTTCTATAACCACAAGAGGTCATATGGACAACACTCAGCGTGTGAGTGAGTCTTGCATGTCTCCCCAGCTGTATTCAGTTCATCATAGTAGAATCTAAAATTCCCACACGCCATATTCGTGAAGGTGAATCAGCAGAACTAACCCGTGAGATACGACACAAGTATTACCAGTTTAAGCGTAGCGCCATTCAACTGGCGTCCAGACCAGGATAAACGGATGGAAAAAATCACAAAAAAAGAACGAAATAACAAGTCCAGACGGAAAACAACTCCACGTATCAGTGAACATAATTGTAAGTCGTCGACTAGTGTGAATTCCAGGCAAATCCGTGGTCTGGCGGCATCCAAAATGATCCAAAACAGTAGAGAAATGTTGACTCGCAGCCAGTTACGGCGCCATCTTTGCATGGAATAATGGAATAGGACCTCGATTCTATTTTGTCCGTTTTCGGAACTGGAGGTAATGATTAACAATGACAAACGGGGGCATTCGTATTTCGTCGTTAGAGGTGAAATTCTTGGATCGCCGCAAGACGAGCTACTGCGAAAGCATTTGTCAAGAATGTTTTCATTAATCAAGAACGAAAGTCAGAGGCGCGAAGACGATCAGATACCGTCTTAGTTCTGACCATAAACGATGCCGACTAGCGATCCTCAGGAGTTGCTTCAATGACTCTGCGGGCAGCTTCCGGGAAACCAAAGTGTTTCCGTTCCGGGGGAAGTATGGTTGCAAAGCTGAAACTTAAAGAAATTGACGGAAGGACACCACCAGGAGGGGAGCCTGCGGCTTAATTTGACTCAACAAGCCAACACTGTAATGATTGACAGGCCGAGAGCACGTTCGTTGTTTCTAATACGAAACGTGTGCTGGAATTAGACCCTCGGAAATCTGGGGCTAGTCTCTCGGTGGCTCGATTGGCTAGCATTCAGTGTTCGTTAAATGAATTGACGGAAGGGCACCGCCAGGAGTGGAGCCTGCGGCATAATTTTAATCAACACCCCAACACTGAAATGACTGACAGGCTGAGACCATTTTCGTTGGGTCTAATATGGAACGTGAGCTGGAATTAAACCTTCGAAAGATAGGTCAGTTTACCATAAAAACGACAGGGCGTTGCTACGGTAATCCTGCTCAATCCGAGAGGAATCGCAGGTCTTAGACGCTTGGTCATTGACTGATAAATAGCTCTCTCCTGATTCGTTGGGTCTAATAGTGAACTGGTGCTGGTATTAGACCCTCGGAAGACAGGTCAGTTTTACCCTACTAATGACAGGGCGTTCTACGGTAACCCTGCTAAATCCGAGACGAATCGCAGATCTCAGACTCTTGGTCCACGTGCCTGGCTGATAAGCTAATGGTGCGAGGCTACCATCTGAAAGATTACGACCGAACGCCTCTAAGCCGGAATCCCGCCCTGAATCTCAGCATCACTGCGACGGGAGGAAACGATATGGTTGGGACCTGGGGCTCGCGTCACAGCCCGACCCGGTCGAGCCGCAGAAAGAGATCTCTGTCGTCCCGCCGATCAAAGCGGGCGGGGAGCTGCTCGATATTCACCCCCTACTGCGTTGAGGTGTGAAACCAATAGTAGAAGACTTAGTTCTCGAGCGGGGTGTCGTAAGCTGTAGAGCAGCCACCTCATTGATAACTGTTGAGATTCAACCCTTGATCACGAGATATGTACGCACACCAGGCGAACAACATCTCCGTGCCATTTCCAGGCTTGTCCCCTGGTTAAATGCACTCTATTGTGACAACCTCCAAGCTGGCGGGGAATGCTAAGCGTACCATCACTGCAGAGGAGCCGAGAAAATAAAGGGAGCAAGGAGATACCCCACTCACATGCATATGCTACGTTTCTGGCAGGACGTGACGATCCTAGGACACAGACACACTGGTCTGCCTCTCTTCTGGGATAGTACAAACAAGTACATAGTCCATATCATATCATCACCACAACCTATAGACACGAGTGGTGAAGACTAGATAGTCCCGCAAGACAGCTTCCCTAAGAGAGACAACTCTGACCACAAACAACTGCTGCCTTTCATATAGGCTGGGGACAGCCAAAGGCTAAAGAGGGCATCCCTACAGAAACGCCTGTTGAAATCGGATGCACTGGGCCACATTCTTAACTCAACAGTGCAACGTATATCGCTGTATGATGACGGTACAACCTAACAGAAACAAGTGTGGTGCTGATCCTGTGGAGTCCCACCAGGCAGCGAGAGTGCCGGGCCTCACGTCTCGAAGGGGCCCACACAATGCTACCGATAGTCACCCACCCATGTGCTGTGGAGTCAAGCCACAATGTGATTGGGCAAAAACTATTGACCAAAACCCAAGACCCTCAGAATACTACAGTGGAATGCGGAGGGAGTCATTAACAAAAAGCTTTCCCTAACACATCACCTGCATGAAGGTAAGATTGACGTGGCATGTATCCAAGAAACGCACCTCAACAACAACCACAAATTCTCAATAAGAGGATACCAGACCTTCCGTCTGGATAGAGAAGGTCACACAGGAGGGGTTCTGATACTGACCCGTAACTGCATACCGAGTAGCGCGGTAGCTGTCAATCACACCCGACAAGCAGGAATTGTAGGAGTCGACATAATGACACAAGAAACGAAGATCCGCATCTTCAAACTGTATGGCCCACCCAATAAAGACATGTCACTCTCGAGTATGGAAATCAAGGACTCCAGCTGTCTAGTGGTTGGAGACGTCAACAGCCACTCGGAGAAATGGGGATATTCGGACACAGACAACAGAGGTGATGAAGTGGAAGACTGGGAGATAGACACAAATCTCTATCTTATCAATAGGCCGGAGGACAGCCCTAGCTTCTATTCTAGAACATGGCATACCACTTCTACTCCATACTTGGTCTTTTTAACGGTGGATATTCACCACAAAATAGACCGCCAGCTGCTAAACCAATTGGCAGGTAGCGACCACATGCCAATTAGGCTAGAAGTTGATATGGAAGTTGGCCCACAAGAAATAAAACCGCTCCCACGTTGGAACTATAATCAAGCCGACTGAGACAGATTTGCACTGCTGACAGATGGCTGTGTGAAACTATCAACACACGGAATAACAATATGAAACCCATGGTGGAAAGCCTAAGCAAAGCAATAATGCAAGCAGCCACCGAAACCATCCCAAGAGGGGCAAGGAAAAACTACAAGCCATACTGGAATGATGAATTACAGAAAGCGGAAGACGACGTCTCAAATGCTAGGAACATGGCAGAGAGAGAACAATCTATGGAGGCAAATATCGTCCTCAAAGCCATCACGGCGAAATACAAAAGAACACTAAACCAAATAACAAGAGACAGTTGGAAAAACAAAACAGAAAGCCTCAATTTAGATAAAGAAGGGAACTAACTATGAAAGTTAGAGCCATGAATGACGAAACTCCATCAAATAAACAAATTACCATCAAGCAGGGCGACAACATGCTTACTGGAAAAAAAGCAGCAAACGCCTTTATAGAACATTATGCAAAAGCAAACCACATTGATGTCCCTACAGATAGGCATACAGACATTAGTGAAGAACAAAAGAGCCACGACGACATCAATATGGCACCAGCGGAGCACATGATGGAAAAACTAACAATTAATGAAATGGAAGAGGCCATGAGAACTTTAAAGAAAAAGAAATCGCCCGGAAAGGATGGGGTAACAAACGAAATGCTGATGGGGCTGGGCCAACCAGCAAAGAGGAAGTTACTATCAGTCCTGAGCTAAAGCTGAAAAATGAGAATTGTACCGCAGGCATGGAAAGATGCTGTACTTTACCAGTACCAAAGAAAGAAAAAGATAGAGCAGATCCAAATGGATACAAGGCTATCAGTCTACTGAGCTGTGTAGGAAAACTGATGGAGCGTATCATAAAATCCAGACTGATGTGGCATCCGGAATAAAAACACAAACTAATTCCACAGCAAGCAGGCTTTAGACAGCACAAATCCACTGAGGACCAGATCACTCTCATAGCCCAGGAAATAGAGGATGCTTACCAGGAGAAAAAGCATAAAGTAGTGGTTTGGGTGGATTTAGAAAAGACATTTGACAAGGTCTGGAAAGACGGAAAAGTCAAGCTACGAAGTAGTGAAGTTTGTTGGAAAATGTACATATGGATCAGCTACTACCTCGAAAACAGAACAGCCAGAGTTCGTACAAGGGCAGATGAGCAAAAAGGTGACACTTGAGCAGGGAGTACCCCAAGGGGGAGTACTGTCACCCACACTTTTCCTGGTGTATATAAACAACATCACAGAGAATATACAAAGAAGAGTCTACAGCTCCATGTTTGCAGACGATCTGGCTACGTGGACCTCTAAAAAAACTCTCACCATAGCAAACAATCGGATGCAGCAGGCCCTAATATCGTTGGAGGTGTGGACTCATGGCTGGTCAAAATAAATGAGGAAAAAACCACATGTACGATATTCTCGCTTTCAAACAAACCCCAGAACACCAAAATAAGTCTTAACGGCAAATATCTGATGCCGCACGTTAACCCAAACTACCTAGGAGTCACATTTGATCTGCACATGACATGGAAAAGTCAGATCGAGGGAAACAGAATGAGAGCCAGACAAAGAATCGCAATCATGGGGAAACTTGCTGGCACAAGCTGGGGAGCAGACGAAAGTATACTAAAGAAACTGTACACTGGAAGAGTGAGACCAGTTCTCGAGTATGGTATTGCGGCATGGACAACAGCAGCAAAGGCGAACTTTGACAAAATTAGCAAAATTCAAAACAAAGCCATGAGAGTTATAACAGGAGGCATGAAGTCAACGCCAATTGTAGAACTTGAAAAGATTCCAAATCTGCAATTCATGACCGACAGAAGAGACTGCAGAGCCCAGCAGCAAGCAGAGAAACTCAGAAGACTGACAATGCATCAGAGACTAAATAGATTTGGAAATGGGAAACTAAAGCGGAGAAACTTTGCAGAAATAGCCAAAGCAAAGATGAGCGAAGACCCTATGAACACATTAACAACACCAAAGCCCATCCCTACTGTACGCAAACCTACCTGGAAGCAGCATATATTTCCGGATGTGGTAGAAAATATACCAGGTATTGGAAACAAGAACAGCCAGACTGAAAAAGAAAGAAGAGACACAACCCGGAGGTACATAATGAAAAACTACTCAAGCATGGACTGGACCCATGCATACACCGACGGGTCTGTAACAAACATAACACAGAATGGAGTGGCAGCGGTATTCCTGAGCCTATCAAATGGTAGAAAAATAACACTGTCAGTGGCAACTGGAAAATACTTCAGCAATTTCAGAGCGGAGGCAGAGGCACTGAGGGCTGCAGCAGAAGCAATGCTGACAGGCAAAAGAAATGAAAGGCAGATAGTCCTGTTTACAGATGCCCTGGCCGTAGTCACAGCACTAAAAAGTCAGAAAAATACTGAACTTTATGATTTAAGAGCAGTACTCTGTCAACTATGCCAGCAGTCCGCACCAAAAAGAGTAGTGGTACAGTGGGTTCCATCCCACTGTAACATCCAAGGCAACGGGGAGGCAGACAGACTGGCAAAGGAAGGTGCAATACTACCACAACCAGATTCTAGGGGGACCTACGAAGAGTCCAAAATGGCATATTAGAACCAGATACATGGCCAAATGGGAAACAGAACATACTGGCTACACAAAAAATTATGCCTATTACCAATTGAACAGAAGAGAGCAGGTCGTGGTCTTCAGATTCCGCACAGGCCACAATAGACTGAGGTACCACCTATTCAATAAACTGAAGATAGGTGGCACTGACGAATGCAGTTGACGTACCTGAAAATGACCGCTGAACATCTGCTGCAAAACTGCCCGAAATACGAGGATCAGAGAAAGCACATGTGGCCATAACCAGTGGCAACACTAAACAAACTCTATGGCAGTGTCGACAGCTTCAGGATGACCGCTGCTTTTTTCTAAAAAAATACAGTTTGACGTCTGACAGCGTACGAAGAAGAAGAAGAAGAAGAAGAAGAAGAGGAAGAAGAAGAAGAAGAAGAAGAAGAAGAAGGATAAACATCCACGTCAGAAGGGAGCAACATCCTTGGTAGAAATGGATCAACATCCATGGCAGAAATGGATCAAGATCAACGGCAGAAATGGATCAACATCGTTGGTAGAAGTGGATCAACATCCATGGCAGAAATGAAACAACATCCATGGTAGAAATGGATTAACATCCATGGTAGAAGTGGAGCGACATCAAAGGTAGAAATGGATCAATATCCATTATAGAAATGGATCAATATCCATGCTAGAAATGGAGCGACATCAATGGTAGAAAAGGATCAACATCCATGGTAGAAGTGGAGCGATATCCATGGTAGAAATGGATCAATATCCATGGTAGAAGTGGAGCGACATCAATGGTAGAAGTGGAGCCACACCCAAGGAAGGGGATCGACTATGTCAAGACGGACTTAAGAAGGTTGGGCATAGGACCGGCTAATCCATTCAGTGAAAAGTATAAGCAGCAAGAAAACAAGAGGATCTGTGCATCCCGTGATAAAAGGGTAGCCATTATACTTTCTCTAGTGTTAGCTGATCCATTAAACTTTCTCTCGTGTTAGCCCATCATCCATTATTTTTTTCCTTGATGTTAGCTCATCCATTATTATGTTCTCGCGTTAGCCCATCCATTATATGAAACACAAAATATTAATGTAAATAGAAGTTTTAAAATATAATTCATGTTTTTAACAGATGCGAAACCAATCGGACGGTTGTCTGTGGCCATGGCCAGACTGGTCGTGCATGAAAATTAATAACACATTCCACAATGCTTTTCATGATGTCCATAAATGTGCATAAAAGTCTTTTTTTCCTAAAAGTAAAGACAAAGGTAATAATAAATATAAATCAAACATTTCCGTGGACAATACAACATTTGCTCGATAGCATGTATTAGATGTAACATGGACATGATAACTTCTAGCACTGCTCAACTAATTAAACTAAGGAAAAAAATATTTTTTTGTATTTCTTTCTGGCCTTCGTCATAACAAGGGCACTGCGGCATTGTTTTGTAGTTGACATAGGCTGTGTATGATAAGTCCAGAGACTGGAAGTACGGTTGTCTATGTCTCTCCATTTGACCCTATCCTTTGGTTGGTTAGTTCTGAGACGTGTTGTCCGGTTGTCTATGTCTCTTCATTTGACCATATCCTCTGGTTAGTCAGTCCTGAGACTGGTTGTACGTTTGTCTGAGTATGTCTCTCACTTTCCCCCCTATCCTCTGGTTAGTCAGTCCTGAGACTGGTTGTACGTTTGTCTGAGTATGTCTCTCACTTTCCCCCCTATCCTCTGGTTAGTCAGTCCTGAGACTGGTTGTACGTTTGTCTGAGTATGTCTCTCACTTTCCCCCCTATCCTCTGGTTAGTCAGTCCTGAGACTGGTTGTACGTTTGTCTGAGTATGTCTCTCACTTTCCCCCCTATCCTCTGGTTAGTCAGTCCTGAGACTGATTGTACGTTTGTCTGAGTATGTCTCTCACTTTCCCCCCTATCCTCTGGTTAGTCAGTCCTGAGACTGGTTGTACGTTTGTCTGAGTATGTCTCTCACTTTCCCCCCTATCCTCTGGTTAGTCAGTCCTGAGACTGGTTGTACGTTTGTCTGAGTATGTCTCTCACTTTCCCCCCTATCCTCTGGTTAGTCAGTCCTGAGACTGGTTGTACGTTTGTCTGAGTATGTCTCTCACTTTCCCCCCTATCCTCTGGTTAGTCAGTCCTGAGACTGGTTGTACGTTTGTCTGAGTATGTCTCTCACTTTCCCCCCTATCCTCTGGTTAGTCAGTCCTGAGACTGGTTGTACGTTTGTCTGAGTATGTCTCTCACTTTCCCCCCTATCCTCTGGTTGGTCAGTCCGGAGACTAGTAGTACGGTTGTTTGAGTATATCTGTCCATTCTCCCCTTTCCAATGGTTGTTAAGTCCTGAGACTGGCTGTGAGGTTGTTTGAGTATGTCTCTGTAGTTCACACTATCCTAAGCAGTTCTTTTCATTTCAGCAAAGGTTTGTACTATAATTTCTTTACACGAATGTGAAGAATATGTGAAGGTTGTTCATGTCCTCTTTCCCTGAATCTTGCCTTCAAGTAACTTCTGTAGAAGACTTTCATGTCTCATATTGTGACCCAGCCAATTCAACCGACGTTCTTGTTTCCTTTTGAAAATGTGTCTTTGCACGCCCCCTTCAGTGAGTACATTATGTTTTTTATCCTTTTTCTGTCCAACTCACTCCTTTCATGCTACGATAGCACCACATTTCAAACGCCTCCAAGCTTTTTCATTCCTCTGTTTTTGGAGTCCATGTTTCAGCTTCTTACAGTGCAATTGGACACATGCACGTGGCGATTATTTGTGTTCTTTTTATATATTCTATGAGGTTTGCATTTTATTCGTTCTTTGAAGCTGGTGTTTGTCCTAATTTATGTCTCAATGCGGGCATCTTCTGTTTCGGTTTTCCCTAAACATGTAAACTGCTGTACTTATTCGATTATTTCTCTATTGATGATCATATTTGCCTATGTTGCTGAGATATTACCAAAGTCTTTGTCTTCAATGTTATTTTCATGCCATACTCTTTTATTATGCTATTAATGTTTTCAAACCTCCTTTGCAACGTTGCCACTGATCCTTCCACCATGCCTTGATCATGGGCAAATTTGATGGCATTAACGTTCATGCCATTGGCACTCCCTTATTACAACTCCGAACCACAATGATTCCAATCATTATCTCTGAAAATACTTTATAGAGACTCGGGGAAAGAAAATAAACTATGTTGCAACTCAATAGGTAGAGGTTGTCAGCTTTGCCTACAATCTTAAATGTACCAGGTTCAATGAAGCTGAACATGATGTGCGTTTTTGTCTAAGGTATTGTCCGCTTCTTCCAGTCAGGGAATATTTCCGATCCGCCACTGGAGCAACGGAGTTCATACATTGTTGTCGCCACTTTCAGCAATGCAAGGGACTGAGAACATATGGGAATGGTCGAGTATAATCAAGTTGGCTGTGTGAACCATTTTATTTTATTTGTTTAGTATATCTACCTTGTGTCATTTTCATTCAAATTTATCAAACTGTATTGGGAGCCGCAGTAGCGTAGTGGCTAGAGCGCTGGATCTCCAGCTCATCGATATATGTTCATTTTACATCCCAAATTGATGAAAGATATTATTTTGATTGCAAACGGCTCCATGATCTACCCAGCTACTATTAAAAGAATTATATGAAGATCAAATTGATGTGCCAAGCATCTGTTACACCCACCTCTACAGATATATTTTAATCAGATACCAAGCATGTTACACCCACCTCTACAGATATATTTTTATCAGATACCAAGCATCTGTTACACCCACCTCTACAGATATACTCTTATCAGATAGCAAGCAGTCAGACTCGACTGGAAAGGCCACAAATGCACATAATAATACTTGCGTAAAACACATTAGTATGCAGCGAAGTAGTGGGCTACATCAATAATTAAGCAGAAATACTAGAAGGATATAACTGCAAATAAACCAAACATCAGTATGTATAGCCTAAATGGTCCACCAACAAAAGATCTCTCACTTTCTAGTATGGAAATAAAGAGCTCCAACTTCAAAATGGTTGGAGACTTCAACAGCCATTCAGAAAGATGAGGATATTCAGAGACAGATACTAGAAGAGATGAAGTAGAGAACTTAGAAATTGACACTAATTTCTACCTAATAAATGGGAATTCAATACTGCATGGTTCCGTACCAGGAAAGAGATAGCGGGGACGTCCAAGGAAGAGATGGGCAGATAAGATCACTGAATGGTCAAATCTGTCCCGGTGAGACACGACTGGCGGCAGCGGACAGAGAGAGAGAGATGGCGTGGGTTTGTGGGAGTGTCTTCCTGTGTGCCCCAACCACCTGATGGATTACAGGATGAACTGAACTGGGCTGAATAAATGGGCTGGATGATGAATCACATTTCTATCCTAGAAGGTTGTACACACCCTCATCTTCACATCTAGCCTTCTCCCCAGGGAATATTCAACATTTAAAAAAAAACTAGAGAACTGTTCTGTCAACTAGCAGGCAGCGGCCACAGACCTACAAGGGGTTTGTCATAAAGCTTTACCCAGGCCATGAAGGGGTAGGAAGAGAAAGTTAAAATTTTGCATAGTGCCTATTCATTCTCAATGTAGCAACCACCTGAATTTATACATTTCTGCTATCTCTGTATGACCTTGAAAAGATCTTCAGAATAAAGTAACCTATTTTTCTAACTAAACCAGTTATCACAAGCCAGTATGGCATCTTCGTCACTGTCAAAATGATTTCCTTTCAGCTGTTTTTTAAGTTTTGGGGAAAGAAAAAAGTCTGATGGAGCTAAATCCAGAGAATATGGTGGGTGTGGAAGAATTTCAATATTCAAATCGTGACCAGGATAGTTTTGTTATGGTCACATGCAGACTTTGCGAGAGCTTCAACACTCCAAAAAGGAGCAGAAAGATAATGGCTGAAAGAGGCAATCAAATGTTCTGCAAGCTGCTGCCGAAACCATGAACAGAGGGACAAGAAAGAACTACAAATCATACTGAAGTTAAAAACTGAAAACTATACTTGAGTAAAGAACTACAAAAGCTCTAGAATGAACTATTAAATGCCGGAAGCCAGACAGAGATGGAACAATCAATCAAAGCAAGCATCGCTCGCAAAGAACCTATTGCAAAATGTAAAAGAACTTTAAATCAGACAACAAACAATAGTTGCGAGACAACCTTTAGAAACTAGCTAGAGCACAGAACAGCAACTGATATTACAACAAGCGATAACAGTCAAGCAGTGCGACCTTCTGGTAATGTAAAAATAAGACGCAACTCCGCTAAATGGTGTTCTAGTTGGTGAAAATCACTTTGTCTGCAAGACAAGAAAATCAACATTGATGAACAAAAGACATGTAACATCACACATATTGTGGAAGAAAAGCATGTAATGACAAATTGAAGAATAATATAAGTGTTATTGTCAATGAGATCACAATAGACACATCAATTACCACGAATAGATTGGGTAACAAAGGAAATGCTAATAAGTCTGGTAGTTTTAAGTTGTGGCTGGAAAAAGTGAACTGTGTTGCAGGCATAAAGGAGGTCACATTGATACTAACTACGACGACAGAAATTACTAAAAATTCAAATGGCTACAGATCAATCAGTTTACTTAGCTGTGTGAAAACTGATGGAATGCATGATAAATACCAGACTAAATGCTGCAAATGAAAGAAACGCATCTTTTAATTATACAGTAACCTGGTTTAAGACAACACTAATTGCTTTTCCAGTCACAAGATTAGATCTCCCACCATCAACAGTACGGTTATTCCAGTCACAAGACGAGATCTCCCACCATCAACAGTACGGTTATTCCAGTCACAAGACGAGATCTCCCACCATCAACAGTACGGTTATTCCAGTCACAAGACGAGATCTCCCACCATCAACAGTACGGTTATTCCAGTCACAAGATTAGATCTCCCACCATCAACAGTACGGTTATTCCAGTCACAAGACGAGATCTCCCACCATCAACAGTACGGTTATTCCAGTCACAAGATTAGATCTCCCACCATCAACAGTACGGTTATTCCAGTCACAAGACGAGATCTCCCACCATCAACAGTACGGTTATTCCAGTCACAAGACGAGATCTCCCACCATCAACAGTACGGTTATTCCAGTCACAAGACGAGATCTCCCACCATCAACAGTACGGTTATTCCAGTCACAAGATTAGATCTCCCACCATCAACAGTACGGTTATTCCAGTCACAAGACGAGATCTCCCACCATCAACAGTACGGTTATTCCAGTCACAAGACGAGATCTCCCACCATCAACAGTACGGTTATTCCAGTCACAAGATTAGATCTCCCACCATCAACAGTACGGTTATTCCAGTCACAAGACGAGATCTCCCACCATCAACAGTACGGTTATTCCAGTCACAAGACGAGATCTCCCACCATCAACAGTACGGTTATTCCAGTCACAAGATTAGATCTCCCACCATCAACAGTATTGATTTTCCAATATCGAGGTGAGATCCCCCACCATTAACGGCACGGTTATTCCAGTGATGGTATATGGCTGTGAGGTATTAAATCTACGAAATGCAGATGCAGAAATATTTGAAGCAGATCAAAGGGCAATTGAACGAAAAAAACTGACAGTTTCTCTACGGGACGTCATCTACATCACAGAAGATAGTGAACTCTAATGACGTCAAATTGATAATATGCATATGTCATTTGAGCAAAGATCTTGATTCAACGTGGTACTCAAGACAGAATAATAGGTGAAACAAAGTGTCGTCATTGGTATTAGAAGCTAGATACGCCTTATTGAATGTCAAAAATGCAAAAATATTACAGATCCTCGAGTTTAGTTCTACGCATTTTGAGAGAGAATTGAGTATAAATAGAAGAGAGACACTACCCTAAGCTTCATAACGAAAAGCTACCCAAGCATGGACTGGACCCATGCATACACCGACGGTTCTGTAACAAACACTACACAGAACGGAGGGGCAGGAGCATTCCTGAACCTACCAAATGGCAGAAAAATAACACTGTCATTCGCTACTGGTAAGTACACGAGCAATTTCAGAGCAGAGGCAGAGGCACTGAGGGCGGCAGTGGAAGAAATGGCAACACACAGTGAAAATGAGAGCCATATAGTCCTGCTGACAGATGCTCTCGAAGTAGTCACAGCGCTAAAAAGCCAGAAAAACACTGAGCTTAATGACTTAAGAGCAGCACTCTGCAAACTGTGCCAACAGTCCGCACCAAAAAGGGTAGTGGTACAGTGGGTTCCGTCACACTGCAACATCCAAGGCAACGAGGAGGCAGACAGACTGGCAAAAGAAGGTGCAAGGCTACCACAAATAGATACCAGTATGACGTACGAAGAGTCAAAACGGCTTATCAAAGCCAGGTACATGTCCAAATGGGAAACCGAACATACTGGTTACACCAAAAACGATGCCTATTACCAGTTGAACCGAAGAGAGCAGGTCGTTGTCTTCAGACTTCGCACTGGCCACAACAGACTGAGGTACCACCTCTTCAACAAATTGAAGATAGGGTGTACCGACGAATGCCCGTGCGGTACTGGTAAAATGACCACTGAACATCTGCTGCAGAACTGCCCGACATACGAGGATCAGAGAGAGCAGATGTGGCCATTGCCAGTGGAACTGCAAGACAAGCTCTATGGTAGTGGCGAGAGTCTCAGGATGACCGCCGCTTTTTTCGAAAAAATAATGGTTACTGTCTGACTGTGTACGCAGAAGAAGAAGAAGAAGAATGTCAAAAATGCAAAAATATTACAGATCCTCGAGTTTAGTTCTACGCATTTTGAGAGAGAATTGAGTATAAATAGAACAAACATATGGGACTCAGTAATTTTACATTCTTAGCTTAAAGAAATGTTATGGATTTGGAAATTTGGGAAAGCACACTCAAAGCAGTAATACGAAAAAGCATGTATTTGAAGAATACTTGAGATTCAATACACAGCATATATAATCAATACCGGCGGTCCTTCCGGGTCGAGCACCGACATGGCTGCTGATCTGGTTCGCTCCTTAATCATGTGGGTTTTTCTGTGATGTTTTGGTCCATAATTGCAGTGTTACAGATTCATTTTGAAAAACCTGTTTTATGCGGGTTTTTCCAATTTGACTTGTACCGTCAAAGTGCCGAGGTGTATTTCAATCGGTACATTATAAGATGAAGGACAAAGTCGAACACAGAATACACAAGAGCGATTAAAAGTGAACGGCCAACATGAAAATGAGGCATTAAACAGAACACAGAAAGGCATAACCTTCAGAGTAAATCTGTGACGCCTTGGTTTAGTAGACACGGAGATCATTTAAAAAATTCACAATGTGGAGGGACACGTTGCCTGGAGAGGGATGGGGTCCTACATGTGCTTAACGGCCCAAGAGGTAGCGACATTGCAGAAAGCATTGACAAAAATCAGAAATGTGCTAGCCGTCTCAATACACATCAATGACAATCACACCACTGAGGTTAACTCGTCCATACTAAAGATTCGATATCATGGTATAAAACCAAAGGGGGTGGAGGAAACGTCCAACAATCTGCAATATTGGTGCCCCGATGACCGTTCAGGTTACGGGACTGATGAAGATGATGATGAATAGAAATGAAAATACACAAATGAACCTGTCCAGAAGATAGTTTAAGGAGACATATAATGCCTGCAAGATAGCTGTAACTGACACACACTTACCATGTGTTATACCTTCATCATCATACGTTAACATTCTCTATCGATCTGTAACATATTGAAAGCGCGCTGAAAACATGATCCTAGAATTTCTTTGCTGTCTGTATATATCGAACATTTCTTTACTAAACATACTCTCTAACAGTGCAGATCAATTCGTCATACCCTAGTAATATTGGCTTCAAGGAACCAATACATTTGATTGAACACTAATCAGTTACAGATGCATTGTTAATAACTATATTATAGTTACAGAAAATCTGGAAATACAAAAAATATTCATGTTTATTAAGATCTAAATGACATTGTTTGCACTTTGATTCTGAAGCCAATAACAGACGTTTTGGCTAACGTGTCCTGCTACTGCCAAACAGTATAATGGACAACATATTGTTAAAATACTTGAGCTGGGTGCAATGCTAGTCGTCTATTCATATTTTCTTTTTGTGTCACAAGTCTTTGCTGGCCGCTCCGTTTGTGAGGACAGAAGAGAAACACATTATATGCAACAGCTTGTCACTGACAGAAATTCCAACATTTCCCCATATTCTATTATTTTCTGCCTGTTATTAGCGAACAGAAGCACCGACGGTAGGATGGCGTATCTTCTACCATGTAACAGTAACAAAATTATATCTTCTACCATGAAACAGCAACAAAAGTATAGCTTCTACCATGTAATAGCAACAAAAGTATAGCTTCTACCATGTAATAGCAACAAAAGTATAGCTTCTACCATGTAATAGCAACAAAAGTATAGCTTCTACCATGTAATAGCAATAAAAGTATAGCTTCTACCATGTAACAGCAACAAAAATATAGCTTCTACCATATAACAGCATGTTATTAACAGAACCACTAGCTTATAACAGTTACATCATTATAATAATAACTATAACAAACATAACAAATAGCAATAGCATTACTTATACCATTTGCAACTTGTTATTAACAAACAGAAACACAAAAAATAGCCCATCGTCTACCATTTCCAGTTTGTTGTCAATAGAGCCGCCAACAATATAATAGCTTGTAAGATATACAACTTGTTATTAACAGAACTACCAACAATAGCACATCTTCTACTATGTAAGCGTGCTATTAACAAAAATATACATTAACAATAATACAACTTCTACCATTTATAACTTATTATTAACAAAAAGGATCAATAACAATAGCACGACTTCTACAATGTATCCTTGTTACTAACAAACAGAACCACCAACAATAGCACAGCTTCTACAATTTATTTACAGAGCAGTCAACAGTCGCACAACTTCTACCATGTATGCTTGATATTAACAAACACAACCACTACAAGTGGCACGACTTCTACCATTTACAGCTAGCTATTAACACACAGAACTACCAACAATAGCACAGCTTCTGCAATTTATTTACAGACCCACCAATAGTCGCACAACTTTTATCTTTTCAAGATACACTATATTTTAACCTTTGTAATTGGTCCTTTAAATAATACGAAAGAAAACATCACAGAAGTAGAAAAGTGTAAGCAGACCAGAATTTAGAAATCCCCAGTAACTATGAAAGCTCACAAACGCAGGATGGACGCAAACTTTGACACATAAATAAACACATAATACATATTCTACATTAATTCGAAACTAAAAGCACATTAGAAGACTCTACCACATGTGATACTGAACAACCCACTATTCACACCAGCTGGAAGCCTGTCGCGTATAGTTTATATGTTTGAAGTAAAGCTCTAGAAACAACTTGTTTCCCAGGGGTATGAAGAAGAGGTTATAGGCCAAAATGTCATTACTTCTTTATTGGTTTCTAAGTTAATATTCATTTTGTTGGATTCGTATATCTTAGAATGATCACTCCCATCATACAAACTTACGATCCAAAGTCGCTCACTTTGCCTGTAGTACAGCCTCTCACTTTGTACATGTAAAGATGGCATCAGTATTTGGAAGAGCTGCTAAATAAAATAAACTCCTCCAGCTAGATACAGGATGCTGACACACTAGCCAACAGTAAACATTGTTATCAGGTCAACATGTCCCCTCCCTCCAATTCCACCTCCAACTCACAAACCACCAAGAAACATTACACCCCTTTATCCCTTTAGAAAATATACAGCAGACAATATTCAGCCAGTCCAGAATGCAAACATTCGTATCACTGTCACAATAAATATCCTTGTCACATCGACGATGAATAGGTTAATGTGTGCATATGATCACTATCTTTTACGCGAGAATGAATATTTTATCATACTTAACTTCCATTAGTTACCTTCAATTTGTATTAAAATTTAAAAAACCAACATATGTTGTCTAAGAACGAGCATAACATATTAAGTCTATCCTGTACCAGATAGGGATGTAACATTTAAAATTTCGCGGAAATGGCGAATGACGGACTGAACCGACTTCATTTACGCCTGTGCGAAACCACCCCCACCCCCACCATCCCCAACATATATTGGATATCAATATATTTGTTTAGTATCTTTGGCTCTCCCATAAATGCTCACTCTTGGATGTCCCCACCCTATATCTTTTCATTAGCTTGGGCGCCCACATAAATGCTCACTCTTGGATGTCCCCACCCCATATATGTTCAATAGCTTGGTCGCCTCCATAAATGCTCATTCATGGATGTCCCCACCCTATGTATGTTCAATAGCTTGGGCGCCCCCATAAATGCTCACTCATGGATGTCCCCACCCTATGTATGTTCAATTGCTTGGTCGCCCCTATAAATGCTCACTCTTGGACACCCCCACACCATTTATACAGTCTCTTGGGCTATTCCATGTATGCCGAGTCTCTTGGGCGTCTCCATATTTGTCCATTCTCTTTGATTCTCTCTGTAAACTCAATCTCGTGTGCCTCCCCCATATATGTGTGTCAGTGTGAGTGACAAGGTGCGAGCCAAGGTCATTGATGTAACAAAAGTGAGATTCAGGGATCGACTTGCCAATGAATCTTAAGAGTAACTTAGAGATAGGGATGCTAATTTTAGCTGAACAGTAGACAAGCAAATGAGACAAACATTTCGTCGGAGAGTTTAGTCAGAAGTTAGGCAAATTGGGCATTTTTAACAAAGCCGGCCTGGATTTTCATTCTCCGATAATCCGGTCATGGGAAAGTTAGATGGTAAGATTTTGCTTTCGGTTTCATCGGAAGACTATCGTCAAAGCTAAGCTTGACAATTTAACACGCGACCATCACATGTTAAATCTGTGAATCGTTTCTTAGACATCTACTAGTAGTAAGTTTGATAATTATTTTGGTGGGAGATTGGGGGGGGGGGGGGGGTGTTAGATCCGCCCATATCTAGGTGACACAGAATATTTTGTTGGGGTTTGAGTAGCCTATGATTTGGTGACAAGTTGTCAAAAAAGTTGGTAGAAGGCTAGTAACGCTGATGCGGTTGTATTCAGTAGATACAAGAAGATCTGAATGGGTTGAGTTACCTATTATTTAACGGCAGGATATCCAATGTAAGGTTAGTAGGGGCTCCAGAAATGGGGAACATGGCATTTCTACAGGGAGTACACGCCAAACGGAGAGACGAGCTACGGGCTTGTCAACCGGGTGGGTGCTAAAGTACTTCGTGACCAAATTCGATATGTAGTGCTTGAGGTGGAGATAGAAAGTACCATAAAGGCCGAAACGCAAGGCATCACAGACAGAACTAGACATGAGATTCCACTGTGAGTTCTCTATGCATTGCGCCTGATTGCCTGATGGATGGGACAGTGAACTGACCCCAGCGAATGTAAGAGATTCGGGAGATACAATATAAAAGCGCAGTGTGGATTTCATAAATCTTGCGCTTGGACCAGCTAGAAGTGACAGCAAACTGATCAGGTTCGGTACAGAAGTGGTTGAAACGCATACATAGATATCGCAGGTTTTGCTATTTGGCCTGCTGGAAATGACAACACATCAAGGTGTAAGAGAGACGCCTAAAGAACTGTCTCGCATACTATCTTGAACGTTGTCTGTGTAAGATTAGTCAGGTGGGTCGGCCAAAGCCCCTGATAGAATGTAAACTGTATCACGGTCACCAGTGATCACAACCCGAGAACCAGTCAGTAAGGTTTGCCACAGACACTAGGGACCACGGCCCGAGAACCAGTCAGTAAGGTTTGCCACAGACACTAGGGATCACAGCCCGAGAACCAGTCAGCAAGGTTTGCCACAGACACTAGGGATCACAGCCCGAGAACCAATCAGTAAGGTTTGCCACAGACACCAGGGATCACAGCCCGAGAACTAGTCAGGTGTACCGCAGACACTAGGGATCACAACCCGAGAACTAGTCAGTAAGGTGTACCACAGACACCAGGGAGCACGTTCCCAAGAGACGCGTGAAAAATCTTTGATTCAACAACGGAGAATAGACGGACGGAAGCTGTCAGGCTGTCAGAGATCAGTCACCACCTGCGACGAAGGACCACACGACTAAAGGTATTAATATAGTTTATTAGTTGCTGTTATTAAGGAGATTATGGATAAAGGACCATGGTGTATATACGGGTTGTTAGTTCAGAGGCCACCATCCAGTTACTTACAGACACCCACTGAGTAGAAAATTTAGTTAAAGTTTGATGAGTAGATAAATAATGTGTATGGCTAGATTATGCAATACATGATTAACCATGTTTTTCTGATGAAAGAATCCCTTTTCAGTGTTTAATTTTTTTCACGCGTGAGAAAATTTGGATAAGTAATACACGACACTGTAATAGAAATTGGTTGAAACTAGATAATATGTTAAAAGTCTGTTACATAACACTAATTGGTATAGATTTCCAAAGATTTTTTAATAAGCTGTTACATATGCCATCATTGGGTTTCACTGCTTCTTCTTCCGTGTTCTATTTCGCTTCCTATTGAGCATGGGCTGCAAAACTGTCAACAAAGTTATTCATTTTGTACAGAAAACATGAAATGGTTTCCGAAAAGGTAAACACGCCACATTATAATCCCACGACCTGTAGCGAGCCGACGACAAAATGTAGAGGCAAGGACTTAAAAAAAAATAAAATGACAGTATTAGAAATACACTGAAAAATGTTGCTTTGGAAGGCTGCAACTATCTTTAAAAATATAACAATACAAACAGCAATTTATATCACTACGCCTCCAAAACAAAAGAACAGTAAAAAGGGACTACCACAAGAGACTGCCACAAGGGACTGTCATAAGGGACTGCCACAAGGGACTGCCACAAGGTACTGCCACAAGGGACTGCCATAAGGGACTGCCACAAGGGACTGCCACAAGGGACTGTCATAAGGGACTGTCATAATAGACTGCCACAACACAAGGGACTACCACAAGGGACTGCCACAAGGGACTGCCACAAGGGACTGCCATAAGGGACCGCCACAAGGGACTACCACAAGGGACTGCCACAAGGGACTGTCATAAGGGACTGCACAAGGGACTGCCACAATGGACTGCTACAACACAAGGGACTGCCACAAGGGACTGCCATAAGGGACTGCCACAAGGGACTGCCACAAGGGACTGCCACAAGGGACTGCCACAAGGGACTGCAACAAGGGACTGCCACAAGGGACTGCCATAAGGGACTGCCATAAGGGACTGCCATAAGGGACTGCCACAAGGGACTGCCACAAGGGACTGCCATAAGGGACTGCCACAAGGGACTGCCACAAGGGACTGTCATAAGGGACTGTCATAATAGACTGCCACAACACAAGGGACTACCACAAGGGACTGCCACAAGGGACTGCCACAAGGGACTGCCATAAGGGACCGCCACAAGGGACTACCACAAGGGACTGCCACAAGGGACTGTCATAAGGGACTGCACAAGGGACTGCCACAATGGACTGCTACAACACAAGGGACTGCCACAAGGGACTGCCATAAGGGACTGCCACAAGGGACTGCCACAAGGGACTGCACAAGGGACTGCCACAAGGGACTGCAACAAGGGACTGCCACAAGGGACTGCCATAAGGGACTGCCATAAGGGACTGCCATAAGGGACTGCCACAAGGGACTGCCACAAGAGACTGCCACAAGGGACTGTCACAAGGGACTCCCACAAGGGTACGCTAAACTTTATTTCTTATCTACAACAATTCCCTTTCCTTTATCTCGAAGACCATAACAAGTGCTGTTTACAGATGACATACATTTGTTGACAACAGCAACTAGCAAAAGCAAACTGGCCCAAACTAAGTTAAATAGAGTTTTACTACAATAATCGGGCGCCTCTAGGCTTCGGTAGCTATAAACACACACACACACACTCACACGCACACGCACACGCATACGCACACACACACACTCACACACACACACACACACCATCACACACCATCACACACACACATACACTCACACACACACACTCACACACACACACACACACACTCATACACACACACACACACCATCACACACACACACACACACACTCACACACCCACACACTCACACACACACACTCACACTCACACACACACACACACACAAACTAACACACGCACAAACAAACAGTGCACACAATCTCTAGCAGAAACTTAAAAGGAAACAAAAAATAATACGAATTTAAACTCGATGGGCGATAAAAACATAAGGATTCATCGACTGCACCAGGGACAAACATACGGCAGAAACGTTAAGATCACAAGACTTTCGCCACGGACAGAAAACTAATGAAAACAACTAACAAATGACAACAACAATAAAAACAAGATATATGAAAGTCATACAATGCTGTTGAGTTGACTACCACTATAAGGAAGGAAGTGACCAATAACATATCAGTCACGTATACCAGTTAGGCAAAGGAGAAGACCAAACAAGAAATGATCAATGTAATTTCATATAAAATTAATGCAAATGACAAAATGCATATATAGGCCGCACCAGGACACACACAAAACGATTGTCACATCAAAGGGCATCGATGGACAGCTATTGATCAGAGATGAGGACCATTATACTGGAAAACCGCGCTTGACAAACAACTACTGATCTAAACCTTTAGAGCACAACATGAAAGAGGAAACCAGAAGATACCAAGACTTAGTAATCCATCTTGTGAGCGACAACTGAGAAGCAGAAGTTGAACAATCTAAAGCAGATGTATACAAATAATGAACACTTACGGAAATCAGCCATAAAGTACTTCGAACGATGATGGATTCTGTAGAACTTTGATTTACATGATGTGGTTACTAGCCCCATGCACATCCTTCTTTGGTCGTCATTAACGACAAGCTTGAAAGCTTCCAGAAGCTCTGCGTAATGCAGCTGAAGTGTCATAGCAGCCCAGGGATAGTCGATTGAGCATCCAGTGGTGAGGTTTGAAGTAGTAGACATTTTTGACTGGGATGATATCAGTTCTCTTTTCTCTCATACATAGCCTGAAAGCCGTACTTCATAAGGTTCAGAAGGGAAGGCTTAGGTACTAGTGGATAGCAGCTGTTAAGGCTTCAAACCTATAGGGCTTGACATGGATCTACTGTCCTACTCATGCTGGGGTTCAGGGCAATGAAAGAGCTGACATCTTGGCTTCACAAGCTTCCATCATGGGCACATTAGTGATGGATAGAAGTGACATTTTGAAATCAATCAATTATCACATGTTAGATGAAGACACCACAATAGATGAAGACACCACAATAGATGAAGACACCACAATAGATGAAGCAGCAATACCATAGACTGCAAAGTTTCGACATTAAACGAGGTTCGAGCGGAGGATGGCGCATGAGAGGACGAAGCAGAATAATGTACAACCATCGAGCCACAGGGACTATCAGCATCCATATCCTACGCCATTTGCTGAGACTGTGACTGAGCATCTATAGATATGCCTAGAGTGCAGTGACGTCGATTCTTAGAAACAGAAATAGCCTGATGATTTTACCCCAGGTAGACTTTTGGTCGTCATGGGGGTCTGGATCATCGACCTCTCTCTGGGTTCCAGTGATTGTAATGGTGGTCGGTCTACTTTCCTTATGCTGTCTTGACAAACCATTTTCGTATTTGTTTTCTCTCACTCTCTCTCTCTCTTTATCTCTCTCTCTCTCTCTCTCTCTCTCGCTCTCTCTCTTTCGTATTTGCTCCTAAGACAGTGTGCGCTGCATTACGTTTTGTTCATTCGGACCAATGCATACTACTTCAGCACATATTTAACAAACAAATTTACTTGGATAGCGGTGCGACCATGCTGGCTGACGGATCCGAACACAAAAAAGTGATTGAGCTGTAGGACAAGCCTTTAACAACTTCTATGTGCTTCACCTCTTTCTCCAGAGTTAAGAAGAAACAAGTTTTCATGGTCAGTCTAGAAACTTGACACTTTACATGGTAGCTCTTTTTCTGCCTTGGGCTGTAATACAAGTCTGAGAGAGCCGATTTCAAGACGGTGACGTATTGTCTGGTTGAGAACGTTCCCGTAGAACAGACCTCTACAGATTATTTGACCACCTATAGCGCAGCAGATATCACGTGATCGAATGCCCACGTTGAAATAGAATTCTCGTTCCTAGATATGCCCTTTAGAATTTGCCAATCCCATAATTATCTAAACAGCCAGACCTAACCATAGGGTGTAGAGCTGAGACAGACGATGTGGGGAGTGGTTTCTAGACCTAGCATATACTACGTATGAAGTCTTGGCACAGAGAACACACAGTCTAATAGAACAGATACAATCTGCTTCTAACATAGAAGAGATCGAGTGACGAAATTTACATTGCGAACAGACCACTTCAGACTCGAATACCACCTGTTCAACAAGTTACAAATTTGAAAAAAATACGTGTTCCTTGTTTGAATCCCGCAACCACTTACTGGGGAGGAAAGTATAGGACCATTGTTCCTTCATGCATGGAGTGAAAAGCGACTAAAGAGAGTTGTGCATACGATTAGCCACCTCATTGTGCAAAACAAATTCATTCAGAAACTGCCACTGCATTATAAGCACGAAAAGTGCAATAATCTTGCTAAAGGCCAAATGTAGTGATTGCCCGAGACTACGGCTAGCATGATAAAATGGACAAGACAAGCAAATAAACGTACATGCCCCCCTAGTGGTGAGAATAGGCAGGCACTACAATATATTCTCCTCATCTGTGAACTGGATGAGAGGAATATAGTGACAAACATGAAACTGTAAAAACGTGTTGAGAGATTAACTGTACGTACACGAGCGAAAACAGAAACAGATTAGATAGGTTATATGATCATCAGTCCCGTAACCTGAAAGGTTATTGGGGCACAAATAATGCAGATTGTTGGACCAGTTCCCGCCACTCCAGGCGCCAATACTGCAGATTGTTGGACAAGTTCCCGCCACTCCAGGCGCCAATACTGCAGATTGTTGGACCAGTTCCCGCCACTCCAGGCGCCAATACTGCAGATTGTTGGACCAGTTCCCGCCACTCCAGGCACCAATACTGCAGATTGTTGGACCAGTTCCCGCCACTCCAGGCGCCAATACTGCAGATTGTTGGACCAGTTTCCGCCACTCCAGGCGCCAATACTGCAGATTGTTGGACCAGTTCCCGCCACTCCAGGCGCCAATACTGCAGATTGTTGGACCAGTTCCCGCCACTCCAGGCGCCAATACTGCAGAATGTTGGACCAGTTCCCGCCACTCCAGGCGCCAATACTGCAGATTGTTGGACCAGTTCCCGCCACTAAAGGCGCCAATACTGCAGATTGTTGGACCAGTTCCCGCCACTCCAGGCGCCAATACTGCATATTGTTGGACCAGTTCCCGTAACTCCAGGCGCCAATACTGCAGATTGTTGCACCAGTTCCCGCCACTTCAGGCGCCAATACTGCAGATTGTTGGACCAGTTCCCGCCACTCCAGGCGCCAATACTGCAGATTGTTGGACCAGTTCCCGCCACTCCAGGCGCCAATACTGCAGATTGTTGGACCAGTTCCCGCCACTCCAGGCGCCAATACTGCAGATTGTTGGACCAGTTCCCGCCACTCCAATCGGTTTTGTGACAGGATATTTGTTCTAACTATAAACATTCCCGTCCACTCTCTGATGTTGTCTTCCCATCTCATTTTCTGCCTCCCTTTCTTAAGCTTCCCAAGCACAGTACCTTGTAGGACTGTCTTGCACAATCCAGACGATCTTGAAACATGCCCATACCATGCGTGATGTTACCGTAGTCAATAGGTCTATATGTTTGCCGACCTCTCGCTAAACGATGTCCTGAACTGCCCAATTCGTGACGTGGTCTAGATACGAAACGCCGAGTATTTGGCGCAAACATCTCATCTCCATTGCGCACATTTTTAACTCAAGAACCGCTGTCAGCGTTCAAGTTTCTCACGCGTAAAGGTGCACGGAGGTGACGCGTGCATACATTAAACTCAACTTGGATTTTAGGTTGATGATGTTGTCCATTCATAGCGGCCTCAGTTTGGTCAGGGCAGCCATGGTCATCGCTGTTCTTGCCTGAATCTCAGTTCTGGAACCTTCTGCATCCATCAGTGCTCCCACGTTCAACAATTAGCAATGGTTTGATCGCAGTCGGATTTGAAAGGCCCTCTGGGACGTTGACCACGATTTTACTCTTCTATGCATTAATTTCCATTCAAAACTTTTGAGCGGCATTGTCAAAGTTTGAGATTAGGTTTACACGTTCTAGCTCCGTTCCAGCCAGCCCGGTAATGTTATCAGCAAACCTGAGATTAGTGAGTATAGGACCACCAATGCTCACAGTACCCACGTGATCCTCCAGAACATCGGACATGATACGTTCAAGAAAGGCGTTGAAAAGGGTCGGTGAAAGAATACATCATTGTCGTATACCGGTTGACGTGCGGAACCATTCTTGTGTTGTCTCGTTAAGGTAGACTGCACTGGTGGCCTGGGAGTAGATTTTCTCAATGACATAGGTAAGCCGACATCCCATCTTATATTTTCTCAATGACATAGGTAAGCCGACATCCCATCTTATATTTTCTCAATGACATAGGTAAGCCGACATCCCATCTTATATTTTCTCAATGACATAGGTAAGCCGACATCCCATCTTATTTTTTCTCAATGACATAGGTAAGCCGACATCCCATCTTATACTTTCTCAATGACATAGGTAAGCCGACATCCCATCTTATATTTTTGTATAGTTGCCCACAGAGCCTCATGCTAGACCCTGTCGAAAGTTGATATGACTAAGGGTTCGGTAGGTTTGAGATTGTTAGAGGTAGCCCTTCTTATGTAGGGTTATAATCAGTGATTTTGTCCACTTGTTGGCGATTTTCCCGTCGGCCAGATCGTGTCACAGTTCTTTGTGAGAATGGCTTTAACTACAGTCCTTCCGTGTGTTAGTAATTCTCCTGGTATGTTTTCTATAGCAGCGACCTTGTGCTTCTTGAAAGACTTTATCGCCACTTCTACTTCTTCATGTAGGATAATGAAGTTGTCGTCTTCTTCTTGTGGGTCTTCTATTAATATCACTCTAGGGTCCCCAGTGGTCTTCTATAATTGGGAACAGTATTCCGTCTATCTCCAAATAACATCTTCTTCTTTGGTCAGGGGGATCTCTGTCTCGACCTGAATTGTTCTCACTTTGGGTATGTTTTTTCTTGTCAGGTCTTTAACCAGCTGGTGAGCTCTTTTACTGTTGTTCTTGGTAATGCACTCTTGAATTTCTGTACTGTGATCTAATATCCACTCCTTTGTTTCTGCCATTTATTTACGTATAATCTTATTAATTGTCCTGTACTTGTCAGTCCTAGAAGGGTTGTTTTTTATAGTTTTTGAGATTTCTCCTGATGTCACACAGTGCCAATATATGTTCAGTGACCCAGGACTTGGACCTCCGATGTTTCTCCCCAGCATTGTCTCGGCAGTGTCATTGAGAATGGTGTTGAAGGATTATGTCATTGCTTGAGCATCCCCTCCTTGTCTGAATCTTTGCTATGTACGTGTACAGGTAGGGGAAAAAGATCTCTACACAATGTGACCTGGAACGTTTCCGCAACGTGAAGGTCTTGTAACCTGTCAAGGTCATATCTGATCCTGAAGTCTTGTGGTCTTGGGGTCTGGTGGCATGGTGGTCTTGTGGTCTGGTGGTCTGGTGGTCTTAGGGTCTAAGGTCTGATGAACTTGTGGTCTTGTGATCATGTGGTCTGGTGGTCTTGTGGTCATGTGGTCTTGGGGTCTGGTGGTATGATGGTCTTGTGGTCTGGTGGTCTTGTGGTCTTGTGGTCAGGTGGTCTTGGAGTCTTGTCATTTTCTTTAATATGAGGCAAAATGTTAGCATGAGCAGATCATGGTCACTACACATGTCCGCCCCAGAAAGCTTCTCGTTTTGGTTTTCTTAATGCTGAAAAGGAATCTAGTCTGTAACAGTTTGTACCCTATTTGGTTATGGTGTTTTCCATTGGGAGAATGCCATGTGGTCCTTCTCGACGTCTTGGGGTTCCCCAGCAAGCACAAGGTGATTGTATTCAGCAAGTTCTAGTAACCGGTACGTAGTTTGAAGTTCTACTGCTGTAAGGTCCACATGTGTCTGGCCAGGTTTATGTGATGAATAGATGATTTATTTAGGACCAACGTGCTGAGCAGCGCATGAGCTGCAGCCGTCGGCGACCCATAACTGACTGCTAGCGTCAGGGCAAGCGAGCCAGAACTGCCAAAACCGTTTTAAATCTCCACGCGGTGATCACAGATTACAGGCTGCAATAGACCAGACTGGCTAAGGAGAATAAATCGAAGACGGAAGGCTAACCCGATACTCAAAAACTTCTTGCTGATGTCGGATGTGTCTGACTAAAATTGAAAAAATCGCAGTTAACTACGACACAACGCCTACCGTTCTCTGGACACCATCCTGCTACTTGCAAAGCCTTTTTATAGCGTGGTATTGAGAACGAGCGGAGAAGAACAAGGTCTATTTTTTGAGTGGGGACATGACAAAGCAGAAGATAGAATGAAAGTCTTAGAAATCCAGAATGACAAATGAACTTGAAGGCAGAAAACAAAAAAAGAATTCTTGGTTATTGTCTTACAAACACGTCATGACAAATGAACACAAAAAAGGAAGAAGAAAGCTTATTTCGTCTCTCCTGTCTTGAACTAACAATCTTCGTATCACCTTCCTGTTACTTTTCTTTTCAATTAACTTCGGTGCTGACATCATCCATTTTGACTTACGATTCCTCAACAATTCATTGAACTTCCGTCCAGAAATGAGACTAGACTCGTTACATTATCGAGTATTGTTTGTACATTATGGTCGTTGGTTGGTTTAATAGAGACTTCTAGAAGTGACTTATTTAGGTCTTAACGACGTTTCTTTGTTGGTTGGTTACAATTGCTCTTCTTACAGTCTTGATAAATATTTGAGAAAGCGGATCGTATCCTGTCTGTAGTGTAATGTGCGGCTCCTCAGTAATCTCACCAAAATCTGCATAGCAGTATCGATCCTTAACTTGGAGGTTAGATCGATGCCACACATGATGTTCACATGAGCCATAACGAGGACTTGATGGGGGGACATGAGGTTAGCTCTTGATCAGTATGGTTCACCTGATTCTGACATGAGGTGAGACCTTGATAAGTATTGTTCACCTGATTCTGACATGAGGTTAGCTCTTGATCAGTATGGTTCACCTGATTCTGACATGAGGTTAGCCCTTGATCAGTATGGTTCACCTGATTCTGACATGAGATTAGCTCTTGATCAGTATGGTTCACCTGATCCTGACATGAGGTTAGCCCTTGATCAGTATGGTTAACCTGATCCTGACATGAGGTTAGCTCTTGATCAGTAAGGTTCACCTGATTCTAACATGAGGTTAGCCCTTGATCAGTATGGTTCACCTGATTCTGACATGAGGTTAGCTCTTGATCAGTATGGTTCACCTGATCCTGACATGAGGTTAGCCCTTGATCAGTATGGTTAATCTGATCCTGACATGATGTTAGGTCTTGATCAGTATGGTTCACCTGATTCTGACATGAGGTGAGACCTTGATCAGTATGGTTAACCTGATCCTGACATGAGGTTAGCTCTTGATCAGTAAGGTTCATCTGATCCTGACATTAGACGTAAGACATAAGAGGTACCCATGCTGGTACTGAAACATTCCATTATAGCATGACGCCATGCAGGACGCATGCAGTCTCCTTGACTCAGTTTGCCACCCAAGTCAACTTATGCGAGTAATATTCATTATTATGTTTGTGAAGTAATGGATATAAAGGGACAGGTGAAACCGACTGATAAAGACATCACCAGATTCCAGGGTCAGTGTCAGATGAAATTGACGAATCAATACCACAACTCATGGCAAGGTCAGATGAAACATACTGATAAATACCTCATGTAGCAGAGTAAGGCGTTTAGTTCCGTAGTACCTATCCTATGAAAGATATTCTGGTCACTCGGACCAAAATAAGATATGTGACAGAGTCTAGATTTAGCTGAGAAGTTTACTTATCTAAGAGTTACAGCATGTATCCACAACACAACACGACTACACATAGGAAAACGCAATGAACACTATCCTGAATGGAAACTAAACATTATAGTTTAATAATTCTTAAAACAAAACAATATTGACAAAAAAGAAACAAATGACATCTAAACTACATAACCATAATATATATATATATATATATATATATATATATATATATATATATATATATATATATATATATTTAACTACCTAGGAGGGTTTTAAGCACTAGCTTTTGATGTTTCCCCTAAACAACATAACCCAGGATCGTGCCGCTGCACTCCTCTTATGTGCACACTTAACATGCAAACACAAACTCGTCCTCACGATCAGTTTACGTACTTAGTCGCTCTGTGCGTTCACATATAATCAGATCACATTCAATCATGTGATCTGTACATCCACATACAGTCGGTTCACGTATGCTCAGGCGATCTGTGCATTCAAATGTAATTAGATCACGTCACTTACAGTTGGATCACGTACTCACTTGTGGTCGCATACTCAGTTGATTTGTGCATACACATACAGTCAAAACACACATCGTTCACAAAGTGTCCTTCACATACCACACACATTCAGATCTCGTCCTTAGGTGATTTGTACATTCACATACAATCAGATCACTTACAATAAGGTGATATGTGCATTCACAATTACCTAAATCACTTAACGTATTCACACGAATCTGTACATTCATGTGTAATTATATGACCATAGTTCACTAGGTGTCCTGCACGTACAACATACATTCAGATATCTTACTGTTTACAGGGTATCCAACATGAACACCTATAGAACGACTGGCCAAAACTCGAGATGTATGCTGGTCCAGTTACCCTGTAAACTCACTCACTCACAGCCTACTGACAGCATATCAGCTTTCTTCTCAGCCAGTCTTTTTAAGTTCATCTTTGCAGAGTATTTTGTAGTCTCAAGCAACAACATGGTTGCCCATTGTCTTTTGTTGGTAGTCTGACTTAGCCATCACTCTAATTTGAAACTATCCCCAACTAATTGTTATTGGATGACTATCTCCAAATCCCTTTCACTCAAAATTTCGTAGCCGATCGTGGCGGCATCTGACTGTCACCATTACTTCGCTAATTCGGAACACCAGAGTAGTCAGCTACGAACCCCCACCTCAGCTCCAAACCCCCACCTGTACCAGACAAGGTCTTCCACCTAAACTCCCTCGTTTTCTTTGTCAACTTAGTGTCGAGACGGTGATTTACCGTGGTACCCATTCACTCAACCTTTGTTTCCAGAGTCGCCAGCCCAATCGCCCCTGCCGTAAACGTCCATGCCCCAGCTGGAACTATCACACTCACGTATGCCTGATTAAACATACTGACCAAGATTCCCTCATCTCATGTCCCGGTCAAACAGGTAAAGCATATTAATGAAGAGCTTCGATCTTATATCAGGGTCAAGTAACACAGAATACTCAATACACCCACGCCCCCCCCCCTTTTTCACCCCCTTTCATCCCCCAACTTTCACCCAACACACACACATCTCAGGTCAGGGTCAAATTAAACAGATTGATCAAAACCTCACCCCATATTAAGGTGAGGTGAAACATGCTGATGAAGACCATACCTCACTGCCAGGGTAAATGAAACCTACTAATAAGGACCTCACCTTAGGCCACCTAAAAACGATTTTCAATCGGCCAATCATATGAACACTAGGCACTAATCATACCATGGAATGTATAAAAGGCCTCGTGTTTGGTTTCAATCAACTTCGAAGGACTGTCCGCAACAAAGAAACACTACTGTCTGAAATATGCATTCAGCGCATATGCGATGAACTAATGGTCCAAGATACACATAGCGCAATCGCTGACTGAAGACAAAAAAATATACAGAATGACGCTTGTTGCGGAGATACCACATAAGCAATATGGTAGCGCCATTTTTGTCACACCAAACCTGGATATAATCTCAGTGGGCCAAACCTCCAGAGGAAACACAGAGATCCTCACGATCCAAACCCAATCATGTACAGTGACGTCAGTATGTAAGCCACCAAATAACAACTTTGTTCTCGAAGAACCTGACAACTTAAGATCACAAAGCAACAAAATAGTCATGGGAGACTTCAACTATCGCAGTACTGCATGGGGCCACACGGAATCAGATGCTAATGGAGAAGATCTGAAGAACTGGGCAGAGCAGAATGGACTGCAGCTCTTGCATGACCAAACCTTGCCACTGTCTTTTAATAGCTGCAGATGAGCAAAAGGTTACAATCCTGGTAACATATTTATTAGTGACATGATAATACACCAAGTGGCAAAATCTGTAGAGGAGCCCATACCACGGCCACATCATGCACCGTCACAGCAGTTGTCAAGAAGGAAAGCGTACCATTCAAAAGAGGCTTCAACTTCCAACTGGCCAAGTGGGGCCTACTCACCTATGACCTAAACAAAGAGGTGCATACATTAGAACCAACCCCCGCAAAATATGAGGCCTTTGTCAAACTCGTAAAAAGAATTGTTAGACACCACATATCAATAGGCTGCAGAACTCAGTATATTCCAGGCCTTAACGGTGAATAAAAGGCGCTTTACGAGCACTACCAAGCACTATTTGAAAGTGACCCTCCATCTGATCAAACCATCCAGGCTGGGGAAGACCTAATACATGCCATTTCAGAGTCAAAAACAGAAATTTGGCGGAAGACCTTGATATGAAACAAAACAGTAGACGAGCCTGGAAACTTATTAAAAACTTAAGTAATGATCCAACAAGTGCTGCTGCAGGCACAACACAGGTCACCCCCAATCAAATAGCCCCCCAATTACTACTGAACGGGAAAACCACTCAAAAAGCAGAGCAAACCAACATCCAGCGAGATTGTAAACAAGAGAATGACATATTGGTGATACCTTTCTCCTTGCAAGAACTAAATGACGCAATGCATCAAATGAAAAACAACAAAAGCAGCTGGCCCAGATGACTTGAGGACAGAGCAAATTAAAAACTTTGGACCAGAAACCATCACTTGGCTGCTGAAGCTTTTCAACACATGCATCGGTTATATGCAAATTCCTGAAATCTGGAGAAAATCCCATGTGGTTGCTCTGCTAAAACATGGAAAAACCCCATCAGAAGCTAAGAACTTTCTACCGGTTTCACTAAAGTGCCATCTGTATAAAGTCTTTGAATCAATGCTACTGAACCGTATCGCCCCTTCCCCCCCCCCCCCTCCCATAGACAAAAAAACATATCGAGGACCAAGAGGTTTCAGGCCTGGAAGATCATGTGGGGGGGGGGGGGCAGATTCTTAACCTGACACAACTGATCGAGGACGGGTACAAACGTTAACAGATCATAGAAGTGACTTTTATTGACTTGAGCGCAATATATGACCCCATAAACCACAAAAAGCTGTCTGTTAAGCTGTACTCCGTGACAACGGACTGGCGTCTCACAAACCTCATTAAATCTATTCTGCAGAATAGGCGATCCTACGTCACTTGGGGGGGGGGGGGGGGGGGGGGGGGAGGGTACAAAATGTCTTACCCTCCCTCCCCAAATGGGCTGGCACAAGGAAGTGTCCTGGTACCTATGCTGTATTATATATACACCAACGATAAAACTGTAGATACAGAGGTAACAAAATTCATGAATGCCGACGATGCAGCAGTAGGTACCATGGGAAGAGGTTTCAATGAAGTAGGACAGAAACTGACAAACGCTCTAGATGCCTTTGCTCTATATTACCAAGAAAATCACCTCAAACACCCATAAAAACTCATGTCTCAGAAATAGAGAGGCGAACATAAAGTTGTAGATCAAATGGCAAGGATAGGATCTAGAACACAGCCCCCCCCCCCCCCCCCCCCCCCCTAATTTCGCACATTGCCAGGAGACAAAACAGATAATACTTGCGAGAAATAGCATCATACGAAAACTGACTAACACAACATGGGGAGCAAAGCCAGATGTCTTCACAACATCAGCACTCGCTCTGTGTTTCATTGTAGCTGTATACGCCTCACCAGTCTGAAAGAACTCTCCATATATAGATACAGCAATAAATATGACAGGCCGTATAGTTACTGGATGCCTAAAACCTACACCAACTGAAAAAATATACCCCATAATTGGAATAGCGCCACTAGAGGTACGAAGAACTGTTGCGGCTGAGATAGAAAAAGAGAAATAAGTAAATGACACAAGACACTCTATGTTCGGACCCATGCCTAAAGTCAAGACGAAGTTTCTTACAGTCAAACCCGCCCGTACAGACTAGTCCAGGAAATCGACGCAGCTGACACAGGTCACCTTGATCGAGTTACTGGAGGAACTCACGCCTGGACATCTCCTGCCGTCCGCAAACATGGAAGTCACTAAATAGGCTTGAACTGGTGTATCACGATGCAGGAAAAACCTGAAAAGATGGAGATGCATAGAAGATGAAACATGTAAATGTGGAGTAACACAAGTCCAGGACCATCTGATGATCTGCCCAAACCTCTCGGAGACTTGTAGCATGGATGACCTGCTGAGTGCCAGTGACAGGGAATATCCACGTGTCTGAATACTGGAAGAATGAAGTGTGACGTAGTGCCTAGGACAGGGGAAGTGAGTACCTCATGCGTGGGTCAGATAAAACAGACGGATGGCGACCTCATCTCACGCTAGAGTCAGGTGAAGCAGACTAATCAAGACGTCACCCCATGCCAGAGTCACATGAAATAGACTGATCAAGACGCCCACGTCACACCAGGGTCAGATAAAATAGATTGATAGAGACCCCACCATACGTCCCCGTCTTTATACGTTATGTATTCTGTCACAGTATTCTGATCAACAACGTATGTATCGACAGTGTAATCATTTTAGTGGGGAGCGTACTGAGGAGGTGCGCAGTTTACTACAGCCAAGAGGAGAAACACTGCCCACCTTCTCGTGTTCTCTTCGAGACACAGGAAGAACCACAGTAACCCACAACCAAAGACACATGATGAGTTATCTCAGGGCGAGTAGCTTCGATCAACAGCAACAAGAACAACAACTATTGCATCTGTCCTTTTACTTCCAGTAAACATAATTCTGAATATGCACACATTTCCGCATAGTTCTGTTTGAAATACTATATAACGAAATTCGAAATAATCATCAGAGAGGAGCGCGTGGTCGAATGGTTTCGATGCCTGCCTGCCAACAAGGAGGGCAGCGGTTCGAATCCCCGGTATGGCATTTGTTGTTTTTCTGTTGGGGGTGAAATAAACAAACATAGCCAGCACACAACATGACGACAGCAGTGGCGAAGCGGTCTGTAGTCCTCTTCCTTCAAAACCCCTCGACTACCCCAGCAATGGGAAAAATGTCGTACGACAGTAAAAAAACTAATAATTTTATAAATTATCATTAATGTCAGTGTCATTTCCACCAATAATATCATCGACTAATCATTAGTATTCTCAGATAACCACCACTCAGATAACCACCACCACTGACGAACAAACAAGAAATAAAACTGAAGAAATGAATAAAAACGGCACAAATTTCGAATATATCCGCTCTTTTATCAACAACAATAGAGACTGACACAAACAAATAATGGGAAGAATAATCCTGGCAATACGGATGTTGCACTACAATGAGAAACGTGTGACAGAACAGGAATAAACCACAACAACAACACATTATCAGGAAATATATCTTCCCTGTAACGACATACGGAAATGAAGCATGGCCAAACACATAAACGCTAAATAAGAAAATTGAATCTTTCTAGTTAAAATCCTACAAGAACGTTTTCAAATAACGTAAACATCGAAAGAGAAAATTCTTCAAAAAAGGGAGGAGGTGTACTTGGCTGGCAAACAGCCTTACCTCTAGGGCACTGAAATACCTTGGCTACATCTACCACCAACATATTCTGGATAAAAAGAACTGATACCTGGAAATGAGGCAGAGAGAACCGAGGAGAAGATGGGTACACATCAACGATGTTCAGAAGATGGCGGTGAGGGAAGAACTAGCTAAACATCGAGAGTCTTGCAGGGCTTATGTGATGCGAGCGACGTTCTTTGAGGGATATACTATATGAATAATTAGTCGTCTTGGCTGCGTGGGAAACCTAATGGAACAATTCGTTAACACTAGAATGAACTGGCATTGGAATTTGAAACGTACTTGTCTTTCCGCAGGCAGGGTCAAAATAAATGAGGAAAAAACAACAAGTACGATATTCTCGCTTTCAAACAAACCACAAAACACCAAAATAAGTCTCAACGGCAAATATCTGCGGCCAAACGACAACCCTAACTACCTGGGAGTCACATTTGATTGGCGCATGACATGAAAAAGTCAGATCGAGGGAAACCGAATGAGAGCCAGAGAAAGAATGGCAATCAGGAAGAAACTTGCTGGCACAAGCTGGGGAGCAGACGAAAGTATACTAAAGAAACTGTACACTGGAAGAGTGAGACCATATCTAGAGTATGGCATTGCGGCATGGACAACAGCAGCAAAGGCGAACTTTGATAAAATTAGCAAACTCCAAAACCAAGCAATGAGAGTTATAACAGGAGGCATGAAGTTAACGCCAATAGTATAACTTGAAAAGATTACAAATCTGTAATCCATGACCGACAGAAGAGACTGCAGATCCCAGCAGCAGGCAGAGAAACTCAGAAGACTGACATACCATCCAGTGCATCAGAGACTTAATAGATTTGGAAATGTTAAACTAAAGAGGAGAAATTTTGCAGAAATAGCCAAAGCAAAGATGAGCAAAGACCCTATGATAACATTAACAACACCAAAGCCCATCCCTACTGTAGGCAAACCTACCTGGAGGCAGCATATACTTCCGGAGGTGGTAGAAAATATACCAGGTATTGGAAACAAGAACAGCCAGACTGTAAAAGAAAGAAGAGACATAACCCTGAGGTACATAACGAAAAACTACCCAAGCATGGAATGGACCCATGCATACACCAACGGTTCTGTAACAAACACAATACAGAACGGAGGGGCAGGGGTATTCCTGGGCCTACCAAATGGTAAAAAAATAACACTGTCAGTGGAAATTGGAAAATACTCAAGCAATTTCAGAGCGGAGGCAGAGGCACTGAGGGCTGCAGTAGAAGAAATGGTGACAGAACTAAAAAGCCAGAAAAAATACTGAACAATGATTTAAGAGCAGTACTCTGTCAACTATGCCAGCAGTCCGCACCAAAAAGAGTAGTGGTACAGTTGGTTCCATCCCACTGTAACATCCAAGGCAACGAGAAGGCAGACAGACTGGCAAAAGAAGGTGCAAGACTACCACAACCAGATATTAGTATGACCTACGAAGAGTCCAAAAGGCTTATTAGAGCCAGATACATGACCAAGTGGGAAACAGAACATACTGGCTACACAAAAAACAATGCCTATTACCAGTTGAACAGATGAGAGCAGGTCGTTGTCTTCAGACTCCGCACAGGCCACAATAGACTGAGGTACCAACTATTCAATAAATTGAATATGGGTGACACTGACGAATGCACGTGTGGTACCGGGAAAATGACCGCTGAACATTTGCTGCAAAACTGCTCGACATACGAGGATCAGAGAAAGCAGATGTGGCCATCACCAGTGGCAACACTAGACAAGCTCTATGGCAGTGTCGACAGCCTCAGGTTGACCGCTGCTTTTTTCGAAAAAATACAGGTTGACGCCTAACAGCGTACGAAGAAGAAGAAGAAGAAGAAGAAGAAGAAGAAGAAGAAGAAGATGAAGAAGAAGAAGAATCTCTAAAGAGGTAATACTGTCCTCCCTTACCTTTTCTCAACGATATAGTCACATAAATCTCTAAATGAGTGCAGAGTGCACTATATGCACAAAACTTATCGCTTTCGGCACTTGAAGAGTATACACATGTAGTTAAAAGTCAAATGCAAGAGACCTTAACGCAAAACAGAGGCATGGACTAAGAAACAACCTTCTACCTGTCTCCAATACCTCGTGAAGTAATACTACATGATCAGGCTGTCACGTGATAGACATAAGCCCAATGTATCTTGCAATAACAATGGCCCAAGACTGACATGGACAATTCAGACCGAAACTGCTTCCAACAAAGCAAATAACGCAATGGTCATAATGAGAGATTGAGTGGGCTCAACATTATAAACTAACACGAGCACACTCAAGTATTTAAAACCGGGGATGTGAGGCCAGAGCGAGAATACGGGATAGAAGTATGGGCCCCAGCAACAAAACAGATACATTCCAAACAAATTACAGAATCCAAAACCAAGGTATACCTGTCATCATTGGAGCTATGAGAATTATACCAATAAATGCAATGAAGAACAACACAGGATTCGAAATTATGGAGACGCACAAATACAAAACAATCAATCCGGAAAAAGGCGAAGTTTAAACAAATGCCAGATCATCCAATATATGACAGGATAGATCGCTTGGGAAAAGGACGATGAAAGAGAAACCACTTTATTTCAAAAGCAAAACAGATCCTTCCAGAGCAGACTCAAAACAAACATCCCAAATATCAGAATGGAAAAAAGCAAGTATGCCTTGTTATGGTAGAAGAAGGAAAGAATAGAAGAGGATGGAACTCAGACATATTTAGAAAGGAAAGTTGTGACGGAAGAATATCTATCGGAGAGTACACCCTCCTGGCACATGGACACACGTATAAACAGGTGGTTCAGCTTACAAAGTTGCATCTAGTGGAGGTGGATCGATCTATTACAGACTAAGGAGCGGAGATGAAAAAAGCTAAAGTGCTAAAAACCGAAACATACTCCAATCACATTCGCGCGGAAGTAACGACACTAAAGTCTGCTGCTGAGCTTGTAATCCAAGATGAAAATACACACCAACACCGTTCCTGACTAATGCCTGCTCAATATTAACAACTCTACAGCATGCACACAAACAAGAAAAATAACGTCCTTAATCAACACATGAACTGCCTGACATATTTCTCAGCAGTACAACTAAAACTGATCATTCAATGAATCCCCTCCCACTGCACTACAGACGGTCTTGAAGCTGCAGAGATACTAGCAGATTGTAGAGGATCTTCCCACAAACATACTTGAGCATCACTTATAATGTTGTTAAAACCATCCTGAAAGTCATCTTCAGGGTAAATGAGATAATGAAAGTCATATTTAGGGTAAATGAGATTATGAAAGTCATCTTTAGGGTAAATGAGATTACGAAAGTCATCTTTAGGGTAAATGAGATTATGAAAGTCATCTTCAGGGTAAATGAGATTATGAAAGTCATCTTTAGGGTAAATGAGATTATGAAAGTCATCTTCAGGGTAAATGAGATTATGAAAGTCATCTTTAGGGTAAATGAGATTATGAAAGTCATCTTTAAGGTAAATGAGATTATGAATACCCCACCCCCACTTGCTGTGATTTAACTAGAGAAGAGTATGTCATCCCCTTCAGACTGAGAACTGAGAGTAACAGACTAGAGAAGAGTAGGTCATCACCTTCAGACAGAGAACTGAGAGTAACAGACTAGAGAAGAGTAGGTCATCACCTTCAGACTGAGAACTGAGAGTAACAGACTAGAGAAGAGCAAGTCTTCATCTTCAGACTGAGAACTGAGAGTAACAGAATAGAGAAGAGCAAGTCATCCTCTTCAGACTGAGAACTGAGCGTAACAGACTAGAGAAGAACAAGTCATTGTCTTCAGACTGAGAACTGAGCGTAACAGACTAGATACGAGGAAATCATCATCTTCAGACTGAGAACAGCGTAACAGACTAGAGAAGAGCAGGTCATCATCTTCAGACTGAGAACTGAGCGTAATAGACGAGAGAAGAGCAAGTCATCGTCTTCAGACTGAGAACAGAGTAACAGACTAGAGAAGAGCAGGTCATCATCTTCAGACTCAGAACTGAGCGTCACAGACTCAATGGTCATCTTTCCAACAAAGTAAGTGTTTGGGCAAATGATAGATATTCATGTAGGAGCATTGATGAATCTTGGAACACATACTTTAAGCCTGCGTTTCCACATACGAAAAGAGAGAGAACTCAGCTACACGCTCACACATGCAGAGAGAGAGAGAGAGAGAAAGAGAGAGAGAGAACAATACTGATGTTTTAAAAGGACCACAGCTGTACGGAGATAAAGTAGCTTTACAAACAACGGCAGCCTTTATAAGGGAAACCGAAACTTTGATCTCAGAACGAATGAAGAAAATCAATAATATTGATTTCAAAGTTTCATGACATTACCATCGATGCATTATTAATATTATTTGACAAAGAATAAGAAATGCCTGGCTCAACCCTTGAGATATCCATCAGTTTTCCCAAATAGCGGTTTCGCAGATCTCACTTTGTAAATTGAGTAGACTTGCTTCTGGAAAATATATCTACAGACGTACCTCGCTAATTGGCGCCAGCGACGCTTCGCTTAACCGATATTTTTCAGTTCTATCCATTTGGCACACAGTCTACGGAGTACTTTGCTTAACCGTCATATTTCTTCATGTTTTAATGACTGGCATCTGGCCGTTTGTCTCGGAAACAGAGCACATATCGTAAAAAACCTATTTCTTCACGTTTTATTGACTGAACCTCTCGCTGCTTGTCTCGGAAACAGCACATATGCCAACTTAGTACAGAACACAACAAAATTAATATATAACTGCATCCATCCACATGAAATAACACATGTGCCGCTTGCTTTGCCTACGACTCTCCACAGGAAGAAAACTTTGATTGTCGCGCATTACAAGATCTAATACATTTAACGGCTGCACACATTAGCTGCAACACGCCTACAGACTTATCGACTTGGCACTGACTGCGAACAGATTGTCAGACACAGTTAACAACAAGAGCAGCAGCATCCAAACTCTACACAATTAGATTGTCAGAAACAGTTAACAACAAGAGCAACAGCATCCAAACTCTACACAATTAGATTGTCAGGCATAGTTAATCAACAAGAGCAACGACACCAAAACTCTACAAAATTAGATTGTCAGACAGTAAATAAGAAAAGAAACAACACCAAACTCTACAACATTAGATGCTGCAGTGAGTGGGAACTATCGCCACAAAAACAAACTAGACCCGGACCAATCAATCAGGATTTTCTTGTCCTCACTTGAGACAAATTCACGAAAGAAGTCACTATATTACCTGATCAGCTACGGCGGATGTCTGCGAAATAAACTCCATTGCTGACAGGAACAGGACACAATACGTTAGGATGATTGCGTCTAATGATTACATACGGTTCCACACATCCGGGAAGGGGGAGCAGGAGGTGTGGGTTGTTACTTCCAGATGTTGATGTGTGTTCTGTTAAGACCAAGTGTTGTGAACTTTAGATTAAGTTTCCAAACAACAAACAAGGAAGTTTATCATTTATTAATTTTTATTTTTTTGTTTGTTGGGGGAGGGGGTGGGGGGAGAGTTATCTTTTGTTCTATACGTGATATGGCTAATTAATGACAAGCCAAACGTGACGACATGGGTTGTGCTGTGGTGGATGGCATCTCTGAGCTAACACGGGTGTCAATAATTTTTGTGGTAGATCGTATCTCTGAGCTAACACGGGTGTCAATAGTTTTTGTGGTAGATCGTATCTCTGAGCTAACACGGGTGTCAATAGTTGCTGTGGTAGATCGTATCTCTGAGCTAACACGGGTGTCAATAGTTTTTGTGGTGGATCGTATCTCTGAGCTAACACGGGTGTCAATGGTTTTTGTGGTAGATCGTATCTCTGAGCTAACACGGGTGTCAATAGTTTTTGTAGTGGATCGTATCTCTGAGCTAACACGGTGTCAATAGTTTTTGTAGTGGATCGTATCTCTGAGCTAACACGGTGTCAATAGTTTTTGTAGTGGATCGTATCTCTGAGCTAACACGGTGTCAATAGTTTTTGTAGAGGATCGTATCTCTGAGCTAACACGGGTGTCAATAGTTTTTGTAGTGGATCGTATCTCTGAGCTAACACGGTGTCAATAGTTTTTGTAGAGGATCGTATCTCTGAGCTAACACGGTGTCAATAGTTTTTGTAGAGGATCGTATCTCTGAGCTAACACGGTGTCAATAGTTTTTGTAGAGGATCGTATCTCTGAGCTAACACGGTGTCAATAGTTTTTGTAGAGGATCGTATCTCTGAGCTAACACGGGTGTCAATAGTTTTTGTAGTGGATCGTATCTCTGAGCTAACACGGTGTCAATAGTTTTTGTAGAGGATCGTATCTCTGAGCTAACACGGTGTCAATAGTTTTTGTAGAGGATCGTATCTCTGAGCTAACACGGTGTCAATAGTTTTTGTAGAGGATCGTATCTCTGAGCTAACACGGGTGTCAATAGTTTTTGTAGTGGATCGTATCTCTGAGCTAACACGGTGTCAATAGTTTTTGTAGAGGATCGTATCTCTGAGCTAACACGGGTGTCAATAGTTTTTGTAGTGGATCGTATCTCTGAGCTAACACGGTGTCAATAGTTTTTGTAGAGGATCGTATCTCTGAGCTAACACGGTGTCAATAGTTTTTGTAGAGGATCGTATCTCTGAGCTAACACGGTGTCAATAGTTTTTGTAGAGGATCGTATCTCTGAGCTAACACGGTGTCAATAGTTTTTGTAGAGGATCGTATCTCTGAGCTAACACGGGTGTCAATAGTTTTTGTAGTGGATCGTATCTCTGAGCTAACACGGTGTCAATAGTTTTTGTAGAGGATCGTATCTCTGAGCTAACACGGTGTCAATAGTTTTTGTAGAGGATCGTATCTCTGAGCTAACACGGTGTCAATAGTTTTTGTAGAGGATCGTATCTCTGAGCTAACACGGGTGTCAATAGTTTTTGTAGTGGATCGTATCGCTGAGCTAACACGGTGTCAATAGTTTTTGTAGAGGATCGTATCTCTGAGCTAACACGGTGTCAATAGTTTTTGTAGAGGATCGTATCTCTGAGCTAACACGGTGTCAATAGTTTTTGTAGAGGATCGTATCCCTGAGCTAACACGGTGTCAATAGTTTTTGTAGAGGATCGTATCTCTGAGCTAACACGGTGTCAATAGTTTTTGTAGAGGATCGTATCTCTGAGCTAACACGGTGTCAATAGTTTTTGTAGAGGATCGTATCTCTGAGCTAACACGGTGTCAATAGTTTTTGTAGAGGATCGTATCTCTGAGCTAACACGGTGTCAATAGTTTTTGTAGAGGATCGTATCTCTGAGCTAACACGGTGTCAATAGTTTTTGTAGAGGATCGTATCTCTGAGCTAACACGGTGTCAATAGTTTTTGTAGAGGATCGTATCTCTGAGCTAACACGGTGTCAATAGTTTTTGTAGAGGATCGTATCTCTGAGCTAACACGGTGTCAATAGTTTTTGTAGAGGATCGTATCTCTGAGCTAACACGGTGTCAATAGTTTTTGTAGAGGATCGTATCTCTGAGCTAACACGGTGTCAATAGTTTTTGTAGAGGATCGTATCCCTGAGCTAACACGGTGTCAATAGTTTTTGTAGAGGATCGTATCTCTGAGCTAACACGGTGTCAATAGTTTTTGTAGAGGATCGTATCTCTGAGCTAACACGGTGTCAATAGTTTTTGTAGAGGATCGTATCTCTGAGCTAACACGGTGTCAATAGTTTTTGTAGAGGATCGTATCTCTGAGCTAACACGGTGTCAATAGTTTTTGTAGAGGATCGTATCTCTGAGCTAACACGGTGTCAATAGTTTTTGTAGAGGATCGTATCTCTGAGCTAACACGGTGTCAATAGTTTTTGTAGAGGATCGTATCTCTGAGCTAACACGGTGTCAATAGTTTTTGTAGAGGATCGTATCTCTGAGCTAACACGGTGTCAATAGTTTTTGTAGAGGATCGTGTCTATAAGTTCGCCTAGCTTGATGCATTTTCTTGTGTAGCAAGATTTTTTGTAGTCCATCTCGCATGTAGTGGTGAATTTAAGAAAGTATACCTGACCCCCACCTCGTGTAGTGAAATGTAAGGTGTCTCAAATAGGTGAATCACTACGAGAGTCAACATGTCAATCACCACCTTGTTGACCAGGCTTCTATATCATAGCCTATTGATGCAGGTATCACGGAGACGTGAGGAAGTGCTAGAAAAAAATACGAAGGAGGGGTAGAGAAAAAACGGGAGAGGAAGTGAGGGATAGTGAGAGCGAAGGATAATGAAAGAGATAGAGAGACTGAGGATTTAAAGATATACCGATAAATATAGTGGATAAATAGAAAGCGAAGGGAAGAGAGCGAGGGAAAGAAAGACCGATCAAGGGAGATAGAGATGGATAGAGAAAGAAAACTCATTTTAGGTACAACGAGGGATTGATAGTGATAAAGAGCGTACAATGATAGAGGAAACACTGAAGACAAAGGTTGGAGTAAGAAAGCGCAGGACAGTGAGGGTGAGAGAGAGAGAGAGAGAGAGAGAGAGAGAGAGAGAGAGATAGAGAGATATACAGAGAATAAAAGAGAAGGCGAAGAAGAAAGAGAGGGAGGAATATCTCCAAATTATTAACTGCACTGTGACGTTTGAAACATGTGACAAACCGTCTAGTTGATGTTAGTGCTGTGGTTATGTGAGAGATACACTGGAGAGGAGAGAAGTGTGCGCCAGACCGTCTAGTTGATGTGAGGCAGAGATGTGGTTATGTGAGAGATATACTGGAGAAGAGAGAAGTGTGCGCCAGACCGTCTAGTTGATGTGAGGCAGAGATGTGGTTATGTGAGAGATATACTGGAGAAGAGAGAAGTGTGAGCCAGGCCGTCTAGTTGATATGAGACATAGAGATGATTATGTGAGGAATAAGCTGATGATTGTGTGAGAGATAAACTGATGATTGTGTGAGAGATAAATTGATGATTGTGTGAGAGATAAACTGATGATTGTGTGAGAGATAAACTGATGATTGTGTGAGAGATAAACTGATGATTGTGTGAGAGATAAACTGATGATTGTGTAAGATAAACTGATGATTGTGTGAGCGATAAACTGATGGTTGTGTGAGAGATAAACTGATGATTGTATGAGACATAAACTGTTAATTTTGTGAGAGATAACTGATGATTGTGTGAGAGATAAACTGATGATTGTGTGAAAGATAAACTGATGCTTATGTGAGCGATAAACTGATGATTATGTGAGAGAAACTGATGATTGCGTGAGAGATGCACTGATGAGTGTGTGAGCGATAAACTGATGATTGTGTGAGAGATAAACTGAGGAGAAGAGTGAAATGTAAGCCAGACCGCCTAGATTATGTGGGACATAAATATGATTGTGTGAGGGATAAACTGATGATTATGTGAGAGATAAATTGATGATTGTGTGAGAGATAAACTGATGATTATGTGAGAGATAAACTGATGATTATGTGAGAGATAAACTGATGATTATGTGAGAGATAAACTGATGATTATGTGAGAGATAAACTGATGATTATGTGAGAGATAAACTGATGATTATGTGAGAGATAAACTGATGATTATGTGAGAGATACTGATGATTATGTGAGAGATAAACTGATGATTATGTGAGAGATAAACTGGTGATTATGTGAGAGATAAACTGATGAATATGTGAGAGATAAACTGATGATTGTGTGAGAGATAAACTATAGAAAGATAGAAGCCCGAGAGGGACCAGAAGAAAATATGTGAGCTTATTTCTGAGCAAATAACGAGGATAAAGAAGACGAAATATTATTAATATCAGCTCCATGTCTAATAAATAAAAGTCTATATTAACCTGAAACCATAGGCGGGACAGTTAATGGGAAATTCGAGCTTAACGTTTATTTTGATTCTGTGAGAGATACTGATGATTATGTGAGAGATAAACTGATGATTATGTGAGAGATAAACTTATTTCTGAGCAAATAACGAGGATAAAGAAGACGAAATATTATTAATATCAGCTCCATGTCTAATAAATAAAAGTCTATATTAACCTGAAACCATAGGCGGGACAGTTAATGGGAAATTCGAGCTTAACGTTTATTTTGATTCTGTGAGAGATACTGATGATTATGTGAGAGATAAACTGATGATTATGTGAGAGATAAACTGGTGATTATGTGAGAGATAAACTGATGAATATGTGAGAGATAAACTGATGATTGTGTGAGAGATAAACTATAGAAAGATAGAAGCCCGAGAGGGACCAGAAGAAAATATGTGAGCTTATTTCTGAGCAAATAACGAGGATAAAGAAGACGAAATATTATTAATATCAGCTCCATGTCTAATAAATAAAAGTCTATATTAACCTGAAACCATAGGCGGGACAGTTAATGGGAAATTCGAGCTTAACGTTTATTTTGATTCTGTCCACAGCTTTCAAATGTTGTCCTGGTGGCTGATAATACCTCAACCAAACCTGAAACGGAGAAATACGCCAGTTTTGGGTTTGTATGGAATATGTCGTTGTTGCTACTTTGGTTGTCTTGGTTATTTTGGTTATTTAAGGATGACGATATCTACTCTTAATCTAAAGTACTTCTGATGTGTATATCCAGATGGGATAGTGCGTATGTGTGTTTGCATCTATGTACGTATCGTGGGAAAGATCAATTAATTCACGTAATCGCTCCTTCTCTATCGTGGGGTTGTAAAAGGCTGTGTATATTCTTGCAATCGAACACGCAGATATACATGTGGTGACTAGATTCGTCTTTAAATGAAATAGTAGAGACTGTCTCCTGTTGGCTTTCATGCAGGTCAGTATTTGGCAGGAATTTAATTACCATTAAACTTGAGCTGCTAACTGGGGATCCGTCTAAAATAGTTCAGTTTTCAAGTTGTCATGAACTGGGGATGTTCCATTCGTTAGTCCCTTAATAGCTCTGATAATTGGTTCAGTGTTTGCATTTATATATAGGTCTTTCTTGGACTCGTGATTTGTTTTGAGCGATTCTCTTCGATGCTCTGCCTTTCTTTTTACACGTGGTGTATGGTCATAAGGGGTCGTATGCCATATTTCCCTTGTTTACTGTTGTTTTGCAGCTTGCTTTCCACATACGATTTTTGTTATTTTATATATTATGATTTTTTTTTTAATTTATTAAAAACGCTTCTTCTTGGTGTATTTGATTTAAAGGCCATTCAAGAATGTCTTTTTTTTGTTTGGAGTCTAACTGCCTTGTTCAACCGCTTGCACTGTCAATTAGCTTAGTGTTCATTGCTTGAATTTTCATTGCTTTTTTTCTTGTCTGTGACGCATCTGTGCGTCAGGCAGTGGAAATAATTGGAGCTGGCAGGCGAGACGCGATATGCAGTGCTGCAACACCAAAAGGCTGTTCGCAAGGTTTAGTCTTGGCCGCAGACTTGTCGAAGATGTACGTCAATCATAAATGTGACTGAGACAGCAGATGAAATACTTCTTTGCTGCAGATGTTAGTGCACTAGGGACAAGTGTATCAATGTTGGTCAAAATCATGTTGAGACATAACGGACAACATCAATGCAATAATAAATGGTTTTCAAGTCTGTATTTCATTTTTATTTTCATTATAGCCAGGTGTAATCTATTTACTAACGTTGCCCCGGTGTTTAGGTTGAAAGAGCGTTCCTCAAATAACTAAGTTAATTTATCAACTGCTTACAATTTGCGTCTAATCTTTCGCTACCTCATTTTCCCATTACGGTTTGCAGCATCAGTCCCTATTATTCTTACGCTGCCCCATCTCTCCATTACTCTTTCGTTGCCCCCATATCTTCCAATTACTGGTTTACTGCCCCCCATATCTTCCCATTACTCTTTCGCTACCCCCATCTCTCCATTACTATTTTGCTGCCCCCATCTTCCCATTTCTCTTGTTCTGTCCCCATTTCCCAATTATGATTTCACTGCCCCCATATCTCCACATTACTCTTTCGCTGTTCTATCTTCCCATTACCATTTCGCTGCGCCCATCTTCCCATTACTCTTTCACTGCCCCCAAATCTTCCCATTACTCTTCCGCTGCCCCCAAATCTTCCCATTACTCTTCCGCTGCCTCCAAATCTTCCCATTACGCTTCCGCTGCCTCAAAATCTTCCCATTACTCTTCCGCTGCCTCCAAATCTTCCCATTACTCTTTCACTGCCCCCAAATCTTCCTATTACTCTTTAACTGCCCCCAAATCTTCCCATTACCATTTCGCTGCGCCCATCTTCCCATTACTCTTCCGCTGCCTCCAAATCTTCCCATTACTCTTCCGCTGCCTCCAAATCTTCCCATTACTCTTCCGCTGCCTCCAAATCATCCCATTACTCTTTCGCTGCCTCCAAATCGTCCCATTACTCTTCCGCTGCCTCCAAATATTCCCATTACTCTTTCGCTGCCACCAAATCTTCCCATTACTCTTACGCTGCCTCCAAATCTTCCCATTACTCTTTCGCTGTCCCATCTTCCCATTACTCTTTCGCTGCCTCCAAATCGTCCCATTACTCTTTCGCTGTCCCATCCTCCCAGTAATGTTTCGCTGTCCCATCTTCCCATTAATGTTTCGCTGTCCCATCTTCCCATTAATGTTTCGCTGTCCCATATATGTCGCTACATGTATTGTCCTTTCTAACTATCGTATTGAGGTCTCTGGTAACTATAATGAAGCGTATTGTTCCCATTTCTGTCTGCAACTACTGCTAGTATTCGCCATTGTCGTCTTTGTCAGTGTCATTTGTTAGTGCATAACATTCTTTTATAATGACGTTGTAAATATCCATCGTCGGCTTGCTTTTATTATTGATCGACATCCAATCTAGCAAACTTCTCCCTATTCCCTTGGCAAGAATAATTATCATGCTGCCATTATTGTGTTGCCCTTGTCTAGAATAAAACGGTCTCTGCCATGTTAGTATGTGAATCCGTCACGTTCCTGTCCGTCCACTCTCACTTATTCATAATTTGTGTAAGCTGTACTTTGACATTTCTGTTTTCAATTTGCCCACCTCTTTCAGACGATCCAAATTTAATTCATATATCTTGTTTTGCTCTCAGGACGTCAGTGGCTTCCTTTCGGCGTTTACAACTAGCAGTCATGCGAACTGTGTACACTGTCGTGGTCAATTTAGTTTATCTGTTATCGTTTATATAACAAAATGTGTTGATTTTTTAAATAAATATAGAAAAGGGTGTGGACTGTGCTAGAACACGCAAACAGAGAGGACCAGGGTGTCAACTTCCGTCTACACATTATCCGCGTAGAGCTGCCTAGTTTTGTTAAACCTGTCAGGATTGCAACTCTGGCTACCATGTTGGGTGTAAGGGAATACACCAAGCTGCTGAACCACGACAAAGGTAACACTCCAGTGTTGCAAGGACTGGAGTACCCTATCCACGTCAATCATACCGGCTGACCTCAGCGTTGGGGTCACACGCTTTAATGAAAGTTATGGCCAGCTACTACAACTACTGCCACCACTACTACTACCACTGCCACTGCTACTAACACTCCACTACTACTAATAATAACAATCATACTCACACTACTGCTACTACTATTACCTTTACTACTTCAACTACTACTACTGCTACTACTATTACCTTTACCTTTACTACTTCAACTACTACTACTGCTACTACTATTACCTTTACTTTTACTACTTCAACTACTACTACTGCTACTACTATTACCTTTACTTTTACTACTTCAACTACTACTACTGCTACTACTATTACCTTTACCTTTACTACTTCAACTACTACTACTGCTACTACTATTACCTTTACTTTTACTACTTCAACTACTACTACTGCTACTACTATTACCTTTACTTTTACTACTTCAACTACTACTACTGCTACCTTTACTTTTACTACTTCAACTACTACTACTGCTACTACTATTACCTTTACCTTTACTACTTCAACTACTACTACTGCTACTACTATTACCTTTATTTTTACTACTTCAACTACTACTACTGCTACTACTATTACCTTTACTTTTACTACTTCAACTACTACTACTGCTACTACTATTACCTTTACCTTTACTACTTCAACTACTACATACAGGAAAGGTGAGTGAGCAAGTTCAGGTAGCAGTGAAAAAGGCAAATGCAATGTTAGGTATGATAAAAAGAAATATTAAACATAGGAACAAAGAAGTGATCGTCAAACTGTATAAAGCTTTAGTTAGACCTAGATTGGAGTACTGTGTACAGGTGTGGAGTCCTTATCATAGAGGAGATATAAACATGCTAGAAAGAATACGAAAAAGAGCGACAAAGATGATAGTGGGATTCCAGAATTACAGTTATGAGGAACGACTCAGAAAAACCGGCCTACAGAGAGAAGAATTCGTGGTGACGTAATACAGGTTTATAAGATGATCAGAGGAATCGATAAATTAGACTATAACAAGTTTTTTTTAAATACAGCCACCTACAATAACACGAGGGCATAGCTACAAGCTGACTAAAGAGAGGTCCAGGTTAGATATTAGGAAATATTTTTTTAGTCAGAGAGTGGTGTCTGCTTGGAATGCATTGCCAGGGGAGGTAGTGGAGGCAGGGACATTTAATGCATTTAAGAATAAACTGGATGCGCATAGCTTTTAGAGCAAGGTGATGTAAATGTAACTGGTTGTATACAGACTCTGCAGGGTATAAAAACGTTAAGTTAAGTTAACTGCTACTACCACCACTTCCATTACTAACACTAATTTTATCACTACCTCCACTACTGCTGCTACCACTTTTGCTACTACCACTACTACTACTATTAATACTGATACCACTACTAACACACCTACAACTACTAACACTACTACTACCGCTACCACTACGCTCTTTGCTCACACTGAGTGAACATGGAGGCATTCGTCATGAGTGGATAAGGGACATAAAGACCTGCAACGATAATCCCTTTGTGTTGGTGTGATCAATCTGGCATCCTGAGGACGATGGGGTCCAGGGGATGGTGGGATCCTGAGGATGGTGGGGTCCTGGGGATGGTGGGTCCTGGGGATGGTGGGGTCCTGGGGAAGGTAGCGTCCGGGGGATGGTGGGATTTTGAGTATGGTGGGGTCCTGGGGATGGTGGGTCCTGGGGATGGTGGGTCCTGAGGACGATGGGGTCCAGGGGATGGTGGGGTCCTGGGGATGGTGGGGTCCTGGGGATGGTGGGTCCTGGGGATGGTGGGGGTCCTGGGGATGGTGGGTCCTGGGGATGGTGGGGTCCTGGGGATGGTGGCGTCCTTGGGATGGTGGGATCCTGGTAATAGTAGGGTCCTGGGGATGGTGGGTCCTGGGGATGGTGGGGGTCCTGGTGATGGTGGGTCCTGGGGATGGTGGGGTCCTGGGGATGGTGGCGTCCTGGGGATGGTGGGATCCTGGTAATAGTAGGGTCCTGGGGATGGTGGGTCCTGGGGATGGTGAGAGTCCTGGGGATGGTGGGGTCCTGGAGATGATGAGGTCTCGGGGATGGTGGGATCATGGGAATGGTGGGTCCTGGTGTTTATGGGGTCCTGGTGTTGGTGGGGTCCTGGGGTGGTGGGGTTTGGGGGATTGTGGGCTTATGAGGATGGTGGGGTCCTGGGGATGGTGGGTCCTGGGGATGGTGGGGGTCCTGGGGATGGTGGGTACTGGGGATGGTGGGGTCCTAGGGATGGTGGCGTCCTGGGGATGGTGGGATCCTGGTAATAGTAGGGTCCTGGGGATGGTGGGTCCTGGGGATGGTGGGGGTCCTGGTGATGGTGGGTCCTGGGGATGGTGGGGTCCTGGGGATGGTGGCGTCCTGGGGATGGTGGGATCCTGGTAATAGTAGGGTCCTGGGGATGGTGGGTCCTGGGGATGGTGAGGGTCCTGGGGATGGTGGGGTCCTGGAGATGATGAGGTCTCGGGGATGGTGGGATCATGGGGATGGTGGGTCCTGGTGTTTATGGGGTCCTGGTGTTGGTGGGGTCCTGGGGTGGTGGGGTTTGGGGGATTGTGGGCTTATGAGGATGGTGGGGCCCTGGGGATGGTGGGGTCTCGGGGATGGTGGGATCCTGATGATGGTGGGGTCCTGGGGATGGTGGGTCCTGGGGATGGTGGGGTCCTGGGGATGGTGGGTCCTGGGGATGGTGGGGGTCCTGGGGATGGTGGAGTCCTGGGGATGGTGGGGTCTCGGGGATGGTGGGATCATGGGGATGGTGGGTCCGGGTGTTTATGGGGTCCTGGTGTTGGTGGGGGCCTGGAGTGGTGGGGTTCTGGGGATTGTGGGATCTTGAGGAGGGTGGGGCCCTGCACAAGCTGACATCCTGAGGACCATGGGGTGCAGGAGATGGTGGGGTCCAGGAGATGGTGGGGTCCTGGGGATTGTGGGATCTTGAAAATGGTGGGGCCCTGGTCATGCTCGCATTCTGAGGACGATCGGGTCCTGAAGATGGTGGTGTCCTAGGGATTGTGAGATCCTAGAGATGGTGGGGTCCTGAGGATTGTGAGATCCTAGAGATGGTGGGGTCCTGGGGATTGGGAGATCCTAGAGATGGTGGGGTCCTGGGGATTGTGAGATCCTAGAGATCGTGGGGTCCTGGGGATTGTGAGATCCTAGAGATGGTGGGATCCTGCGGATGGTGGGAGGTTCTTGTGAGGGATGCTTCTGGGGATGGTTCGGTCTTTGGGGTGGAGTCCTCATGATGCTGGAGTCCTGGATACAGACGAATGGATTCTAAGGTCGGACAGTATGGATTCTGAGGTCGGACAGTATGGATTCTGAGGTCGGACAGTATGGACTTGGGGACGGTAACATTTTGGAGTCGCAGAGGTAAAGCCATGCTGGTATTCTGGGGTCGGTTGGGTCCTGGCCATGCTGGTATTCTGGGGTCGGTTGGGTCCTGGCCATGCTGGTATTCTGGGGTCGGTTGGGTCCTTACCATGTTGGTATTCTGGGGTCGGTTGGGTCCTGGCCATGCTGTTATTCTGGGGTCGGTTGGGTCCTGGCCATGCTGGTATTCTGGGGTCGATTGTGTCCTGGCCATGCTGGTATTCTAGGGTCGGTTGGGTCCTTACCATGCTGGTATTCTGTCGTCGGTTGGGTCCTGGCCATGCTGGTATTCTGGGGTCGGTTGGGTCCTGGCCATGCTGGTATTCTGGGGATTGTGGGGGTCCAGTGCATGCTGGTATTCTGGGAACGGTGAGGTCCTAGCCATGCTGGTATTCTGGGGTCGGTTGGGTCCTGGCCATCCTGATATTATAGGGACGGTTAGGTCCTGGTCATGCTGGTATCATGGAGACGGTAGGGTCCTGGCCATCCTGGTATTATAGGGACGGTTAGGTCCTGGCCATCCTTTAATCATGGAGACGGTTGGGTCTTGGCCTTGCTTGGATCCAGGAGACGAACGGTTTGAACAAACGGAGGCTATGGTACTGTCCAGGGACGCTGAGTTTACGGCAGTGAAATATCTGTTTTATCAATGCGTGTAGAGATTGCGTCAGTTACTTGTAAGGATTGAGTTCTCATATCAATCAAAGACCACCTGTAATATGAGCACGGCACGGCATAGATGCGGGGTTCACCTTCCGTTACCGGTTCGCCCAAATTGACACAGCTGTAAATGGGTACTGCTTTACTGTTAGGGAAGGAAAAGCGAGGATGAAGAAGCCAAACTCAAAGGTCTACTGTATAACAAAGTCAGTATTGGGACAGATGCTCGTGCTTCTAACCATGTCGGGAGAAAATAAGCATAGTGGAACTCCTACTAAACATCTGCATGCTCACAGGTGAACAGAGATAGCAATGATGGCCGAGAGAGACAGATGAGACAAGAGAAGAAAAACACGTGTGCAGCAGATAGACCTGTCTGAGAGACCTGGCTCCCGTGTGAGTAACCAACTCGCTATATGTACTTTTACCTGAGTCGTGTGTGTGTGTAATTAACTCGCTATATGAACTTATTTTACTCAACCCACAGTGACAAAGCACCTGCGAGTCTGCCCTAGTACGGATATGCCGGTTAAGTTAACATAATATAAAGTGCTAAGAGGCAAAATTATACTGAATTTATAAATTATTTAAAATGTTAATTTTTTGTAAGTTTGATTTTGAAGCCTTATGTACGGTCTCCCTCGCAGACTGTAACCTTAGAACGGGTTTCATCGCTTGGAAAAGCAAGTTTCCACAATTTGAAGACAAATTAAAACTAATAGGCTCCTACCTGGCAATTCTACCAGAGAGTGTGATTAAGATATAGCAACGTTTACAGTTAACGTCTGAATTTCGAGAGTCGGGTTCGTTTACAGAAATTATATCCGGCTTCTTGTTTTCAACGAGACAAACAAATCGATGTAACAAAAGTGCATAGTCATAGAGGAGACAGAATCTGTCAATTCTGTTTTGGCGAGAGCAGGCAATACGTCAACAAATAGTTTCTATTTCTATTTTTTTTAAATATGTTATACAGAAGATTGCAGTTGAGGGTATATGTGAAACAAAACGACGTTAATATTAATTATATTACCATGATTGTTACATGTTACACAGTTGTTATTGTAGTTGATCAACCTGATGATAATGATGACGAGTAAATATTATTATTAGTATTATTCAAATTCAGTGTTACGTTTGTTACTTATGTTTATGTTGTCCTGTTTATATGTGTGAGTCATCACTATCTGTGTGATCAGTCCTGAGACTGGTTGTAAGGTTGTCTGAGACTGGTTGCAAGTTTATGTGACCATGTCTCTCCATTTGCTCGTATCCACCGCTTAATCAGTCCTAAGACTGGTTGTAAGGTGGTCTGAACATGTCTCTCCATTTGACCCTATCCACTGGTTGACCAGTCCTATGACCGGTTGTAAGGTTGTCTAAACGTGTTCGTAGATGTTCCCCTATCCTCTGTCTGGTCAGTCCTAATACTGATTGCAATGTTGTCTGAGCATGTCTCTCCATTCAACCATATCATCTGCGGCTCTTTTTATTCCAGCAGAAGCTCATAATTTAATGTCTCGGCATTTCTGGCACATAAGGATGAGTTTTGGTCGTCCCCTTCGTCTTCTACCCTGAATCGTGCCCTCTAGTATTTGTGGAAGAAGACGTTCATGTCTCATATTGTGGTCCATCTAGGTCAATCTCAGTTTCATTTGTAATATTTATGTGTGTGCACGTACCTTTCAGTGAGTACATTGTCATTGGGTCTTCTTGTTGTCCAACTCCACTCTTTCTATTCCACGATCACATTTCAAACGCTTTCAAGCTTTTTTCCATCCAACTTTGCCAAAGGCCATGTTTCAGTCACTTAAAGTGCAATTGGAAATATATGAGCAGCCATTAGTCTCTGTCGCAGCTTTGTCCCGATAATCTTTGAGGTAAGCCGACGGCGTACTTGTACCGGAATATGATTCTCAGGTCTTGAAAGGTCCCATAGAAGCACTGGCTATGTCGTCCGCCTATCTAGGCTTGCACATCTCCTGGGCGAAGATGAAAATCTAAAACCCCAGAAAAGTCTCCCTGCGTTGACCAGCACAATGGCCGACAACCCTTTGGAAAGTGAGTTTCTGAAGCATTGAATTTTCTTTTACTTACCTTCAGACAAACAGCTCTGTTGACCCCATTCAGGTCGTTCAATGATTGTTAGGCTTCATAAATTATATGCCTAGTGACCATGATGTAATCCGCGAAGCGTAAATGGATCAGCCATTATATCTCTATATCTTTGTCTCTGTCAGTCCAATCTAATTGTTGGACAACTTATTCGAGAGCCGTCGTGAATATCTTTTGAGAGATAGTGTCGGCCTGTAAAACTTTTCTTCCTATCGGGACATTTACTGGACAGAGGTACAGCAATTTGGCTGTATTGAGATCGTTGTTGATTTCTACGATCAGTTTCGATTAAGTTCCATTGATGCAGTGTTTTCTGAGACCTTTTACCACAGTATTGGGCTCGATACTGTCAAAGACTTTCATTCGTATTCGATAAATACAAGACATAAGTGTATATCAGGACTCGCTTTCTCTCCTATCAATTATCTTCAATGTGTTTATTTTCATGACAAACTCTTATATATACATATATTTGTGTGTATATATATATATATATATATATATATATATATATATATATATATATATATATATATATATATATATATATATACACACGATGCGTGTTCAAATGAAACCGGACCAAACTGCACAAAGTGAACATACTTACGATGCGCTCGAACACTTCTGCTTGCATTCTGCAATGAATGTCAACTGGTGGACATCCTTCATCTGTTAGAAACCGAATTACAGCTCGCTGATGAACTCTGGACGGATTCCGTATCCCACCTGCCATATTTTCAACGGTCTGCTGAGGAAATTATAAGTCGCAGGATAATTAAATTTTGCAAACTTGACGATTGGTCTGTGCGGTTTACATCAGAAGTGACGTCATCATGGGCATTGAACGTATGTTCACTTGGTGCAGTTAAGTCTGGTTTCATTTGAACACATCTCGTTTATATATATATATATTATTTTGTGATTCCAATGTGCGGGGGTTGGCATAATTACTTTGCTGTCTAGTGTATTTGTGGTTCGTGTCCAGGAATGGCTAAAATGCATAACATATGTAAACATGTGGCAGTGTCCGAGGTAGCGTGGTGATACCGATCTGTACTGTGCCAGGTTTGTAAATTCTGAGACCGGTAGTAGCTTGCTAGAGGGTGTTGTTCTCGATGCTTTAAGATCTGGTCAACCTATTCCTATTTCTTATATTTTTGACTTCAGGTTTTGATATTATCCTCAAGCTCTGTTCTCTTGTGCTAACGTATGTTTATTTATGTTATATATGGCGTTTGCGAATATGAATGTTCTACTTTGTATTCTGTGTGTTCATGTCTTTGATTTCCTGATGTGTGGGTTGGGAGTGGTTTTTTGTTTTAGGGAGGGGGAGGGGGGGGGTGTGGATTACGTTAGGGATGTAGTGTGTATTTTCGTTTATGCTTAGACAACATACACTGGGGTGATGTCACTGTGTGTGGTTGAGTTGTGAAGGTGATGTTACTGTCTGTGTGTGTGGTTGAGTTTTGAAGGTGATGTTACTGTGTGTGTGTGTGTGGTTGAGTTGTGAAGGTGATGTTACTGTGTGTGTATGTGTGTGGTTGAGTTGTGAAGGTGATGTTACTATGTGTGTGTGTGGTTGAGTTGTGAAGGTGATGTTACTGTGTATGTGTGTGGTTGAGTTGTGAAGGTGATGTTACTGTGTGTGTGTGTGGTTGAATTGTGAAGGTTATGTTACAGTGTGTGTGTGTGTGTTTTTGGTTGAGGTGTGAGGGTCATGTTACTGTGTGTGTGATTGAGGTGTGAGGGTGATGTTACTATTTGTATGTGTGTGGTTGAGTTGTTAAGGTGATGTTATTGTGTGTGTGTGTGGTTGAGTTGTGAAGGTGATGTTACTGTGTGTGTGTGTGTGTGGTTAAGTTGTGAAGGTGATGTTACTGTGTGTGTGTGTGGTTGAGGTGTGAGGGTGATGTTACTGTGTGTGTAGTTGAGGTGTTAGGGTGATGTTACTGTGTGTGTGGTTGAAGTGTGAGGGTGGCGTTACTGTGTATGTGTGTGGTTGAGGTGTAAGGGTCATGTTACTGTGTGTGTGATTGAGGTGTGAGGGTGATGTTACTATGTGTATGTGTGTGGTTGAGTTGTGAAGGTGATGTTACTGTGTGTGTGGTTGAGTTGTGAAGGTGATGTTACTGTGTGTGTGTGGTTGAGGTGTAAGGTCATGTTACTGTGTGTGTGATTGAGGTGTGAGGGTGATGTTACTATGTGTATGTGTGTGGTTGAGTTGTGAAGGTGATGTTACTGTGTGTGTGTGTGGTTGAGTTGTGAAGGTGATGTTATTGTGTGTGTGTGTGTGGTTGAGGTGTGAGGGTGATGTTACTGTGCGTGTAGTTGAGGTGTTAGGGTGATGTTACTGTGTGTGTGGTTGAAGTGTGAGGGTGGCGTTACTGTGTATGTGTGTGGTTGAGGTGTGAGGGTGATTTTACTGTGTGTGTGATTGAGGTGTGAGGGTGATGTTACTATGTGTGTGTGGCTGAGGTGTGAGGGTGATATTAATGTGTGTGTGTGTGTGGTTGAGGTGTGAGGGTGACTTTACTGTGTGTGTGTATGTGGTTGAGGTGTGTGGATGATGTTACTGTGTGTGTGTGGTTGAGGTGGGATGGTGATGTTACTGTGTGTGTGTGTGTGTGTGTGTGGTTGAGGTGTGAAAGGGATAATACTGTGTGTGTGTGTGGTTGAGGTGTGAGGGGGGCGTTACTGTGTATGTGGTTGAGGTGTAAAATGACGTTACTGTATGTGTGGTTGAGGTGTGAGAGGGACATTACTGTTTCTGGTTGAGGTGTGAGGGGGGCGTTACTGTGTATGTGGTTGAGGTGTAAAATGACGTTACTGTATGTGTGGTTGAGGTGTGAGAGGGACATTACTGTTTCTGTTTGAGGTGTGAGGGGGGCGTTACTGTGTATGTGGTTGAGGTGTAAAATGACGTTACTGTATGTGTGGTTGAGGTGTGAGAGGGACATTACTGTTTCTGGTTGAGGTGTGAGGTGGAAGTTACTGTGTGTGTGGTTTGCGTGTGAAGGGTACGTTACTGTGTGTCGTTGAGGTGTGAGAGGGACGTTATTGTGTGTGTGGTTGAGGTGTGAGGTGGACCTTACTGTATGTGTGGTTGAGGTGTGAGAGTAACGTTATTGTGTGTGTGGCTGAGGTGTGAGGGGGACATTACTGTGTGTGTGATTGAGGTGTGAGGGGTACATTACTGTGTGTGGTTGAGGTGTGAGGGGTACATTACTGTGTGTGGTTGAGGTGTGAGGTTTACGTTACTGTGTGTGGTTGAGGTGTTAGGGGTACTGTACTATGTGTGTTGTTGATGTGTCAGTGTGACATTACTGTGCATGTGTGTGTGTATGGTTGAGGTGTGAGAGTGACGTTATTGTGTGTGTGGTTGAGGTGTGAAGGGCACCTTATCGTGTGAGTGGTTGAGGTGTGAGGGGTGCGTTACTGTTTGTGGTTGAGGTGTGAGGGGTACGTTACTGTGTGTGGTTTAGGTGTGAGGGGTACGTTACTCTGTGTGTTTGGGGTGTGAGGGGTACGTTACTGTGTGTGGCTGAGGTGTGAGGGGTACGTTACTGTGTGTGTGTGTAGTTAAGATGTGAGTGGTACGTTACTGTGTGTGTGTGGTCGAGGTGTGATGGGTACGTTACTGTGTGTGTGTAGTTAAGGTGTGAGTGGTACGTTACTGTGTGTGTGTGGTTGAGGTGTGAGGGGACGTTACTGTGTGTGTGTAGTTAAGGTTTGAGTGGTACGTTACTGTGTGTGTGTGGCTGAGGTGTAATGGGGACGTTACTGTGTGTGTGTGTGTGTGTGTGGTTGACGCGTGAGGGGGACGCTAATGTGTGTGTGTTTTTGAGGTGTGAAGGGTATGTTACTGTTTGTGTGTGGTTGAGGTGTGAAGGGGACGTTACTGTGTGTGTGTAGTTAAGGTGTGAGTGGTACGTTACTGTTTGTGTGTGGTTGAGATGTGAGGGGGACGTTACTGTGTGTGTATGTGTGTGTTGATGAGGTGTGAGCTGGGCGTTACTGTGTGTGTGGTTGAGGTGTGAGCAGGACGTTACTGTGTGTGTGTGGTTGAGGTGTGAGCTGGACGTTACTGTGTGTATGTGGTTGAGGTGTGAAGGGGACGTTACTGTGTGTGTGGGGTTGAGGTTTGAGGGGGACGTTACTGTGTGTGTGTGTGTCTGTGTGTGGTTGAGGTGTGAGGGTGATGTTACTGTGTGTGGTTGAGGTGTGAGGGGGACGTTACTGTGTGTGTATGTGTGTGTTGATGAGGTGTGAGCTGGGCGTTACTGTGTGTGTGTGGTTGAGGTGTGAGCTGGACGTTACTGTGTGTGTGTGGTTGAGGTGTGAGCTGGACGTTACTGTGTGTGTGTGGTTGAGGTGTGAGGGGTACGTTACTGTGTGTGTGTAGTTAAGGTGTGAGTGGTACGTTACTGTGTGTGTGTGGTTGAGGTGTGAGGGGTACGTTACTGTGTGTGTGTAGTTAAGGTGTGAGTGGTACGTTACTGTGTGTGTGGTTGAGGTGTGAGGGGACGTTACTGTGTGTGTGTAGTTAAGGTGTGAGTGGTACGTTACTGTGTGTGTGTGGTTGAGGTGTGAGGGGACGTTACTGTGTGTGTGTGTGTGTGTGTCGTTGACGCGTGAGGGGGACGCTAATGTGTGTGTGTTTTTGAGGTATGAAGGGTACGTTACTGTTTGTGTGTGGTTGATGTGTGAAGGGGACGTTACTGTGTATGTGGGGTTAAGGTGTGAAGGGGACGTTACTGTGTGTGTGTAATTAAGGTGTGAGTGGTACGTTACTGTTTGTATGTGGTTGAGGTGTGAGGGGGACGTTACTGTGTGTGTATGTGTGTGTTGATGAGGTGTGAGCTGGGCGTTACTGTGTGTGTGTGGTTGAGGTATGAGCTGGACGTTACTGTGTGTGTGTGGTTGAGGTGTGAGCTGGACGTTACTGTGTGTGTGTGGTTGAGGTGTGAAGGGGACGTTACTGTGTGTGTGGGGTTTTGGTGTGAGGGGTACGTTACTGTGTGTGTGTGTGTCTGTGTGTGGTTGAGGTGTGAGGGTGATGTTACTGTGTGTGGTTGAGGTGTGATGTGAAAGTCATGCCGTCTAATTTCATGGGATCCGTTGGTTGCAGAATAAAGCGGAAGTTCACTTTGTTTTTATGCCCATTATAGTGGATATTTGTTTGTCTTTTCTGGCGACACTTCCTTTGATGTTTTCTTTTGATGTGCAGACCGTGGGAAATAAGGCGGTGCCTGCGTGACAAGTATGTATGTATCTTGTATGGATCTGTCCCGCCTAATTGACTCTAAAATAAAGGAGGCAAAAACGGATATCAATTGTGGAGCCAGCATGGTTATCTGACAGATCTTGTTAGCCAACAACTTTTGTCGCATTTGGGGCTTATCAGCACATTGCTTTCTGACTTTTCATCATGGGATCTATACCCATTTCCTAAATGGTCTCCTACATCGCAACTCGGAGGAGACTTTGTGGAGGTTTAGCTGGGATACTATCGAAGGTTTGTTCTTGATCTAGTGAATATATTTATGATTGCGTGTTTTTCTCGTGCGGGTATAAATGATGTCTTTAGTAACATGTGTGTGCTGATGTATGTCATATGTCTACCACGTACACTACACAGTTGATTTTCATGAAAAAGTTTTGGTAAAACAGATTTCAGTTTATTTGTTAGAGTTTTAGTTTACATTTTAAATCTTATTCGTTAGCGTTACCGAGATGTCGTACTTTACAGCAGGGCTGTGATTTCTGCGTGTTTCGGCCCGACACATCCAATTTCAGCAAGCTTTTTTATAGTGCCGAATTTGCCTTCTCACTGCGATCCCAACGTGTCGGCCAAACTACACCTACCGCGAATCCTATCGCCTGACCAGACTAGCCCCAGCGTGATCCCTATCCCCTGACCAGACTACACCTATCGTGATCCCTATCCCTTGACTAGACTAGCCCCAGCGTGATCCCTATCCCTTGACTAGACTAGCCCCAGCGTGATCCCTATCCCTTGACTAGACTAGCCCCAGCGTGATCCCTATCCCTTGACTAGACTAGCCCCAGCGTGATCCCTATCCCTTGACTAGACTAGCCCCAGCGTGATCCCTATCCCTTGACTAGACTAGCCCCAGCGTGATCCCTATCCCTTGACCAGACTACACTAGTGACTAGTGCAGCCTGTTTCCAGGGCAGGCACGTGAAAGTGGAATAGGGTTGGTCAGCTATGGTTGTCTGACCCTGAGCAGTCGTCCACCTATGAGTTGCTGGCTGATATCAGATCATCACATTTTGTAACTTACATTAAGGAATGATATAAGTCTGTAAATGTGTTTTGTCTCTGTTGTCGTGTGGTATAAGTGCAATGTGTGGGACATTTTGGATATGTAGTCTTATCATAGGGTAGAGGTTTTCATAACATTCTTACGTGAGCTCGCCAGGTCAAATGATTTGTTTGTCTTTTTTTTGCATGTTGTTAACTCGGATTGTTATATCTACAAGTGTCATACCTAGGTCAAGTTCTCCACCACTAGTGAGTTTACGTGTGTATTGTATGAAACTATCCTGGTCCGTGTATGAGCGTTTTCCTTTGTGTACCGGTTCTCTTAGATCCTGGTCCATGTCTGTGTCTTTCTTGTGTATCACTACTGTTAGATCCTGGTCATGTCTGTGCTCCCTCCTTGTGTACCACTACTGTTAGATCCTGGTCATGTCTGTGCTCCCTCCTTGTGTACCACTACTGTTAGATCCTGGTCATGTCTGTGCTCCCTCTTTGTGTACCACTACTGTTAGATCCTGGTCATGTCTGTGCTCCCTCCTTGTGTACCACTACTGTTAGATCCTGGTCATGTCTGTGCTCTTTCCTTGTGTACCACTACTGCTAGATCCTGGTCATGTCTGTGATCCCTCCTTGTGTAGCACTACTGTTAGATCCTGGTCCATGTCTGTGTGTCTTTCTTGTGTACCATTATTTTTAGCACATTTCAAAAATGTGTGGTATCTGTTATATATGTGTTTATTTTCTTTGACTTTAACGATGTTTAAAAGCCCTTTTCTCAGTAATGTAGATTGAGTGTAATCTCTCTGTGTGTATGTCTCTTTGGAAGATTTCTAAGGGCTCTGGGATATTGGATCAGTCTTTTTTAGTGAAGACTGAGCTGAAGTAACGATTAAGTAGATTTACAGCTTCAAAATGTTTTCTTATTATATTTTCCGTACTATGTTGGAATGGGCTTACGGTGTCTTTTGTTTTCTGTTTGTGTCTAACATCGGGAAACAAAACTCTAGCTATCCATTTTGATATTTTCAGCGTGTTTTTTTTCAAAGTCAATATTTGCAGATCTATTTACTTTACAAGTTTTTTTTTGTATTTACAAATATTTAAAATATGTTTCATTAGAATCTCTATCATCTATATATCATATTTTTTCCAAGCTTTATTTTTAGCTCTTCTACACTTAGCCAAGGATGGAGTTATCCATGTTTCCCTTTTGGGGTTCAATCTCCCACTTAGAACAAATTCGTTTTTCAGGTGATAAAGTTTAGACGTAGAATTTATACCAATCTTTCTGCGGATCTGGCCAGTGAAAATATATATACATACTATGTGGCTTACTGCATCAGCAACTTCTGTACATCTGTTCTAGAGTAGTAGTAAGTTAGTGGACATATTCTATCCTCTTTCATAGTGTAACAGTTCCAGCTAGAGCATAAGCGTTTAGGGCAGGAGTGATGTGGTCGGCTACTCTGAGAACAAAGGTACCTGAATGTGTGCCAAGGTCACTCTCCGTCTGGACACTACGCCAAGGTCACTCACCGTCTCGATACTAAGTCAACAAAGGAAAACGGGGGATTGGGGGAAAGAATGTGTTTGGTGCAGGATATTTTGAATGACAGGGGTTAAGAGTGATGGGTTGCAATGGCAGCTGAATGGCTGGGTCAAGACATCCCACAGACTGGCCATTGGACAGCTCTGATACTGCTTGACACTACATAATACGAGACAAAGTTTAGCTCGACTCGTCACGGAGACAGAGAGAGAGAGAGAGAGAGAGAGAGAGAAAGAGAGAGAGAGATAGAGAGAGAGTGAGAGAGACATAATTTAGCTAGGAATCTGTTTAGCTCACCGACTTAATAGAAGAGTGATTGATAGGCTATTTTTACGAATGTGCGAGAACAGGGTCGCTGAACCAGCATACGCCTTCGAATCTTGGCCAGTCGCTCTATAAGGTGTGTGTTGAGCGCCCTCTGTCTAAGAGAGATCTAGATGTGTGTGTGGTGTGTGTAGACACCGAGGGAAGGATGTATGTTCTGAAGAGTTGCGCAAGTGGACAGATCGACTAGGTGAAATCTTGATGTGTGTGGTGTGTGTGTAGACACCGAGGGAACGATGTATGTTCCAGATCGTGGGTATACGCAGATCTATTGGGTGTGTGATCATATGTGAGTATAAGTTGAATATATTGAATGTATTATGTCCAGATCGCCCGCCCGAGGGGATCTGAGTGTCACAGAATACGGACGTGAGGACGATATTTTGAGAGTGTGTTGAGGGTGCAGATAAGGGAAGGGGAGTGCGCTGCTAGAACTGAGTTAGATTAGTTTGAAACAAAATCAATAGCTTTTGCTTATAAACTCCAAGTATCTATTTAGATAAGATTGTATTTCTTGTATTGTTTGTAATTTCATTGCACTCACTTTAATAGTTGTTGTACGAGTATGATATAATGAATATGCCACCTGCTGTGGGCTATGGTATTTGCTGTGTGTGGTCGTGAATGATGTGGATGAGTGTGGTAACATTCTAGATAGAATAACCCCAGAGGAGACCTGGACTCTGCTACAATAGCTACATGATCTCGACGGACAATTTGATGGTCACTTTAGCCGAATAGCTCACAAACTAACATTTGCAATCATGTTTTTCTCTGTATAAAATATTGTCTAGTGTATTTCTGCCTATATTACAGTCAACATGTTGAAATAAAAAATGTTTAGCTATGCATTTAACAAATGGATCGGATTTCACACGTGCTTGCATCTTCTGCCAAGTAATTTCTGGAAACTTCAAATCGCCCATCAATAACAATTTATCTGCAGTAGATATTTCTAAAACTTGAAAGAGATCTTTATCATCATTTATAGTACTTGATGGAGGCCGGCAGCATTTTCCAACCAACGGATTTTCACCCACGCGCATATGATTTCTCCGTAAACACTTTCACAATTGATGCCAGATGATATTTCATCGCTGATGGTTACGGTAACGGTGTTATTACAGTATAATAAAACACCCCCTTCCTTAACCGTGTCTCCAACTATCCGATCCCTCCTAAACATTGTATAACCCTCTAACGCTAGTTCAAAACATTCATTTCTACAGCAGCTTTACCGTGTACCTTATACGTGTTAAATTATGTTCCATTCAATGATCTTGCTTTTAATATAGCGTAATGAATAATTTCTTCAAAATTCATCAAATGTCTTAGAAAAAAAAAAATATTTACTTAACATCCCCATGTTTTCTTTTCGGTGGATAGGATATGGTGAAGTTAAGAAACCTGCTGATGTGGCTGTAGGGTCGGCTGTGGATGTGGATGGTGAAGTTAAGAAACCTGCTGATGTAGCTGTAGGGTAGGCTGCGGATGTGGATGGTGAAGTTAAGAAACCTGCTGATGTAGCTGTAGGGTCGGCTGTGGATGTGGATGGTGAAGTTAAGAAACCTGCTGATGTAGCTGTAGGGTAGGCTGCGGATGTGGATGGTGAAGTTAAGACACCTGCTGATGTAGCTGTAGGGTCGGCTGTGGATGTGGATGGTGAAGTTAAGAAACTTGCTGATGTGGCTGTAGGGTCGGCTGTGGATGTGGATGGTGAAGTTAAGAAACCTGCTGATGTAGCTGTAGGGTCGGCTGTGGATGTGGATGGTGAAGTTAAGAAACTTGCTGATGTGGCTGTAGGGTCGGCTGTGGATGTGGATGGTGAAGTTAAGAAACCTGCTGATGTAGCTGTAGGGTAGGCTGCGGATGTGGATGGTGAAGTTAAGACACCTGCTGATGTAGCTGTAGGGTCGGCTGTGGATGTAGATGGTGCAGTTAAGAAACTTGCGGATGTAGCTGTAGGGTCGGCTGTGGATGTGGATGGTGAAGTTAAGAAACTTGCTGATGTGGCTGTAGGGTCGGCTGTGGATGTGGATGGTGAAGTTAAGAAACCTGCTGATGTGGCTGTAGGGTCGGCTCTGGATGTGGATGGTGCAATTAAGAAACTTGCTGATGTAGCTGTAGGGTCGGTTGTGGATGTGGATGGTGAAGTTAAGAAACTTGCTGATGTGGCTGTAGGGTCGGCTGTGGATGTGGATGGTGAAGCTAAGAAACCTGCTGATGTAGCTGTTGGGTAGGCTGCGGATGTGGATGGTGAAGTTAAGACACCTGCTGATGTAGCTGTAGGGTCGGCTGTGGATGTGGATGGTGAAGTTAAGAAACTTGCTGATGTAGCTGTAGGGTCGGCTGTGGATGTGGATGGTGAAGTTAAGAAACTTGCTGATGTGGCTGTAGGGTCGGCTGTGGATGTGGATGGTGAAGCTAAGAAACCTGCTGATGTAGCTGTATGGTCGGCTGTGGATGTGGATGGTGAAGTTAAGAAACCTGCTGATGTGGCTGTAGGGTCGGCTGTGGATGTGGATGGTGCAGTTAAGAAACTTGCTGATGTAGCTGTAGGGTCGGTTGTGGATGTGGATGGTGAAGTTAAGAAACTTGCTGATGTGGCTGTAGGGTCGGCTGTGGATGTGGATGGTGAAGCTAAGAAACCTGCTGATGTAGCTGTAGGGTCGGCTGTGGATGTGTTAGGTGAAGCTAAGAAACCTGCTGATGTAGCTGTAGGGTCGGCTGCGGGTGGAGATGGTGAAACTAAGAAACCTGCTGATGTGGCTGTAGGGTCGGCTGTGGATGGTTTCTCGGTTTTTCATGGCTTACTATTCCGGATTTGTATCTCCGCGATAAATCCTTCTTGTCCGTTGTTGTTGTCTTTGGGCAAAAGATAGCGCAAACCAAGTTTTTATTGGGCTGCGCCATCTAAGGACCGATTATTTTGATTAGAAGGATATCCTTTGACTACCTGGCATGATGCAGTAATCTTTCTGATTGAATATCAAGATTCGAGCGAGTATTCAAGTATTCTGAACTAATAGCAATGTGATACACCCTCCATGCTTCTGAACAAATAATGAAAGTAGCTTCCTTTCTCATCAATAATGAGAGTAGTTTCCCTTCTTAACCAAAAATGTGCCCAGCTTCCCTGCTCATTTTCTGTTACAAACGAATCGCCTCTCTTATGTTTCACCCATTTTTAAAATTGTTTCACGAGTTTCAGCATAAATTATTCAGTAGAGAAATATTACAATCTGCTCACAACTGAGAAAAATAACAATCGCTGACAGCCTTCCTGAAACGGACGTATCATCATTTAAAAAGGTGACACATATTTGGCAAAGACGATATCGGTGCTCTCTTGAAAGGGAGATCACACTTGTTTGTCAAAGCTTTTGGATGATATCTCTACATGTGTAACTGGCACCTGTCAATGGATAAAAAGATTCATATTATTGTTGCATATTATATTTTATTCATTATCTGAGTAGCGTGGTAGTACATCCGTATTATCTAATAGTGTGCATTCAGTTGTGTTGTGTGGAGTAGAAACATGGACCATAAATAAGAAATTGGAGAACAGTACCGATGCCTTTGAAATGTTAGTGTTCGTAAAACTTAGACGAATTTCTTGGAAAGATAGGAAAACCAAAAATGGGATTCTGGAACAACTCAAAGTCGAGAAAACGCTTCTGAAAGAAAAAAAATTAAGAAAAATACAATATTTTGGTCATGTCAAAAGTGATGACAGTCTGCTGAAAGTTATATTGAAGGGAGAGTGGAGGGCAAGAAAGCCAGAGGGTGGCAGACGTACAGATGGACATCAAGATGTGACCGAGACGGAGTCTGACTGAGTGTACAGATGGACAGACAACATCAACATGTGATCGGAACACAATCTGAGCGTACAGATGGACATCGAGATGTGACAGGGACAAAGTTTGACTTAGTGTACAAATGTACAGACATCAACATGTGACCGAGACGGAGTCTGACTGAGTGTACAGATAGACAGACAACATCAGCATGTGCCAGGGGCACAGTCTGACTGAGTGTACAGATGGACAGACCACATCAACATGTGATCGGAACACAATCTGAGTGTACAGATGGACAGACAACTTCAAAATGTGACAGGGGCACAGTCTGACTGAGTGTACAAATGGACAGACAACATCAACATGTGACAGAGGCACAGTCTGACTGAGTGTACAGATGGACAGACAACATCAACATGTGGCCGGGACACATTCTGAGCGTACAGATGGACATCAAGATGTGACCGGGACAAAGTTTGACTGAGTGTACAAATGTACAGACATCAACATGTGACAGGGGCACAGTCTAACTGAGTGTACAGATGGACAGACAACATCAACATGTGACAGGGGCACAGTCTGACCAAGTGTACAGATGGACAGACAACTTCAACATTTGATCGGGAGTGTACCGACCTGGCGCGGGATAGAGACAGCCGTAGGTCCATTAACGTCAACCTGCGATGCGAAGACGGCACTTGATGATGATGATAATGATGATGATATAACAGATGAGGATTGATTGATTTCCGTTTGCTTTTTTTATTAATACTTCATAAATAGTGCTTTCAATGTTCGCTTATTAATATCTCCTTTGTCATAATCGCTGCGTAGAATGTGATCCAACTCATTATTTTGTACCCCCTGCCAATCATGCCTACCAAAATCGTTCCAAGTCTGGAGTAGCCTTCAGCAATTAGAAAAAAAAGTTTAAATACAATACCCCATATGTGATACACAAATACTAGTCATGTCTACAGAAACCACCTCATACAATACCCAATATGTGATACACAAATACTAGTCATGTCTACAAAAACCACCTCATACAATACCCCATATGTGTTACACAAATACTAGTCATGTCTACAGAAACCACCTCATACAATACCCCATATGTGATACACAAATACTAGTCATGTCTACAGAAACCACCTCATACAATACCCCATATGTGATACACAAATACTAGTCATGTCTACGGAAACCACCTCATACAATACCCCATATGTGATACACAAATACTAGTCATGTCTACAGAAACCACCTCATACAATACCCCATATGTGATACACAAATACAAGTCATGTCTACAGAAACCAGCACATACAATACCCCATATGTGATAAACAAATACTAGTCATGTCTACGGAAACCACCTCATGCAATACCCCATATGTGATACACAAATACTAGTCGTGTCTACAGAAACCACCTCATACAATACCCCATATGTGATACACAAATACTAGTCATGTCTACAGAAACCGCCTCATACAATATCCATATGTGATACACAAATACTAGTCATGTCTACAGAAACCACCTCATGCAATACCCCATATGTGATACACAAATACTAGTCGTGTCTACAGAAACCACCTCATACAATTCCCCATATGTGATACACAAATACTAGTCATGTCTACAGAAACCTCCTCATACAATACCCATATGTGATACACAAATACTAGTCATGTCAACAGAAACCACCTCATACAATACCCCATATGTGTTACACAAATACTAGTCATGTCTACAGAAACCACCTCATACAATACCCCATATGTGATACACAAATACTAGTCATGTCTACAGAAACCTCCTCATACAATACCCATATGTGATACACAAATACAAGTCATGTCTACAGAAACCACCTCATACAATACCCCATATGTGATACACAAATACTAGTCATGTCTACAGAAACCACCTCATACAATACCCCATATGTGATACACAAATACTAGTCATGTCTACAGAAACCAGCACATACAATACCCCATATGTGATACACAAATACTAGTCATGTCTTCAGAAACCACCTCTTACAAAAACCGTGGCTACTTTTGTGTAAACGTCATAAAGAAGTCCGACTGAAGTGATCACGCTTTCCTCCGACTTGAGCAGAGAAGAAGCAAGAAGAAAGAAATCCTATGGGTTGAAAACAGTACAAGAGGCGAAAGAAAGTTATTAACAGACAAAGAAGAGGAAGAAGAAGCAGATGAAAAAAGAAGAACTGCTACGTAACTGTTAAAGTTTCATTCTGATCCCCAAAAGTGTTGTTTGTCTTCTCAAATGTCTTATATGCGTACAACATCCCACGCTCACGTGACAGCTGGACAAACCCTGAAAAACCAATCCTTGCACTTCCTGTATTGTTCTGTTTTATAGTTCGATCACAAATAATTGGCAATACTTTCGTTGATACAACGCGGTCGTCAGTCCTCTACTTAACAGGTCACCCTACCATTTGTTCCTCCAATCACCACAAATATTTCCCTCCTAAATGCGGTGGTCTGTCTTTTTCGCCGCCATAAAGTGTGTCTGTTGTGCCCACGTGTCTGTTGAATACTATTTCTGTCTGTGGTGGCCTGATTGCGGTCTGATTACTGCCATCTCTTGTCAACGAATAGTCATCTCTGCTGTACCGGACTCCATTTTGTGCAGTTGTTTACGTAATGCGTTTTTGTTTCCAGTTGCATTAGAACTGTACATCGATTTAGGTCTATTCTAAGACAACCTTGAAATGGCTTAGCTGTCTTGCACAATGATTTTAGCTCGATGACAATTCCCTCAGCAAAGTAAATCAGCCCACTCATTTCAAATATGCGACTATTTGCCGCCGGGAGGAATGGAACGTTCTACTTTTATTCCGTAATATCATTTGGTGAAGATGCGGTGGTACTAAAGGGCGCAATAACAAATGATAAATACATAAGCCTAGAGACAACATCGGAACAAAAAATGAATGAAATCTTGATTACGACCAGAAAGTCTTCATCATAGACAAAGAGCGTTACAAATTTACTCAAATGAAAACAAGGAACAGATCATAAGTATAGCGATGAATGAATAGAAAAGCTTAGCATAGCATATACATCCGTGACTTCGCCATGACTTCTATAAGTTGTTGAATTCTAATAAACAGATAATACCGAAGTTATGACGATTGCAAGAAAATAAATAGATACAAAAAATATTCATACAACACCAACAAGTAAAACAGTAACATTTTCTCAGCAGACCGAAAAAGCGACACCGAAATCCAAAACAGATTTCATAAAGCAAGTCAAATCATTGGACAAATGTCCCCGATATTACAATGTAAACACTTGACAATGGATACAAAAAGACCACTAAACGATTCTATATTCATACGCGCATTTTGCTATTAGTGTCAGAATTGGACATTAACAAACACAGATAAAAGACACATCGTAACAACAGCCATGAAATGCCTCTGCAGAACGTTTGACGTAGCAATAATAGATAGAATCAGAAAAAAAGATATTAGCAGACAGAATATGCAACACCAGTGATAGGTCTGATAAAGAGACAACAAACTAATTGGTTTCGGCCACGTTACACCAGATAGTATCCCTCAGAAAGCAATCCTCTACTGATAAAATGGATACAAAGCCAAGGACCGCCGACGCAAAAGATGGATAGCAGAAACAGTATAATTCACTGTGTACGAAGCACATACCAGGGCCAGGTCAAGAAACATCTTTATAACATAACGGTGAAAGGCACAAGCAGTACACAAAAGAAGCGAAAAGAAAGAAGAAGAAAGATCTCTAAGTTTGTCTCTATGGGAAAACACTATATATCTTAGTTGACCAACAAGTGCCAAATTTGTTATCAATGTTTGTGAATTGCTCTCAGATCTGACTTTCACGAATTACAACATTGCGCAGAACTTACTTACTTACTTTCCGTGTCCAAGCATCCAGTATCCAGCGACATGGATTGCCTTGTCATTTGCTTCCAGCATGTCGCGCCTATTGCATGTTTCCTGGAGGTTGGGGCAGGTCATCAGGTGGTCTGGGTCCTGTATTGCGCCTCAATAATTTGTGTCATCATCTGCGCAGTACCGACGTCAGTTCAAAACACCAAGTTTCAATGTAACATTTGACACGTTACTTGAAATCAGCTCCGCTGTTTTAATTGAACCTTTAATATCTAAGAGAGCCCAGAGATCTTGGAACTTTAAAACATAAACTTATAGTTTATTTGTTTACCAATATCGATGGGCAATTACAATCAAAATGTATGTTTGGGATTCCATCTTCAATGTAAGTATTTGATTGTATTGTCAAGACAAATTTAGACTTATAATTATGTTGAAATGGGTTGAAAGAGAAGGAGGAGGTGTGGTCGGGTGATACGAGGCGGGTTAGTGGTGCGGGAAGGAGGGTATCCTTTAATGGCTAAACTGATGGCTGTGTCTTCCATTTTGTGCAGATCAATTGAATGGCAGATCTTTTGTATTGATAGTAGATATATATTTAACACGTACAATTATTAGATGCGCTTGATTAGCCTAGTTGCAAAACGGTTGTTTTTCTGCGCCCTTATCAGCATGCTCTAATCAACTCAGCTGTAAATGGGTACTATGCTTAGTATCACTAGAGGCAAGGAATGGCGGAAAGGAACAGCACCCTTCTCCATATCAAACAAGCTGTACCATACTGTAACTAAGTCTCTATCTAACACTTCTTCCCCGATAGAAGTGTTTGCTTTGGTACTGACTCACTACCAGTTTTAGTACCAAACCTACCAAGTGGTCAATACGCTACCAGTTTTAGTACCAAACCTCCCAAGTGTTCAATACGCTACCAGTTTTAGTACCAAACCTCCCAAGTGTTCAATACGCTACCAATTTTAGTACCAAACCTACCAAGTGTTCAATACGCTACCAGTTTTAGTACCAAACCTACCAAGTGTTCAATACGCTACCAGTTTTAGTACCAAACCTCCCAAGTGTTCAATACGCTACCAGTTTTAGTACCAAACCTACCAAGTGTTCAATACGCTACCAGTTTTAGTACCAAACCTACCAAGTGTTCAATACGCTACCAGTTTTAGTACCAAACCTACCAAGTGTTCAATACGCTACCAGTTTTAGTACCAAACCTCCCAAGTGTTCAATACGCTACCAGTTTTAGTACCAAACCTCCCAAGTGTTCAATACGCTACCAGTTTTAGTACCAAACCTCCCAAGTGTTCAATACGCTACCAGTTTTAGTACCAAACCTACCAAGTGTTCAATACGCTACCAGTTTTAGTACCAAACCTACCAAGTGTTCAATACGCTACCAGTTTTAGTACCAAACCTCCCAAGTGTTCAATACGCTACCAGTTTTAGTACCAAACCTACCAAGTGTTCAATACGCTACCAGTTTTAGTACCAAACCTCCCAAGTGTTCAATACGCTACCAGTTTTAGTACCAAACCTCCCAAGTGTTCAATACGCTACCAGTTTTAGTACCAAACCTCCCAAGTGTTCAATACGCTACCAGTTTTAGTACCAAACCTCCCAAGTGTTCAATACGCTACCAGTTTCAGTACTAAACCTACCAGGTGATCTTCTTCTTCTTCTTCGTTCGTTCTCAATCTCCCGCTACCAAACCCTCAAAGGGCTTAAATAGCAGAATGTAGTCCAGAGAACGGAATGCGCTGTGTCGTAGTTTACAGCTTGACTGCTATATTTGCACCTTTCGGTCCAAAACATCCGACTTCAGCAAGCATTTTTTGAGTACCGGGTTAGCATTCCCTCTTCGATCCCTTCTCCTTAGCCAGTCTGCCCTGCTGCAGCCTGTTATCCAGGATCACCGCGTGGAGGTGTAGAAGGGTCTTGGCAGCTCTGGTTCGCTGGCCCTGACGCTAGCAGTCAGCTATGGGTCGCTGACCACTGCAGCTCACGCGCTGCTCAACATCTTGGTCCCTACCACGTGTTCAATACGCTGCTTGTTTTGAAGGTTTAGCTCTCCTTTATATAGTTGCCGATGTATTTGAATATCAGTCTCCTGACCGAGAGTGCACGGGTTTAAACAACCACACAGCTTTTTTTTATCTGAGGTAAAATACATATATTGACTGCACACTGTGTGACGACTTCACTAAGAAGAAGGCTTTATTGCTAGGCCTTATAATTGATATCGCTAAACTAAATTATTGATTTACTGTTTTGGAGTTGGCCATTTTATTTTTATCACTTCTCCCGTCTAATCCACATACAGTGTTTTTTGGAGTGGTAACATTATAAGATTGGAATGGGGGATTTCATTTTTGAAAAGCTATCATTGCTTTCATTACATAATCGATATTTATACTGCTTTTGGTCTTCTGGGAAATGTAAGGTGGATAAACAAACTTTGCTTTTCTCTACACGTCTAAATATTAAAGTGGGAGGATGCGGCGTTGCTGTTTGTTAGGATAACGATTACGAAACATTGATAGGTATGGTTAAGATATGGCGTGGTCACAAACACAAGAACTAAACTTACGTTACGATCAAAAGGGCTTCGTTAGGGACAAGAGAATATTCACAGATGTATAACTATCACGTTATGGAAGTTGACATTTAGAAAACATACTAAGCTCACATTTTGTCTTTTACAGCAGATTAGTATTAATTGTTTGTGTTGACAGCCAAAATCAACTATACCAGGTCGCAGCGCGGGTTAACAAGGATCGCGCCTGCCGTCCCACACTAGGGCGGAGGGGATGAGTGCGCTACTGGTGGAACCATACAACTGAAGAAGGACAAGCTCATAATAGGAAGATGGAGTCCAAAAACCGAACCCATGGGGTAAAGTCAATGAGCTAACACACGAGATGAAGAACTACCTGTGGGATATCCTGGGTATATGCGAAGCTCAATGGAAAAATGTTGATGAGTTTACCACGGAGGAGGGCTACAAGCTTTACTTCAGCAGCAGGGAAGACAAACATTTACATGGAGTGGGGCTACTGGTACATAAAGACAAGGTCAGATGCATATTGGGTTGTCGTCCAATATCTAGCGAATTTATCATCTTACGTCTCAAGGCCGTTTAATATTACCATTTTACTGTGCTACGCAATTACTGCAGACTATGAAGATTGTGAAAAATAGACATTCTACGATCAACTTTAGGGTCTGATAACCGAAACGCGAAAGAAGGACAAAGTGGTAGTTCAGGGAGATTGGAGCGCAAATATTGGAGAAGATGCAGTCTGTGAGTGGAGAGAAACATGTGGCCGTAACGGAAACAAGGAAACTAACAATCCTACAATATGCACGATGCCATAAGCTGTTGGTAGAAAACACAGTCGGGTTTTACAAGCCGTCTAAACGTTCGACATGTCATAACCAAAACAATGAAGTGCACAGCCAAATGGATTATATACTGGTCCAGTGGAGGTTTAGATCTAGCATCAACACAGACAAAACGAAAAGTTTTTCCGGAACGGATTTAGGAAGCGACCACGATCTTGTTATGATGACTATGCGTCTGCGATTGAAGAAAGTCACAATGAAAGAATTGACTAGACTAAAGTTTGAGTTGGACAAACTAAAAGACCCAAGAATCATCTATGTTTTTCTATCAAGGGTAGGAGGAAGATTTGCTCCACTGTTGACTCACAGAGAGGGAATGGATACATATACAGTAATAGAGTCTCTGAAGGCAGCTCTCATAGATGCAGTAACAAAGATCATAGGGTGCCACCAACAAAAACAAGAAGCCATGGGCAACAAAAGAAAGTATAGATCTTTGTGATAGAAGGTCATTTGAAAAACGAAAAATATCCATCCTATGAGGTCGATGGAAATAAAGAGGTCAAGAAAGCAATACATAAGAGCCGCGAAAGAGGCGGGGTCTTTAATTTAAGACTGATAATCAATAAATATTTGGAACATCAACAAACATTGTATCAAGTGTTTGATTTCAAGAAGACTTTTTATATGATATGGCATAAAGCGCCTTGTGCAAAGAAGAGCGTATAAAATCAACGGAAATATTATACGTCCTTGAATACGTGTATGACAAGGTGCCTAGCGCAGTTCTTGTGAATGAGGGGAGGGGGGAGAAACTGGCTTCGCACATCGGTTTGTGTAAGACAGGGTTGTATACTCTCCCCAGCACGTGCACATCGGTTGGTGTAAGACAGGGTTGTTTGTACACTCTCCCCAGCACGTTTAAGCATATTTCTTGAGGGTAGTATCAGTGACCCACTTGGAGATACCATTGAAAGTGTCAAGAAACAAAATGGGGGACAGAACGATTACCAACCTTCGTTTTGCAGATGACATCGACAGGATAGAAGGCATGGAAGCGGAGCTCTGAGAATGTGTCAGATGGCTCGATGAAACAGCTCTTGACTATAGTATGGTGATTATCGCTGGGAAGACAAAATGAATGACCAACAAAGGCCGAGGGCTTCAACAGTAGGGCAAAAGCTAATGACCAGGAACTCGAATAGGTCGACCGTTTTAAATATCTTGGCTCAATTGTTAGGAATGATGGATCAAAATCGGAGGTGTTGGCCAGAACAGCACAGACTAAAGCGGCGCTTGCACGGTTTAACAACATCTGGCGAAACAAACAGTTAACCATATGCACGAAAATTAGAATAATGCGTGCATTGGTCCTGCCATTATTCCAATATGCTTGTCAGACATGGGCATTTACAGCGGAGGATACAGGCATTGGAGATGAGATGTTTCCAAAGACTTCTGAACGTCACAAAAACCAAGTTGCAAATGAGGGAATACGATAATGAATTAAAACACCAATTGGGCCTTATTAAGAACTCTTGGCAGCGGTCAAAAGACGGAAACTCGATTGGTACAGCCACATATTGAGATCAAACTTGCAAATTCAATCCTGCATAGAAAGGTGTAAGGCGGATGCCGAAGAGGTCGTCCCAAAAAGAAGTGGGAGGACAAAATAAAAGAATGTACCAATCTCCGACCAGAGAAGGCACAGGCAGCGGCCGCTAAAAGAGAGGGGTGGCCAGGGGTTATGGGAGTGTCTTCATGTATGCCCCAACGTCCTCACTAGTTACGCGTTGACTTGACTTGACTTGTTAATCTCTTTTCTGTATGTGGTCATTTAAACTTTCTTCAATTGTTAGGCTGTTGATGTCCGAAGCTGCTCATGCTGGGTCGATTCACGATGTGTTTGTGGAAGGGGTTACAGTAGCTCTTTTTATTTTCTGAGGAGTACATGTGAATGTGAACGGGGGTATCTTTCTGATAACGGGAACCCATTGTCATTACTTACTGCTTGTCCTAACTGTACGTGATTTACCCATTGACAACTTGGTAGACTTTCTGGAGTCTACCGAGATTGGGGAACGAACCTCACCCATTGACAACTGGGTAGACTTGCTGGAGTCTACCGAGATTGGGGAACGAACCCCACCCATTAACAACTGGGTAGACTGGCTGGAGTCTACCGAGATTGGGGAACGAACCCCACCCATTGACAATTGGGTAGACTTGCTGAAGTGAGCCGAGATCGTTGAACGAGTCCCACCCATTGCTTCCAAAGTTATTCTTTCTAACAACTGTGATTCGAGCAAACCGTAACCAAGGTCAGTTGACACATGCTGATCAAGGTGGGGACAAAGACTGATTAAGGTCAGGTAAACATACTGATCAAGATGGGGACATGGAGTGATCATGGTCAGGTCACACATACTGATCAAGACCTCATCTCATGCCCTCGTCTGTGCTGTTAGAAACGGACTGATTTTCATAGCAGTCTGACTAACTAGGAAGGGAACGATATTGTAATCCCCGAAGTGCTGATTTGGTCTCTTCAGACATCCACAAGGCTAAATAATTTGTAAAAAGAGCTCTTTGCACCTATTGAATAATCGATATTATATCATTTATATAACCGATGAGTAATGTGGGTGACATGACTGTGCTACGAAAACTTCCGTGGTCTATTGTCCTCTATCCGCTAGTAATTCTTCCAACGTTTTTTCCAAGCGGTTCTGTTCTCAAGGTAGCCACTGATCCACGTGTAAATGTTTCCTTAGTCTTCACGTTTACGTAGCTTGGTGGTCTATTTTTCTTTCCAAACGTTATAACAATACGTTGTTTAAATTCACTAAACCACTAGTTAATGATATTGTTTCTTGGAAGACATCTTCAATTTCCTGAGCAATGAGAATGATTTGATATTCAATTTGTCGCTGTTGTTTGTGTCCAATTTACTGCCGGAAAAAAAAAATTATGTTTTTTTTTGTCAAAGTACCTCATCAGTCTAGCATTTACCGCATGTTCCATCAATTGTCCAACATAGCCAAATAAACTGATAGTCCTCCGGCCATATTGGTCTGTTAAGCCTTAATCTTCCTTCAGAATTGGAGTCAATATGGCAATACCTGTGGTATACCTCCTCTTTTCCAACAGTACTTTAGAATGTCATGAACTTCTGTTTCGACATTGTGCTCAGACCGTTTAACATTCATTTGCTAGCCCACCTGTTGATTTCTTGTTGTGATCTCAGTCAAGTTAAATCAATGTTAAATTAGTTGTCGTGTGCTCTTCTGCGACAAAGTTTGTGTTAGTATGGGTCTTTTGGTAATCACTTATGGTTTTAGACGTATTCAAATGTGACTTGAATCTGGTATGCACTAGCACAATGTTTCATAGCAGCAGCGTCTCTCCTGATAGCATAAAGTCACCCTGCTTAATTGTCATTTGCCTGGTAAAAGATCCGCCATTTTCGGGACACTGGTTTCAAAAGTGGATTTCATGAGATATCTGGGCAGAGAGATTACGTTATTTTTGTTTTCTTCTCATCAATCTCTTGCTATTTAATTTAATGGGGCTTCGCTTCTTAATTTTTGCAGTTTCTTTTAAGGGAAAAAGGCATGAGGGTAAGGGGTTTGGTTTTTTTTGCTGAAATTTATTTGAGAGCGAAATGTGCTACTGGTAACTTTTTTCTCTTTCCCAACTTTCTGACATCTGCTAATTCAATCTTAGCTCTTTTGTTAATCTTCACTTCTGTAGGGTTTGAAGTTCCGCCATGCACATCTGTGAATGGTCTCAGAAGAGCTTTATTACAGATTCCAACCAGTTCATACTGCTTTTCTGTGACTATAGAATATATGTCCAAATCAGACCATTTGCAATCCCAGCATGACAAAGATTTTCGTGTATGGGGAAAATATTACATATTTATTGCCAACCATATTATTCTGTGTCGGGTACCTGAGAGTTTAAAAGGAATTTCGTTACCATATTTATGGTGAAGATTCCCTGTGGCCTAGAATATTTATAGACTACATAAGACTTCATCGACATGGGCTTACGAGGACTGACACAGAGCAATTAGTCCTAAACAGACGACCTAATCTACAGACGCCGCTCAACAGCACAATTGGAGGGAAAATTAACTAACCACTAACTATTCCCTGTGGAGAAGCTAGATCTGGAATGGAGGTCGTGTACCACATTTTGGAGTAGACACTCGGTTCATCATTTGGTTTATTTATTAGAGATTTGTAACTATGCCCCAATCCTGCACTGTGTCTCCTCTGCGGGCCCCAGAAACGGGCCCCACTCAATGCTTTATAACATAATTTCATTTTCAGATTTTGGTTTATGACATTATGTACATGTTTATAGTGTGAGCTGAAAGGGATTGCCTTCACTCTCAAAACATGTGTCCTCTAACAGAAACTTGTTGATGAAAACTCTCAATTCCCTCAAAACATGTGTCTGCTCACAGAAACTTGTTCATGAAAACTCTAAATTCTCTCAAAACATGTGTCCGCTCACAGAAACTTGTTCATTAAAACTCTAAATTCTCTCAAAACATGTGTCCGCTCACAGAAACTTGTTCATGAAAACTCTAAATTCTCTCAAAACATGTGTCCGGTCACAGAAACTTGTTCATGAAAACTCTAAATTCTCTCAAAACATGTGTCCGTTCACATGAACTTGTTCATGAAAACTTTAAATTCTCTCAAAACATGTGTCCGCTCACAGAAACTTGTTCATGAAAACTCTCAATTCTCTCAAAACATGTGTCCTTTCACAGAACGTGTTCATGAAATCTCTCAAAACGTGTGTTCTCTAACAGAACGTGTTCATGAAATCGCTCATCAATTCAGTCACTTTAATGCGGTTGATCTCTAGCCACGTGCTGATTTTCAGCTCGTCCAACTTTCGAAGATTATTGTGGAAGATGTTTCCTTTCATCAGTATTGGCTACTTTTGAACTCATCAACTTCTCTGACTTCCTGACCTACACAGACGCGATAAGGCTTCTGCTTTCACGCATACGTTGTAATCTGAATTGTTTGATTATTTTTGATTATTTCTGTCTGCTAGACTAAACCTCTTGTTAAATTTGTTATAGATTATTTTTGTCAAACGTCGTGTTGAATTGTGTGGTTTATTTCTGTCGTGTTGAATTGTGTAGCTACTTTCTGTCGTGTTGAATTGTGTGGTTTATTTCTGTCGTGTTGAATTGTGTAGCTCATTTCTGTCGTGTTGAATTGTGTGGTTTATTACTGTCGTGTTGAATTGTGTAGCTCATTTCTGTCGTGTTGAATTGTGTGGTTAATTTCTGTCGTGTTCAATTGTGTGGTTCGTTTAAGTCGTGTTGAATTGTGTGGTTTATTTATGTCGTGTTGAGTTGTGTGGTTCATTTCTGTAGGGTTGAATTGGGACTTACTTCTGTCTGCTGGACTAAAGTTCGTGTTAAATTGTTGTGACTTATTTCTGTCTGCTGGACTAAACCTCGTGTTAAATTGTGTAGTTCATTTCTGTCGTGTTGAATTGTGTGGTTCATTTCTGTCGTGTTGAATTGTGTAGCTTATTTCTGTCGTGTAGAATTGTGTGGTTCATTTCTGTCGTGTTGAATTGTGTGGTTTATTTCTGTCGTGTTGAATTGTGTAGCTTATTTCTGTCGTGTAGAATTGTGTGGTTCATTTCTGTCGTGTTGAATTGTGTGGTTCATTTCTGTCGTGTTGAATTGTGTGGTTCATTTCTGTCGGGTTGAATTGGGACTTACTTATGTCTGCTGGACTAAAGTTCGTGGACTAGAGATCCTGTATGACGCCATTCTTCCCTAAATCTTGTATAGCTTCTGCTGCTGTACCTGTATCACCGGCATAATGAGCTTTATATCGCTCACCAACCTAAATAATTCACCATGGGCACACATTGTCCTCTACAATAGTCACTCGTTGTTTAAATATATGCGGCATGGTAAACAATCAGGCAAAAGTACTCAAAACTCTTGATCGTAAACCTCAAATCTTTACTAATGCGCAATACGTAATCAAAGTTTTGGGATGGTATTATCTGCGACACCATGTATTTATGTCTATACACACAGACACACACATACAAAGGCTAAGGCCGCCGTCCATCGTAGACGATGATGCCACAATTCATTTCGCTAGCGATATTTTAAGTAAGGATTAACAACGCTACTTGTTATCTTCACTCTCTCGTCTCGAGCCGCCCGACCCCAGTGGAAAGTCAAGGACAATACGACTAGGGGGTGACTACGAGATGTAGGGGACTCCGCATCAAACACCCGTGAAAAAGACTGCGGAGTCCGGAGTCAAACCCACACCACCCGATCACGAGGCCGATAGCTAAACCACTTCGCCACGGAATCCACACATACATACACACACACACACACACACAATTAGTCGAAACATTCATGACACAAAAGTCCCATTATTATGCATCCATTTATTAGCCGCAGGTGGATGTAGTCGTGGCCCACTTACTGATGTGGCCCACCAGTTCATGTCAAGAGGAATGTCGCAAACTCATAAAGTTGATATGATGGCACTACGAGTGCTGTTGTTAGTCAAAGTTTTAAGCCAGTAATGTTGCACAAGGGCACGTCTTTACACTACGAGACAGTCTTCTATTGGTTATATTAGGTGGGCTAGTTACCTTGTGTATTGCGGTAGTGTGTGTGTTGTTCTGCTCTAAGTATCTGCTAGGGGATTCAACTCTTGTTTTCTGCTGCCGCTGTTTTGTGATTGATGTAACAGATTACTTTTCATTGTTTCTCTTGTCCTCTTTATGCAAATTATGTTAGCTATTCTTTCCAAATGTTATTGTTCCGATCTGTTCCTGGAATAGATTATTGATTAATCAGGTGGTCTTCTTTTATCCCAAGTAGACCTTTCTTGTAGACATTCAATTAGCTTTTCGTGATAGACCCTGTGAAAAGCCTTCCGGCAGTCTGTGGATGAAACAAAACAGAAATAAACATCTTTGAAACACTGCACATTTCTTTCTATGTTACTTCTACCCAACATTGCTTCCTTGATAGTATTTTATTAGGAACACCGATAAGTATGCCAATTTGTGTGGGCATTCTTCCATTTTCTCCTCCCGTCATTAGAAAACTTAGTTTTCAACTTTACATCCGTGTACCAATATTGTTTCTCGAGTTTTCCTTGCAGCTCAGAATATTTTTTTCACAATCAGGAAGATGTTGACAATGTGAGGAATGGCTCAGTGCCACGTGTTTGCTCATCCTCTACTGTAGAGATTTTTTAAGCTGGTTTTGGCCACAAGATGAAGAGTCTTCAAAAGGGATTCCCTTAACCCACGATTATTCTTTGTAAATTTGCTTAACATTATTGAATTCCGAGTTCGAATTGGCAAATCTCAATGCACTAAATCCAATTGACAGTTTGAAGGGAAGTTCACAAATCTGGCTTTAGGTTTGTACACAGAGAGTGCTCGTGCTAGTCACCCCAATAATGTTCGAAAACAAACACACGACGAAAGTAGAAAGACATGCCAGCATTATCAATTTGAACACATACATAGCAAGATCTGCTTCCTATATAATTATTCGTGTGATGCGAATGCGTGTGGCTTGTTATGATTTTGATTCGCTACAAAAATGTCTGGCGACAATCGTCTGCGTGATTTAGATTTTCAATTGTGGTCTACGTTGCCCTGATAACCGAAATAATGAATAATAAGAAGAAAACAAAAACGTATCTACAATTCGGAATAGCCAGTGGAATATTTCTCTATGAACGTTAAATGAAAGTATGTCTGTATATTTATATACACACATATATATTTATATATATATATATATATATATATATATATATATATATATATATATATATATATATATATATATATATATATATTAATTCATTCCATCATTAGCTCTTTCTGTCTTGTCAGACGATAATAATTGTGCTTTGAAAAGGTGTGCAACTACAGTCCATGATGGTAAAGAATGTGACTCGAAAGACCAATCCGGGCAGAGAAGCATCTTCCACAGTGTGTGCAAGAAAAATCAGGACCGTTTGCACCATCGCATGGTCTGTCGTGTCTTCTCAAAGTCTAAGTCTTTAGCCTATCAGCAATCAGTATCTCCTTTGTCTGTACGATATGACTAATTCTGACCCTCCATGTAACACGATCCATGGCGTCATGTTCCCATGATTCCAAATCGATGTCTGCATCATTCATATACCGCTTGCATACATCCTTGTACCGAAGTAGTGGCCGTCCCAGAGACCTTTTCCCCAACTGTAATTCCCCATAGAGAAGATATTTTGGTATTCTGCCATCATCCATCCTCCGAATGTGTCCCAGCCAGCGGAGCCTTCGATGACTAAGCATGGACAAGATTGGGACAGTGCCTGTTCTCTCCAACACCTCTGCGTTGGTGATCTTGGCTTGCCACCCAACGCACATAATTCTGCACAGGCACCTCATGTGATAGCTGTTTAGCCGCCTCTCCTGGTGCATGTAGGTAGACCATGCCTTACTGCCATAAAGAAGGGTGCTGAGGACACAGGCCTGGTAAACAAGTGTTTTTGTTTTAACAGTGAGCTTATTGTTCTCCCAGACCCTTTTTGTTAATCTGCTCATTGTTGTTTATGCCTTTCCTATCCTGATATTGATCTCTTGGTACAGGAATAGTTTATTATTGAGTGTGGATTCCAAGTGCGTAAATTGATTTACTACATCGAGAGATTCATCATCAATTGAGATTGCTGGTGGTCTGTTTGCACCCTGGACCAAAACTTGTGTTTTCGTTTTGCTGATTGTTAAACCCAACTCACAGCAGGCATCCGAAAATACAGATAGTAAGCTTTGCAGTTCCTCCTCTGAGTGAGTCATAATTAGGCCTCATCCGCAAAGAGCAGCTCTCTCATCAGCCTCCTGTTTATTTGTTTATTTTAGTCTTAGCTTGCAGCCTTTTAGAATTAAATAGGCCACCATCTGTGCGAGAGTGAATGAAGATACCACCTTCCTGGTCACGAAATGCAGGCCTCAAGAGAAGTGAGAAATATATTCCAAAGAGGGTTGGAGCAACTACGCAGCCTTGTTTTACTTCGCACTTGATTGCGAATTCCTCTGAGGACGCACCGTCAAAATTGATGGTGCCTTTAATGTCAGTGTGGAACGACTCGATGATGCTCAGAAGAATCGGTGGGCAACCAATCCCTCCGAGCGCTTTGAACAGACCCCCACGACTGACCAAGTCCAATGCCTTCGTGAGATCTATGAAGGCAATATACAATGGTTGCTTTTGTTCTCTGTATTTCTCTTGCTACTATCGTTACGAGAATATCATATATGTGGTAGACCTATTCCTACGAAAACCGCACTGTGACTCTGGGTAAACCTGGTCTCCTAGGACCTGGAGTCTGCGCAGAACAATTCTGGCAAGTATCTTCCCAACGGTACACATAAGCGAAATTCCTCTATAGTTGTTACGGTCACTCTGGTCCCCCTTGTTCTTGTACAATGGTACAATTCTTGAATCTTTTAAATCCTGTATGTCATATCCTTGATGCCAGCATCAAGTTATCAACTGGTGTATCTGTGGAGCAATGATGTCCTAATGACGTCTTTCCTTTCCTTTCCTTTCCTTTCCTGGAGCCTTGCCAGAAGCAAGGTCAGCAATATCACAGTTAACTTCTGCTATGGCTGACAGCGAGTCCAGATGGTCCAGCGTTGGCATGGCCAAGATGGCATTGAGGGCATCTTCTGTTAGCTCTGTCTCGCTTAAGTAGAGTTCAAGATAGTGCTCTACCCATCTGTCTAACTGCTTCCTCTTATCAGTTATGATTTCCCCAGATGAAGCTTTTAGCGGCGCACTCTTTTTCACTGTCGGGCCGATGACTTTCTTTATCCCTTCATACATCCCTCTGGTGTTACCATTATTAACGGCATCTTGGATATTCTCACATAACTGTATCCAATAGTCATTTGCACGCGGCCTAGCTGTCCTTTGCACATCTTTTCTCGCTTGTTTCAATACATTAAAAGAGTTTCGTGTTGTTTTGTCTTTGTTTCTCAGTAATGCTGCCTTTTCCTGTCAACCAAAGGCTGCGGTATCTTTTATTTGCTTCAAACCAGGCTTGATTGCTGTGTTCTCTAATACCATAAGTTGTTAGCGCTGCTTTGAGAGTAGCTTCTTTGATTAAATCCAACTTTTCATAAGCTGTACAGTCTTCTGATGTAACACTGAGAACATCTGCAAGCTCCTGTTGGAACTTGAAACACTTTTCTGGATCCTTGTTGTTGACTAAATATATCCTTTAATGGGTTTATGCTTCGCCGTGAAGATTCTCTTAGGTCTCAGCTTGACGCGAGCAACAACCAACGTGTGGTCAGTATCACAGTCAGAACTCGGGTAGCTGCGTGTTAATTGTGTTTGGTTCAGATGTTGTCTCTTGGTGATAATAAAGTCTAGTTGATGCCAATGACCAGATCGTGGGTGTTTCCATGCTATCTTAAGGCGATCTTTTGCAGCAAAGTAGTAGTTTATGATGCAGAGATTGTTTTTTTGTGCAGAATTCCAGCAGCCTTTGTCCATCTTCATTCGTGCGCCCAATATTGCGTTTGCCTAAAAAATACAGGAAGTGAGTTCGAGTCCGATCCCACACGAGCATTTAGATCACCAAGTATGTATAGGCAGTCCGATCCCACGCGAGCATTTAGATCACCAAGTATGTATAGGCAGTCCGATCCCACTCGAGCATTTAGATAACCAAGTATGTATAGGCAGTCCGATCCCACCCGAGCATTTAGATAACCAAGTATGTATAGGCAGTCCGATCCCACTCGAGCATTTAGATCACCAAGAACGTATAGGCAGTTCGATCCCACACGAGCATTTAGATCACCAAGTATGTATAGGCAGTTCGATCCCACACGAGCATTTAGATCACCAAGTATGTATAGGCAGTCCGATTTTAGAATTGCATTCACTATATTGTCTAACTCTACATTGAAGGGATCCTTTGCATCTTCGGCTGATGTGAGCGTAGGAGCGTAGGCAGTGATAAGTGTTATGAATCCCCACGAGGAAGATAATCTCATTGTTAACATTCTGTCATATCCTCCAACTGGACTCTTAATAGCACACAATAGCAAGTTCTTCACTGCAAAACCCACCACATGTTGTCAGGTTTCTTCCCTTTCTCTGCCTTTCAAAAAAAAGGTATAATGCTTCTCGCCAAGTGACCCATCCTTGGGTAGGGGTGTCCAGACCAGCAATATCCATACCAAGACGACTGAGTTCGGCCTCAATAACAGCCGTTTTCCTCACGTCACCAATGTCGCAAAGATCAGTGGCATGTCCCGGACACATGGTCCTGACATTCCAAGTTGCAAGCCGAAGCCTGAAGCTTTCATTTTTATTTGTATTTCCTGGTATACCTGACTTACAGCTTCCGATTTGGATTTTGTCCTAGCTCCAAGTACCCATTGAAGCAGAAAGGCTGTGGCGGATCAACACCTTATTGGCTGAAGGCTGCCCAGTTTGAGGCGGGCGTTAGTTGATCAGTGACACCCGAATGTATCTCCCACCATCGCAGACAGCCCGTGGTGCCCCTGCCTACGCCAATTGGCAAGGGCTTATAACCCGTAAACTGCTGTCACTAGTTTTGATTCCGAGACCTATTAAGGCCAGGGAAAGAGTTGCACCTCTCCATAGCACAGTTCCCGGGCAGAAATATAGAGACCACGTGCCCATGCACTATGGCCACTCTCTCGATCTGCCTTGTTTGCTCCAAGTTGTTTCGAACAAGGCAAACTGCAGAAGCCTGCCGGATCAGCAGAGCAATGCTCTATCTGTTCGACTGTCAGGGCTTCACTCTTAGACCAGCTGCCAAACAAGGCTAAGGACCTGGTCTGTCCTGCCACAACACTCAGATGAGGTTGCTCTTCCTTGCTCTAAGATAAGGTTTGGTATCCTTTTGTGTGTGCTCCACCGCACACCGTCGGTTGTCATGCCTGGTTGATGCTCACCAACTTTCAGAGTTTCCAGAAAACAAGAAACACAGCCATATCTGACAAAACCTGACAACATACGACAATATCTTATCTGCAAGGCATCAGATGGTTTGAAATCAGAGTTTTCCTTCTCCTAGATGAGCTGCATTCCTAGGCTTTCTAGCCCCATCTGCCCGAAACTACCGGTTTTAAGTCGCCAGTGGCTCGCCTTCCGCCCCTTCTCCTGTTAGTCAAAACAGTTCCGTCGCGCAAAGACCAGCAGTTGGACTTTCTCTATTATCACAGTCTTCTAACCTGCAGATGTAATACCATGTGTTAATTACTGCTTTAATCGTACTGTCAGTGTAGCAGTGATCATATTCAATGTTTGTGTCATTTAGAAAGCCTTCTACCCTGGAGAACCTGGCGTGGTTCGTTCCTGGTACGACCGCTCTTCTAGTCGACCCACCTGTAAATGAGTACCTGACGTATGAGTTGGGGGAAATATAAACAGCAAGGAAGGGAACTGTTCAGCCTACCTCACATAGGCTGTGGCTTAGTCAATGAAGAGTTCTCTTCATCACCGACAGCAATTGTTGTCGTGGGACCCTCCTTGACCTTTTCACTCCAGCTGAGGGGACAACTCCTGGCGTATCTTTGGTAGCGAATCACAATAATTCTTCTTACAACCCGAGGCAAACCAGAGAACGAAGAATCATTTCATCCTGGCTACTGAGCAATGTCAGAATCTTCAGTTAGCTTCCATCCACAAGTAGCACACAATCGGTCCCCTCCTCATTTGCAAAGACTTCTGGGGCACATTCTTTCTCCAGGAGCTCAAACAAGGCTGCATGGTGTTGTCTTGATGAATTTGTTTCACCTGATCCTGATTACTCTTGACATCCAACTTAGTCAATTTGGTTCACCAGACCTTGATTACTCTTCGCTCCCACCTTGATCAGTTTGTTTCACATGTTCTTGATTATTCTTCGCTCCCACTTTGATCAGTTTGTTTCACATGTTCTTGATTATTCTTCGCTCCCACTTTGATCAGTATGTTTCACCTGATTCTGATTACTCTTACCTCCCACCTTGGTCATTATTTTCTACCTGACCCTAATTACTCTTGACTTCCATTTTGTTCAGTATGTTTCACCTGATGGTGATTACTGTTCGCTCCCTGCCCTAAAGAGCTAATATCAAGTTGCTGGTTGTTTTAACAATGACCTCTAAATTCATGATATCAAGTGTGGCACAGAACATGTTCTCGTCTTTGTCATTTGCAGAGCCCTCCCTGAAATTATTGTGGTCTTTCCGTGGGCATATTCGCAAAACAAAAACAGACTTCAGGACGACTACTAGAATTTCATCGGAAGTTAGTAATGCACACAAACAATCCCATTTCCTGCCCTCATTGTTTGTGCATTCCTTTAGGAGAGTTTTCCCATAAACTACGCTTGCATTTTCATTATCATCTTATTCATTTAAATAAGTTGGCCCCATTATTTGTATAAACGAAAAATGTCATGGATTGCAAAACAAACATCAATACAAATCTCGGCTTAAAAGGTTTCATTTAAACAAAATAGACTTACGGAATGTGCTACTAATGCTGTAGTCTGCCAAGAGGATTTATGGAGATGGGGAGATAAGCCAACTTGCTTGCTTAGTCGCTTCGCAATGTACACCTTAGCTTGTATTTTACATCTTTATTGAAGAGAAAATCTAGTTCTTACCGAGCTCAGAAGCCCTATTATAAGACGGGTATTCTAATCTTTAAGACCACTCGTCCCTCTAATGGCTGATAGCAAATGTGGCTAATAATGTCTTGATGTGTTCTCATCTAAAATTATGTTCTATTACCATCGTTTTTTTTCTAACCGTCTTCTAGTTTATTCTTAACAGCCAATAAAGAGAAATGTGTACGAGGTTATCAGCCTCATCATGTAAACTATTGTCATTGAAATTACCAATGCACATCACCGGAAAGAGGGATTGATTCATGATATGAAGGCTTTTGGTGGTAAATTGTGCTGCTACTATCGTTCTCTTGAAAATATTGCACTGATTTTAATATCTGCTCTGTCGTTAGTCGTAGTTGGTTTTCAGTTTCACTGCATTCGCCCTAATTATTACCTTAGAGAAGCGCGTGTCCTAATGGTTTTGATGCTTGCCTGCCGACAAGTAGGGCAGCGGTTCGAATCCCGGCACGGCATTTGTTGTTTTTCTGTTGGAGGTGAAATAAACAAACATATTCAGCACACTACGTGGCGACATCAGTGGCAAAGCGGCCTGTAGTCTTCAGCCTTAAAACCCTTCGACTAGCCCAGCACACGACATGGCGACAGCAGTGCCAAGCGGCCTGTAGTCCTCAGCCTTAAAACCCTTCGACTACCCCAGCAATTGGGAAAAGCGGTATAACAGTTCTGTTTATTTTTTGTATTACCATTTAATATAGCTCAATTAATCAATTAAATCAATGATTAGATCGAAATCTGTCAGGTCCCTATGAAGCATACTTTCTTAACATGCCACGTGATTCTGTCTTGAGCCTTCCACTCCAGCTTTTTCCACGTGTTCCTGATGCCCTTATGTGTGCTGAAAGCTATCTTCTCATGAGTGTTTCAATCTGCCTCTACTTCTCTTGGCGTGATGATTCCAGAACAGTCTGTTTATTCATGATGTAAGTTATCTAATGCGATATGCGTTCTATCCAACGCGAGTGCACTCTCTTTATATCACATGCTATTTAAATATTTATTGCTATTGCCTAGAGTTCCACATCAGAAACTTCATTATATTTTCATGGTAATCTCACTTTCGGTGCAGGCACCAATTGATGAATCTTTAAACCTTTTCAGTTACGATTGTCGTGGTTCTCCATGTTACAGAGCCATACAATACGCTCGATTTTACAGTGGAATTGAAGATTATGTATTTTTATGGTGGGCAAATTTTTTTAAAACATTTTCATAAATTGTGAAAGCTTCTCTCGTCTTTTGAATTCTCAATTCTATATCTGTATCTGTACTGACGCTTAAAGTTTGATACTGAAATCCGACCCCTTCCTCGAATACATATTGCAACAGGGGGTGTTTTCATGGTTTAGCCTACAACATAATGCAAGATATTTTGAACTTCCGGAAAGTGTGCTCACTGAAGAGTAACCAGAAAACTTACTGACGAACACAAAATTAACCGGAAGATATTATTCTTGTAATGATGCTACGATGGGATAAGTGTATTAATGTTGGTGTACATTATTTTGAGTGATGTACATGTATGTGTATATGTATGTATGTATGTATGTATGTATGCATACATGCGTGTGTACGTGCTGGTATTATGCCTTTGTTTAGGCGTATCCTATTGATCCAATTAGTTGTTAATAACTTTGAATCAGAATAAGTCTACATGTTGTCGGCATTTAGATTATACTGAAGCCCATCTGCATATATACGGGGATTTCTATATGTGCTTTGAAGAGGTCCTTTGGTATGGGTGATCTGTAAATACACTAACCTTATGATCAGTGACTACTTTAGCTCAATTAAACAAGTCGCTAGACTTGAGTCAGGGCTGGAAAGTTTCATATCGTGATCTCGAAGTGCAGACAATTCATAGAGAAAGCTGAGACCTCTATTCAGAACACAATAGAGGTAAAACTACATTTTTTCCAAATACAGAATCGCGTTGGTGTGTGATGTTCACGCCCTAACCCTAGGGCCAGTGGCTTTTGAAGCCCTGTACACACGACGTCGTAATCTAGATCCCATCATGGCCGTTTGGTAATATAATATAATAGCTGCTGGCACACACACCAATCCCCAACGAAGGATGAAACTTACCTCCAGCATTGTGATAATGTAGCACAACGCCACTGAATATACCAGAGAAACACTATATAACCGGTGTAACCCCCTTTTTGCGTCAGACCCTGAATTCGAGAAACTCGAGGAAACCGCCATCTTGTTTAGGTTTGACGATTTTCAACTTCTTCATATTCTTTTACTTGAACAGATTAACTCTCAGCTGTAGCGACCCACGACAGGTCCTTACTTCTCAGCTGTTGTGACCCACCTTGAAAAGCGAGCGCCTTATCTCTCAGCTGTAGCGGCCTACAACAAGATGATACCTTTACCTCTCAGCTGTTGCGGCCCACGTTGAGAAGCATGCGCACGACCTCTCAGCTGTTCTCGCCCACCTTGAGAACGAGCGCCTTATCTCTCAGCTGTTGTCGCCCACCTTCAAAAGGCGAGTGCCTTATCTCTCAGCTGTTGTGGCCCACCTAAAAAAGCGAGTGTCTTATCTCTCAGCTGTTGTGGCCCCCCTTGAAAAGCGAGTGCCTTATCTCTCAGCTTTTGTGCCCACTTTGAAAGGCGAGTGCCTTATCTCTCAGCTGTTTTGGCCCACCTTGAAAAGCGAGTGCCTTATCTCTCAGCTACAGCGACTTTTGACTCGGTAAGCAGAACCAAGTATCGCGTGTTCACGTCAAACTTCATATGAGCCTGTACTGTCTCTCATCCAACATTGATATTCTGTTTTGCTCCCTCCCTTTACACATGCGATTGTTACTCTTACGTTAATCGTATTTGTGTGTTGTTTATTGCAGGCGTGAGATAGAACTTGTTGGAGATCCGTTACATCCTACCTTTGATGGGGAACTGGTATGTCATCTGATTTATTCAATGCAGAGAACGTCTAGCCACGGATCATACATAGTCTTCATATGGATCGTCCTTGGACGTGTCACTTTCAAGGACTTCGCAGTGGATACGCGGATCATCATTCAGTCAACGAGCGACACAATGACCATTACGGGCCAGATATTGTGACACATACAATGAATTCCCTTAATAACAATTAGAACAATTGCATGTTATTTCTGCAAAGAATTTCAACAATAAGGCCTTAATATTTGAACGAGTAACGATTCAACTTCTTTGGTATGTCTTAACTGCTGCCACGATGGATACATACATAGTAGACAATGCAACGTTTGGCGTCGTCTTAACAACTCACTCTGACTTTTCCAACAACCAAATATGGGTTCAAGAAAAGCTCTCGTGCGCCCAGAATGTCTCTGAACAGTACAAGGACTTTTATCAAACCGCGCAGTATGTGACTGGTCTCATCGCTTACCCAATTCTTTGCATTATCGGAATAACATTTAATGTGTTATCGCTTGTCGTATTCACACATCGAGACATGAAAACGTCCACTAACGTTTACCTCATGTCTCTGGCTGTGTCGGACACAATCAAGCTACTCAACGATTTGATGTACTTCATTATTGTGGCCATTTCTCTCCACGATGGCGATTTGTCTGAGAAGATGATGAGCAGTGTATATCCTGTCGCTCATTACGTATTCAATATGTCTGTTTGCGTGACTTCCTGGCTGACAGTTAGCGTGGCCGTGGAACGGTACATTTCTGTCTGTCATGCTTCAAGAGCGAGGGAACTGTGCACAATCAAACGAGCCAGATACGTCTGCACAATTGTCTTCATTTTCATGAGTATCCTTCCAGTGCCGTCTGCTCTTAGGTACGAGATGCGAACAGTACAGGATATGACGCTCAACACAACGTGTACACTGATTGTCCCAACGGAACTTGGCAAGAACAATGCGTTCATGATCCCTTACTCGTGGATACTAAATTCTTCCAGAGGCATCATCCCTGTCTTTATTTTGGTGTTCCTCAACGTCAGAATTGTCCACGAGCTCCGCAAAGAACGTGTTAAGGGGAAGAAGTTCTCGGCACGAAATAGGATAACCTTGATGTTGATTGTCGTCGTCTGCATGTTCCTCGTCTGCATTACACCAGACGCTATCATGTCCACTTTCTTTGGGAAAGGATACGTGGAGGAGAACTATCTGGTTAAGGGTGTGCGGGAAATCACGGACACACTTTTGGCTGTCAACTCCGCCTTCAGTTTCTTCCTCTACTTCTCAATGAGCATTATCTTCAGAACCACGTGTTTTAAGATCTTCTGCCACTTCCAACAGCAGGCAAAAGACCTGGAAGCCATTCAACTCAACCGGAAGTCAACTTCTCGGAAACAGGAATGTGAAAAAGATTGTCCGGAATTTGTGGTGATGGAAAACGGTTGTACCACTAAAGGCACAACCATAAACAATCGAGGAGAAGATCAGTTGTGATGAGGATGTTTGTAATAACGATTCTTGAGTCTTTCTTCACAAAAGATTTAGACATACGGTTTTGTAATTAATGTCAGGAATAACAAGTGTTTGACATAGGAAACGGGTGAACTGGGGTTAAGAATAGAAGAATACGTTTCATCTATAGCCTCTTCGAGTGGGATGTAGGCAAAGTTTCAGAATATATTCACACACATACACATACATACAGACATGTACATACATACACGTATCGCCAAGAACATTTCCACTCTCACACATGCACAGAGATACACGTGACGTAAAACACGCACACAAAAGAACGCTTTCACACACTCACACATATAAACACACATTACATATTTTCACACTCTCATCCACATATAAACCCCCACATATATAAATATTGCTAACACACATAAACATGTTCTTACACATAAACACGATCACACAAATAAACACCCTCACACACATACACACGCTCCCACAAATAAACACACTCACACACATACACACGCTCACGTACATACACACGCTCACACAAATACACACGCTCACACACATAAATACGTTCACAAACATAAACACGATCACACACATACACACGCTCACACACATAAACACGCTCACAAATATACACAAAAACACACACATAAAGACCCACACACACATACACACGATCACACACATACACACGCTCACACATATAAACACGCTCACACACATAAACACGGTCACGCATATACAACACACAAACACAAACATAAAGACCATCACACACATACACATGCTCACACATATAAACACGCTCACATACATAAACACCTTCATACACACGGTCACATATATACACACGCTCACACACATACACACATACATTGCTCACACACATAAACACGCTCACACACATAAACACGGTCAGACACATAGACACGCTCACACACATGCACACTCTCACACACATAAACACGTTTAGACACATAAACACGATCACACACATAAACACGATCACACAAGTCTACACGCTTACACAGATAAACACGATCACACACATAAACACGCTCACACACATAAACACGCTCACACACATAAACACGATCACACACATAAACACGATCACACATGTTAGCACGCTCAAACACGTAAACACGCTTACACACATACACACGCTCACACACGTAAACACGATCACACATGATAGCAACGTTCACACACGTACACACGATTACACATGTTAGCACTTCCTCACACGTAAACACGCTAACACATATTAGGAGGCCCACACATGTAAGAAAACTCAGCACACGTAAATACGCTCTTAAAGGCACACACTCTCACAGACACAGAACCTCATATTCTCACAGACACAGAACATCATACTCTAACAGACACAGAACATCATACTCTCACAGACACAGAACATCATACTCTCACAGACACAGAACATCACACTCTCACAGACACAGAACATCACACTCTCACAGACACAGAACCTCATACTCTAACAGACACAGAACCTCATACTCTAACAGACACAGAACCTCATACTCTAACAGACACAGAACCTCATACTCTAACAGACACAGAACCTCATACTCTAACAGACACCGAACCTCATACTCTAACAGACACAGAACCTCATACTCTAACAGACACAGAACCTCATACTCTAACAGACACAGAACCTCATACTCTAACAGACACAGAACCTCATACTCTAACAGACACAGAACCTCATACTCTAACAGACACAGAACCTCATACTCTAACAGACACAGAACCTCATACTCTAACAGACACAGAACCTCGTACTCTAATAGACACAGAACCTCACTCTATCACATACACACACTATCACAGAAACAGAACATTACGTTCTTATAGACAAAAACTCTAACAAACACATACTCTCACACTATCACAGAAACAGAACATTACATTCTTATAGACAAAAACTCTAACAAACACATACCCTCACACTATCACAGACACAGAAACTTACATTATCACAGACACAGAACGTTACATTGTTCTAGGCACACGCTCTAACAGACACAGAACGTCACATTGTTCTAGGCACACGCTCTAACAGACACAGAATCTCACATTGTTCTAGGCACACGCTCTAACAGACACAGAATCTCACATTGTTCTAGGCACACGCTCTAACAGACACAGAATCTCACATTGTTCTAGGCACACGCTCTAACAGACACAGAATTTCACATTGTTCTAGGCACACGCTCTGACAGACACAGAATCTCACATTGTTCTAGGCACACGCTCTAACAGACACATAATCTCACATTGTTCTAGGCACACGCTCTAACAGACACAGAATCTCACATTGTTCTAGGCACACGCTCTAACAGACACAGAATCTCACATTGTTCTAGGCACACGCTCTAATAGACACAGAACCTCAAACTATCATAGACACAGAACCTCCCACTAGCATAGACACAGAACCTCATACTATCATAGACACAGAACCTCACACTATCATAGATACAGAACCTCACACTATCATAACCTAACACTATCATAGACACAGAACCTCACACCGTATTAGACACAGAACCTCACACTATCACAGACACAGAACATCCCACTCTTACAGTCACACATTCACAAACACAGAACATCCCACTCTTACAGTCACACATTCACAGACACAGAACATCCCACTCGTACAGTCATACACTAACAGACACAGAACATCCCACTCTTACAGTCACACATTCACAGACACAGAACATCCCACTCTTACAGTCACACATTCACAGACACAGAACATCCCACTATTACAGTCACACACTAACAGACACAGAACACCCCACTCTTACAGTCACACTCACAGACACAGAACATCCCACTCTTACAGTCACACACTAACAGACACAGAACATCCCACTCTTACAGTCACACACTAACAGACACAGAACATCCCACTCTTACAGACACAGAACCTCACACTATCATAACCTAATACTATCATAGACACAGAACCTCACACTGTATTAAACACAGAACCTCACACTATCACAGACACAGAACATCCCACTCTTACAGTTACACATTCACAAACACAGAACATCCCACTCTTACAGTCACACATTCACAGACACAGAACATCCCACTCTTACAGTCAAACACTAACAGACACAGAACATCCCACTCTAACAGTCACACACTAACAGACACAGAACATCCCACTCTTACAGTCACACACTAACAGACACAGAACCTCCCACTCTTACAGTCACACACTAACAGACAGAACCTCCCACTCTTACAGTCACATACTAACAGACACAGAACATCCCACTCTTACAGTCACACACTAACAGACACAGAACATCCCACTCTTACAGTCACACAATAACAGACACAGAACATCCCACTCTTACAGTCACACACTAACAGACACAGAACATCCCACTCTTACAGTCACACACTAACAGACACAGAACATCCCACTCTTACAGTCACACACTAACAGATACAGAACATCCCACTCTTACAGTCACACACTAACAGAAACAGAACATCCCACTCTTACAGTCACACACAAACAGATACAGAACATCCCACTCTTACAGTCACACACTAACAGACAAAGAACATCTCACTCTTACAGTCACACACTAACAGACACAGAACATCCCACTCTTACAGTCACACACAAACAGACACAGAACATCCCACTCTTACAGTCATACACTAACAGACACAGAACATCCCACTCTTACAGTCACACACTAACAGACACAGAACATCCCACTCTTACAGACACAGAACCTCACACTATCATAACCTAATACTATCATAGACACAGAACCTCACACTGTATTAGACACAGAACCTCACACTATCACAGACACAGAACATCCCACTCTTACAGTCACACATTCACAAACACAGAACATCCCACTCTTACAGTCACACATTCACAGACACAGAACATCCCACTCTTACATTCAAACACTAACAGACACAGAACATCCCACTCTAACAGTCACACACTAACAGACACAGAACATCCCACTCTTACAGTCACACACAAACAGACACAGAACCTCCCACTCTTACAGTCACACACTAACAGACACAAAACCTCCCACTCTTACAGTCACATACTAACAGACACAGAACGTCCCACTCTTACAGTCACACACTAACAGACACAGAACATCCCACTCTTAGTCACACACTAACAGACACAGAACATCCCACTCTTACAGTCACACACTAACAGACACAGAACATCCCACTCTTACAGTCACACACTAACAGATACAGAACATCCCACTCTTACAGTCACACACTAACAGATACAGAACATCCCACTCTTACAGTCACACACTAACAGACACAGAACATCCCACTCTTACAGTCACACACAAACAGACACAGAACATCCCACTCTTACAGTCACACACTAACAGACAAAGAACATCTCACTCTTACAGTCACACACTAACAGACACAGAACATCCCACTCTTACAGTCACACACAAACAGACACAGAACATCCCACTCTTACAGTTATACGCTAACAGACACAGAACATCCCACTCTTACAGTCACACACTAACAGACACAGAACATCCCACTCTTACAGTCACACACAAACAGACACAGAACATCCCACTCTTACAGTCATACACTAACAGACACAGAACATCCCACTCTTACAGTCACACACTAACAGACACAGAACATCCCACTCTTACAGACACAGATCCTTACACTATCACAGACACAGAACCTCACACTATCACAGACACAGAATTTTACACTATCACAGACACAGAACATCCCACTCTTACAGACACAGAACCTCACACTATCACAGACACAGAACCTCACACTATCACAGACACAGCATTTTACACTATCACAGACACAGAACATCCCACTCTTGCAGACACAGAACCTCACACTATCACAGACACAGAACCTCACACTATCACAGACACAGAATTTTACACTATCACAGACACAGAAAATCGCACTCTTGCAGACACAGAACCTCACACTATCACAGACACAGAACCTCACACTATCACAGACACAGAATTTTACACTATCACAGACACAGAACATCCCACTCTTGCAGACACAGAACCTCACACTATCACAGACACAGAACCTCACACTATCACAGACACAGAATTTTACACTATCACAGACACAGAACATCCCACTCTTGCAGACACAGAACCTCACACTATCACAGTAACAGAACCTCACACTATCACAGACACAGAATTTTACACTATCACAGACACAGAACATCCCACTCTTACAGACACAGAACCTCACACTATCACAGACACAGAACCTCACACTATCATAACATAACACTGTCATATACACAGAATCTCACATTATCATACACACAGAACCTTACACTATCACATATGTAGACCCTCACTTTCACAGACTCAGAACCGCACACTATCACAGACGCAGAGCCCCATATTAGAACAGAAATACACTCATAGACACAAAAACTCCCACTCTTATAGAGATACACTCTCACAGACACACCTTCTTACAGACACACCCTCTTACAGACACACACTCACAGATATAGCATGTCCCACTCTTACAGACAAACACTCTTACAGGCAAACACGCAAGATACAGAGCTTCCTACGATTGCAGATAAACACTCGTATCTGCACAGACTCACAGACACAGAACCTTTTACTCTAACAGACAAACACATTTATATGCACACACTGCCAAACACAGAATGTCCTACTCTTACAGACAAACACTCTTACAGACACATACTCACTGACACATAACTTGTCACTCTTACAAACACACTTACAGGCACACACTCACAGACACATACCGTCCAACTCTTACAGACAAACCCTCTTACATACACACACTCACATAACACAGAGCGTGTCACTCTTGCAGACAAAAACTCTTACAGACAGACACATAACCTTCCACTCGTAGGGACAAACACTCTTACATAGAAACGCTCTTACAGGCAACCGTTCTTACAGACAAACATTTTTACAGGCATACACTAACTGACACAGAACATCCCACTCTTACAGTCACACACTAACAGACACAGAACATCCCACTCTTACAGACACACACTAACAGACACAGAACATACCACTCTTACAGTCACACACTAACAGACACAGAACATCCCACTCTTACAGACACACACTCACAGACACAGAACATCCCACTCTTACAGATACACACTCACAGACACAGAACCTTCCACTCTTACAGTCACACACTAACAGACACAGAACATCACACTCTTACAGACACACACTCACAGACACAGAACATCCCACTCTTACAGTCACACACTAACAGACACAGAACATCCCACTCTTACAGACACACACTAACAGACACAGAACATCCCACTCTTACAGACACACACTCACAGACACAGAACCTTCTACTCTTACAGTCACACACTAACAGACACAGAACATCCCACTCTTACAGACACACACTCACAGACACAGAACATCCCACTCTTACAGACACACACTCACAGACACAGAACCTTCCACTCTTACAGTCACACACTCACAGACACAGAACATCCCACTCTTACAGTCACACACTAACAGACACAGAACATCCCACTCTTACAGACACACACTAACAGACACAGAACATCCCACTCTTACAGACACACACTCACAGACACAGAACATCCTACGCTTACAGACACACACTAACAGACACAGAACATCCCACTCTTACAGACACACACTCACAGACACAGAACCTTTCACTCTTACAGACACACACTCACAGACACAGAACATCCCACTCTTACAGACACACACTCACAGACACAGAACATACCACTCTTACAGACACACACTCACAGACACAGAACATCCCACTCTTACAGACACACACTCACAGACACAGAACCTTCCACTCTTACAGACACACACTCACAGACACAGAACATCCCACTCTTACAGACACACACTCACAGACACAGAACATTCCACTGTTACAGACACACACTCATAGATACAGAACCTTCCACTCTTACAAACATATACTCTCACAGACATATAGTGTCATTAACATACAAACTCACTGCCACAAAGTATATAACATATATTATCACAAACACACACACTCACAGACACAGTCTCATAGACACACACACTCACAGACATACAGTCTCAAAGACATACAGTCTGATAGACCTAAACTCTCACATACAAAGAGTCTCACAGACATTTACTCTCACAGACATACACTCTCCAAGACACAAATTTTCAGACACATAATGTGATAGACATATACTATCACAGACACAAAGTCTCATTGACACACACTCACACAAACACACACTCACACAGACACACTCTATCACAGACACATACTCACACAGACATATGCTCGCACATGAACATACGTCTCGTCAAGTTAGTCTTCTTCTAGACCGATAGCCAGTCAATGAAACCACACATACACAAATATCTGCACAGAGTAAAGATTTCGAAACGTAAACAAATTAGCACACACAAACATACACACTTTACTGATCACAGAATTATTAAAAATACGTCAATGGCATATTTCAAACAATGTAGCTGTTTACATTTTCTGAGTCTTTAATATCAGAACTTCAGTTCTTGACGAGCACCGGCCTCCTGTCTGCATATACACGCGACATTCTACTGTCCTGGGTCGTTTTTGTGCAACTGCCTTCACACATTCATTATATTTTATATTTCTGTCTAAAGCTCTCGTCTTCATATATTTTTTGTTGCCCTACATTTATGTTAAGTATATGTACTACCATCCATGTTTCTTTAAATTGAATAACATCTGCATTATTTTTCCATGTTATCAGTGTGTCTTGTGACATCTGTGCAAGTATGTGACAAAAACCATATATGTTGGGAAAGTCAGTAGTCTGAATGTAACACCGTTTCTTACATAATATGTATCTGAGACATTGTTATGTTACGTCACAAATATTCGACATCACTGCATCACACGCAGACTCATAGGTGCTAACTCATTATCTCATCAAATGTCGAATCTAATCGACACTGATGGTCCCAGTACTTCGCTTAGCTTCACGCGTTTGTGTGCAGCCTTCCTGGTGCTCCAGAAATGTTAACCTACCTTTGACAGCATCACCTGAAATATGTCGGTCGTGAGCACATCGAAAGCAAGATCAATACCCAACAATCAATGGCTGATTGATTTCAAATTATCTCTTCTTTCTATATTTGATGCCTCTACAATAAATACTTTCCAACCAATTAAGTCAGCTCTTTTATGGGCTTTTACCTCAGCCTAACTGGTACGGTCTGAGCTTTCAAGTTCCAGGTAGACGTCCGCGAAGATCTGAAATCTCATGTTCCAGGTAAACCCAGTTGAGAATTAGAGCTCTCAAGTTCCAGGTTAATCCCCCTTGAAAGTCTGAGCTCTTGGTTCCAGGTTAATGCCCCTTGAAAGTCTGAGCTCTCATGTTCCATGTAAACCCCCTTGAAAGTCTGAGCTCTCATGTTCTAGGTTAATCCCCCTTGAAAGTCTGAGCTCTCATGTTCCATGTAAACCCCCTTGAAAGTCTGAGCTCTCATGTTCCAGGTTAATCCTTCTTGAAAGTCTGAGCTCTTGGTTCCAGGTTAATCCCCCTTGAAAGTCTGAGCTCTCATGTTTCATGTTAATCCTCCTTGAAAGTTTGAGCTCCCGTGTTCCAGGTTAATCCCCCTTGAAAGTCTGAGCTCTTGGTTCCAGATGGACGCCCCTGAACGTGTGAGCTCTCGTGCAGTGTTACCAGCTTCACCATAGAAGATGTGTGGTGACGGGGTATGAACGATGCTGGCATCGATTTAAAATAATGAGAAAATGAAGCCGTGGATCGATGTGCATAGAGAGGCAGGATCAAGCTTAGAACACAGACAAAGCAGATGCTGATTGCAGATAGGTTACGCACTTTGAAAAGACGCCACACCATGCGATGACGTAAATAGTCCAGGCTTTCCTTGCACAAACTGTGGAAGACGCTTCTCTGCTCGGTTTGGTTTTGCGAGTCAAATTCTCTATCGCCAAGGATTGTAGTCCCTTCCCATTTTTCAAAGCACAGCATACTATCGTCCGATAAGACCGAAATAGCCAATGTCCATTCTGTCGTTATGTTAATGTTAACTGTCTCTACTTATAGATACAACTGTTGCAGTACAACAGTGTATGCTCTGAATCGTGTTCAATATAACTTTGCTAAGTATGTAGCATGGAGTTCGCACAAAATCGAAAATACATAAATTTATGTTTCACAGGTCATGTTGTGGACGCTCAGCTACGCATGCCTGTAGTTCGCTGTGTACTCTTTGTCTGGTTTCTATAGGGTAAGTTATTGAACAGATACGAGAACAGAGCGGCTGTCACATAAAGCTGCTGTTGTGGATGAAACTAAAACCCCTTTAAGGCAGAACATTCTTAAATGTATCATTTGAATTATAAATTCGTATATCTCTACTTCTGTTTTTATTATGTATCTTTTCCAATCCAGTCTGCTTTAAATCTCTCGCGTTAATTTCATGGGGTATCATCCGGCCTCTTCAGTCTTTAAGGAACTTTGGTAAAATAAGTTATTTGTTTCTTTATTACTTGTCATCTTTGTCATTTCGATTACTTTGATTTTTTAATTGTTTTGTCCGTTGTTCCTGACAAAGACCTTTCGATCGTAATGAAAGATATTGTTTCTGTGTGACATCACTCCTGCTCATTTGTTATATTAGCCGCTTTGTATTGTCCGTTTTGCTGCTACATCTAAGATATGATCGCTTTTATTGTATGATTGACAGAAAACGCGATTGGCAGGGCTGTCTAGTTATTCTTGGATAGTGTGATCTCCAAATCATGCTTTCCACAAACCGTCACTAAAAACAAATCAAACGCCTATATATATATGTATTTAACATCTATATGGACGAAATCGCACCAGAGACTGGTCAAATTGAGACATCTGAAGTGGAACAGAACTCAATACACGAATTACTCTTTGCTGTACGACGATGAAAACAAACTGCAAAACCACATGAACGCGCTTGCGACAATCTGTGCTAAATACAAAATGCGAATAAGCGAGAACAAAACAGAAACTATGATGGTCAGTAGAACACCTGGGCAACTCAAGGTAGGTCTAAATGATATTGCTCTTCAACAGGTCCATGAGTTCAAGTGTTTGGTCAGTATTTCGGCAGACGGTAGGATTGACAGGGAAATCGAGACAAGGTGACAGAAAGCATCTGCGATGACTTATCAGCTGTCCCCATTGCTTAGACACCCGAGCATTAGTTTGGCAACAAAGCAACAGCTGATAAACAGTATATTTATGCCGATTTTGTGCTACTAGGGCCAAACATGGCCTCTGTCAAGGACGTGCGAGAGCAGAATTTCGACTTGTGGAATGAAGCGTTTGAGGAAAGTCATGGGTGTTACCAGGAGAGACAGAATGCGGAATGACGACATTCGAAGTATGGTCGGCACTACGTCTTGTGTCGAATACATTTCCAAGCTAATAATAAGTTGGCTTGGTCATCTTATGAGAATGCACCCTCATCATCTTCCACTGATGGCTTACAATGCTGGTAGATCTGGCTACATGGCTAGGGGGCAGCCGCGAGGTAGGTGGATAGATGACATTAGAATGATTGTGCAACGACAAGGGCTCACATTGACCGACGCAACGTGCTTGGCGCAGGATAGACGACTCAAGCTCCCCATGAGGCTAAACGGCACACGTGGAAAGAAAACTAACTATATATATCACATATGAAATTTGAGTAAAATAACTGGTTTTTCCAAGAAAAAGACAAGTCTGCTACCTTGAATGGCACACGTTTTATTCTACGTAAAAATATATATGTTTTTTTATTTATTTATTGTTATCGTTTGCCTTGTTTTTTCTAAGGCCAAAGTGCACTGTAATTTATATTGCTCCTTACGGTCCAGAGCGTCTGCCTTCAACATGTATTTGTTGTTTTTTATCCCGTCGGAGTACAATCTTGCGAGTTCGTGAATCTGAACACGGGTAATTTGGTATGTGACCAATGCCACTCAAAACTTAGCTCCACCCCAATCTATATGTGATGTTTAATTCTTCTTTTTGCTTTTATTACCACTACAGCTGACCCCAATACAGAAAGCATGTATCCAGGCATTCTTAGCGGTCAATTCAACAACATTAGTTTTACATGACGAGGTTGCTCGCCTCGTGCACATAACGTGTCATCCCCATTTATCTCAATTATTAGAAGGTTACAGTTGTTCCCCTATTTTCATCCCAGATACAACCCCCTGTCGAATCACACAAATGATGATAATAATTATTGTTGTCCCAATGACATTTGAATAGAATGACAGCATTACAAGAAGGACTGCACTCGTGGCTAATGAGATCCAAAACGTTACGACCAACAAATACGGCATCCTATTTGATATTTAGTGAACGCACGTAACTATTCTCTCTTTCTCTCTCGCTCTCTTTCTCTCTCTCTCTCTCTATATATATATATATATATATATATATATATGGGTCTACACATATAAGCGTCCACTCCAATTCAAACTATTGAGATGAAGAGAGGATGTGAGTACAGCTGTTGATCCGACATGATGCAGCTCAGTTAAAGTGCCATCTCTGCAACTAAGTTCGACGATAATGGGCTTCTGACGTCCATTGTCTGCTGCCATGATGGTGCAATATGTCAGACTTTTTCTTGTCCATCTGTTTATGTTATTTTCCCACTTGTAGCATTGTTTACATCTGACACGTTTGCCTTGTCTCTACAGACCATTCAAATAATGTAATGCAGGGTGCTTTTCTCTTTTGATGGGACCAAAATCCCTTAACTGTCAGAATGATTTCGTATGTCAATTATCTTTGCACTCCTAAGTGTCTCCAAGACGTGTGTTTGTTTTCCTTTCTTTCAGTGAGATGCTCTCAATTCTTCTATACATTCCCATTAAAAAGTCATCAGTTGTCTTCTCAAAAATTTTTTGCAAAGGCCGGATGGAGTTTAAACAACATTTGGCTACCTTGTATGAAACAGTCTCTGCCTGATTGAATACCAGGTTACACAGAGAATATCCCCTATAGGTAGCCAGAATAAGGCAGTGCTGTAATCTTTAATATATGTGTATTTCTTGTACTAGTGGTTCTCTGACAAAAATAAGTTCATACATGTGTATTTATTTAATTTATTATTTTCGAGAGCAAAAGTTGATAGATATGTATGATTGGTTCTTGGGAACATAATTACATATACGTGTGTATATGGATGTCTGGAACATAATTTGATAGACATATATTTATGGTTTTATGAAATATAATGAACACATACGAATTTGCTGCATCTATAGCTCTCTGGACGATAAGTTGATAGACACGTACCTATGACTCTGTGCAACATAAGTTGATAGACATGTACCTATAGATCTCTGGAGCATAAGTGGATAGACACGTACCTATGGATCTCTGGAGCATAAGTTGATAGACACGTACCTATGGATCTCTGGAGCATAAGTTGATAGACACGTACCTATGACTCTGTGCAACATAAGTTGATAGACATGTACCTATGGATCTCTGGCGCATAAGTTGATAGACACGTACCTATGGATCTCTGGAGCATAAGTTGATAGATACGTACATATGGTTCTGTGCAACATAAGTTGATAGACATGTAGCTATGGCTCTCTGGAACATAAGTTGATAGACATGTACCTATGGCTCTGTGCAACATAAGTGGATAGACATGTACCTATGGCTCTGTGCAACATAAGTTGATAGACACGTACCTATGGCCACCTGGAACATAAGTTGAAAAGTCATGTAGCTATGGCTCTCTGGAACATAAGTTGATAGACATGTAGATATGGCTTTGTGGAACATAAGTTGAAAAGTCATGTAGCTATGGCTCTCTGGAACATAAGTTGATAGACATGTAGCTATGGCTCTGTGGAACATAAGTTGAAAAGTCATGTAGCTATGGCTCTCTAGAACATAAGTTGATAGACATGTAGCTATGGCTTTGTGGAACATAAGTTGAAAGACATGTAGCAATGGCTCTCTGGGGCATAGGTTGATAGACATGTACTTATGGCTTTCTGGAACCTAAGTTCACACATATGTATTTACTGTTCTCTGAAACATAAATGAATACATCAACATTTGCTATGATTACGCCTCTTTCAAGCACGTCCACCCAACAGATCAGACGAAAGCAAAGAAAATGACCAAAACATTCGCACTATATATTGTGAATACAGAGAGTGGTGAATGAGACTAGCAGTGACATCATGGAAAACACATTTCTACGAATGGCACACTTGCAAGAATGAACAAAGTTCTTTACTTCAGTTTATTGTGTCAAAGGCCAGAATAAGTAGATGTAAAAAACAAGAGGAAGAAGAAAATATCTGATAATCCGTCATCGTTTTCAATAGAAAAAAACTTCGGCGCGGCAAGATACCCTGGATCTGCAAATTTTCCAGGCCTTGTAAGTCACAAGAAGGAAACGACGGATAAAAGTAATGCACACAACCGAATTCAAGTCTGTAAAGAAGGCCAAAGAAGACACTGGGCCAGACATTCTAAAAGATGGCCTGCAGAATAAAGAGAAAGCGTTCGGCAACCTGGTATCAGGTACACATTATCTACTTGATTGAAAACCAGGACTCAAGTATCAATTTCAGTCGTCTTCAGTGTTGCTATGGTTACCAGACGCGCAAGGGCTAGGACCAGACTTCCGAACTTCCTCTTCTATTTCCTGGTCGATTCTTCTCTGAAAATTTAATAGCTTCTGCCGTATGTGTTCTATGCCGTGTCTCAGAGCCATCTGGCTGGCCTCGGAGATGACATCTGATTCACCTGATTGTTGAGCAAATCGTACGTCAGGACTTCCTGACCTTGGATATATTGGTGAATTTCTTGGAGTATATGGAAGCTTTGCATGATTTTCTTGCTCGTCAGCCAGGTCGTCGGCATTGGAAATGTTGCCTCTGAAGTTTGCGCTGCAACCTGCAAGGTTGATATCACTTATTATGTCCAGGTTATTGCTTCCATGAATACTTGCCAAACCTTTCAGTTGCTTTGTGGTTGACTGCAATGCACTACTTGGCTTAAGTGACATAAATTGGGGAAAATCCAGTCCCGGTTGTTGTTGTTGTTTTTGAAAGATGTGCTCCCGTACCTCAGCAGCAGTAGCAACAGTTGAACGTATTTTCTCCCGAGCTAGACTTTCAGGATGTAACATGATTCTCCGCCTCCTCTGACCTAGCCTTGACCCACGCTCTGATGTCAGTCCACGGCTAAGAATACCTCCTTCACCTTTCTGAATATGCCCAAGTGTCTGTATGTAACCTTGAGACCCTATCACTGGCCTGTATGTACCGCTATCATAGACATTTGGCATGTCTCTTGCGTGAACTTTCTTCGTGGCTTCAGCCATGTCAAGTGAGTGAATCTCTGCATCAGAAACAGTTTTATTCTGAAGACTGCCGGAATAGTTCCTAGTTCTGCCAGCAAAACTTAGATGATTGCGCTGGGAATAATGCACATGTATTTGTCCTTGTGTAACAGCATCAGCAGGATCTATACCATCCCGGTATGTATCTCTGGAGGAACCATTTCCTGTTGTACTCTCGGCTGTTTGCTGAGCTGTGTCCTTACCAAATCCATATCCTTCGCATTGACATCTACCAAACACTGCAACCACTCTTCTTCCATCGAGGGTAGATTGTCTGGTTGAACTTCCTTCATTTGTGTCTTGTGAGTTATTATAGATTGTATTTAACTGGGGAGATCCTGGTGGAGTGGCATAATGGTGGCCACCCCTTTTTAAAGCATCTGCTCTATTATCAACAGGTCCAGTCGTGTTTGGAGCATTACCCTTCCTTACATTAAGTCTCTCAATTAGGCTAGCATCAGATGATTGGGTGCTGCCACGCTGACTGACTGCAGACGAAAGACACGCCTGCTGCCTGTCCATCTCCTCGACCTGTTTTTGCACTTGAAGCATGCTTGCATAGGTTTTCCCCCCGGCTCGTAACAACGGGCTGTATGAGACTTTAATGGGATGTTCTTGGGCATCTTCTACAGGAAATTCTTTTGGTAAATTATCTGACTTATCAAAGACCTTCGTAACAACACAACTAAAGGTAATGTCATCTGCTTTCTGTGGTCTTCTGCTATCATATTTTCTGTTCCCACCATCAGTAAACTGCCTTCGTTCTATGTCTACGTTTTTAGAAATGCCTACTACAACCTGACCTGAATCAGGAACTGATACCTGTCTGTTACTGTCTCGCGTGCTCCCGTTTATCCCTCGATCACTATCTCGAAAATTATGTTCACTCAGAATGTTCCCCGCTCTCCTCTCTAATGCCGCCATCCTCAGACTGCCTGGTTCAGAGCCACCATCAGACCTGGACTCGGAACTACTGCCCATAGTGACGTCGCTTCCATTACTTTGTCGCCGTGTGTGGCCCTGTCGCCGCGTTTTGGCGTATCTGTAGGTGACACACACTCCAGCTATAGCCAGACCAGCTACACCAGCCAGAGAACCACATACGATGGCAGCAAGCCTGAGTGTGCTTGAGTTAGCTGCTTCTGCCGTGTGCTGTCCTATCGCCTGTGGAACGTAACAGACATTTGTATATATATAGTGAAATAACAATTGCAGTAGAACATGGAAGAATCAGAAAGTGGCATAATGAAGGTGTGTATATAGAACATGGAACAATCAGACAGTGACATACTGAAGGTATGTACATAGAGCATGGAACAATTAGGAAGTGGCGGAATCAGGGATGATATAATAGACATGGAAAAATCGAACAATGGCGACCGAAGGCGAGACATCTAGAACGTGCAATAGTGGAGAGGCAGGTGTTCTGAAACATCAAGGACGCTTCCTGGAGTTACTGAAAATAAGTTGTACAACGTCAGAATAATCTTGGTCATCGATGTTTTTTTTTTAAAAAGCAGACGGACATTGTTCGCACACGATTGATTTGGAGGTATAAAGTTTAAACGGATCACTCTATTATAGAAGAGGCGTTCAAGTCAAACGGGAACTTTTTTTGTAAGGAAAAAAAATATATTTTTCAAATAGTCCAAATGCTATTTATTTTCCTAAAAAATCTCCTGCAGCGTTTATCACAGCGTTCAAGTAATGCTTGAAAATCTTCAGCTTAGAAAGATATGTCAGTATGTCTGAACCAATCTAGGACAGCCTGTTTTATTTTGTCATCAGTGCTGAAATGGTGACCTCTTAGAAATTCTTTTAGGGTTTGAAATAGGTTAGAAATCGCTTAAAGCGAGTATCTGCAGATGGCGCACAGTGCGGTGAGCCATGCGATCGAGCGTTATCTTGTAGGAACAGGAAGCCCTTTGTGATCAAACTAGGCCGTGTTTTTCTCAGACGGTTGTGCACATCATTCAAAATGGGTATGTACTTTTCACTGTTGACAGTGGCACCAAGGCAAATGCAAAGGCCGCAGTCCATCGTAGACGATGATGGCATCATTAAATTTGCTAGCAGTATTTTTAGTAAGGATTAACTGCGCTACTTTTTACCCTCACTCTCTCGTCTCGAGCCGCCCGATCCCAGTGGCAAGTCCAGGACAAGACTACTAGGGGACGCCTACGACATGCAGGCACCATGGTGTAGAAAATCAACATGAATGATTCGAACTTTGTCTCAGAATACACTTGCCATTTCGTTATCTGCAGTCGCAATTGTTCACATTTTTCTGGGTGGTGGTTATTGCGTGTGGATGTTCGTTTCGATTGAGGAGTATAATAATGCGTCAAAGTTGCGTCACATGTAATAACACGATCCAAAACATCATGCTCTTCCTTGTCAAAACGTTTCTTCAATTCAGTGCAGGTTTGAATTGTTCTCTGCTGGTCAAAAGCGAAAAGCTGTTTTGGCACCCAACGTGCAACTTCCGAAAATGCAAATTTTCATGAATAAAAGTGTTCCCCGTACCAAAGGAAACACTTGCATTGTGCAATTTCATAACAGGTTATGTGTTGATTTTCCAGGTTAAGGCGGTTTCACAATCTGGATGTTCATTGTATGACTCGAGGGTTGAATCATCACAGCCGGGATCACCACTCACGGATGTACGGCCTTCTCTAAAATATTTACACCATTCAAATGTCTTACTGTTGCTGAATGTCTCATCACCGCATTGTGACTGGCGGCTCAGTGTCCCATCACCGTATTGTGATTGGCTGCGAAGTGTCTCATCACCGTATTGTGATTGGCTGCGAAGTGTCTCATCACCGTATTGTGACTGCCGGCTCAGTGTCCCATCACCGTATTGTGATTGGCGGCTGAGTGTCCCATCACCGTATTGTGATTGGCTGCGAAGTGTCTCATCACCGTATTGTGACTGGCGGCTCAGTGTCCCATCACCGTATTGTGATTGGCGGCTGAGTGTCCCATCACCGTATTGTGATTGGCTGCGAAGTGTCTCATCACCGTATTGTGACTGGCGGCTCAGTGTCCCATCACCGTATTGTGATTGGCGGCTGAGTGTCTCATCACCGTATTGTGATTGGCGGCTGAGTGTGCCATCACCGTATTGTGACTGGCGGCTCAGTGTCCCATCACCGTATTGTGATTGGCGGCTGAGTGTCCCATCACCGTATTGTTACTGGCGGCTCAGTGTCCCATCACCGTATTGTGATTGGCGGCTGAGTGTCTCATCACCGTATTGTGATTGGCGGCTGAGTGTCCCATCACCGTATTGTTACTGGCGGCTCAGTGTCCCATCACCGTATTGTGATTGGCGGCTGAGTGTCTCATCACCGTATTGTGATTGGCGGCTGAGTGTCCCATCACCGTATTGTTACTGGCGGCTCAGTGTCCCATCACCGTATTGTGATTGGCGGCTGAGTGTCTCATCACCGAATTGTGATTGGCGGCTGAGTGTCCCATCACCGTATTGTGACTGGTGGCTAAGTGTCCCATCACCGTATTGTGATTGGCGGCTCAGTGTCCCATCACCGTATTGTGATTGGCGGCTCAGTGTCCCATCACCGTATTGTGATTGACGGCTCAGTGTCCTATCACCGTATTGTGATTGGCGGCTGAGTGTCCCATCACCGTATTGTGATTGGCTGCGGAGTGTCTCATCACCGTATTGTGACTGGCGGCTCAGTGTCCCATCACCGTATTGTGATTGGCGGCTGAGTGTCCCATCACCGTATTGTGATTGGCTGCGAAGTGTCTCATCACCGTATTGTGACTGGCGGCTCAGTGTCCCATCACCAGATTGTGATTGGCGGCTGAGTGTCCCATCACCGTATTGTGATTGGCGGCTGAGTGTCTCATCACCGTATTGTGATTGGCGGCTGAGTGTCCCATCACCGTATTGTGACTGGCGGCTCAGTGTCCCATCACCGTATTGTGACTGACGGCTCAGTGTCCCATCACCGTATTGTGATTGGCGGCTGAGTGTCCCATCACCGTATTGTGATTGGCGGCTGAGTGTCCCATCACCGTATTGTGATTGGCTACGGAGATTCTCATCACCGTATTTTGATTGGCTGCGAAGTGTCCCATCACCGTATTGTGATTGCAGTCTTCTGTAAATGTCCGCAGGTTTCACGCCGTTTTTCACAAGAAACTTCATCCCAATACGCTGTTCATGCAAGCACTAACAGTGTTGTCGCCATTTTTATGTATCTGTCACGTGACTGGCCCATGGCATGCAGTATGACATAAGTGCCCCTAACTAATGATAGTAGTTACAGCACGCTATAACCCATTCAGATACAACTAGAATAAAAATTCCCGGTTTGGTTTGAACGTCCCTCGTAGAGAGTTCGCCCTCACGTATTGGTAGTTAGACTGTTAATAAAAGAAGTTTTTTTAAAAATAACGTGATATTGAATGTATTTTGTGTTTAATTAACCCTTGAATTATTGTAATATTATTCCTAAAATTGCTACTTTTGTTCTTAATATCATTGTGCGTTCTTGACACTGATTAATATAGTTCTGCAAATTTATTTTATTTATTTACAAAATGTCTAGTGTTTTATCTAGGAGTCACTGAGTGCATCTGCCTTAGCTGGACTCGGGCGTTAAAATCACTCGGTTTACCACCGCCATGTGGGAACAAGTGTTACAAGTGCCAACGTAAACTCATGTTACAAGTACCAACGTTAACTCATGTTAACTGCACGTTTTAGTCGACATAGCTGTAACAAATTACTTGGCTTACGGTTAGAGAAGGAAAGGCAGCGATGAATGGAAATGTTGACCTCAGATGTGGTTTAGTATTCTGCCACTACTATAACATTTTGTTGTGCCATACCTGTTATAATTTCATTTCATTGATTCTTTTGAATATCTATTAATTCAACTTGTTTACTGTGTTCTAATTCTTTACTGTTTTTATTTGTGCTATTGATTGCGAAATTTATTATTTTACTTTACATTAATTTATTTGCTGTAATAGCTGTTTTATTAAATGCCAATGTTCTTGGCCGGTGCACTATAATAAAAATTTTTTTAAAAAGAGACCTTATTTCTGCTTATCTTACACAACTAAAAAAACAGTTAACATGATCAAAATCGTAATTATATGGCCAAATGGACTGGTACAAGTAAGTGTCGAGACTGTCGATAATGAGGTAAAAATATATAACACAACAACAACAATAATACATTGCACAACAACAACAATAATAAATAGCACAACAACGATAATATTTAACACAACAACAATAATAATATATAACACAACAACAAAAATATATAACACAACAACAACAAAAATATATAACAACAACAAAAACATATAACACAACAACAACAATAATACATAACACAACAACAAAAATGTATAATACAATAAATCAATCAATCAATCAATCAATCAATCAAAGCCCATCGCTCCTCTCAGTGCAAAAGCCGTGGAAAACATCTCGCCAGCGTACACGGTCCTGGGCTGCTTCCCCCGCCACTCTCCAGGCCATGGACAACATCTCGCCAGCGTACACGGTCCTGGGCTGCTTCCCCCGCCTCTCTCCAGGCCATGGACAACATCTCGCCAGCGTACACGGTCCTGGGCTGCTTCCCCCGCCACTCTCCAGGCCATGGACAACATCTCGCCAGCGTACACGGTCCTGGGCTGCTTCCCCCGCCACTCTCCAGGCCATGTACAACATCTCGCCAGCGTACACGGTCCTGGGCTGCTTCCCCCGCCACTCTCCAGGCCATGGACAACATCTCGCCAGCGTACACGGTCCTGGGCTGCTTCCCCCGCCACTCTCCAGGTGTCATTATTTAATTTGAGCTCCTTCTCACATTCTCTGTTCCACGTATTTGTGTGTTTACCTCTCTCTCTTTTTTTCTTGGGGATTCCATATAAGAGCTTGTGTGGCTATGTTAACTTGTGTCTTCCGCAGCGTATGTCCTATCTAGCTCCATTTTCTTCCCTTAATTTCAGATTCCAATGGCTGTTGTTGGTTCCTTTCCCACACGTTTCCATTCCTTACCATGTGCTTCCACAGAATGCCTATTATCATTCGTAGGCATCTGTTAACGAAGGACTAGAGTCTTTGTTGAATGACCTTGGTCGTTCTCCATGTCTCCGTTCCATACAGCAACAACGACTCAACACTTGTGTTGAATATTCTAATGTTGGTGTGAATCTTGATTTCTCTGGATCTCCATATATTGTTTAGTGTCAGGAATGCCTCTCGTGCCTTTCCAATTCTGATCCTTACATCTGCACCTCCTGATGTGTCTATTGTGCTGCCTAAATAGGTGAAGGTATTCACTTCCTCCAACTGCTCCCCGTTCAGCATGATTGGTTCTTTGCTTTTAATGTTGAGTTTAAGGAGTTTGGCTTTTTTCATGGTTAAATGAAGTCCCAGTTTGGCTGGTTGTTTTTTCACACTTTAAAGTTTCTCTTGCACTTGACTATGATTGTGTGACAAAAGTACCAGATAATCTGCGAAGTCAAGGTCCTCCAATTGGAACAAAAGTGTCCACTGAAACTCAGTTTGCCTTCTATTGATGTCTTCATTATTCAATCTATATCCAACAAAAACAGAAAAGCGGAGAGCAGACATCCCTATATCTCATCCTGATTGCACCCAGAAGCTGTCAGTCAGTACGCCTGCATGTACCACTCTGCAAACTGTGTCTTTGTACATATTCTGGATGAGGGGTATGTACTTCTCTGATATCCCATAGTGTCTCAACAGTTGCCATAGAGTGCTCCGATCCTCACTGTCAAACGCCTTTTCATAGTCTATAAAATGTGCGTATAGGGATGATTTCCATTTCCATGTTTTGTTCTACTATGAGGCGAACCGTAGTTGTATGATCTGTGCATGATCTTCCCTTGCAAAATCCTGCCTGTTTCTTTCTGAAATTTTTGTCTACTTCAGTTTTTAGTTTGTTCAAGATGATTTTGCTGAATATCTTGCCTGGCACAGACAGCAATGTAATCCCCCTATAACTGCTGCAATCTGCCAGGTCTCCCTTCTTAGGCAGTTGAATCAGATGTCCTTCTTCCCATTCTGTTGTCACTCTTTCCCCTTCCTAGATCTTCTTGAATAATCATTGCAATGTATCAGTGGCCTTAGCTATACCTTTCTTAAGTTTGGATATGGCCCTTTGGATTTATATCTTACTTGATGGGTTGCCGTCCAAGTTCAGCGTCTCCTATGCTGGTAGGACGTTTCGTGTTTCTTGTGGTTTAGGCCTGTTTAGACTTTTTTTGAAATACTCAACCCATCGTTTCTGTTGTTCCTCCGATGATGTCAATATCCTGCCATCTCTATATTGATGGGTTTTCCGTCTGTATTATATATATTTGCCATTTTCTTTGTTAATGAGTAAAGATCTCTCATATTTCCTCTCTCTGCTGCCTTTTCTACCTCCTGTGCCAACTTGCCATTTATATTACCTTTTATTTTTTCTTATACATGTCTTAACCTCTTTGTCTGTAAGAGTATAATGTCTCGGACTCGGCAATTATTGAGTATAGCTGTCTTCTTTTTCATTTCTTCTATTTTATGTAATGTCTCTGTTGTGATCCATTCTTTGTGTTGGTTTCTTTTCAATCCTACAGTTTCTCCGCGTGTTGTATTTCACATCTTTTTAACCTGGTCTCACATATTATTAATGTTCATTTCTTCCTCCCCATATAGCTCTTGTAGCACTTGGTATCTGTTATTAAGTTTTAAGCTAAATTCTGTCTTCTTCTCCTGGTGTTGCAATAAGTGTACGTTATATGTTGTTCCCCTGGTGTTGCAATAAGTGTTAGTTATATGTTGTTCTCCTGGCGCCCTGTACTGAGTACTTTTTTAGTTTGAGCTAGAAAACCCCCAGCAACATGTGGTGGTCTGATTCTACATCTGAACCTCACTTTACTCTTACATCGTGTAGTGTACTTCTGAACGCTTGACTGGCAGATGTGATCAACCTGAATGTCCGTTACGTGGTCTGGAGATCTTCATGTGACCTTATGTATCTTTTTATGTGGAAACATGCTTCCTCCAATTTTCATTTTGTGTAGCGCACATAGCTCTGAAAATATTTCTCCATTTTGGTTCATCTGTCCCATTCCTTATCTGCCAATAATCTTTTCGTAACCTAGGTTATCTGCTCCCACTTTAGCATTGAAGTTTCCCATTAAAATTAAGAGATCTTTCTTTTTCTGCGTGTCACGGACCAGCTTGTTGCTTTTTATCAGTTGGGACATAGCACTGAATGATGTTTATATTTATGTGTTTGTTCCTTGTTCTGAAGCTTGCGCTCATGATTCGGTTGGTAATAGCCTCCCACTTTATAAGCGCCAGCTGTGTATCTCTGGAGAGCATCAGCGCTACTCCCTCTGTATGTTTGGCATCAGTTCTTTCGTTTCCAGAATACATTATCATTTCTCCAGTAGTCAGTCTCATCTTTCCTGATTGTGACCATTTATTTCGCACAGTCCAAGTACTTAAATTTGTAATTCCTCATCTCTTCAGCTATCTGGGCTATTTTTGCCTGCCTGATACATAGTTCTGGCATTCCAAATATATAACACACAACAACATAAATATATTACACAACAACATAAACATATTACACAACAACATAAATATATTACAGAACACAACATAAATATAACACAACACAAAATAATATATATATACCACAACACAACATAATATATATCACAACACAACATAAATATATAACAGAACAACCTAAATATAACACAACACAACATAAATATATAACATAATTACATAAATATAACACACAACAACATAAATATAACACAACATAGATATATAGTACAACACAACATAAACATATAACAGAACAACATAAATATAACACACAACAACATAAATATATAACACAACACAACATAAATATGACACACAACAACATAAATATAACACAACAACATAATATGTAACACAACACAACAACATAAATATAACACAACAACATAATATATAACACAACATAACAACATAAATATAACACAACAACATAATATGTAACACAACACAACAACTTAAATATAACACATCAACATAATATATAACACAACAACATAAATATATAACACAACAGCATAAATATATAACACAGCACAACAATATAAATATATAACACACAACAACCAAAATATAAAATACAACAACATAACAAGAACCAGTGCAGCCAGGAGAACCAGGTTTTTTTCTTCAATTCACCCGGGTACGAAATACCAGTACTGTGGGCTGCCAGAGAACATTCGTTGAGATTTGCAACTGGTATGACTAGCTTCGAAATGAATAATAACTTAAAGTAAAACAGACATAGCGGTAAAGCAGAAGAAAAAGAAAAAGAAAAAGAAGAACAAGTAAAAGAAGAAAAAGAAGAAGAAAAGGAAGTCGAAGTTGTTCTTATTGTTGAATGCCTACAATGAGTCAGATTACTTTTTATTGGACCCTGGAAATGGCGCTAAGTGACAGGCTAAGTTAGCCTTCCGCACATCCCGAGCGAGCGGATGAAGACAGGGTACTGCAAGCGAATTTGCCACATTTGTCTTCATCTGCCTGTCGCTCACTACTACGGGGTCACGCAGATCCTATCCCAGGTTAGCCAGACTTCCATGAAGCAGTATATTTCTCTAGAGAACTGCGAGGGTGTGAGGTGGAGTCGTGGTCGGTATATTTCGCCTGAAATTGACTAACATTGTCCGATCAGTATGTTTTTCCTGACCAGACAGAAGCAGAATAATTTATAGACAGAAAGAAGTAAAACAACAAGAAATAAGGGCATGAAGCAAAAGTAGAAGATGAACATGAGAAAAAAGATAAACAAGAAGAAAAAGAAGGAATCGGAGAAGAAGAGGAAGCGGTAAAAAAGGAAAAGAAGAAGAAAGAGAATAAAGGCGAAAAAGAAGAAGAAGAAAAAGAAGAAGAAGAAAGATACATTAAAGATGAAGTAGAAGAAGAAATCGAAAAAAGAACAAGTTGTAGACGAGGAAAGAAAAAAGAGATGAAGAAGAAGAAAAATAAATAAAAGAAGTAGATGCCAATAAGTTAAAGAATAAGACAGAAGAAAAAAAAGAAGACGAAGAAGAAGAAGCTGATGTTTCTCGAAATCGGCGCCACTAAATATAGCACGAAACTACATAAAGACAGGTCATTCCTAGGGCCAAGCTGACACTGTGTAATGTTAACCCACGGAAAGAACATTTTAAGTAATCACTTACCGTTTTATTGCCTGGCATCCAATTGTTAGTTCCAGAAACAGTAGTGGTCTTAGAATGTTCTGTGAATGTCGAGGACGTGAAAGTTATCTTGTTTCCTGTAGATAGTAAAATGTTACTGACTGAGCTAACAAGTCCAACTGCTGTTCGTGAATTGTCGATAAATTCGTTGGAATATGCTGAAGTTGCAGTTTGTAACAAGAGCAATGTATCAGATGGCATGTTGTTGCTGTTCATATCTGTATGGACCGAGCTTGTGGTTGATACGTTCAGAATTAGAGCGCTAAGCTTGCAATAAGCCGGGTTGTTGGCGTAGTCATACGCCAAGAGCGTTGCCTCCATGTTACAGCAAGTAAATCTGCAGAATGTTATACAGAAACAAGTACAATGTTATATATGAGTGAGAACGATTTTGTAAGTTTATACTTTGTACTAGTGCAAGTTAGTCTGCCTTGGATTTTCGAACATTAAGATATTTTTTTTAGAAATTATCATTACGACGTTTGCTTTTATTTCTGAGGTCCACGAGTAGGATTTATAAGGCTGGGTTACAGAGGCAGCTTGCTTTGTAGACGCCATGTAGTGTATAGGATAAAGTGTAACTTTTGCCTTCGAATGTCCACCGGTTTCTGCACATCGCTGTGGCAGACGAGTGCCTGATCTCTTATCTACATCAACCCCCAGAAGACTATGCATAGTCCATAGACAACCAGTGTTACATTCTAGTCGTGTAACTTCATCACAAAGTGACGAGCAGATGATTGGGATGTTCACCCCCCTCCCCTTATCCCCCCCCCCCACCCCGAAGTCAACCCCGTGCAGTCATGCTGGGGTGATTAATCTGGGGTTGTCATTGGCCAGTTCTCCTGATTGGAGGGCGAGTACTGATCAGGGACAATGGTGTCACTGGTTCCGCCCGGCTACATGTCACTCCGTCTACCTCTACCCTATGATGTATACTTGGAAATCTGCTGCCCATTGAGATGTGTATTATTGAGGATGCGGAATGATTTTTATAGATTTCACTCAAGATATCTGCACGAGAACGGGTTGTGTAGAGAAAATGCTAGAATTATTGACGGCAAGACGATAGTTGACTAGGTCTCGGTTTCCTACAGCAGTCAATGACATAGAAAACAAAAAACCGGCGTGAATGGATGACGTGGAAGTTTGTGCGGGAAGAAAGTAACGTACGTAATAAATATCACTCTGATTAATGAACACAATGGAGGATTTCGATGCTCGAATCAATTTCTGAAATTCATAGCGATTGACGTTATAACATAACAATTAGTATGAAACCCGCTCTCACTTTACTCAGATATAGGCAGTTCGATTGACAAAGCTGCTGCTACATTTGCTCGTCTCACAACGCGTGTTTTGAAAAAAAACCAGAAACTTACAATTAAAACCAAACATGGTGTACAACGCATGTGACGTCAGCACGTGCCTGTGTGGTAAGCAAAACTTGGGTAATCTCTGCCAAACAAGAGCACAGGCTTAACACCTTACATCTACGGCGCCTGAGATCCATTTATGGAATTACATGGAGAGACAGAGTAACAGATGCAGAGGTGCACCATGGAAGATGGTGGCATCCCCAAAGAGATATTTTATGAACAGCCGACGGATGAAAATTGAACAATCGGCCGATCACAGTTGTTGTTCTAAGATGTGTGTGTGTAACTGATACATAAAGGGACTGGACACGAGTCTGACATTCTGGGATGTCCAAATTACAGACCGATCCAAGTGGACATGTATCCTAACGAACATTCTCTTTCTGTGTGAGAAAAAGCTCTTGCAACGCTGAGAAGTGAAACAACAACCCTCAAGGAGAAAGAAAACCAAAAACTCAGTAGTGAGTTAACATTCAAAGATCGCATCATTCTATATTCACTCATGTCTGAAAGGGTCTACTATATATATATGTTTTTGTCAGATATTCTACACGACTGTTGAGGACAACATGTTGAAGCGTAATCTAGTATACGATGAATATTTTTTTAGGTTGGTAGGTTGGTTATCCTTTGGCCCAATGTCATTTAGTGGTTTCAGTAATTGTTTGTAAGCTGTTGTTTAGTTCCGTATAAAGTGTTCCATTTGTCTGGTCTCGGAGGAAGAAGCTCTTTCCCAACACTTTCAACGGCCGGACATATAAAAAGATGATGTTAACAGTTTCATAGGGATGTGTGCACAGCCGGCACTCTGGAATATGTTCTGGCTGGATTTTGTTCAAGTGGCTGTGAAGTTGTATGTGTTGAGTGCGAAGTTGGAAAAAGTTGCTTTGGTCTCTCATTTTCAGGAGGCAGGTGTTGTCTTTGGGATTTGAGATGGCCATATGTTTGTAGATTTCTCTTCCAGTATGTCCCATTTCCCATGTATTCAGCCAGGCCTCTTGTTCACACTCTTCTGTAGTTATTTGACTGTATGTAGGCTTGTTGGTGTGCATTGGTATTCTTGACTTGCTCCCTTCTTAGCCAGTCTGTCTGTCTTGTCATTGCCAGGTGTATTTGAGTGACCAGGAATCAAATGAATAACTATTCTGACTTCATGGGATGTGAGAAGTTGGTTGGCATCTAGGGATATTTGGATAAGTCCAGACCTGCAGTGACCACCATCTTCCAGGACTTGGGGCAGATAATGAGTCTGTAAAGATTATAATGCTTTGGGCTTTCAATGGGAAAGTATCAAATACAGTCCTCAAGTGGTACAGAGCTACTTCCAATGCTGTTATTTCTGCCCCACAATTTGAACATATTTCCCCACAGGCATCATACAGCTCATCAGATGTTCTGTCTGGATACTCTATGTAGATCCATTTCCCGCTTTTATGGTGGCCTTTAAAGCAGATCCATCAGTATAGACATCAATCTTTCTCTGTGATGCTCTCATAAGACTGACTGGATCAGCACTTCTTCCTGTATTATCTGTTAGTTTTGTTTGAATTTCTGGCATTTTTAAATGTTAATGTAAATTGTATGTGGTAAATTTCTTTTGTCTGTATCGTGATATATGTCTATAATCTTACTGACGTGGACGAGTATTGACTTTTGTTCTATCTTCTGCTTTTGTTGTCATTTTTCTACAATCCTTCTCTTGGTGGCCATCTTTGCTCATTCTTTTACTCCTCTCATAAACTTCCATAACAGCCACATCTCTTCTCATCTCAAGGGGTTCTACATTCACATGAATTTCACATGCCGCAGTGGGCGCTGACTTCATTACTCCACTTATAAGGCGTAGGGCATTGTTCTGCACTCTGTCCATTGACTCTACATTAGTCTGTGAGCATGTTGTCAGGAGTGCATTGATGTATTATAAAGCAGAGCGTACATATCCAAAATACAAGCCTTACAGAGTGTCCTTGTCTGATCTCCATGCTGTACCAGCGAGCCTCTTCAATAACTGTAGCCGTCTCAACGCTGTATTTTTAACATTTTGAACATGTTTCTTGAGACTGAGCTGTCGGTCGAGAGTGACTCCAAGTTTTGTTTGTTTGTAGGTAAGAAAACCAGTTTAATTTCTTACGTGTCTTCCACTCTTACAGAGTAACATCTCAGCATGGAATATAGCGTGACAGGGCTGGATAATCAATCGCAGCATGGAATATAGCGTGACAGGGCTGGATAATCAATCGCAGCATGGAATATAGCGTGACAGGGCTGGATAATCAATCGCAGCATGGAATATAGCGTGACAGGGCTGGATAATCAACTACATAGTTTATATATGTCTCTGCAAACATGACAGACCTCTCGTAGAGTGCCACAAAGAAGCGTTGAGCTTGGGATAAGTGAAAAAGTCAAATGAATTATAATTCAACTATCCGGGAAGGAAGCACGTTCTCTGCCAACAAGATATCGTTTTCTTCTTTCTCCTCTTCTTCTTGGTATTTTTTTCTCCTTTTTTCTTCTTCTTCTTCTTCTTCTTATTATTATTATTATTATTATTATTACTATTATTATCTTGATCTTGATGACCCGTTCATCTGAAAGTCTGCGGGTCGCAATTTCGCATCCAGCAAACCCTATCTTGGGCCAAGTAAGTCCATAAAGTGGTAACCATTCTACCAGAGGTGTCTCGGATAGTGTCGCAGACAACAAGGGAGTCTGACCAACACATTAGAGCTCTTTCCCTTGCTCTCTATTTGCCGAGGGGGCGGGAGTACCAGATTGCTGTCGAAGTGCTCCATCGACCATCGTTCCGTCGCAACATGTAACCTACCCATGTTCGTTGCGGAGAGTGATTCTGACCAAGCGTTTGTCAACAGAGGCGGGGTCACGCTCAATTTGTCATCCACTGTATTTGTGGGTATCCATGTACCTGTATCACAACACATCGCTATAAGCACAGTAGAATGACAGAGGCAGACGCGTAGGTACTGGTAATGGCAACCATTCAGAGCCGTGTTAATGGGGGAGAAGGCTGCCGAGCTCGCGCTGCGGTGTTTTCTTAGTTCAGGTTCCAGATAGTTCTTCATAGTTAGTAGACGCCCAAGACAGATGTACTCGTGGACGTTCTCTAAGCTTACCTCGCAAAGGAGGGCTGGATCACAAATGGCGAAACGATTAGGCAACACTTTGGTTTTTCGAAACATTTATTTCTAGTCCCGTTTTCATACCCTCATCATCGAGTACATGTTTCATTTGGTATCATATTATCATTATAATTATAATAATAATAATTATTATTATTATTAACCAGCTTCCATAACCAATTAGCTCTGGGGATCTTAATTAAACAATGATTTCCCAGCCCAGGCAGAGACTAGAGCTAGACGTGATGCATTCGAAGGTGTGCAATGCCGAGTGCCCAGCTCAAACAATTATGAAAAGCCCATGGCAGGCCATCCCCTCCACCAACTCAGGGGCCTCGAGAGTGTCCCGTATCCGTTAACTCTACTGTTTCAGGACCTGGGACACTTTTCATAAGGCAGTGCCACGTTAGGTGTGCTCAGTTGTGTGCAGCGCCACGTTGAGTGCACTCAGCTTTTGTGCAGTGCAACGTTGGGTGCACTCAGCTTTGTGCAGGGCCACGTTGGGTGCATACAGCTTTGTGCAGTGCCACGTTGGGTGCACTCAGCTATGGGCAGTGCTGAGTTGTGCACACTCAGCGCATTGTCGAGGTGGTACTGAAGCCCTATATGTCAATCATATCCACCAGCACACGCGAACTAGAGTTGAGTCCGCTCGCCGGTTAGCTCCACGATGTTCTAGTTTCCGTTCTGCAGTGGACACGAGACACTTTCAAGGGCTGTGATACCGGGCAGGCCACGAGACACTTTCATGGGCTGTGATACCGGGCAGGACTTGAGACTTTCATGAACTGTGATACCGGATAGGACACGAGACTGTCATAGGCTGGGATACCGGGCAGGACACGAGACACCTTCGTGGGCTGTGATTCTGTGCAGGACACGAGACACTTTCATGAGCTGTGATACCGGGCAGGATACCAGACATTTTCATGAGCTGTGATTCCGGGCAGGACACGAGACACTTTCATGAGCTGTGATACCGGGCAGGATACCAGACATTTTCATGAGCTGTGATTCCGGGCAGGATACGAGACACTTTCATGGGCTGTGATACCGGGCAGGACACGAGATAATTTCATGAGCTGTGATACCGGATAGGACACGAGACACTTTCATGAGCTGTTATACCGATCAACCCGTCATGAGGCTGCACCGCTGAACTAAATATGCTCTCCTGGGGAACTCTTCTGATCTTGTAGCAATCTATCGGTGGTGGAAATGAGAAATTGTAAGGTCGATATTCTATGACTTGCTGAAAACAATGGATAGAAGACGGCATAACTCAGTAAATCTAACAATGTTAAGTCCACCACAAAGTTGAGAATCAACAAATCGAAAGTAAAGGTGGTTCTGTTGGAACGTTCTGAAACATGACGAACAACAACAAAGTGAAAGATAACATTACCGACTTTCATAAATAGGTCCCTTCACCAAATAAAGAGTATGAGGTGGTATAACTAATGGAGAGCTGTCGAAGAAGACTGGTCAGACAACAGTAGAGTCTGTAGTTAACAAAGGGGAGACATGAAAAATATGGTTACAGCTGGAACGGTTGACCAATGGCAGGAATACTTAGAGTGTGAATGTTGTGACCTGTGCTCCATTGTTAGTGCAAAAGTATTGATTGATTGTTTAATTATACAGATAACAGTCCTGCAACAACATTCCCTGTGTAACAGATGGACGATTCATCATCATCTGGTCCACCGTGACCTATGACAGAGATAACATTTCTGGAACAACATTCCCGGTGCAACAGATGTACGATTCATCATCAACTGGTCCACCGTGACCCATGACATAGACCGTGGAAGAATTGTTGGGATCCGAAAAGGTGTAACCGCTGAAAGGTGTAACCGCTGAAAGTAATCCAACAGTAATCCAGAAGATATACTTGTTGGTCCTCTTCTACCCAGTGGTGTAGAGGTTATCAGATTTTGCCAGAAAAATCGCCAGAAATGTATATCCGCTGTCTTCGTCTTGACGTGGTGCCATTGTAGTCCTCCCTTAGTTATAAACTGTCTTATGTTGTTATCCCATTAAAATTTGGGCCATCCTTTGGGTGTTATTCCTTGACTCTTTACTTGCCATGACTGCCTTGGTAGCTGATCATTTTTCATTCTGCAGACATGGTATCATATTTATTATTAATCAGCTTCCATAAGCGATTAGCTGATGGGGATCTTAATTAACAATCCCAGCCCAGGCAGAAACTAGAGTTCGGCGTGATGCATTCGAATATGTTCAATATCGAAATATGAAAAGCCAATGGCGGGCTATCCCCTCCACCAGTCCACGAAGTTGTAATCGCTCCAATCGAGTCTGCAATGCTCGCCATTGTGGCCATGTCCTACTGTGTAATTGCGGGGTTTGTTTATCGTCTTACTCAAACCACGTTTCTTACACATTTCATTTCTGACGTTTCGGCTAGCTTTTGTTGCTTGTTGTTATTGCCTATGATTCACATCAAAAATGGTACATAGGTGGAGTTGTATACAGCAATCAAAGTTTTCTTATCTCTTTCTTATTTGAAGGAATTTAGCAGTTGCTTTCCGTTGCGAGACTATCTGTTCTTTAATACCTTTCTCCTGGGTAATTACAGCTCCAATGTATTTAAACTGATTGATCTATTCCAGAGACTGTTCGCCCAGAAAAATGCCATGTCTCTTTTCTTCCTTTGAGACCACCGTTGTTTTTGTTTTTGAACTGATAATGGTTATCTCTCTCTTTCCTATCTCCTCTTCACTGATTTGATGGTTGGTCTGGAGATGTGTCTCTGATGTAGCAATCACGGTAACACTATCAGCTAACGCCCACTCCAATATATAGACTGGGCTCATCTTCTAGTACCCAACTGAGTAGTGGTTTGTCCTCTACTTACACGCTTTGGTGACATCTTCCATGAGTACTATGAAGAGGTATGGAGATATAATATGGCCCTGTTTTACATCACGGGTGGTCTTGAGCTCCGTTGGCATTTGGTTTCCTGTGCTGATGTAGATTTTGCAGGTCTCATATGAACTGTATACCTCAGATCAAGAGTGACGGGATGCTCTTCCTTTTTCAGGCAGTCCCAGAACCTGCTCCAGGGTACCCAGAACCTGCTCCATGGTACCTAGAACTTGATCCAGGGTACCCAGCACCTGCTCCAGGGTACCCATAACCTGCTCCAGGGTACCCAGAACCTGCTCCAGGCAGTCCCAGTACCTGCTCCAGGGTACCCAGAACCTACTCCAGGGAACCTTATCGGAAGTAATTTCATAGTCCAAGAAACAAGTACATTTCACAATTTGCGATAAGGAACTGTTTCACTGAGTTGCCTGAGTGTGAAAATAAGGTCTTGAGTACATAAGGTCTTGAGCACATAAAGTCTTGAGTATATAAGGTCTTGAGTACTTCCGTTTTCTCTTAAACGGCATTGGGATTCATCCATCTGGGGCTAGGGAAGATGTATTGGTTTCGCTACCAGTATCCTAAAGTAGACTTGAGCTCTGAGTCGAGGTGGTAAGCAAAGAACTTTGTTTGTCTTTTACAAATGTCAATGGGCAATATTTTCTTTCCACATATTTTTTAGGGTCGTGTAGCTAAACCCGCTTCTGGCATTCTTTCCCAGTCTTTCTCCAAAGTTCTCCCAGGTTTTATGTTTTGCTCAAAAAAAATCGAGTAGCATGCCCTGTGCTGAACGTCGCTTTTTACAACCGCCAACCTATTTTGCTGTTATAAGTTTCTTGGCAAGTGGGCAGCATGGTAGGTTGTCATTACTTTTCGTTCGCGGAGGAGCGAAACAAATCATGTCTGCCAAACTGGACGCGACCGTGATCCGAACCAGGTGTATTCGGATTGGGAAACGGACGCTTTGTCGCTAGGTCACCCAGCCTCTTATGTTTTCAACTAGCACTGTTTTGTTGGCTACCGTTCTTAGTGTTACGCATTCTTTGTCTCTGTTTTTCCAGTTGTGTTCTTAGCAGCCTAGTATTCGTTTTCCTTGTCACCATCTTCACTTCTTCTGTCCACCAGTGCGTTCTCTATATCCGTCTTTGCTCGTAATTTGTCCCGTGTTTCTGCTACAGCTTTCTTGAGACTAGTCTGCAATTTTAACCACACAGCTTCTAGATTCTCAGGCGGCTCTTCTGCACATCCCACTGCATTCCATATAAACCACTGGTATGTGGTCCTAACTTTAGTCTCTCCTAGCTTGAAGGTTTTTATTTTGACTTCTCCTTTTCTGATGCTTGGTTTCTTACAAGATTGTGGATGTTGTTTTTGTGAGGTTACCCTGTTGGTTGTTCTTACTGTCACAGGGAAGTAATAGCTTTACATTTCTTGTCCTATCCAGTCTTTGGCGTTTCTTGCGTACTTTAATTAATCGTTCTTAATGAACTGAACTTTTAAAACGGCACACCAACTAAGTGAGACAGCAAGCTAGTTACTGAGTGTATGTGTACCAGTGATATTGGCATTCAATTTAATAATAACCTCATCACACCACAATCGCAAGTCTTCAATATGTATCCGATGAAGTGATTACACGTGTAGTGCACTTTGCGATGTTTTGAAAATTGAGCAATGAAGGATCTTGAAGAGCAACTTGTGGGAAGCTCTGCTTCAAATTAGATCAAACTTTGACTGGACGCTAAAGGAGAATTTCCTAAACATATCATAAAATGAGATGCATGATGGGTTTATGGGTAGATGTCGAAATCACAAAATGGCAGTTATGACAGTGGGATGGAACGGCATCTCAGCGACCAAAAGAAGCACCGTCAGAAGGACTCAAATATGAAGGTTTCTCTTGATCGTTTTTGGTAATTGAAGGGACACAGTTTATCGTGTTAGTTCTTCGTGGTCAGACGCTCAATAAAGAATATTTCTTGGATGTCATGAGGCGTTTGAGAGAGACAATGCGAAGCAAGAGATATGAAGCATGGACAGACGAAATCTGGATGCTGCAACATGATAACACACCTGCACACATGTCACTACTTATGTGTAACTTTTTGTCCCCAACTGCGGTATTCTCCGGATTTGACACCGTAAAACATTTGTTGAAATCCATCCTTAAAAGTAGTCAATTTTAGACAATGGAGGAGAAACAAAAATTCGCTACGAGACATGAACGCGCTATTCCATAAAACGAGTTCCAGGACCCATTAAAAATTGGAAAATGCATTAGGAGCAGTGAATTAATAGTGGGGGGAGCAATTTGGAAGAAGACAAGTTTGAATAAAGTGAAAGTCAAGAATGTTCTTTCTGGTACAAAGTTCTGTTTCTTTTGGGACTGCTCTTGTGTGAGTGTGTGTGTTTATGTATATATATATATACAATAATAATAATAATAATAATAATAATAATAATAATAATAATAATGGTCGCTTAGGTGTCTGAGGCCCGTCGGATGAACACCACCATGTCCAGTTGTAACTGTGTGCTTCCAAGGCAGATATATATATATATAAAAGGAAGCCTCGTAGCGTAGTAGGTAGCTAGCTGGCTTCGCATCTGACTGGTTCTGGGTTCATTCCCCAGGCCGATGTCTTTTCCCAGGTCGACCCAGCCTTAAATGGGTACCGGTTCAGTCCGGAAAGTAAAGGCGGCCGGCGCGATGCTGACCACATCATCCACTAAGTGCCGTGGGTTACAAAATAATATGGGCCTAATACCATATTTCCTATCGGCCGCATGGCATGATGGGATATGGTATATATATATATATATATATGCACACACACACATACACACACATACGTACACACACACGATGCCGGTAGGGATAACGTGTTAGAATCGTGATTGCACTGTGTCTTATCGTTCTCGTAGGGGAGGAACACATTCCTTCCACTGTCCCAATGCATTTATTTAGTGTAAACCAAGTAAATATTTTCCTCTGGATACACTTTAGCGCTCACAGAACCTACCTGTATTCAGCATGTGCTGTTCGGCTGGTCATGGTGTAAGAGAACTCCACTTTATTGTATGCCCCTGGGGGTGGCTGCAAGAAAATGGCAGATCTGACACCTGTCAAGTTGTCAGTTACAGCAACAGACTCAGACCACTTCTGATTATCACACGCAACATTTAGCATGCATCCCCCAGTTGTAGAGAGTGTGCTGTGAACACATAGAAATACATCAACCAGATTATCATGTATCATGTTCCGTTGTTTCCCCAATTTTTGCTCAAATATTTTGCGCGGGCCAAAATTTGCAGTTGATCATTCACACTAATCTCCTAATGTGAAGCTAAGACAACTACCGCAGCTTGTCAATTTACAAGAAGTCTGCATCCGAATTTTTGAAACGGCTGAATATGACGGCAATGTTTTATTACAGGATGAGGTTGCTCCCATCATGGACGGACTCCTTATTTGCATTTGACATGATATAAAGGGCACTGGGACTGTATGTTTTTTGTCCCGGGTGTTATTGTGGCAATGTCATATTTACGGAAATGTATAATTACTATTCGGTTTGTTTGTTCTTATTTAGCTTAATTGCAGAGCAAACTTTTCCGTGACAAAGGCTCGGGATTGAACTCCTGGTACAAGTACGCTACACCAGCAAATCGTATTCGAGTTAGCAAGGCAATTGTCCATCTCACCTCATCAACGCAGCTGTCCGTCTCACCTCATCAAGCCAGTTGTCCATATCACCTCATCAAGGCAGTTTTCAATCTCACCTCATCAAGGCAGTTGTCCATCTCCCCTCATCAAGGCAGTTTTCCATCTCACCTCATCAAGCCAGTTGCTCATCTCACCTCATCAAGCCAGTTGCCCATCTCACCTCATCAAGGCAGTTGTCCATCTCACCTCATCAAGGCAGTTGTCCATATCACCTCATCAAGGCAGTTGTCCATATCACCTCATCAAGGCAGTTGTCCATATCACCTCATCAAGGCAGTTGCCCATCTCACCTCATCAAGGCAGTTGTCCATATCACCTCATCAAGGCAGTTGTCCATATCACCTCATCAAGGCAGTTGCCCATCTCACCTCATCAAGCCAGTTGCCCATCTCACCTAATTTCAAATGTTGCGCCTGTGGCCTCGCAGTGAGAGTGACCAGAACACAGTCATCAGGAGTCAAATTTGCTTCAATGACTTCGTAGAGACCGTGTTAATAAGATGATAAGAAAGCATATGTGAGCCGTCCGCAGACCTACCAATAAACGGACACCTAAAGTGACGTACTGGCGGCCCACACATGTAATCCGGCAGCGTACCACTGAGATGCAGGGATGACGTGCGACAAGAGTTTGGCTCGCCATGGTACTTCAAAGTAAAAGACACACAGGAGTTTGGATTGCATTTATCAACCTGGCAAAACGCAAATGCTATGACAGAATCATTACCTGGATTACAATGTTGCTGTTGTTGTAGTCAGTAGTGCTGTAATATACTGCATTTCCGACCAAGAGTTGTCTGTTGTTGAACACCCCCCCCCCCCCACTTTCCCCTTCTTGGCCTTGTGCTTATGTGCCCTAATGTAGTTGTCCAGTGCAACTAGTGTATGATTGTTCTCATTTGACAATGTGACGTCATCGAAGCCCGTTACAGATGACTGTCCTACTTGGGACATGCACAAAAGGGGAGTAGCATTCTGTCATACGTTGTTTTCTTTTTGCAGCAAAAGGATGAAACATATCCAAATTCATCGCCGTACGTATGACGCTTGAAAAATAAAATTCTTAAAACAAACACACAATAATCATTCATAGGGATCAAAACGCTGAGCAGCGCATGAGCTGCAGCGGTCAGCGACCCATAGCTGACTTCTAGCGTCAGGGCCTGCGAACCATAGCTGCCAAGACCCTTCTACACCTCATACGGTGATCTTGGATAACAGGCTGCAACAGAGCAGACTGGCTAAGGAGAAGGGATCGAAGAGGGAATACTAACCCGGTACTCAAAAAATGCTTGCTAAAGTCAGATGTGTTGGACCGAAAGATGCAAATAACGCAGTTAAGCTGTAAACTACGACACAACGTATTCCGTTCTCTGGACTACATTCTGCTACTTAAGCCCTTTTAGGGTTTGGTAGTGGAGGATTGAGAACGAACAAAACAAAGTTAATCATTCATAGAGTTAAGATCCTAAGAACATACATTTGCTCTTCTCCTGAAACATCAAGTCCTCTTAAACCCCAAAGAAAAAACAACTAACGTGCAGGTTGGGGACTCGTAGTCCTGCTGGAAGCTTTCAGGCTCGGCAGTCACTTCTTCCGTCAACGTTTCCGTTAGATTGTCAGACATCCTTATGGCAGTTATCGTCAGAACCCTGGTTGGTGACATGGTTTATAAGCATTCGATCAGTTAGAGAACTGAATCTTTAAACAAATATAGAGTTTAATATATATCTACCGACCAAACACACAGTTTAACATAACTCTACTAATCAAAACACACAGTTTAATAAAGTTCTATTTAAGAAACACATAGTTTAACAAATCTCTACTTAACAAACACATAATTTAACAAAACTCTACTAAAGAAACATACAGTTTAACAACGCTCTACTAAAGAAGCACATAGTTTAACCAACCTTTACTAAAGAAACACACAGTTAAACAGAGCTCTACTAAAAGAACATATAGTTTAACCAACCTTTACTAAAAAAACACAATCTTCAACAAAGCTTTACTTCAGAAGCACATAGTTTAACATAGCGTTTCTAAAGAGACACAGTTTACCACGCTCTATTTAAGAAACATACAGCTTGACCAAACATCTTAACTAAAAAACTAGCTACAATTTAACATAATCAGTGTGGTCCCCGTCCTGATGTGTAATTTCAAAACCTGGACTATCTTACAGAGTTGTCTGAAGCATATTGAAGCCTTCAATATGCACAGTCAGAGGCATGTTCATGCGATCTACTTGTATGACCGGATCTCAAACGAAGTAGTCACCCAACGAACAGGCCTCAAAAGCACATCCGCAGTGCTAAACAATTGCCATTTAGCCCTTTTTCAACATGTTGTCTACCTTTAATAGGACGTCCCCTCAAACACAGCTCTTAAAACAGGCCATGGACAGCAAGTGTATGAAACGACCCGCTCCATGCGGTCTCATCTCCGCTGCAGCCGCAAACACTTCACACGGCTAGGTCAAATCGGAAAAACATTATCCTCATTGCATGCAGCCTTGGACTAAGACAGTCAACGTTATAATGGATGGATGAACGCAGCAGACCATTGTCGCCTAAGCGGACTACCCACATACCAACCGAACTGTCGACCTACCCCCTTAACAAACATAGAAGTTAACAAACCTTTGCTTAACAAACACACAATTTAGCAGATCTCTAATTCAAGAAATTCGTTTTTATCTCTACATGTACCATTTCTTCTTCCTCCTCTTCTTCTTCTTCTTCTTCTTCTTCTTCTTCTTCTTCTTCTTCTTCTTCTTCTCCTCCGCCTTCTTCTTTGTCTTCGTCTTCTTCTTCTTCATCTTCCACTATTGTTTCTTGTTTATTTTCTCTGTCATTTCCTCTTCTTTCCTTTCTTTTATATCCTCTTCTTCTACATTTTGTTCTTCTCCTTTTCTCTTTTCTTCTTCTTTGCATTCTCGTTCTACTTTGTCTTCTTCCTCTTCTTCTTCTTCTCCTTGTTTTTCCTCTTCTTCTACTACTTCCTCTTCTTTTACTACTTCATCATAATCATCGTCTTCTTCTTTATCACATTCTTCTTCTATTTTCTTCTGTGCCTTTTTCTTCTTTATTGTCCCTTCCCATGTCTCCTACTTTTTAATGTTGTTCTATGTCTCCGTATCCATCGTATTTTCTCTTTATTCTTCCTCTCGTTCTTTTTTTTCTTGTTCTAATCTTTTTTCTTCGTTTCCATTTTTTTGCTTTTGTTTCTGTTCAATATCATCTTCTTTGTTTTCCTCTTCTTTTTCTTCTTCTTCTTACTCTTATATTTCTTCTTCTTCTTCTGCTTCTTCTTTTTCTACTCTTTCATCCTCAGCCGGTGCCATGCTAGATAATAATAATCATCTCTGTAAAATGTATTCATTTTTATTCTGTTGCTGACTCTGTCTCAAACAATTATTCTGAACTGCCCAGTATCAGCCGCATTGTAATTATGCATGTTATGCATGGAATCAACATACATCATCTTCTCATACAGTGCTTATAACCAAATTAAATTTAAATAATGCGAGGCTGTCACGGTACTGTGGGTAAATAATATCAACAACAAAAGAAAAAAATTATGAACGGGTATGGTCAGACGATAACACGAACGCAACGGTTTCGTTCGTGTTCTTGTCTCGGTGTGATTTCTGACTATATTCATTTATAATTGTGTTCACTTTGTATTTTATATCATGAACTAAAACTAATGTCTGAGCTATACCCAATCAATATTCATATCAACAATGCAGGTTATTCAAATATTCTGGCCATATATTTCTCATTCCAAGTTCTCCGGAAACTCGATTTTCCAGTTCTCCGTTAACACATGTCGCCAACTTTCTGTCTGAGAATTTGAATGTAACCTTATAGTTGGAAAATCTATCGAACTTCATCCGTTGGGAGTCAGCTTAATACGAACAACCAAACACGAAATGGAATAATCAACAAATACAAGAAAATGCATCAACAAAATTTAACAATAAGTAAAACAAAAAAACCGCCTAATAAAATATATCTTTTGTAAGTGGTTTCCTAAAAGGCAAACAGTAAAAAGCGATTTAACGGTGCTGTCCGAACTTTATAGAGTAGATAACTGTGACATAGACAAGGATTGAATAGTAATAGATAGCGTGCGATGTTAAGTCATTAAATAGGTCACAAACTGGTTTTTTTTTTTTTTATCTTTTCACAACACTTTTTTTATTGTACTTACAGTGTTCATTATTTTCCCCTATAATTTCCGCTAATATTAATACACTGATCCCACACTTTATTAGTGCAAGGGCACCAGCATTCTGTTCATTGTGTGTTTATCAGACAGTTGTCTGGGTACTCACCGTTAGCACGCTTTCCAACACATGCCATCGATCATCCATCATGGTGTAAGCCAAGCGAACACACGATGGCAGCTGCAGTACTGTTTATCGTAACTCGCCTGCCAGCTCGAATCATCAGTCCCATCCGGGCACAGATGCTGCTGTTGTAATCTCAACAGGACGACCAGTTCGGGCATCAACAGTAATGTCTGGTTCTTCATGAGAAAATGTATTCACCCAGTAATGCACCGTTTTACGCGACAAACTCTGTTCACCATAAACAAGAACCAATCAGCAAAATTGGGTTTGCAGAAAGGTATTTTGCTTCCCACAACAACAACAAACGCACAACACCCCGCTGTTCTTTGATTGATAACTGTAGGACCGCAGACGCCATTTTGTACATGCTGCGCGCGTGCATGCGCCACCTAGCGTCTAGTACCTACAGTAATCGCAGAGTTTGATGTGTCTACCACCTAATGGCACCTTTAGAAACCACCAATTACATTTTTCAGCTATCCCATACCAGTTTGTGACCTATTTACTAACACCCTCAGGCAGAACATTGTTCGTGATAGAGACAGGAATAGAACTAACATTGACATCTAACCACTTTAGGGCAGAAAACCGAGTCTACCAGAGGCAAGAATAACTCTTCTGCAACACTAAGAACACATTATATAAAGCAACAAAGAATACTGGCTACCCTCTGTAGCAGAAGGATATTTATGTGTAACAGAGACGACAATGGGACAACTGCCGCGCTGAAAGTATGTCATAAGAGGCTACCAAATTTCCGTTCATAATGCCTAAAGTATAGAAGACTCCAATCCATGGCATCTTTTCAGACATCACCATTCATACATACAAACAGCCCAATTAGCGTGGTACAAGGACTACTTCAAAAATAATGTCTTCTATATGATAACGGTCAAGGCTGTCCTACAGCAGACAATGCTGTTGAGGATAAAGTGTAAGATACTTCATTGAACTAAGCCTCAATTTGCTTTAAGGTAGGTGGCCAGTTCCTTTCCTTGCCGCCTTTCCTTTCACAGCAGTAAACCCTGGTAACAAATTATAGCCGGATGAAACGTAGGGCATCGATCCCGGGAATCTAACCTGGTCATGTGTTGTGGCTTGGCTTGGCTTGGCTTCGTTCGTTCTCAATCTCCAGCTACCAAACCCTGAAAGGGCTTAAGTAGCAGAATGTAGTCCAGAGAACGGAATGCGTTGTGTCGTAGTTTACAAATTTGACTGCGATATTTGCACCTTTCGGTCCAACACATCCGACTTCAGCAAGCATTTTTTTAGTACCGGGTTAGCATTCTCTATTCGATCCCTTCGCCTTGGCAGTCTGCCTGCTGCAGCCTGTTATCCAGGATCACCACTTGTAGGTGTAGAATGGTCTTGGCAGGTCTAGTCTGCTGGCCCTGACGCTAGCAGTCAGCTATGGGTCGCTGACCACTGCAGCTCATGCGCTGCTCAGCATCTTGATCCCGTCATGTGTTGTGATAAGCGAATGCAGTACGACTCCACTACAGAGGAGCTCTTGCATGTGGTATATGAGAAGCTCTCATCATCGAATGGAGTTGGAGACATTGATCTCAGCCAAGAGTCGGTTATCTGAGAACTCTTTAACAAGGACGGTCAGCGTTTCAGACTCCCCATTCTTGCTTCGGTAGATATAGAAAGGCTGGGTTAGACATGAATGAATGTCAGCTACAGATCCCTCAAACATGCAGGGGCTAGTGTGCATGTACTGTCCTAGTCGTGATGGGGTTTCAAGGCAGCGAAAGAGCTGAGATTCTGATTCCATTAGAGCCTTTTATGGACAAAGGTGACACGAGTAGGCTGCTATCTGATTGAAGAGCTCAAACACGAGTAGCCCGTTATCATGATTGTAGCACTCAGACACGAGTAGACTAAATCCATGATTGTAGCACTCAGACACAAGTAGACTGAAGCCATGATTGTAGCACTGAGACACGAGTAGGCTGAAGCCATGATTGTAGCACTCAGACACGAGTAGGCTGAAGCCATGATTGTAGCACTCAGACACGAGTAGACTGAAGCCATGATTGTAGCACTGAGACACGAGTAGGCTGAAGCCATGATTGTAGCACTCAGATACGAGTAGGCTGAAGCCATGATTGTAGCACTCAGACACGAGTAGGCTGAAGCCATGATTGTAGCACTCAGACACGAGTAGACTGAAGCCATGATTGTAGCACTCAGACACGAGTAGGCTGAAGCCATGATTGTAGCACTCAGACACGAGTAGACTGAAGCCATGATTGTAGCACTCAGACACGAGTAGGCTGAAGCCATGATTGTAGCACTCAGACACGAGTAGACTGAAGCCATGATTGTAGCACTCAGACACGAGTATACTGAAGCCATGATTGTAGCACTCAGACACGAGTAGGCTGAAGCCATGATTGTAGCACTCAGACACGAGTAGGCTGAAGCCATGATTGTAGCATTAATGCAGAAGTATAAAGATGGAGATTCACCTTTCTGTTCCCAGGGAAGCACAGGCACACAACCACATATATCCCTTAGCAAAATAACTTGTATCTGGGTATTTTTGGCGGCGATTTAAATAGCAATGTTATATGATGAGACTGCCAGTTACAGACACAACTTTAAACGTACCAGTGGGCCTATTCGTTCCAACCTGAGCACCCCTTGGGTATATGGAGACCTATAAAAGGTATACAAAAATAGACAGTGTAGTATTGTTTGAGCCAGAAATGTTGATTTAGAATTGATCGTACCCTTTCGTGATAAAGTAGATTGAAGGCTGGATTCTGACGACAACTGCCACGTGATAGATTCCATCTTGTGCCCCCTGCAGCACGTCAGGTACAATCTTCACAGTGAAATACTGAAGAAAATGTGAAACAGATAGTTAGCATTTCTAGAAACAAGTGTTGCAATATGTTCTACTTATTCTTCTTTTATTCTTTATATTTCTTCTTCTTGTTCTTCATTGTTTTCCTCTCTTTCTTCCTCGTTCTCTTCTTCTATTTATTCTGAATTTGACTGATTTTCCCTCTTTATTTTTATTCTTGTCATCCCTACTACTGCTTACAATTTTATTTCCTTTTTTCTTTTTCTTCTTCTTTTTCTTCATCTTATTCTTATTCTTATTCTTCGTCTACTTCTTCTTCCAATATTTCTAAAGTTTTCATCCACATTTCTTCTGCTTTTTCTCTATTTTTTCTTCGACTCCTTCTTCATTGTTTTGTTTTTTTCGTCTTCTTCTTCTTCCATTTCTTCCTTTTCCTCCGCTTATTCTACGTATTTATGTTATCTTTTTTTCCACATCATTTTAATAAAGCATCATCTTTTATTTCTCGTTCTCTGTCTCTTTTTATTTCTATTTTCTTCGTTATCTTCTTCTTTTCCTTCTTCTTTATCTGGGAAGTGGAGGTTCTGGTCAGGCAAGATATAGTGATCAATATTACACCTCACTTTCAATCAATTCTCCACGGAAACAGGTTGTTTCATGCCAATCTCGCTAAGACGGTGGGGATCGGCACTATGATCCCTATAGCATATTGAGGAGCATCGAATTGCATCGCAGCCAGTAGGACCAGGATCCGCTTTCTCAAGTACGCCTCGAAATGTAAGGAAAGTCGCTGCAGCTGACCATTAAAGAAAGGCTTCAGGAGCATCTGTCTTAAATACGAGTGGAATTAGCAACGTCTTCTTCTTTTTTTATTCTTCTTCTTCTTCTTTTTCTTCTTCTTCTTCTTCTTCTTCTTCTTCTTTTTCTTCTTTTTCTTCTTTACCCTCTTCTAATTATTTATCGTTTTGTATATGTTCATTTTCTTCTCTTTCAAATGTTTTTTCTAGAAGTTGATATGGAAGTAGGCCCACGGGAAACAAAACCGCTCCAACGTTGGAATTACAAACGAGCCGACTGGCACAGATTTGCAAGCCTGACAGATGGGCTGTGTGAAACCATCAACACACGGAATAACAAAATGAAGCCCATGGTGGAAAACCTAAGCAAAGCAATAATGCAAGCTGCCACTGAAACCATCCCAAGAGGGGCAAGGAAAAATTATAAGCCCTATTGGAATGATGAATTGCAGAAAGCGGAAGACGAAGTCACAAATGCTAGGAACACGACAGAGAGAGAACAATCTATGGAGGCTAATATCGCCCTCAAAGCCACCACGGCGAAATACTAATACACTCTAAACCAAACAACAAGAGAAAGCTGGAAAAACAAAACAGAAAGCCTCAATTTAGACAAAAAAGGGAAAAAACTATGGAAGTTAGTCAGAGCCATGAATGACGAAATTCCATCAAACAAACAAATTACAATCAAGAAGGGTGACAACATGCTCACTGGAAAAAAGTAGCAAACGCCTTTATTAAACATTATGCCAGAGCAAACCACATTGATGTCCCTGCAGATAGGCATACAGATATTAGTGAAGAGCAAAAGGGGCACGACAACATCAATATGGCACCAGAAGAGCATATGATGGCAAAATTAACAATGAATGAAATGGAGAGGCCATGAGAACATTAAAGAAAAGGAAATCTCCCGGAAAAGACTGGATAACAAACTAAATGCTGATGGGGCTGGGCCAAACAGCAAAGAGGAAACTACTATCAGTCCTGAACTAAAGCTGGAAAAAGGGTATTGTACCCCCAGGCATGGAAAGACGCAGTACTTGTACCAGTACCAAAGAAAGAAAAAGACAAAACAGATTCAAATGGATACAGGCCTATCAGCCTACTGAGCTGCGTAGGCAAACTGATGGAACGTAGGATAGACACCAGACTGATGTGGCATCTGGAAGAAAAACACATACTAATTCCACAGCAAGCAGGCTTTAGACAGCACAGATCCACTGAGGATCAGGTCATCCTCATAGCCCAGGAAATAGAAGATGCCTACCAGGTGCAAAAACACACAGTAGCGGTTTGGGTGGACCTAGAAAAGGCATTTGACAAAGTCTGGAAAGAGGGACTTAGAATCAAGCTAAGAAGAAGTGAAGTATGTGCGAAAATGTACAAATGGATCAGTCACTACCTCAAAAACAGAACAGACAAAGTTAAAGTACAAGGGCAGATGAGCAAAAAGGTGACGCTTGAGCAGGGAGTACCCCAAGGGGAGTACTGTCTCCCACACTCTTCCTGGTGTATATTAATAGCATAACAGAGAATATACCAAGAAGAGTCCATAGCTCAATGTTTACAGACGATCTGGCTATGTGAAATCTGAAAAGAATCTCACCATAGCAAGTTATCGGATGCAGCAGGCCCTAACATCGCTGGAAGAGTGGGCGAACTCAGGGCTGGTCAAAATAAACGAGGAAAAGACCGCATGTACAATATTCTCGCTATCAAACAAACCCCAAAACACCAAATTAAGTCTTAATGGCAAATACCTGCGGCCAAACGACAACCCAAACTACAGGGGAGTCACATTTGATCGGCGCATGACATGGAACAGTCAGATCGAGAGAAACCGAGTGAGAGCCAGAGAAAGAATGGCAATCATGAAGAAACTTTCTGGCACAAGCTGGGGAGCAGACGAAAGTATACTAAAGAAACTGTACACTGGAAGAGTTAGACCAATCCTCGAGTATGGCATTGCGGCATGGACAACAGCAGCAAAGGCGAACTTCGATAAAATTAGCAAACTCCAAAACCAAGCCATGAGAGTTATAACAGGAGGCATGAAGTCAAAGCCAATTGTAGAACTTGAAAAGATTACAAAACTGCAATCCATGACCGACAGAAGAGACTGCAGAGCCCAGCAGCAAGCAGGGAAACTCAGAAGACTGACTGACCATACAATGCACCAGAGACTAAACAATTTTGGAAATGGGAAACTAAAGCGGAGAAACTTTGCAGAGATAGCCAAAGCAAAGATGCACGAAGACCCTATGAACGCACTAACAACACCAAAGCCCATCCTCACTGTACGAAAACCTACCTGGAGGCAGCATATATTTCCAGAGGTGGTAGAAAATATACCAGGTATTGGAAACAAAAACTGCCAGACTGAAAAAGAAAGAAGAGATACAACCCTGAGGTACAAAACGAAAAACTACCCAAGCATGGACTGGACCCATGCATACACCGACGGTTCTGTAAGAAACACAACACAGAACGGAGGGGCAGGGGCATTCCTGAGCCTACCAAATGGCAGGAAAATAACACTGTCATTGGCAACTGGAAAATACACAAGCAATTTCAGAGCGGAGGCAGAGGCACTGAGGGTGGCAGTGGAAGAAATGGTGACAGGTAAAAGAAATGAAAACTATATAGTCCTGCTTACAATACCGTGGCCGTAGTCACAGCACTGAAAAGCCAGACAAATACTGAACTTAATGATATAAAAGCAGTACTCTGTCAACTATGCCAGCAGTCCGCACCACAAAGTGTAGTGTTACAGTGGGTTCCATCCCACTGTAACATCCAAGGCAACGAGGAAGCAGACAGACTGGCAAAAGAAGGTGCAAGACTACCACAACCAGATACCACTGTGACATACGAAGAGTCAAAACGGCTTATTAGAGCTAGATACATGACCAAATGGGAAACAGAACATACTGGCTACACCAAAAACGATGCCTATTACCAGTTGAACAGAAGAGAGCAGGTCGTGGTCTTCAGACTTCGCACTGGCCACAATAGACTGAGGTACCACCTATTCAACAAATTGAAGATAGGTGGCACCAACGAATGCACGTGTGGTACCGGAAAAATTACCGCTGAACATTTGCTGCAAAACTGCCCGACATACGAGGATCAGAGAGCAGATGTGGCTATCACCAGTGGCAACACTAGACAAGCTCTACGGCAGTGTCGACAGCCTCAGGATGACCGCTGCTTTTTTCGAAAAAATAAAGGTCGACGTCTGACAGCGTAAGAAGAAGAAGAAGAAGAAGAAGAAGAAATGTTTCTTCTTCTTCTTCTTCTTCTTCTTCTTCTTCTTCTTCTTCTTCTATTAATAATTTTATGTAAGTTTTTCTACTAGTTTTCGTCAAATTCTTCTTATTATAATTTTTTTTTCTTCGAACTATTAACTTTTTTGCACTTGTTTTGAACATCTTTATTAAATTTTTTTCTGCGTATTATTCTTAGATTTATACTTCTATTCACTTCCTCTTTCTTCTTCTCTCGTCTCTTTTTCTATTACTACATTTTTCCATCCCCCTGGCAAACGAGTTAATCCCGCTGAGTCGTGGATTATCGCCCGCAAGATGTTTGTGACAAAACAAATTTTACTAGAAAAGTGGAGCAGACGATTACTCCTGTTATTGGAGAAAATGTTAGCTGACTTTGTGCCTGTGCCAAAAGGACATCTCGTGAAAAGACATTATTTAAATATGCGTGAGGAGAAATGCCAGAAAAATGAAAGACAATCTTAAAATGTTTTGATTGAAAATTTGAAGAAAAAACACACGTATGCATAAATGTTAATTAAATGGAGTGGCTCAGTACTCTGATATAAATGCATTCAAAGAACCTTGCAAATGCATAATAATCCCTTGCCCTTTGGGAAATCACTATTCATATGTTGTTTCCTGTCAGGATCGGCTGCCTCTATTTCACTGATCAGCACATGTATTGTATCTGACCTAATTGAAATTGGCCACGTCTGAGATTATGAGTGATTGTTTCTTAAATAAATCAGATCTGAGACAGTACTGATGGTCAGGAATCGATAAACGCATAAATAATAATAGTAATAACAGTTGCCTATTGCAAGCAAAGATGTGCATACAGATGTGACCGCATGTGACTGTGCAGCTAGATCAGAGCGTGGTACTCACGTGCTGCACATGTGAACAGGGTTAGTCATTAGGCCGAATTACATTATGTCCTTTCGTGATGTTCTCATGTTTTCTCCGTATTAGTATGATTCCCTTTTAGGCGAGGCGAGCAACCTGTGTGACGGCAGGGTGCTAGACTGAGCGGTTCGGAGCAAGCAGCTCTCAAACAGCGACATCAGTGTGGAAACTGTTCAACGATACTTTCAGACAGTTATTCCATTACTTTCTGACGTTCCCCTGAAGAGCGCTTGCCAGTTCTGGACTCTCTGCACAACAGCTGCTTAGGCAAACGCGTATTGGGCACGCAAAGAAAGCGTATGTTTTCCCGAGAGTCTCGTCTTGGTGGCAACTTCAGAATTTTGCCTTTTTCGTGCTGGAGACCATGAGCAGCATACTCAGACAAATGTCATTGATAATGTTGAGCGTCCTGACAGCATACAGAGGTCATTTCTCAGTAATCGTACCTCAATTAAAAACAAAACGAAAACCATGTTACTGTGACAATGTTTTTGTCAGAAAGGACGAACTAATGCAAATAACTAATAAATCCCAACAAAATCACGGAAATAATGATACAGTTTGAGTTGGTAACCGTTACCAGGAAGTGACATAAAACATGCGAGTCACGGTATGCTTTTGGTAACCGTTGCCAGGAAGTGACAAGAAACAGGCGAGTCACGGCATGCTTTTGGTAACCGTTGCCAGGAAGTGACAAGAAACATGGGAGTCACGGTATGCTTTTGGTAACCGTTGCCAGGAAGTGACAAGAAACATGCGAGTCACAGTATGCTTTTGGTAACCGTTACCAGGAAGTGACAAGAAACATGCGAGTCACGGTATGCTTTTGGTAACCGTTACCAGGAAGTGACAAGAAAAATTGCGAGTCACGGTATGCTTTTGGTAACCATTGCCAGGGAGTGACAAGAAACATGCGAGTCACGGTATGCCTTTGGTAACCGTTGCCAGGAAGTGACGAGAAACATGCGAGTCACGGTATGCCTTTGGTAACCGTTGCCAGGAAGTGACAAGAAACATGCGAGTCACGCTATGCCTTTGGTAACCGTAGTCAGGAAGTGACAAGAAACGTGCGCGGTATGCCATTGGTAACCGTTGTCAGGAAGTGACAAGAAACGTGCACAGTACGCCATTGGTAAACCATGTCAGGAAGTGACAAGAAACGTGCGAGTCACGGTATGCTACTGGTATACGTTGCCAGGACGTGACAAGAAACGTGCGAGTCACGGTAGGCCATTGATAACTGTTGCCAGGAAGTGACAAGAAACGTGCGCGGTATGTCATTTGTAACCGTTGCCAGGAAGGGACAAGAAACGTGCGCGGTATGCCATTTATCAAAAAGAGTAGACCCAACAACAGATGATCATAAATAATAATCATAGTAATAGTTTCCTAACGCAAGTCAACATGGCGACAGAAATACGAATATTGCTCCGAAAGTGTTCTCTGATGACTGTAAAGCAAATCCTGGTACGGCACACTCTTCCACATTCAAGGCACACTTGCGGGGAGCCGGCAGTGGAATCGTTGTGTCAACTATTATTTCGGGCAGAACGCTTTCGCTGAGCCTCCGTGATGGATGTACCCTATGCTATTAGAACACCTGCAGCGATACTTGCTCGCCAGGTGGTACGGTGTTGTGCAAACAACTCTCAGGAGGTGACATAAATATTGAAGCGTTTCAGAGACACTTTCAATGAGTCTCTGTAGCGTGTTTTCTGCCCTCCTTCTGAGCGTATGCTTGTTTTTAGCTCACCGTATAATACATGCTAGGGATGAGTTTAACTGGCATGCAAACAACATGGTATTACTATTTATAGAATGGCAATATGGTTACTCGTAGAACTTAAATGGCAAATTGCACACGCAGATACAATCGATGAAATCATGTATGGCAAATATCATTCTTTCTGGAGTCTTCATGTATATCCGGATGGCTACTCCCCACTCTGCTGGTGTTTGATCCTTGTGAATAGCAAGGTGTGCTTTTCATGAGTTGAAGAATCGTCTACACTAGAGGAGTAATGCTGCACTATAAGTCGCCTCCTACGACATGCTCACAGCGTGGAAGGGGTTGGATTGTCGTCTCTGTCACTCGCTCCGTTTCTGTGTGCATTATGATAGACCGAAACGCTAAACGGTTCTTACGTAGTTATATTGGTGGAGCAGCAGTTATATTCTTGTTTATATAACACATTGAATCGTCTAGTCTTGCCAGACTATACTGAATCATTGAATGCTCCATTCCATGTTCTCTCTATGTCGCAGTGACTTTATTCTCATTTCTGTCCTACTTAGTCTGAAAGTCTATAAAAGTTTGACTGCACTGTTAATCATCTCATACGATGTGCTCTCTGTGTGAGGGTAAGCTTATTTTCGTTTCTATCCCACCTATAATTGTTCTTTACTTCTTCTTCCTCTTCTTCTTCTTCTTCTTCTTCTTCCTCTTCATCTTCGTTCATCTTCAGGTCAAGGCTCCGGTTTCTCTTACAAAGGACACCGTAGTTTATAAGTTTGTTCTATCTCCATACAGCGTGTGTCTCATCCTTCACTAGTTGTTCTCTCTCTTCCTCTGTGAGCTAGCAGCTTTGTAGTATGTGTTCCACGGTTATGGTATGTTTCCTACAGGGACACTTGTTGATAATAGCGTTTTCAATACTCGAGTTTTGTTCTACTCCATTCTTTAATAGACCCCCCCCCCGCCCCCCCCCCCCCCAATCTCAATTGAAGGAGGCTTTGTTAGAAGAGCCATCTGTATGTACGTGTATCCGTGTTTCTGGCGGGTATACTCTCTTAATACATTCGTCTGTGATAAATGTCCTTTCTAAATTTATCTTTGTCACTATTCCATCAAAGGTTTCTGGCATCTCAGAGGATTTGACTTATCGTGGAACTTGGGATGTTTGTTATAAATCTCTAACCATTGCATGTCTAATGATTTAGTCTGCTATCGCAAGTTCTTTTTTTTTGTTTTGTTTAAATGAAGTGGTTCCTCGTTAATCTATCTCCCTTTTCTCGTGCGATTTATCCTTTCGCATATTGGGGGATCTGGCATTCGTTTTGGAGTGTTTTTTATTAATCAAATCGGAATTCACTATTAGTCGCATCAAACAACCCGTTCTTAATGTGGCAGTAGCCATGTTCTTGTTTCTTCCGCAGAGACGAGACTTTTTCTTCGCTTGTGGGTGTGGACCGAATTATTCGTTACCGCTTCTCATTTGCGCTCAGCGTGGCCAGGGTTCCATTCTCGTCTTACAAAGATCTTTTCAGAATACGGACAGGGAAGTTGGGATACATACGATATATAGTAGACCAGGAAAAACAGATTGTTTTATTTTCATGTTCTATGTTCTAGCAAGCACGTTCATCCATTGTTTTCTTTCTACTCTCGGTGTCAGAGTTCTGAGCTGAATCTTGACTGATTTTCAGAAGTGCGGTTATTTCATTCACAGCCAGTCTACGATTTTTCCTCACGATGCGTTTAACAACTGCAATCGACTCGAGTATCACTACACAGTGTGCCTGATAATGGCCATCTTTACTCTTTACTCTACTTTACGTAGATTAAAATGGCCATGGCCTGACCCGGTCGAGAACAGCCTGCCCCAGAACTTACGTTGTTTCGGAGCTTCCTACTCTACTCTTATACTTCCCGACGTCACAGACATGCGTATCTGTACTGAATTTGTATTTGTCTATAATTTTCGGTAGATTTCACCACTTGGCTGCTCAATAAAACGGATAAAGAAATAATGTGTCTCTAGAGTTTGTCACTATTCTGGCAGCCACTTTTGAACGATTGCCGTGGGGTCATACGGCTCATCTGTACCATGATTCCACTGCAGGAAACGCTATATGTCCTTAGCAACAGTACTGTCAACTTACATGACTAGGATGTGGTGCTTCCAATTTTGTTAGCACAATGTTAAGGTCTACAGTTGAAGCTTCCTCGTATATGTCTGTGATTGAGGCCACTAGATTACTTGGATTAAACACCAATACAAAACATGATATGGAAGTTGAACTTACATTAACGTTGTCCCACTGCCCAATGATCTTGAATTTATCTGGTCTGCCTTTATTGCGCAGTCGTGCTCCGAATGTGTAGTCAACGTCTGGTACTAGCGGATCTATTGTTTGAAGTTCAGAGAATTGTTATTGATGTTGTGGAAATATTATGTGTTCAGTGTTTCACTGTTGACGAGACAAAAGGGAGACTAGCATTCTAGTTGCATACTACCTTGAGTTACTCACCTTCCATTTTCTTCTGCGGTTTCTACAGCCTGCAAGACCTTCGTCAAGGTCATTAACTGTTTGTCATATTGGCTGTTTGGGACATAGCTACATAGCTCTCAAGAGCCAGGGCCAGGGAATCGCTGAAAACATCGATCAAGGTAACCACATAAAGCTTTTGAGCCTTGCCCATGAATAATAATAATACTGTCTGCGTGGGTGTCAAAGGCCTGTTGCGTCGATTGACCACTACCATGTCCAACTGCTGAGGATGTGTTCATGCTTAGCATGTCGACCGAAATCCCTACAGACTCCCCAGGTGAAGCCGTGTACTCCGCAGCCTTTGGATAAGGGCCGCGAGGAGTGTGTTAGATCAAAGTTTGTGTCAAGCCCTCCGTGTCTGTCCATAGCAAGCTCCCTGTTTTACGTGTCCCGCCGCCGAGGCTTCTGATTGTGTCCACCTTTTCGTCTGCGTGACCGATGCTGTACTGATAATACGGGGTTAGGAGAGATATCCTGCAATCTCCGCTGGAGGGAGGGACGGGAAGGAGGAAGTCGGCTTCAGTCCGAGCATAAAGGTCCTTAACTAGTGACAACCTGGACTGAATTCTGGTGTGCAGTTAAGCGGAAATTTGAACTCCGTCATGGACTAGTCTCCCACGGCTTGAGCCAGGCATAAAATGCAGCGAAACATAACAAACAAGATAACCGATCGAAAGTACATCAATTTCCCAAAATAAGTCCTTGATACCACCTGGTGAAGGAGTTGTGAAATATATTCCGAACAGCAACCACAAACATCGGAAAACTCGACACAAACACCTAAGAGAGGTCATCTTACTACAGCTAAATAAAAGGGTCATTGTTCGGATTCAATGACAGTTATAAGTGTACCCAGCAAAATTGAAATTATCACGGTCCCATGGGCCAAAAGGGGCGCATAGATTGGAAATCTCACGATCGTTTAAGGTCACACAGAAAGTTCAAGATAAAGTACCATTTTGTATCGGCACCGTAGGTCAGAGAAAGTTTAGGCGCCAAAACTTAATAAAGATAGAAGACATGAAACCAATCAAGGTGAATATATCTTGGGGGATCAATGTATTCGGAATTTAGACCACAGGACAGAAGACCACCGAGCAGATAGTACAGAAGCTAGAACAGAACTAGAACAGAGCTAGAACATCAGCTAAGTGAGTAGTTAGAACAGATAGATAGAACAGAACAGATAGTTAGAATAGATAGATAGAAAAAATAGATAGAACAGATAGTTAGAACAGATATATAGCACGCATAGAACATATAGATAGAACAGATAGATAGAACAGATAGTTTGAACAGATATATAGCACACATAGAATAGATAAATAGAACAGACAGATAGAACACATAGAACAGACAGATAGAACAGATAGATAGATAGAACAGATATATAGAACAGATAGATAGAACAGATAGATAGATCAGATAGATAGAACAGATAGATAGAACAGATAGATAGAACAGTTAGATAGAACATATAGAACAGATAGAACAGATAGATAGAACAGATAGATAGAACAGATAGATAGATCAGATAAATAGAAAGATATATAGAACAGATAGATAGAAAAGATAGACAGAACAGATAGATAGATCAGATAGATAGATAGAACACATAGAAAGAACAGATAGAACAGACAGATAGAACAAATAGATAGAACAGATAGATAGAACAGATAGATAGATCAGATAGATAGAACAGATATATAGAACAGATAGATAGAAAGATAGATAGAACAGATAGATAGAACATAGATAGAACAGATATATAAAACAGCAGAAGGACAGCTACAAAGTCACAGAAGCAGACTCTAGTCACTGAGGGAGAAGATATTGGTTGAGTGGTAAGGACTGCCAACACAAACCAGCATTTGCAAGCATTTAAATGTGTTTTGTCGTGGTGCATTGTCGCCGAAACCTGATCACAAATGACGTTGACTCTAAAGTCATGGAATGGCTTTCAAATGCATATAAGTCAGAAAGAGATTTGTTTTTACTTAAACACGAAAACGTATCGCAACAATAGTGCTGATCTTGGTCTGAAACCCACAGTATAAGAACCACTGTCGTTCGACACAAACCCGTGACATCAAAGAGCTTACTCTTGATTTGAAAACCACGCTGCAAGAGCCTATGTATTTGTCGCAGAGTTCCTAGCTGGAAGACGAGACAGAAGAATCAGACGACTCAGATGCTACAGGAGGAGAGGAAAAGGGCGGGATGCCACCAGACCAGCGAGGACCAGGAGGTTGACAACGAACAAGAACTGGATAGCAAGTCAGTTAGTCTGTATCAACCTTAGATAAGATTGTGTTAAAAGTAGTAGAAACATTAGCTTAGAATTGATCAAAGTGAAAGAATATTTGGGTTGATTATTGCAAGAGAGAAAAACATTGGCCTTTTGTATAAACCTCATGGTAAACAGTAGCGAAAGTTTTAACGAGCTGATACAATTGTAATGATACCCTTTGTGTTTTAACGAGCTGATACAATTGTAATGATACCCTTTGTGTTTTAACGAGCTGATACAATTGTAATGATACCCTTTGTGTTTTAACGAGCTGATACAATTGTAATGATACCCTTTGTGTTTTAACGAGCTGATACAATTGTAATGATACCCTTTGTGTTTTAACGAGCTGATACAATTGAAATGATACCCTTTGTGTTTTAACGAGCTGATACAATTGTAATGATACCCTTTGTGTTTTAACGAGCTGATACAATTGTAATGATACCCTTTGTGTTTTAACGAGCTGATACAATTGTAATGATACCCTTTGTGTTTTAACGAGCTGATACAATTGTAATGATACCCTTTGTGTTTTAACGAGCTGATACTTCTTCTTCTTCTTCTTCTGCGTACACAGTCAGACAGTAACCATTATTTTCTCGAAAAAAGCGGCGGTCATCCTGAGGCTCTCGCCACTGCCATAGAGCTTGTCTTGCAGTTCCACTGGTAATGGCCACATCTGCTCTCTCTGATCCTCGTATGTCGGGCAGTTCTGCAGCAGATGTTCAGTGGTCATTTTACCAGTACCGCACGGGCATTCGTCGGTACACCCTATCTTCAATTTGTTGAATAGGTGGTACCTTAGTCTGTTGTGGCCAGTGCGAAGTCTGAAGACAACTACCTGCTCTCTTCGGTTCAACTGGTAATAGGCATCGTTTTTGGTGTAACCAGTATGTTCGGTTTCCCATTTGGTCATGTATCTGGCTTTGATAAGCCGTTTTGACTCTTCGTACGTCATACTGGTATCTGTTTGTGGTAGTCTTGCACCTTCTTTTGCCAGTCTGTCTGCCTCCTCGTTGCCTTGGATGTTGCAGTGTGACGGGACCCACTGTACCACTACCCTTTTTGGTGCGGACTGCTGGCACAGTTTGCAGAGTGCTGCTCTTAAGTCATTAAGCTCAGTGTTTTTCTGGCTTTTTAGCGCTGTGACTACGGCGAGAGCATCTGTCAGCAGGACTATATGGCTCTCATTTTCACTGTGTGTCACCATTTCTTCCACTGACGCCCTCAGTGCCTCTGCCTCCGCTCTGAAATTGCTTGTGTACTTACCAGTAGCGAATGACAGTGTTATTTTTCTGCCATTTGGTAGGTTCAGGAATGCTCCTGCCCCTCCGTTCTGTGTAGTGTTTGTTACAGAACCGTCGGTGTATGCATGGGTCCAGTCCATGCTTGGGTAGCTTTTCGTTATGAAGCTTAGGGTAGTGTCTCTCCTTTCTTTTTCAGTCTGGCAGTTTTTGTTTGCAATACCTGGTATATTTTCTACCACCTCTGGAAATATATCCTGCCTCCAGGTAGGTTTTCGTACAGTAGTGATGGGTTTTGGTGTTGTTAGTGCGTTTATGGGATCTTCGTGCATCTTTGCTTTGGCTATTTCTGCAAAGTTTCTCCGCTTTAGTTTCCCATTTCCCAAATTGTTTAGTCTCTGGTACATTGGGTGGTCCGTCAGTCTTCGGAGTTTCTCTGACTGCAGCTGGGCTCTGCAATCTCTTCTATCGGTCATGGATTGCAGTTTTGTAATCTTTTCAAGTTCTACAATTGGCGTTGACTTCATGCCACCTGTTATAATTCTCATGGCTTGGTTTTGAAGTTTGTTAACTTTATCGAAGTTCGCCTTCGCTGCTGTTGTCCATGCCGCAATGCCATACTCGAGAACTGGTCTCACTCTTCCAGTGTACAGGTTCTTTAGTATGCCTTCGTCTGCTCCCCAGCTTGTGCCAGCAAGTTTCCTCATGATTGCCATTCTTTCTCTGGCTTTCATTCGGTTTCTCTCAATCTGACTTTTCCATGTCATGCGCCGATCAAATGTGACTACCAGATGGGTTGGGTTGTCGTTTGGCTGCAGGATTTTGCCATTTAGACTTAATTTGGTACTTTGGGGTTTTAATGAAAGCGAGAATATTGTGCACGTGGTTTTCTCCTCGTTTATTTTGACCAGCCATGAGTTCGCCCACTCTTCCAGCGTCTGCATCCGATTTCTTGCTATGGTGAGATTCTTTTCAGAGGTCCACATAGCCAGATCGTCTGCAAACATTGAGCTATGGACTCTTCTTGGTATATTCTCTGTAATATCGTTTATATATACCAGGAAGAGTGTGGGTGACAATACTCCCCCTTGGGGTACTACCTGCTCGAGTGTCCCCTTTTTGCTCATCTGCCCTTGTACTTGGACTCTGGCCGTTCTTTGTTTGAGGTAGTGGTTGATCCACTTGTACATCTTCCCACAGACATCACTTCTTCTTAGCTTGACTCCGTCCTTCCAGACTATGTCAAATGCCTTTTCCAGATCCACCCAAACAGCTACTGTGTGTTTCTGTGCCTGGTAGGCAAATTCTATCTCCTGGGCTATGAGGATGACCTGGTCGAGCTGATACAATTGTAATGATACCCTTTGTATTTTAACGAGCTGATACAATTGTAATGATACCCTCTGTGTTTTAACGAGCTGATACAATTGTAATGATACCCTTTGTGTTTTAACGAGCTGATACAATTGTAATGATACCCTTTGTGTTTTAACGAGCTGATACAATTGTAATGATACCCTTTGTGTTTGTAAATAAACTATTGATTATCATTGCTGCAGTTCCAATAATCGTTAGAGTGTTACAATTTGAGTTGTGAGAAGAAGAGTGATAGTTGTAAGAAAGAAAGTAGATAAGAAAGTAGATAAGAGAGTAACCTGTTACCTGTCCTTTTATGTTTAATTATTTAAAAAGGAAGTTTTTGTTACAAGCTATTGGTGCTGATTTCTTCACACTCCGAGATATTTTATTGGTAGCAGGTTACAGTGGCTCTCATTATACTCCGAGGTTCACTAAAGAAGGTGGACCTAGACACTAATGTCTGTCGTGAGATGCGAGGCTTCTCGTTACACTCTAGACTATCTGAATCAGAGTAACACGGACTGTTCCAAGGAGAACGAATAAGACATGAGATGAGGTCTGGATCTGTATGTTCCCTTGACTCCGATAGGAAGCGAAGAGTAGCACCAGGGTTCGTTAAAACACACTAACCAAGACACCCATCTCAATCCTAGTTGGGGGCTTGAAACAGCAGCCTAACCAACGGGGTGGGGGTTGACACTGAAATCCCTATATTGGTGAGTTTACAGATGATCCTCAAATTGTAGTACAACTAGAAGGACCACTGTCGACCGTCTCAAGATCCCTATCGGATGAAAGAAGAGACACTGTAACCTACCACAAATAGGCTAGGGCTAATTGGACTCAACACAGGCAGCTTCCAACAGCAAACGCCTAATCCTGATCTTAGTCTTGTTAAAAGTCTTGTACTTTGTTCATTACATTTTCTTTCACATCTGCATTAAAGGGTTGGCAGGAACTGAAGTCTCCATTCTTTGGAAGCAGGTGGTACTCTATTAGTGTAGCTGCAGAACTCATCAGACGAGCGGTATATAATATGAGCTGCGCCCAGTGACCCCACCAGACGAGCGGTATATGATCTGGGCTGCACCCAGTGACCCCACCAGACGAGCGGTATATGATCTGGGCTGCGCCCAGTGACCGCACCAGACGAGAGGTATATAATCTGAGCTGCACCCAGTGACCCAACCAGTCAAGCGTTTTGTGATCTTGGCTGCACCCAGTGACCCTACCAGCCAAGAGGTATATGATCTGATCTGCACCCAGTGACCCCACCAGCCGAGAGGTATATGATCTTGGCTGCACCAAGTGACCCCACCAGTCAAGCGTTTTGTGATCTGATCTGCACCCAGTGACCCCACCAGCCGAGAGATATATGATCTTGGCTGCACCCAGTGACCCCACCAGTCAAGCGTTTTGTGATCTGGGCTGCACCCATTGACCCCACTAGGCTAGAAGTATATGATCTGGGCTGCACCCAGTGACCCCACCAGGCTAGAGTTATATGATCTGGGCTACACCCAATGACCCCACCAGGCTAGAGGTATAAGATCTGGGCTGCACCCAATGACCCCACCAGGCTAGAGGTATATGATCTGGGCTGCACTCCATGAACCCATGTTGCTAGGTTCAATGCATTATTTTCTCGTTCTTTGCTGTTCATTATGCTATAGATGACGTAGAAATGCAGGTCAGCAGACATTGCACTTTTGCCACTTTGTAACGATCTTTCAGGCGGTGAGAAATGACAGACACGCGTCATCACTACATATGAGCTGGCGTGACTAACTAAAGAATGATGAAATGGTCGACTCAGATGGGCGTGCTACGTCCATAGCAGGATATGACGACATTAGGACACCGACACATTGGCTTGCCTTCCTACGGGGATACTTGAAAGATGAGCACATCCCCTCCTCTTTGATGTCATAATGCTTCCAAATCAACAGACTGTATATGAACTCCAACTTAGAAAGATGATTTTGGTCCGGTAGTCATTGAACTGGTAAGAGCTACCAGCTGATAATTAAATGGATTATACCCTCACCATCATCGTTACCTTTGGTACAATGTGGTTGCATTGGTCGGTATAAATCCATTTTGATATTTCTTAATATCTAACTACCATATAGACTTCATTGTGCCTTGCAGCCATAACTTCTTGTACTGTCAGTGTGCGTTGATAGCCTATCAGGTTACATGTCCATGAAAGTACTTAAACATCTTATTGCTAGCAAATTTAGTAACTCTTCTCATTTTGGTCAAATTAGTATTTCCAATTGTATCTCCCTTTGTGGGGAGCGAGGCTCACAAGGTGGAGGGGGGGGGGCGTACTTAGGGTCAGGTGAAACATATAGATCAAGACCTTTGTCCAGTTTTCGTTCGTGATCTAGGAAACAAGCTATGCCACAGCAATCTGGTTAGCGAGGTGGGGATTGATAATGAAAACCCGATAGTGGTGACTCTCTTGTATTGCACCTACAGTCTGCAGGTCCACATGTGATCTTCTCAAGCGTGCTTCAGAATGTAAGAACAGCCAGTGTAACCTGCTTGCAAGAAAAAGTTGTCAAGAGTTTACTCCACTTAAGCGCGAGTAGTTTCAAACAACAACAACACCATAACCAACAACTACGAAAGCATTACCCCCAACATCAACAACATCAGAAACCCCACTAATAACAACAACATCAGCATCACCACCAACAATAACATCAGCATTAACATTGCCATCAACAACAACAACAAGGCCACCTCCACCAACACCAACAACAACACCAGCAACAGCAGTAACAACAACAATCTCTGTCGATGACATCGTTTACTCTGTTCAACTATTTCATGTCCCACGTAGTGAGTTACCTCGTAAGCTTAGCGTCATGTCCCACGTAGTGAGTTACCTCGTTAGCGTGGCGTCATGTCCCACGTAGTGAGTTACCTCGGAAGCTTAGCGTCATGTCCCACGTAGTGAGTTACCTCGTAAGCTTAGCGTCATGTCCCACGTAGTGAGTTACCTCGTTAGCGTAGCGTCATGTCCCACGTAGTGAGTTACCTCGTAAACTTAGCGTCATGTCCCACGTAGTGAGTTACCTCGTAAGCTTAGCGTCATGTCACACGTAGTGAGTTACCTCGTAAGCTTAGCGTCATGTCCCACGTAGTGAGTTACCTCGTAAGCTTAGCGTCATGTCCCAGGTAGTGAGTTGCATGCTAAGCTTAGCGTGTCTACTTGCTACATGACGTATGTATGAGCAGCAAAGTGGTTAGGGCAGTGGGTTTTTACGAAAAAGGTTTAATGTTTCCAACTTTTAACTCTTTACGCACCAGTATGTCCAGCTGTTATCTGGTACCTAACATACGGAAAGATAGATGGACAGAAAAGCAACTAGTCATTTCACTTTATAAAATGCCTAAATCTAGTCAACTGACATTTCTAACACTTCATCTCCGTCTGCAGTGAATTTCCCTTGGGTTACTTTTTACCTTTATTTGACGGATAGATAAAGTAAGAATGCGGAGGATAAAGAAAAAGATTTCATGAGAGCTCGAACTATTAATGCATTTTATAAAGCACACAGTTAGAACAGAACAGCATACAGGAAAGGTTTGAGTGCCATGTTGGAATGGGAATTTAGAACGGTTGTATTAATTGGTATGCGTAATGGGTGTTAGTGTGGGGGGGGGGGGGGGGGTGTCGTTAGTGGAGGTTCTAGTGTTTGGGAGATCGATAAGAGAAGGGATAGAGTTGGGAGATTGATAAGAGAGGGGTTAGAGTTGGGAGATCGATAAGAGAGGGGTTAGAGTTGGGAGATCGATAAGAGATGGGTTAAAGTTGGGAGATCGACAAGAGAGAGGTTAGAGTTGGGAGATCGATAAGAGAGGGGTTAGAGTTCGGAGATCGATAAGAGAGGGGTTAGAGTTGGGAGATCGACAAGAGAGAGGTTAGAGTTGGGAGATCGATAAGAGAGGGGTTAGAGTTCGGAGATCGATAAGAGAGAGGTTAGAGTTGGGAGATCGATAAGAGAGGGGTTAGAGTTCGGAGATCGATAAGAGAGAGGTTAGAGTTGGGAGATCGACAAGAGAGAGGTTAGAGTTGGGAGATCGATAAGAGAAGGGTTAGAGTTGGGAGATCGTTAGTGGAGATGTAGAGAGGTAAATCCAAAGCGTATAATGTGGATACCTAGATTTGCAGTCAAATGTAGAAGAGCTACAAGTAAAATGGAAAAATACATAGAGGCAGGTAAATCAAAAGAAACATATTTTAAATATTTGGACAAGCAGAACATATCTCAGAATGTGAACAAAAATAAACTTCGAAAAAAAAACTTGCTCATAGGAGCATGACTGATAGTAAAAGCTTATTTTCGTATGTTAGAAATAAACAAAATACGAAAGACAAAGTAGGTCCTCTCATAAAACACAGAAAAAATAATAAGTGAGTAAAGGGAGGCAGCTAATCTACTCAGTCAGTACTTTGGCACAGTCTACACAAAAGAGAACTGCTCTAAGATCCCAGAGCCTATCGATATTTTCCAAAGTGACGTCGATACAGCGGGATTAAGATTAATAAGAGATGAGTTAGCACCAACATTTATAAATGAGTTAAGAAACACGGACATTGTGAGTGTGTGACAGTTCCATATCCCTGTGGGGCATACACGTTGATGGCAGGGCAGATTGGGCTGGTGATTGTGTTCGCTGAGAATCAAAAGTTGCCTGAATAGTAGTTAACGGGGCGAAGGTCAAACCACGGTCATTGAGCGGATGGAAGCGTGATGTGAGAGTTAGTGCAGCTGGAAAACTTGGCAAATTTAGGGATGGGTATCAGTTTGACAAATTCTACAAACCGACCTCAGTGGTAGACGTTGAGGTTGAAGATAGGACCTCACACGACAGGCTGTCACATTTAAAGGGACAATTACCTTTAGATATGACATCCAATGGGATTCTAGATTGGGTGGGACAAAATTAGAGTGATAGCTAACCAGTCAACTGGGTAGGACCACTGGACAGCCATGTTTGTTTCATTGGGTCTATAAAAGTCAATGTAGAGATAGATTCGAGAGATTCTGAAAAAGAAACCTTTACGGGGTGGTTATCACATCATACACCTAGAGCCTCGCACTTGTGCTCATTGGTGTGTAAACAATTTGACATAAAGATCTGATCACATCGAGTGAGAACATTCGCCTCGGTACTAATTGAGTTGATCTAGAAGGCAGTCCGACTGTTCTCCAAATGACCATATAGTGTTGGAAGATTGGTGGCCCTTCTACAATCGCAGTTGCTCGTTTAAGGGTTCAGTGAATCAAGTGGTCTGCGATACCAAAAGTATGCGAGTTCGATTCGGTTAAGGGTTCAGAGAATCTTAGGGTCTGCGATACCAAAAGTATGCGAGTTCGATTCGGTTAAGGGTTCAGGGAATCTTAGGGTCTGCGATACCAAAAGTACGTGAGTTCGATTCGGTTAAGGGTTCAGGGAATCTTAGGGTCTGCGATACCAAAAGTACGTGAGCTCGATTTAATTAAAGATTGAGTGAATTCTAGGGACTGCGATCCCAAAAGTACGTGAGTTCAAATTTGATTATGGATTTGGCGAATCCTAAGGACTGCGTTGCCAGTGGCACGGTTAAGGGTTCTGTTAATCCTAGGGACAGCGGAAAGAGAGGTGCATCACATGAGCCATCAGCGAACGACATTGTTCGATGCAGGTGTAACATGGGCACTGCTAACAGTTGAAACATAGCTCATTTGTTAATCCACGTTTGTGCGCTGGACAGTGCAAAGCAGCAACCCTGACATGAACGGAAGATCATCACAACGTAGACGACGTAGGGCGACTTAGATATAACCACTGGTTTGTAATACTATTGGGTTAGACTAAGTTTAGGATTTATGTTAATTCATATGAGACGTAGAGACTGGGTTTATGTAGTTTACAGAAGTAACATCAACAGCACTTGCTTGTTTCCCGTGAGTTAGTTTAGTATTATTATTAATATTATTATTATTATTATTATTATTTGGTTTGGAAGTTCTTTTCGTTATTGAAATTATGAAACAATTATTCATGCAAATAAATTATATTATTTTGTCTCAATGGCTAATAATAGTTTTACTGTGTTGAAGTCGTGAAGTTGTTTAGACATATGTTCTAACTTTAAGAGAAGTAAACTAAGCCTAACCTGCTATATATAAATATTAGTCGGCGTGACCAGGACATGAAATAGTTAAGTACACTGTTACATATGCATATTTGAGGACGGGATTAGTATAGATTTGATGAGAATGTCGATAAGAAGAATCTAACCTGCAACAAATGGCAAAAAACGTATATATAGAAATAAATGAGAAAGCATACACAGACAAAGAATTCAAACAGATGTCTAGAAACTATTGAGAAAAGACACTTGGAGAAAGAGTTGTGCATGGTGACAGCAGCCTCATCATGTATACAACATTTTTACAGAAACTGATGTTGTAAAAGTAAACCAATCACTTTAGCGTATGCTTTCTGCATGGAACCTACAATCAATAGTTGTCGTTATATGTTCCATAAAGAGCAATTTGTAGAAACGGATGGGTAGTTTTGTCATTCAACAGTCGGCTATGTTCTAGGGGAAACAGCCGTGGATAAAAGTGCATCTTGAGCAGAGTTATGGGACGTTCTTGATGATCTTCATGACCCGTTCCTCAGCCTAGGAGCGAGTTCCAACATCTTCTCCACCGGACCTTGCCTTGGACTACGGAAGTCCAGTGGGTGGTAAAAGCTCCTCTAGAGGCGTCTCCGATGTTGTTGCGTAAAGCAAAGCAGTTCGACCAACACATTGGAGGTCTCCTGTAACCTCGTGAGTACCAGATTGATGTGGCCGTACTCCATCCACGATCATTTCGTGGCAACACGTGACCTGCTGATCTGTGTTTTGCCTTGTCTGCAAAGACTACCGCATCATTCACTAAGGAAAATCGTCGTATGTACAGACACGTTTGCATATGTTGGTTCCGGACAGTGATTCAAGACAAGCATCCCTCAAGAGAGGTCAGGGCCACTCTCAAAATGTCCTCCAGTGATTTTGTTAGTGTCCATGTCTCAGCTTCGTAGCACATTGCAGGGAGCACAGTTAAAGAGGGAGGCTCGTAGATTCTGGTCTTGACAACCGTCCAGGACCGTGTTAATAAACGAGAAGGTTATCCAGCACCCGTGGCGACGTACTGTCAGTACACGATCCAGATTGTCCTGCATGTGACTGGTAATTCGCTGTGCAAAAACAATGTGATTACGAAACAGTCACTACTCAGACAAAGAACAAATACTCATGCTTAGTTCTGTCAAGACTCGAAGTCACTGCAATCCCGAAAAACTAACAGGTGCTCAGTCTCATCGCCCATCAAATGTGTAAAAGCCAGTTTGTAATTGCTCCTGTTCCCGCTTCTCTGGCGTCATCAATGTTCTAAAGATTGATTTCAAAATTCTGCGTTATATGGATTGATAATTCCTTTGCTGCATTGTCAACATACAAAAGTATGTCTTGGATCGACTCTATCCACATCAAAAATCTCCACTGCCGACGAAAGCTTCAGCTCGTTCATTGCCTGTGCCTCATCATGGTCAGGAATCTAGAACCACACACGTTATCGAAGTCGTTAATCCTCTATTCCCGATATGTGCAAATGCCTTATTCCGCCTTTCCCAAAACCTACATACGCAATATAAGTTCTACAGGTAACGAAAACAATTGTCCACTAGCAGACACTGCTGTCAATGATGAAGTTTTGGAAGCTTCGTTCAGCTAAGCCATAGCTTATTTATGATGTGGGTGACCAGTTCTTTTCATAGCTGCGTTTCCTTCCCTAACAGTAAGCCAGTCACAATCGGACAACTGGATTAAATCGAGCGTATTGGTAGCGGAGTTTGAACTCCTTACCTTTTCCGTTAAAGTTCAGTGCTCTACTACTACACGAACCAGACAGCTCAATGAAACATGAGAAGATGGCGTGGGTTAGTGGTTAAGTGACTAAGCTCACAAGCAGAAGGTGCTGGGTTCGATCCCCATCACAGCACCGGCCGTTACCCCGGGAAAGCAAACCTTAGAAAATGCAGAAGGAAGCAGACCCTTACATAAAATGAATGACATAGTCGGATGCACTGGGATGATAGAGCGTGAAATCGATTGCTGTTCTTATTATATAATCAGATACACTTTACCAGAACAGAGAGTCAGGTGTGATATTAGTCCTTAATATTCAAGAACACGTTTTTACCAACAGCGTGTCGATAACCATGGTTAACCAGGGCGTGACCTGATCAAAAGTAGGTCAAGCCAAGTATACACCCAATAATATCCGCAGAAGAGCGCGTAAGTGACTAGCTTCCATTACCAACATGATCCTATTGGAGTTGAAAGGGAAAATACTTGTTATGTGCAAGAGGCTTGTCATAAGTCTTTACCCTGACTACGAAGCAGTAGGAGAGGAAAGTTGAAGTTTGGCACATATGTAGCTCATTCAATGTGTACTGGACTTGAGAAGTATGAATTTCCCTCCTCGACGGGTTTACCCGGTATGATGGATGGCACAACAAATTTATTGACCGGATCTGTTACTCTAACGGTTTGTCAGAACAATGGAAAATCAGAGACTAGAACTTTGATAAAATTCTTGATGTTGCAGGGAAAAACACCTACAGAAATACACAGGGAGATGGAACCAGTGTTTGAGGAATTCTGTCCTTCGTATGCTTCTGTAAAAAACTGGTGTAGGCAGTTAAAGTGTGGCTGTTCCCTTGTTGTTGACCTTCCAAGATCAGGAAGGCCATACTCAAAGTGCAGCGATGAAACTGCCTCTTCTCAGAAACACGACAAGGACATTAGATGCTATCTTGGTCAGTTTGTTACACCTGCCCCTGTCGTAAGGTCAGGGTCAGTTTGTTACACCTGACCCTGTCGTAAGGTCATGGTCAGTTTGTTACACCTGCCCCTGTCGTAAGGTCATAGTCAGTTTGTTACATCTGCCCCTGTCGTAAGATATTGGTCAGTTTTCTACACAGACCCCCTGTCGTCAGGTCTTGGTCAGTTTGTTACATCTGTCTAATCGTCAGGTCTTGGTCAGCTTGTTACATCTGTTTTTGTCGTAAGGTCTTGGACAGTTTTTTACACATGTTTATGCCGTGAGATGCGGTCTTGATCAATATATTACACCTGTCTCTTTCGCAAGGTTGTGGTCAGTATGTTTCACCTGTCCCTGCCTTAAGGCCTTGGCCAGCGAGTTTCACCTGTCTCTGTCGTGAAATGAGGTTTTATCAATATGTGACACTTGACCGTGACGTGAAGTGACATTATAATATGTATGTTACACTAAGTCATGCCGCAAGCAACTACGCACATCAATTGGTCTTTCATATGACATGCTGGAAATATAATAAGAAAATAACAACAGCAAAAAACGGCAAAAAAGAAAGCCAGCAGGACAGAAAGGTCACTCCGAATCCAGACCAGAATCACAAACTAAATGAAGTTTAAGAATGCAGATATCCAGGAAGAATGTTCGCAGGCGACATCCTGTTTCCAGACGTACAAACAGGATGTCAAGATGGATCGTAATCAATATGTTTCATCTAATGCAGACGTGATGTATCGATCTTTCTCAGAATGTTCCACATGATCTAGTCATAGGGGTGATATCTTGAATAGCATGTTACACTTAATTCTTGACGCGAGATAGGATCTTTGTCAGTATGTTATGCCTGATTCAGACGTTGATGGGATCATAGGCAACCTTATCCACACGTGAAGTGTGATCATGGTCAAGATGTTTAACCTTATCCAGATGTGGAGTGGGATCATGGTCAAGATGTACAACCTTTTCCAGATGTGAGGTGGAATCATGGTCAAGATGTTTAACCTTATCCAGATGTGAGGTGTGATCATGGTCAAGATGTTTAACCTTATTCAGATGTGGGGTGGGGTGTGATCATGGTCAAAATGTTTAACCTTATCCAGATGTGAGGTGTGATCATGGGCAAGATGTTTAACCTTATCCAGATGTGGGGTGGGATCATGGTCAAGATGTTTAACCTTATCTAGATGTGGGGTGGGATCATGGTCAAGATGTTTAACCTTATCCAGATGTGGTGTGGGATAATGGTTAAGATGTTTAAACTTATCCAGATGTGGGGTTGGATCATTGTCAAGATGTTTAACCTTATCCAGGTGTGAGGTGTGATCATGGTCAATATGTTTAACTTTATCCAGATGTGGGGGGTAGGATCATGGTCAAGATGTTTAACATTATCCAGGTGTGAGGTGTGATCATGGTCAAGATGTTTAACTTTATCCAGATGTGGGGGTGGGATCATGGTCAAGATGTTTAACTTTATCCAGATGTGGGGTGGGGTCATGGTCAAGATGTTTAACCCTATTCGGATGTGAGGTGGGATCATGGTCAAGATGTTTAACACTATACAGATGTGAGGTGGGGTTCTACATGTTTTCACCTTTTCCAGATGCTAATATTCGCACCAGGTGTTTCTTCATCCACAACTGACGACAATCGCTAGCAATTATATGTATCATTATTTTATTATTTATGCAGAACTAGTATCGCCATTCTAACTGCTACCATCACATTGTCCATAAACAAATAAAAGTAGCCAACGCAGTATAACACGCAAACAATTAAGATTTAAATATTTAAAACAGTAAATAAAAAACAACAGACCTGTTCTGAAGTTGAAAGACGATAGGGCAAACATCCGGGGAACTACGAGTGAGGAACTTAGTCTCTGAAACTTCTTTCCCATGACGTCGTATCCGGCCACTGACATAAAAAATGGCTGAAATATACAATTTATTATAAATTTACCAGGTTTGAAATCACTCCGTGTCTAGTTTGAATTGACAAGTTAGGAATTTTCTCAGTAGGACAACTTTTCCATGTACAGAATGGATTGGCAAAACTACTGTACTGCAACAATTGTTATAGCGAAACACATTACAAACAGATACACACACGCATCCATACACTTACCAATACATTGTATTACAAACAGATACACACACGCATCCATACACTTACCAATACATTGTATTACAAACAGATACACACACGCATCCATACACTTACTAATACATTGTATTACAAACAGATACACACACGCATCCATACACTTACCAATACATTGTATTACAAACAGATACACACACGCATCCATACACTTACCAATACATTGTATTACAAACAGATACACACACACATACATACACTGACCAATACATTGTATTACAAACAGATACACACACGCATACATACACTGACCAATACATTGTATTACAAACAGATACACACACACATACATACACTGACCAATACATTGTATTACAAACAGATACACATACACATACATACACTGACCAATACATTGTATTACAAACAGATACACACACACATACATACACTGACCAATACATTGTATTACAAACAGATACACACACACATACATACACTGACCAATACATTGTATTACAAACAGATACACACACGCATCCATACACTTACCAATACATTGTATTACAAACAGATACACACACGCATCCATACACTTACCAATACATTGTATTACAAACAGATACACACACGCATACATACACTGACCAATACATTGTATTACAAACAGATACACACACACATACATACACTGACCAATACATTGTATTACAAACAGATACACACACGCATACATACACTGGTCAATACATCGCATTACAAACAGATAAACAAACGCATCCATACACTGGCCAATACATCGTATTACAAACAGATACACACACGCATCCATACACTGGCCCTTACGTCCTGATATCGCTCAACGGAATAGGGTCTTTGTTAGTATAATCCAGAAAGATTTACAACTGGTTATGAATCTTAGAATGTATTTAATTTGTCTCCACTAGATATGCAACCCTTGACTTGCAGAGTGATTCAATCGTCCGATCTACATTACAAAGGTACAGGGGTTCGAACACTGATAATACCACGCCCCAGATACCTTGCTGTAAATGGGAGGCAAGAGTTATTGTTAGGAAAGACAAGACAACATAAAAATTAGCTGGGCTCCATCATTTTCAAGAGGGCGGGGGCGGGGGAACTCGGCCTTGTACAAAGCAGTCTTAAGTATTTAATCCCGGGTACCTCTGCGTAATGATGAAATAAATGGTGTAAAATCAAGCAGGAGACAATGATGCATTCCTTAGTTGAACTAAAATCATACCATAAAATAAAAACGGAGCATCAGCAGAACAGACCGAGCCTCAGCAGAACACAGTATGTCAAAAATTATCCACATAGATGGCAGTGAAGAGATTGGCAGATTGTCAATTGAAGGGCGAGAGCTACCGCAAGCTGGTGAAATGTATAATATATTTAAAAGCTCAAATGTGTAACTTGTGTAGAAAGTGCTTCATTCATTACAGCATGATCTTGGAGGAGCGGGTGGGGAGTGGAGCGATTATGCCCAAAGATAAATAATCTATCATTTCTGAAGTTTATCTATTTTTATCTGAGCCGAAGATGTTACCGAGGTCCTCACCGTATATACAGATCATGTGCCTTCAGAATCTTATCTGGGACTGGGTGCCTTCAGAATCTTAATCTGGGACTAGGTGCCTTCACTTGAACAACGGGTAGCAGAACATACGGGTTAACATCTAAATGATGCAAAATAGCAACTCAACAGTTGTGAACACGACAGGCCGTAACAGACTGACATGCCATCTTTTCAAAACGTAAAGATAGGAACTACCGATAAACGTGTCGGTGGCACTGATTGACTGACTGTTGAACTTCTGTTGGGGATCAAGACGCTGAGCAACGCATGAGCTGCAGTGGTCAGCTACCCATAGCTGACTGCTAGCGTCAGGGCCAGCGAACCATAGCTGCCAAGACCCTTCTACACCTCCACGCGGTGATCCTGGATAACAGGCTGCAGCAGGGCAGACTGGCTAAGGAGAAGGGATCGAAGAGGGAATGCTAACCCGGAACTCAAAAAGTGCTTGCTGAAGTCAGATGTGTTGGACCGAAGGTGCAAATATCGCAGCCAAGCTGTAAACTACAGCACAACGCATTCCGTTCTCTGGACTACATTCTGCTACTTACCGTTCCAGGGTTTGGTAGTGGGAGATTGAGAACGAACGAAGAAGAAGAAGAAGAAGAAGAACGTCTGCTGTAAAGGCGTCCAACAGACGAGAGACAGAGTGGAATATATGATCGCCGCTGACGCCATTCGTGGAAATGATCTAAGGAGAAACTTATAGCATCGGAATTATCAACGCTTTCTTTGGGTATATTCAATTTGACATCCCGAAACACACACTAACGAATAAAAAGAACAGGAACAAGAAAATGAAGTAGAACAAGAATAGAAAAAGAAGAAGAAGAAGTAGTAGAAGAAGAAGAAGAAGAAGAAGAGAAGAAAAACGATATCATGCAGGGTGTTCAATGAGGCCTGCACTTTTTACAAATCTACAAATGATTTCTACCAAGTACGTAAGATTAGGAATGCATCCAGCGAAGCAAACTCAGTTTAGGTATTTTCAGATTAAAATGCAGGCAACAATTAATAAATTCTTCTAAATTGTCAAAATGTTTAGCTCAATTTCTAGTTAAATAAAATCTTTTAATTTGTAATTATTTTATTTCTAGTTTATATCATATTATTTACGGAAAAAATTGTAATTTCTTATTATTATTATTATTATTATTATTATTATTATTATTATTATTATTCTGCGATCATTGTTAATTTTAACTGGGACTTGTTTCTTCAATAAATGATGTGGTTTGTTTTCAGGGTCTCGATATCAGCGTACAGGTTGCCGTCGAGTCGAGTCAGTGTGGGCCAGATTCTTCTCTTCATATCTGTGCTCTAGGGGCTGTCTTGAAGTGCATGTGCTGCTGCCATGTCTGCCAGGCCGCAGTGGGATCTATCTTAAATTTGGTGTACAAGTGGCGTCTCATTTTGTTGTGGCCAATTCAAAGACGTAGTTTGACAACTTGGTTTTTTTTCTGGACAGTCGGTAGTATCCGTAATTCTCTTGGTGTTTTCTGGACAGTTTGTAGTATCCGTAATTCTCTTGGTGTTTTCTGGACAGTTTGTAGTATCCGTAATTCTCTTGGTGTTTTCTGGACAGTTTGTAGTATCCGTAATTCTCTTGGTGTTTTCTGGACAGTTTGTAGTATCCGTAATTCTCTTGGTGTTTGTTTTCTGGACAGTTTGTAGTATCCGTAATTCTCTTGGTGTTTTCTGGACAGTTTGTAGTATCCGTAATTCTCTTGGTGTTTTCTGGACAGTTTGTAGTATCCGTAATTCTCTTGGTGTTTTCTGGACAGTTTGTAGTATCCGTAATTCTCTTTGTGTTTTATGGACAGTTTGTATTATCCGTAATTCTCTTGGTGTTTGTTTTCTGGACAGTTTGTAGTATCCGTAATTCTCTTGGTGTTTTCTGGACAGTTTGTAGTATCCGTAATTCTCTTGGTGTTTTCTGGACAGTTTGTAGTATCCGTAATTCTCTTGGTGTTTTCTGGACAGTTTGTAGTATCCGTAATTCTCTTGGTGTTTTCTGGACAGTTTGTAGTATCCGTAATTCTCTTGGTGTTTTCTGGACAGTTTGTAGTATCCGTAATTCTCTTGGTGTTTTCTGGACAGTTTGTATTATCCGTAATTCTCTTGGTGTTTGTTTTCTGGACAGTTTGTAGTATCCGTAATTCTCTTGGTGTTTTCTGGACAGTTTGTAGTATCCGTAATTCTCTTGGTGTTTTCTGGACAGTTTGTAGTATCCGTAATTCTCTTGGTGTTTTCTGGACAGTTTGTAGTATCCGTAATTCTCTTGGTGTTTTCTGGACAGTTTGTAGTATCCGTAATTCTCTTGGTGTTTTCTGGACAGTTTGTATTATCCGTAATTCTCTTGGTGTTTGTTTTCTGGACAGTTTGTAGTATCCGTAATTCTCTTGGTGTTTTCTGGACAGTTTGTAGTATCCGTAATTCTCTTAGTGTTTTCTGGACAGTTTGTAGTATCCGTAATGCTCTTGGTGTTTTCTGGACAGTTTGTAGTATCCGTAATTCTCTTGGTGTTTTCTGGACAGTTTGTAGTATCCGTAATTCTCTTGGTGTTTGTTTTCTGGACAGTTTGTAGAATCCGTAATTCTCTTGGTGTTTTCTGGACAGTTGGTAGAATCCGTAATTCTCTTGGTGTTTTCTGGACAGTTTGTAGAATCCGTAATTCTCTTGGTGTTTGTTTTCTGGACAGTTTGTAGAATCCGTAATTCTCTTGGTGTTTTCTGAACAGTTTGTAGAATCCGTAATTCTCTTGGTGTTTTCTGGACAGTTGGTAGAATCCGTAATTATCTTGGTGTTTTCTGGACAGTTTGTAGAATCCGTAATTCTCTTGGTGTTTGGGGTGTTCTTAAAGCCACTTATTTTGTATTGGTCCTTTTAGTATGGTGTTTTGTGGACGGCGTGGACTTGTGGTTAAGTGACACGGCTCACGACCCGAAGGTGCTGGGTTCGCTCCCCATTACAGCACCGGCCGTTACCCCTGTGAAGCAAACCCTTAGAAAATGCAGAAGGAAACATACCTTTACATAAAATGGATACCGAAGTCGGATGCACTGAGCCGACATGCGCAAAATAAAAACCGAAGTGCATCGTACACCACATTAGGTTAAAGAGAAATAAGGCGAACGCCAAAAGAATTTTGTTTTCTAATTCAAAAAATTGTTTTTATTTGTTAATAATTCTCCATGAAGAATTCCAATATGTTTTACTCTCTCTTAGGCACGACCTCGTTTCCCACGATGTTACGGTGTAGTGGTATCCGCTGTAACACTACTTTTTGGAACTCGTTAGACATTTTTGCAAATGCTGCCGTAAATTCTTTTAGTTCAGTGTTCTTGTGGGATTTGAATGCCGTTATGACTGATTGTGCCTCCGTCAGAACCACGATTTGAGTGTCGTTATGGCTTATTGTGCCGCCGTCAGTACCACGATTTTTTAATGCACATGGTTTTTGTGTTGTACAACCATTTCTGCTGCGGTCTTAAGAGCTTCCATTTCTGCCCTGTCGCGGAATATTTACTTTAAATGTCCGTGTCTGATCCTTGTTATACAAAAGGTAAACTGAAAGTGGTTTTCTTCTTGCTAATCGTCATCAACGAAAATTGTGTCTAGTTTTCTAGTTGTCCCAGTGCTTCTTGCATTCAATTATTTGCAAGTGTTTTTGATTCGTCTCTTGCCAACAGTGCCAAATCGACAGCGTATATTGTCAATTCAAAATACTAAACAAAACATGTCTGTAATAAATCGTTTATCTAATCGAATGGGCCAAAAATTTGGTTCAGATGTATTTGCTTATTATTTTATTTTTATTTTTGCTGTTTAATTTCTTTTAAGCAGTAACAATTGTGTATGTTTTTATTAATAGAAACTAAAGTCTTAATTGTTTATTCCAGTTTCAATTTGACTTTTGTATAACCAGTATCTTAATAAATCATTTGTCGTCTATTAATTCCAAGATTTTTTTATTTTTTGTTGTGTTTTTTGTTTGTTTTTATCTTATTCAGTTTTGTGTGGTAAATGACAATGTTTAGGCCACTACATGTCAATACAGAGTCACTGAAACTGTCACGCTCCCGTGAAACGGAACATTAAGCTGCGACACCCAATAGCAAGAACACTGCTATAGTTCCAAATTACATGACAGCCATGATGTGTCATTTCTATGTCAACTGTGGCCGGCAGTTTGAACTATTCGGATTTATTATTTCTATGTAATATAAATGTGCTATTGCCAGCGGTTTTTACATGTTACTGACGTGAAAGCATTTTCAGTTTAAAGAACAGATGAAATAATTGTACACAAATATCTATGTAATACAATTTATATATTTTGAATTTAGTTATCAAATTCAATGAAATTAGATGACGTGTTCAGAATTGCCCGGGATTTTGTGCTACTAGTAATTACAGTTTTGTGTCTTCTAGACCAGACACAAATGAGGCTTGTCTGGCAGTAAAATAAGTAACTAAGTTTGAAGCACTGTTCATACCATTATACTGATTAGTAGTCACACCATCATAATGATGACTTTCTTTCACCAAACGCTTTCACGTTGTTAGTTCGTGATTGCCCGGATGTTTATGGAGGGTTCTCTGTCTGAAATAAGGACCACAGACACGCCGCCAAAGACAAAGTGTATTGGCTCGACTAGACGTCAGTTTACTGCTGCAGAGACGAAGTCTTCGTGTGTGGCAAAGATGTGAATATGGTGAGTGTCACACTGGAAAGGTGTTCTAAGATTGGACTAGCAGTGTAGTCTACAAAATCTATGGAAGACGTGCACAACATATGGCCCACAGAGACTCAGTGTGTGGCCAACGTGATGATAGATCTACATGTGTTTCATCGTAAGTACATAATGTAAGCTTCAGTCAAAGATTTGCACCAGTATTTTTGATTTCGTAATATAGCTCCAGACCTCCAAGTGACGAATGCTCCTCGCCGAATGAAAGACACGAAAGACGGGATTCAGCCAACTGTAAACCACACCAATAAAAGTGCATGCACACTTCTTCAATTATCTAACCATAAATCTGTATGGCCTATTTTTGTTTGCCATTGCAATCCATCCCTTGGTGCTTTCAATGCGAGCCATCTTTTCTTTACATCGGACTAAAAAATATCAACACTGTAACCTGCCAGGCATGTCATAAGACGCGAAAATGGAGGGTTTGGGCATTGGGCTGGCTATTTTATCGTCTAGGAACTTAAAGCGATAAAAACATCAACAGGTGGACGATTGATGGCGAAGCCAGGTGTTTGGTGACGTAAACAGGTGAACGATTGATGGCGAAGCCAGTTGTTTGGTGACGTCAACAGGTGAACGATTGATGGCGAAGCCATGTGTTTGGTGACGTCAACAGGTGAACGAAATATGGCGAAGTCAGGTGTTTGGTGACGTCAATAGGTAGACGATTGATGTCGAAGCCAGGTGTTTGGTGACGTCAACAGGTGGACGATTGATGGCGAAGCCAGGTGTTTGGTGACGTCAACGGGTGAACGATTGATGGCGAAGCCAGGTATTTGGTGACGAGCAATGTTCTACAAAGGAGCTTAACAAGTTTTGATTGAAAGACATGTTGTAGAGCTATAAAGTAACTGCAAACTGACAAAGTAAGCTCAATGAAAGACGAGACAGAAAGAGGCTTCTGCGCAGACCAACTTACAACATCCGGCATCTGAAACCAAACCAAATTGGCTGTCTTCCCATCAGCGGCCATTTGTCCCTGATTGACCCCAATGTTGTCATACTCTACAACAGCAATCGTCTCCCCTCTAGGGCTGTAGAGGTACAACATTGTCACGTTACCGATGCATCCCAAGCTGGTCAAGGTCAGGCGTGCTAGAGTTGTATCATCTGCATTTGTAACAAAGGATGGAAAAAGGACACAATGGTTTTTGTTAGACAAAACAATCGATTTGACATCACATAAAATTATGGCAATGAAAGCTACTTTCTCTTAGTCGATCTTGTTCTAACAGTGGGTGTGTATGGATCATTTTATAATCGAGTGTGCAGACAAGCAGTGGACTGATTTGATCTGTCTTTGCAAAATGGAGAGACCGCTTCAATTTGTCTTTCATGGAGGCCACTATTGAAATAGACAATTAAAATATTTGCCCAAGCAGCGGCTAACCGCCTACTTTTTTCAATTGTCAACTGCCAGTGGTTAATTTTTTGGCGCAGAATGTACACGGGAGTTTATCGTCCATCTTCAAAAACACTAGAGATGATTTTACCTCCCTTGAGACCAGAGGACGCTTGAAATTTGTAGGATTCAAAACACCACAGACGAACACTTTAATTGGTTTCTTCTTAAGAGGCCAGGGCCGTATCACAGAGCTATCCCGACTTCCCCCTCCCCCTACCAAACAAGTCAACCACACCACATAACCAACTAATAAACTGTTAATGTAGACACGAGAACATCAATGTAAACTTACATGCTACTGGCTGTGACGTAATTCCGGTCATTGTCCGAACGTCCAAGAATTCAAAATGAAAGTCAAGGATGCTAAGGGCCGTCACCACAATTTGAACTGGCTCAGGGCCGTCTATAGTTATCTTCCAAAGTCCTTAGATAATCATCAGAAAATGAAAAAAGGTGGTTGTCTTTCATTATTTTTCAGATTCTTGTGTCCTCCACATTCGCTCACACATACACATCTGTATCGTTGTGGTTATAAGAAACTAGCAATAGCCTTTCAACAATGACGGATCTTTGTAGATGTCAATCAAAATAAAATATAAACCATATTCTGCCTTTACGTGGTGATCCTGAAAACAGGCTGCACTAGTTACTGTTGTAGCCTGGCCATGAGATAGGGATTGCAGATCGCAAGGGATAGGGTCAGCAAACTCGGGACATTAAAAGACCAGCTGATGTCGGATGTGTTAGGCCAGAAATCGCATCATCTCTGTAAACTGCGACATTACGTCCCTTAGTCTTTTTGTGGACAAACGCCGAAGAAGAAAAAGACAAATGTGGTGTTTTTTAACGCAGCTTGGTTTTGCAGCCATCTTATCATTTTGATCCTCCATAAGAATAAATGTAATTTTGTCTTGAAGAAACTAAACAAAAATGGATAATTTAAGTTTCCAAAACTTAATGTATGTTAGTTATTATGGTATAACGAAAGTAGCTCAAGTGAGCCTATGTCGACACATCTCACTTGCTCTTTCTGATTGGCCAGAACAGTTCTTACTTTTACTATCTGCAGCTCGAAATGGAGACAGTTTGTGGTTATGATCCCACTTAATACAAAGGAACAATCGAAGACTAACGTTGTAAGGTTTCAAGAACGTTGTGTTTGCAAAGTCGTATGATCTGTTTAACTAATCAGCTCAGAACATGTATAAGCAAGCAGCCGAGCGTGCTATCTTTGAAATGTTTAATCCTTGACACGAGCAAACATTCTTATCTATCAGTTGGAGATTACAATCCTTGACACGAGCGAACATTCTTATCTATCAGTTGGAGATTACAATCCTTGATACGAGCGAACATTCTTATCTTTCAGTTTGAGATTACAATCCTTGACACGGGCAAACATTCTTATCTTTCAACTGGATCTTACAATTAAATATATAACTCCAGATGGCTTGCTTATTTTATTTCCCTTCAGTTTAGTTCAGGTGCCCTCTTCGTTTGAAAGTCCTCTGCAATGAGTCTCCAGTGCACTGTATCTCTTGCCGTATTGGTGCAATCTGACAGGCTTTTTCCAATCCATCTCCTGATGTTATCCACCCACTTAAAAAGTTGTCTACCTCTTGAACGACTGCCTTCTACCCTACCCTCTGATATGGTCTTCAACAAAAGGGTATGTCTAGTTATATATGACCAAAATAACATGTTTAACCCTCATTTCCGTCATTAATTCTCTTTTCACCCCCAACTTTTAAAATACCTCCAGCGTTGTTTTCTCCAATTTAAAAAAAATGCGACCCAATCTTCTATAAACCTACATTTCGAAGGCTTTAATACTCTTTTCCAACTTGTTATTCAGTGTCTATGTTTCTGCATCATAAAGTAGTGACGAGTATACATAACACCTGACAAAATTCTCATTTCCAAATTATGATTGAGCTGTTTGGATGTCAGTGCGTGTCGCATGTTGCTGAATACCATCTTGGTTATAACTATTCACTTTCTAATTTTTTTTCGCAGCTGCCTTCTTCCGTTATTATATGACCTAGATAGGAGAAAGACTTTACGGCTTCCACTAATTGATCATGTATTTGTATCTACTTATGAGGGATTACGGCCGAACGCCTTTAAGCCGGAATCCCGCCCTAAATCTCAGCACCACTGCGACGGGAGGCTACGATATGGTTGGGACCTTAAGCTCGCGTCTCAGCCCGACCCGGTCAAGCCGCAGAAAGAGGTCTCTGCCGTCCGTCGATCAAAGCGGGCGGGAAGCTGCTCGATATTCACCCCATACGGCGATGAGGTGTGAAACCACTAGTAAAAGACTTAGTTCTCGGTCAGGGTGTCGTAAGCAGTAGAGCAGCCACCTCACTGCGAACTGTTGAGACCAAACCCTTGTTCATGAGATATGTCCGCACACCAGGCGAACAACATCTCCGTGCCATGGCCAGGCTTGTCCCCTGGTTAAATTCACTCCTTCCTCGCTCTTTACCTCTGTCTGCTATCAGTCATCCCGATGGACGCAGAAGAAATGCAGGCCAGCGGACATTGCACCTCTGCCCTATTGTGACAACCTCCCAGGTGGCGGGCAATGCTAGGCGTACAATCACTGCAGATGAGCCGAGAAAATAAAAGGAGCAAGGAGATACCTCACTCACATGCATATGCTACGTTTCTGGCAGGACGTGACGATCCTGGGACACAGACACACTGGACTGCCTCTCTTCCGAGCGACTTGAAAAAGTAGTACATACAGTCCATTATATCATATCATATTATTGCCAAACCCTATAGACACGAGTGGGGAAGACTCAATAGTCCTGCAAGACAACTTCCCTAAGAGAGACAACTCTGACCAAAAACAACTGCTGCCTTGCAGATAGGCTGGGGACAGCCAAAGGCTAAGGAGGGCATCCCTACAGAAACGCCTGTTAAAATCGGATGTACTGAGCCACAGGCTTCACAATGTAACACAGTGCAACGTATATCGCTGTAACCAGCGTACGAAGAAGAAGAAGAAGAAGTATCTACTTAGATGGTTTCTTGTCACTTTTCCCGTGAATCATAGTCTGTTTTTTATGTTTCAAGTATAACTTAAACGCTTGACTTATTTTGTATATTGTTGTCACAAGCTCCTGTAATTCTTGCTCACTTTTTGCCATCAAAACTGAATCATCCGCATATCTAAAGTTGTCACTCATTGCCAAACCTCCGTTGTGTTGTTACCTCAGCGAGGCTGCTATATCTGACAGACACATTCGGTTTCAGCACAGAATTTTTGGGGATTAGGTATGCCTTTCCACTTCGATTTATATTCTTTTAGCCGGGCAACATGGTTTGCAGTCTGTTCCCACACCCCCTTGGAGACAGAAAGGAGTCTAGATCAGATATAGTTATCTGACGCTGCCGCACACAGGCAGCTATGAGTCGATTACTGCTCCAGCTCAGTCACTGTTGTCACTCCATCCACAAACAGGGGCCAACAGCCTGCAGAGGAACGAGATTTGTTATCTCTCCTCACCTCTTCATGATTCGCCCGGAATTAAACGTTTTATGACGATGTGGCGCAGTTTAACGCGAGTCTGCAATGTCGTCCTCTTTGGATTTAACACATCCGGTTTCAGCACATCATATTGTGGAGGCCGGGTTTGGCAAACCACTTCGATCACTATTTTCTTAGCCAGACTGGGTGATGGAGCCTTTTCCATGGCCAATTGGTTGAGCTCAACATGCAGGACCCTGTAGGTCCCGCTTAGAACCAGCTGGGTTAGCTCAACATGCAGGACCCTGTATGTCCCGCTTGGAACCACCTGGTTGAGCTCAACATGCAGGACCCTGTAGGTCCCGCTTGGAACACTTGCTTGAGATCAATCTACCAGACTGTAGCTAACATGTGCCCTCTACTAGACTGTAGCTACAATGCGTCCTATACCAGATTGTAGCTACCATGTCCCATCTACCAGACTGTAGCTACCATGTACCCTTATTCACTTACCAATTTAAGCTACAACATTTGTAAAAATAAAATTAATAACTCGTTTAGTATTAGATCTAAATGAGAGATATCACAAGTTTCTACCTGTTTCAGGTGGTTCGACTTCCCAAACAGCTGCGCCTTCAGATTCATCCAATGAGATTATCGAGATTGATCGTCTTCTGCGATTGTTGTTCGTATTGTTATTCTTGTTGTTGTTGTTCTTGTTGTTGTTGTTTTTGATATTACGCTGGACATTCCGACTTTGAACTTTAATTCTATTTTTGTTGTTGTGCTGTACTCGAGGCGGTATCCACCCGCGCTTCTTGTGGTTTTCAAAAACCTGAAAGTGTGTTCTGCCACGCGATCTTTTATCGATTTGTGATTGCTTGATCAACAATAATTCGCCTAAAATCAGCTTATAATATTTTTGTCTAAACGTGGTCACTATCCTCCCTGATGGTTGATGTGGAGGTGGATGGGCACCCTGCCAAAAAGTGTGTCCATTTCCAGAATGGGATACAGAGGATTTGTGGCGAGAACGAGGTAGACGTCTTTCAATAGATTTATAAGAAGCGTGAGGTACTAGAAATTGGTTTCCTTCTACTTTACGTTTGATAGCGACAAGTTGATGCTGTTTGGTGGGATGTTGTTGTTGATGACGATGTAGCTGGTGTTGAAGCTGATGTTCTGATGAATTTTGATCTTCGTAACTGTAGAGTTGTTTTTGAAAATGTACGTCTAACTGGCGATGCTGTTGTTTGGTAGTTAATTGTTGTGTAAACAAATTAGCCGTTTGTTTTTTATTTTCTTGAAGCTGATCACTATATGGATGTTGTAGACGATTGTACTCGTGTTGTTGATATTGTAGGTCTTCATTCTGATGTTGCCGGCTGGTGCATACTTGTTGCGTATGCCCCGTATGCTGATGTTTGTCTTCAAAGTGTTCACTATCTGGAAATTCCAAATCTGTTAGAAGTTTAATCCCGTGACGTCCTGTCCACAAGTTTTCAAGTTGTGAAACGGTTTGCTGTTTGTCTTGTGTCGTGTGTTGCTGGCGTTGGTGATGGAGCTGGCCCTGGTGCCAAAATGTGGATCGATTTTTCAACTGCCCAATAAAAATATTGGTAATTTGCCTGGACAACAGTGGCAGTGGACTGGAAGTTACAATTCCTTTGTTTTCGTCTCTCGGTTGAGATCTGGCTTCCCTTCTTAGTCTTTTATTCATCATTGTTCCTAATTGTAGGATGAAGATAAATATCTGATCAAATCAAACAAATAAAACGATAATAATGATGATGATGGTCGAGGCAATGAGTTAACAAAAATATCGCAAACATGCGACAGAATCCGGCCCTCTAGACAATAATATCGGATTAGTGAGAAGAAAATATCAGGCTCACTATCACAAATCAAGTTAAAGAGTGATCCAAGTGTGTGTTTCCTGGATGTCAAAACGAGCGTAAATAAAATATATGTTCGGTACTAACAAAACTGGTTACTATTCTTGCTTAACTTGTTATCAATGTATGTGGCCCACTTCCCAATTGCTAACATGGTCCAAAATCCCTTGCCCGTTGAAGACTTCTGCCCCTTGAGCTAAGACACACATATAAATATATATATATATATATATATATATATATATATATATATATAACACAGACATAGTTACTTGTTTACTATCTTATTCTTAGCCTTAGTTGACCTATATCTCTATAGGGGCATAATCCCATATACAGGTCCCATCTCTGATTTGAGCTGTATGTAGCCAGGAGGAGTATTTTCTGCGCAGTGGGCTAGGCTCGAGCAGCTTATTACTCCACTATGGAGGGTGGTTAACTGATGTGTGTGAGTCCATCTTAATAGACTCAAACATTAGAGCAGGAAAGTAGACCAGCAACCTGTTAGGCGCCATCTATGTTGCTCTTAGTTGTCGGCTTCTATGACATGCTCTCTGTTGGGCAGTGGTGCTATTCTTGTCCTTGTTATGCTTATAGACTCCGGAAAACCACTCTCTCTCTCTCTCTCTCTCTCTCTCTCTCTCTTTCCCTCTCTCTCTTTCTTTCACTTATTCATACTTCAGAAACAATAGAACAGAGGATCGTCAATCTGAAACTTTGAAACAACAGAAACATTATAAACCTTACAAACCAGACATATTGTTACTGCTGTTGTTGTTGTTGCTCGAAGCTGCCCGTGCTGTTTAGTTAATTGTTGGTGACGCTACTTCGGTAGCTGGTTAAAGTAGCTATTATTACATGTCAAGGCGTACTTAAGAAACTGGACTGGGTTCTCATGGCTGTAGTGCAATGCGAGGTTCCTTATTAAGCTCACCAATATAGAGATTACAGTGTCGTCCCCTCTCTTCAGTTGCTCACTAAGGGATAATACTCTGACAGTCAACATGTCATCACCAACTCATTTATTATATTTTCAACAAATGAATCAAGAAAGGCAACTCGATCTCCTCATGACACTTAACAGCACGAATGGAGGGAAAGCGAAAGTAAAGAGAGACAATAACACCTATCTAGAAAATAGCAAGTATCCAAACGAACAAGTATGTGTCATTGCAAAAAAGAGAGCTCTTCACTCATTTGTATGAGCAGTCATGGTCAGTGAAGAAACAAACAAGAATTGCACCAAAGGGCTAAGCGTGTGTTTTCACAGAAGAATGTACAGACATCTATTGTCAGATCTTAGAGCATGCTTCCTGTATGGAGTGTAGAGCGGAGCATATGTTTCAGGAAGAAAAAAGTGGAGTAGTAGTAAGATGCCAAGGATCAAAGAAGATATGATCATTATAGTTGTCAAACAAAGGAAGACAAATAATAATAGTTGCCCATCAGAGGAATAATAGTTATGTAATGGGGACAGTATAAGACACGTGTAGAGATTGAATGTCGCTGTCAAGTCTTAGCCTTACAAGACAGGCTTTTCCACACGTGGGACACACACCAAGGGATATGTTAGTTGTGCTCATGTAAATACTGTGCTTTCGTACATCACACTTTCTCTGATCATCGGCGACTATATTCAGCTCTGCGATGCGAGCACCTTGTCTACTGACAATATGCCTCATACAGAGAGGTCCTGCGTCATCGTTTTTAGAACTGCTCAATGACACTTTAAATGTTAGGTCAGGTCAGGTCATCCCGTAACCGGTAAGGACGTTGAGGCGCACATGAAGACATCCTCACAACTCCACGCCATCCCTCTCTGTCAGAAGCCGCTGCCTGTGACTCTTCTGGTCGGAGACTGGTCCATTATTTTATGTTGTCTTCCCATCTATTTTTGGGCCGGCCTCTTCGTCGTCTGCCATGCACCTTCCCGTGGAGGACTGTGTTTGCAAGACCATTTGATCTCGACATGTGACCGTACCAAGTGAGTTTCCTTTTTTTGACAATTGCCAAAAGATCTTCGAAAGGCCCTATTGCCGTCGTAATTCTATTTCGGATTTCCTCATTTGTAACTCGATCTTTGTACGTGACGTTTAAAAGTCTTCGGAAACATCTCATCTCCAAGGCATGTATCCTTCGTTGAAGGTCAGCTGTAACTGTCCATGTCTCACACGCATAGAGAAATATTGACAGGACCAGTGTACTCATTAATCTTATTTTCGTGCGTAGTGCTAACCGTTTATCTTGCCAGATTTTGTTAAGCCGTGCAAGCGCCGCTATTGTCTGTGCTATTCTGGCCAATACTTCACATTTTGATCCTTCATCACTGACAATCGACCAAAGATATTTAAAACGGTCAACTACTTCGAGTTCTTGACCGTTTGCTTTTATCTTGCTGTTGAAGCCCGTAGCGTTGTTTGTCATTAGTTTTGTCTTTCCAGCGTTTATCCCCATACCATAGTAAAGAGCTGTTTCATCGAGCCTTCTGACCCATTCCTGGAGTTCTGCTTCTGAACCCGCCAACCCGTCGATATCATCTGCAAAACGAAGGTTAGTAATAGGGGGCCGAACTTTAAATGTGTATTTATATAATTTGTTTCTGCCCCCCCCCCCCCAAATGATGATGACTGGTCGTTTATTCCAAGATCCTTGAATGGCAGCTGCTTCGGGAGTCGTTTGTCAGAGATATGAACAGCATGTCCACTGTAACATCTGAACAACATGTCCACTGACACAGCTGAACAATATGTCCACTGGGACATCTGAACAACATGTCCACTGAGACATCTAAACAACATTTCCATTAGGATATCTGAACAACATGTCTACTGGGACATCTGAACAAGATGTCTACTGGGACATCTGAGGAACATGTCCATTAGGATATCTGAACAACATGTCCACTGGGACATCTGAAAAACATGTCCACTGATACATCTGAATAACATGTCCACTGGGACATCTGAACAACGTGTCCACTGGAACATCTGAGCAACATGTCCACTGAGACATCTGAACATGTTCACTGATACATCTGAACAACATGTCCACTGGGACATCTCAACACTGGGACATCTGAACAACATGTCCACTGGGACATCTGAACAACATGTCCACTGGGACATCTGAACAACATGTCCACTGGGACATCTGAGGAAGTGTATTGATGCCCACGATGTTAATGTAATAAAGATTGGTTAACTGTATGTCATTTCAATATTTCACGAAAAGTCTTGAGATAAATGTCTCCAAAACTAAAAGCAGGAACCTCATGCTCACATAGACCCATGTACATATCAATGGTCAAGTGATACAGAAAGTTGAGTTTCACTTATTTAGTCAGTAAAATGATGCAAAATGAGGTCGGATACACATGAAATTCTCACTCGAATCACTTTGGCCTCAAATGTCTTCAACGAATGAAAGAATATTTGGAGATCTAGATCGCTGAGTAAACGCTCAGGATACTTAACTATAATATCATCTCAATGCTCACATGTGGTTGGAAGGCTGAAAAATGGGCGACTGAAAATTAATTGAATGCATTAGAAAATAAATGTCTTAGATGTCTATTGGACATTGGCAAGACCGAATTCATGACGACTGAGCAAATACGATTACAGTCCAACCAAAATTATGTTTCTAATGTCATCAGGAAGAAATGTTGGTCGCACACCGGGCATGTTCTAAGGATGGACAATAACAGTATCCACATGCGGGTGATTATGTGGAAACCTAGCGGCAAAAGTAAGCGGGGTATACTCAGAGCTATCACAAGGGAGGGTACAACAATGGAGCTAGGGAACATGCAAGAACTACAAATAGCGAGGCGGACCGATATAACTGGAGAATTTTGAGGTCTACCTTATGCGTCGTCTTTGGCGTTGGAAGACCAGAGATAGAGAGAAAGCGAGAGAAAGAGAAAGGGGGTGGGGGGATTTTATTGAGTCAAACATGGACAGTGAATAGACATTCACAAATTACACTAGAGACATGAGAGTGGTTTTCACAGAAGAATGCTCATAATCCCATCATCAGTTAAAAAGGCTAATACAGGTGGGCTGAAGAATGTCAAGCAAAAACAGGAAGTAAATGATGCAAACTAAAAGGAAAACAGTAAATGCGAAAGCATTTTATGAGAATAGAAGTGTTCTGCTCCAATGTGTTAAGGTTTTTTGTTTATTATTTGCTAGCATTGGAGTATTGAGTGGTTTGCTGCAGACTTCTTCATCCCAAAGAGCACACTGGGTGCGCCTTTCTCCATGGGATGATGCATTTGGCTTTGTCATTTCCTTCATTGTTAATTCGGAGGTTCGCTGCGTCGATGGGGGTGAGGTGGAGTGTTAGGTGGGGTTCACAGAGTGGATTCCCCGCTAGACACGGGTGATTTCATTGCTGATCACACTTCTGTATGCTGTATTTAGGCCTTTTTGCCGTGGCTGTGTCACGTAGTGTCCACTGTGCCTTCACAATCTTCCCACCTCCTCCCACCCCACAAGAGCTCCTACATTCCGATGAGATCCAATGGCTCCACCCCACCTCTCCACCCATAGAGTCAGAGCGTAGTCCGACGGTAGTGCAATGTCAGATCACTCGGTGCTCTCGCTGCATCTGGGATGTTGAGCAAGGCCCGGATCCTCTCTGGCTACCTCTAGCATTATTGGATCCTTGGTAGAGGTCTCGTAGGTTGGACAAAGAACAGTTGTGTAGAAAGGAAGACGACAGATAAGAAGAACATTTAAGCCATGGGTGGGGTTTGAGTTGGTAACAAACAGAGCATATTCTCTGCAGTAAGCACACAGTAAAACGAATTATTAAGAATAATACCCGGGAAATCTGAATGAACAGGTGTGCGACGGGAACAACAGGTCACAGTGTATTTATCGAAATGTCACAGCCAAAAAGTAACAATGACTTAAATAAACTGCATAGAAGAGATCAAATTCTCATCTTTCAGTTCCAAACAGGACATACCAGAGTCAATAGCCACTTGAATCGCATCAATCCCCGACCCCTGCCCTTGTGCAGACATTGCTCTCATCCTGATGAAACAGTTCGACATCTACTCATTGAGTGCAAGACGCTTACAAGCACTGTCGACAGTTACCAACACACTGTACGGAGCAGTGACACAACTGAAGAAGGCCTGTATGTATCTTAGAATGGCATTGAGCTGCCAAGAGCAGGCTTGCTCAGCAGCTATGGGATAATAACAACAACAACAACAACAAGGTCTGTTGTACTGTATTTTTGGGGATTCCCATGTATGTTCTGGCTCTCTAATGAAATGGCGAAGAATGCTGATAACGATGGTTCATGCAGCTTGCTGGTCGGGCACACTTGTGCTTTGTCCTCTCTTGTGCCCCTCCCTACTGGATCTAAGTTTGATCTCATCACTAAGCAACATGTGGATTGTCTGTTCGTGATTGCACTGTCTTTATTTAAGGCGTGCTTATCATCCTAAAAATGCTTGTCATCCAAGATGTGCTTGTCATACAAGATGTGCTTGTCATCCAAGATGTGCTTGTCATCCAAGATGTGCGTGTCATACAAGATCTACTTGTCATACAAGATGTGCTTGTCATCCAAGATGTGCTTGTCATCCAAGATGTGCTTGTCATACAAGATGTGCTTGTCATCCAAGATGTGCTTGTCATCCAAGATGTGCGTGTCATACAAGATCTACTTGTCATACAAGATGTGCTTGTCATCCAAGATGTGCTTGTCATCCAAGATGTGCTTGTCATCCAAGATGTGCTTGTCATACAAGATGTGCTTGTCATCCAAGATGTGCTTGTCATCCAAGATGTGCGTGTCATACAAGATCTACTTGTCATACAAGATGTGCTTGTCATCCAAGATGTGCTTGTCATCCAAGATGTGCTTGTCATCCAAGATGTGCTTGTCATCCAAGATGTGCGTGTCATACAAGATCTACTTGTCATCCAAGATCTACTTGCCATACAAGATGTGCTTGTCATCCAAGATGTACGGGATCAAGATGCTGAGCAGCGCATGAGCTGCAGCGGTCAGCGACCCATAGCTGACTGCTAGCGTCAGGGCTAGCGAACCAGAGCTGTCAAGACCCTTCTACACCTCCACGTGGTGATCCTGGATAACAGGCTGCAACAGGGCAGACTGGCTAAGGAGAAGGGATCGAAGAGGGAATGCTAACCCGGTACTCAAAAAATGCTTGCTGAAGTCGGATGTGTTGGACCGAAAGGTGCAACTATCGCAGTCAAGCTGTAAACTACGACACAACGCATTCCGTTCTCTGGATTACATTCTGCTACTTAAGCCCTTTCAGTGTTTGGTAGTGGGAGATTGAGAATGAACGAAGCCAAGCCAGCCATACAAGATGTACTTGTCACACAAGATATGCTTGTCATACAAGATGTACTTGTCATACGAGATGTACTTGTCATCCAAGATGTGCTTGTCATACGAGATGTACTTTTGATACAAGATGTACTTGTCACACAAGATATGCTTGTCATACAAGATGTACTTGTCATACAAGATGTACTTGTCACACAAGATATGCTTGTCATACAAGAAGTGCTTGCCACAAGTACCTAATCTCAACGTCCCCACTACTGTTGCCGTTGAGGTCCATCATTTTTGCAGACACAAGCATGACCAAGACAATACTTCAGCACGAGATCCTAAAGGTATGAAACTTCTGCGTCCGCTATCTACTCATGACATAGCCAGCAGGTGTGCACTTTCGGAAACAACGGTTAAGAGTCAGAAACAGAGACGGCCTTCATTTAAGTAGGCTCAGCCACCTCAGAGCCGAAGTCACGGCTTCAGGGTCACTTCTCATGATGGAGACTGTTGTTATACATTTCCCAATTCGCTAAGTAACGGATTTGCTTCCGATCACAGAGCATTCTAACAACAGTCAGATTTACTTGCACAATAGATAAAGGACAACAGTGAGTCAGAGAGAGAGAGAGAGAGAGAGAGAGAGCGTGCGAGAGAAAGAAAAAAAGAGATAGCAAGAAAGAGAGAGGGAGAGAGAGAGAGATATAGAAAGCAGGTTCATCGGCAGTTATGAATGTGGCATTTAATGACGGGAACAGGAGTTTCTGGAGTGTTTCAAAGCAACTGAAATTTAAACAGACGGTGTCGTCCAGGCTGGCTTCGGTACAAATTCTTCAAGAATGAATACCCGAATTCCATAAATTATATTCAGTTTATTTTACCTGCTGGATCCCAGATGGTTGCGTCCAAAGCATCACTGCCATTCACTTCTATGCTGATTCTAAATATGGTTGAGTCTACATTGAAAGTTAAGGGGGTTGAAGACCCGCTCTCTAACAACGTCTGAGATGAGATTCGAAGAAGGGTCACAGATGGAACCTGAAATTAATAATACGTCAAGATGAAGTCAGGCTTTTTATGTGTTTTGAGCAAGGATGTGCGGAATATTCGATTCGAATTAGATTACAATGTATTCAATTCTTCTTTTTCGTATTCGTTGTTCGTTCTCAAATTCCCGCTACCAAGGCATGTACAGCGGTTTGCGAGTAGCTAGATGTTGTTTGGAAAACGGGATTTGTTGTGTCGTAGTTTACATCTTGAATGCGATATTTGCACGTTTCAGTCCGACACATCCTCTTCAGCAGGCATTTTTTGGGTAACGGGCTAGACTTCGATTCCTTTTCCCTAGCCAGTCTGTCCTGTTGCCGTTTGTATGGAGGTGGGGAAGAGTCTTGGCAGCTCTTTATCCCAGTGTATTCGATGAACTACCCTGAATTTGAATGCGAAGAAGTAAAAATTTGGCTTGATAATTTTAGACTCAAAAAGTTTGATAACTTAAAGTTTCAATTGCGTACTAACTAGACATTTGTTTTCTTGCAATGAAGGTCGTGTCACAGATTGTATCAACAGACTAGACACAGGATAGATAGCCAGCCAGTTATAATGAAACATGTAAGTATCAGTATCTGTGTAAGTTCTGTATTGAGATGGCTGGACTTGTTTAATTAAGTCGTGACTTATTATTTTGCTATATATGACTGTTCAAGTTTAAGAAGTACAGTTTATTTTCCTATATCATCGATCACTGTTATGGAACAAATTAGTTCAAAAGCAAAAGTCATCAGTGTGTGTGAGGAGAATGACAACAAAAAGGTAGTATCGCTGTGTAAGCGCAGTTATATCCCGAGGTGGTGTAGCATCCAACCAAAGCCCATTCAACCAGTCCACTCAGCAATCACAAGCATATAATCACATAGAAGAATGTCAAGCGAAATGAAAGCGAGTGAATGTTTCATGCAACAATGGCATTTGAGCAAATCTTTTTAAACTGCTAAGTTATTGATCAGTAACATGAAATATATTGTAACGATGTACTACTTTGTAAGTCAATGATCAGAAACATGGAGGGAGGGGGTGTGAGGTGTCGAACCCTGTACCTTTGCTGTAAAATGCAAAAACGTTATCATTAATCAGTCGTGTAATAAACTGTCTTTTACATTCTAAATTTATCCAACCAATAAATCATGATTACGTCTGTATTGTTCCATCATTTTGGCCAGGCACGACCGTTCATCCACACCGCTAGTCCTTCTATTTATATCAAAAGCATGCTTACCATAATAATGGCGAGGCTGTCGATTTGGGACTTGTCTTGGTTAAATATTCTAAAGATAAAAACCAAATGATTCTTGAATCACATTCATCATTTGAAAATCAGGATAATGTCACATCATGTTGTTGCGTCCGATCATTGATGTTTACACAAGTTCTCGTGATGAACTCGTCCGCTGTCTGAAGATGTCAACTTGGATATTAGTGTTGGGGCTTTTGACATGTGTGTCTTCATCATTCCATTATACTGTGGGCAGTCCTGCGAAACATATCATGCAGTTAGTTCACTAGGTCCAGATGCGCTCAGGGATGAAAAAGATAGACAAAGTCTATACATGTGTTTATGTAGTCTATGTCCTGTCCTGAGGCAACAGAGTTTTGCCTGTAACTGTCATTATGGTGTGGAGTATGTTGCATTATGATCTGTTCCCGTGTGCCCTGAAGCATCTGTATTCAACATGCATTTATTGCAGCTGCTTCCCTGGACTTTGGCAGCCTTTAGTCCCCCTTCACGGCTACATTGGCTTGATGTCAGAGACGTCTCTCCTATTAACGTTGTTTGTCTGAACTATTGAATCATACGTAACCCTAAATACAAATAAATCAACTGTATAAAAGTTTCTAACAGAATTCACTCCATTTGTACCACAGCCGGTGAACCACGTGATCTTAAGCGTATACCCAAGTCAATAACCATTATTCTCGCCTTGGAAAATGTACTAATCGTGAGGTCGCTGGTTCGAATCCGTCTCGCTGGTTTTTGTTGTTGTTTGTTTTTCTTTCAAAGGTGTGTGAGTAAAAGCCCTTTCAATTTTGTAAATTATATTTTCAAAACCGTTATTGAAGACGTAGAGTTAGTTTTCTCAATTTCAGAATATAATTTTCTATACATAGAAATAGCTGACCGTACTTATTGAGTCTGAGAATTGCGCAACACAAAGTGAGCGAGAGTCATATGTTAGTCTAATAATTGATTATCAATATTCTTCATTTAAGAACAATTAAGCATTCTCACTATTATTATAATGTGTCATTATACAGTTCAGCTATATGTGCCGTCCTTATAGGAAGAACGAAACAAGATGTTGAACAGGAGTGGGAGAGTTTTAAAACAGTTCTAGAAACGCTGAAAGAGGAATGTGTTCCATGTAGGGAGGTAAACCCCAACCGTAAAACGTGGATAACTAGATTTGTAGTTAAATGTAGAAAAGCTAATAATAAAGCATGGACAAAAATATATAGAGGCAGGTAAATCAAAAGAAACGTATGTAAAATATTTGGACAAGCAAAACATAGCTCAGAAAGTGAAAAAAGCAGAAAAAATACTTCGAAAAAAAACTTGCTCATAGCATCAAAACTGACAGTAAAAGCTTCTTTTCTGATGTTAGAAATAAACAAAGAACGAAAGACAAAGTAAACCCTCTCATAGATAGCACGGGCAAAATCATAAGAGAATATAGGGAGGCACCTAATCTACTCAATCTACTCAGTACTTTGGCACAGTCTACATAACAGAGGACTGCTCCAAGATCCCAGAGCTTATAGACATTTTTCAAAGAGACATGGATACAGAGGGATTAAGATCAATCTGTGTTACAGAGGAAATGGGTTTTTTTTAAATTGGAGGGGTTAAAAGTGGATAAATGTCCAGATCAAGATGGTATTCCTCCAAAATTGTTGTTTGACATTAGAGACCAACTAAAAAAACCATTGGCTATATTATGTTCTCAATTACTTGCATCAGGGATTCTTCCACGGGATTGAAAAGATACAGAAGTGATTCCCTTATTTTGAAAAAACGGAAAAATCAGATCCAGCAAATTATAGGCCGGTGAGTTTAACAAGCATAGTCTGTAAATTGTTAGAGTAAATAATCAAAGAAACCATTGTAATGCATTTAGACAAATGTAATCTAATCAGAAATAGTCAGCATGAGTTTACTAGAAGGAGATAATACTTAACAAATCTATTAGAATTCATGGAGGAGGTTACTAAAATCATAGATAAAGGGGAGCCAGTGGACGTTATTTATCTAGATTTTGCAAAGGCATTTGATAGAATACCTCATCAAATATTATTTCGAAAGTTAAAATCACATGGAATAGGTAGGGAAGCTGCCAAATGGATTGAAAATTGGTTAACGGGAAGAAGGCAGAGGGTGGGCATAAATAAGTAGTACTCTGAGTGGTGTGAAGTGAAAAGTGGTGTGCACAGGGCTCGGTTTTGGGACCAATTTTGTTCTTGAAATACATAAACGATTTGGACATTTATATAGGATCTATGAATGCAAAATTTGCTGATGACACAAAACTATGCAGTAGTTTCTCATCTAAAGCATAAGTGGATATATTGAAGTCGGATATAGATCAAATTCGAGAATGGTCTGTAAGCTGGCACATGGAGTTTAATGTGGATACATGGATAGTCATCCACATAGGTAGATCCAATATGGAACATAATTACAGAATGGGAGAGAACAATATTAGAAAGATAGATAAGGAAATGGACATAGGGATTATAATAGATCACACAGGTAAGATGTGTGAGCAAGTTCGGGTAGCAGTGAAAAGGGCAAATGTAATGTTAGGTATGATAAAAAGAAATATTAAACATTGAAGCAAGGAAGTGAAAGTCAAACTGTATAAAGTATTAGTTAGACCTAGTACTGTGTACAGGTGTGGAGTCCTTATCATAGAGGGGATATAAACATGCTGGAAAGAATACAAAAAAGAGTGACAAAGCTGATAGTGGCATTCCAGAATTACAGTTATGAGGAACGACTCAGAAAAACCGGCTTACAGTGTCTAGCAGAGAGAAGAATTCGTGGTGACTCAACACAGGTTTATAAGATGATAAGAAAAATTGGATAAATTAGACTATAACACATTGGGTTTTTTTTAATACAGCTACCCACAAGAACAAGAGGGCATAGCTACAAGTTGACTAAAGAGAGTTCCAGATGGGATATTAGGAAATATTTTTTAGTCAGAGAGTGGTGAATACATGGAATGCATTGCCACGGGAGGTAGTGGAGGCAAGGACAGTTAATGCATTTAATAATGAATTGTATGCGCATAGCTTTTAGAGAAAAGTGACGTAAATGAAACTGGTTGTATGCAGACTCTGCATAGTATTCTAAACCAGTATAAAGACTTCAAGTTAGGAAAACTAGAAAAGTTCTATGAAAAACAGTTTTCATTAGAGTACATCCTTGTTAAGAAAGTAACGCTTTTCCACAAGAAATTATGCCATCACAGAACTTCTAAATTGACTTTTAATTATTTCCAATTTTGTATTATTGAAGTTTTGGATTTACTTCAGACAGTATTGGCGGGTTATTGCTAGTTTATATTTTAATTTATTTAAGTAAAATTGTTGAACATTAACAATTATTTTTATAACTTTTACCAAAAAAAAACAATTTTACTTAAATAAAACGTGACGGTAAAAATTGTTTCATCATCATGTAGCATGTCCTTTGTAGAACGTCGCTCCCATCACAGTCTGTCTGAAAGAAACTCGTTCCCTTGCCAAAACACCAGCCTCAGCCACAGTCATACTTAGGCATTCCTGGATATCTTGGTGCCATTGTCTTCTTGGTCTACCCCTTCCTCTTTTGCCTGGCACCATACCTTCCATCACCGTTCTCTCAAGACCGGTGAGTCTCTTGATGTGACCAAAGTACTTGCATTTTCTAGCCAAAATGGAATTGATAAACCAGTTCTCTTCTATGCTCAACTTTTTCCGAATGTCTGCAATTGTTTTTTTTCTCTGTCCAGGGTATTCTGAGGATCTTTCTGTAACATTTTGACTCGAAGGATTCGATTCTTTTGATAGAAGTTTTGGTAATCGTCCATGATTCACAGCCATAAGCTGCCACAGGAAAAACACAGGCTCTCAAGACTTTTACTTTTATCATTTTGTTGGTGCCCTGCCATAATTTCTTCAGGCTGTTCAGTCTCTGCATTGCCATAGCTAATCTTCTTCTGATTCCTTTCGAGCAGTCACCATTTTTGTCAATTCTGGAGCCCAGATATTCAAAATGTGTAACCTGATCTATTTCCTCACCACCCACTGTAAATTTGTGCTGACATTGTGTTTTGTCGGTGGTCATTATCTTTGTTTTATTTATGTTTATGAACAGGTTTTGATCTTTACTATCTCCATTAACAGCTGAAGGTAGCTGCTCTAGCCCTTCTGCACTTCTTGATAGTATCACTGTGTCATCTGCGTATATAACTCTGGAATCTCGTACCCCCCAATCGTAAATGGGTCGAGACTTTCAATGCTCATATCTTGTCGAAAATTTCTCATTATACATTCCGCATATATGTTGTACAGATAAGGTGAGAGGATACATCCCTGTCGGACTCCCTTTTGTACTGCAAACCATTGCAAAAAATTGTTTAAACATGCAAAATTGTACATAAAAATCAGTTGTACACAAGATAAATAATATAAAAACAGTTTTAATGAAAGCACGAGTAATGTCAAGAACTAGTTTACACAACAAAATAACATAACAAACAAGTTTACATAAGCAAGAGCTACATATAAATTTGTTAAACACAGGTCGATGTAACATAGTTACCAGTTTTGCATAGTCAAACTAATTAGACAAGTAAAATCACGTGAAGAAGATGAAGCAAGAAGACAGTGTGAAAGGGGGGAAACAATTAAATATAGGAGGTCCAATAAGAAGAGGATGATAAGAAACAGAATTTGATCGATTATAGGAGAACAAGAAAGAGGTAAAGAATGATGATATGAAGACAGACGTAAAATTTACGAGGAGAAAGAAGAGAAATGGAAAAAGAAGACGGATGTCAAGTTAGGAGAAGAAACAGAGAAAAAGAATGAGAAGAAAAACGTAAATTTTAGAGAAGAAAAATTGGAAAAGAATGAGAAGAAAGTCAAATTTCGGAGAAGAAAAGAATATTAGAATGAGAAGAAAGACGTCGAGTTTATGAGAAGAAGAAGAGGAATAGAATGAGAAGAAAGACACATTTAGGAGAACAAAAGGTTCATAAAATGAAAAGAAAGCATCAAGTTTAGACAAGAGAAAGGGGAATATAATGAGAAGAAAGATGTCTAGAAAAGAAAATGAGAAATAGAATGGGAAGAAAGATGTTAAGTTTAGAGAATAAACAAGGGGAATAAAATGAGATGAAAGACGTCAAGTTTAGAAAAGAGAAAAGGGAAATAGTTCTTAGTTCTTAGTTCGACCCGTTCTTCGTAAAGTGGTGGTCATCCTTGAACGGGTCCCAAATCAGGTTCCAGTTGTTTCTATCGTGGTCGCATATCGTCCAGTGTGATAGTAGTCTGCTCGTTGTGGGGTTGTGAATGTTGTATTTTTCCAGTGAATCTCGCCAGCAAGTTGGGATCCGTCTCCGAGGTCTTATTTTGTGTATTGGTGGTTATGGTACTCCATCTTTCGTCTTATTGTCTATGGCCTTTCCAGCGGTGTTTTGAGTGGTTAACGTACTGTAGGGCATCATTGATGTGTGACATTCTCTGGATGTCGTTTTTGTGCAGTTCGTTTTGCCGCTGTTGATTGAGAGTTTTGCCCACCAGACGTCTTTCTAGAGATGCGTGTGCTGTTCTCATTTGGCTCTCTTCTGCTGTCGTTAGAGACCAGGTTTTGCTACCATAGCAGAGCGATGGCAGAACTACCGAGTCGAAGATGTCCGCACGTAGTCTGGTGTCTTGTGTAACATCTGTTGCTGTCATGATGTAGTTGAATGCTGCCCAGCCTGCCTGTTTCCGTCTGGTGATCTCAGGTTTTATGTTGAGGAGCCTTCCCAGATAGACATATTCGTCAGCGTCTTCTGTGGGAGTTCCACTCAAGAGTATGGGGTTAAGCTCTGTGAAACGGTTACGAATAGCTCTGGTTTTCCCAAGGTTCAAAGCTAGACCTGCTTTCCTGCCTTCCGTGTCTAGTGACCGTAGCGCCCCTGTCGCTTCTAGGGGATGTGGCAGATCCCACAGTTTTCCCTAGGGTTATTCTAACTTAGAACATTATCACACACATCCACATCAATCATGACCACCCACTGAAAATAATATAGCACACAGCATTGGCATATTCATTAAACAATACTCATACCATAAAAATTGATTAGTGAAATTACAAACACAATACAATACATATCATCTTAACTAAGTATTTCTATATATATATGTTAATATAAATATTAACTAAAGCGGAAATTGTAAGCATTAGCTCTTGATGGAATTCCCAACTATCAAAAACCCAGTTCAATTGCCACACACACCTCTTAGATCTGCTCCATCAACACACCCTCAAAAACTCTTCCTCACTCAAATCCCCTCGGGCGGGCGATCTGGACATACCTCGTTCACAATGTTTCCTGTTTACAACACACGTTCAGATTATCTATTAATACAAAACTCACACCCCTATTTGAACGATCCTGTTCTATCACTAACATTCGTACAACAGTCTATCAATCGCTCCTCTATCTAAGTCGGTGAGCTAAACATATTATCTAAATTCAGTCTCTCTCTCTCTCGCTCTAATCTCTCTATCCAGCCTCCTCTTCCTCTCTCATCCAGCCTCTCTCATCCAGCCTCCTGAGCTAAACTTTGTTTCGAGTTATATACACTCAAGCAAAGTCAGAGCTTGACCAATGGATTTCAGGGGATGGCTCTATTCAGTCTTATTGGAACGAAATACTGTGCACACCTGTCACTCATCTATCGCAGCAAGCTCCGTTGCCAATCCGTCTGTCACTCATTCTCTCTCTACCCAAATCGGAAGGCCAGTGGTCAGCTCCTA